>CP131458.1:42177500-43621908 GCA_030664755.1 Microcos paniculata | reverse complement strand
ACATGTTTGACTTTAATTAGTAAATTTGAGAACATCCCATAAACGAAGTGTCTTGCAGCTCGAGGTTCGTCAACTCACCTAATAACCCTCATTAAATTACTTAGGAAACTTGTTTTGAAGACTTTTATTTGGAATTCTTTTTATTTGATGATGATATACGACTGATGAAATTGTGATTGCATTTACTTTAATTTGATTTAATTTTGTTGAGAAATTGTCAAAAAAAGAGTTTTCCACATAGAAGACAAGATTTTCCATATTAATAAAGGAGTTTGGATATTTCTTGTGTGATATTAATTTCCAATATAATAAACAATAAATTAATAAGCATGACTTAATCTGTTGCTTTTAAAAAAATAATGTATTGGCCAATCTTCTAATGGTTAACAATTTGAAAATTTTACAATAAGATTATTATAATAATAATATTTTCTTAATGGAATGTTAGATTGCATAATGAGAGGTGGATCCGTTGTTTTAGAAATCTAACTCTTATCTGGTATTGATCATTGGATTCTCACTTGCAGCCTTTGATGACGAAGCATTGGATAATATACCAACAATGATGGACTGTACACGTAAATAAATAATTCGGCCGGCCTTAGGCTTTGGCAATGGCAAGTACCAATTTTATAAATATATATATATATATATATATTAGTAGTAAAATATAATAAAAATACAGATAATAATAAGAAAAGGAAAATAACAAACAAGTGGTTAAACGTAAAATTTTTACCAACTAGTGATATAATATAATAAAGAATTTAGTTGTTGACGCGTCGGAGGTCATTGGCCGATTGTTGTTATAGTCTGGGCTTTGGGGCCCGAGTCCTCCAAAATTTTAAAATTCTCATTATTATTTATATGTATTTAATATATATATATTAGTTTCTTTTGTCACTTGTTTTGTAAGTGAGTAATTATTTTTATCTTTAATATTAAAATTATAATTTTATTTCTTATAATATAATAAATGAAAATATAGACCGTGGAAGTTCAACTTGCTTAATATTTTATTTCTTATAATATCCTTAATATAATTTTATTAAAATTATAATTTTATTAGACCATGAAAGTTCAACTTGCTTTTTAATAGGCTGATGAATTTATTATATGTCATTGGAGATGTTTCCTTTATTCATATCTTTAGAGAAGCTAATTTTTTGTTGACTCTTTAGCCAAGTTTGGTGTCTCTAGATCATCAAACTTGGTTGCTTGGTTTGTAAACCTTTACTTAATAAAATTTATATTTAAAAAAATAAATGAAAATATAACATGTAATAAATTTGTAAAATTTATAGGATTAAATATTGGAGTCTAATGTGACTATCAGATATTGGGAGATTTATTAAAAAAAAATTATTAGGTCTTCCCCAAAACCCCTCAGTAACTAAGAAAGCACCAATTTCTATACCGGTTTCGAAATTGCATTTTTCAATAATAAAACCTTAGACAATATATGCAAAAATTTACTATACTTTTTAAAGGATTTTTATTTTAGAAGTGTATATCTAAACTTAAAATCTATATGTATATAAAGTCTCTTTTAGATGTATATATAATTGTAACTGCAGCTAAATATATGTATTTATAGATAAAAAATATTGTAGTGAATCCTTATTTTCTATTGTTAATTTTTTTGGTTTTCATTTGTTGTTACCAAGAATTTGAATTCTTAATTTTGGATTGAAGTAATTATTTAATAATTTGGTTAACCTCTTTCCTTTGCTGCATTCTATAACCAATATTTAATATATAATAATGTTATAAACATGTTAAAACTTAAACTTAATAGTGCAACGGTTCCATTATTTTTGTCTTTTTTTTGTGCAGTGATGTTACAAAAAAGAATAATAGATTTAAAAATTTAAGTATATTTATTATTTATTTATTATAAGGGACAAATAAATTAGAACATTCAAAAAAAATAGATGGACAAATAAAATGTGACAGATAAATTATATGAAATTGAAATTTGTATCTCACATTCATTAAGAAAATATTAAATTTCCTTCTCTTTAATATATTGAATATACGATTTAACCAATGAGAGCTTATGTTACTTTTATACTAATATATAGTAGTTAGTAATTAAAGTTTTTTTTAATGTATTACATTTTCATGTTTCATACCTTATTAGGTGTATATATAGTTGATTCTTTTTTACACCTTTCCTATTATTGGTAGTCAATTGTCATCATCATAAATTTCAAATTTCTTGTTGCATTCATTGCAAGCAATCATATTGCGTGATGGTTCTTTATTAATTATGTCCATAACAATTACTTTGAGTTAATATAAAGTATTCTAGGTAATTCTAAGAAGGAAATTGCTAACGGGTACCAGTTCTCTAATATCACGCAATCAATGAGATACTCAAATGATGTCAGATTTTTTTTGTCAGTACCAATAGCCGCCCGCTTTAAACTAACCATACATTAATTAGAGAGACCTAGGCAATTGGCAAAAGACTCATTTTGAACAACCAAATTATTGGTTCAAGTGGTTTGGTACTTGTTTCCCTTAAATAAGGTTTCGAGTTCGAGACTTGTGAATAAAGAAAACTATTGTTGGGAGAAATTTAACCCTATAGTAGGCCAACCTGACCCGAAAGGGATTAGTCTTGAGCCAAAGGCTTGGGGACACCCTTCGTTATACAAAAAAAGACTCATTTTGACACACACACACTAGAATTTGCTCCGAGTTTTGCCTCGATGTCAATTTTTTTAATTTTTAAATTATAATTAAAATTTTTTAAGGTATATTTAGAAATTTTATATGTTTTTCTATTATACATCAAATCTTAAATTTAAATTTTTAAATAGTAAATTTTAAAATCTAACATAATAAAAAGTTTAACTAAAAAAATTTATAACTTAATTCCATGTCATAAAACTAAAACTATAAAAACATTGTCAATTAACTAATAAATAAAATTATATATATTCAATATATAAAATTTACAATATTGATTAAGCAATAGATAAAAATATATAATAAAAAATTTTTGATAAGATATATAATATAAAACAATGTAAAAGAATTTTCTTAAAGTTAAAAAAAAACTCAAAATTTTTTTGTAGGCTCATTAAAGAGGAAAAATACCACTTAAAAAATAAATTAACAAGGAAAATATAAAAAATTAAATAGAATAAAAAAACGAAAAAAGTAAATTAAAAACATAAATAAAATTTTTTAAAAAATATTGTGGGTCAACCAATGGGGGCTGACATTTTCCCCCATGCTAATTTTTCTTAAAAAAATTTAAAAAGGAAAATATAAAAAAGTAAACAAAATAAAAAAAAGAAAAAAGTAAATTAAAAACATAAATAAAAATAAAAAATTGTGGGCCAACCAATGAGCGGTGCTATTTGCCTACTATGCTAATTAAAAATAAAAAAATAAAAAAGAAAAAAATAAATTAAAAACATAAATAAAAATAAAAAAATTGTTGGTCAACCAATTGGGGGCTGACATACCCCCTCCATGTCAATTTTCCCTTTACTTTTTTATAGTAGGCTATATAGATATAGATGTGTGTGTGTATATATATATATATTTATAATTTTCAACTAAATAATGTATTCTTTTCAATTAATGTGAAAGTGACATTTCTTTATATTACCTCCGTCACATAAAAATATCATTTATTGACTTTTATGGAGTTTTAGATAATGGAAAAATTAGAAGATAAAAGTATGATTGGACATTATTATCCTTAAAATTTAAAAATTTTGAAAATGATTTTTTAAGAAGGTTTTAGTAGTGTGGGATAAAAGAGAAAATATATATATTAAAATTTTTTTATTTTTGTTAAGTGACATTTTTAATAGGATAATTTTAAAAGTTGAAAGTGATAATTTAATTGAGACAGATGTGGTATTAATAGACATAATAAGTTGGTTTTGGATCCGAGGATAGAACTCAATTTTTTTACCTTTTCAAACAAAAAGTGTAAAAGGCAAAGTCTGCTCAACGACCACATTTAAAAAAAATAATAATAATAATATTAATTTATTTTGCCCACATGAATTAGATAAGGAGAAGAGTCTGTTTCCTTGTCAACCGCAACCGGTCCACACGGGGAGCCCTCGGAGAGTAAAATCGGAGTACGTAATCATGCTCACAATGTGCAACCAAGAGATCAAATGAAGTAAAAGATTAACAGCGTTATCGCCCAAAATCGTAAAAGATGATAACAAGTGTAATATTTAAGAGAAAAAAAAGTTGTTTTTGTGATCAATGAGAAAATGGTAATTGAGAAACTTAAAATAATGAAAAGATAGTCCGGACAAACTGAATTGAGGAAAGACAAGATCTCTAACATTAATATTGGCTCCAAGGCAAGAGGTAGAACTGGCAAAACCTGACCTGAGAATAGGTATCCGATTCAATCCGTCCGAAACCGAATCCGACCCAATTCGATTGATCAAAAAACCGACTCAATCCGAACCCGAAAATGACCCGAATCTAGAATGACCCGGACCCGAAAGTGATCCGAACCCGAAGTGACCTGAACCCGATTAACCCGAAATGACCCGAACTAAAAAAAAAGTGTATTTAAAATTTTTTTTAACAGTAATTCAATTAAAAATAAAAGTATAATAATATAAAATACTAGCATATAGCAATGAATATACTTTAAAATTATTTTCAGTTTTTTACCAAAAATCTATGTCTATAATATTTATAAAAGTATGAATATTGTAAAATTTTTGAATTGCCTAAAATATCCTTTTCTTTCTCTATATTTCAAAAATACCATTGATATTGTTGAGTTAAATTAAAACTTTTTATTTATTTTTCATTAAATATTTTTTATATTTATTAAATGATTATAGTAATTAACTAATTTTGCTTTCATCATAATTAACGAATTACCATATTATCTTAAAGAAAATATTTTAATTATCATTCAATTTCATGTATATAGTTTAATTTGAAGTTTATTCTTTAGTTTAATTATCACTCACCTTAATTTAATTTATTTTTCTAAATTTTTTATTATTTTTATCTTTTTTTTGTTAATATTAATAACTCATTGTATCACGTGCAGAGCACGTGACAAAGTAACTAGTTAAGTCAAGTATATGTATGTATCATGCATATCAATATTTTGTTAGTATTTATTTGACCAAAACTTAATTATTAATTATGATTAAAATTTAAGAACAAAAAAGAATTTATTTTCATTGTTATAAATAGAATTAGATTAAACTTTTATGTAACTATTTAAGTATCTACACTTTAATATTTTATAGTTAATATAAAGATATATCAAATATCATATAATATTTTAATTAATATTAAATATTTATAATTTAACTAATTTTATATTAATATTTAAAAATATTAACCTATAGATTTAGGGACAACCCAAGCAAATTAAATTATATTTCAATTGAATTTTTTTAAAGATTGATTATGTGGAATTTGAGTAAAAAAAATTGATATTTACAATAATATCGACTTGTTTATTGCTGAAAAAAAAGAAATTCAAAATTAATATAATTTTAAGATTTTATTATGTCTCATATAAAATTAAGAATTAAGAATTATAATTTTCATTTGTACATATTGCAAATTGGAGGATTAAAACTAACTTCAATTATCAATTAGAAAATTTCATTTAAATTGAATATTTGAATTTTTACCCAATCTTAGAATAAATTGCTAAAGACTAAAAGTTAAAAATAAAGTAATAACTTTATTTTTTCAATAAATCCAGAATCTATGTAAAAAAAAAAGAAGTTAACATCCCGTAATAAAATCCGAAATAATACAAAATAGAAATTGAGATGTCATATATGAAAAAAAAAACTTCAAATTATCCATGCTGAATTTAAAATAATTTAAACCCAAAAATTCGAATGTCAAATCTGAACTAATATAACCCGAATAAAAAACAACCCGAACCCGAAAACCCGAGTGTGAAACCCGGAAAGACCTGAACCTAAATGACCATGACCTGAACCCAACCCGAATCCGAACCCGAAATAACCCGACATTCAAACGACCCGAACCCGAAGTGATTCGAATTTCTCTTGACCCAAAACTGACCCAACTTGAATGACCCGAACCTGAACCCAACCCGATTTACCCATCTGCGACCTCCAGCAAGAAGTACAAACTTCATAACAAAAGAGAGGGCAAGATTCCCAAGATGGATAAAGTCTAAAATAGAAGTGCATGAAGAAAATATGGATAAATATAAAGAAATATTTTCTATTTTCATTTTCTAAAAAATATAAAAAAATTATCATCTAAGATATGTGTTGTGAGGATAAAAATATATACATATTTTAGAAAATAAAAATAAAAATAAATCTAGAAATGAATTAAAACAAAATTATTCTTTATTTTAGGTCCATTTTCATTTTCTAAAATGTGTATACATTTATATAAATTACACATATTTTAGATTGTGATTTCTTTATATTTTTTAAAAAATGAAAATAGAAAATATTGTATCATTAATCAAACATATCCTATGTATTTTGGATAGCTTCCTCTTGTGTGGGACCTCACATCTGTATTAATTAATCAGAATCCATTATATGGCTCCGCGGTCTAGACCTCGAGAAAGAACTATCATAATTTGTTAATAGCAGCCTAAATTACTTTTCCCCAAGTTAATTTTTGTTTTTTTCTTACGAGATGACAAATGTTTTGTCGTTTTATGGGTAATACATGGTGCACACTAGTATATAAGTAGGTGCTCCTGCATCGTGTGGATCACAACACCACCAAAACCAAACCAAAATAAGAGACTTATACTAACAAAAGAGGCAAGAGACAATGGCAGCTAGAAAGGTCTACTTGGAGAACAGCACTGCCATAAGATTCAACCGTGATAGTGTGAATCCGGTATCTCAATCCCCGCAGGTGATGGAAACCAGGAGAAAAGTTGATTTTGAAGAGGCTCTCTACGGAGGTGTGTCGTACATTACTTCCGGACACCACCAGCCAGCTGCTAAATGGATTGTTGCCTGGAGGGTGAGCGACAACAAGGTACGTATATATGTTGTCTTGGTAACGTAAAACAAATAAAACCAAACCAACAGATCATACCATTTTATTAATTTCTAGTGTTTTAAAATCATAATCAAATTATATATCTGTTCTATCAAAAATTGCGTGCAGGTCTTTACTAAGATCCTTGGAGCTGGTGAAGCTTTTAACTGGAACGACATAAACGACGAACTGGACGAGGATGGTAAAACAGTACACACTTCCGATGCCCTTGGTTTGAAGTCAGAGGTTAAAATTGTCAAAGAAAACGAGTCCGCAACTATCTCGGCTAAATTATCTAGGGCAGCAGCTTAAGCAAATGGACACGGTGGTGGTTACTGGTTACCCGGAATGATTAGGCTGTCAAAAATATATATAATAATAATATGGATAGAACTTATCTTTTTTTAGGTGTTTTTTTATGTTAATAACCAATAAGATATTATCATGTGTATTTATTTTAAAAAAATTAAATATTTAATATTTTTTATTGGTTATTGACATAAAAAGTAGCTAAGAAAAAGTATATGTCTTGTCCATTTAAATTAATTATTGTTCTAGAATAAATAAATTTTGATAGCCACCCGCGGGACCTTGTCACTGTCCACTTCTACTATGATATGTGTGTCTAGGTTTTGTATGTGTGCTGCAGAGTGTCCTCTGTATTGTAAAAGGTCTTTAAAATCCAAAGATGTCATGTCTATGCATATGGCTATCAGATTGTTTATTTCATAAATAAAATAGGCCTTTATTAGTATTATGTTTAATCTTAATTTGCGTCAAAAACAACTTTTCATTTGTTTGAAAGTTTTTTTTTTTGAAAAAAATATAACTTTTATTCATTCAAATGAAATTACATCCATAATATTAAAAAAAATTAAAAATTACAAAAAATTTAAACTTGTTATCCTGTAGAAATTTGGATCTTGTCTAAAAGTTAATTAATTAAATGATGAGAAAAATTTTATCAACAGCCTATATATGGAAAATATTTGTACAGCATCTTTATAGATAAGTACTGTGCTTAATTATGTCCACTTTAAACAAAAAATTTGCTAATGATTATTTGACTGACACCCATTGCCAATAGTTCCAACGCCACCTTGATAGCATTACTCAAATTTGTAGCTATAAAATTGAAATTGAGTGACAAATAATTAGAATGTATATGCAAAAGTAACTAAATTTGAAAAAGTTGAATCACGATTATTTAAAAATCACGTCATAAAAATACAATTTTAAATCCTTACAAGACAAGAACACTCACTAGTAATTAAGAAACAAATGATCCAAAATATTAAAAATCAAAGTACATATGTGAGTCAAAAAAATAAAAAAAAAAAGATCCAAAATATTTGCTCATTCTGTACACAGTTGCCAAGTAATTAACCTATAATATAATCAACTTGAACTAGTAAGTAAGTTTAAAAAAACTATATAAAGTCTATAGCTAACAATAATCATAACCAAACTTTACTTTGTTCTCTACACTGTGTACACAGTTGCTCCTACCTGATTTCTAACTCATAACTATTGCTTGTCTTGCTTAATTCAATTTTGAGCATTATGATCCCAAAAATGTTGCTAGCTAGACTCAAGAAATTTAAAGGGAAAGATCAAATCAATAATTGACCAGTGAGGTAACAAGTTGTTTATGATAGTTGACATG
Source organism: Microcos paniculata (assembly GCA_030664755.1). Taxonomy (NCBI): domain Eukaryota; kingdom Viridiplantae; phylum Streptophyta; class Magnoliopsida; order Malvales; family Malvaceae; genus Microcos; species Microcos paniculata. The sequence goes on along the minus strand of CP131458.1, from coordinate 43,613,225 downwards.
TTCTTCCCAACATAAGAAATTGATACATACCTTGAAAAAATCAAATGAATAGAGCCCAATATGCTTGGTAGAGCTACAAAAGTAACAATGGACAAAAAGACTAATTAATTAAGAATATAGAAAAGAAATTAAAGATAGGGAAGAATAGCCACATGTTTAAGGAAGATGTACGCTAAATCAAGATTAAATTCACTTACTATTTTGATATTTTCTGTAACAAGCTTATGATCAATTGAGTTGCCTTAAGCTTGTGATCAATTGAGTTGCCTTAAGCTTGTGATCAATTGAGTTGCCTTGTATCTGCAATACATCAACTTTATTATTGTTTTGGATTAACTTAATTTATTGTCTAGTTAATTAATTGGTTTGGATTAACTTAATTGGATTTAATTGGTTTGATGGTGGAAAGTGATTCCAGTAATGCCGTGAAATGGATCTCTTCCGAGAAAGTCTCCTTGGAAATTTAGATGGATTGCTCAAATATGTGGACTGAAGAAAAATTTGATCGGCTTTAAATTTCAACACACATTGAGAGAAGCTAATAATGAAGCTAACTATTTGGCTAAGACATGCGTGGATAGAGAGGATACTTGGATTCAGTTTTTCACTTGAACTGTTTTGCTTTTTGCTTGGAATTGTACCAGCCTATGAACTCTTTTGGCTATTAATAAACTCTCTGCCTTGCTTTTCAAAAAAAAAGACTGTTGTCTAATTCCATAACTAAATCAAAGAGATTTTTGTGGACAAGGAAGGAAATTAAATAGATTTTAAGGTACTATGTGTATTATTAGAAGAAACAATAAGAAAATTTACAAAGGAAGAGAACGGCTTTTTTGGTTAAAAAGACTTTAAGAATGACTTCCATGCTTATTATCTAACATTTTTGTTCCAGTTAAAATACTACTACCAGTCTACACTCCACACAAATTACATATATATCACATTTAAGTTTGAAAATTCAAAAAGTAGAATTTGATCAGCTTTCAAATTCAACACACATTGAGAGAAGCCAAATAGCAAAGCTGACTATTTAGCTAAGACAATTTCAAATTCACTTGAACTTTTTTGTTTATTGCTTGGTACGTACTAGCCTTTGAACTCTTTTGGCTATTAATAAATTTTTGCCTTGCTTTTCTAAAAAAAAAGTTTGAAAATTCATACACCTCAATTTTTTGCCCTCTACGTAAATCCTTAATTCCTATTTATCAAAGAAACCCATCACATGAATTTCTAAACCTCTGCCTCTACATATCAAAGAAACCCAAGACATATGTAAATTTCAAACTAAGATTTAAGGACTATTGGGCATGAAATTCAGTACTTTACAACTTCAAGAAAGTGATCAAAATATAAATCAACAAGTAAGTTGGAGAATGCTGAAGAAAAGAAGCCAAGCAGCTTCAATCCAGCAGGAATGGTCCAGATCCGGCGCAGGAGTTAATAGGGAGAAGAATCCAAGGCTAGTCTGGGGGGCCTAAATGATTGAAGAGAAAAGGAGACTCGATAGAAGCACAGATAGATTTCGGCACCGGAGTGGTCAAGGTCCAACCGTTGGAATATCGCTGGAGGTTGAAGGAATATCGGACCTCGTTATCCATGCCAATTAGAGTTTGACTTGATTTAATTCTCCTAAGGCGTTCTACTTTTACTTAAGCTAAAAGACTTTATTAGGTTAGTTTTAGAAGAATTTTGTCACCCTGGACATTGGAGAGGTGAGAGAAACAAGGATTCAAGGGAGATCAACGCAATTCAGATATTGTTTGTGTCAATTTTCCAGGATTTCTCTCATTGATCTCTTTTCTTTTGGATGTTAATTTAGAATTTATCTTTTTGTTCTTCTACATTTTCCCAATATGAAGAACTAAATCTTAAGTTAGGATTTGCTTAAGTTGTAACCTTACTTAGGGGTTTGATTCGATTAATACAACATGTTTTCTATATTATTGGTTGAATTTACTTTTCCTTGTACTTAATCCAATTTTATGCCTAATCACAGTAGAAGTGTTAGGGAAATTTGTGTGATTTACTAAAAGGTGAAGCATGATTTGTGCTATTAGGAAAGTAAGCATACTAGATTTAGGGTAGAGATAATTTAAACTAGGGTGATAACTAAAATTTACTTGAGTTTATAAATTTAGCTTATTAGTTGAAATAAAAATTTCCGTAGATATTTAGGCTATATTTGGTATGAGAAAATATTTTCTATTTTTACTTTTTAATAAAAATACAAAGAAATTACCGTCTACGATATGTGTTGTAAGAGGAAATGATACATATTTTAGAAAACAAAAATGAAAATAGATCTAGAAATAAGATTAAAAAAATTGTTCTCAATTTTAGATCTATTTTTATGTTTATTTTCTAAACTATACATATCTTAGATGGTGATTTCTTTGTATTTATTAAAGAATGAAAAACATAAAATATTTTCATATATCTAATATAGCCTAAGACTCTCCTTTGAGTTTATCGAGCTAAAAATATTTATAAAAGAGATATATTTCAAAGGAAAATTATCTCATATATTTATTGGCTTAATACACAAAATAATATATTATGTACCAATGCCTAAAACAGACTCATACTACTCTGTATATTATGTACCAATGAATCTTAATTAAATTTAAACATATGGTTTCTCTATGATTTACTTCTTCCAATATCAGTGCATTGGGCACTGAACAGAAATGTGGATGAATCTAGTTAGATCAAAGTGAAAATGGAAGAAAAAGGAGTGCTTTTGATTAACAGAATCTCAAAACAAACGTTCTCACAGATATATGCAAGATATAGAGGCATATGAAACATTCACGTGATTCATGCAATTAGGTCCAATTTCAACGGACAGCATGGGCATGCAAAGGACTCTTGTCATGTCCCGAGGACCGGCTGCTGCTAAACAATCTCAAATCTCTGCGCATCAGTAGAAATGAAAACTTCCCATATTATTCAGCTATGTTAGATGTGAAAAAAAAAAATTAATCTGTCTGAGATCATAAATTAGTTAACCTTTTTATTATGGTTTATGATAAACAAAGCTCGGCTTATGATTTTAATTATTGATTTTGTAGAATAACCTTGAGACAGACCAATAATTTTATTCTCTGTTACAGATCCCTGTAAAGGGGTATCTATGGTTGAAGTTTCAGAGCCAGCCAAGATGTTTTGAACTTCTGATGACATATATATGTTTGATTGAAAGTGCTTAATATACATCAAATAAAAAAATTCATTACTTTCTTTCGATATCTATTCTTCCCCATTCATCAGGCATAAAGTTATAATACTGAAATTTGATTGCTAAATACAACTCCTTTAAATTCATTTCTTTTGACATATCCACTACAAATATGCAATTCATTGATGTCAGCTGTTAGCTTTTCTTACTTTCCACTGTTCTAAGAACCTTACAGAATTGGTCGAAAGAAAAGTCTCCACATCATCTCAAGATTCTCAACAACTACATCTGAAGCTAACAGCAACAGAAATGGTTCCTCTGCCTTACTTTGTTCGGTTTCAAATTTTAAGTACTTGGATAAAGGTAGTTTGCAGCAAATGCTACTAACAATTTTCTCAGAATCAGCAACCAAAACGAGAAACTTTCTAAGACATAAATCTGCATACATTGTGACCATCTGAAATCACTATAAGATTACATACTACAATCGTAAAACCATATATTATGTCTTTGGCTTTTGTATTGCAGGTGAGAAATGGATTGTAATTATCCTTTCACAAAAGCATCCAAAACCATAGAAAATTAAGTACATAATAGCATAGGACATGAATTTTTAGGTAAATTCAAAACTACTTGAGGGAAAATAGAAGATAGTACTGAGACATTTGGTAAACCCTCCTATTCTCTGAAGCTTGAAAGAAAATTAAATGCCACCTCCTAAAGCTGACCTGAAAAATCAAATTAATCAACAATCAATTTATTTCATTAGGGTACCCCAAAAAAATTTATTTCATTAATATTCTGGTCACATGATCTAATAATCAGAATTCTAACTTCCATTAGAATATTGCCAAATAAAAGATTAATATGCATAAGATGACCTTTAAGGAAGAGTTGACTCTGCATCTGAAACTTCAAAAGGTTTCTCCTCCATATCTAATTGCTCCACCAAACTACTGAAATAGAAAAATAAATCCTTTTGGCTGAATACTCAAGTTGGCCCATAAATTATACCTTTTAGGACATATTGGCCTTTAAACTTTCATTTGGAATAATTGACCCCCTCAGACTATTATTTTGAAATAATTAACCTTTTAAACTATTATTTTGAGACAATTACCCCCTCAAAACTATTGTTTTGAGACAATTAATCCCTCACACTTAATAGTTTGGGACAATATAACCCTTAAGATTTATGCAATATAACCCTTTGGGGGCTTAATTATCCAAAAATAATAGTTTTAAGGGTCAATTGTCCCAAATAAAAGTTTATAGGCCAATTTTTCCTTGTTGGGATAGTTCGATTTCAAGAGACAACCATCAATGTTTGCATCTTTAACTTGGAAACAAATGAGGTCCTAAGTTGAGTAAAGAGTGAAATTAAAGAGTTGTAATCTTTTCTCTAATTTTGCTCACCATCAGATAAGCAAACAACCATGCTGCAAGAACTGCTCTTTCTGTTCCTCAGTGAAATTAACTCGTCCAACAAAGAGTTCCTTCAAGGAAGCAAAGTTGCCTGTAGATAACATCCATTTCAACAAATCACCATAATCTATCTGATTCTGATCATAAGACCACAGATATAAGTATGTCAAAGTTTTGATGTTTCGAACAATTTGCTTGATACTTTTTATGGTCACATTCCTGCAACCACTCAAGTCTAAATCCACCAATTTTGGACATTTTGTTCCCATCACAGCAACCCCTTCATCATCTATGCTTGAATACGATAGTCTTAAAGCCTCCAAATTAACTTCCGGAAGTTCATTATTCACCTCAACGATCTTTCCTTTCTTGTATGCAACCAATATAAGCTGCGTAATATACTTGCAACTCTTCAAAATAGCTTCGATGGATATGCTTGAGATTCCATCACAATTGCTCAAATCAAGAACTTCTATGTTGGGAAAAATAAATCCGAATCGCTTGGCCAGGGCCTGTTCATCACTAATTGTCGAAGATGGCAAATAAAGATTTCGGATCTTATGGTATTTATTGTTGGCAATATCAACCGGTACGTACAGAGATCCTGATACCTTTGCAATTGAAAATTTTACTAGTGAAGGACACTTGCTTAGTAGTAGGAGCAGTGTTGAGGTTGTCACCTGGCAATTACCGATTCTAATGTCAGTGAGATTGCCGATCTTTCCACTGGAAAGAAGTTTTATATCCTCATCTGAAAAATTATTAGCTCCTAAAATGCTTAACTTAGTGAGATAATTAGATAAAACCATAAGTAATGCCGTCATGGTAAAATCACTTCTGCAGATACCGATGCTGAAGCACTCCAAACGAAGCTTTGCCTTTGCAATTGCTATGAGAAGCTCGTCAGAAACATCCACTTTGAGAAACTCAAGAGAGGTCAAGTTTTTGGCATGGCTGATTGAATTTGCAATGGTAATTGTAGAAGAAGGATCATTCTCGATCTCACTGATGGTAAGAGCTTCCAAGCTAGGTCTATTCCGAATAAGAAGACCAATGCAACTTTCTTTCATGCCCGTTATACAAACATCTATTAGATAACGACAATTCAAAGCCAGAGCAATAAGAGATTGATCAGAAACACCACGTAAGTCGTAGATACGAATCTTTTTCAAGTGCTTGAACTTAGACGCCAAACATTCAATCCCATCATCAGCAGCAAAGTCCGGCAGAGTCTTGTTTTCGTAATGATCAGGATAAAGAATGTCAAGTTTTTCCAAATTCGGAAACCAATTTGCTATCAGCGGCAGACCAATAAAGGGGATCGAATTCAAGGCCTTTAAATTCTTCCTCATCTTTGGATTTGATGCCACTTCTCTTAGAATCTCTGTCTTGCATGACCATGATTTCAGAGCAAGAGATTCTAGACTTATGTCAGAGCGTGCGATCTCGCTAAGAGCTTTGTCTAAATCCCCACTAAAGTGCCTCAAGTTGACCTTTTTGAGTTGCGTGAATCGCCTGAGATGTTGAGAGAGTATGCTAGGTTTGGGATGAACAACTTTCAAGCTTTTCTTGACAAGATTCGAGTTTGTCAAAAAACCTTTAGAGACTAAAGATACTGCTTTCAAGTCTCTCTCATTGAGATGATTGAATATCAATTGCCAGCACTCTGGTGGCAATTTTTCACCACCTTCCTTTGGCTTCAACAGCTTTGACATCTTCTGAGAATTTTTTTTATTTTATTTTTTTTGTTTCAGAGGATGGAAACACAAAGAGCCGCTCCACGCCAATCTCAAAAGCTTAATTGACCTAATTTTCTTTGAATGGTTATGAATATTTTATTCAATTCCCCAAAGGCCTGCCTTTGGCCCAAATCCTAATTAGAATTTTGTTGAGTAATTATTGGAATTAAAAATTTTTTTTATATATTTTTTAAAAAAATTAGTATGGACTTCTCCTTCATAGCCCAGTGGTTGAAAGATAGAAGAAGTCATGTAAAAGCGTAGGTTCGAACCTGCCTCCCCCCTTTCCCACCTTGTAAATAAAAAAAATAATATGTAATTAAATTAAATATATATATATATATATATAAAAGGAAAGGAATATATACTCAATGTTCGACACATGGAAGGTCTATCTTTATGCCATGTGTCATCATTTAATTTATTAAAAAGAATTTAAATTAATAAAATATTTGAATTATATAATATCTTATATGCATATTAAATATTTATCTTATTTGATATTAACTAAAAATATAATATTCCAAATATTATCCAATTTTTACATTTAGAAATAAGCTTTCTTTTGAATTTGTTCAAAAAATCATGAAAAAATATTTAAAATTTATCTTCTTAATTAAATTATTTAATCTATGTAAATTAAATTAAATTTAAATTGATATTATCTCTCTATTTGAAGAAGAGTTAATTTAAAATACTAATTAAATTGAAATTATTATATTAAAATGCTATTTATCTTTAATTTTTAATATTCAAAATCATCTATCTTCTTACCATGTGTCAATCATTTTATTTTTCTAAACAATTAAAAAATAATTGATTTTCTGAAAATTTAATGAAATTGATTCAAAATAATAAAAAATTTGAATCTGATAATAACCTCATACATAGGTTTATCCAAGTCTAATTGTTATTTTTCTTTTAAAAAAAATTATCTATAGATTTATCCAAATATTTTCTTATTAAAAATTAAAATTTAATTTAAAGTGTTTTGAATTCTTATCATACAAATCTTATATAGAAGTTTGTCAAAATATTTTTTTTAATTAACTATCGATTTATCCAAGCCTTTTCTTATCGGAAATTGAAATTTAAGTTAAAGTCTTTTAACTTTTATCATTTACCCACATTAAGCTCCAAGTCACCATTGTTATGTCAGATGACAAAATGGCAAAAGAAGCCATGCCACGTTCTCTAATTGAAATTTGTGGATGCTCTTCTAGCCTGTCATTGTCAACACCACGAAGTTGGCTTGGCTTTGATACCTGTTTCTCCACCTTGGAGAACCCTTCGCAGAGTATGTAATACGCATATTTTCACCACTCAGAAACTTGATGCCAGTCAATACCTGCGTTGCAAGAAGATACAAGAGCTCATCGCCAACGTTCAAAACTGTTGCCACATAGGTGAAGTAATTAACATAGGCCAAGCAGCTTTCGATTCTATAATTAATTTGTTGTCCAACATTATTTTGAGAAGTTGCTTGATCTTTTCTGGAAAATGTTTGATTAGCGATTACAATCAAGAAATATACAGGGTTCCAATGCATCAAATGATATGCTGAATACTCTACTTGACATTATTGAAGGCAACATAGAGGAGCTTGATAAAGGCGTGTCCTCCTATCTGCTCGTGGTACGTAATCTTCTCTTCTCCAATTTCCTCTGTCTTGGTATATACCGTCATTCGGAACCAGAAATGGTTTAACCACATCACTGTAACATGACAGATATTATTTGTTGCCGGAACTGATACATCAGCAGCCACAATAGAGTGGGCAATGGCAGAATTTAAGTTTCATCAAATTAAGTATGCATTTAAGTTCTCTTTTTGATACGTATTTTTTACTTTTTGTTGTCAACTTCAAAATTTTTTTATTAGTTTATTATTCAGTTTAAATATATGTGCAATTTTTTTTTAGCATGCTAATGGGGGTCAATATTTGGAAAACATCAATATATTACCCTATTTTTTTTGTTGACATATAATTACTCTATAATTGACAATCCCTTAATTATAGTTGTTGAGTATGTACAAATATATTATGAATATATATTTCATTGAAATTATTTTGACCTTTATTATTGGCATTTGTAAAGTAAAATATATAATAAGATTTAAAATTTGACATTATGAAGTAAATCAATATTTAAAATTTGACAGTGTTAAGCAATGCCAATTTACTATACTATTAGTTGTAAAATTTATTTATGAGTCAGCTAAGCTTTATGAGATAGGGGATAAATAATTTTTTTAAAGGCAATGATTTATTAAGAAAGTGCCATAAAGGCAAACGGGGATAAATAATTTTAAGTTTAGTATTTTTTTTGTTCAAAGCAATCAATTATTTTGTAAATATAATTTGAAATAATCTATTGTTTCAAGTGAATTATAAAATTTAAAGTTTTTTTTTTCCACTTTATCTCTCTGAATTCTAAAATTTAATTTTTTTTTTATCTCTTAGACTCTTAGCATAAGATGAGAATTTTTGCAATAGAAATGATATATAGAGTGCATGTGTTATTATGTTTAAAATTATTTTGTATAGTGCCCTTTTGAAAGAGAATACATTTGCTACTTGATTATCGTTTTGTTAAATGGGTTTGCCTTATGTCCTTCATCTTTTATTTTCCTTTTTTTTTTCATTTTCATTTCTACGCTTTTAATTTTTTTTGTTAAAAGTAATTAAAGATATATTGTCTCCAAAAGTAATCTGTTGACATAAATTAAATCTCCACATTAATAGCCCACTTCATATTTCTTGCATAGCATAATGTAGTTTTTAGAAAATTTAATTACGCAGATAATGAGTTCAACATGTTTATCTTATTTTTAATTAATTAATTTAATGAAACTTTCTTAATTTATTACTTTTCTTTTAATTGCATATGTTAAATATATATTTTTCCAATTTTTTGGATGATACGATTTCTTTTTTTTCTTTTCTTTTATAATTGATGCGGTTTTGATACATTATTCTATTATCAGTATATGTTTACTATTTTTTTAATCTTTAAAATTTAAGAAACTCAAATTAGAAACCTCATACAATTATTCAAATAAAACATATTATTTTTATAGAATTAAATGTCCTATGCGAAGACCTATAGGCTCAATGATTGACATAAAGCATATATATCAATTTCATTATCATGTGTCAATCACTTCATTTATTTTAAAAAAGGAAATTTAGTTTAAATTAATAACATATATAATTAGAATCCTATAATAACCTAAACATGGACATAAATTTAACGCTCGACTTTGTCTCAATTATATAAGATTATAATATTAATGAATTTTGTTTTCATGTTTACTTTTAAAAATACTATATTTATTCATAAATACTAAATATTAATGCTCTTTTAGGTTTATGATTGTTTTAATTTTACGGTTTAAGTTACATTTGAATAAGATGTATTAATGATTTTTAACCTATATTTAATCAAGGAAAAAAAGAATAAAATTGTATGTTAGTAAATGGAATTAAGTATCGTGGTAATAAAGTCATTTTGATATATAGATTATTTTCTTTTTTCATTTTGGTTACAGATATATAGATTATTTTCATTAATAAGTAAACTTTTAATTTCGGCCCCAAAAAACTTAATAATAATGGACACATACTTAGCAAAAATATTGTTTACATAATTTCTTAATTAAGGGTTTAATATACTTCATTTACCTAACAGTGACAAAGACTGTTAAGAGTTTAGTGTATTTTTTATTATTGTCAAAAGAAATTTTAAATTTCAAACCTATGTTGATTAATTTGTTGATAAGAAATTTATCCTTTTATCTTTAATCAATACTTTTTATTTTAAAAATAAATAAAAATTCTTACTTTTTTTAATTTAAAATTCAGAATTATTGAGTTAAAATAGAAAATATAGAAAGTAATAATATGATGAACATGGAATGATAAACACTATAGGTTTTACCCAAGATAATTTTACTGTTAAAAAATATATATCTATAGGTTTATCCAAGTCTTTATTATCATAAATTGATATTTAATTTAGAGAATTTTAATTGTTATCATACACATACATCAATGTTCAAATAAGTCTTATTTATAAAACTTTATTATTTACTCTCAATATTTCATACATTCGATGAACCAAGCACTAAAATAGAGGTTTCCATCTTGCCAAGTATGGAAAAATAAATGGGTATTATAATGATCCAAATCACTGTTTGTATATATCATGTTTACTTTTTTATTGCTAATCTTTCTTTGTTTTCTTTTAGCTTAAGACCTAATTGGCAAGTAAAAAGTATAAGAAATCCCAGGATCTCCATCAAGTGGTGTATTGAGTAAGGTATTGTTTGATAAACTGAAAAAATTAAGGGCTAAAAAATAAGTGTTGAAAATTTAAGTACTGAATTTAATAAGGACTGAATTTGTGTATAAAACTGTTTGATACTTAAATGTTAAATATAAATAAATTGTTTGATATTCATAAATATTGAAATTTTTTTGAAATCATTAATAGCTAAAATAAAGGTGATTTAGTATAAAAGGAAAGTTTTTTAAACTTAAAGTATTTAATTTTTTCACCATCCAATGATAAGTAAGTCTCTACCTACTTTTTAAATTCAATATTTTTTTGTTGAAAAAATTCATTTAAGTTGTGGCCTACAAAATTTATCAAACATGTTTAAAATCGTAAAGTATTAAAAATTTTTATTTTCAACAGTTTATCAAATAGCCCCTAAGTCTCTAGATCTTAGGCAAACGTATATTGTCATGTGTTTTTTAATTTTTTTAATTAACTGACAAATCATAGAATTAATTTATTTTTTTTTAAGGAAAGAAATACAAGGTAGCTAACTAACAAAAGCATTTTAATGATTTAATGATTAATATTATGCCATATATATATATATATATTTCAATTTTATCTTCAATTTTAGATTTTTATTTAACTTTAAAATATATTTAAAATTTCTAAAATAATAATTACTTTATATATCCGGTACAACACATGGATATTCATAGTGAAACAAAAGTTTGTAAATACGAATGAGATTGTCAATTTCTATTCGCATTCTAAATTTTACATTTATCTTAAAAATGTTGAAAATTTATTTTAATATAAGTTGTTTTTCTATTATACTGAATATGTAAGTAGCATGCACATTTTCCTTACAATAGTGATTTAATTACATATGACTTAAATATTAAAACTAAATCGTGCATCGCATAAGATTTAATATATTTCCGTGCATGGCACGGGTTTAAAACTAGTTGGATTAGAAATGAAAACTTCCATATTATTATTAAATTGTATGAGGTTATGAGTTAGTTTAACCTTTTAATTATGGTTTTATGATAAAGAAAGCTCAATTTATGACTTTATATTTTGATAAAGAAAGCTCAATTCTTATATCTTTATCTTTATAACCTTGATATGTATTCTTCTCGCAGAATTGCTTCAAACTTTTTAGGCTTATCGTGTCCTTTTAGAACTATGTTTTGAAATGAAAATGTTGATTGGATTCAGATCAGTGATCAGCATTCATGCCACGGCATCTCTTCCATCCTGAATGGTTGGAATCCTGGCAAAGATGGTTTGGCTGCTTCTTCATGATTGTTAAGTGGATGAGATCAGTCCGGAGATGAGAATGGAAAACAGTATGATGACTTGTAAATTTCTTGATACAAATGCATTCTTCGTGGCCGAAATGATGACAAGATCCAATTGGAACCAAACATTAACCAACGCAAAGCCCACCAAATCATTCCCAAAGCCAAGAAAATTACCATATATTCTTGCCAATAAGGTTTTGCAAGACAAACATGCTTAAGACAGGATTCCCTGAAACTTTAAAGACAAAAGATGGTTGCAGGTGACAAAAGGATTGCAATTTTTATCAAAATAACTAAATTTTAATTTTTACATAGAAAATTAGAGAGCAATATTGGTTCGCTTGGAATGGGATGACCTGTCCTGCAAGACATGATTCACAGATTCATACAAGGGTTTATTCACAGATTAACCACATGAATGATTGCAGAGGCGAAAAGGATTGCAATTTTGTTTACCCAAAAGCATTCTGATTCCTGAATACAAGTAAATAATAAGATTGAAACCAATATTTGTAAACACAAAACCAATTTAGGGAAAATACAAAACAAAAGAAAATCAAATAGAAAATTAGTCCATCCAGACTTTACTCTTTTAGGGTTTGCTACCTTTTCCTAATCCAAATCCAAAAGCTGACCTGAAAAATCAAATTACCAGAAAAGAAATCTTTTGTTGGTACCTAGGAGAGACAGTAGTCCTAAACAAAGTGTGGAATTAAAGGGTTGTAATCATTGCTCTAGTTTTTCTCTAATTCTCTTACCATTAAATTGGTTTAACAGCCCGCAACCATGGTAAGAATTGGTCTCTCTGTCCCTCAGTGAGTTTAGCTCGTCCAAGAGATGGTGTCTTCAATGAAGCCAAGTTGCCTGTAGATAACATCCATCCCAACAAATCACCATAATCTATTTAATCACAATCCCTCACATGTAAGCATGTCAAAGTTTTGATGCTTTGGACCATTTGCTTTATGCTCTCTGTTGTCACTTTCTTGCAATAATTCAAATCCAAATCAACAAGCCGCTGACATTTCTTTGCTATTGCAGCAAGACCTTCATTATCTAAGCATGAATACGCTAGTGTTAAAAGCTCCAAGTTTGGAAGGTCTGAATCTGGCTCAATGATCTTTTCTTTTCTGCATCCTTCTAGTATCAGCTTTGTAATAGACTTGCAACTCTTCAAAATAGCTTCAATGGCCCTGCTTGTGACTTCGTGACAGTAGCTCAAATCGTGAACCTTTATACTGGGAAAAATAAACTCGAATTTTTTCACAAATTCATCACTGATTTTGAAAGATTCAAAACCAACATGTTGAATTTTATAGTATCTAGACAATGGGACATTGTTGTCGCCATTATTAATCTTTACTCCAAGGGATCTCCACTTCATTGTGATTTTTACTAGTGAAGGACACTTGGTTAATGGTAGGAAGAACAATGTTGAGTTTCTCACCTCCCAGTTGGTGATATCTATGTGAGTGAGATTGCCTACATCTCTGTTGAAAAGAAGTTTTATATCCTCATCTACAAAATTAACTCCTTTAATGCTTAACTTAGTGAGATTAGATGATAAAACCATAAGTAATCCTGCGACTGTAAACTTATTGCAGTATGTGATCCCAAAGTTCTCCAAAGGAAGCTTTGCCTTGCCAATCGCCTCGAGAAGCATGTCAGAAATATCCATGCCAAAAAATTGAAGAGAAGTCAAGGCTTTGGCATGACTAATTGAGTTTGCAATTGTGATTGTAGAAGACTGCACAGAAGAATCATTAATCTTGACAAAACCAACCCAAAGAGCTTCCAAGTTTGGCCTCTTTCGAAGCAAAAAACCAATACTATTTTCTGTCACGCTATGATGCCGTGTACTTAATGCAGAGTAACATCTTTTAGGAAAATACAGTTCTCAGACAAGGCGACTAGAGATTGATCAGAAACATTATGTTCCCGAATATACCAATTTTCTTTAAAAACTTGAGCTTAGATAAAAAATTCCATCCCATTATCAGTAGAATATTTTCGAGTATGAATGTTGAGTTCTTCCAAATTTGGAAACGAATTCGCTATCACCCGAAGATCATTGTCAACCAGAACATTAGGACTTACCCAGTTACGATGTCTTTTTTACCCAGTTGCAAGACAAAGCTTTTAAATTCTTCATCTTTGGATTTGAACCCAACTCTCTTAGACTCTCAGTCTTGAATAATGCTTTTGGATGTGAAATATCAAGAGATTCAAGACTTCTGTCAGAGCGTGCAACCTCACCAAGGGCTTCATCTAAGGCGATGTTTGGAAGGGCGGTGCGATTGACTCCGGTGTAATTGAAATGATGAGATTAGATATTGTACATCTCATGTGAAATTGGGATTGTGATGGTGGAATTAAAACCAAGAGAAAATATGTGTTAAGCGAAAACAGCGGCGGTGAGATAAGAATGTGAAATGATCAAAAAGGATACTAATTAATAGAATAAGTGAGAGTGTAATAAAAAATAAAAAAGTGGGTGAAAAATGTCCCACTATGATAAAAGTTTCCATCGGAACAAAATGGTTCAATGGAATTTTGGCTTTTCCATCGGAAGTTTAGATGGCCACGTAGGCCAACTGACAATGGAAGGGAAGCAGACTTGAGCTATGTTTGGGAGATCGTTTCAGTCCATTTGGGGCTGCAAGCGCACCAAATAGTGCAAAAGGAAACGGTCTCCCAAACATAGCTTAAGTGTACATAGCTTAAGTGTGCTTCCCTTCCATTGTCAGTTGGCCTACGTGGCCATCTAAACTTCCGGTGGAAAAGCCAAAATTCCATTGGACTATTTTGTTCCGATGGAAACTTTTATCATCAGTGGGACATTTTTCACCCACTTTTTTTTCCACTCTCACTTATTCCATTAATTAGTATCCTTTTTAGTCATTTCACATTATCACCTCGTCATCATCGTTATTTTCGCTTATCGCATATTTTTTCACCGTTGGTTTTAATCCCACCATCACAACCTCAATTTCACATGTACAGTATCTAATTTCATCATTTCAATGACACTAGAGCCAATCGTACCACCCTTTCAAACATAGCCTTAAGCTTCCTTTTGCATTGTTTGATTAGTTTGCAACCCCAGATGGACTGAAACGGTCTCCCAAACATAGCTTAAGTCACCTTGAAACTGCGTCAAACCACCTTTTTGAGTTGTGTGAATCGCTTGAAATGAGAAAGCATGCTAACGTACTGTATATGCATAGTTGAGTAATAATAATTAGGTTTTTTTTATCACCATCTATCTATTTCTATAATTTTTTATATACCAATTCTATTCTCTATTGAATCTTCCTTTTTTCCCTGACATGTTGTATGTAACTTGTTGAACTGTTTGGTAATTTCATGTTAGAGAAATTAAATAATGTGAAAATAACCTTTTTCCCTCCTAAATTGGTAAAAAAAAAAGATTTTTCCAAGGACCTGCAGCCTACAAAAATAATTTTTTTAATTTTTCATTGATTTTTTAATTCTCTTCAGATGTAAAAATAATTTGATTTGATCGGTCTTCTTTTTCCCTATCAAGCTTGGATATCGCGATTCATTTTCATCCCTCTTCAATTCTGTTGCGCTGAATCCTTTACCTCAACAACACTACAGAGATCAACAATAAACCCCAGCCCAACTCTCTTCTACGTACTGCTTCTCTTCCCTTCCCTCCTCTTCCTCTTTCTCAACTACCATGGGTTGAAGAAAAACCTCGCCGCCTGGATTGCCTTTTGTGAAAATTTTACGGAGTGGGATAGCAAGTCCGATATGAGTGGGTTTGAAGACAAGAGCTTCCTGCTCAACGATGGTTTCAATATGATTGTTTGAAGCTGGTGTGTAGATGATTGAAGGCTTTTTGGGCTGCTGAGAATGGATTTTGATCTGAAGCGTTTGCATTGGCTTTTGATTTCCATAGCAATCTCCTCTTCTCCGGTTCGATTCTATATTTCCTTTGAAAGATTCAATTTTGCTCCTCTTTCTTTTATAGTTTCTTTTTATCTTGAAATTGTTTGGTTGATATCAATTTACAGCCTCGACTGCTTTGGTTTGCGTTGTAAAAGAGCTCCAGGTAAAGTTTTGTTCCTCTGTTGATGCGATTGTACTATCTTCTTATGTAAATGCTAAGGTTTATGCATTTTTTTTAATTTGCTTCCTGTTTCCAATGTCTGAATTTAATATTTATGTTTCATTGAAACTTCTGATTACATTTGGCTGCTCCCTTATCTGCTTGCCTCACATTGCACCATTGCTTGTTGTCAATGGCGGCCCCAGAGACATCAACCGCCGTGGTCCTGACGCTAACGACCAATGTTGGTCTGTCTTCATGGTGACAGAGCCTTGCCTTTTGCTTTCGGAAAGGAATGGTTCAAGATAGTTCATATTGCTTCCATCCATCTTGATGAGGTAGAAATCTCATAACCCACTCTATTAAAAATCGTTTATCTGTTGCACAATTCAAAGAGCGGTAATACACATATATCTGCCAAGCTATCATGCCTTAATAGTAGCTACTGCTTTTTAATTTGTAGGTGAAAATACAGTTGTTGTTGATTTACTTGACACTGATATTTTTTCCATTTTCATGACAGTGATTATTAAAATTGCTTCTCCATTTTCAACCAGCAGACTTCCACAGGTTTGTCCTCCTAGATTCTTAGCCACCAGCTATATATCTTTCATATTTCATTTCCTCTTTTTCCTTGCTAGGTATCTTAATTATTAGTTGATTTTTCTTGTGATATTTGAAGCCTTAAATATTTTTCCTTTTTATACTTCTTGTCTTATTATTTGAGCTTATGAAATAACCGGCAATTTTGAAGCTTTTGTTTGGTATTATAACTTTACATGATGGTTCTGTTTTGAATGTTCTTCAAGAAAATATGTCAAACATATTTTACTTGATATTATGGCACAAAATTGGATTAGAAATGAAAAGTTCCATATTGTTTAACTTTATTAGATGTGAAATTATCCGTATGAGATCATTAGTTAACCTTTTTGTTATTGTTTTATGATAAACAGCTCAATTTATGATTTTAATTATTGATTTTGTAGAATAACCTTGAAAATGAGTTCAAATATGTCCAACCATATGTGAAATAAAGGACCAATGAAGAGATGAACTTGCCAATGGAAATTCCTATATGTTTATATCATTCAAAGATGGCTTGCCTGCTTCTCCATTTGAGTGTTGAGAACAGCATGATGACTTGTAAATTTATTGACCCTATTAATACAAATGCTATCTGAATTCTAGTGTGTAATTGTTTCTGAATATATAGAAGGTAGGAAAATGGGTCTGCCTAGAGGAGTGGGAGTTCTCAAATTCGAGACCTTTTGGCTTCCCTCATGAAACTATATATTGGAAAAACTGGCACCAAGAGACTCAGAGACCAATTCTTGGATCATGGTTGCTTGAATCTTTTGATGGCATATGTTTGATTAAAAGTGCTTAATATACATCAAATAAAATATTCAGTACTTTATTCTGATTTCCATTGTCTCCTAATTCATCTGATTTCCATTGTCTCCTAATTCATCAGGCATAAAATTATACTGAATTTTGATTGCTAAATACAACTCCTTCAAATTGCCAAAAATAGCAAATTTTGAGGTTTATATAGGAGTAATATATTTGATTTTCCAGGTCACCTTTGGCATGTGGATTAGAAGGGGCAAGGCAAACATGTGAGAGGTAGCTCTGGAGGGGAAAAGATGCATGCCTGCTTGCTTTACTTACGTATTTTCTTATAGGAACTTTATTCAAAGTTTCAATTTGTTTGAAGACATTTACATTCCTTTTTCTCATTACCTATTAAGATTAAAGCATTTGCAGTCCTTTTTACAGAAACAAAATTTTTTTTTTCTTTATAAGGTTATAATTGAATTTATAGATTGATTATTCCTAGTTTTCCTACTTTCCCTTGTTCTAAGAATCTTACAGAATTGGTAGAAAGCAAAGTCTCCACATGCCAAGATGTTCCAGAATAAATCTGCCCCTGGCATCCCTACAAAAGGATAATTAGTTGATGGAAATCCCCCTCATCTCAAGATTCTCAACAGCTACATCTGAAGCTAACCAGCAGCAGAAAAGTTTCCTCTGCCTTACTTTCTTGGGTTTCGAATTTTAAGAACTTGGATGAAGGTGGTTTGCAGCAAATGCTACCAACAATTTGCTCAGAAACAGCAACCAAAACAAGACACTTTCTAAGACAGAAATCTGCATATATTATAACCATCTAAGTTCACTACATTGACCATCTAAACTCCAATGTATTGCAGCCGAGAAATGGATGGTAATTATCCTTTAACAAGCATCCAAAACCATAGAAAATTAAGTACATAATTGTTGTCACAAAAACTCTCCTGACCGATTTGCGGGCGTGCCAGTTGCTTTTGCTCAAAAACAACAAAAGTGCAGAAAAAAAAGAATGCGGGTTCTGGTTTAAAGTTATAGTCGGACTGTTTAAATCATTAAACCTACTGGGTGATTTTGCTTAAGCGCTTTGCAAAAGTAAAGAACAAAGATTCGATCAAAGGGAAACTTGTATTGAAATATGATTGAAAGCTAGGCCGATCTGAGGTATCGGTCAAAACAGTACAAGATAAAAAGAGGTCGACGGTGGCTTAAACAACAAAACAGTAAACGAAAGTGAAAGGAAGATATAAAACAAGAAACAAGAGGAGTTTATGCCAAGAAAAAAGGGAAAGGACTTAGAAAAGCCTAAGGAAAAATGCTAGAAATTGAGAGCCATCGGGTAGTCTTCGAGTATTGAAGAGGTTTCTGTGGACGATTGTTTGTGTCACTTGTTTCCTCAGGTTCCACCTTTTATAGCTGTATTCGGGCTGATATCAAGGTCCTGAGATTATGCCTCTTTGAATTCAAATATTCCAGATTAAACACAAGGCTTAATCTTTGGCCGATTCATTGCTGCTGATCCTCCTCCATGATTGTCGCGGCTTTAACTACCATTTAAAGCCTGCTGACCTTGCCACAGCTCATCTCTTCTATCAGGCCGATCACCCTTGAATGATCCTATCTTCATGTTAAGGCCTGCTTGTTTCTCTCTTAGCCCATCGGCTAAAAATTGTAAATTGTGGTACAAACATTGCCCCCCCAAGTGCGAAATTTCGGTTGAAATTGAAGCATTTGTTTAAGCTTTATTTTGCCGCCTATAGTTGAACACTTAAATTAAAGGGCCATCGGTCAAAACCAAGGTCGTCCAGATTGGACAATCCAAGGCTGTAGCTGAACAAGCCAGCTGAAAGACAAGAAATAAAACTGTTGCCAGACCGACTGAAGTAGAACAGGCCACCAGCAGAATAAACTGCTAGCAGGATAGGTTGATGGCCAAGCAGAACAGGCCGATGGACTAGCAGAGTAATAAGGAAAGTATGCCATCGGCCAAACAGTGTAAGCCGCCGGCCAAACATAGTAGGCCGATGGCCAAGTAGAATAGGCCGTTTGCCTAGAGGGATAAGTTGTCGGCCAAGCAGATTTAACTGTTGGCCAAGCAAATTTGACTTTCAGTCAGGCAGAATTAACTGTTGGCCAAGCAGGACATGCTATCGGCCAAGCAGAATTTTCTGTTGACCAAGCAGTCTTATGAACAAGTTGCGCAGAAACAGGAGTTGACTGCGCAGAAATAGGAGCAGAAATGTAAGCAGTAGGTCGATGGCCAGAATATGAACCAGAACAGGCTAGTTCAAGGTCGACAACAGGCCGATTTGCCTGGTGGCCATCACCGTTGCCATTAAGGACTGGAAGTGGTATATCTTCCTCTCGCCTAGCTTGGTTTTCTTGCTGTGGAGGAGGGATATATGGTTGATCTTTGTTGTCAGCCACCTGTTCAAGAAGGTCTTGGCTGTCCTGGCCTATTGGCGAGCCAAAATTGTGTACCATTGGAGGATTCTGCCTCCCGAGCCTTTCTAATATCGCCACTAATTTTGCTTGACTCTGATCAAATTGTTGACCAATCTGACGAATCTGTTGGCGAATCTACTGCCTGATCTGTTGGCCAACATTCTGGTGGGAATCAAGCAACCTTGTAAAATTATCATTCATGGATCTGGTCATTGCTTCGATGCAATTTTGCAAACTTCCAGAAGCATGACTCCTGTCCAGGTTACTTGATGAGCTTCGATCACGGGATCGTAGTGTCATAGGATGCTGGGATTCTTCAGATTGTTTTCCTATATCCTTATTCAGGGCCATGTCCATTAAAAAAAAAGTTAATATTCAAAAATCAGTGATAAAAATAAAGCAAAGTACCCAGATTGGTCCTACTGGGCGTGCCAAAAAGATGTTGTCACAAAAAATCTCCTGACCGATTTGCGGGCGTGCCAGTTGCTTTTGCTCAAAAACAACAAAAGTGCAGAAGAAAAAGAATGCGGGTTCTGGTTTAAAGTCACAATCGGACTGTTCAAATCATTAAACCTACTGGGTGATTTTGCTTAAGCGCTTTGCAAAAGTAAAGAACAAAGATTCGATCAAAGGGAAACTTGTATTGAAATATGATTGAAAGCTAGGCCGATCTGAGGTATCGATCAAAACAGTACAAGATAAAAAGAGGTTGACGGTGGCTTAAACAACAAAACAATAAACGAAAGTGAAAGGAAGATGTAAAACAAGAAACAAGAGGAGTTTATGCCAAGAAAAAAGGGAAAGGACTTAGAAAAGCCTAATGAAAAATGCTAGAAATTGAGAGCCATCGGGCAGTCTTCGAGTATTGAAGAGGTTTCTGTGGACGATTGTTGGTGTCACTTGTTTCCTCAGGTTCCACCTTTTATAGCTGTATTCGGGCTGATATCAAGGTCCTGAGATTATGCATCTTTGAATTCAAATATTTCAGATTAAACACAAGGCTTAATCTTTGGCCGATTCATTGCTGCTGATCCTCCTCCATGATTGTCGCGGCTTTAACTACCATTTAAAGCCTGCTGACCTTGCCACAGCTCATCTCTTCTATCAGGCCGATCACCCTTGAATGATCCTATCTTCATGTTAAGGCCTGCTTGTTTCTCTCTTAGCCCATCGGCCAAAAATTGTAAATTGTGGTACAAACAATAATAGCATAGGACATGAATTTTTAGGTAAATTCAAAACCACTTGAGAGAAAATACAAGAAAGTCCTGAGAGATTTGGTAAACCCTCCTATTCTCTGAAGCTTGAAAGAAAATTAAATGCCACATCCTAAAGCTGACCTAAGAAATCAAATTAATCAACAATCAATTTATTTCATTATGGTACCAAAAAAAATTATTTCATTAATAATCTGGTCACAGGATCTAAGAATCAGAATTCTAACTTCCATTAGAATATTGCCAAATAAAAGATTAATATGCACAAGTTGATGACCTTTAACGAAGAGTTGACTCTGCATCTGAAACTTCAAAAGGTTTCTCCTCCA
Organism: Microcos paniculata; assembly: GCA_030664755.1. Classification (NCBI taxonomy): domain Eukaryota; kingdom Viridiplantae; phylum Streptophyta; class Magnoliopsida; order Malvales; family Malvaceae; genus Microcos; species Microcos paniculata. The sequence goes on along the minus strand of CP131458.1, from coordinate 43,591,871 downwards.
TATCTAATTACTCCACCAAACTACTAAAATAGAACAATAAATCCTTTTGGGAGAATACCCAAATTGGCCCCTAAACTATACCTTTTAGGACATATTGGCATTTAAACTTTTATTTGGGACAATTGACCCCCTCAAACTATTATTTTGGAACAATTAACCCCTCAAACTATTATTTTGAGACAATTACCCCACAAAACTATTGTTTAGAAACAATTAACCCCTCAAACTTAATAGTTTGGGACAACAAAAATAACAGTTTGAGGTGTCAATTGTCCCAAATAAAAGTTTAAGGGCTAATTTGTCCTTGTTGGGATAGTTCAATTTCCAGAGACAACAAGCAATGTTTGCATCTTAACTTGGAAACAACCGAAGTCCTAAGTTGAATAAAGAGTGAAATTAAAGAATTATAATCTTTTCTCTAATTTTGCTCACCATCAGATAAGCAAACAACCATGGTGCCACAAGATTTGGTCTTTCTGTTCCTCAGTTAAATTAACTGGTCCAACAAAGAGTTTCTTTAATGAAGCAAAGTTGCCTGTAGATAACATCCATTCCAACAAATCACCATAATCTATCTGATTCTGATCATTGGACCACAGATATAAGTATGTCAAAGTTTTGATGTTTCGAACAATTTGCTTGATACTCTTTGTGGTCACATTCTTGCAATCACTCAAATCTAAATCCACCAATTTTCGACATTTTGTTCCTATCATAGCAATCCCTTCATCATCTATGCTTGAATACGATAGTCTTAAAGCCTCCAAATTAACTTCTGGAAGTTCAGAATTCACCTCAATGATCTTTCCTTTCTTGTATCCAACCAATATAAGCTGTGTAATATACTTGCAACTCTTCAAAATAGCTTCAATGGATATGCTTGAGATTCCATCACAATTGCTCAAATCAAGAGCTTCTATGTTAGGAAAAATAAACCCGAATTGCTTGGCCAGGACCTGTTCATCACTAATTGTCGAAGATGGAAAATAAAGATTTCGGATCTTACGGTAGTTATTGTTGGCAATATCAACCGGTACGTACAGAGATCCCGATACCTTTGCAATTAAAAATTTTACTAGTGAAGGACACTTGCTTAGTAGTAGGAACAGTGTTGAGGTTGTCACCTGGCAATTACCGATTACAATGTCAGTGAGATTGCTGATCTTTCCGCTGGAAAGAAGTTGTATATCCTCATCAGAAAAATTAGTAGCTCCTAAAATGATTAACTTAGTGAGATAATTCGATAAAACCCATAAGTAATACCGTCATGGTAAAATCACTTCTGCAAATACCGATGCCAAAGTACTCCAAACGAAGCTTTGCCTTTGCAATTGCTATGAGAAGCTCGTCAGAAACATCCATTCTGATAAACTCAAGAGAGGTCAAGTTTTTGGCATGGCAGATTGAATATACAATGGTAATTGTAGAAGAAGGATCCTTCTCGATCTTACCGATATTAAGAGCTTCCAAGTTAGGCACACTCCGAATTAGAAGACCAATGCAACTTTCTTTCATGCCCGTTATAAAAACATTTGTTAGATAAACACAATTCACATCCAGAGCACAAGAGATTGATCAGAAACACTATGTAACCCGTAGATATTAAGCTTTTTAAGTGCTTGAACTTAGACGCCAAACATTCAATCCCATCATCAGCAGCAAAGTCTGGTAGATGATCAGACCAATAATGAATAATGAATAACGAGTTCTTCCAAATTCGGAAACCAATTTGCTATCAGCGGTAGACCAATAAAGGGGATCGAAGTCAAAGCCTTTTACATTCTTCCTCATCTTTGGATTTGATGTTAGCTCTCTTAGACTCTCAGTCTTGGATGACCAGTGTGAAACAGCAAGAGATTCCAGACTTATGTCAGACCGTGCAATCTCCCTAAGAAATTCGTCTAAATCCCCCCAAAGTTTACTCAAGTCGACCTCTTTGAGTTGTGTGAATCGCTTGAGATGTTGAGAAAGCATGCCAACTTTGGGATGAACAACTTTCAAGCTTTTCTTAACAAGATTTGAGTTTGTCAAGAAACCCTTAGAGACTAAAGAGACTGCACTCAAGTCTCTCCCATTGAGACGATTGAATATCAATTGCCAGCACTCTGGTGACAATTTTTCAACATCCTCGTTTGGCTTCCACAACTTTGACATCTTCCAAATCTTTAACACTAAAGAGAGAGAGCACTTACAGGAATATTTGATTCAATTCACCCAAAGGCTGCCGATCTCGCTTGCCTTTCGAATTTCGCCCAACCCCTTTTGCGTAGGCAACTGGTTGTTGAATTTAATTGTAATTAGGGTTGTTTATCACCATATATATCACTAATATTATAATACGTATGATTTACCAATTACCAGTATCGCCCAAACTCTCGCATTAAAGTTGGAGAAGTAGTAGTCTACTTTTCTTTCTATAACAGATTATATTGGATATTCCGAGATTTTAGGAGTTTAATAATTTTAATGGCAATTTTAATTATTGCTTTTGTAGAACAACCTTGGAAACGAGTTCAAATATGTCTACCCTGTGTGAAACAGAGGACCAATGAAGAGATGAACTTGCCAATTCCTATATTTTTATAAACTTTTTCCCATAATTGCTTCAAATTTTTTCCCAGAACTATGCTTCCAAATGAAGAGGATGATTGGATTCAGATTAGTCAACATTAATTCATGTTTGCTTCTGGTCATGAACAACTTTGTAGGGCTTGTTATATTTATTTCTCATGTAGACTTTCCATACAGATTGTACTCAAGAGACTGGAAAATATGTAATTAGGCCAATAATGAAGGACACAGATAAGCTTTTGCAGGGGAATGAGGGTGAAAAAAAGGTGAATGTAATCCAAGAGGTGCTAATAAGCAGCAGACTAGTTGTCTGTCCAGACTATGAAGGGGATGAGCCATGTCAACTTAAGTCTTAAAAATGGCGTCTACCGTCCTCACTGGTTGGAATCCTGGACAAAGATGGCTTGCCTGCTTCTCCATGATTGTTAAGTGAGATCAGTCCAGAGATGAGAATTGAGAACAGCATGATGACTTGCAAATTTATTGATACAAATGCATTCTTTCTTGTGACCAAAATGGCGACTAGATCCAGTTGAAGCCAAATATTGACCAAGGCAAAGCCCACGGTTCCAATTAGTAATTGGAGTATAAGAGTTAATCCATCAACTCAGGACCAAGAATTACATAAGCATTCATATTTACTGTTCTACACATTATTAGGTGTACATTAGTCAAAGCCTAAGTCGTTTTTTTTTTGGGTCTTTTGGGATTGAAATTGATTTTATCACTAGTTGTGGGCCATCTACCATGGACTGAAACATAGTATGAGACAAGAATGATGAGGTGATAGTGATGGCGTCTGAAAAGATCATAAACGTATGTAACAGTAAATAGAACGTAAGGTAAATGGCATCAATGGGTGGTAAAATCAATTGGTATTGTTATACTCTATTTTGACAAGATAAGTTTTATGTTAGTTTCAAAGATTCTCTGAAAGAGAGAAAGTTACAAATTAAAAACATTTACTTAGAAGTTGTCAAAAAGAAGTTACCTAGGAGAAATTTTCTAGGGATAAGATAGATAAGTTAATTCTAACTTCTCTATTATAGTATAAATAGGAGTTTGTGTGATGTAAACTAGGTCCCTGACCAAAATCAATCGATCAAAATTAATTTTTCTTACTTTTAGTTTTACTTTCCTTGCACTCTACTTTTCTTGCACCTTAGTTTAAATGTTCATTTAGTTTACGTTAATTCTTCTTCTTGTTTTCTTCATTGGAGATTTTCCCATGGATTTTCTTTAACTTCTTAATTGTGAAGAATTCCCCACTCCTGCAGAAAGAAACATGGGTGAGAACCTTTTTCCATCGTCTGATGTTATGGAGATTTCAACTTTGGTTCAACAGGTATATTTTCTCATTTTGAATAAAAGGGCCATCTAGAAAGATCATAAACCCTTGCATATATGAATAATCATTTTAAAATTGATTATTTATGATAAAATCTGGTAGAAAAGAATGTTTTTCCCGAAAACTGTTTGATTTTGTGGAGTAGTTGGATTGGTGACGTCAAATTCAGTTAGAACGCTAAATGCAACGCTTGAAGGGGATATAGAGCAGAATTGTGTGAAGACAGTTGGGAGTCATTCAAGAAACCTTTTGAGAGTGAAACGTGACCCGACGTGGTCGGGCTACTCTTCGAGCAGATTCTAGCTAGAGTAAGTGTCGCAACGTTACTCGAGACGACGACGGATTTGGGACTTAAAAGAATTTTACGGAGTCGCCACTAACCATTTTTGTTTAGGTGCGGTTAGTCACCTATTAAAATCTACCTAACTTAGCATTGGCCGTTAGATGGCGTACTTAAGCTGGGTAGGTCCTGGTCTGCGGGACGGAGAACTGGAGTCGGGAGTACGGTTACGTGCGGGGAAGGATGAGCACCCCCACAACGCCCGTCAAGATGACGGTACCGATTAATTTAATAATATTTAGGCCTTAAAATGTCTTTATAATTTTCCTTTTTTTGTTTGATTTTTTGTTCTTTTGTATTAAGAGTTTTTTTATTTTTATTATTCAGGCGAACAAAAACAAATTTCAAGATATTTTCTTTTTTATTTTTTTTTGTCATTAGTGAAAAGTTAAAAGAAAGTTATGTTTCAAAACATTTCTTTTTATTTGGAAGATTTTAAAAAAAAGGGCAATTTCCAAAACAATTTTTTCTTTTCTTTTTTTTTTTTAACATTTTGGAAAGAAATGAATTTCGAAACACCTTTTTGATTTCTTTTTTTGTAAATATATGTTCTTGAACAAAGACAAAATTTATTGGTTTTGTTGCTATCATTTTCAAATTAATATTTTAAAAAGAATGTCAGGTAATTTCTTTTGATTTTTTTATCTCTTTTTTTTTTAAATTCCAAAGTTCATTTTATTCAGACAAGAAAAGCCTTTTACTTCTTTTAGGAAGTTACATTTTTATTAAAGCCAACAAGTAATGCTTTATTTTCAAAAATACATTTCACCACCCTTTCTTTTTTTTTAATATTTTCCTTTTCATTTTTGCCCTTTTTTAGGATTTTTCGAAATCATTATCTTTATTAGATATTTAAATGTTTGAAGTGCAAAGTGTTACCTTATCAATCTAATGAAAAAAAAAAAAAGCGGTGAGGATTTATCGAGACCTATTATGAATTTCGCCCAATTCTGGGTCTGATTCAAAGTGGGTCTCTTACTTAAAGATCCGGACTAGGTGCGAATTTTCACCCTCCCAAACCGGATCCCATGATTAAATCCTCATAATTTAAACCACTTGTAAGGATTTTGCTAGACATAGATGATCACTCTTTTATTTTTATTATTTAACGTAAAGGTTTTATTGTCCTTATTGGCTTAAGAATTTATCATTATTGGTTTATTTATTATTTTTATTTTTATTTTTTTTAAAAAAAGAAAACTAACACCTATAATTTATTTAGATGCCTAAATGCATGGCATATGAAATGTTATCTCATCAATTTTAAAAATAAGGATAGTAAGGATTTTATCAAGACCCACCGTGAACCTCGCCCAATTCTGGGTCCGATTCAAAATGGATCTCTTACCTAGGAACCCAGGTCGGATGTGAATTTTCACCTTTCCGAACCGGACGCCATGATCGGACCCTCACTATCCCCACATATCATTACTCGCATGGATGACAATAATATGACAATAAAGTATGAGCATGTATATAACTAAATTAATATGGCATGGATTAAATATGCGTAAAGCTAAACTAAAATGATATAGGTTGAGTATGAATGAGACTAGATTAAAATGTCATGAATTAAATATGGATGGATCTAAATTAATATGAGAACAATATATTTAAATAAATTAGATATGCATGAACTAAATTAAATATTTATTAAATTGAAATGGGTCCAAATTAAGCATGTAAAAAAAAAGAAAAGAAAAGAAAATTTAAATTAAATTAATTTCAGAAAATACCAGAAAAATGGAAGGCGGATCACTGCGATCGGGTCGGGTCAGAGGCGCGGACACTGTAGCGGGTACTGTAGCGGGCACTGTAGCGGAGTATAAAAACCAAAATTTTACTTCATTTTTAAAATTTTGCCATTTTTTCTCTTCTCTTTCTCTCTCTACCCGAATTCTTTCCCCCTCTCTCTCTACAAACACAATTAAACCCAGAAAATCACCCCAAACGGATCAAAACCCTTCTTTTTACATGAACTTCTGAAGAACACCAAGAACAATATTTCTCCACAAACACAATTAAACCCAGAAAATCACCCCAAACGGATCAAAACCCTTCTTTTTACATGAACTTCTGAAGAACACCAAGAACACCAAGAACAATATTTCTCCACAAACACAATTAAACCCAGAAAATCAACCCCAAACGGATCAAAACCAACTATTTCACATGAACTTTTGATGAACACCAAGAACACTGAAGAACACCAAGAACATTTTTCCAGATTTTGTTTTCTAAACCATGAAATTAAACACAATCTTCCTAAACAAACTTCTCTCAGATCACCAAACACAATATCATACACCGATTTACCAAACTCCAAACTAAAAGCCTTAGATCTAGCTTTCAAATTCCAAAAAAAAAAAATTTTTCTTTAGCCAGAAATCTCCTCCTTCCCCCCGAAAATCACTCTTCCCCTTTTTATACTCGTTTTCATCTGAGGATTTTCTTGTTTTTTCTTGTTCTTTTTTCTTGTATGGCATCTTTTAGTGGGAGAGGAGGTGGATGAAATGATGAATGCATGTGCTGGTTTTGGGATTGTTGAAAGGGCATCTCCTGATGAGAGAGGGGGTGGACAAAATGATGAGTGGGCATGTGGATGAAATGATGAGCTGGTTTTTTGGTTTTGCTGAAAGGGAATCCCGAAGCTGTGCAATTTCCATTTTTTTTATTTTTTTTATTTTTTTATTTATTATTTATTATTTATTTATTTTTAATTTTTAATTTTTATTTATTTTTATTATTATTATTTATTATTTTTATTTTTATATTTTGGAAGAAAAGAAATGAAATGAAATAAAATAAAAAATAAAAATAAAAAGGGTGTCTACAGTTGCCCCTCTTGGAGCGTTTTCTAAGAACCTTGAAGTTTGCTTCAAGATAATTAGGAAATGGTCCAAGACGTAGACACCATGTGTTTTTAGACTTTTCAAAAGCCAAAACTTTGGTCTCCAAACAAATCAAATGCCATAAATTGGCCTTTAAATGAAACGAAAGCCGTGACTTGGTCTTAAAATGAAATAAATGCCGTGATTCGGTCACTAACTGTAACGAAATTCGTGATTCAGTCTCCCAATGAAATAAATAAACTATGAGAACCTAAACTAGGTCTCGAAACAAAACAAGAGCCATGACTTGGCCTCTTCAATGAAATAAATGCCGTGATTCGGTCACCAAATGAAACGAGAGCCGTGACTCGGTCTCCCACTGAGAAATTAAACTGAGAGAACCTAAATTAGGTCTCAAAATAAAACAAGAGCCATGATTTGGTCTCTTCAATGAAATAAGTGCCGTGATTCGGTCACCAAATGAAACGAGAGCCATGATTCGGTCTCCCAATGAGAGATTAAACTGAGAGAACCTAAATTAGGTATCAAAATAAAACAAGAGCCATGATTTGGTCTCTTCAATGAAATAAGTGCCGTGATTCGGTCACCAAATGAAACGAGAGCCATGATTCGGTCTCCCAATGAGAAATTAAACTGAGAGAACCTAAATTAGGTCTCAAAATGAAACAAGAGCCATGATTTGGTCTCTTCAATGAAATAAGTGCCGTGATTCGGTCACCAAATGAAACGAGAGCCATGATTCGGTCTCCCAATGAGAAATTAAACCGAGAGAACCTAAATTAGGTCTCAAAATGAATCAAGAGCCATGATTTGGTCTCTAAAATGAAATAAGTGCCGTGATTCGGTCACCAAATGAAACGAGAGCCATGATTCGGTCTCCCAATGAGAAATTAAACCGAGAGAACCTAAATTAGGTCTCAAAATGAATCAAGAGCCATGATTTGGTCTCTAAAATGAAATAAGTGCCGTGATTCGGTCACTAACTGCAACGAGATCTGTGATTCAGTCTCCCAATGAAATAAATGATTCATACCTTGGTTCCCAATAAAATGAATTTCAAAACCTTAAATGGGTCTCAAAAACAAATTGAATGTCATACCTTGGTTGCTTAAAGAAAAATAAAAGTCGTAACCTGGTTTCTTTCGATGAACAATCATATTTGCTGGATTCTTAGAAAAAGATACTTCCATCTTGATCTGGAGTTGATGCATCGAATACCTGATATGTTATCTGAAAATCTGATGCTCTAAAATGATGCAATGATAATGTCATGATGTATGCAATGCTTGATTTGTAATGTCAAATTTAGTATCTTTTTGTACAAAGCCTCATTCTTGTTTGTAACAACATGGAAACCTCTTACTCAATCCCAATCTTCTTGCTCATTCATTCTGATTAACAATTCCAAACTGTATCAGTGCTTTTCCTGACTCAGATTGCTTGTTTCTGTTATCTCTGTACATTCTTGATGATTTGCCACAAACAGCTTCCACTTTCCTTCTGAGTGACTGGCTAGTTGAAACCCTGTCTCTTAAACCTAATCTATGCCTTTGAAAATTAAATGAGTATTTTCATACCTGTATGGTTTCTCGCATGTTTATTCACATTTTGAAATTCATGACAAAATTTAATACGAGCAACAAACCAATTAACAATCGCATTATTAAGGAAAAAAATAAAAATAAAGATCAAAGAAATAAATCAACTTGATTCAATTTTTGCATTTCATAATAAGATTCATACAAACGAAAGGAATTCAAACTTCAATTCTCATTCAAAAATAGGTTTATACAAACAAGAGAGAAAATTCATTGATTCAATACAAGAGAAAGAATAAGGGGTACCTCCCAACAATGAATACTCAAAAACATGTGCGAACAAAACCTGAGTTCTTCCTTTGATCAATTGACGATACCAACGAACTTGACAACTGGGTCTATTGAGTAGTCTGATCTGCTCCCAATTAGACCCACTGCATTTGATCTTACTTCATTCAATAGCTGTGCTTATGCCTTTTTCCTTCTGCTTAAGCCGCCTTTTCAGGTTTTCAACTTAAGTAACCCCTCAATTGATCAAGCTGCCCTTTCGGGTTTTCAACTTGGATCTCTCCTTTTTCTTTTTCATCATTTTTTATTTTTTTATTTTTCATTTTCATTTTCATTTTCATTTTCATTTTTCATCATTTTTACTTCAGGCATAGTATTTCTTTACAGCATCAGCATTGATAGGACTGGAGAATTCTTTCCCATCCATCTCTTGTAATATTAAAGCTCCACCAGAAAAAACCTTCTTGACAACATACGGGCCTTCCCAATTCGGTGCCCACTTGCCCCGAGAATCACGTTGGTTCGGGAGTACTTTCTTTAACACCAACTCCCCTTCTTTGAATTGCCTCGGCTTCACTTTCTTATCATAAGCTCTCATCATTCTTTTCTGGTATAGCTGACCATGACAAAGTGCGGCAAGGCGCTTTTCATCAATCAAATTCAACTGATCATGTCGTTCTTGGATCCAATCAGCTTCATCCAAGTTCACTTCTCTAAGCACTCTGAGAGATGGAATTTCTACCTCGATAGGCACTACTGCTTCTGTCCCATATACCAATGAAAAAGGAGTTGCCCCGGTGGAAGTTCTGATTGCAGTACGGTAAGCAAAAAGAGCAAATGGCAGCTTCTCATGCCAATCTCTATAAGTTTCAGTCATCTTGGCCACGATCTTCTTGATATTCTTGTTTGCTGCTTCCACTGCCCCATTCATCTTAGGCCGATATGGTGTGGAGTTGCTATGAATGATCTTGAAACGAGAACATAGTGATTCTATCATTTTACTATTCAAATTCTGAGCATTATCGGAAATGATTCTCTCCGGAAGGCCATACCTGCAGATGATCTCTTTCTTCAAAAACTTAGCAACTACAGATTGTGTAACACTGGCATATGAGGCTGCTTCAACCCATTTGGTGAAATAATCAATCATAACAAAAATGTATTGATGACCATTTGAAGCTTTTGGAGTAATTGGTCCGATAACATCCATTCCCCACATGGAGAAAGGCCAAGTAGACGCCATAACATGTAGCGGATTTGGTGGAACATGAATTTGATCCGCATATATCTGACATTTATGACATTTTCTTGTGTAATTGATGCAATCTGATTCCATGGTTAACCAGTAATGGCCAGATCTCATAATCTGCCTGGCTAATTTGTGTCCACTAGCATGAGTTCCACAGACTCCTTCATGCACTTCGCTCATAATCATTTGAGCTTCTTTAGCTGCCACACACCTTAACAAGACCTGATCACGGGTTTTCTTGTACAAAATCTCTCCATCCAAATAAAAGTTCATCGACAATCTCCGGATAATCTTCTTGTCATTCTCTGATGCATGATCAGGATATTTTTGGTACTTTAGGAACTGTACAACATCATAGTACCAAGGTTTGCCATCTTCTTCTTCCTCAACATTCATGCAATGTGCCGGTTCACCTCTCAGCTCGATCTTGATCGACGGAATCTCTGTATCTGAATCAACTTTGAACATGGAGGCCAATGTGGCCAAGGCATCGGCAACTTGGTTCTCCTCTCGGGGTAAGTGATGGAAATAGATCTCCTTGAAGTTTTTCGTGAGACCTTTGATATAATCATGGTAAAGGACTAACTTCGAATCTCTTGTCTCCCATTCACCCTTCAACTGATAGATCACAAGTGCAGAATCACCATACACTTTCAAAATCTCAACTCTCCTTTCTATAGCCATTTGAATACCAAGAACACATGCTTCATATTCGGCTACATTATTGGTGCATCTGAAATCTAATCTCGCAGTTGCTGGGAAATGATTTCCATCCGGGGATGTCAGAACTGCCCCAATGCCATGGCCGATTGCATTTGATGCCCCATCAAAATACATTGTCCATGTTTGACTGTCATCTGATTCTTTACCTACATGGAATACTGCCATTAAGTCTTCATCAGGAAAATCAAACTCCATAGGCTCATAATCATCGTTGGCCCTTTCTGCCAAAAATTCTGCTACGGCGCTTCCTTTGATGGCTTTCTGAGAGACATATTGGATATCATATTCAGACAATAACACTTGCCATCGAGCAATTTTCCCTGACAAACCCGGTTTCTCGAATATGTATCTAATGGGATCCAACTTTGCCACTAATAAGGTCGTGTGGTACAACATGTATTGCCTTAATCGGTGAGTGGCCCAAGCCAATGCACAACACATCTTCTCTAATGGGGAATACTTGGTTTCATATTCGGTGAACTTCTTGCTCAAATAGTATACCGCATGCTCCTTCTTCCCATTTTCATCTTGTTGTCCTAATACACATCCCATGGAATTTTCAAGCACGGTAAGGTACAAAATCAATGGTCTCCCAGGTACTGGAGGTACCAATACCGGTGGATTAGTGAGATATTCTTTAATTTTCTCAAAAGCAGCCTGACATTCCTCATCCCACTTACCAGGATCTCTCTTCTTAAGTAATTTGAAAATCGGATCACATTTAGCAGTCAACTGTGATATGAATCGAGCAATGTAATTTAATCTCCCAAGGAAACCTCTGACTTCTTTTGTGGTCTTAGGTGGAGGTAAGTTCTGAATAGCTTTGATCTTGTCTGGATCTACCTCAATCCCCTTTTCACTAACCACAAATCCTAATAACTTTCCAGACGTAGCTCCAAATGTACACTTAGCCGGATTCAACCTGAGCTTATACTTCCGCAGCCTCTCGAACAACTTTTGTAAGTTAACAATATGTTCTTCCGCTGTTCGAGCTTTAGCAATCATATCATCCACATATACCTCAATCTCTTTGTGCATCATATCATGGAACAAGGTCACCATGGCTCTCTGATAAGTAGCACCGGCATTCTTTAAACCAAAAGACATCACTTTGTAGTTGAAAGTTCCCCACACGGTGATGAAAGTTGTTTTCTCCTTGTCTTCAGGTGCCATTTTAATCTGATTATATCCCGAGAAACCATCCATGAATGAGAACATGGAGTAACGGGCAGTGTTATCTACTAGAGTATCAATGTGTGGCAAAGGGAAGTTATCTTTAGGGCTAGCTTGGTTGAGGTCTCGGTAATCTACACACATCCGAACTTTTCCATCCTTCTTGGGCACTGGGACTATGTTAGCAACCCATTCTGGATACTTTGCTACTTCAAGAAAGCCGGCATCTAGTTGCTTCATCACTTCTTCCCTTATCTTTAATAACATTTCAGGTTTCATCCGCCTTAATTTTTGCTGAACTGGCTTGCATTCCGGCCTGATAGGAAGCTTATGCACTACAATTTCCGGATCCAATCCGGGCATGTCTTGGTATGACCATGCAAAGACATCTGAGTACTCTTTCAACAAATCAACTAACTGCTGCCTTTCCTTTTTAGACAAAGTGGTGCCTATCTTTACTTCTTTCTTGTCCTCTTCTGTGCCCAAATTAATCAATTCTATAGTCTCCTTATGAGGCATTATCTGTCTCTCCTCTTGCTCAACTAATCTCAACAAATCGTGGGGCAGATCAGAATCATCAATATCATCATTATCAACCTCATCAGTATCAATCAACTCCCCAAAGTCGAACCCAGGCCCGTCGTTTGTGCTATCTTTGCATTCATTGATGGTGGACCTGCAAGAAAAAATTTGGAACGGATATATGCAAGGTAATGGAATAGAAACATGTTACAAGAAGAAAAAAAAAAAAAAAAAAAAAAAAAAAAAGGCTAAGTAAAAGATAGGAAAAAGGTAGGGAAACAATAGAAGAAAAATATGGCGAATATGTTGCAATGTAACTTTATTTGTCAAAAATTCATACACGCATCAATTTATCATTGAATTTTCAACTTATCTATAAACAAGAAAGAAAGCCATTAACAATTTCATGAAAATGCTCATCAACACTCTTAGGCATAAGTGTTGGTTTAACAGACAGAAGTTTCAGGTAATTACATTTCTTCTGCAGATGAAAATACAGTCGGTATTTCAACAACAGACCAACTGTCTAAATCTGTACCCACTTCAGTCGCATAGATCAAACTATCTAACTGATCCGATGTCTCATCATCAATTGCATGGATGGCCAAATTATGCATTCTTCTTCGAACAGACTGGATTGGAATCGGTGCTTGCTCATGCTGACCAAGATTAACCCAACCAGCCGATACAAAGGTTTGACTGATCTGTGGAAATTTCATCTCTTTCCCTTCTTCCATACATGCCCCTTCTTTCCTGGCTAATCTCTGAGCTTTTCTCTTCTCCCTCATCTGTTGCTTGTCTTTCCATGTCGGCTTGAAACCCAGACCAAAAGTATTGTCTTGGTGGGGCCAATCTACCAATTTGGGATCCCCTTGTAGGTCCTTACCTAAACCTTTACCGTCAGACCATCCTTGCTCTTGCATCTGCCTTTTCTGCATTATTAAACCCTCTGAGCTTTGGCTTACTCCTCTTCCTGACATAACTTCTGCTATCTCAAAAGATCGAAATGAACATTCCAAGGCCTCCTCAGCAGATTCAATGTATGGAGAGTCTGAAGATTGAGTCACCATTATATCCTCTTCGCCCCTTACTGTCACTATTGTTCTTTCCACTCGAAATTTGACTTTTTGGTGCAGAGTTGAAGGGATTGCCCCAGCCAAATGGATCCATGGTCGACCAAGGAGGCAAGTATAAGAAGGGTTGATGTCCATAACTTGAAACACTAGCTCAAATGTAACCGGCCCCACCTGAAAAGGAATCTCGATATTACCCAAGACCTCTCTTCGAGAACCATCAAATGCCCGGACTATCAAATTGCTGGACTGCATATAAGACATATCAACTGGTAGCTTTTGTAAGGACCGAAGAGGCATAACATTTAGTGCAGAGCCATTATCTATTAGAACTTTAGCCATGGTATAGCCTTTGCATCTAGCAGTGATGTGGAGGGCCTTGGGTATCCCCCTCATTCCTGTAGGTATTTCTTCGTCCGTAAAGGTAATGTAATCTGTCGCACCAATACTGCCAACAATATAGTCCATATCAGTAACAGAAATATTACGAGACACATATGACTGACTCAGGGCTTTCAGTAACAATTCTCTGTGAGCTTCTGAGTTCAACAGCAATGCAAGCAAAGAAATACGAGCTGGTGTTTTGTTCAATTGATCAACCACACTATATTCGCTTTGCTTAATGATTTTAAGAAATTCCTCAGGTTCATTAATAGAAGTACCCTGGGCATTCTCCTCTCCTGATATCATCTCCTGTGCAGCCATCGGTTCTTCACCTACCTTCACTTTTCTTTTAGAAGATTCAGCATTCTCAGAATAATAAATTCTACCACTGCGGGTAATTCCATCGACATCAGACAATGATGGGACTACTGAACCACAGGTTTTCTCAATAGTGGAAAAACTACACTCATAGTTCCATGGAACTTGATTATCGCTTTGGAAAGGGAATGACTGTGGAGGAACTACTACAATAGGTGCAGCATGTTTGGATTGTGGAGGTTTATCATAATATACCACAAATGGTTCAAGCTTGGTTGGTGCCTCCACAGGTGTAGGAACCAATGGTTTTTGTGTTGGAGGTGAGTCATAGTACACCACAAAAGGTTCCGGCTTTGGTGGTACGTCATAGTATACTACGAACGGTTTGACCATTTCCTTGCCGTTTTCCACCACATTCACCATTGTATTATCTGTTTCCATATAGAATTCGATCAACGACTGATCCATTAACTTCTGGACTTGCCGATGAAAAGTAGTACACTTCTGAATGTCATGATATGAGTCCCCACAATTCCAACAACCCATATTTATCTTTTCAGAGCAGACCATCTGAGCTTTCATCAATGCTTTGAATATTGTAGCCATTGGGGTTTTCACTTCTTGGATAGATCTTTTCACGTATTCACCATTGCCAACTACATTTACTGCGGCTCCATCATGTTTCGGCAAGGGATTCTGTCCCACATTAGGTTGTGCATTTTGAGAAAAACTCAACCTTCCTTCCCTTACCAAATCCTGAACTTTAAGCTTCAATACATAACAGTCTTCGGTTGAATGGCCGGCTGCCCCATGGTGGTAGTCACAATGTTCATTAGGCTTGAACCAGTCCGGATATGGCGGTGTATAGGTCTTGGTCACACGAGGTCTCTCAACCAATTTCTGCTGTAGAAGTTGTGGAAGTAAGGCAGTGTAAGTATATGGAATGGGATCAATCCTGGTGTAGGTTCGAGTTGGCCTTTGGTTATTTTCAGTATGGGTGGTTGTGATATTTGGTCTAGGTGTGAAAGCTTGGGTCGTTGGGTGGAAGGTGGATCCGGAAGCAACATAGTTAGTGGCTGGGGGTTGGTATGAAGTAGGGCGCCGGTTGTATGAAGGTCTTTGGTGAGGGTAGTGATAATTTGGTTGAGGGACATGTCGATATGAATAGTTGTCGATGGCAGTGACTTCCCCATCCTTTTTCTTGCCATATTGTCCTTTTTTGGCACTAGATTCACCGACATCCAACCTTCCTGACTTAATAGCCTTCTCTAGTAACTCCCCAGACAGTATAAGATCCGAGAAATCCTTAGGAGCACTGGCAATCAGTCGGTCATAGTACGGGGCTTTTAATGTCTCCAAAAACATATAGTTGGCCTCCTTGTCAGTAAGGGCAGGAGTAACTTGCGCGGCCATATCCCTCCATCTCTGTGCATACTCTTTGAAGCTTTCAGTGGATTTCATCGCCATGGTTTGCAAAGTCAGGCGGTCAGGAGCCAAATCGGTCATATGTTTGTACTGGGTAATGAACGCTTTTGCTAAATCAGTCCAGGTTCGAATTCTAGAACTGTCCAACTGATTGTACCACCTCGAAGCTGCCCCAGTCAAACTATCTTGGAAAAAATGGATCATAAGCTTGTCATCATAAGTGTATGCTGCCATTTTTCGGACATAGCTTAACAAATGATCTTGGGGGCACTTCGTGCCATTGAATTTTTCAAACTCTGGTACTTTAAACTTATGCGGAATAACCAACCCGGGTACCAAAGTTGCTTCAGAGGCATTCATCGCCCTATGGTAGCTAAATCCTTCAATTAGCTTCAACCGTTCATCCAACAAACTGAACATTTTGCTACTTTGCATTGAAACATCCTTTTTCTCATCATCTAAAACCACTGGATTAGTGGCATCATGCCCTTGATTGAATAGAGGGATGGCATTTGGGATTGGTGGTGGTACAAAAGTGGGTGCAGGCACAAAAGCAGGTGAAGGCCCAAAGGCTGGTGCAGGCATAGACATTGTAGGATAAGTATTCTCTCCAATGGAGTGTTGTGTAGGATGTGATGGAGCTACCATTGGGGGTATGACCATATTAACAGTATTGCCTCCTACACCCTGAGCTGCGTTTCCCATAAATTCAAAGCCTGGGGCATGAATCGGTGTTTCTTTACCAATATTTCTTCCTTCAGATGTTTCTTCCGCAGACTTCTCCTTGACCAAAGCTCTCATCATTTCCATTAACTCGTCCAACCTTTGGTTTGTCTCTTCGTTTGCCTTTTTCAGTTTCTCAATTTCTGACATTTGTTCATTCTCCATGATTCTAGCTTGCAATCTGGTAAAGTATCTTCTGGGTTGTCGATCTATCTTGAAACCTTTGTTATTACAAACATGAATTAGACTTTGTTATTTATTGAAAAAGCTTAATGAAATCCATCTTTTGTTTGTTTAGTAAAAATGATGCATGCGTGACATGATGCATGAATGCAAAATCTAAAATTTGCCGTACATCAATTAGAAGCAGGTGAATTTATTTACAACTTCCTAATAAGAGTTCAGTACAAAATCATAACTCTCATAATAAGAGTTCATAACATAAACGCCTTCCAAACTACATTGCCTTTTAAGTAAACCTTCCTAACACATATTCATTGAAATCCAGGACACGATTAGCTTTGTCGATGACATCTCGCAGAAGATCAATCAATTCTTGGCCATTCGGGTCTAGTGGTGTTGTGGTTGTCTCCAAAAGCATCGCTTTGGCTTTTATCCTTTCCGCCTCTACCTTCCCACTATTAACATGATGTATCATGAACCCCAATTCTAGACATTTACGCCCATATTCTCCATCCCTTCGTTCTGCAAATTGTTTCAAAGCAAGGTGTTCCTCATTAAGCTGATCTTGATATTGGATTAACCCATCCACTTGTTGTTGTAGCTGAAGGACTTGTTGCTGTAGCTGAAGGTATTGTTGATATAATGGAGTTTGCTGTAGAGATTGCACCTTGTGATTCAGCCTTACTACTTCGTTTTGTAGTCCTTGCCTCTTGGTTTGCTCTTCCACAAAAAGTGCTTTAAAATTGGCACTTTGCTCCAGTTCTTGACTCAACCTTGTTGCTTCAACTTCCAGACTCTGCCTCATTACTTGTTCTGCCTTCACAGTAGACCTCAAACTGTTGTTTTCCTTTTCTAGCTCTGTCATTCTTCGTAAGTCTACACCTTTGAACGAAGTGGAGGTCATCTTCCTTTTCAATTCTTGTTCCAGATTACTACACTGAGCCCGCTGAGCTTCTAAGTTCTTTCTAAGCCTTTGGATTTCAGATGCTTGGCTTTCTAGTTGAACATAGTAGGATGCCGCTTCATTGCTTTCCTGGGTACACTTTCCCTTCCATTCTTGGATCTTTTTTTCTTTGTGCTCCACATTGTGTTTCTCCAAAGAGACATGCAATCCCAAAGTCTGGATTTCTCCTTCCATTGTCAATTTCTGCTTTTTCCATTCTTTCTTTTCATGTTCATGTCTTTTGGTCAATTCCGCTACCTTGGTACCATCTTTGAGAATCCGATTTTCGATGGCTAATTCAGTCATAATATTTCTTCCATCATTTCCCACAGGGTGAGTGGGATCTAGCACTTCAGGTTGTTTATCATCCTTCACCCTCTGCTCATGCCATATCTCATATTCCAATGTTGCAGCTTCGGAGGGCTCACCCCATCCTACCACGTTCTTCTTTTTCCAGATTGCAACATAATCCAACCCTTTTTTGATGTCATCGGCTTCTTGGTAGTCAAGTTCAATGCTGTTCAAGCCGTTGGTTACTGGAATGAACTGTTCCGATCCATATTGCCTCCTTGCCAAAAGTGGCAAATAACTGATGACTCCCCAAAGCCCCATAAGTGGCATCCACGGATCTCTTGCAGTTTGGAACCTTATCTTAGTTCTGGGCATCCAAATAGCTTTCCAAACCACTTTTTCACTAGTCAATTCCTTTAGCATGCTGATCCATTCCTCCTTTGTCTTTTCCTCCCATCGAACCTTGCTAGCTTGCTCGAAACGATCTCGATGCCAATATTTGCAATTGAAATACTTCAGATGGCTTATCCCCCAAACTTGCAACAATTGCAGACAAGTTTTGAGCCGAGACTCTTTACGATATCGGGAATAATTCAAAGCACGTAGAGTTTCTGCCACTATTGTTGTAGATGGATCTACCTTGTGCAATAACTGCTCTACTATACTCACTACTTCATAATCCACATACCCGATCGTCTTAGGGAATATAACCAGACCATATATCAACAAAGCAAACACATTGAGGCCTTGATCGTCATTGGGGTGTTGTTCCACAAAGTTGCACAAAGGCTCGGCTTCATAACCATCTGTCTTGCTACTTTTCACTAATTCGTCAGCTTCTTCCGGAGTCACACCCATAATACCACTGAGTTTCTTAGACAGAGATCTTTTATTAAACCTCCTCCAATAGATTTTTCCTCTATGGTCTTTGGGCACATCAATCAACTGTGCATACTCTTCCGGAGTGGGTAGCAAATCAACTTCATTGAAGACAAAACAGCGATAAGAAGGATTCCAAAAATGAACCATAGCTCGGATGAACTCCTTGTCAACTTTAATCTTCATTAGAGAGGCTATATTCCTATACTTCTCATGGAACCTTTGTTGACGCATGGCATCCCAACTTCCCCAAATTCTGAGCAACCGTGATACATCATTGTGTTCTAGGTTGAGTCGAAACCTCGCTGGCAATTTAGGCTTG
Organism: Microcos paniculata; assembly: GCA_030664755.1. NCBI lineage: Eukaryota > Viridiplantae > Streptophyta > Magnoliopsida > Malvales > Malvaceae > Microcos > Microcos paniculata. Next base: position 43,572,726 of record CP131458.1, on the reverse strand, counting down.
GAGCTTTCTGGTAGGCGATCCCCCACTTTTCCTTCACTACTGAGGCGAACGAATTGCGCTGGGTCGATCTCTATCTCCACCCCGTTTTGCACTGAAACCTCTTCAGAAGCCATACTTAAATCCATTTGCTTGATAATTGATACACGGCAAATACCTACTTTTGATGCATGAAGATGCAAAGAATGCAGATGACAAAGAAAAAGAGAAATATTTAAATTAGTGACAAAATCATGAATAACGATTAAGGATAGATAATAAATAGACTTTGCATGAATGCCCCATTCTATTTAATTTAAAAACCAAAAGGGTCAAGCAGATATGTATGGGGGTAGGTAGTCATCCTAATATGGCCAAAAATGCTTGACCACTCTACAGTCCTCATTACAAAGGCACAAATAGTAAAAGGGATAGGAGTTGTTCCTTCATGTGTCCTATTTCCAGGTTGCGCTCATTAAGGGTTTGGCCCTACCTAAATTTGGCTACTCGCAGATGACCTATATGATGGTTATGGTCATGCCATCTGAAGGTGCTCAGACTGTCCTTATTTCGCCATCTATCATAGGCTAGTAAGGCTTCCAATCCTAACCCATTATAGGCTCATTGGAAAGGATTCAATCTGAGTGGGGTTTTTCGCTTAGAAACTCACTATGAGGAGTTGCCCCACGCGAGTAAGCTACTTTGCCCCCTCCTAAATAGGTGATATCCAATTCTGGACTTATGCGTGTAATGCAAATGTGAGTGTGTGTGAAGGAACATACAAACCTTTCCAATTTACCAATATACCCAAAATGCCACATTAATCAACAAGCAATAAACTTCTATTCACAACAAAAGGCAAAGAGATTAGCAACAACAAGAAAACATGTACATTCATGAGCAAATAAAGCATCAAATTCCTAACATGCAAACTAGGATCCACTTTATTATCTTATATTTATATAAATGAGATGCAAAATCATGCAATCGAAATGTCGAAATAAGAAAAATAAATAATAAAAAAAAATTAAGGCCTAAATAATTATTAAATTAATTCCCGGCTTGACTCTCAAGTATTCCCCAGTGGAGTCGCCAAACTGTCGCAACGTTACTCGAGACGACGACGGATTTGGGACTTAAAAGAATTTTACGGAGTCGCCACTAACCATTTTTGTTTAGGTGCGGTTAGTCACCTATTAAAATCTACCTAACTTAGCATTGGCCGTTAGATGGCGTACTTAAGCTGGGTAGGTCCTGGTCTGCGGGACGGAGAACTGGAGTCGGGAGTACGGTTACGTGCGGGGAAGGATGAGCACCCCCACAACGCCCGTCAAGATGACGGTACCGATTAATTTAATAATATTTAGGCCTTAAAATGTCTTTATAATTTTCCTTTTTTTGTTTGATTTTTTGTTCTTTTGTATTAAGAGTTTTTTTATTTTTATTATTCAGGCGAACAAAAACAAATTTCAAGATATTTTCTTTTTTATTTTTTTTTTGTCATTAGTGAAAAGTTAAAAGAAAGTTATGTTTCAAAACATTTCTTTTTATTTGGAAGATTTTAAAAAAAAGGGCAATTTCCAAAACAATTTTTTCTTTTCTTTTTTTTTTTTAACATTTTGGAAAGAAATGAATTTCGAAACACCTTTTTGATTTCTTTTTTTGTAAATATATGTTCTTGAACAAAGACAAAATTTATTGGTTTTGTTGCTATCATTTTCAAATTAATATTTTAAAAAGAATGTCAGGTAATTTCTTTTGATTTTTTTATCTCTTTTTTTTTTAAATTCCAAAGTTCATTTTATTCAGACAAGAAAAGCCTTTTACTTCTTTTAGGAAGTTACATTTTTATTAAAGCCAACAAGTAATGCTTTATTTTCAAAAATACATTTCACCACCCTTTCTTTTTTTTTAATATTTTCCTTTTCATTTTTGCCCTTTTTTAGGATTTTTCGAAATCATTATCTTTATTAGATATTTAAATGTTTGAAGTGCAAAGTGTTACCTTATCAATCTAATGAAAAAAAAAAAAAGCGGTGAGGATTTATCGAGACCTATTATGAATTTCGCCCAATTCTGGGTCTGATTCAAAGTGGGTCTCTTACTTAAAGATCCGGACTAGGTGCGAATTTTCACCCTCCCAAACCGGATCCCATGATTAAATCCTCATAATTTAAACCACTTGTAAGGATTTTGCTAGACATAGATGATCACTCTTTTATTTTTATTATTTAACGTAAAGGTTTTATTGTCCTTATTGGCTTAAGAATTTATCATTATTGGTTTATTTATTATTTTTATTTTTATTTTTTTTAAAAAAAGAAAACTAACACCTATAATTTATTTAGATGCCTAAATGCATGGCATATGAAATGTTATCTCATCAATTTTAAAAATAAGGATAGTAAGGATTTTATCAAGACCCACCGTGAACCTCGCCCAATTCTGGGTCCGATTCAAAATGGATCTCTTACCTAGGAACCCAGGTCGGATGTGAATTTTCACCTTTCCGAACCGGACGCCATGATCGGACCCTCACTATCCCCACATATCATTACTCGCATGGATGACAATAATATGACAATAAAGTATGAGCATGTATATAACTAAATTAATATGGCATGGATTAAATATGCGTAAAGCTAAACTAAAATGATATAGGTTGAGTATGAATGAGACTAGATTAAAATGTCATGAATTAAATATGGATGGATCTAAATTAATATGAGAACAATATATTTAAATAAATTAGATATGCATGAACTAAATTAAATATTTATTAAATTGAAATGGGTCCAAATTAAGCATGTAAAAAAAAAGAAAAGAAAAGAAAATTTAAATTAAATTAATTTCAGAAAATACCAGAAAAATGGAAGGCGGATCACTGCGATCGGGTCGGGTCAGAGGCGCGGACACTGTAGCGGGTACTGTAGCGGGCACTGTAGCGGAGTATAAAAACCAAAATTTTACTTCATTTTTAAAATTTTGCCATTTTTTCTCTTCTCTTTCTCTCTCTACCCGAATTCTTTCCCCCTCTCTCTCTACAAACACAATTAAACCCAGAAAATCACCCCAAACGGATCAAAACCCTTCTTTTTACATGAACTTCTGAAGAACACCAAGAACAATATTTCTCCACAAACACAATTAAACCCAGAAAATCACCCCAAACGGATCAAAACCCTTCTTTTTACATGAACTTCTGAAGAACACCAAGAACACCAAGAACAATATTTCTCCACAAACACAATTAAACCCAGAAAATCAACCCCAAACGGATCAAAACCAACTATTTCACATGAACTTTTGATGAACACCAAGAACACTGAAGAACACCAAGAACATTTTTCCAGATTTTGTTTTCTAAACCATGAAATTAAACACAATCTTCCTAAACAAACTTCTCTCAGATCACCAAACACAATATCATACACCGATTTACCAAACTCCAAACTAAAAGCCTTAGATCTAGCTTTCAAATTCCAAAAAAAAAAAATTTTTCTTTAGCCAGAAATCTCCTCCTTCCCCCCGAAAATCACTCTTCCCCTTTTTATACTCGTTTTCATCTGAGGATTTTCTTGTTTTTTCTTGTTCTTTTTTCTTGTATGGCATCTTTTAGTGGGAGAGGAGGTGGATGAAATGATGAATGCATGTGCTGGTTTTGGGATTGTTGAAAGGGCATCTCCTGATGAGAGAGGGGGTGGACAAAATGATGAGTGGGCATGTGGATGAAATGATGAGCTGGTTTTTTGGTTTTGCTGAAAGGGAATCCCGAAGCTGTGCAATTTCCATTTTTTTTATTTTTTTTATTTTTTTATTTATTATTTATTATTTATTTATTTTTAATTTTTAATTTTTATTTATTTTTATTATTATTATTTATTATTTTTATTTTTATATTTTGGAAGAAAAGAAATGAAATGAAATAAAATAAAAAATAAAAATAAAAAGGGTGTCTACAGTAAGAACACCAATGCCCATGTTCAATTGAAACATGATACTTCAATTACTACTCCCATGACCATTAACCAAACGCCATGAGCCATTTAATAATTCTAGATTCATGTTTTCATTTTAGATTTTCTCAGAAGAATGATGGAAGCTTAGACAAGAGGAGCTGCTGCTCGTTTTAATGCTAGTTTGCCTAGTATGTTAGCTTTGATATGTAGTGACCATATTATGGTCTACTACGCAGCAAATTAGACTAAAATTTTCTATTCAGTATGAGACAATAATATCTAATTTGACGGCAGAAATCAAGCAAGTGATGGTTGCAAATTGCAGAAATAAGTAGACTGCAATTAGTTGTTAGGTTGAAATTGTTGGATGAGTCTTAACACTCATTGATCTTTTCTTGGCGGGGGCAATTCCTTAAAAGATCCCGCTTCCAAGGCCTGTAAACAGGTATTTGAACCTCATCATGGATGGCCAATCAGGAAAAGCTGTAGCTGCTGGGATGTATACCCTCCCAACAAGGGCGCAGCTGTTGAGAAAGCTATGGTGAGTGCATGCATGATTTGGTATTCTCTTCTGTTTCTATTGGTGCATCCCATTAGAGAGCGGTGTTTGGTGGTGCAAAGGAAATCTTTCTAGGATTATTTATGTGAACCATGGTAGATTTAGCATTAGTTCAATTGTGATCATATTTAGTTGTGATGTTTCCTTTTCCTCTAGTGAGATGTTCAACAAATAATTATAGCTTAATACACAAAATAGCTCTCGAACTTGTATAACGTTATCGTTTTGGCCCTTTAACTTTTATTTTGGAAGTTTTGGCCCTTTAACTTTTATTTTGTATACAATGTAACCTTTAATGCACTACAAGAAAAATGGCCGATTCCCACGAAAAATTTCTACTATAAAAACACTCTTTCTCAGGGAAAAAATTTTCCCACACACTTTATTATGCCTACAGAAAAAAATTTTTCGTGGGTAGAAGATACCTGGAAAATTTTTGTTCGTGGAAATTTTTGTGGGAATCGGCCATTTTTCTTGTAGTGATGTTAACATGACCTAATTATGTATTGACATGTGGAATTTTTTCATTAGGCCACATCAGCACCAAAGGCTATATTCTGTACAAAATAAAAGTTCAAGGGCTAGAAATTCTAAAATAAAAGGACCAAAACGATAATTTTGTACAAGTTCAAGGGCTATTTTATGCACAAAATAAAAGTTTGAAGGCCAAAAATTTCAAAATAAAAGTTGAAGGACGAAAACAATAATTTTATACAAGTTCAAGGTCTATTTTATGTATTAAGCCAAATAATTACAGATCAGTAGAAGGATACAGTTCAGTCTCTACTCTCTAGCATAGGGCTTGGTCTGCAATAAACATGACGGTTCAAGATTTATATATAAATAATATATATATATATATATATATAAAATTAATTAATTGGATTAGGTTGTGTCTTTGATCATGTTTGAAGACCTGCAGCCTTGAATTTTTATTGGCTTCTGTTCTAAAATTATTTTACTTGCATTGATATTTGATCTTATATCTCAACTTCCTTTCTTGCAGAGGCGTCGGCAAGGATTCAAATGCAAAACTATGTAGCAGCATCTGCTACTGTCATTTCGTACATTGACAGACTCTTCGTTTCAAGAAAATTGGGTATAGATTGGTAAAAGATAAAACTCAGTTGTATTCATAGCTTCCGGGACCTGTAATGTGTATTCATAGCTTACAGGAACTGCATTCGATCGGTAGTCCAGTTTATCATTATATTCTCATTTCTTTTTCTCCCATCTTGTACAATTATGCAAGTGTATAATGCCCTTCATCCCAGTTCAAGAAACCGAACATCAAAATCAGAAGTTAGTCCTTCTGTATGTCTTTTATGCAAAGATAAATTAAACCTTTAGAAAGGTTTTGGTATCTAATTTCCTGATGAAGATAATTTGATTCCATCATTAAATTTCATCATACTCTGTCCTTCACCAAAAAATTGTGCTGTTATTACTTAAATTGGATTAGAAATAAAAACGTCCATATTATTTAGTTTTATTAGATATGTTAAAAAAAAAATCTGTATTCGAGGTTATAAATTATTAGTTAACCTTTTTATTATGGTTTTTATGATAAACAAAGCTCAGTTTATGATTTTAATTAATTATTGATTTTGTAGAATAACCTTGAAAATGAGTTCAAATAAGTCCACCATCTGTTAAACAAGTTTGGACCAACGAAGAGATTAACTTGCCAATGGAAATTCCTATAATTTTATAAACTTTTTCATTTTTTTCTTTTTTATGTGTGTAGGTGTTCACTATGTTGATTCAACACAGAACTCTCTCATAAAAACAGGGCTTGACAAAAAAAGTTCCAACATTTACTACTCCACTGCAGGTCGCCAGGTCCTTCTGATGATGTTTGATATATATATATATATATATATATCTATCTATATGTATATATATATACATATATATATTCTTCGCCCACAACTGCTTCAATATTTTTCCATCTTTTTAGGCTTATCATCTACTTTTAGAACAATTGTAATGAAAAAGTTAATTGGATTCAGATTTCAGATTAGTCAACATTCATGTTTGCTTATGGTCATGAGCAACTGTGTAGGACTGGTTATATTTGTTTCTCATGTAGACTTTCCATACAGATATTGTACTCGAGACTGGAGAGTAATTAGACCAGTAATGAAGGACATAGATAAGCTTTTGCAGGGGGATGAGTGAAAAGAATGAAAATGTACGCAGAGAGATACTAGGAAAATTTTCCTTGCCAATTAAGTATCTTAATTAGTTGATTTTCTTGTGATATATATATGCAGCCTTAAATATCTCTCCTTATTTTACAATGCTAAATGCTTGCTGTTTGAAGTTTTTGCTTGGAATTAACTTCATATGATGGCTCTGTTTTGGATGTTCTTCAAGAAAATATGTCAAACATATTTTTCACTTAAGTTTTTTTTGAGATTCCAATTATTCACCCATATTAGGGCACAAAATCAAAATTTCATCTTTTTCTGTATTTAAATTGGATTAGAAATGAAAACTTCAATATTATTAAATTGTATGAGGTTATGAGTTAGTTTAACCTTTTTATTATGGTTTTTTGATACAGAAAGCTCAATCTATTATCTATGACTTTAATTATTGATAATAACCTTGAAAATGAGTTCAAACAAAGGACCACTAAATTAGATGAACAATCATATTTCATACAAAATTATTAATTGAATGATTCCACAGTCCATTTGAAGCCTTTCCTTATTGGACTACTAAATACTATCTAAGAAATTGCTCATCCATCAACTCAGGCCCAAGAATTAGATATGAGCATTCATATTTAATGCTTGTTAGCTTGTACTTCTACACCTTTCAAGGTCTGCATTCTACGTTCAATCAAAGCTTATGTGAATTTTTGGGTCCATTGATGATGGCCCATCGAAAACATTTTTGATATTGAACTTTAGCACCTCTTTATCCCTTAGGTGATATGTCAAATTTTGCAATTTCTCTCTCTATTTTTTTTTTGTTTTCTTTTTCATGAAACAAAGCAGAAACTTAATTAACAACCATTTTTTATATACGTATATAGTATATTCTTCACCCAGAACTGCTTCAAACTTTTTCCACCTTCTTAGGCTTATCTTGTCATTTTAGAATTATGCTTTGAAATGAAATTGGTGATTGTATTCAGATTAGTCAATATTCATGTTTGTTTCTGGTAAACAACTTTGTAAGACTTGTTATACGTATTTTCTCATGTGGACTTTCCATACAGATCGTACTGTAGAGACTGGAGAATAAGATCAATAATGAAGGACATGGGTAAGCTTTTGCAGGGGGGCGAGCGAAAAGAAGGTATATGTACTCAAGAGATATACCAACAAAACCGGCAAGGTGAAAGCCTCTTGTTTAACCTTATCCAATGTTCCAAAGAAAAAGTGAAAGCTCAAAATCCAGGGGCCACCACCAAACACAACACAAAAGCACACGTCTCAACATCATCATCCCACTTCTCTATAAATTCCGATCCTTTGCTTCCCATTCAAAGGCTTATTCATGCCAGGTACAATGCATACTTTTGAGGCCTAATCAAACTTAGCTCAAATTGAATGTTCCTTCTCAGCATTTTTTGTGTTTGAAATGCTGATGAGATGGTGTTTGATTTGGATAGGATGCGTGCACAAGCCTTGACACTGGCAGTGCTGTCTGGTGCAGCAGTTTACCTTTACTATGACCAGAGTTGCAGCAAGCAAGAGGAGGTCGACAATGCATAAAACAGATTCATACTACTCTATATATTATATACCAATGAATCTTAACTAAATGTTAAACATATGGTTTCTCTATGATTTATGGTTTCATGGTGATGATGAAAATGATGGAATTAATGATGCAGAGCAATGATATTTGCATGCAGCTGCAGGTTCTTTTTTAAGAGAACCTTTTCTCTAAATAGTTTCCCTTTTGTTCATCCTCTATCATTTTTAACGGATAATAAACCCAGTTACTTCTTCCAGTATCAGGGCATTGGGCACTGAACAGAAATGTCGATGAATCCAGTTTGATCAAAGTGAAAATGGGAGAAAAAGGAGTGCTTTTTGATTAACAGAACCCAAAACAAACATTCACGTGATACATGCAATTAGGTCCAATTTCTACGGACAGCATGGGCATGCAAAGGACTCTATTGTCATGTCCCGAGGAAGGGCTGCTGGTAACTAATCTCAATTAGGAAAGGAACAGTTTCAAGTTCCTTGACTCAATTGGCTTTCAATCTCATAAGGTAAGGGTCTTCTCTCTCACCCTCAACCATCTTTGCCTTGCTTTACAAAGGCATTGCTACTACTCCAAAGCTCGTGACGTACAATAGTCTTCACACGGGCTCAATGCATCTCATCTCACTTATGAGACCATATAAACTCACGATTCAATCCAATTCTCGTCCTAGATAGAGTGAGAATTAGAGTTTGGTGTTGAAGAACTTATTAAATTAGACTCTTAAAGCTTTCCAACGACAGATTATACGCCTTAATCCGAGCTGTAGAATGAAAGTTATGGAATTTTTAATTTGGGGCAGAAAATCTACCAAATTTTTGGGTTTGGTCGGAATCTGGAAAATTTCAGATTCCGACGACTGGCTGACCAGGTGACCAATTGTCCGTTGACCTATTGACTGTTGACTTTGATCATTGACCCGAAAGTTGACTTTTTCGATGTTGTCCATTTTCGATCCAGAATTAAGTCTAGACTATTTCTAAGCCCGATAGAGCCTATTTAGGTTATTTTGAGTCATCAATCGAATATGTGATTTTTTAAAATGATTTTAATAAGATTTAATTGCAAAATTAGGAGAACCAGCGATGGATCGTGGCGAGGGCTCCTGCTGTGCAGTGGGGTTAACGCGGGAGTATACTACTTTCCCAACCTGTGAGTGGTTTGGCCTCAATATTTAGTGACATTGACGGTAAATATTTTCAATTATTTTAAATTAAATGTTCTATTGTTTTGGGGAATAATGTATCACTGCACAAGCATCCACAAACTTTTATGAGGGCAGGATATGCTATATATATATATATATATATGATATGAAATATTTAAAGGATTTTATGAAAACCCGATCGAGGCGTGTTGAGAGTCCATATGTGACTTGCCCGATTGAGATGTTTTTATATAAACCTAATCGTGGAGTGATTACGGTCCGTGTGAGACCTGCTCAATTAAGGTATGATATTAGTCCATGAGGGACTGCCCATGAGGGGCTATTTGCTAACTATTGTGTAGCCTGTGGACCATCTATTTAAGAGAGGCACAGGTGCACCGTGCTCCTGGAGTTGAGAGGCACATAGGGTAACTCGCCAGGAGGGTAGTGTACTTGCTTGATGCAGCGTACGATAACGTTGGAAGAAAAAGGCATAGCATTGAGATGCATATATTATTATTTTTATATAAAGAATGAGGCTAAAGTCTATTTCAGCCTCCCTAACAACAATCATTTTTATGAAAAAGATTTATTGGTGGGATATATTTTATAAAGAATTTGATGATTTCTACGATGGTTTTTGGTATAATTATATTCTCCACCGTCTTTGGTCTTTTACATTGTTTCCAGACCACATCATTGAGTCTGTTGACTCACCCCTTGGTCATTACATTTTTCAGGCATTGTTGCTCATTGAGGAGCAGTTACCTCGTAAAGCGTGTGTAGACACTATTTTTTTTATTTTTTTTATTTTTATCCATTCCTTATTCATTTGCATCTTAATGTTCATTTTAATCTTAGTCTTAATTTTAATTTCAATTTTAACTTGGTTTGTTATTAATGTGCCCATTTTAAATATTATGTCCTTTTTTTTTATTTGGGAGCATCAGTCGAAATTCTTACACTCCAGACCCTGAAAAAAGAGTTTCAACTCTTCAAACTTTCTGCAGTTATTGTCGCTAATAAAGCAGTTAACTTCTCAAAGCAACCAAAAGCCACGCCACCTTGCCCATGCAGAGGAATAAAAGAAAGAAACCAAAGCCACAAAGAAGGACAAAGGTTACGCCATTAAAGAAAGAGAGGTTGGGCCATGCATCTCTTCTGATATGACAAGAGCATCAACTTTCTAGCTTTAAACCTGTCACATTTCCTGGTTTTTATATTAATACTCTGTACCAAGTGTGTGAGATTTTCAAAAAGGCTAAAAAGTGGGACATTCTAGGGGGATGCAGCCAATGTCCAATAATTCCATCGAACTTTGTTTTTTCAAAAAGGAGGTCGGCCATTTTTGTTTTTTTTTTTTTGGCCTGCTAGTTTTTTTTATTTATTTTTTCATTTTGATGAAGAAAGATAGCAGGGAGTTGGAGTTTTCAAAGAGGAGGTCAGCCATTTTTGTTTTTTTTAGGCCCGCTGGTTTTTTTTTATTTTTCATTTTGATGAAGAAAGAGAGTAGGGAGTTGGAGTTTTCAAAAAGGAGGTCGGCCATTTTTGTATTTTTTGGGCCCGCTGTTTTTATTTTTATTTTTTTCATTTTCTGAAGAAAGAGAGCAACGAACTTTGTTTTTCAAAAAGAGGTCGGCAATTATCGAAGCAAATGAGCTCTCCTTCTACTTCCACCGTGCTTTCTTCTTAATGCTGCAGAACCAAATCCCTTGCCTTTGCCAATTCCTTTATTGGAATAAATTAACTATTGCGCTAGTGAAGTCAAAGCCCGGGCTATATATGTTAAACTTCAAATGGAGATATGGTGCTGTTTGTATATATATAATGCTTGCCACCCAATCGGTCATCATGCAAAAAATATATATGTATATATAAAACAAAAGCCACCCCACTCTCTCACTCTTCCATTTTGGCTTTGTTCTGATAATAAAAAAAAAGAGCCCTTCCCCACACGCCACTTTCTCTTGTTATCTTTTAATGATTTTCTCCAAAGGGACCCATCAACATACTGGAAATATATATCTACCCCATGTATCGAAAAACAATAAAAGAACCAGCCACCTCGCCAGCTGGCTTTCTGCACAGTTGCTCCCTCTCATTTCAAACATACCCCTCCAAGGACAGAAAATTGGAAGTCAGTAAATGACTAACCAATGACAGCCAAGAATGTAAGGGTAAAACAGGGATTACAAGACAAGAAAAATGGGCCATCAGATGAGATTGAAGAAAAGAAAGGGAGCCGTAGGATTAAAAAGAAAGAAAGGATGATATAAAAGGGAGGCTTCAACAGCAAACATGGGGGGCGGCTCTTCATTTTCACAAAAGGCAAGCCTTTCAAAACAGCAAAAAAAAAGAGAGCTTTATTTCTTTTGTTTTCAAAAGGTGGGCCCTCTGTTTTGTTTTTTCATTTTCGGCCATTTTCGGTTTTCTTTAGCCTTTTGGAAACAGAGAAGAAACAAGTCTCAGTTCAAAAAAAAGATTTTCCTTAACAAGAAGAGAACCTTTATGGTTTTGAAAACGAGTTTTACAGAAAAGCAACGATTTTTTTTAGTCAAAAAAGAGAAGAAGTTTTCCTCTTTCAGTTTTGTGAAACAGAGCAATTTGATTTTTCTTTTTCTTGAGAGTAAATCGTCTGGAGAATCAAAAAGAAAAGGCAGTTTGGCTTTCCAAGCTAAAGCCATTTTTTTTCTCTCTCAAAAATAGATGCTTACCTCCTCCGTTGTAATAGTTCATACCAGTCTCTATTATTTTCATCAGCTTACACTTTGAGTTAAAGCTTGGGTAATTGTCTGTCTAAACTTTTATTACTTCAGTCTTCTTGTAAATTTCGGTTTAATTTTTTTTAACTTGTTAAAACTCATACAATTTTCTTTTCAAGTTGTTTTTGTGCAAGCCTGCTTACTTGTCTTGTCACTAAGGGCTTTGATGTGATATTTTTTTTGGTTTTGCAAATTATAATTGTGTTGGTTGGATTGATTAGTTTATTGATTGTTGGGTTATGCTTAGTGGCAATTCGGATTTTTTTTTATTTTTTAAATAAATTTGATGGCTTGTAGCTTTTGTTGACTTAGGCCGACGCCTATAATTTGCATTTGGGCTACTTTTCTTTTAGCCATAGGAAAAATAGACTTACATAATTAAGGTAATAGGTTTGCAATTACTGCTTTAAAGAAAAGATAGTAGTAAAATGAGTAAAAATAAAATATACATAAAATGAACGATGTTTGCATTTTTGTAGTTTTATTTTTATTTATGCCAATCTCTGTTCAAAGTTTCCTCTTTTTTATATATATGTGCGTTAATCTCTGTGTATTGCTCAAAGTTTCCTCTTTTATATTCGTTGATCCCTGTGAATGTCCTTGTGCAAATTACCAATTATACTGCTTTGTGCTTGAATACTTGTCAAAGTTACAGTCTTTTTTGTTGATTTTTATAAGTATGTTGTCCAAGTTTATATCTTTATCAATATGCACATGAATCTCTGTCAAAGCTCATATTTTTGTCGCAAATTCTCATCAAAGTTGCCATTTGTACTATTCTGTGTATGTGCATCTGTTCAGAGTCTCATGATCAGTTAGCTCTTTATGTAAATGATGTCCATGAGTTCGACTGCATTAATTTTCTGTCCAAAATATTTTGATGATCTTTATATGAATTTTAGGATTAAGCCCAGTTACATTTTTAGTCTAGACCCATCTCATCTAATTTATGTCATTTAGTAATTAGGCCTATTCACATTTTTAGTCTAGACCCATCTCATTTAATTTATACCATATAGTAACTAGGCACATTTGCGTTTTAGAATCAAATCCCTTTACATTTTAGTTCTAGGCCCATTTCATTATATCATGTCATTTAGTTTAAGCCCATTTATATCATTTATGTCATTTTAGAAATTAAGTTCATGCGTCTTCAATTATTTGTTTAATATATATTTAATATGTATTTTTTTGTGCTACCCCAGTTTCTTGATTTATTTTATCTCATCATTTCATACATCTAGAAGTTAGTGCATCGTTTTTTAAAAAAAAATCATGTGCATTGGAAATCCCGATGATAGGGGATCGGAGGGGACCTCGTGATTACGAGGACTTCAGTGGTTCTCTTAGGTGAGGGTTTTTCGAGATAACCTTATCGGGATTCCGATCGGGCCTCGGAAGGCTTCAATATATATTTCCGTCTATTTTTAAAAGTAAAAAAAAAAATGATTTTATCCATTCTTTTAAAAGATCATTTGCATATCACATCATATTTATGATTTCTTTAAAATTCCAAAAGTTTTTCTATAAATTTTATTTCTTCAAGCAAACCCCTAAAAATATTTTTAAAAGAAAATCCCCTTTATCAGCAAAAGGAATTTTAATTCCGACATAGTTTTAAAAGTTTAAAAATACCTTTTTAGGAAAATCTCAAACTTAATCAATAGTTGAGGTTTTTCTTACAAAATTAAACTTTGGTCAATTTCTTTAATCAAGGTTTTAAAAACGAGATCCAAAAATAAAAGGAATTTCATTATTCCGACATTATTTTCAAAAATCGAAAATGTTTTTGAAGGATTTCAATTTGACCCCTACATTGAAATCTTTCTAATTAAACTTAAACCTTTTTTTCTTGGAACTTGCTTTTATTTAAAATCTACATATCAATAAAAGGAATTTAATAATTCCGACATTAGTTTTAAAAATTTTTCAAAAAAATATTTTCGAAAGGCTTCAATTTAGTCCTGAATGATTGGAGTCTTTCCAAACTTAATCCAATCTTTTTCAAAACCCTTACTTTTCTTCAAATTAAAATTTATCTTCAACAAGTTATTTGTTTTAATATTTTGATTTTTCAAAGTTTGTTTTTGAAAGCTCTCAATTCGGTTATTCAACATTGGGAACTTTCTAACCAAATTTCAATACGGATCTCATTAAATCGGATTTTCTTCAAAGAATGAACTAACCCATATCAAAATGAGTTTTTACTCCAACATTTAATTTTTTTTACATGTTTTTTTTAATGTTGGAAGCATTTCGTTATTAACCCTAAAATTGATTTTCAAAAAGATTTTTGTGGAACCGATTTTCGGGCGTTTCGAGGGTGCTAATCCTTCCGCGAACGTAACCAACTCCCGAACCCAAAATCTATTTTCATAGACCAATACCTGTTTGACCTAAGGTAATCTTTGTAGATTATGTTAGGTTAAATGGAGTCAAAATAGGTGGCTAACCTACCTAAACCAAATGGTTAGTGGCGACTCCTTTTCTTATTTTTTTTGAAATTTTCAAATCTTTTTTATTCGCCAAATTTCCAGTCGGACAGCTCTTTAGACGTTTCGACAGCGTGCGGATAGGCTTCCAGCTTGTATAGGTATTCTATTCATAGCATTAGTGATCCATTTGTGTATTTTAAATTCCACTGTGTATTGTTTTGATTTCACTCTGCAGACTTGTAAGCACATTCTAATTTAAAGATATTATATTTAAATGTTAAAAACATCTATGTGATTGATATTTGATATTTATTTTATGCTTAGTATACTATGCTTTGTGGTGTTTTGGATGCGTGGGTGCACACACGTACTTCGAGGTAGTACGACTGCTGCCACGTGGCTGAGCCTGTGGGTTGGGGCATGACAGGCACAGTCCATATCAAGATGTTTGATGGTATTGTTAGAACCTTGACAGAGGTTCAACACATTCCAGAAATGAAGAAAAATTTTATTTCCTTAGGGACTTTAGACAAGAAAGGCTTTCACTATTTCGATGAGGGTGGAGTACTGAGAGTATTTTCTATTGCTTTGATTATGATGTGCAGACATCTAAAGCATGGCTTTATTTCTTGGATGGTTCCACTGTTACAGGCGTTGTAGCAGTGTCTTCATCAGTTGATCCAGATGCTAACACCATTAAGTTATGGCATATGCAGCATGGGCATATAAGTGAGAGAGGTCTATCTGTGTTGAGCAAGCAAGGCTTGCTGAGCGGGCAGTGCACTAGAAAACTTGAATTTTGTGGGCACTGTGTATTGGGCAAGCAAACTCATGTGAAATTCAACACAGGGATTCATCAAACCAAAGGTACAGTTGATTACTTTCACTCTGACCTTTGGGGTCCCTCTCCAGTTATTTCCAAGGGTAGTTACAAATACTTTTTGACCTTTATTGATGATTATTCAAGAAAGGTGTGGGTGTATTTTCTAAAAAGCAAAGATCAAGTCTTTGTCACCTTCAAGCAATTCAAGGTTTTGATAGAGAACCAGATAGGGAAGAGAAGATCAAGCGGCTCTGAACTGATAATGGTTTGGAATATTGCTCAGGTGAATTTGATTAATTCTGTAAAAATGAAGGGATAGTGAGACACCGCACTGTCCGACATACACCACAACATAATGGAGTTAAAAAATGGATGAACAGAACTATCTTGGAATGAGCTCGGTGCATGAGACTAAATGCTGGTCTCAAAGAAGATTTTTGGGCTGAAACTATTAATATTGTCGTTCTATCTAGTGAATAGATCTCCGTCTATAGCTATTGAGCTGAAAACTCCTGAAGAAGTATGGTCTGGTTGTTCTACTGATTACTCTGGTTTAAAAGTGTTTGGTTGCTTGGCTTATGCTCATGTCAATGAAGGGAAGTTAAAGCCACGAGCAAAGAACTGCATATTTCTTGGATATGGCCAAGGGGTGAAAGGATACAGGTTATGGTGTCCTAATCCGGTTTCACCGAAGTTCATGTATAGTAGAGATGTGACTTTTGACAAGTCATCCATGCTTCAATCCACCAACAATTCCCGGGAAAAGGAGGAGTCTGTTGAAAAGGGAGATCATGGTGTCGAGCAGCAGGTGGAGTTTCAGGTGAACGCTCATAGTTCTACTTCGAAGGAAGGTGTTTCAATCCAGGGTGAGCATGATGAGGTGGAGGGCTCACATGAAGAAAATAACGCACCTCATGAACAACAGTATAGCATTGCCACTAGTAGATCGAGGAGACAGATTAAACCTTTTCAAAGGTTTGTAGATGTAAATCTGGTTTCTTATGCACTCAGTATGGCAGAGTCCATTGGTCCAAAACCTTCCAATTACAATGAGGCTGTCACATGTAATGAGTCAGCACAGTGGGCAGTTGTTATGAACAAGAAGATGGAATCTCTTCACAAGAACGAGACATGGGAGTTGGTTAAACTGCCGAATAGCCGGAAGATTGTTGGTTCCAAATGGGTCTTTAAGAAAAAAGAAGGCTTCCCAGGGGTTGAAGCTGATAGATTCAAGGCACGATTGGTTGCTAAGGGTTTTAGTTAGAAGGAGGGGATTGATTACAATGAAGTTTTCTCTCTAGTTGTGAAACATAGCTCCATTCGTGTGTTACTTGCCATGGTTGCCAAGTTCGATATGGAACTTGAACAACTAGATATTAAAACAGCTTTCTTGCATGGTGAGCTTGAGGAAACAATCTACATGCATCAGCCAGAGGGGTTCAAGGTACTCGGTAAAGAAGACCATGTCTGTTTGCTGACGAAGTCGTTATATGGCTTGAAACAATCACTGAGGCAGTGGTATAAACGATTTGATAGTTTTATGATTGATCATGATTACATTCGATGTGATTATGATGCTTGTGTTTATCATAAGAAACTCTCGGATGGTTCGTTCGTCTATTTGTTGCTGTATGTTGATGACATGTTGATTACTGCAAAGAACATGTTGGAAATCAACAGGTTAAAATCTCAGTTGAATGGTGAGTTTAAGATGAAGGATTTGGGAGCAGCTACAAAAATCTTAGGTATGGAGATTCATAGGGATCGGACAGCAGGGAAGCTTTGGTTGTCTCAGAAGAACTACATTGAAAGAATTCTTGAACACTTTGGTATGAGCCAAGCAAAGCCTGTGAGTACCCATTTAGTAGCTCACTTCAGGCTTTTGGCGCAATTGTCACCACAAACTGATGATGAAAAGCAAACAGATGGCTAGTATTCCATACTCAAGTGAAGTTGGTAGCATGATGTACGCTATGGTTTGCACTCGTCCAGATATTTCACATGCAGTTAGTGTGGCGAGCATGTACATGTCTTGTCCTAGTAAAGAACATTGGCTGGTCATGAAATGGATTCTCAGGTATTTGAGGGGTACTGCAGATATGTGCTTGGTTTTTTATCAGAGTAACAGTTCAAGCTGTGTCACGAGTTATACGGACTCTGATTGTGCTGGTGATTTGGATAAAAGGCAATCCCTGACAGCTTATGTCTTCATGATTGCTAGAGGTGCCATTAGTTGGAAGGTTGTATTACAGTCTACGATTGCCTTATGTATGACTGAGGCAGAATACATGGCAGCAGCGGAAGTTGTTAAAGAAACATTGTGGTTGAAAGGTCTGGTTAACAGTCTGGGGTTGGAGCAAAACTCAATAGTTGTTTACTATGATAACCAGAGTGCTATTCATCTGACTAAGAATCAGATGTTCCATGAGAGGACCAAACACATTGATGTCAGATATAATTTTGTCCGGGATCATGTTTCGCCAGGTGATATTGAGATGAATAAGGTTTCTACTAAAGAAAATCCTGCAGACATGTTGACCAAGGTTATTCCTACTTACAAGTTCAAGCATTGCTTGGACTTGATTGGTATTCGCAGTTGGTGATTGCCCTTAGGGGCATACGAGGCAGAGATGATCCAGTTCGAGAAAATTACTATGATCGATTTGAAGAAATTTGAAACTAAGGTGGAGATTTGTAGCATCAAAGGATAGTTTGAATTTCATCTATTGGGCACCGAAAGTTACATTTGAAATTCATCAAACAAGCACCGAAAGTTAGTTTGGAAATTTACTCTCTTCCACTGGCCATGGATTTGTCAACTAAGGTGGCTGATTTTGTCAACCTTTGATGGCTTCAAATTGGCTATAAGTAGCGATGACCTCTCTCGGCATATAGCACATAAGAAGCAAGCAAAGCAATCAAGTGAAACTGCTTGCAAAATTGAGAGAGTTTGCAAGATAGAGTGTAGTGATAGTGAGAGTGAGTAAGGAGAGCCAGAGAGCAAAGGCAAGCTAAGTGGGTAGTTTAATTATCCCATGGCTAGTTGGTGTCTTGGAGAGAAAATAGGAAATTTATTTTTCTCTTGGTTGTGCTCTTGGATCTTGAGGTTTTAAGCTTGGGCCATGTAAACTAATAGATGAAATTTTTCCATAAGTTTGGTAAGTGGTGATTGAGAAGCTTGAATTAATGAAACACAGAAAGTTAGTTGAAGAAAATTCATTGCATCAAAAATCGTACTGCACCAATTGGTTGTAACGATCGGGTCGAGAATCAATGCTTGGCACGATCCAGTACAATAAGGTACATAAAACCGATCAGTAATAGAACCAATTGGACCTGAATTGAACTGAAAATTTTTTTTTAATGTTAAAAAAAATGTTTGCAGGAGTTAGTTTTTGATCCCTTAATCTTTTACTCATTCACACATGCCATAATGACTATATCAAAGTCTTTATTTCTGTCTACATGAAAATTGTTTACATGGGTTAGCATTGACACCCAACATTGTTAATTTAAATTAGAAAATGACCCATGTATGTGCAATAATATTCACCATTGTTAATATGTATAAAATGATAAAATATGATCTTGGTAATTAAAAGTCCATCAGTATAGTAATCTAAACCAGTCAATTAAATTGATAAGATCGGTCCAACCAGAACCTGCTGACTTCCTTATAATCGGTGCATATTTAAATTATTGGCACGATAAGGTCTTAATTCATAAAATTGACCTCGAATAGACACAAATTATATGAGATGAGACAAAATGAAACTTTACGAGAAAGAAAAAGTCCCAAGTAAAAGTGATTAATGTTGGACTTCTTGCCTTATCCCTTTATAACCATGTATGGGCTGTGCGTCTTTCTGTAAGCATATTTTTAAATAATATAATGATAGCTAATATAAATTTAACCTTAAGATATGATCTTTTATCCCATAGATTTAACCAAATAAGAATTCAATTAATAAGAAAATTAAGAGCACTTACCTTGATCCATCGCAGTCTCCAAACAATTAATTGAATATAACCTTGATTGAAGAAAAGATTTGATCTTATTGGATTTTCCGCTCTCTTTCTTTTTTCTATATGTTTTCTCTTCCTTCTTTCTTTAGGTTTTATATGATGGATGAGAAGTAGTACTTTTCTAATAACTTGGTTGTTAAGCTATATTATGTTATGTTATGAAGAGAGATGGAAGGGTTTAATCCTTATATATATAGGAAACCATAGGGCTTTAATTCCTTAAATTCAATGTCCATCATATTAGGCCTTTTAATATTAAAACCAACTTATTAGTTATGTGGGCCACATTAATATTTATTAAAATAAACTAACACTTTCTCCATGAATACCATATGTATTGCCCTATGTGTTATATAATGTGATCAGTAGCTAAGGTTGCTTGTTGTTACATGGTATCCCCTAACTACAAACTCTTTGTTTGGTAGCGTATTCCAATGTGATGGAAAGTGGGGCTTAGTGAGTAATTTTTCATAAATTTCTTTATATATCCACATAATTAAACACGGAGGTTAATTTCCTTACAGACTCTTTAGTCAAGTTTGGTGTCTCTATATCATTAAACTTGGTTGCTTGATTATAATCTTCTTTTCTTAATAAAACCTCCCCAGATCGAAATTTCTATACTCTATCCCAAAACCATTCCAGCATCTGATAGAATCTGACCCTGATTTCTATCCCTAACATATTCCGTTCCAAGTTATCTACAAAATTAGAGAGGAAATGTTTTTTTGTCCTTAATTTTTTTGTGCTTCTGGCTTGGAACGGTTTTCAGCACGGATCTTTTATTTCCCTTCTAATTTCTGTTCCAAGTTTGGGACGAAAAAAATTGTTCCAAATGTCCATGCCTATTTCACGTTTTTCTAGTAGTACGTGGGGTGTTGATCGCCACATCGAGATGGCGAAATTCCTAAGACCAAGAAGGCTTGTGGTCAGATTAATGGGTGAATGTCGAGTTGTACCATCTTGTGTAATATATTAGAACAAGTGCAATATATTTTTAAAAAATGTTCTACCATGCATTATTTAATTTGTTTTTGATACATAAAGATGAAAAATTACTAGAACAAGTACTGTAATATATTTTTTAACAAATTGTTATTTTTATCAATGATGAAACGATAATGGTGAAACTCGAAATAATGAAAAATATATATGGACAAAGTGAATAAGAATGATCCCTGATAAGGAAATGGGAAACATACCTATTTTCCTTTATTGCATGATTGTATTAATTAGTCTTCAAAGAGGTTGTTGTGAGCCATGTAAACTAATAGATGAAATTTTTCCATAAGTTTGGTAAGTGGTGATTGAGAAGCTTGAATTAATGAAACACACAAAGTTAGTTGAAGAAAATTCACTGCATCAAAAATCGTACTGCACCAATTGGTTGTAACGACCGGGTCGAGAATCAATGGCTGGCACGATCCAGTACAAACATAAAACCGATCAGTAATAGAACCAATTGGACCTGAATTGAACTGAATTTTTTTTTAATGTTAAAAAAATTGTTTGCAGGAGTTAAGATTTGATCCCTTAATCTTTTACTTATTCACACATGCCATAATGACTGTACCAAAGTCTTTATTTCTGTCTACATGAAAATTGTTTACATGGGTTAACATTGACACCCAACATTGTTAATTTAACTATAAAATTATTTAAATTAGAAAATGACCCATGTATGTGCAATAATATTCACCATTGTTAATATGTATAAAATGATAAAATATGATCTTAGTAATTAAAAGTCCATCAGTATAGTAATCTAAACCAATCAATTAAAGCTATGTTTGGGAGACCGTTCCAGTCCAATTGAGCCTCAAAACGCACCAAACAGTGCAAAAGGAGGCTTAAGTGTGTTGCTCACCAATTGTCAGTTGGCCTATGTGGCCATCTACACCTGTAGTGGAAAAGCCAAAATCCCACTGGAACATTTTGTTCCGGTGGAATCTTTTATTACCAGTGGGACATTTTTTGCCCACTTTTTTTTCTTTTTTTATTTTTTATTCTACCCCACTATTCTTTTAATTAGTACCCTTTTTGGTTATTTCACATGCTCACCTCACCGCCACCGTTGTTTTCGCTTAATACATATTTTCTCACCATTGGTTTTAATCTCACCACCACAATCCCAATCTCATATGTATAGTATTTAATCTCATCATTTTAATCGTACTGGAGCCAATCGCACCGCCCTCCCAAACATAGCCTAAGTTGATAAGATCGGTCCAACCAAAACCTGACTTCCTTATAATCGGTGCATATTTAAATTATTGGCAAGGTCTTAATTCATAAAATTGATCTCGAATAGACAAAAAGTGTATGAGCTGAGACAAAATGAAACTTTACTAGAAAGAAAAAGTCCCAAATAAAAGTGATTTATGTTGGACTTCTTGCCTTATCCCTTATAACCATGTATGGGCTATGCGTCTTACTGTAAGCATATTGTTAAATAATACAATGATAGAAAATATGAATTTGACCTTAGGATAGGATCTTTTATCCCATTTAATTAACCAAATAAGAATTCAATTAACAAGAAAATTAAGAGCACTTACCATCCATTGCATTCTCCAAACAATTAATTGAATATAACCTTGATTGAAGAAAAGATTTGATCTTCTTGAATTTTTCACTCTCTTTCTTTCTTCTTTAGGTTTTCTCTTCCTTCTTTCTTTATGTTTTTTCTGATGGATAAGAAGTAGTACTTTTTTAGTAATTTGGCGGTCAAGAGTATTATGTTATGAAGAAAGAGAGGAAGGTTTAATTCTTATTTATATGAGAAACCATAGGGTTTTAATTCCTTAAACTCAATGTCCATCATATTGGCCATTTTAATATTAAAACCAACGTATTGGTTACGTGGGCCATAATATTTATTGAAATAAAGTAACACTTTCTCCATGAATACCATAAATATATATATATATATATATATATTGCCTTAATTGTTATATGATGTGATCAGTAGCTAAGGTTGCTTGTTTTTACTTGGTATCCCCTAACTAGAGCTGTTCAAGGGCCGGGCTACCCGCCCAAGTCCGTAGGCCCGCCCAATATTTGGGAGGGTTTGGACAAGATTTTTAATTTCGAGGGCCGGGCTTGGACAAGATTTAAAAGCCCGTTTAATAAACGGGCCGGGCTTGGTCATAGGCAAAAAAATCAAGGCCCGGCCCGGCCCAATTACTATTCATTTAATATAAATATATTTTTATATATTTATTTTATTTATTAATGTGGTGTTTTCTTTTTTTTTTTTTGTATATGATATTAATATTTTCAAATATTATTAGTATTTAGACTTTATTAACTTTGTAAAAATTATTTTAGATGATTTTTTTAAAATGTGTTGATTTATTTTTATTTATATTATAAATTAATATAATTTAATTTTTAAAATTAGTATACAAAAAATTTAAAAATGGGCTTTTGGACGGGCCTCTGGTTTATAGAAACATTTTAGGGCCGGGCTTGGACAAAGGAAGAGGCCCGTTTAATCGGGCCGGGCCAGGCTTGGACAAGGAATTTTTTCACAAATTCTTGCTTGGGCCCGGCCCGGCCCATGGACACCTCTACCCCTAACTACCAACTCTTTGTTTGGTAGCGTATTCCAATGTGATGGAAAGTGGGGCTTAGTGAGTAATTTTTCACATAAATTTCTTTATATATCTACATAATCAAACGCAGAGGTTAATTTCATCACAGACTCTTTAGCCAAGTTTGGTGTCTCTATATATAGCATCAAATTTGGTTACTTAGTTGTAATCTTTTTTTCTTAATAAATCCTTCCTGATTGCATCTTGTAAATAGCAATCCTATGCACATGATTAGTTCTCTAACATCATGCAATCACGCAATCAATGAGAAATAGAATCACGAAATCAAATCTTAACTCTTAGAGACTCCAAATTTAATAAAGGAGTCTGTTAGGAAGTATTTAAGTTCTCTGTAAACATGAACAGAGTTATCACCCAAAATCGTAAAAGATGATAACAACTGTAATATTTAATAAAAAAAAAAGTTGTTTTGTGATCAATGAGAAAATGGTAATTGAGAAACTTGAAATAATGAAAGAGATAGTCCGGTGTCCGGACAAAATGAATTAAGGAAAGACAAGATCTCTAACAATACTGGCTCCAAGGCAAGAAGTACGTACTTCATAACAAAAGAGAGGGCAAGATTCCCAAGATGGATAAAGTCTAAAATAGATCGTGCTCGAAGAAAATAAAAATATTTAGGATAGTTCCTCTTGTGTGGGACCTCACGTCTGTATTAATTAATCGGAATTCGTTATATGGCCCCGCGGTCTAGACCCCGGAAAAGAACTATCATAATTTTTCACTTTATTAGTTTCATAGGTATGAAAAATGCAAAACAAAACTGTCAACAAATTAATACGAGCCTAAATTACTTTTTTCCAAGTTAATTTTCTAGTTTTTCTAACGAGATGACAAATGTTTTGTCATTTTATGGGCAGTACATGGTGCACACTAGTATATAAGTAGGTGCTCCCTGCATCGTGTGGATCACAACACCACCAAAACCAAACCAAAATAAGAGACTTATAGTAACAGAAGAGGCAAGAGACTATGGCAGCTGGAAAGGTCTCCTTGGAGAACAACACTTTCCTAAATTTACAATTTGTCGGTTTGAATACAGCATCTCAAGCCCCGCAGGAGATTGGATCCAAGAAAACATTTCATTTCGAAGATGCTCCCTACGGAGGTGTGGCGTACAAGACTCTTGCAAACCAGCCAGCTGCTAAATGGATTATTGCCTGGAGGGTGACGGAGAAGAAGGTACGTATATATGTTGTCTTTGGCAACGTAAAACAAATAAAACCAAACCAACAGATCATACCTTTTAATTAATTTCTAGGGTTTTAAAATCATAATCAAATTATATATCGGTTCTATCAAAAATTGCGTGCAGGTCTTTACTAAGATCCTTGGAGGCAATGAAATTATTAACTGGAACGACATAAACGACGAACTGGACGCGTCTGGTGCATCAACACATACTGTCGGTGCCTTTAGTTTGAAGTCAGAGGTTAAAATTGTTCAACAGAACGAGTCCGTAACTATCTCGGCTTCATTATCAAGGGCACAAGCTTAAGCTAATGGACACGGTGGTGGCTATACTGGTTACCCGGAATAATTAGGCTGTCAAAAATATATATAATAATATAATATTAATTATTGTACTAGAATAAATAAATTTGATAGCCATCCGGGACCTTGTCACTGTCCACTTCTGCTATGATATGTGTGTCTAGGTTTTCTGTGTGTTGTGAGTGTCCTTTGTATTGCAAAAGGTCTTTAAAATCCAATGATGCCATGTCTATGCATATGGCTATCAGTTTATTTATCTCATCAATAAAAGGCGTTTATTACTATTATGTTTAATCTTAATTTGCATGAAAAACAACGGCTGAATACTTAAATTGTCCCTTAAATTATACTTTTTTGAATATATTGGCCCCTAAACTTTTATTTGAGACAATTGATCCCTCAAATTATTATTTTGGGATAATAACCCCTCAAATTATTATTTTGGGACAATTAACCTCTCAAAACTATTATTTTGGGATAATTAATCTCTCAAACTTATTATTTTGATACAATATAACCCTTGAGGTTTCCATGCAATTAAGGTTATATTGTCCCAAGATAAAGTTTAGGGGGTTAATTGTCCAAAAATAATAGTTTGAGGGGTTAATTATCTAAAATAAAAATTTAAGAGCCAATTTGTCCATTTTAGTATAGTTTAGTGCTGATTTGGGTATTCAGCCGAAAAATAACTTTTCATTTATCTGAAAGTTAATTAATCAAATGATGAAAAAAAATTTATCAACAGCCGATATATGGAAAATATTTCTACAGCGTCTTTATACATAAGTGTGCTTATGTCCAATTTAAACAAAAATTTTGCTAATGATTATTTGACTGACACCCATTGCAAGTAGTTCAAGTTCCAAGGCCACCTTGATAGCATTGCTCAATTTTGTAGCTGTAAAATTGAAATTGAGTGAAAAATAATTAGAATGTATATTACAAGTGCAAAATTAACTAAATTTGAAAAAGTTAATCACAATTATTCAAAAATCATGTCATGAAAATATAAGACAAAAGCACTCACTAGTAATTAAGAAACAAATTATCCAAAATATTTACTCATTCTATACACAGTTGCCAAGTAATTAACCTATAATATAATCAACTTGAATTAGTAAGTAAGCTTAAAGAACTATATAAAGTCTGCACACCATACAGCTAGCAATAATCATAAGCAAACTTTACTTTGTTCTACACACACAATTGCTGACACACCCGGACCTAGCACGATCTTTTCGTACGAACGGAATAGTACAAGATGACGCGATAATTAAACAATATGTCGGTCCAGCTGTGTCAAGTTTGAAGAGAAGATAGGCTTAAGACAAGACGTAGTTGGAAGATGAGATTGGTGACCATGCATGGAATCTCTGTGTGGACTCCTTAAAGTCCATAGCCAATGGATTGGACATCCATTGGTGAATTGGTCGGTGGATCGGGCCAAGGATTAAAGTTTTGAGAGATTTAAAGAGAAGAGAAAGTTTGGCCCGGGGTCCGAGTAGACCCGGTGCCGGGCTACCCTATAAATAGGGGGGAGGCCGAGCCTCTCCCCTCATTTTCTCTCTTTTCTCTCTTCTCTCCTTTCTCTTTTCTCTCAACTGCTCCCTCGGAGCAATTTTGGACAATTGGCCGATCCGGACAAACCGACCTCCAGTTCAAGGCGAGATCTTGGTGAGTGGTTCTTAACTCCTTGATCTTCATTTCATTAAGTTTTCACGCTTATCCATGCATTGGTCTAGGAGAAATTCAAGCTCAAGATTAGTTTCAGCTTTCTGTTAGCTTTTAAGTTTAGATTTGAGATTTAGGAACTTTGAGCTTGTAATTCTCATTTATGCTCCGGTAAACGTGTTGTGGGAGGTGTGAGGAACCTCCATCTCGAATTTCGCGTGAATCGGTGGACCGAGGGGCTCGAGAACCGAGGAAAAGCCTCGGAACCCGAGGCCAGCGGACGGCTCCTGCGCGGGAGAGACCCGCCGCCCAGGTCCCTGCCCCTGTAGCTGGGTCGGGACTGGGCCCTTGTGGCCCAAAATGGCCGTTGGGCCCTATTGGGCCCAATCCGAGTTGGGCTCGGCCCAACTCACTTGGAAAGGGCCTTTGGGCCCAGAAACAGGCCAGGCCCGACCCAGCTACAGGGGCAGGCCTGCCTGGCCCAGAACCGGAACGGGCCCAGCCCGAGTGTGGGGCCCACGGGTCCCCAGGGGTATTTTCGTAATTTTTCACCAAGTGTCCAATTTTTACCCCGAAACTTCCCGGACACTTTTCTAAGCCCCGAATCACATTCAAGCCCAGTCTTAGGACATATTAGAGCCTCATAGGTGCATTCATAAATTGTATTATGAATGCTAACGTATATTTCCATGTATTAGGGCTCTGGATAATCGAATGCGGCGATGCACCGGAGGTTAATGCTGTATGGAGCGCTTGGGAGTATACGACTCTCCCACTACTATGAGTGGCTTAGTTTTCAGTGCTTAGCCACTAGGGCAAAATGTTTTAAAAACATAAATTGTTTTAAAAAGGTTTTACAACGGTTTTGGGATAAGGGTAATCCACGACACACACTTTTTATTTTGTGATACGCCCACTTATGGGGGTGGGTTGATTTTAAAAATACAAAAGCTTGTGTGTGTTTACGTGTTTTAATATTTATATAAAGAATTTTATTATTATTATTTTTATGATTATTGGGGTACGATGCCCTTGGAAGAGGAGTGATTGAGTGGGATTCCTCGGGGCTCCAATTTGCGTGAGCGTGGACCGAGTTTGAGAGCATGCGTGATATTCAGCCGTGGACCGCCTATCGAGGGGCACGGTGAGTCGAGCCTGGTTGGTAGAGGCACGTAGGGAAACTCGCCAGAGCTCCAGTTCACTGTGTTCCACCACAGTGAGGCACCACCGAGGGAACGGGCTAGTGTATGAGATAAAGAGAAAATGAACATGAAGAGAAAAGAAATAGCCCTCGGTGCAGTAAGGCTTACGACCGGCCAGTCGTGCCTTCAGTGTATTAGGTGCCAGCCCACGAGTATAAATTATTTTTAAAGGTTTTAAATTTGATTCTCCTTGGGAGAATTTCGAAAGAGATTTTGAAAAAAAAATTTATTTATTTACTTTATTTATTTATTCTATTATATTTTGGATTACCCCTGTTTTCCCTAACCCTGATGGAGACCCATTGAATCTCTGTCACTCACCTGTATTCCAATCTGAATGGATGCAGATCCGCGTGCGAGGTCAGCCAATAGAATGGAGGCTCATTAGAAGACGTCGGTGGCTTAGGCTTAGTAGTTTTCCGCTGCATAGGTATTTCTTTAAATTAATCCACTGGTACTACTTTAAGTTTATTATTTTATTAAAAGATTTTAATTAAAGTTTTAGTGGTTTTGCAGCGATGGTATCCATTTCAATGCCTTGCGGTGCTTCTGGTGCGTGACCGGCTGGCACGTACTTCGAGGCAGCGCGGCGGTTGCCACGTGGCCGACCCGGGCGGGTCGGGGCGTGACAATTGCTCCTACTTGATTTCTAACTCATAAATATTGCTTGTCTTGCTTAATTCAATTTTGAGCATTATGATCCCAAAATGTTGCTAGACTCAAAAAATTTAAATGGAAAGACCAAATCAATAATTGACCAATGAGGTAACAAGTTGTTTATGGTGATTGATGTGTTCATCCCAATATAAGATACTGAGATATATATATATATATATATAAGATAAATATATATATATATATATATATACCATGAAAAACTAAAATGAATAGAGCCCAATGCTTGGTAGAGCTACAAAAGTAACAATGGACAAAAATACTTCATCCATCCCTAAATTTTTGTCCTCATTTGACTTTCACAAAATTTAAGAAAAAGTGGTTGAATTTTGTTGAATTACTTTGTTATCCTTAATGTGTGTAAGTGTTTTTGAGGTTTTGTATAATGATGTAATAATAATAAAAGAAAAGGAAGGGTACAATTGAGAATGAAAGTTTAGTGATTGTTTATTTCTGGTAAGGGACAAATAAATTGAGACATCTAAAAAAAAGATGGAAAAAAAAGGGGACGGAGGGAATACTAATTAAGAACATAAAAAAGAGAAATTAAAGATAGGGAATAATAGCCACATGTTTAAGGAAGATACTAGATCAAGATTAAATTCATTTACTATTTTGATATTTTCCGTCAAGGTAACAAGCTTGTGATCAATTGAGTTAACTATCTAAACTACTATATAAAAATTAAAATTCACATGAAAATTACATCATCACCCATGATTCTCTCAATTTTGAGGTCATCTTAGGCTATTTTTCACAAAGGTTGGGGGGGCTATATTTGACATTTCAATCCTTTTTAGTGGGATCAATAGAGGTTATTATAGAATCCTTTTTAATATTAAACTATATATTATATTAAGATATAATAAATACCTTTAGTTCATAATTGATTTACTTAAATACCCTTTCAAATTATTCATTGTTTTATTAATTGTAAAGGCATATAATAATAGGAATTTAACAAATAATTATTTATTTATTTAAAATATTATTAATAATTACAATTCTAAAATTACATTAATAACCTTTAAATAAATTTGATAGCCATGCGGGACCTTGTCACTGTCCACTTCTAATATGATATGTGTGTCTAGATTTTCTGTGTGTTGTGAGTGTCCTTTGTATTACAAAAGGTCTTTAAAATCCAATGATGCCACGTCTATGCATATGGCTATCAGTTTGTTTATTTCATCAATAAAAGGCGTTATATAAAAAATGACGTCTCATCTTGCAATCGAAAATCCTCTCTCTCAGGAGGAAGTTGACCATTTGGAACGAAGCACTAAGAAGATCAAGAATGGAGGACAACATTGCCATAGGGAAGGGGAGGTTGCTCCAAAGGGGCGCTATTTCATGCAGACACTAGTCTGGGGAAATAAGGATGAAAGTGATATGGTGGATATGGGGACTATTGACCAAGTAGTTTTGAGTGACCATGAGGACTAGTCTGATGATGATGAGGCGATTTCCGTCCAGGGCTCTATACCTTTTATCGGTATTGGTAAAGATCAGAAACGCACATTGAGTAATCCCTGGAGGTTCTCTGTGATTGTCAAAGTTTTAGGACGTACCCTAAATTTCAATGTTCTACAGCAATGACTCTTTAATCTATGGCATCTGGATGATGAGTCTGATCTTATCGATATTGGTCATGGTTATTATGTGGTGAAACTTGCAGATAAAAAGGACTTGGCTCGAGTACTTACGAGGGGACCTTGGAAGATTATGGATCATTATCTTCTTGTTCAGTAATGGCAGCCTAATTTTAAGCTTTCTTCAGCCACCATTGGCAAGACGGCGATTTGGGTTAGATTACCGGAACTCCCTATTGAATACTTCGACGTGGATCTATTAATGGAAGTTGGACGACTATTGGGTAACCCAATTAAATTGGATACAAATACTACGATGGCCGCTAGGGGCAAGTTTGCTAGGATCTGTGTTGAAGTTGATCTTTCTAAGCCCTTAGTGGCTAAAGTTCAGATTGGTGGGATCATCCAACCTATTGAGTACGAAGCCTTACATACAGTTTGCTTTACATGTGGTGTATACGGTCATCGTATGGAGTACTGTCCTTTGTATCATGTGGTGAATGAAACACAAGAGACAGTGGTTCCGGAGTCCGGCGTCGGTGAGAGTGGGAAGGTGGAAAGGAAACCTCAATCTGATAATTTCGGACCTTGGATGTTAGTCAACCAAAATTCTTGGAAAGGATCGGGCGTCAAAGGAAGAAAACAGTTGACTAGAGATTATGGGGATTCGTCAAACAGATTTCAAGCTCTTGATGACGTAGCAGATTTTGCGGGAGAGTATCAAATTACGCAATCTGATGTGGCTGTGTGGAAGAATGCTACCAAAGAAGGGGGTGATAGATTACCCTTTAAGAAATACAAGGAGAAAGTGAGACAGTCAAAGTTGGATTCCTTGGCAAATAATGACGCTGAGGGTATGGAGGGAGAACAAGTACCTCTAATAGCTAAATAGAAGAATAAAGCTATTCATACCGAGCTAGATACCTGCCCTTCTAAGCTAGAAGAAAGAGTAGATGGAAAGTCCAGGAAAGAAGCCCAAGTGCATGAAGCCAAGTCCATTGTGACTAACAGAATAACTACTAAAGGAAAGGAATCTTCCTCCAAAGGCAATGGGCTAATGGCCCGAAGAACCCATTCTTTCAAAAACCCATATGGTAGAGTTAAGGCCCCTAGTAAAATTGGTACAAGACCTAGTACCCATCTTGTGGGTGAAACAGGCATGGCGTATGGTCCTACTTCCAGCTCGGCGGCTTTGCCAGCTATCTTTTCCAGAGATGTGAGTTTAGATTTGGAACACCATATGGACTCTCCAGAAAAGAGGTTTTTGAGTAGGGAACAGACTTTGGATAAAGAGCCTCCTGATATTGTGATGGCTACTTTAGAGTCGCAGGTAGATGATACAGTTAATCCGATTGGAATTCATAGTGCTACGCCTGATTCACAGGCATTGAATAACTCCCCATATATTTCTTTATGAAAGTCATTTCATGGAATTTTCGTGGCATTAATAATAAAAAATCCCTACGTAACTGTAAAGAATTGGTGCGAACTTATCGTCCTGATATTCTTTTTCTATTGGAGACTAAGTGCAGTAATGTTGATACAGCTCGATCATTTGGTCGGAAACTTGATATGGAGGAATCCTTTATAATGCCTGCTTCAGGATTAGCAGGAGGAATTGGGGTTTTTTGGAAGACAGGGAATGTTGATATTCAGATTATACAGTAATTCAGTCAGGTAGTCCATATGAAGATCTCCTTAAATGGCTCGATTTGGTGTTTGTCCGGAGCCTATGTTCAACCACATTGTTAGCTTAAGGATTTGTTTTAGGAGGAATTATATTCTTACTCCTTAACGATGTCCCTTCCTTGGGTAGTCTTGGGAGATTTTAATGACATTGCTAGTAGTGATGAGAAGAGTGGAGGGGCTAACTTCCGGAGCAATGCTGCTAGGAAATTCGTTGAACGATGGGAGGCTTGTAATCTCTCAGACTTTAGGGCAATTGGCTGTAAGTTTACGTGGTACAAGAAGTTGCATGGTATGGTAATACTCGGGGAGCGGTTGGATTGGGTGTTCATGAATCCAATGGCTCTTACTTTTTTTGAAGAGGCTAAAGTCATAAATCTTCCTTGTATTTACTTGGATCATCATCCGATCCTTTTTGACTCAGCCTTGACGTCCCCTCCACCTAAGGAGAATCGACCTTTTCGATTTCAAGCGGCATGGCTCACTCATGAAGGCTTTGATGCTTTGTTTACTAATGCTTGGCGAAGTGGGGAAAGTCTACTCCAGGCAATCTTAAATTCTGGGAGGGCTGTGCAGCAATGGAATTCTGATACCTTTGGTTGTATTTTTAAGAGGAAACGTATCTTGAAGGCTAGGATTTCCGGAATCCAGACTAGTGAATCTTACAATTCCTTGGAGTTTTTACAACATTTAGAAGTCCAATTGTTGATGGAGTTACAGGAAGTTCTCTACCAAGAGGAATTATTATGGTACCAGAAATCTAGAACCCAGTGGATTCAGGATGGGGATAGAAACACTAGATTTTACCACATGTCTACTCTGGTTAAAAGGAATAGAAATAGAGTGGCAAGGCTGCTTATCGACAACAATTGGGTGGAGGACAAAGCTACTCTAAAAAAATCATGCTGTTGAATTCTACGCCTCTCTGTTTGCTAGGAGGGAGGTACAGCCCCTTCAGGAGTCTCTCGTAAGATGGCAACCAATGCTAAACCTTGAAGAACGGGATTCTCTTATTTTGCCTTTTACTATGGAAGAAGTCAAATTAGCACTGTTCTCTATGAAAGGGTTGAAGGCACCCGGCCCAGATGGAATACATCGATTATTTTTCCAAAGATCTTGGGAGGTAGTGAAAGGGAAACTACATGAATTTGTGACTTAGGCACTTCATACAGGGGAATTTCCGTTGGAGTTGGCCAAATCTTATATCGCCTTAATCCCCAAAAAAGAAAGTCCTTGTTCTATGGTGGATTTTCGGCCTATAACCTTATTGAATACTACCTACAAGGTTCTGTCTAAAATCATTGTTAATAGATTACGGCCTCTTCTTCAAGATTTGATAGGGCAGCATCAGAGTAGTTTTCTGCCTGGCAGGGGTACAGTGGATAATGTTTTTGTCTGTCAAGAAATTATGCATTCTCTGATGCGTCGTAAAGGATGTAAGGGAGGTATTGTTTTAAAGATTGATCTACATAAAGCATATGACAGTGTTAGTTGGGATTTTTTGAGAGAGGTTTTAGTTGATTTTAACTTCCCTGGCTAGTTGTCTAAACTGATTATGTATTGTGTCACTGCTAATTAACTTTCTGTTATTTGGAATGGGGAAGCGCAGCCTTATTTTGCAGCACAGAGGTGTCTTAGACAAGGGGACCCGCTTTCACCTTATTTATTTATACTGTGTATGGAAAAGTTGTCTCAGATGATTCAAGAACGGGTTAGAAGGAAGATGTGGAAACCTGTTAAGTCGTCTAAATATAGACCGACCATCTCCCATCTTTTCTTTACAGATGATTTGATGTTATTTGCTCAGGCAGATAGGAAGCAGGTTGAGGTTATTATGAGTTGTTTAAATGATTTTTCCACTCCTTCAGGCCTCACGATGAATTTAAACAAATCGAAGTTATTTGTTTCACCAAATATTCCAAAGGGTCAAGCGACAGCTCTAAGTTCCTTATGTGGTATATCGGTCATTGATGATTTGGGAAGGTACTTGGGTGTCCCCATTGTCCATGGACGATTATCGAATCATTTATATAGGGAGCTTATTGATAAAGTTCGACGCAAGCTGAGTAATTGGAAGAAAAATGTTCTTTCTAGAGCAGGAATGAGGACTCTTGTCCAGTCAGTTCTTAATGCAATTCCTATATATACCATGCAATCTGTTTTGCTGCCTATGTCGATTTCTAATCAGTTGGACAGGCTGGGTCGTAATTTCTTATGGGGAGGCTCTGAAGAGAAGACAAGAACTCATCTGGTGCATTGGGAACGGATTTGTTCTCTAAGGCAGGTTGGTGGTCTTGGTCTTCGTCTCACTCGAGATGCTAACATGGCTTTACTGGCTAAAATAGGGTGGGCTTTGGAAATGGGCAGTACCTCTCTTGCTTGTTCGGTTCTTCGTAGAAAATACCTCCAAGTTGAGGACTTTACACACTGTCGAATTAAGGCGAGTTCCTCCTCGACTTGGAGAGGAATTTTAAAATGCCGATGTGTTCTTACTAAGGGTAGAAAATGGTTGATAGGGAATGGTACTTCAATAAGTTCTTGGTACGATTGGTGGGTAGGTGATGGCCCTCTCATAGACTCGGTGCTCACTCCTTTGGAGGACAATATGGAATCATTGAAAGTAGCCAACTTGCTAAACAGAGATAGAAAGTGGGATCTCTCTTCAATTCAACATTGTATTCCGTATGAGAAGGTTCTTCAGATTCTTGCTACACCCATTCCTTACGTATCAGGAAGAGAAGATACTAAGTGTTGGAGTGGAGAAAGCTCTGGACAATTTACTTCAAGGTTAGCTTTTAGGCTACTTTTTCAGGGTCAGTTAGATACTCAACCAGCCCATGACTATAGTTGGATTTGGAAGGTTGCCTGCACAGAGAGAATGCACTTTTTTCTTTGGGTACTCTTTGTAGGCAAGTTAAATACCAATGTTAATAGAGCTAAAAGACGTATGAGTACAGATGATTCTTGTCCTCTCTGCTCTCAGGTACCTGAATCGGCTCTCCATTTGTTCCGAGATTGTCAGTATGCTAAGGAAGTTTGGCATTGTTGGTCTGTTAATGGATTAGATGTAACACAATTCTACAACTTGGACCTTAAAGAATGGTTGTTTAATAATTGTTCAAGTGGCATGGCTATGAATGATACTGTATCTTGGAGCACTCATTTTGTAACTATCCTTTGGTGTCTATGGAAACGAAGAAATCTGCTAGTTTTTCAACAGACGTTAGAAGCTTCTGGTAAGGTTTGGTTGTCGGCTAGTAAGCTAGCTATGGAAATATGGAAAGCTTTTGATAAAAGAAGGTGACATGCATTGCCACCCAGGTGGGTTAAATGGCATCCTCCACTAGAAGGATCTTTCACGTTGAATACGGATGGGGCTTTTAAACGGGAGTCTAAATGTGCTTCGGCAGGTGGCCTGATACGTGACTCGAATGGGTCTTGGGTAAGTGGTTTTGCTGTTAATATTGGTCACACTGATAGTCTAGCCACTGAACTTTGGGGTGTTAGAGAAGGTTTACTATTGGCAAAAACCTTGGGTAATTCTAATGTCATTGTTGAGCTCGATGCAGCAGTGGTGGTGCAGTTCTTGAAACAGGGTGTCCTCGGCTCTCATATTCATTCTACTTTGGTCCACGATGCTTGCTCGTTGGTGCATGAAGGATGGGTCTCAGAAGTTCGACATATTTTGCGAGAGGGAAACCGGTGTGCAGATTTCTTGGCCAATTTTGGTCAGGCCTGTCCTCAAGGCGTTACAATCTTGACAGATCCACCGCATGATCTATTGCCAATCTTGGAGGCTGATGTCCATGGAGGTCCTGTTATGAGAACTTAAGCTGACCTTTGTCGGCTTTTATGTACCTAAAAAAAAATCAATAAAAGGCATTTATTACTATTATGTTTAATCTTAATTTGCATGAAAAACACCGGTTGAATACCTAAAGTGTCCCTTAAACTATACTTTTTTTGACATATTGGCCCCCAAACTTTTATTTGGGACAACTGATTCCTCAAACTATTATTTTGGAACAATTAACCCCTCAAAACTATTATTTTGGGATAATTAATCTCTCAAACTTATTATTTTGAGACAATATAACCCTTGAGGGTTCCATGCAATTAGGTTATATTGTCCCAAGATAAAGTTTGAGGGTTAATTATCCAAAATAAAAATTTAAGGATCAATTTATCTATTTTGGTATAGTTTAAGTGCTGATTTTGGTATTCAGCCAAAAAATAACTTTTCATTTATCTGAAAGTTAATTAATCAAATGATGAAAAAAATTTATCAACAACCGATATATGGAAAATATTTCTACAGCATCTTTATCCATAAGTGTGTTTATGTCCAATTTAAACAAAAATTTTGCTAATGATTATTTGACTGACACCCATTGCAAGTAGTTCCAAGTTCCAACGCCACCTTGATAGCATTACTCAATTTTGTAGCTGTAAAATTGAAATTGAGTGACAAATAATTAGAATGTATATTACAAGTGCAAAATAACTAAATTTGAAAAAGTTAAATAACAATTATTCAAAAATCTTGTCATGAAAATAGAATTTTAAATCCTTATAAGACAAGAACACTCACCGGTAATTAAGAAACAAATTATCCAAAATATTTACTCATTCTATACACAGTTGCCAAATAATTAACCTATAATATAATCAACCTGAACTAGTAAGTACGCTTAAAGAACTATATAAAGTCTGTACACCATACAGCTAGCAATAATCATAAGCAAACTTTACTTTGTTCTACACACACAATTGCTCCTACTTGATTTCTAACTCATAATTATTGCTTGTCTAGCTTAATTCAATTTTGAGCATTACGATCCCAAGATGTTGCTAGACTCAAGAAATTTAAATGGAAAGATCAAATTAATAATTGACCAATGAGGTAACAAGTTGTTTATGATGGTTGATATATTCATCCCAATATAAGATACTGATACATATATACCATGAAAAAAATAAAATGAATAGAGCCCAATGCTTGGTAGAGCTACAAAAGTAACAATGGACACAAATACTTCATCCATCCCTAAATTTTTGTCCTCATTTGACTTTCACAAAGTTTAAGAAGAAAGTAGTTGAATTTTGTTGAATTACTTTATTATCCTTAATGTGTGTAAGTGTTTTTGGGGTTTTGTGTCATGATGTGATAATAATAAAAGAAAAGGAAGGGTATACTTGAGAATGAAAATTTAATGGTTGTTTATGGTAAGAGACAAATAAATTGTAACATCCAAAAAACAAAAGATGGACAAAAAAAAAGGGACGGAGGGAATACTAATTAAGAACATAAAAAAGAAAGGCTAAAAGGTCAAATCAAGGCCTTAACTTTCTGAAAAATCTCAATTTGATGTCCAACCTTGCAATTTTGTCAAATAAGGGTCTAACGTTATCGAGTTGGGCCAAATTAAGGCTTTCAGTGAATTTTAACGGGAAGTGCTTTACACTCCCGATAGCAAGCGCGTGATAGACTAGGATTCGAACATGTGTCCAATATTATTTATAGAATTAATCTGAACCGTTTAATATGTATTAACATATTTTAATTAACTAAACATTTTTTTCTTCTAATCCGGTAATTTTAATGAAGAAATTCTACAAATAAGCTTCAGGAAATTAAAAGAGGAGATTAATTCAATGAATAATATTATAATATTAGAAAGTGAAGCAAATTGAAAAAGTAATCAAACATCTCCACAGACGAGGCGAACACCTTGGGCTCGAACCGGACAGCACCTGACTCGGACGACCCCGACTCCAGCTCAGACGACTGCGACTTCTTCTCCAGCCTTTCTTCCTCCACAGACTTCTCCACCTTCTCTTTCTTGGACACGCCATCGTTTTCTTCTTCACCGTCTTCTTCTCTGCCTCACTTCGAGGTTAGATCGCCGTTGTCGTGGAGGCTGTTGGCGTCGTCTCCATCATCGGGGTTTTGTGCGAGGGAGTTAAGTGTTTTGAGATCCATGTCTTCAGTTTGTGGGTTGGTATCAGTTTCCCCCTTTCATAAGAATGATACCAACCCACAAACTGAAACAACGGTCAAAAGAACGGTCCAAATCTGCTCTAACAACAATCTCAGCCGTTCATCTTTGCTTTCACTTCGAAATCTTTGTTCGTCGTCTCTGAAAAACCATTCATCATCCCCAAAACTAGAACAGTTTGTGGGTTGGATTGTATGTTTTGGATTGTATGTTATTTGATATGTCTGAGAATAAGAGGATTAACACCCAACCGTTATAGTTAACGGCGCGTCACCAGCACTTCCCATTAAAATTCACTGAAAGCCTTTATTTGGCCCAACTCGATAACGTTAGACCCTTATTTGACAAAATTGAAAGGTTGGACATCAAATTGAGATTTTTCGAAAAGTTAAGGCCTTGATTTGACCTTTTAGCCAAAAAGAAATTAAAGATAGGGAAGAATAGCCACATGTTTAAGGAAAATGCTAGATCAAGATTAAATTCACTTACTATTTTGATATTTTCCGTCAAGGTAACAAGCTTGTGGGGGGGGGGGGGGGCTTTTATACTTTTTGAGTTTTGGTTGTTTTTCGGTTTTTTATGCTTTGGGACTTTTTAATATTAAACTATATATTATATTAAGATATAATAAATACCTTTAGTTCATAATTGATTTACTTAAATACCTTTCAAATTATTCATTGTTTTATTAATTGTAAAGGCATATAATAATAGGAATTTAACAAATAATTAATTATTTATTTATTTTAAATATTATTAATAATTACAATTCTAAAATTACATTAATAACCTTTAAAATAATCTTATACTTTCATTAAATGAAGAGGTGTAATGGTAATTTACAATTACATTATTAAATATCAATTGTTAATTTTTCTAACCAATAATAATTATTTATCATTAATTATTCATTATTAAATTTCCTAATTATAATTAATTATTAATTAATATAATTTCAAAAGATAAAAAAAGGAAAAAAACCCAAGAATTAAGATCCAAAATCCAAACATATAGTGCTCTTGAAAACTGAATCCATAACAAGTTAAAATCTAATTGAGATGATGATAAAAATTAAATCATAAATATGAATAAAACCAATGTAGCCAAGACATTAATTCATACATATATATAGTGCTCAAAAAGCGGTTCATGGCTACTTAGTCAGATGCATGCTCAGTCTAAGTCCACTTGCTCTCATATAGAGCACTGAGCCTTATCTTGTCCTTTCTAGGGCTTCGTCTCTCATTTCGTATGATCATGTCCTGTCGGGCACTCATCTCATACCTCATGTATACATATTTAAAATATAATTATATGTATACATACATACATACATTTTCATAAATTAAATTTTTCACAAAATATACCCGCCCCATGTGGCATACCTTAATGTGGGTGACTGTGGGAGGGAATACCCGAATCCCAAAATATGTAATTAAATCATTTATAAATAAATAAAACGTTTAGCCCTAAATGGCTAAACGCTGAAACAAAGCTACTCACAGTATTGGAAGATTTGTATTGTCACGCCCCAACCCACCCGGGTCGGCCACGTGGCAACCGCCGCGCTACCTCGAAGTACGTGTCGGCCGTTCACGCACCTGAAGCACCGCAAGGCAAATAAATGGATACGAAACCTTTAAAACTTTAATTAAAAATCATTTAATAAAATAATAAAACTTAAAAAGTGCACCAGTGGATTAATTTAAAGGAAATACCTATGCAGCGGAAAACTACTAAGCCTAAGCCACCGACGCCTCCTAGTGAGCCTCCATTCTATTTGCTGACTCCGTACGCGGATCTGCATCCATCCACATTGGATACAGGTGAGTGATAGAGGTTTTATCAATCTCCATCGGGGTTAGGGAAAATAAGGGAAATCCAAAAACAAAATAATAATAAAATAAATATTTTTCTTTTGAAAACCCTTTTCTGGTTCTCTTGCTGAGAACACTCTTTTAAAAACACTTTAAATAATAAATAAATATACATAAAATGGGCTGGCATCTCTATCATACTGAAGGCGCGATTATGCCTTACTGCATCAAGGGCTATCTCTTTTCTTTCTAAACATTTTCTCTTTTCTCTTTCTTTAGCCCTTTCCCTCAGTGGTGCCTCACTGTGGTGGAACACAGCGAACTGGAGCCCTAGCGAGCTTCCCTACGTGCCTCTCCAAACCAGGCTCGTCTCACCATCCCCCTCAATAGGCGGTCCACGGCTGAGAATCTGGCATGCTTTCTCCAACTCGTCCACGCTCCCACATATATTGGAGCCCGAAGAGCATCCCTCTCAATCACTCATCTCGCAAGGGTATCGCACCCTTAAAAATCATAATAATAACAATATTTCATAATTATATATATGTATATATAAAACATACATTCTTAAAATATATAAACACACACATAAGTATTGTCACGCCCCGACCATCCCGAGCCGGCCACGTGGCAACCGCCGTGCTGCCTCGAAGTACGTGCTGGCCAGTCACGCACCTGAGGCACCGCAAGGCATAAATGGGCATCATCGCTGTCAAATAAAACTAAAACTTTAATTAGAAAATATTTAATAAAATAATTAACCTTAAAGTAATGCCAGTGGACTAATTGAGAGAATACCTACACAGCGGAAAACTTATAAGCCTAAGCCACCGACGCCTCCTAGTGAGCCTCTTTTCTATCGCTAACTCCGATCGCAGATCTGCATCCATCCACATTGGATACAGGTGAGTGACAGAGGTTCTAAGAATCTCCATCTGGGTTAGGGAGAATAAGGAAATCCAAAATAAAATAAAATAAATAAAATAAATATTTTTCTTTTTGAAAACTCTTTTCTAGTTCTCCATCTGAGAACCCTCTCTTTTAAAAACATTTTAAATAAATAAATATATACATATATCAAATGGGCTGGCATCTCTATCATACTGGAGGCGCGACCCGTCGGTCGTCTTATGCCGCACTGCACAGGGGGCTAACTCTTTTCTTTCTAGAAATATTTTCTCTTTCTCTTTCTCATTCTCTTTCTCTTTCTCTAGCCCTTTCCCTCGGTGGTGCCTCACTGTGGTGGAACACAGTGAACTGGAGCTCTGGCGAGTTTCCCTACGCGCCTCTCCCAACCAGGCTCGACTCACCGTGCCCCTCGATAGGCGGTCCACGGCTGAGTATCATGCATGCTCTCAAACTCGGTCCACGCTCCCGTAAATTGGAGCCCCGAGGAACCCTCTCAATCACTCATCTCCCAAGGGCATCGTACCCTCAATAATCACAATAATAATACTTTAAAATATATATAAACGCATAAAACATTTATATTTAAACATATAAATCACACACACATAAGCTTTATATTTCTTTTAAAACACCCCACTCACTATGTGGGTATATCGCAAACAAGTGTGTGTGTGTGGATTTCCCATATCCCAAAACCTTTTTGAAAAGCATTTATGTTTTAAAAACCATTTTTAAAATCCTTTCCCCCAGTGGCTACACAAAGAAGTCTAGGCCACTCACAATGTAGGGAGATTCGTATACTCCCAAGCGCTCCATGTAGCTTTACCCTCCGGAGCATCACCGCATTCGATTCACCCGAAGTCCTAGTACACGGAAATACATGTTAGCATTCATAATCAAATTTATGAATGCACCTATGAGGCTCTAACATGACCTAAGACTGGGCTTGGATGTAATTCGGGGATTAGAAAAGTGTCCAGGAGGTTCCGGGATAAAAATTGGACACTTGAAGAAAAATTACGAAAATGCCCCTGGGGACCCGTGGGCCCCACACTCGGGTTGGGCCCCAACAGGCCCAGCCCGGCCCGGTTCTGGGCCAGGCAGGCCTGCCCCTGCAGTTGGGTCGGGCCTGGCCTGGTTCTGGGCCCAAAAGGCCCACCTCATGCTAGTTGGGCCGAGCCCAACTCGGTTTGGGCCGAGCCCAACTCGGTTTGGGCCGAAAATGGCCCAAGCCCACGGATTGGGCAAAAACGGCTCCGGATCAAGAGTGAACCGGGGCCGGTTCTCTTCGACCACAAGGTCAGTCGCCGACGTGCAGAAACGGCACTGGTTCACACCAATTCCGATGCCGGTTTTGTTCTGGGTTTCCAACCCGAGAACTCTTCAATTTTTCTTAAAATTCGAAAACTGATGCAATCGGCCACCAATTTAGCTACAATTCGAGATGCATGTACCTTAATGCATCCACTACACGTTTACAGAAAGAAAAACGAGAATCACAAGCTCAAAGTTCCTAGATCTCGAATCTAAACTTAAAATTTAACTAAAAGCTAAACCTAACTTTGAACTTGGATCTCTCTTAAACCAATGCATGGGAAAATGTGCAAACTTAGAAAAACGTAGATCGAGGAGTTAAGAATAACTCACCAAGATCTCGCCTTGAACTGGCAGTCGGTTTGTCCGGATCTGCCAATTGTCCAAAATGCCTCCGTTTGGCTCCAGACAGAAAAAGAAAAGAAAAATGAAAGAAGAAGAAAAAGAGAAATGAAGAAAAGCTTAGGCTCACCCCTATTTATAGGGGAGCCCGACACCGGGTCTACTCGGGCCCCGAGTCAAACTTTTCCCCCATTTCAACTCTCTTTCATTTTCACCCATTGGCTAAATCCTTTGCTTTCTTATGCCAATGGGGCCCATAATAGATTTCTAGGGACTTACTTGGAGATCTTTTTGGCACTTTACTAATTTCCATGCATGGTTACCAATTGCATCTTCCAACTACGTCTTGTCTTAAGCTTATCTTCTCTTCAAACTTGACACAGCCGGACCGACATATAGTTTAATTAATACGCCGTTGATAGGTGTATTTTATACCTATATTATGAGCTATTTTATGAGCATAATTGAATGATTTTATTAATATTATAGCTCATTCTATATTTATTATTCTCACTTTTATCTTATTGTTTGTAGGAAAGTTTTATGGTGAAAATTTAAGAAAACAAAGGAGATTTGGGATGAAAAGATAAAAAAGGATGAATAGATTGAAGTTTGGTTCAAGAGAAGTGCATAGAATGAAGAAACATTGATGCAGACCTGAAGGCGGCTGGGGTATCATATATGAAACGGCCCTACTTCTTGCCTGAAACAGATGTGGGTTTCATATATGAAACGGGGCCGTTTCTGAGCTGAAAAGTGCGATAGTGTACGACATGAAACGGCGCCGGAATTGTATAGAAACGGCGCCGGTTCTATGTTTTTGAGTCCTACTCGATGTAATCTCCTAATTTTATGTAATCTCTCCAATATAAATACCATAGTTTAGGGTTTTTAGACGGGGGAGAGATAATTTTCGGAAGAGGGAAACACTCAAGGGAGCAACTTTGTCAACTTGGGAGATTTTCTTCTTTACTTTCTTCTTTAATGCAATTGTTTATTTTCTTTGATATGAGTAGCTAAATTCCTTGTTGGGGATTTGGGTAGATCTTCTAGGGATTTTAATTCAATATTTGTATGGATTGATTTTCTGGGTTAAATCTGTTTTCTTTGTTCTTAATGCGTTTTATGTCTGGCCAACATAGAATAGATCTTTGGAATTGTATGAAGGACTGAGAGGTGAAATATAATTCGTGCTCTAGGAAAATAGAGACAATCTAATTGGATACGAGAGTAATTCAATTTATTGTGATAACCATAATTGAATTAGGGTCATGGAGAAACTGATTTAATTATTAATCCTAGGATCT
Source organism: Microcos paniculata (assembly GCA_030664755.1). Lineage (NCBI taxonomy): Eukaryota > Viridiplantae > Streptophyta > Magnoliopsida > Malvales > Malvaceae > Microcos > Microcos paniculata. Next base: position 43,529,682 of record CP131458.1, on the reverse strand, counting down.
TAATGTTCTTAGCTAATTAGTTTATACACTGAGAGGTGGTAATCAATTAGTTAGGAAAGCTTAGGATGATCTGAGAGGGCTCCTAAGTAGATTAGTGATTGTTATTTTAACCCTGATAATTAAATTCATACATAATTGGATTAAATACCTATAAGAGAAGTCTAAACCCTCACATCCATTCTATTGACTTTTCTTAATTATTTAATCTTTGCTTTCTTAGTTAAATTCTACAATCATCTTCTCTTTAATTGTTTGCAATTAGATTTCATTAAATTCAGTTGTTTTCTTTACAAACTTTGCTAGAATTAGGTTGTTAGTTTTCTCAAGTCCTCGTGGGATCGACCTTGGAATACTCCAAGCTTTACTACTTGATTCTGTTCTCTTGCAGAAAAATCCCGATCAAGTTGGCGCCGTTGCCGGGGACTTGATTTGATTGCTAATATATTCAGTTCTAGTAATTTTAATTTTATTTTCTGTTTTTAGTTTTAATTTAATTTAGCTTACCTTTTCTTTTCTTTGTTCCTTAGGTAGTTTATGACTCGACGAACTGAAGGATTAAATCCGGAAGTTTCCTTGAATCCTGAGATAGAAAAATCAGCAAAGAAACTCAGAGCCGAACTTGTGAGACTTCAAGGAGTAGAAAGGAGATTTTTAAGAGAAAAAGAGATGGCTGACGATAGAGTCAACGATGCGCCTAACAATCAGCCCCAAGGTGCCAATACTGGAGCTAACAATAATCCACCTGCAATTCAGAATGTTCAAGCTCCAATTACTCATCCAATGGCTGATATCCAGCGACCAAAGATGGGGAATAATTCATCATGCATTCGACTTTCTGACAGAGCGAAGAACTATGTGTTGAAGCACACGGTGCTGAACATTCTTCCTCAATTTCATGGGCTGCCTTCGGAAGATGCACTCAATTTTCTCCATGAATTGCATGATATAGTGGCTACTCTTCCACTCACCAATATCTCAATAGAAGAATTAAAGATGAGATGCTTTTCCTATTGTTTGAAAGGAGCAGCGAAGAGTTGGTTGTCAACCTTACAAGAGAATTCTCTTGATTCTTGGGAGAAGGTAACTGATGCTTTTCTCCGTAAATTCTACTCTCCTAGGAAGACAAGTGAATTGAGAAAGAAGATCCAAGACTTTCTACAAGAAGAGAATGAGACTTTTCATGATGCTTGGGACAGATTTAAGGGATTGGTGTGCCAATGTCCTCATCATGGCTATCCAATCAATCTTCTTTATCAATTTTTTTATGAAGGTTTGGATGCTGAATATCAATCTTCTGTAGACAATGCCACTGGAGGGTATATTTCTACAAGAACTGCTGAGCAATTAGAGAATGTATTTGAATCTTTGGCTGCTAGTTCTCAACAAAGAATGGTGAAGAAGAAATCTAGATCAAGCACCTATCAACCTCAAAATCAGAATCAGCTTGATGCCATTGCCTCTAAAATGGATGTGATTATGAAGGTGGTTTTAGATGATAAGCCAAAAAAACCAGAGGTATGTTTTCGCTGTGGTATGTACGGCCATTCTCCGAAATTTTGCATGAATGAGAATCCTTGTGATGAAGAAGAAAAGTGTTCTGAGAATGTGAATTACATGGGTGCTTATGGAGGACAAAAAGGTGCCAAGAATGATCCCTTTGCACCTACTTATAATCCAGCTTGGCGAAACAATCCGAATTTCTCTTGGTCTAATCAAGGTGCTGCCAATAGACCTCTATCCATCTTACAAAAGCCTTATCCTCAACAATCTCAATTGTCTGCACAAAATTCTGGTATTGAGGATAAGCTTGAAACTTTTATGACACAATTTGGTTCAAAGCTTGAAAAGCTTGATAAGCTGGATATAATTGAAGATCATTTGGGAAAACTTGATAGAGTTGTTGACTCTCATACCGCTGCTATCAAGAACCTTGAAGTTCAAATGGGTCAAATGGCGAAATTACTTAGTGAGCGTGGTCAAGGTAGACTTCCAAGCAACACAGAAATCAATCCGAGGGAACATGTTATGGCAATCACACTTCGAAGTGGCAAGATACTTGAGAATCCTTCAAAAAGAGAAAATCAAGAGGTTGTACAAAAAGATTTGGGTACCGAAAATTTGATTTTTGAGAGCAGAGAAGAAGGAGGGCCGGATCATGATAGAAGCAGGGCCGGTTCTGCTCGACAAAATGGCCAGGGGCAAAGCAGAGTTGAAACGGCGCCGGATCTGATAAGAAGCGGCATCGGTTCTGAAAATCAACCTCAAAACATCGATTACGGCAAGGAAGCGGCGCCGGATTATGAGACAAGCGGTGTCGGTTCTTCCCTGAAGCATCTTGTTGTTGAAAACGAAGCTGAAACGGCGCCGAAGGAGAAAACAAGCGGCCCCGGAGTTGTCCTGGAACCTGAACCCGAGGTTAAACCTTATGTTCCACCAATTCCATTCCCTCAAAGGCTGAAGAAAAGGCAAGATGAAAGCCAATTCAAGAGATTTATGGATCTCCTTCGAACATTGAAGATCAACATCCCTTTTGTTGAAGCCTTAGCACAAATGCCCACTTATGCCAAATTCTTGAAGCAATTGATTTCAAATAAGAAGAAGCTTGAAGAGTTTGCAACTGTACCTTTAACGGAGGAATGTAGTGCAATCCTTCAAAGGAAACTACCTCCTAAGTTAAAGGATCCAGGGAGTTTTATCATTCCTTGTCAATTTGGTTCTTCAAATAGTTACAATTGTCTTTGTGATTTAGGTGCAAGTATTAATTTGATGCCTTTATCTTTGTTCAGGAAACTTGGAATTGGAGAACTAAAACCGACTACAGTGGCTTTGCAATTAGCGGATAGGTCAATTCGATATCCTGTGGGGATTGTGGAGGATTTGTTGGTGAAAGTGGGAAAATTAATTTTTCCCATTGATATTCTTGTAATGGATATTGAATATGATGTTGATGTTCCTGTGATTGTTGGAAGACCTTTCTTGGCAACAAGTGGAGCTTTAATTGATGTGCCAATGGGAAAGATCACATTTAGAATTGGCAATGAAAGGGAAGTATTTCAGATTTTTAAACCTTTGCCAATTCAATATTTTAATGATGATCATATGCTTTTGGATGCAGGACCTAAGGAACAAGATAAGAAGAAGTTCAAAGAGGCCATAACTGTGCTTAATGAACGAGATAAATTGTGTGGATCACCTCCACATAATTTTCAAGGAATTACATGACCTTCTTTGGATAAAAATGTCTAGCTATAGACATTTAAATTTAGCGCTTGTTGGGAGGCAACCCAATATTCTAACTTTTCTTTTCTTTTACTTTATTTTTATTTTCTTTTATTTATTTCTCTACTTACTAACATTTATTTTAATTTTCTGTTGTAGGTAATTTTTGTTAGATTTCTTCAATTTACTTCACCAACTTTACATGGGCAAAGGGAGTATTCTTTATCCTTTTTGTTTTCTTGATTATTTATCAATGTTTTTGCATTAAGGATATTGTTCATGTTTAGTGTGGGGGTGAATTTTTGAATATCTAATTTTTATGTATATATGTAGTTTAGATTAATTTAGTTTCTTAATTTTAATTTTCATTTAATTTCATACTTATTCCTACACTCACTTTATGATTTTTATTTATGCAGTGATTTGGATGGATTGGTACTCAGAATTCTTTGTTTCATCTAATAATTTTTTTCAGGGAGTTTCTGAGTTCTTATCTATTTTTATTTTTTTTGCATAATATTGAGGACAATATTGTTCTAAGTGTGGGGGGATGGCTTTGAAATTTTTGAAAATGTTTGAAAATTTTTGTCTAACTATTTTCTAATTTTATTTTTTCTGATTTTATTGGTTGTTTTGAGTTGATGATATGAGTATATAATTTTCTTGGTGATTGAATTAATTGTTAATTTTTTGAGTGCATAATATGATTAAGAGATTGCTTTACGATTTAGGTTTTGTGAATGCTATGAGATTGATTTTGCTAGGAAAGAATGCTTTGAATTGACTTGAGTTACCTAGTGAGATTTTGAGCCTTCATGCCATATTTTCTTTGATATTTATGCCTTCTATGATTTTGGATTTCTAGAACTTGAATTACATCTTTTTGAGATTACATGTTTTAATATATGTGCAAGCATTAAGATAAAGGTCTTTAGGATTTTCGTTTGAGCCAAAAAGCCTACCTTTTATTCATTAATCCAGTAGTGAGCCCATTTGAGCCTATTGATATATCTTTAGCTTTTTCTTTGTAGCCTATCTTAAAGAACCTTGAGCTTAACATGAAAAACAAGTTTTTGCACCCTATTCATTATTAGTAGAGTGTTTACTTCTTTTATTTGTTGTTCTTTGGATTGATTGCAAAAGAATAAGTGTGGGGGAGATGGTAATGTGTATGAGGTAGTGATGAAAAGAAAAAAAAAAAAGAATTCTTGCCAATTTAAAAAAAAAAATCTGCAAGTGTTGATCTTTAAAAAAAAAATGTTGAAAATTGATTGGCATGAATTTCTTCTTGAGCTTAAAAGAGTGAAGAAAGAGGGTGATGATTTTTGCAAAATATGAAAAAGTTGATGGAGTGATTTTTGATCAAGATATTCCGGATATTCTGGATTTCCTTACTCTACTAATTTTGAATTATTTTGTTTTTCCCTTTATCCTTTTCTTTGTGAACATTCTTATCCTTTTGGCCCCATTACAACCCTGATTATAAAGACCTTATGATTTTTGCTTGTATGTATATGTTGGAGTAGTGGAGAATAGATGTTTTTCAAGCCTATGGTAAGTCCAATTTCATGAGAAGATGATGAGAGTAGCTCACCGCAAAACTTTCTAAACACTTAAGAGATTGAGTGACCACTTGAGAGGGAATAGTCAATTTGAAGTGTTTGATCCTAGTGAATGAGGTTGAATAGTGTTTGCAATATTTAGATTGTGAAGTGATTTACTTATGAATTATTATGTGCATGACTGTTGGCAATCTAATTTGGTACTTTGAATTTTATATATCTTTTATTGTTAATTTGAAACTAACCAATGCTTTTCAAACATGTTTGTGGGTATCGTCCTGGTAAACCCTCAGGAGACTATAACTCCTCCATTAGGGACACCTAGGGGTTTAAAGGCTTGTGGCATACGCTAAATGTCACCGTACACCTACGAAAGTGGAATTGTTTTCTGTTTTAGGATTAGTTAATATATTAGAGTGATACATATTGCTTGAGGACAAGCAATGAGGTAAGTGTGGGGGAATTTGATAGGTGTATTTTATACCTATATTATGAGCTATTTTATGAGCATAATTGAATGATTTTATTAATATTATAGCTCATTCTATATTTATTATTCTCACTGTTATCTTATTGTTTGTAGGAAAGTTTTATGGTGAAAATTTAAGAAAACAAAGGAGATTTGGGATGAAAAGATCAAAAAGGATGAATAGATTGAAGTTTGGTTCAAGAGAAGTGCATAGAATGAAGAAACATTGAAGCAGACCTGAAGGCGGCTGGGGTATCATAAATGAAACGGCCTACTTCTTGCCTGAAACAGATGTGGGTTTCATATATGAAACGGGGCCGTTTCTGAGCTGAAAAGTGCGATAGTGTACGACATGAAACGGCGCCGGAATTGTATAGAAACGGCGCCGGTTCTATGTTTTTGAGTCCTACTCGATGTAATCTCCTAATTTTATGTAATCTCTCCAATATAAATACCATAGTTTAGGGTTTTTAGACGGGGGAGAGATAATTTTCGGAAGAGGGAAACACTCAAGGGAGCAACTTTGTCAACTTGGGAGATTTTCTTCTTTACTTTCTTCTTTAATGCAATTGTTTATTTTCTTTGATATGAGTAGCTAAATTCCTTGTTGGGGATTTGGGTAGATCTTCTAGGGATTTTAATTCAATATTTGTATGGATTGATTTTCTGGGTTAAATCTGTTTTCTTTGTTCTTAATGCGTTTTATGTCTGGCCAACATAGAATAGATCTTTGGAATTGTATGAAGGACTGAGAGGTGAAATATAATTCGTGCTCTAGGAAAATAGAGACAATCTAATTGGATACGAGAGTAATTCAATTTATTGTGATAACCATAATTGAATTAGGGTCATGGAGAAACTGATTTAATTATTAATCCTAGGATCTTAATGTTCTTAGCTAATTAGTTTATACACTGAGAGGTGGTAATCAATTAGTTAGGAAAGCTTAGGATGATCTGAGAGGGCTCCTAAGTAGATTAGTGATTGTTATTTTAACCCTGATAATTAAATTCATACATAATTGGATTAAATACCTATAAGAGAAGTCTAAACCCTCACATCCATTCTATTGACTTTTCTTAATTATTTAATCTTTGCTTTCTTAGTTAAATTCTACAATCATCTTCTCTTTAATTGTTTGCAATTAGATTTCATTAAATTCAGTTGTTTTCTTTACAAACTTTGCTAGAATTAGGTTGTTAGTTTTCTCAAGTCCTCGTGGGATCGACCTTGGAATACTCCAAGCTTTACTACTTGATTCTGTTCTCTTGCAGAAAAATCCCGATCAGCCGTCTTACACTATTTCGTTCGTACGAAAAGGTTGTGCTAGGTCCGGGTGTGTCAAGTATTTATTTTTCTTTTTTGAAAACATCCCACTCTATATGTGGGTATATCACAAACAACTGTGTGTGTCTGGATTTCCTATATCCCAAAACCTTTTGAAAACAGTTATGTTTTTAAAACCATTTTTAAAATCTTTTTCCCAGTTGCTAAACAAAGAAGTCCAGGTCACTCACAGTATTGGGAGATTTGTATACTCCCAAGCGCTCCATGTAGCTTAACCTCCGGAGCATCGCCGCACTCGATTCAACCGGAGCCCTAGTACACGGAAATATACGTTAGCATTCATAATTAAATTTATGAATGCACCTACGAGCTCTAACATGACCTAAGATTTGGGCTTGAGTGTGATTCGGGGCTTAAAAAAGTGTCCAGGAGGTTCCGGGGTAAAAATTGGACACTTGGTGAAAAATTACGAAAATGCCCCTAGGGTCTATGGGCCTCCACAGGCCCAGCCCGGCCCGGTTCTAGGCTAGGAAGGCCTCCCCTTATGGCTGGGTCAGGCCCGGCCTGTATCTGGGCCTAAAAGGGCCATTCCAAGTGAGTTGGGCCGAGCCAAACTCGGTTTGGGCCTAACAAGGCCCAACTGCTGGATTTGGGCCAAAAGGCACAGTCCGGCGAGGGACTGGCCCAAGTCCCCCCCGGGACCTGGGCTGCGGGTCTCTCCCGCGCGAGAGAGACTAGGCTCCCGAGCGGGAGCCGGTCGGCAGCCTCGGGATCTGAGGCTTTTTCTCGGTTCCCGAGCGCCTCAGTCCATCGATATTCGTGAAATTCGAGATGGAGGTTCCTCTCACCTTCCACGATGCGTTTACCGGAGCAGAAACGAGAATCACAAGCTCAAAGTTCCTAGATCTCAAATCTAAACTTAAAATCTAGCAAAAAAGCTAAACCTAACTTTAAGCTTGGATCTCTCATAGACCAATGCATGGATATGCGTGAAAACTTAACAAAACGTAGATCAAGGAGTTAGGAATAACATATCAAGATCTCGCCTTGATTCTTCGGTCGGTTTGTCCGGATCGGGCAAAAGTCCAAAAATTGCTCCAAAGGAGCAGTTGAGAGAAAAAAGAAAGGAGAGAAGAGAGAAAGAGAGAAAATGAGGGGAAGAGGCTCGGCCTCCCCCTATTTATAGGGGAGCCCGACACCGAGTCTACTCGGGCCCTGGGCCAGACTTTTTCCCCTCTTTGAAACCTCTCATAATTTCGATCCTTGGCCCGATCCACCGACTAATTCACCAATGGACGTCCAATCCATTGGCTATGGACTTAAAGAAGTCCACATTAGTGTTTCCACGCATGGTCACCAATCTCATCTTCCAACTACGTCTTGTCTTAAGCCTAACTTCTCTTCTGACTTGACACAGTCGAACCGACATATTGTTTAATTATTACGTCATCTTGCACTATTCCGTTCATACGAAAAAGTCATGCTAGGTCCGGGTGTGTCATGTATACTCCTAAAACACCCACAAAATCAAACTCCAGAGCATTGCTGCACTGGATCGTCCAGAAACCTAATACACATAAAACAAATTAGAAATCTAAGTTGAATTCTCCTAGATGATTTTAAGGCTCTAATATGCTAAAAACTAAGGTTTGGAAGTGGTCAAGGAGTTAGAAAAGTGCCCGGGGAGGTTTCGGGTAAATAACGGACCTTTTGGCAAAATTATGAAAATGGCCCTTAGGGCCCGATTGACTCCCGCTTGGGATTGACCAATTCCCATGCGGTAGTGGGTTTGGATGGCCAATTTGGCCATCCGAGGTAACTCCTGCGTGGGAGATGCGATAGAGACTCGATTTCGGGTCTCTCCGCCCTTTTTTGATGTCGTTTCTCCGTCAATCGACCTACAAATTGAGACAGTCAATTCTTACAACATCCACAACAACTTCACCGAAAGAAAAATCGAAATCATCGGCTCAAAATCCTTAAATCTCAAATCTAAACTTAAATTTAACTAAAAACCTAAACCTAACTTTGAGTCGTGATTTATCCCAAACCGATGCATGGAAATACGTTCAAAGCTAATCAAATTGAAGATCAAGGTGAGTAGAATAACATATTAGAAACTCACCTTGTTTCGCTTGTCGATTTGTCCGGAGCAGCCAAAAATCCAAAATGCCTCCGTTTAGCTCCAAAGAGAGAAGAGAGAAAGCGAGAAATAAAGGGAAAGGCTCGGCCTCCTTGTATTTATAGGCAAGCCCAGCATCGGGCCTACTCGGACCCCAGGCCAGACCTTTTCCCCTTTTTCAATTCTTTTAAATTCTTGGCCATTGGCTTAGTTCTTTGATTTCTTACACCAATAACCCCCCATAATTATTTGTTATAGATTTAGAGGAGGTCTTGTTGGCATTTACTATTTTCCATGCATTGGGATTACCATCTCTTCCATGTCATATGTGAAAACCGTCATACCATCTCAAGATACGTGCCATGAAAGTCGGGCTATCCGAGATAGCACAAGGCATAGAATGAGTATCATTGCTGTAAAATAATTTACTAAAACTTAATTAGAAAACATTTGACACACCCGGACCTAGCACGACTTTTCATACGAACGTAATAGTACAAGGTGACGGGATAATTAAACAATATGTCGGTCCGGCTGTGTCAAGTCTGAAGAGAAGATAAGCTTAAGACAAGACGTAGTTAGAAGATGAGATTGGTCACCATGCATGGAAACACTGAAGTGGACTTCTTTAAGTCCATAGCCAATGGATTGGATGTCCATTGGTGAATTGGTCGGTGGATCGGGTCAAGGATCAAAGTTTTGAGTGATTAAAAGAGAAGAAAAAGTTTGGCCTGGGGTCTGAGTAGACCCGGTGCCGGGCTACCCTATAAATAGGGGGAGGCCGAGCCTCTCCCCTTCATTTTCTCTCTTTCTCTCTTCTCTCCTTTCTCTTTTCTCTCAACTGCTCTTTTGGAGAAATTTTGGACTTTTGGCTGATCCGGACAAACCGACCGCAAGTTCAAGGCGAGATCTTGGTGAGTAGTTCTTAACTCCTTGAACTACGTTTTATTAAGTTTTCATGCTTATCCATGCATTGGTCTAGGAGAGATCTAAGCTCAAAGTTAGTTTCAGCTTTTAGTTAGATTTTAAGTTTAGATTTGAGATTTAGGAACTTTGAGCTTGTAATTCTCGTTTCTGCTCCGGAAAACGCGTCGTGGGAGGTGAGAGGAACCTCCATCTCGAATTTTACGTCAAACGGTGGACCGAGGGGCTCGAGAACCGAGGAAATGCCTCGGATCCCGAGATGGCCGGACGGCTCCCGCGCGGGACCTGGGCTGTCCGGTGCCAGACTGGGCCTTTTGGTCCAATCCGTACGCTTGGGCCTTGTTGGGCCCAAGCCGAGTTGGGCCGCACGCGATGGGCCTTCAAGCCCAAATTTCAGGCCAGGCCTGACTCAATCACGTGGGGGCCTGCCTAGCCCAGAACCTGTCCCCAGGGGCATTTTCGTAATTTTTCACCAAGTGTCCAATTTTTACCCCGAAACCTCCCGGACACCTTTCTAAGCCCCGAATCACTTCCAAACATCGTCATAGGTCATGTTAGAGCCTCATAGGTGCATTCATAAATTTTGTTATGAACGCTAATGTATATTTCCGTGTACTAGGGCTCTGGGTGAATCGAATGCGGCGATGCACCGGAAGGTAAAGCTACATGGAGCGCTTGGGGGTATACGAATCTCCCAATACTGTGAGTGGCCTAGACTTCTTTGTTTAGCCACTGGGCACAAAGGTTTTAAAAATGATTTTAAAAACATAAATGTTTTCAAAAAGGCTTTGGGAAACGGGAAATCCACACACACACATTTGTTTGTGATATACCCACACAGTGAGTGGGATATTTTAAAAAGAAATATAAAGACTTACGTGTGAGTGTTTATATATTTTAAAGATGTATGTTTTATACATATATATACAATTATGAAATATTATTATATGAGATTTAAGGGTGCGACACCCTTGCGAGACGAGTGATTGAGAGAGATGCTCCTCGAGCTCCAATTTGCAGGAGCGTGGATGAGTTGGAGAAAGCATGCTAGATTCACAGCCGTGGACCTCCTATTGAGGGGCACGGTGAGACGAGACCTGGTTAGGAGAGGCACGTAGGGAATCTCGCCAGGCTCCAGTTCGCTGTGTTCCACCACAGCAAGGGACCACTGAGGGAAAGGACTAGAGAAAGAAAAAATAGAAAATAATTGTGAATGAGAAAAGAGATAGCCCTCGGTGCAGTGAGGCATGAGACGACCAACGGGTCGAGCCTCCATTATAAAAGAAGTGCCAGCCCATTTGAGAGATATATATATATATATATATTATTCAAGAGTTTTAAAAGAGGGTTCTCAGCAGGAGAACCAAAAAGAGTTTTCAAAAGAAAAATATTTATTTTATTATCAACTTATTTTATTTTATTTTATTTTATTTTCGATTTCCCTTAACTGCCCTAACCCAGATGGAGATTCTTAGAACCTCTGTCACTCACCTGTATCCAATGTGGATGGATGCAGATTTGCAGACGGAGTCAAGTAATAGAAAGGAGGCTCATTAGGAGACGTCGGTGGCTTAGGCTTAACAGTTTCCATTGCGTAGGTATTCTTTAAATTTAATCCACTGGTACTACCTGAAAGATTATTATTTTTATTAAAAAGATTTTTAATTAAAGTTTTAGTTGTTTTGCAGCGATGGTATCCATTTCAATGCCTTGCGGTGCTTCTAGTGCGTGACCGGCTAGCACGTACTTGGAGGCAGCGCGGCGGTTGCCACGTGGCCGACCCGGGCGGGTCAGGGCGTGACAACATTCATAATATAAAATCATTTAGTAAAACAATTTAATTTAATTTAAATTTGTGTACCAGTGGATTAGCTTGAAGGAATACCTGCGCAGCGGAATCTAATAACTCCTAATGTAGACTCCAACTTAAATCAAGCTTATTATTTATTCCTAAATTATGAAATTTAGTTGGATGGTGGAGTATCAAGGATGAAATTGAAAAGATTTAAAGATGAAATTAGGGACTAAATTGAAAATTTTGTAAAACTTTGGGGGCGAATTTAAAATTTTGAAAAGTTGAAGAGCATGTTGGAAATTTTCCCAAAAAGGGAAAATATATATAGGTGAGTGGAGGAGGGGTCGGCTGCACCAGCAACCCTACCCAGGCTCTTTCTCTCACTTTCTCCCAAAAACACCATTTTTGGAGCTTTAAGCTCCCAAACTTCTCTTCATCATTTCTCCCTCAATTCTCAACCAAATTAAACAAACAAGTAGCCTAAATTGGAGTATTTTTCGAGCTCTACACATTGGTGTGATTATTCTTACAGTGGAGCAAGAATTTAAGCTCAAGAAGCAAAAGAAGTTTTGGAGTATTTTGGAGATTTGGAGAAAACGAGCACAGTTCAAGTTGAGCTATTAAGGTATGTTGTTCTCCTCCCCAAGAGCTTTCAATTGATGTAAGAACATAAAAATTGGTTAGTGTAGGTTGAGATCTTAGATTTTTGAAGAAAAATGGGTATTTTGAGGTTAATTGGTAGATTTAAGCTTTAATTGTGATTGTGTGGTGTTGTGGATGGATTATATAGTGTATTTGGGCCTTAGGAGGCCACAAATGGAGTTAGAAGTGTAAAGATTGAGTTTAGTGGCATTGGAGTGGCAAGGAGGCCACCATTTTCGGCGACAGAGGGCAACTCCAGCTCGAGACACGATTGTCTCCCGCGCGAGAGTCAAGCAAAGAAGAGAAAGTTGGTTTCAAACAAATCCCACGCTGAACCCAACCATATTCGGTGCCGAACTCAACAAAATTAGGTTAGTTTTAGTTCTTTTGAAAGTATTTTGAGTTCGCTACAATTTTTTCATAAATAGCCTTCCCCTAATTCCGACCCTAAGATAGAGAAAAATGTAATTTTCTCCAATGTCATCAAAACTATTAGTTTTCAGGTGACATTAGATTCTAAATTTATTTGAAATAGAAGAAGGCCGAATTGGTCTATGTGATAAACTAAGAAGTTGTATTAGATTAGTGAAATTTCATTTGGCTCAAGAACCGAGTCAATTGGTTAAGAAAAGAATGAGTTGCGGTGTTGACCGTCGGTTGGCTTTTTGTTAACCTTTTCGAATTTTGATAGTTTTCGACCTTGGCTAAGTCTAAAGCCATTTCTAAAGTGTATTAGAGCCTATTTAGGTTATCTTGAGTCATTAAGTGTATTTATGATTTTGGAAATGATTTTAATGAGATTTAATTGCAAAATTAGGAGCATTGATAAAGGATTACCGTAAGGGTTCCTGCTGTGCAGTTGGGATAGCGCGGTAGTATACTACTTTCCCAATCTGTGAGTAATTTGGCCTCAATGTTTAGTGACATTGATGGCAAATGTTTTGAATTATTTTATTATTAAATGTTTTATTGTTTTGGGTATAATGTACCATTGCACAAGCATCCACAAACTTTTATGAGGCCAAGATTGACACACCCGGACCTAGCACGACCTTTTCGTACGAACAGAATAATGTAAGATGACGTAATAATTAAACAATAACTCGGTCCGGCTGTGTCAAGTCAGAAGAGAAGATAAGCTTAAGGTAAGATGGAGCTGGAAGATGAGATTGGTGACCATGCATGGAAACACTAAAGTGGACTTCTTTAAGTCCATAGCCAATGGATTGGACGTCCATTGGTGAATTGGTCGGTGGATCGGACCAAGGATCGAAATTATAAGAGGTTTCAAAGAGGGGAAAAAGTCTGGCCCGGGGACCAAGTAGATCTGGTGTCGGGCCTTGCTATAAATAGGGGGAGATGAGCTCTCCCCCTCTCATTTTCTCTTCTCCCCCTCGTCTCTCCTCTCATTTGCTCTCTCGGAGCAATTTTGGACTTTTGGCTAATCCGAACAAACCGACCGCAAGTTCAAGGCGAGATCTTGGTATGTTGTTCTTAACTCCTTGATCTTCGTTTTATTAAGTTTTCACGCATATCCATGCATTGGTCTAGGAGAGATCCAAGCTCAAAGTTAGTTTCAGCTTTTAGTTAGATTTTAAGCTTAGATTCGAGATCTAGGAACTTTGAGCTTGTGATTCTTGTTTCTGCTTTGATAAACGTGTCGTGGGAGGTGAGAGGAACCTCCATCTCGAATTTCATGACCATCGATGGACCGAGGGGCTCGAGAACTGAGGAAAAACCTCGAATCTCGAGGTGGCCCAGCAGTTCCTGCGCAGGAACCGAGTCTCTCCCGCGCAGGAGAGACCGCCAACCCAGGTCCCATGCCGGACTGGGCCTTTTGGCCCAATCCTTGCGGCTGGGTCCAATAGGGCCCAAATCGAGTGGGCTTCGGCCCAATCAACAAATGAGGGGCCTTTTGGGCCCAGAAACAGGCCAGGTCTGGCCCAGGTTCAGGGGGGAGGCCTGCCTGGCCCAGACCCGGACCGGGCTGGGCCCTTCGGGCCCAGCAAAAGTGTGGGGCCCACGGGTCCCTAGGGGCATTTTCGTAAGTTTTCACCAAGTGTCCAATTTTTACCCCGAAACCTCCCTGACACTTTTCTAAGCCCCGAATCACATCCAAACCCAATCGTAGGTCACGTTAGAGCCTCATAGGTACATTCATAAGTTTAATTATGAATGCTAACTTATATTTCCGTGTATTAGGGCTCCGATTGAATCGAGTGTGGCGATGCTTCGGAGGTTAAGCTACATGGAGCGTTTGGGAGTATAAGAATCTCCCAATACTGTAAGTGACCTAGATTTCTCTGTTTAGCCACTGGGGAAAGGTTTTCAAAATGATTTTAAAACCATAAATGTTTTCAAAATGGTTTTGGGATACGGGAAATCCACACACACACACACACTTGTTTGTGATATACCCACACAGTGAGTGGGATGGTTTAAAAAGAAATATAAGGACTTATGTGTGTGTGTTTATATATTTTAAAAACGTATGTTTTATACATATATATATAATTATGAAATATTATTATTATGATCTTTAAAGGTGCAATGCCCTTGTGAGATGAGTGATTGAGTGGGCTAGTGGTGGTGGTGGACTACGGTCTAACAGCCAACAGCTAGCAGATGCTCCTCGGGCTCCAATTTACGGGAGCGTGGATGAGTTGGAAAAGCATGCTAGATTCTCAGCCGTGGACCGCTTATTGAGGAGCACGGTGAGACGAGACCTGGTTAGGAGAGGCGCATAGGGAAGCTCGCCAAGCTCCAGTTCGTTGTGTTCCACCACAGCGAGGCACCACCGAGGGAAAGGGCTAGAGAAAGAGAAAATAGAAAATATTTGTGAATGAGAAAAGAGATAGCCCTCGGTGCAGTGAGGCATGAGACGGCTGACGGGTCGAGCCTCCAGTATAAAAGAAGTGCTAGCCCATTTAAGATATATATATATATATTTTATTCAAGAGTTTTAAAAGAGGGTTCTCAACAGGAGAACCAAAAAGAGTTTTCAAAAGGAAAATTTTATTTATTTTATTATTACCTTATTTTATTTTATTTTGGATTTCCCTTAACTGCCCTAACCCAGATGGAGATTCTTAGAACCTCTGTCACTCACCTGTATCCAATGTGGATGGATGCAGATCCGCGTACGAAGTTAGCAAATAAAATGGAGGCTCACTAAGAGGCGTCGATGGCTTAGGTTTAGTAGTTTCCGCTGTGTAGGCATTCTTTTAAATTAATCCATTGGTACATCTTTTAAGTTTAATTAAATTATTAAATGATTTCTATTTAAAGTTTTAGTTTCGTTTTGCAGCGATAATATCTATTTCAAGCCTTGCGATGCCTCGGATGCGTGGTTGCAGACACGTACTTCGAGGTAGCGTGGCGGTTGCCACGTGGCCGACCCAGGCGGGTCAAGGCGTGACAGGGATA
This sequence comes from Microcos paniculata, assembly GCA_030664755.1. Classification (NCBI taxonomy): domain Eukaryota; kingdom Viridiplantae; phylum Streptophyta; class Magnoliopsida; order Malvales; family Malvaceae; genus Microcos; species Microcos paniculata. The sequence continues at coordinate 43,514,236 of CP131458.1, read as the reverse complement.
TGCTACATATATATATGTTATGAAATATTTAAAGGATTTAATGAAAACCCGATTGAGGCATGTTGAGAGTCCATATGTGGCTTGCCTGATCGAGATGTTTTTATATAAACCTAATAGTGGCGTGATTACGGTCCATGTGTGACTTGCCCGATTGAGGGCTGATATTAGTCCATGATGGACTACCCATGAGGGGCTATTTGCTAGCTATTGTGTAGCCTTTGGATTGTCTATTTAAAAGAGGCACAGGTACACCGTGTTCTTGGAGTCGAGAGGCATGTAGGGTGACTTGCCAGGAGGATAGTGTACTTGCTTGATGCAACGTACGGTAACATTGGGAGAAAAAGGGCATAGCATTGAGATGCATATTATTATTTTTATATAAAGAAATAAAAGATGAGAATTCTCCCAATGGTTTGAGCTCATCGACGGATGAGGCTCAAGCCTATTTAAGCCACCCTAACAAAAAATCATTTTTATGAAAAAGATTTATTGGTGGGAAATATTTTATAAAGAAATTGATGATTTCTAAGATGGTTTTTGGTATAATTATAACCCCCACCATCTTTGGTCTTTTACATTGTTTCCAAAGTACATCACTGAGTCCGTTGACTCACCCCGTAGTTATTACATTTTTTTAGGCATTGTTACTCATTGAGGAGTAGTTACCTCGTAAAACGTGCGAATAGGCTTCCAGTTTGTGTAGGTATTCTATTCATAGAATTAGTGATCCATGTGTAATTTAAATTCCGTTGTGTATTGCTTTGATTTCACTTTGCACACTTTTAAGCACATTCTGATTTCATATTTGGTCCTTAGGGGACTTTATTACTATAATTGTGTTATTTAAAGATATTATATTTAAATGTTAAAAACATTGTTTTATGTGATTGATATTTGATATTTATTTTATGCTTAGTATACTATGACACCTCCTAGTGAGCTTCCGATCTATCTATCATCCTCGCACGTGGAACTGCATCCAACAAAGTTGGCTACAGATTAGTGATAGAGGTTTAATAGGTCTCCATTGGGGGTTTGGGAAAACAGGATTAATCCAAAAGAAATTTATAAAACAATAGTTTTATATTCAAAACCTTTTTCTCCAAAATCCTCTTTCAAATTTAAAATCAATAATTTAAATAAATTAACTTTAACTTAAATTTAAAATAATTCTTAAATGGGCTAGCCACAAAACACTGAAGGCTCGACCTGTCGGTCAGATGCCTTACTACACCGAGGGCTATCATTATTTTTCCCAAATCATTTATTTTTTCTTTTTCTCTAAATCCCTTTCCCTCAGTGGTGTCATTTGGTACGGGTGGAGCACAGCTACATTAGCCCTGGCGAGTTACCCTACGCGCCTCTCTGTCCCAGGGTCTCCTTACTCACCGTGCCTCTCAAAAGGCTGTCCACAGCTACTTAATCGGTGGCATGCCCCGTTCTCGGCCCATTCGCTCTTTCCAGAGCCGCTCGTATCTGAGCGCCGAGTCTCTATCTCATATGCCGCACCCTTCGTCCGGTGGTGTAGGCAATCGTCGTCCTTATCTCATATAAATACAAATATATAAAAAATATATATACCATAAATACAAAACATACATACATATACATATGTATGTATATCATTTTCTAAAAATCATCCCACTCTCAAAATTGGTGTATCGTAATTAAAACATGTGTGGTGGATTACCCCGTATCCCAAAACATTTATAAACATTTTATAAAACATTAAATTAAAAACATTGTAACATTTAACCGTAATAGCTAAGCAGTGAAATCTAAGTTACTCACTGTACTGGGAGGTTCGTATACACCCAAAGGATCCACATTTATTAGTCTCCGAAGTGTCACCGCACTCGATCGTCCGAAACCATAATTGCACAGAAGTACACGTTAGCATCCATAATAAATCTATGAATGTACCTATGAGGCTCTAATATGATGATGTTCGGATGTGATTCAGAGGTTTGAAAAGTGTCTAGGAAGGTTTCGGGTCAAAATCGGACACTTAGAGCAAAATTACAAAATTACCCCTTAGGGCCAAGCTAACTCCCGCGCAGGACTTAGCTAAGTCCCGTGCGGGACTTGGGTTGGTGACAGCTCCCATGTGAGACTTGATAAAGTCCTATGCGGGACTTGGTTGGCCATCCGAGCTCACTCCCGTGCGGGAGTGGCTCGTCTCCCGCACAATAGACAAGGCAGAAAGCCTGTTTCGAGCTTTTTCCTCAGATTTCATGCCTGTTTGTCCATGGTTGGACCTATAAATTGAGAGAAGCAATCCCCACAACATCCACAACGACTTCACAGAAAGAAAAATCAAAATCATCGGCTCAAAATCCTTAAAACTTAAATCTAAACTTAAATTTAACTAAAAAGCTAAACCTAATTTTGAGTTGAGATTTCTTCTAAACCAATGCATGAAAATACGTGCAAAGCTACTCAAATTGAAGATCAAGGTGAGTAGAATAACATATTAGAAACTCACATTGTTTCATCGATCGATTTGTTCGGATCGGCCAAAACTCCAAAATGCCTCCGTTGAGAGAAAAGAGATGAGAGAGTGAGAGGGAGAGAAGAGAAATGAGGGGGAGAGCTTGGCTTTCTCTTATATAGGCACTAGTCCGGCGCCAGACCTGTTCGGTTTCCGTGTTGGACTTTCTCCCCATTACTCCAACTCTTCGTTTCTCGAACCTTGGCTCTATTCTCTGACCTTTTACACCAATGGACTCCATAACTATTAGTTATGGACTTAGAGGAAGTTCCATTGGTGTTTAGTCGTTATCCATGAATTGGGATTTACCTTATCTTCCAACTCTATCTTATCTAAATTTTTACATCTCTTCTTTATCAAACACACTCAGACCAAGGCGTTGTTTGTTCAATTTTGGCATCTTCAACTATTTCGATTGGTACGAAAAAGTTAAATTGGATCCGAGTGTGTTATTCCAACTCTGTCATATCCTTTAACATCCCTTCTTAAACTTGACACACCCGAGCCAATGTCTTGTCCTTAAATGTTCACCGCTTTTTATTATTTCGATTGGTATGAAAGTTTATTTGGGTCCGGATGTCTCAACTTTCCCCTCCTGATGATGTTCGGATGTGATTCGGAAGGTTTGAAGAGGTTTCGGATCGATTCGAGGTTAGGGTTTTGAAATAAAAAAGGCAACTTTGCTTTTGAAAGGACACAAGCGACTCCGGTTTATGGCTATTCCGACATCAGTTGTCTTCGACATATGGCCATTCGGCCAACACTCACATTTAGGCATCGGTTCACAACATAACCGAATGCCAAGTGCCTTTGTTTCCTACCCGAGAGCTTTATTTTCAGCTTCTCTCTCCCGTTTCTCTTCAACCGAGGCATGGATCGAGCTATAAATTCAACCAAAAACACTTCAAGATATCTCATTCTCAAGCTTAATCTCCTATTCACTGCCCCAAAACTCCATTTACACTCCTAAAAACTAATCCTAACTTTGATCTAACATAACTTTTGATCTAGTGCATGGATTGAGGCAAGGTTAGAGGTGTTAATTTTAAAGCTTAAAGGGTCTATTACAACATACTAAAATCTCACCTTAATCCGAAATCCGGATTGTGAAAACGCCCGGATCTTTTCGGTGGCTCCGAGTGCTCCTCCCAGCTCCTTTTCATGTTTTCTTTCTTTCTCCTTGATTTTTGAGCCTAAAGGGCATGGGGATTTGATTTAGGATGTTTAGAGGGGTGTTCTTTTTATTCTGCTCAATTGCTAACTTTGATGGGAAGATATGCATATATTTTCTAACTTCAAAACCCTATTACTCTAATTGCTATTCAAATACATGTAATTTTATGCTTGGTAGAAAAGAAAAATGGGAGAGATCGATTGACATTTTATGTCTCTAAATATAAAAATAAATCACTCGAAATTTTTGAAAGATTAAAATGTATAAATTTATTTTATTTCCTTATATTTTTCAACTATACCAAGAAATAAAAGAAAAGAAAATTAAATTATATATCTACTTTTCTATCTTTCCTACCCCACATATAAAGGAAAGCGAAAAAAATATTTTCTATCTTTTCAATTATATCTATCCCTCGTATCTTTTTTTGTCTTTCCTTTTATTTTTCTCCCTATCAAATAAAGTCTAATACACTAATGAAAGATTATCAAGATCGCTTCTTAATCTTTCTTTTCCGTTTTCACCCAATCTAATTAATAGCCACTAAGCCAGCGGTTGGATGATTTAGATTTATGCAGAAATTTCCAGCCGTATATATCTTTCTTTCCTTTCATATGTTTGGGCCCCTAATTCTAATCGGTGAATAGACAGCAAACTACACATTATCCTTTTTGTTTTCATGAAACAATGCCGAAGCTTACAGCCATATCTTTCCTTTTGCATTTCCACATGATCTTTAATAGCCGTCCAAGTCAGCATTGATTACATTTCCACATGATCTTTAATTACGGGTCTACTAAATAGCTGAACTTTGATCGCAACCCATATACGTATAGTATTTTCTAATTTGAAAACCCCACTTCTCTAATTGCTTTTCAAAAACAGTTACGTTACGGTTTGATTCAGTGGAAGGAGCAAAGAAGAGATTGAATAAAAGGAGAATTAAATTGAAATCGGGGGCGGGGATGTTACCCTCTTTAAAGCCGAGTCTAACGAATGTTAAATTTTTTTTTTCCCTTTAAAAAAAGAAGTCAGAGGAAAATAATATCAAAGAAGTGGAAGGCTTTAATCTCAATCATCCTTCGGCTATCTTGGTGTGCTTTGGACTGCTTTGTGTGGTTTATGAAGAAATAACAGATTATTTGATGACAAACATAATTCAACTCAAAATGTCTTCAGGAGAATTTGAGATACTGTTAAAATAAGGCTTCATTGATTGAAAGGTGTGAAAGGTAACCATATTAATCTCCAACTCAAGGCTAACTGGAATCTCAATATAAATTGTGTATAACTATTTTTGTGTATAGCTACTGTCTTTCTTTTTGTTTGTAAGTTTATATTGTAAACAGTAACAGTATGATGAACTTTGTATATATCTTTGCACATCAGTACCAGTCTTTTACTGTGTTGATTGTCACATCGAGATGTGAAATTCCAGAGACCAAGGAAGCTTGTGGTCAGATTCATTGGTAAATGTCGAGCTCTACCATCTTGTGTAATATATTAGAACAAGTGCAATATATTTTTAAAAAAATGTTCTACCATTATTTAATTTGTTTATGATACATAAAGATGAAAAATTATTAGAAGTTAGAACAAGTACTGTAATATATTTTTAACAAATTGTTATTTTTATCAATGATGAAACGGTAATGAAGAAACTTGAAATAATGAAAAAGATATCTGGACAAAGAGAATAAGAATGATCCCTAATAAGGAAATGGAAAACGTATACCAATTTTCGTTTATTGCATGACTGTATTAATTAGTCTTCAAAGAGGTTGTTGTTGGCCATGTAAACTAATAGTAGATGAAATTTTACCATAAGTTTGGTAGTGGTGATTGAGGAGCTTGAATTAATGAAACATACAAAGTGAGTTGAAGAAAATTCATTGCGTCAAAAATCGTACTGCACCAATTGGCTGTAACGATCGGGTCGAGAATCAGTGGTTGGCACGATTCAGTACAATAAGGGACATAGAACCGATCAATAATAGAACCAACTGGACCTGAATTGAACTAAATTTTTCACATTTTTTATTATAAAAAAAAAAAACGTTTCCAAGAGTTAGGATTTGATCCCTTAATCTTTTACTTATTCACACATGCCATAATGATTATACAAAAATCTTTATTTCTATCTACATGAAAATTGTTTACATGGGTTAATATTGACACCCAACATTGTTAATTTAACTATACAATTATTTAAATTAGAAAATGACCCGTGTATATGCAAAAATATTCACCATTGTTAATATTTGTAAAATGATAAAATATGATCTTAGTAATTAAAAATCGATCAATATAGTAACCTAAACAAGTCAATTAAATTGATAAGATCCGTCCAACTAGATATTGACTTCTTATAATTGGTGCATATTTAAATTATTGGCAATATAATGACACACCCGGACCTAATCTGACTTTTTCGTACAAACGGAACAGTGTAGGCAGCGTATTAATTCAAACAATACATTGGTCCGGATGTGTCTAATTATGAAGAGGAGTTGAAATTAGAATAAGACGGAGTTGGAAGATGAGATAAGCAACTGTGCATGGAAATGAGTAGACACCAATTGGACCTCCTCTAAGTCCATACTAAATGGCTTGAGGCCATTAGTGCAACCAGTCGATGGGTTAGGCCAAAGGATCAAAAATAAGAGAAGTTGAAAGGAGGAGAGAAAGTCTGACTCGGGGCCGAGTAGACCCGAGAGAAAGTCTGGCCCAGGGCCCGAGTAGGGCCGGTGTCAGACTCCCCTATAAATAGGGGTAGGCCGAGCCTCCTCCCTCATTTTCTCTCTTTCTCTCTTTCTCTCTTTCTCTCTTTTCTCTCTGGAGCAAAATGGAGACATCTCGGACTTTTGGTCGATCCGGACAAACCGACAGTCAGATCAAGATGAGATCTTGGTATGTTATCCTACTCACCTTAATCTACATTTTACTTCGTTTTCATGCATTTCCATGCATTGGTTTAGCGTAGATATGAGTTTGAAGTCTAGTTTGGCCTTTTGGCCAATTTAAGTTTAAATCTCATATCTACGGATATTGGGCCGACGAAATAAGGTGAGTTTTTAGTATGTTATCTTACTCACCTTAATCTACGTCATACTCTATTTTCACTCATTTCCGTTTATCGGTCTAGAGTAGATCTGAGTTTAAAATTTAAAGTTTAAATCTCAGATCTACGAAAATTGGACCATTATTTCTCGTTTCTGCTTCAGTGAATCCGTCATGGATGCCTTGAGGATCGCCTATCTAAGTTTATACTTCAAAAGGAGGAGAAACGGGTACAAAAACCGAGAAGGGACCGACCGAGTCCCTGTCTAGATATTATTATATATAGATATATTATATTAATATTATATTAATATAATATATATATATTGCGGAAGTGGCCTTTTGGGCCCAATTCCGCATGGGACTTGGCCCAAACCCTCGCTGGTGGCCTTTTAGGCCCAAACCCGTGTGGGGCCAGGCCTAGTCCGGGTGAAGGGCCTACAGGCCGTTAAGGGTATTTTCGTAATTTTTTGTCAAGTATCCGATTTTGACCCTGAACCTTCCAAGACACTTTTCTAAGCTCTGGATCATATCTAAGCCCATTCTTAGGTCATGCTAGAGCCTCATAGGTGTATTCATATTTTGATTATGAATGCTAACGTGGATGTTCATGTATTAGGTTTCTAGACGATCGAATGCGGCGATGCTCCGGAGACTTATCTACATGGATCCTTTGGAAGTATACGAACCTCCCAACACTGTGAGTGGCTTAGATTTCATTGCTTAGCCACTAGGGTAAAATGTTTTTAAAACATTAAATGATTTTCAAAGGTTTTGGGATCAGGGTAATCCACCACACACACATTTACATTCTGTTATACCCATTTAGAGGGTGGAGTGATTTCAAAATAAAATGTAAAGGTTATCACATATGTATGATTATATGTTTTACATATATGTATATATATATATATTTATGATGTGGATAGGAAGCGAGATGAGCGATTGAGAGGTGTCCTTGGGGCTCCGATTTGAGGGAGCGTGGACTGAGTTGAGAGACATGCAGAGACGCAGCAATGGACCACCTATTGAAGGGCACGGTGAGCGGAGACCCTGGGGGAGGCGCGTAGGAAAACTCGCCAGGGCCCGATATAGCTGTGTACCACCATAGCGTCTGGCACCATCGCGGGAACGGGCTAGAGAAAGAGGAAATGTGAAAATGTTTTAAAAAAGAAAAGAGATAGTTCTCGGTGTAGTGAGGCATACGACCAACGGGTCGAGCCTTCAGTATGTTAAAGGCCACCCCATTTGTTTATGTATTTATTTAAATGGTTTCAAAGCAAATTCTCATTGGAGAATTTGAAAAGAAATTTTGAAAAGAAAGATATTTATTTTATTATTTTATTTTGGATTACCTTTATTTTTCCTTAACCCCTGATGGAGATTCATTGAACCTCTGTCACTCACCTGTATCCCATGTGGATGGATGCAGGTCCGCGTACGAGGGTAGCAGATAGACCAGAGGCTCATTAGGAGGCGTCAGTGGTTTAAGTGTAGTAGTTTCCGCTGCGTAAGTATTCCTTTAAATGAGTCTACTGGTACATCTTTTAAAGTTAATTGTTTTATTAATTGCTTTCTAATTCAAATTTTAGTATTATCTTGCAGTGATGATATCCATTTCTATGCCTTGCGGTGCTTCAGGTGTGACCGGCGGACACGTACTTCGAGATAGCGTGGCGTTGCCACGAGGGCGACCCTCCAGGTCGGGACGTGACATATAAGGTCTTAATTAATAAAATGACTAAATGCCTAAATCAACCCTCAAACTATACGAAAATAGACAAATTGGCCCGCAAACTTTTATTTGGGATAATTGACCCCTCAAACTATTATTTTAGGACAATTAACCCCTCAAACTTTATTTTGGGACAATATAACCTTAATTGCATGGAACCCTCAAGGGTTATATTATCCCAAAATAATAAGTTTGGGGGGTTAATTATCCCAAAATAATAGTTTTAAGGGGTTAATAGTCCCAAAAATAATAATTTAAGGGGTTAATTGTGTTTCCGTCCTCAATTTTTTTGTGCTTCTGGCTTGGAACGATTTTTAGCATGGATTTTTTTTCCTGTTCTAATTTCCGTTCCAAGTTTGGGACGTAAAAACTCCGTTCCAAATTTCCGTGCCTATTTCGTGTTTTTCTAGTAGCGTGTGTTGATCGTCGCATCGAGATGGTGAAATTTCAGAGAGCAAGGAAGCTGTTGGTTATATTCATGGGTGAATGTCGAGCTCTACCATCTTGTGTAATATATTAGAACAAGTACAATATATTTTTAAAAAATGTTCAACCATTATTTAATTTGTTTTTGATGATACGTAAAGATGAAAAATTATTAGAACAAGTACTGTAATATATTTTTAAACAAATTGTTATTTTTATCAATGATGAAACTCGAAATAATGAAAAAGATATATCTAGACAAAAAGTGAATAAGAATGATCCCTGATAAGGAAATGGGGAAGCATACCTATTTTTCTTTATTGCATGACTGTATTAATTAGTCTTCAAAGAGGTTGTTGTGAGCCATGTAAACTAATAGATGAAATTTCTCCATAAGTTTGGTAAGTGGTGATTGAGAAGCTTGAATTAATGAAACGTACAAAGTGAGTTGAAAAAAATTCATTGCATCAAAAATCGTACTGCACCAATTGGTTGTAACGACCGGGTCGAGAATCAATGGTTGGCATGATCCAATATAATAAGCTACATAGAACCGATCAGTAATAGAACCAATTGGACCTGAATTGAACTGAATTTTTTTTTTTTACTTTTTTAATATTAAAAAAATGTTTGCAAGAGTTATAGGATTTGATCCCCTAATGTTTTACACATTCCACACATGCCATAATGACTATACCAAAGTCTTTAGTTCTATCTACATGAAACTTGTTTACATGGGTTAACATTGACACCCAACATTGTTAATTTAACTATACAATTATTTAAATTAGAAAATGACCCGTCTATATGCTATAATATTCACCATTGTTAATATTTCTAAAATGATAAAAAATGATCTTAGCAATTAAAAGTCGATCAGTATAGTAATCTAAACCAGTTAGTTAATCTGATAAGATCGGTCTAACCAAAACCTGACTTCCTTATCATCCAAGCGTATTTAAATTATTGGCAAGATAAGGTCTTAATTAATAAAATTGACCTCGAATAGACAAAAAGTATATGAGATCAGAGGGAATGAAACTTTACGAGAAAGAAAAATTCCCAAATAAAATTTATTTATGTTGGACTTTTTGCCTTATCCCTTTATAACCATGTATGGGCTGTACGTGTTTCTGTAAGCGTATTTTCAAATAATACAATGATAGAAAATATGAATTTAACCTTAAAATAGAATCTTGTTTCTCATAGAATCAATCAAATAGGAATTCAATTAACAAGAAAATTAAGAGCACTTACCTTAAACTATTGCATGCTCCAAACAATTAATTGAATATAGCCTTGATTGAAGAAAAGATATGATCTTCTTGAATTTTCCCCTCTCTTCCTTCTTTCTTTAGGTTTTCTTTGATAGATAAGAAATAGTACTTTTCTAATAACTTGGACGTCAAGTTATATTAAGTTATGTTAGGAAGAGAGAGGGAGGGGTTTAATCCTTATTTATATAGAAAACCATAAGGCTTTCCTTAAACCCAATGTTCATCATATTAGGCCTTTTAATAAACTAAATCTTTCTCCACGAACACCATATATATTGCCCTATTTGTTATATGATGTGGTCAGTAGCTAAGGTTGCTTGTTGTTACTTGGTATCCCTAACACAGTGTTTGGATTAAGGGGAGGGGAGGGAAAGGAAGGGAAAGGGAGGGTTAAGGAGGGTCAGAGAGAACCCTCCCCTCATTTGGATAAAATTTTTTAATTTTTCTCGAGGGAAATGGAAGGTTCTCATGGCCCTCCAAAACCCCTCAAACTTCAATTTTTCAGGAACTCCAATTTGGGGTGCCAGGGGAGGGACAAAAATTCAAAAAACTTTTGTAATTTATAAAATGTCATAAATATCCTTCATTTTCAATAAGTAGCATCTGAAAAAAGGGTTATAATTGTAAAATAATATCAAAATACTATCCTTCCCTTTCCTTTCCACTGTTTAACCAAACAAGGGTCATCAAGCATCCCTCCCTTTCCTTTCCCTCACTAAATTTGATTATACAAACAAAGGTTGGATCCTTCCTTTCCCTTCCCTTCCCTTATTACTTTCCCTTCCATTTTTGAATCCAAACATACAGTAACTGCCAATTCTTTGTTTGGTTGTGTATTCCACTAGGATGGAAAGTGGGGCTTAGTGAGTAATTTTTCATAAATTTCTTTATATATCTACATAATTAAAAGAGGGGTTACTTTCATCAAACTCTTTAGCCAAGTTTGGTGTCTCTATATCATCAAACTTGATTACTTGGTTGTAATCTTCTTTTTTTAATAAAACCTCCCTAGACGGAAATTTCTATATTCTATCACAAATTCATCCCAAAACCATTCCAGCATCTGATAGAATCTGACCTTGATTTTCGTCCCTAACATATTTCGTTCCAAGTTAGCTACGGAATTAGTGATGAAATGTGTTTCCGTCCTTAATTTTTTTGTGCTTCTGGCTTGGAACGATTTTCAACAAGGATTTTTTTCGTTCGAATTTCCGTTACAAGTTTGGGACGGAAAAAATCCTTCCCAAATGTCGATGCCTATTTCATTTTTTTCTAGTAGTGTGTGTTGATCAATGAATAAAAAACCGGACCGATCATTGAACCGGTTGGCCATTCCGTTCACGATTCAATCAGTCCAATCGGTTCAATCGGCCGGTCCAATTAGATAAATAATTTAATTTTATTAATTTATTAAAATATTCAAAAAATTAAAAAAAAAAGAAAAATTCACAAAAAATAAGAAAAAGTAAAAAAAATATTAGTCGATCTCATAATGTAAATAAATATTACAAATTATTTTACATCAAATATTAAATTTTTATTATGGAAGTATATTAAAATAAAAAAAGTTACAAGCTACAAATTTCAAAATTCAAATTCCAAACATAATAAGAAAATTAAATTTGGGCTTCTCATTAATTCGGATTTCTTTTGGGCTTGGATTAATCAATTAAAAACAACTTAAAAAATAAAAATTTTAAAATTCCTGTTGAACCGGTCCAACCGGTTCAATGGGTCAAAAACGGTTCAACATATATCCGATTCTAGCACCCTTAACGGACCGGATTTGTGGTCGGTTCCTGGTTCAATCGATTGAACCGACCGGTCCGATCTGGTTTTTACTCCTTGGTGTTGATCATCACATCGAGATGGTGAAATTTCAGACACCAAGGAAGCTTGTGGTTTGATTAATGGGTGAATGACATGTTCTACCATCTTGTATAATACTCCCTCTGTCCTTATTTATCTATTCTCATTAACCATTTCACACAGGACAAGAAAAGTAGTTAAAAGTAGTTAAGGTATAAAATTTCATACATATTTAACTTGACTTTCCTATTTTATCCCCATCTTTATTCCTCTTTGATTCTCTCTCCTATTTAAGAACAATATTCATTTAAGAGAGAGAAAAAGAAGTTTGAAAGGGTAACTTTGGAAATTAATAATTAATGTTGGAATAGGGATAGATAAAAATGGACAAACAAAACTTTTAGAATGGGACAAATAAATAGGGACAGAGGGAGTATATTAGAACAAGTACGATAAATTTTTAAAAAATGTTCAACCATTATTTAATTTGTTTTTGATACATAAAAATGAAAAATTATTAAGTACAGTAATATTTTTTTTTAACGAATTTATCAATGATGAAACTCAAAATAATGAAAAAGATATATGGACAAAGTGAATAAGAGTGATCCTTGATAAGGAAATGGGGAAGCATACCTATTTTCCTTTATTGCATGACTGTATTAATTAGTCTTCAAAGAGGTTGTTGTGAGCCATGTAAACTAATAGATGAAATTTTTCCATAAGTTTGGTAAGTAGTAAATGAGAAGCTTGAATTAATGAAACGTACAAGTGAGTTGAAGAAAATTCATTGCATCAAAAATCTTACTGCACCACCAATTGGTTGTAACGACCGGGTTGAGAATCAATGGTTGGCATGATCCAGTACAATAAGGTACATAGAACCAATCAGTAATAGAACCAATTGGACCTAAATTGAACTGAATTTTTTTTTTTTACTTTTTTAATGTAAAAAAAATGTTTGCAAGAGTTATAGGATTTGATCCCTTAATCTTTTACATATTCACACATGCCATAATGACTATACCAAAGTCTTTAGTTCTATCTACGTGAAAATTGTTTACATGGGTTAACATTGACACCCAACTTTGTTAATTTAACTATACAATTATTTAAATTAGAAAATGACCCGTCTATATGCTATAATATTCACTACTGTTAATATTTATAAAATGATAAAATATGATCTTAGCAATTAAAAGTCGATCAGTATAGTAATCTAAACCAGTCAATTAAACTGATAAGATCGGTCTAACCAGAACCTGACTTCCTTATAATCGGTGCATATTTAAATTATTGGCAAGATAAGGTCTTAATTAATAAAATTGACCTCGAATAGACAAAAAGTATATGAGATCAGAGAGAATGAAACTTTACGAGAAAGAAAAATTCCCAAATAAAATTTATTTATGTTGGACTTCTTTTCTTAGCCCTTTATAACCATGTATGGGCTGTACGTGTTTCTGTAAGCATATTTTCAATTAATACAATGATAGAAAATATGAATTTAACCTTAAGATAGAATCTTGTTTCCCATAGAATCAATCAAATAGGAATTCAATTAATAAGAAAATTAAGAGCACTTACCTTGATCTATTGTATACTCTAAACAATTAATTGAATATAACCTTGATTGAAGAAAAGATATGATCTTCTTGAATTTTCCCCTCTCTTCCTTCTTTATTTAGGTTTTCTCTTACTTATTTCTTTATATTTTCTCTGATGGATGAGAAGTAGTATTTTTCTAATAATTTGGCCGTCATGTTATATTATGTTATGTTATGAAGAGAGATGAGAGGGTTTAATCCATATTTATATAGGAAATCTAAGGACTTTAATTTCTTAAGCCCAATGTCCATTGTATTGGGCCTTTTAATATTAAAACTAGAGGTGTCAAATCGAGTGAGTCAGGTGAGTTTCAGATACAAGTCAGCTATGTCGGATCAATTTGGGTTAAAAGATACTTTTGGGTCATTTCGGGTTTCGGGTCATTTGAGTTCGGGTTTTTCGGGTTTCGGGCCTTTCGAGTTTTCAGGTCTTTCAGGTTTAGCCCTCGAGTTTCTCGAGTTTCAAATCATTTGAGTTTCAGGTCTTTCGAGTTTCGGGTTTTTCTGATTGGTCCTCAAGTCATTTGGGTTTAGGATTATTTAGGTTTTGAATTTTTCGGATTTGTCCTTCAAATGAGATTTTATAAAAAAATTATCGCAAATTAAAATTAAATTAATTAAATGTATAATATATTAATTAAATTATCATTATTAAAAAATTATCATTATTAATTACCATCTCCATCCCAAAATGTTTATCCCCTATTGACTTTCACAAAGTTTAAGAAAATGTTGTTGACTAAAGTGTAATTACTTTATTATCCTTGATATTTGTCAATGTTTTTGGGGGGTTTGTGAAATGATGTGATAGTAATAAAAGAAAAGTAAGGATAAAATTGAGAATTTAAATTTATTAGTTGTTTATTTATGATGAGAGACAAACAAATTGGAATTTTTCAAAAAAAATGGATAAACAAAATGGAACAAGACAGTAAATAGTTTTAACTAGACCTGCTCAAGGGCCAGGCTACCCGCCCAAGCTTGAAAGCCTGCCCGAAATTTGGGAGGGTTTAGACAAAAATATTAGGTGTCACGTCCTGACCCGCCCGGGCCGACCATGTGGCAACTGCCGCGTTACCTTGAAGTACGTGTCTACAGCCATGCATCCGAGGCACCGCAAGGCATGAATCGAGTATCATCGCTCTAAAAAAAATTAAAATTTTAATTAGAAATCATTTAATAAAATAATTAAATTTAATAAGGATGCACAAGTGGAAAAATTTAAAGGAATACCTACGCAGCGGAAACTACTAAGCCTAAGCCACCAACGTCTCTGTCATGCCCCGACCCACCCGGGCAGGCCACTTGGCAACCGCCGAGCTACCTCGAAGTACGTGTCAGCAGCCACGCATCCGAGGCACCGCAAGGCTTGAAATAGATATCATCGTTGCAAAACAAAACTAAAATTGTAATTAGAAACTCATTTAATAAAATATTCAATTTATAAGCAACACCAGTGGATTAATTTAAAAGAATACCTACACAACGGAAAACTGCTAAGCCTAAGCCATCGACGTCTCCTAGTGAACCTCCAATCTATTTGCTGACCCCGTAGATATAGGTGAGTGACAGAGGTTCAATGAATCTCCATCGGGGTTAGGTTAACCAGGGGTAATCCAAAATATAATAATATAAATAAAATAAAATAAACAAAAACTTTGTTTTCAACAGTTCCTTTCAAATTCTCCAGGTGAGAATTTGATTTTTAAAACCTTTAAAATAATTTATAACTAAAATGGGCAGGCATCAAATACACTGAAGGCACGACTGACCGATCGTATGCCTTACTACACCGAGGGCTATTTCTTTTCTCTTTAAACACACTTTCTCAATTTCTCTTCCGATAGCCCGTTCCCTCGGTGGTGCCCAGTTGTGGTGGAACACAGCTCTGGAGCCCTGGCGAGCTTCCCTACTCGCCTCTCCCAGGGTCTCGTCTCATCGTGCCCCTCGATAGGCGGTCCACAGCTGAGAATCAAGCATGCTTCTCCAACTCGGTCCATGCTCCCACATATATTGGAGCCCGAGGAGCCACTCAATTACTCATCTCGTATCCCATTCATATATTTATCATATATAAATATACATATATGCATATAAAACATATACGTTTAAAACATTAAACACACACACAAGCTTTTACATTTTTAAAATCATCCCACCCTCTAAATGGGTGTATCACAAAATAAAACTGTGTCGTGGATTACCCTTATCCCAAAACAGTTGTAAAACCTTTTAAAACAATTTATTTTTATATTTTTAAAACATTTAAAAACGTTTGCCCCTAGTGGCTAAGCACTGAAAACAAGGCCACTCACAGTATTGGGAGAATCGTATACTCCCAAGCGCTCCATATAGCTTAACCTCTGGAGCATCGCCGCATTCGATTCAACCGGAACTCTAATACACGGAAATATATTAGCATTCATAATTAAACTATGAATGCACCTATAAGGCTCTAACATGAACTAAGACTGGGGTTGAATGTGATTTGGGGCTTAGAAAAGTATCCGGGAGGTTTCGGGGCTAAAATCGGACTCTAGATGAAAAATTACCAAAATGCCCCAGGGGCCCATGGGCCCCACACCTAGACTGGGCTGGACCCCATGCAGGTCGAGCCAAGTTCTACGCGAAATTGGGCCCAAAAAGCCCTCCTACGAGATATTTATATATTATAATGATATAATATATAAATATCTAAGATATATTAATATAATATATAAATATCTTAAATATAATAATATAATATAAAAAATATCTAAACAGGGACTCAATAGGCCTGTTTCTCGGCCAATCTCTCCCCCGATTTTCACACTCGTTTCTCCTCCTTTTGACGTACAAATTTAGACAGGCGATCCTCATGGCATCCATGACGGATCCGCCGAGGCAGAAACGAGAAACACCGGTCCAATTTTCGTAAAACCAAGATTTAGCCAAAATTGACTAAATTGCCAATTTACTCTCACCCGATGCACGAAAATGCGTGAAAACGGAGTATGACGTAGATTAAGGTGAGTACTATAACATACTAAAACCTCACCTTATTTCATCGGCCCGATATCCGTAGATTTGAGTTTTAAAATTAAACATGTCAAAAGATAAAAACTGAGATCTACGCTAAACCGATACATGGAAATGCGTGCAAACTTAATATAACGTAGATCGAGGTGAGTACAATAACATATTAGAAACTCACCTTGTTTTGTTGGCCGGTTTGTCCGGATTTGCCAATTGTCCAAAATGCCTCCGTTTAGCTCCAGAGAGAAAAAGAGAAAAAAGAAAGAAAAAAGAAAAAGAGAAATGAAGAAAAAGCTTCGGCTCTCTCCTATTTATAGAGGAGCCCGACACCGGGTCTACCCGGGCCTCGGGTCAAACTTTTTCCCCTTTTTCAACTTTCTTTTATTTTCACCCGTTGGCTAAATCCTTTGATTTCTTGTGCCAACGGGGCCTATAATAAATTTCTAGGGACTTAATTGGAGGTTTTTTTGGCATTTACTAATTTTCATGCACGGTTAATTACTTTTTCTTCCAAGACCGTCTTATCCTAATTTTCACATCTCTTCTTAATTAGACACATCCAGACCGACGTATTATCCACTTAATACGCCGTCTTACACTGTTCTGTTTGTACGAAAAAGTTGTATTAGGTCTAGGTGTGTCAGTCTCCTAGTGAGCCTCTTCTATTTGCTGACCTCGCATGTGGATCTGCATCCAACCACATGGAATACAGATGAGTGGTAGAGGTTCTAAGAATCTCCATCGGAGTTAGGGAAAACAAGGGAAATCCAAAATAAAACAATAATACAATAAATATTTTTCTTTTTAAAACTCTTTTCTGGTTCTCCAGCCGAGAACCCTCTTTTAAAGATTCTTTAAATAAAAAAAATATATATATATATACATAAAATGGGCTGGCATCTCTATCACACTGGAGGCACGACCCGTCGATCGTTTTATGCTTCACTGCACCGAGGGCTATCTCTTTTCTCTTTCAAAAATATTTTTTCTTTTCTATTTCTCTAGCCCGTTCCCTCGGTGGTGCCCATCACTGTGGTGGAACACAGCGCTCTAGAGCCCTGGCGAGCTTCCCTACATGCCTCTCCCAGGGTCTCGTCTCACCGTGCCCCTCGATAGGCGGTCCATGGCTGAGAATCATGCATGCTCTCAAACTCGGTCCACGCTTCCGCATATATTGGAGCATCGAGGAACCCATTCAATCACTCATCTCCCAAGGGTATCATACCCTCAATAATCATAATAACAATATATATATATATGTGTGTATAAAACATATACATTTAAAACATATAAACACACACACATAAGTCTTTGAAAACATCCCACTGTCTATGTGGGTATATCACAAGCAACTCTGTGTGTGTGGATTTCCCGTATCCCAAAACCTTTGAAAACATTTATGTTTTTAAAACCTTTTTGCCCAGTGGCTAAACAAAGAAGTCTAGGCCATTCACAGTATTGGGAGATTCGTATACTCCCAAGCGCTCCATGTAGCTTAACCTCTAGAGCATCGCCTCACTCGATTCACCCGGAGCCCTAGTACACGGAAATACGTTAACATTCATAATTAAACTATGAATGCACCTATGAGGCTCTAACATTACCTAAAAGAGTGTTTGGAAGTGTTTCGGGGCTTAGAAAAGTGTCCGGGAGGTTCTGGGGTAAAAATCGGACACTTGACGAAAAATTACCAAAATGCCCCTGGGGGCCCATGGGCCCCATGGGCCCCACACTTGGACTGGGTTGGCCCCATGCGGGTTTGGGCTTAAAAGGCCACTGACGTGGGTTTGAGCCAAGTTCTATGCGAAATTGGGCCCAAAAACCACTCCTACGAGATATTTATTTATTATATTAATATAATATATAAATATCTAAACAGGGACTCGGTTAGTCCCTTCCCCATTTTTTCACCCGTTTCTCCTCTTTTTCACTTACAAACTTAAACAAACGATCCTCATGGCATCCATGACGGATTCACAGAAGCAGAAACGAAAAACACCGATCCAATCTCTGTAGATCTGAGATCTAAACTTAAATTGACCAAACTCAAATCTACTCTAAACCGATGGATGAAAATACGTGAAAATGGAGTATAGCATAGATTAAGGTGAGTATGATAACATACTAAAAGGTCACCTTGTTTCACTAGCCCAATATCTGTCGATCTGAGTTTTAAATTTAAATTGGCCAAAAAATTTAAACTTAGATCTACGCTAAACCGATGTATGAAAATGTGTACAAACTTAATCTAACGTAGATCGAGGTGAGTAGAATGACATATTAGAAACTCACCTTGTTTTGCCAGCCGGTTTGTCCAGATCTACAAATTGTCCAAAATACCTTCGTTTGGCTCCAGAGAGAAAGAGAAAAAGAAAGAAAAAAGAAAAAGTGAAATGAAGAAAAAGCTTCGGCTTTCCTCTATTTATAGAGGAGCCCGACACAGGGTCTACTTGGGCCGTGGGTCAAACTTTTTTTCCTTTTTCTAATTTCTTTCATTTCCACCCTGTTGGCTAAATCCTTTGATTTCTTGTGCCAACGGGGCTCATAATTAATTGTTAGGATTTAATTGGAGGTCTTTTTGGCATTTACTAATTTCCATGCATGGTTAATGTAATACCCCAATCCCACATTGTTAGGATATGGGATTTCAATGTGATATATATGGTGAGATCCAAACCCAATACTATGAGGCGCCTTTTAAGTGGGACAAAACCGTAAGGCTTCGGGTCAAAGCGGATAATACCTCACAGGTTGGGCCGGGTCTCCAAAATTGGGATCAGAGTAGGCGCCAGGCGGGCTGGGAGCTAAGTGTTACATCGCGTGAGCGCGGTGGAAGCCACCTCTAGAATCCCAACACTTGGTGTGGTCTTGGATCTGTGTGTGTTGGGCTTGCCGGGGACGTCAAGCCTTTAAGGCGGTGTGATTATAATACCCCAATCCCACATCGTTAGGATATGGGATTTCAATGTGGTATATATGGTGAGATCCAAACTGTCACGCCCCGACCCGCAGGTTCGGCCACGTGACAACCGCCGTACCACCTCGAGATGCGTGCCTCGTCAGGCGGGCAACCAAGATGATACAAGGCTTAAAAATAAAGGATATTCGAGCAATATATGAAATACATATGAAATTATCATAGATAATACAGTTTCAAAATATTTAAAATAAATATCACATCTTACAATATTCCATGCAGCGGAAAATATTATTTTTAAATTCACAAATGTATAGGTAAGATGTAATAATATCCCGAGCCAAGTAACACAAAGCAAAAGGGTGGCACCTACATAATCGTGTCCACAGAAACGAACTGGGATCACTGGCCACCTGGACGTCCGCCGTCCAATATCTGATGATCTGAGAACAAAAGTGAATGGGGTGAGTACATAATCTTGTACCCAGTGAGAGACTCGGTTATAAAGACCGATCACCTCAGGCTGGGGATATGAAATAATCCAAATATCAATTTAATAAATCATTTACTGAAATGTAGTAAATCCCATACCAAATCAAATATCAAATATCAAATTCATAATAATATTTACATAAGGGCTGGCATCTGAAATCGTCCCAATAAGGTATACCCGTGCACTGGGGTATCCACTGGACCGTCAAGGGTTACTTTCTATTTTAAAACATTTACTTTATTCTCTGGCCCATTCCCTTGACGTTTGCCATACTGTGGTGGAACACAGCATCCGAAGTCCTGGCGAGTTTCCCTACGCGCCTCTCGCAACCAGGAGCGACTCACCGTGCCCCTCGATAGGCGGTCCACGGCTGAGTAACACGCATGCATCTCAACTCGGTCCACGCTCCCACATATTGGAGCCCCGAGGACAATACTCAATCTCTCATCTCTCAGGGGTATCATTCCCCAATAATAATCAATAATAATATTAATCTCTCAGGGGTATCGTTCCCCATACATTAATCAATAATAATTTCAATATAAAAATTTATTGAAATTCCCACCCTTTAAATCATTTGTAAATTGGGTGTGTGTGGGTGGACAATTCATATCCCAAATCATATATAAACAATTTATTAAAGCATTTATAAATAAATTTAAAAACGGTTAACCCTCAATGGTCAACCAATATAATCCAAGCCACTCACTAGTGAGGAGAGTTGTATACTCCCCGATTACCCACGTATGCCTTGGTTCAAATTGCTACCGGTCCAAATCTCGTACGATCACGTACCTAAATAATCAAATTAAATTCTAATTTGATTAATAAAATATTCAATCAATGTTCAAATCATAAATCAACACCAATTAAAGGTCTCGGACTAAAATTGATAAGTCCAGAAGTCAATTGGAGCTAATTGGAGTCAATTGGGGTCAAATGGGGTCTAGGGTTGCAAAATTACCAAAATACCCCTGGTGCTACAGTACCCTTGCCGACAGTGATGTTCCGGCGCCGGAACTAGTCAGAACCGGCGCCGGTTCTGTTCTGGAATTAAGGCCGAGTTTCGGCCATAATCTTTTTCAGCTCGATTTAAGTTCGATTCACAACCAATCCGCATCAAAATTGAAACACAGCATGATAAACACATGATCTATGGATTAACAGCTTCAAGAACGGAATCAAACAACCAATCATGCTCGAATTTTGAATTAAATCACTAAGAGTTGACTTATCTCGGACAAAACAGAAATATCAACTTCAATCAACGAAATCTCTTAGCTCAGACCATGAAATCAAGCGTATAAACTATCAAATTAAAGCTTGATGAGTCTAGAACAACATACCAAATTCTCAGCCAAGACGCACGGTTGAATCAAAAGATATGAGCTGATGAACAATCTGTCGCCAAATTTCCAGATTTCTAGATTTGAAGATTTTCTTGATAATCTTGGTGTTTTGATCATCAAGAAGACAAGAGAAGTTGATATTGATGTTTGATTAAGTGTTTGAAAGGAGATTGAGGTTTTGATTCAGAAGAATCGAGAGAGAGCTCGGAGAAAATTTGAAGAACAAAGAGAAGAAATGAAATTGGGGGTTCTCGGGTGAGCCGAGACCCAATTTAATCGACCAATTCCGGCGCCGGTATTGGTCAGTTCCGGCGCCGGAATCAACAGAGTCAAGTTGACTCCGGTCAACTCGGTCAAACATCCTTGGAATCCGTGCCCAAATGGGACCCACATCTCGGAACTTCAATTTAAGGATTTTTAGGCTTGAAATTGAGCTATATGAAGTTCAAAATATTCATGGAAAGTCAAAATTGATATATTAACCAGACAACAATTCATAAATATTCAACTTGACACGTGGGGACTAGGTCCGGGCGTGTCACAAACCCAATACTGTGAGGCGCTTTTTAAGTGGGACAAAACCGTGAGGCTTCGAGTCAAAGCGGACAATACCTCGTAGGTTGGGCCGGGTCTCTACAATTAATTACTTTATTTTCCAACTCCGCCTTATCCTAAGCTTAACTTCTCTTCTCAATTAGACACATCCAGATCGACGTATTGTTGACTTAATACGCCGTCTTACACTATTCCGTTTGTATGGAAAAGTCGTATTAGGTCCGGGTGTGTCAACTCTCCCATCCTTCTAAAAATTTCGTCCTCGAAATTAAATTTGGTATATTTAAGGAGATTCGACTTCTATTCCAAGCCTTCCTTTCGTTTTTGAATAGTATTCGAATCACTATTTGCTACTGAAGTCCACCACGCTTCCACTGCGCACTCAAATCATTCTCTTTCTTAAGAGTGGCTTCATCGCCTTTCTACTCTTGAGTTTGAACCTCATCTTTTCCTTACATAGTCTACCCTTGCCCATTCATGGGTTAGGCTCACTTTATTTCAGTTGTGGCACTTAGTGATTCTTCCCCCACTTCAACTGTGCTTACTCGATCTTCTCGTTTTGACCTGGTCTCATCCTTCAAGTCTCTTTTGATGAGACTACTCCCTTGTTACCTATGAGATTTCACACCTTTTACTCTTCTTAGGAGTTCCTTCTCATTTTCTTTGCGACCGCCTCTCACTTTGAGGCCATCCTCCGATGCATTTCTCGGTGTTTCATGGTCTTGTACTCATCTTGTAACGAAGCTGTCGGGAAAGACCTTAGCTTAACTCCCTCGCCTTCGCGGCGAAGATGTGGTGAGTTAATTGTCTTTCCCCCTACCTTGGTTTGTTTCTCTGTTTCGTCCCTTACTTCCATTCTCTTCCTTCTCTGATCTTCTCCTATTCAGATCTCATGGCGTATGAGTCGAGCTCTTGTACACATTGGCCCACACTCGGCCATATCATTTCAGAGGAATCAGAGATCATGCCCTCTCGGCTCTCACAATCTGACTCACTCTTTGACCGCCCATCTTTATCACAAATAGGGCCCCTGGCCCATCTCATCACATACAGGGCCACGGCCTATCTCATCTCATCTTTTATCCTTTCTGGGATGGGGAACTCTGGCAGGCCTCATGCTCTCCCCAATCACATATTGGGCCAGTCCTCTCGAGTGGTCATCACAGAGATCCTCAAGATCTCGATCTCTAACCCTTCCTCTCATGAGGGCACCTCACATGGCTCCTAAGTCACTCATACTTGAGCCTCGACTTCGTACCCATCCATGCCATTTCTCTAGCCTTCTAGGCTTTTCTCTTGTCTTTTATGCTTTTTAGGCCTCTTCTCATCTTTCACTCCCTTAGAGTGTTGACTTCAGAAGGTATCACTTGTTTCTTTTCCTTACGAACTCCTTTCTTTACATTAGCTCCATTGCCAATGGTTGATTTCTTTTCCTCCTTTCATTAACAGTTTAATCTGAGGTTTCCTTATCCCCGTCTCTATTCTTTTCTTCTTTTTCATTCGCCACGTCCATTGTGGGGTCCACATTCCTCTTGCCTTCTCGTCAATACGAGACTAGGCAAATCACGCACGTTATACTCGTGCGGCATCCGTTCACAGCTTCTTCATCTTCGTACTTCTTCTTCTTAGGGTTTCTTGTCCCTTCACTTGATTTGCTCTTCTCTTGGGTCAGTTTCCATTCTCTGGCATCATTCTGAAGCTCTTGTCATCAACATACCCTTTTTCTTAGGGTTATCTCTATATCTTTTCTCTTTTCCTTTTTCTATTACCTTGATCTATGTGATCTTTCACGTCCTATCCAAGATTTCCTTTACCTTGGCTTCATTCTTCTCATTCTTCTCTTTCTTTGCTTTCTTCATCATTCTTATCCTTATTTCTCTTTTCTTCTAACACCCTTGTCTCTCTTGGGGTTAGAATTTCCTTTCTTCTCCTTATACTGGCTGTGCTCATAAAAGTTCATGAGCTTGATCAGTTCTTTCCTTATCCCCGCACTCTTTCTATTGAGTACTCGTGGTTCTCTCTGTCATCTTTTCTGTCCCAGTTCTCGCATCTCTTACTTTTCTCTTGTGGGTTTTCCTTTATCTCAGCCATATTCGACTCTTAATTCCTTGATATCCCTTCCTTGTCTTCAATACCATAGTTTAATTATTGCGAACAACACCTTTCTCTATACTCCTTAGTCCCAATCTTGTCCGCGCCAAGCTAACTCCATTTTAGCTTGTTTTAACTTTATCTCCCATATCGTTATCCTCAAAGTTGGTCTACTCCCCTCCTTCTAAAAATTCAACTTATCTTCCATATTCCTTAACTCCTTATTCTTAGTTCCTTCTATCCCATTTTCTTATCATGCATACACCTGTTTGTCTTCTCCAGTTCCAACCATTATTCTGGTTTATCCTCGCTCTTTCTTCAACTCTTCTCTAAGTTGATCCACTTTCCTCATTCTTCGTGTTTGATCATCCTTAAAGTTTCCATCATCATCATTATTCTCGCCTTCATCATCCTTTCACCTTTATTTCTCTACCATAATTTGGTATCCTCACTTCTCTTTTTATCTTTTCTTCTCTTCCATTCATTCTTTACTGATGTCATCCATTAGGACACAATTATCTCCATTTACTCGTCTCCTATGAGTACTCCTTCTCTTATGTTTTCTCCAATTCTTCTTTCTATCCAACCTCCTATTCTCTTCATTATAACCATACTTATCAAGGCTTTCCTTTCCTCTCATTTCACCAATCCATACTTTTAACCCTTCTATTCTCTTCTTCCACAATCAAGTAGTCGGGGGGTTTTCCTTTCCTTTCAGCAACTTATATTCTTAACTCCCTTCTTGACATGCTCGGACCAAGTCCGCACGTGTCAAGTTTTGTGTTTGTATATAATTGTCTGGCCAAGATACCAAATTGGACTTCCCATGGATGTTTTAAACTTCATTTAGCTCAATTCCAAGCTTAAAAACCCTAAAATTGAAGTCCGGGGTTGTGGGCCCCACTTGGACAAGATTCCCAAGGAAATTAGGCTGAGTTGACCGGAGTCAACTTAAAAATGTTGACTCCGGCACCAGACCTGTTTGGGTCCGACGCCGGACCCGTTACTTATAAAGGGGTCTCGACTCACCCGAGACCCCCATTTTTCTCTTCTCTTCTCTGTTCTTCACTTCTCCGAGCCCTCTCTTCGATTTTCTTCAAAATCAACCCTGTAATCCTTCTTCAAACACTCAATCAAACATCAACACCAACTTCTCTTGCCCTCTTGAAGATCAAAACACCAAAATTTCCAAGAAAATCATCAAATCTTCAAAACTGTCATTTCGACGACAGTTTGTTCTTCGAGCTATATCTTTCAATTCAACCATGGGAAGTGGGTGAGAATTTGGTATGTTGTTCTGGACTCATCAAGCTTTAATTTGATAGTTTATTTGCTTGATTTCGTGGTCTGTACTAAGAGAAATCATGAATTGAAGTTGAGAATTCTGCTTGCCCGAGAATATGTTAACCCTTAGTGCTTTGATTCAAATTCCGAGCATAATTGGTCGTTTAATTCTGTTCTTGAAGCTCTGAATCCTTAGTTTAGATGTTGAACTTGCTGTGTTTCAATTTTGGCGCGGATTGGTGATGAATCGAGCTCAAACCGAGCTCGATTTGGTGCATGGCCGGTCACGGCCATGTGCTGGAAACGCCTCCCGCGCCGGACCCATTGAGTCCCGCGCGGGAGCTAAGCCAAAATTGGGATTTCTCCCACTTTGGCTCACTCACGCCTGGGAGTGAGCCACCAACAGACTTAGGCACTGTAGCATGGGGGCATTTTGGTAATTTCACAGCCCTAAACCCTAATTAACCTTAGTTAACTTCCGGACCTATCTAATTTAGCTCTTAGACCTTGGAGACCTTAAATAGGTTTTGTTTTATGATTTAATTTTTGGTCGAATGCCTTCATTAATCAAATTAGATTTTAATTTGATTATTTAGGTACGTGATTGTATGAGTTTCGGACCGGTAGCAGTTTGAGCTAAGGCATTCGTGGGGTAATCGGGGAGTATACAACTCTCCTCTCTTGTAAGTGGCTTGGATTATATAGGTTGACCATTGAGGGTTAACCGTTTTCAAATTTCTTTATAAATGCTTTATTAAATTGTTTTTATATGTTTTGGGGTATGAAATGTCCACCCTCACACACCAAGTTTACAAAAGATTTAAAGGGTGGGATTTTCAAATAATTTTATAAATTGATATTATTAATAACTGTTTGGGGTACGATGCCCCTGAGAGACGAGAGATTGAGCGGGTTCCTCGGGGCTCCAATTTGCGGGAGCGTGGACCTAGTTGGAGAAGCATGCAAGATTCTCAACTGTGGACCACCTGTCGAGGGGCACGGTGAGACGAGACCCTGGGAGAGGCGCAAAGGGAAGCTCGCCAGGGCTCCAGATTGCTGTGTTCCACCACAGCAAGGCAAACGTCAAGGGAATGGGCTAGTGAACAAAGAAAAGTGTTTTGAAGTATAAAGTAACTCTTGACAGTCCAGCGGGTACCCCAATGCATGAGTGTACCTTTTGGGACAATTTCAGAAGCTAGCCCATTTAGTAATATTATTATTAGTTTAATATTGTTTTGGCATGGGATTTCTTATAATTTATAGTAAATGGTTTAATAAATTAATTTTGGACTATTTCATATCCCCAGCCTGAAGTGATCGGTCATTATAACCGAGTCCCCCACTGGGTACAAGTATATTATTGTACTCACTCCATTCACTTTTGTTGTCAGGTCATCAGGCTTCGGACGGTGGACGTCCCGGTGGTCAGTGATCCCAGTACGTCACTGAGGACACAATTTTGTAGGTGCCACCCTTTTTGCCCTATGAATCTTGGCTCGGGATATTAATGCATGTTATATATATATATGTATATATATTACTTTCCGCTGCATGGTGCACCGTAAAACGTGCCACTTTCTTTATAAATATTTTTAAATTATATTCTCTATAATATTTTTCGTATGTTTTCATATATTGCTCGAATACCCTTTATTTTTATGCCTTGTGCCATCTTGGTTGCCTACCTGACGAGGCACGCATCTCGTGGTGGTACGACGGTTGTCACGTGGCCGGACCCACGGGTCGGGGCGTGACACTTCTTATCATGGCAACTCTGACCCCCAATCATTCTTGTTTATTCTTTCTTTCCTTTGACTTATTCGTCTTATGATGTAGTGCCTTAGCTTGACTCAAATTTGGGGTTCATTATGCTCGACTTTCTTTAGCTAATATCCGTTTCTAAGTCTTTTATTCGCTTTCTTTCACAAGGTCTTTTCTTAATCCCCTTTCTAGGCCTTTATAAACTCCTTTTTATTCTCTTTCTTTATCCTATCCCTAAGTTACCTACCTAGGTTTTGTCTCTAACCTTAATTTCCTAGTCTTATTCTTTTACTAATCCTGGTCAATCATTTGGAGCTATTAAACTATGGTTCATTATGAAATTATCGCTATTTAAAGTTACAGTTTTCTAGTGATAGGTTATACTTTTCTTCTTTTAAGGCTCTATTCCTAGTTAACAAAACTTAGTTCATCGACTGAACTAAGCTTCTCTTTCTTCTTAGACCTTTATTCATCTTTTATTAGCCTAGGATCTTCTTTTACCTAGAGTTTTATGCTTTCTTTCTTTATTAAGAAAGCCTCCGCACTACATCACGACATTTCTTTATCCTTTGTTTAAGGGTTTGCCTCTCTTTTCTTTCCCCTTCTTCTTTCTCACCAGTCCTCTCTCTGGTTATAACTTTCCAACTCCAGGAAAGTTCTTTTCGTGCTCTCCATTCGCACACATGCAGGCATTCCCATCATTGCCGTGCATTACACTTTCTCCATTGGGTTACTTCCCATTGACTTCATCAAGATTATTTCTTATTATCTTTGAAGGTTTCCTTCTTCTTACTCTCATTATCCATCAATTAATAAGGGGTTCATCACCTTTAATCCTCTTAGGAGTGGAGGTTTCAGCCTATCTTTCTCCTTGTTCCATTTCATCCATCTTCATTTCCTTTCTCTTGTTTCTTCGATATCCTTTCTTGACATTGGTATCCAATGGTCAGACAAGCAGTAATGGACATACTACTCATTGACTACTTAGATGTGATCTCTTCTCATTCTCTCCTCGTTTTCCACCTTGTCATCTTTGCATTATTCCTCCTCATTATTTCCTAAGAATGGTTTTTCTCTTATTCCTCTTTCCCTTACTCTTTCTTTTTGCCATCCTCGAGTCCTTTAGGGTTTTCTCTTATCAATCCTTTTTACATCTTCAAGTGCTGCTCCCATATCTCACCTCTCGTGATCTGTACTCACTCGATCTCTTCTAACTTCCTTGGATGTCTTTCCTCAATTGACTCCAGATGGACTCTCTTTCGTCCACCTATGCCCCCCTTTCTTTCACCATTTACACACCACAGTGTAAGAATAAAAGAAGTTAGCTAGCCCTTGCTGCCACTTCTCTCACATCATGCCCACTCCCCGGAGCATCATCCAGGCAATCTGTGGGCTTATCCCACTAGACTTGCCAACCTGTGGGCTCATTCCACCAAGTTTACCACGGTGTTGAGTCGAGCCTAACCACCTCATACGCTGCCCCAAGGCCTAGGCGTTCGACTGCCAGTGCACTTCAGCACCCCTCGAACCCTGGCCGCCAAGGGTTTTGTTGTTCCACATGGGCTCCTTCTCGATTCTTCATCCCTTAGCTCCGATGCTTCACCTCATGTCCTGAGGTCTTGGTCAACCTCATGCTCCGTGATCGATCCTTTCGAGTTCTTTTGTCCTAACCCAACTCTCTCTCCTAAGCTACACATTAATAATGTAGAGAGCGAGAGAAGTGGGGTTAGCGTTTACGCACGTTAGGCCAAGATGGGCTTTGGCCCCTTGCCTCGTTCTAGCCGTTTCACTTCCTCCCAAGTCTTACACATCACTAGTGTAAAGAATGGGGGAACGCATCTAATTTAAGTTTCAAACTCGCTGCTTTACTAGCGAGTCTCGATGTTCACAACTTCAAAGGTTGGACGTCGAACCAGTTTTTCACTGGTAAGCCTCTAACTAGGCTATCAAGGAGGATTGGGTGAGATATCATCTATATCGTCACCTCAAGGGAGATACTATCCCTTGAACAGTTTAGCTATCGAGTAAAAGGGATATTAGAAGCTGAAAATTGGTTTTAAGGAATTTCTCGGAAAGCGTGTTTTACTTTCATGAATCTCGAGAACAAGGGTGGTCGTGATGTCTTTTCACTTAAAGACCATACTCGAGAACTATTTATGGTGGCTTGTTGCTAAAGAAGGTATTGTAAGAGTAGGTTTAGATGTTTGCGACGCTTTCGAATAGCTACATACTCGAACTCTGGAGTTCTAACCTTATTTAATCCACTGACTTTAAAAACGTTTGAAAACGTCTGAAAATACTTTGAAAACACTTTGTAGCTTTTGAAAACCGTCAGAATCTTTTAGACGCTCTGATACCATTAAAGTTGTCACGTCCCGACCCACCCGGGTCGGCCAGTTGTCACGCCTCAACCCACCCAGGCCGGCCACGTGGCAACTGCCGCGCTACCTCGAAGTACGTGTCTACAGCCACGCATCCGAGGCACCGCAAGGCTTGAAATAGATATCATCGCTGCAAAACAAAACTAAAACTTTAAATAAAATCATTTAACAAAATAATTAAACTTACAATATGTACCAGTGGATTAATTTAAAAGAATACCTACACAGCGGAAACTACTATGCCTAAGCCACTGTCGCCTCCTAGTGAGCCTCCATCTTATTTGCTGACTCCGTACGCAAATCTGCATCCATCAACATTGGATACAGGTGAGTGACAAAGGTTCTAAGAATCTCCATTGGGGTTAGGGAAAATAAGGGAAATCCAAAATAAAATAATAATAATAAAAATATTTTCTTTTCAAAACTCTTTTCTGGTTCTCCTGTTGAGAACCCTCTTTTAAAAACTCTTAAATAAATAAAACATATAAATCTCAAATGGGCTGGCATCTCTCTTTTATACTGGAGGCTCGACCCGTCGGTTATCTCATGCCTCACTGCACCGAGGGCTATCTCTTATCTTTCTAAAATATTTTCACATTTTCTCTTTCTCTGTCTCTCTAGCCAGTTCCCTCGGTGGTACCTCACTGCGGTGGAACATAGTGAACTGGAGCCCTGGCGAGTTTCTCTACGCGCCTCTCCCAACTAGGTTCGACTCACCGTGCCTCTCGATAGGCGGTCCACGGCTGAGTATCATGCATGCTCTCAAACTCGGTCAACGCTCCCACAAATTGAAGCCCCGAGGAACCCTCTCAATCAATCATCTCCCAAGGGCATTGTACCCTCAATAATCATAATAATATTTCATAATTATATATATGTATAAAACATTTATACTTAAAACATATAATCACACACACATGAGTTTTTATATTCCTTTTGAAAACATCCCACTCACTCTGTGGGTATATCACAAACAATTATATGTGTGTGGATTTCCCATATCTCAAAACCTTTGAAAACAATTATGTTTTTAAAACATTTTTAAAACCTTTGTTCCCAGTGGCTAAACAATCCCAGTGGCTAAACAAAGAAATCTAGGCCACTCACAGTACTGGGAGATTCGTATACTTCCAAGCGCTTCATGTAGCTCAACCTCCGGAGCATCGCCGCATTTGATTCACCCGGAGCCTTAGCACACGGAAATATACGTTAGCATTCATAATTAAATTTATGAATGCACCTACGAGGCTCTAACATGACCTACGACTGGGCTTGAATGTGATTCGGGGCTTAGAAAAGTGTCCAGGAGGTTCTGGGGTAAAAATTGGACACTTGGTGAAAAATTACGAAAATGCCCCTGGGCCCATGGGCCGCCCACTCGGGCTGGGCCCGGCACATAGAAAAGTGTCCGGGAGGTTTCGGGGCTAAAATTGGACTGTCCATGAAAAATTACCAAAATGCCCCCTGAGGCCCGTGGGCCCCACACCCGGACTAGGCTGGGCCCCACACGGGTTGGGCCAAGTTCTATGAGATATTTATACATTATAATGATATAATATATAAATATCTAAAATATATTAATATAATATATAAATATCTTTTAATATAATAATATTATATAAAAATTATCTAAACAGGGACTCGATCGGCTTGTTTCTCAGCCGGTCTCTCCCCCGGTTTTCGGACTCGTTTCTCCTCCTTTCGACTTACAAATTTAGAGAGGCAATCCTCATGGTATCCATGACGGATCCGCAGAGGCAGAAACGAGAAACACCGGTCCAATTTTCCCGTAGACCGAGATTTAGCCCAAATTGACCAAATCTCAATTTTACCCTCACCCGGTGCACAGAAATACGTGAAAACGAAGTAGGACATAGATTAAAGTGAGTACTATAACATATTAAAAACTCACCTTATTCCGCTGGCCCGAAATCTGCCGATTTGAGTTTAAAGTTTTAATCCAGTTAAAAGCTGAAAACTGAGATCTAGGCTAAATCGATACATGGAAATACGTGCAAATTTAATATAACGTAGATAGAGGTGAGTACAATAACATACTAGAAACTCACCTTGTTCTGCAACCAGTTTGTCTGGATCTGCCAATTTTCTAAAATGCCTCTGTTTTGGCTCCAGAGAGAAAAAGAAGAAAAAGAAAGAAAAAGAAAAGAAAAAATGAAAGAAAAGGTTTGGCCCTCCCCTATTTATAGGGGAGCCCGACGCCGGGTCTACTCGGGCCCCGGGTCAAACTTTTTCCCCTTTTTCAACTTTCTTCCATTTTTACCCGTTGGCTAAATCCTTTGATTTCTTGTGCCAATGGGGCCCATAATAAATTTCTAGGGACTTAATTGGATGTCTTTTTGGCATTTTACTAATTTTCATGCACAGTTAATTACTTTATCTTCCAACTCCGTCTTATCCTAATTTAAACTTCTCTTCTTAATTAGACACAGCCAGACCGACATATTATTTAATTAATACACCATCTTACACTATTCCGTTCGTACGAAAAAGTCGCACTAGGTCCGGGTGTGTCACGTGGCAACCGCCACGTTACCTCGAAGTATGTGCCTGCAACCACTCATCGGAGGCACCGCAAGGCATGAATCGAGTATCATCGCTGCAAAACAAAACAAAAATTTTAATTAGAAATCATTTAATAAAATAATTAAATTTTTTAAGGATGCACCAGTGGACTAATTTAAAGGAATACCTATGCAGCGAAAACTACTAAGCCTAAGCCACCGATGTCTCCTAGTGAGCCTCTTCTATCTGCTGACCTCGCACGTGGATCTGCATCCAACCACATGGAATATAGGTGAGTGGAAGAGGTTCTAAGAATCTTCATCGGGGTTAGGGAAAACAAGGGAAATCCAAAATAAAACAATAATACAATAAATATATTTCTTTTTAAAACTCTTTTCTGGTTCTCCAGCCGAGAACCCTCTTTTAATGATTCTTTAAATAAAAAATTATATATACATAAAATGGTCTGGCATCTCTATCACACTGGAGGTACGACCCGTCAATCATTTTATGCCTCATTGCACCGAGGGCTGCCTCTTTTCTCTTTCAAAAATATTTTCTCTTTTCTATTTCTCTAGCCCGTTCCCTCGGTGGTGCCCATCGCTATGGTGGAACATAGCACTCTGGAGCCCTGGCGAGCTTCCCTACACGCCTCTCCCAGGGTCTCGTCTCACCGTACCCCTCGATAGGCGGTCCACAACTAAGAATCATGCATGCTCTCAAACTCAGTCCATGCTCCCGCATATATTGGAGCACCGAGTAACCCACTCAATCACTTATCTCCCAAGGGTATCGTAACCTCAATAATCATAATAATAATATTTCATATATATATATATATGTGTGTGTATAAAACATGTCACGCCACGACCCGCCTGGGGTTGGCCACATGGCAACCGCCGTGCTACCTCGAAGTACGTGCCGGCCGATCATGCACTAGAAGCACCGCAAGGCATTGAAATGGATACCATCGATGCAAAACAATTAAAACTTTAATTAAAAATCTTTTAATAAAATAATAAACTTTAAAATAGTACTAGTGGATTAATTTAGAGAATACCTACGCAACGGAAACTACTAAGCCTAAGTCACCGACGTCTCCTAGTGAGCCTCCAATCTATTGGCTGACCTCGTATGTGGATCTGCATCCATCCACATTGGATACAGGTGAGTGACAGAGGTTCTAAGAATCTCCATCTGGGTTAGGGCAGATAAGGGAAATCCAGAATAAAATAAAATAATAAAATAGTAATAAAATAAATATTTTCTTTTCAATACTCTTTTCTGGTTCTCTACCGAGAACCCTCTTTTAAAACTCTTTAAATAAATAAATGTATATATATATATAACACAAATGGGCTGGAATCTCTTTTATACTGAAGGCTTGACCCGTCGGTCATATGCCTTACTGCACCGAGGGCTATCTCTTTTCTTTCTAAAATATATTTTTACATATTTGTTTTCTCTAGCCCGTTCCCTCGGTGGTGCCCCTCGCTGTGGTGGAACACAGTGACCTGGAGCTCTGGCGAGTTTCCCTACGCGCCTCTCCAAACCAGGCTCGTCTCACCGTGCCCCTCAATAGGCGGTCCACGGCTGAGAATCTAGCATGCTTTCTCCAACTCGTCCACACTCCCACATATTGGAGTCCGAGGAGCTCTCTCAATCACTTATCTCATAAGGGTATCGCACCCTTAAAAGTCATAATAATAATATTTCATAATTATATATATATATATATGTGTATAAAACATACATTTTTCAAATATATAAACACACACACGTAAATCTTTATATTCCTTTTTAAAACATCCCACTCACTGTGAGGGTATATCACAAACAAGTGTGTGTGTGTGGATTTCCCATATCCCAAAACCTTTTGAAAACATTTACGTTTTAAAAACATTTTTAAAATCTTTTCCCCAGTGGCTGCACAAAGAAGTCTAGGCCACTCACAGTATTGGGAGATTCGTATACTCCCAAGCGCTCCATATAGCTTAACCTCCGGAGCATCGCCACACTCGATTCAACCGGAGCCCTAATACATGGAAATATAAGTTAGCATTCATAATTAAATTTATGAATGCACCTATGAGGCTCTAACATGACCTAAGATGATGTTTGGAAGTATTTCGGGGCTTAGAAAAGTGTCCGGGAGGTTCCGGGGTAAAAGTTGGACACTTGGTGAAAAATTACGAAAACACCCCTGGAAACCCGTCAGGCCTTACAGAAATCTGGGCCCAAAGGTCCAGCCCCTCGGATTTGGTTCTAAAATGGCCCACTTGCGCGGTTGGCCAAAATGGCCATGTCCCGCGCGGGACTGGCCCAAGTCCTTCCCGGGACTCGGCCAGGAGGTCTCTCCCACGAGGGAGAGAAGCGGGAGCCGCACACCAGCCTCAGGATCCGAGGCCTTTCCTCGGTTCCCGAGCCCCTCGGTCCACCGATTCGCTTGAAATTCGAAATGGAGGTTCCTCTCACCTCCCACGACGCATTTACCGGAGGAGAAACGAGAATTACAAGCTCAAAGTTCCTAAATCTCAAATCTAAACTTAAAATCTAACTAAAAGCTGAAACTAAATTTGAGCTTGGATTTCTCCTAGACCAATGCATGGATAAGCGTGGAAACTTAATAAAACATAGTTCAAGGAGTTAAGAACAACTCAGCAAGATCTCGCCTTGAACTTGCGGTCGGTTTGTCTGGATTGGCCAAAAGTCCAAAATTGCTCCAAAGGAGCAGTTGAGAGAAAAGAGAAAGGAGAGAAGAGAGGAAGAGAGAAAATGAGGGGGAGAGGCTCGACCTCCCCCTATTTATAGGGGAGCCCGGCACCGGGTCTACTCGGGCCTCGAGCCAGACTTTCTCTTCTCTTTTAAACCTCTCATAATTTCATTCCTTCACCCGATCCACCGACCAATTCACCAATGGACGTCCAATCCATTGGCTATGGACTTAAAGGAGTCCACTTTAGTGTTTCCATGCATGGTCACCAGTCTCATCTTCCAATTACGTCTTGTCTTAAGGTTATCTTCTCTTCAGACTTGACACTGCCGGACCAACATATTGTTTAATTATCGCGTCATCTTGTACTATTCCGTTCGTACGTAAAGGTCGTGCTAGGTCCGGGTGTGTCAAAACATATACATTTAAAACATATAAACACACACACATAAGTCTTTATGTTTTCTTTGAAAACATCCCAATGTCTATGTGGGTATATCACAAGCAACTGTGTGTGTGTGGATTTCTCGTGTCCCAAAACCTTTGAAAACATTTATGTTTTTAAAATCTTTTTAAAACCTTTGTGCTCAGCGGCTAAACAAAGAAGTCATGACCTAAGAGAGTGTTTTGGAAATGTTTTAAGTCTTCGGGAGGTTTCGGGGTAAAAATCGGACATTGGACAAAAAATTACCAAAATGCCCATAGGGGCCCGTGGGCCCCACACCCCATGACTGGGCTGGGCCCCACGCGGGTTTGGACCAAGTTCTACTCGAAATTGGGTCCAAAAGCCACTCCCACAAGATATTTATATATTGTATTAATATAATATATATCTAAAATATATTAATATAATATATAAATATCTAAACAGGGATTCGGTCAGTCCCTTCCTCGTCTTTGGCACCCGTTTCTCCTCTTTTCCATGTACAAACTTAGACAGGCGATCCTCATGGCATCCATGACGGATTCACCGAAGCAGAAACGAAAAACACCGATCCAATCTCCGTAGATTTGAGATCTAAACTTAAATTGACCAAACTCATATCTACTCTAAATCGGTGCACGAAAATATGTGAAAACATAGTATAGCGTAGATTAAGGTAAGTATGATAACATACTAAAAACTCACCTTGTTTCACTGGTCCAATATCCGTAGATCTAAGTTTTAAATTTAAATTGGCTAAAAACTTTAAACTCAGATCTACGCTGAACCGATGCATGAAAATGCGTGCAAACTTACTATAATGTAGATCGAGGTGAGTAGAATGACGTATTAAAAACTCGCCTTGTTTCGCCGGCCGGTTTGTCCGGATATGCCAATTGTCCAAAATGCCTCCGTTTGGTGCCAGGGAGAAAAAGAGAAAAAGAAAGAAAAAAGAAAAAGAGAAATGAAGAAAAAGCTTCAGCTTTCCTCTATTTATAGAGGAGCCTGACACCGGGTCTACTCGGGTCCTGGGTCAAACTTTTTCCCCTTTTTCTAATTTCTTTCATTTCCACCCGTTGGCTAAATCTTTGATTTCTTATGCCAACAGGGCCCATAATTAATTGTTGGGACTAAATTGGAGGCCTTTTTTGGCATTTACTAATTTCCATGCATGGTTAATTACTTTATCTTCCAACTCCGTCTTATCTTAAGCTTAACTTCTCTTCTTAATTAGACACATCCCGACCGACGTATTGTTTACTTAATATGCCGTCTTACACTATTCCGTTTATACGAAAAAGTCGTATTAGGTTCGGGTATTTCATTAGGTCCATTTTAAAAATGGGTCGGGCCTTGGTTTTATTGTTTAGGCCCGGGCCTAGCCCGAATTCAATAATAATACATAAAATTATTTTATTATTTATAATAAAGTTAAGGAATCAATTTATTTATGTTAATTTAGACATGTAAAATTCTAATAAAATTTAAAATTTTTATTAAAATTCATTTAGATTTAATTATATTATTAAATTATTTGTATTTTAGAGTTTAAATTTTATTTTTTAGGTGAATTTTAATTATTATTTTATTTGAAAAAAATAAATATGGGCGGGCTTGTGCAGGCCTTGGACAAGCATATAGGCCCGAATAAATGGGCCGGGTTTGAGCAAGCAAATAGCATATTATTTTCAATCCAAAGCCCGGCTCGAATTCGGCCCAGCCCGGCCCATGAGCAGCTCTAGTTTTAACAAAGTAAATATGTAATTTATCCTTTAATATATATATATATATATCATATAATTAATTAATTAATTAATAATATTATTAATTAAAAGATAAATTTTAAGAAGGTATACAAAGTTATTCAATTATTTTCTTTGGTTATTTTGGTTAGTCTCTCAGGTTTCGGGTCAAACGGATTTCGAGTTAAACAGGTTTTCGATTCAAATGGGTTTCGAGTTAAATAGGTTTTCGGACGGAACGGGTTCGAGTTGTTTACTTTTTTTGGTCAAACCAGGTCGGGTTAATTTCGGGTTCCAGCAATTTCGGGTGAGTTTCTCGAGTCGGGTCAACTTTTGACAGCTTTAATTAAAACCAACCTATTAGTTACGTGGGCCACATTAATGTTTATTAAAATAAACTAACACTTTCTCCAAAAACATCATATATATTGCCCTATTTGTTATATGATGTGATCAGTAGCTAAGGTTGCTTGTTGTTACTTGGTATCCCTAACTACCAACTCTTTGTTTTGTAGCATATTCCAATATGATGGAAAGTGGGGCTTAGTGAGTAATTTTTCCTAAATTTCTTTATATATATATTTATATATTTATAAAAACGTGGAGGTTCATATATATATATATATATATATTTATATATTTATAAAAACGTGGAGGTTCATTTCATTACAGACTCTTTGGCCAAGTTTGGTGTCTCTATATCATCAAACTTGGTTATTTGGTTGTAATCTTCTTTTCTTAATAAAACCTCCCGGACTGCATCTTGTAAATAGCAATCCTATGTGCATGATCAGTTTTCTAACATCACGCAATCATGCAATCAGATCTTAACTCTTAGAGACTCTAAATTTAATGAAGGAGTCTGCTGGGAAGTATTTAAGTTCTCTATAAACATGAACAGAGTTATCGCCCAAAATCATAAAAGATGATAACAACTGTAATATTTAATAGAAGAAAAAGTTGTTTTTGTGATCTATGAGAAAATGATAATTGAGAAACTTGAAATAATGAAAAACATAGTCCGGACAAAATGAATTGAGGAAAGACAAGATCTCTAACAATATTGGCTCCAAGGCAAGGAGTACGTACTTCATAAAAAATGTTAATTTGTCCATAACAAGTGCAATATATTTTTAAAAAATGTTCTGCCATTATTTAATTTGTTTTTGATACATAAAGATGAAAAATTACTAGAACAAGTACTGTAATATATTTTTTAACAAATTGTTATTTTTATCAATGATGAAACGATAATGGTGAAACTCGAAATAATGAAAAATATATATGGACAAAGTGAATAAGAATGATCCCTGATAAGGAATGGGAAACATACCTATTTTCCTTTATTGCATGATTGTATTAATTAGTCTTCAAAGAGGTTGTTGTGAGCCATGTAAACTAATATATGAAATTTTTCCATAAGTTTGGTAAGTGGTGATTGAGAAGCTTGAATTAATGAAACACACAAAGTTAGTTGAAGAAAATTCATTGCATCAGAAATCGTACTGCACCAATTGGTTGTAACGACCGGGTCGAGAATCAATGGCTGGCACGATCTAGTACAAACATAAAACCGATCCGTAATAGAACCAATTGGACCTGAATTGAACTGAACTTTTTTTTTTAATGTTAAAAAAAATGTTTGCAGGAGTTAGGATTTGGTCCCTTAATTAATCTTTTACTTATTCGCACATGCCATAATGACTATACCAAAGTCTTTATTTCTGTCTACATGAAAATTGTTTACATGGGTTAACATTGACACCCAACATTGTTATTAATTTAACTATAAAATTATTTAAATTAGAAAATGACCCATGTATGTGCAATAATATTCACCATTGTTAATATGTATAAAATGATAAAATATGATCTTAGTAATTAAAAGTCCATCAGTATAGTAATCTAAACCAGTCAATTAAATTGATAAGATCGGTCCAACCAGAACCTGACTTCCTTATAATCGGTGCATATTTAAATTATTGGCAAGATAATGTCTTAATTCATAAAATTGACCTCGAATAGACAAAAAGTATATGAGCTGAGACAAAATGAAACTTTACTAGAAAGAAAAAGTCCCAAATAAATGTGATTTATGTTGGACTTCTTGCCTTATCCCTCATAACCATGTATGGGCTGTGCGTCTTTCTGTAAGCATATTTTTAAATAAAAATAATACAATGATAGAATATATGAATTTAATTAACCTTAAGATAGGATCTTTTATCCTATAGAATTAACCAAATAAGAATTCAATTAACAAGAAAATTAAAAGTATTTACCTTGATCCATTGTATTCTCCAAACAATTAATTGAATATAACCTTGATTGAAGAAAAGATTTGATCTTCTTGAATTTTCCACTCTCTTTCTTTCTTCTTTAGGTTTTCTCTTCCTTCTTTCTTTAGATTTTATTTGATGGATGAGAAGTAGTACTTTTCTAGTAATTTGGCGGTCAAGTTATTTTATGTTATGTTATGAAGAGAGAGGCGAATGTTTAATTCTTATTTATATGAGAAACCATAGGGCTTTAATTCCTTAAACCCAATGTTCATCATATTTGGCCTTTAAATATTAAAACCAACCCATTGGTTATGTGGGCCACGTTGATATTTATTAAAATAAACTAACACTTTTTCCATGAATACCATATATATATATATTGCCCTAGGTGTTTGGTTCAGGTAATCTGAGATAACCTTAGATTATGTGATTAGCTCCATCAAAGACAACCTATCTATATAACCTGAAAGATTACCAAATTGTGTTTGGTTTAATATTTATCAATGTTAGATTAATCTGTTTGGTTGGGGGTTATGTTTTCTGTCAAAATTGATATTTTACTATTATGCCCTCATTTCAAGACTTGTAGTTTATTTCTTTCTTGTGCTATATATCCTATATTTTTCAAGTCTTTTTATTTCAACAATTATATATGACTAACAAAATAAGTTTATCTTCATTGAACTTAATAAAATAATATTTATTTGTTTCATTAAATTAAATTATACCTATTTTACATAAGGAAAAAAAATAGATACTATATACTTGAGCCTTGTGAAAAATTAATTAGGTAAGTCATATGTATAAAATATTGTATAATTAATATTTTAATGATTATATGAGTTAAGTTTAATTATGTTTATGACAAAAAAAATTATGTTTCTAGTTTAATTCAACTAACATATATTTAAATAGTTTCTTAGCCAAAATATATCTAAATAGATTAATAATTATATAAGTTAAGTTTAATAATATACTTCTTACAAAAAAAATACTTAAAAAGAATGTTATAATTTACCAATTACATGGGGTTATTGTGGTCCAAAGGAGTAAAATAGTGAGGGCAAACTAGGAGAAAATTTTAAAATAACCTGGTTATCTCATATTACCTAAGAATTTGGACTTGGTTATCTCATTACCTCGAACCACACAAGGGCATATAAGATAACAAAGACCAGATAACCGGAGTTATCCTACTTAACCCCCAACCAAACAGCTATATGATGTGATCAATAGCTAAGGTTGCTTGTTTTTACTTGGTATCCCCTAACTACCAACTCTTTGTTTGGTAGTGTATTCCAATGTGATGGAAAGTGGGGCTTAGTGAGTAATTTTTCATAAATTTCTTTATATATCCACATAATCAAACGCAGAGGTTAATTTCATCACAGACTCTTTAGTCAAGTTTGGTGTCTCTATATCATCAAATTTGGTTACTTGGTTGTAATCTTTTTGTCTTAATAAATCCTTCTTGCCTGCATCTTGTAAATAGCAATCCTATGCACATGATTAGTTCTCTAACATCATGCAATCATGCAATCATGCAATCAATGAGAAATAGAATCACGCAATGAAATCTTAACTCTTAGAGACTCCAAATTTAATAAAGGAGTCTGTTAGGAAGTATTTAAGTTCTCTGTAAACATGAACAGAGTTATCGCCCAAAATCGTAAAAGATGATAACAACTGTAATATTTAATAAAAAAAAAGTTGTTTTTGTGATCAATGAGAAAATGGTAATTAATTGAGAAACTTGAAATAATGAAAGAGATAGTCCGGTGTCCGGACAAAATGAATTGAGGAAAGAGAAAGACAAGATCTCTAACAATTTAGTCCGGGTTCTAGCAATTTCGGGTGAGTTTCTCGGGTCGGGTCAACTTTTGACAGTTCTAATTAAAACATCCTATTAATTACGTGGGCCACATTAATATTTATTAAATAAACTAACACTTCCTCCAAAAACGTCATATATATTGCCCTATTTGTTATATGATGTGATCAATAGCTAAGGTTTGCTTGTTGTTACTTGGTATCCCTAACTACCAACTCTTTGTTTTGTAGCGTATTCCAATATGATGGAAAGTGGGGCTTAGTGAGTAACTTTTCCTAAATTTCTTTATATAAATATATATATATATATATATATAATTAAACGCGGAGATTCATTTCATCATAGACTCTTTGGCCAAGTTTGGTGTCTCTATATCATCAAACTTGGTTGTTTGGTTGTAATCTTCTTTTCTTAATAAAACCTCCCGGACGGCATCTTGTAAATAGCAATCCTATGTGCATTATCAGTTTTCTAACATCACACAATCATGCAATCAAATCTTAACTCTCAGAGACTCTAAATTTAATGAAGGAGTCTGCTGGAAAGTATTTAAGTTCTCTATAAACATGAACAGAGTTACCGCCCAAAATCGTGAAAGATGATAACTGTAATATTTAATAGAAAAAAAAAGTTGTTTTTCTGATCTATGAGAAAATGGTAATTGAGAAACTTGAAATAATGAAAAACATAGTCCGGACAAAATGAATTGAGGAAAGACAAGATCTCTAATTAACAATATTGGCTCCAAGGCAAGAAGTACGTACTTCATAACAAAAGAGAGGGCAAGATTCCCAAGATGGATAAAGTCTAAAATAGAAGTGCACGAAGAAAACAAATATTTAGGATAGCTTCCTCTTGTAAGGGGCCTCACATCTGTATTAATTAATCGGAATTCATTATATGGCTCTGCGGTCTAGACCCCAGAAAAGAACTATCAAAATTTTTCTCTTTATTAGTTTTATAGGTATGAAAATGCAAAACAAAACTGTCAACAAATTAATACGAGCCTAAATTACTTTTTTCCAAGTTAATTTTTTAGTTTTTCTTACGAGATGACAAATGTTTTGTCATTTTATGGGCAGTACATGGTGCACACTAGTATATAAGTAGGTGCTCCCTGCATCGTGTGGATCACAACACCACCAAAACCAAACCAAAATAAGAGACTTATAGTAACAGAAGAGGCAAGAGACTATGGCAGCTGGAAAGGTATCCTTGGAGAACAACACTTTCCTAAATTTACAATTTGTCGGTTTGAATACAGCATCTCAAGCCCCGCAGGAGATTGGATCCAAGAAAACATTTGATTTCGAAGATGCTCCATACGGAGGTGTGGCGTACGAGACTCTTGCAAACCAGCCAGCTGCTAAATGGATTGTTGCCTGGAAGGTGACGGAGAAGAAGGTACGTATATATGTTGTCTTTGGCAACGTAAAACAAATAAAACCAAACCAACAGATCATACCATTTAATTAATTTCTAGGGTTTTAAAATCATAATAAAATTATATATCTGTTCTACCAAAAATTGCGTGCAGGTCTTTACTAAGATCCTTGGAGGCAATGAAACTATTAACTGGAACGACATAAACGACGAACTGGACGCGTCTGGTGCATCAACACATACTATCGGTGCCTTTAGTTTGAAGTCAGAGGTTAAAATTGTTCAACAGAACGAGTCCGTAACTATCTCGGCTTCATTATCAAGGGCACAAGCTTAAGCAAATGGACACGGTGGTGGTTACTGGTTACCCGGAATAATTAGGCTGTCAAAAATATATATAATAATATAATATTAATTACTGTACTAGAATAAATAAATTTGATAGCCATCCGGGACCTTGTCACTGTCCACTTCTGCTATGATATGTGTGTCTAGGTTTTCTGCGTGTTTTGAGTGTCCTTTGTATTGCAAAAGGTCTTTAAAATCCAATGATGCCATGTCTATGCATATGGCTATTAGTTTGTTTATCTCATCAATAAAAGGCGTTTATTACTATTATGTTTAATCTTAATTTGTATGAAAAACAATGGCTGAATATTTAAACTGTCCCTTAAACTATACTTTTTTGGATATATTGGCCTCCAAACTTTTATTTGGGACAATTGACCCCTCAAATTATTATTTTGGAATAATAACCCCTCAAACTATTATTTTGGGACAATTAACCTCTCAAAACTATTATTTTGGCACAATTAATCTCTCAAACTTATTATTTTGATACAATATAACCCTTGAGGGTTCCATGCAATTAAGGTTATATTATCCCAAGATAAAGTTTGGGGGGTTAATTGTCCAAAAATAATATTTTGAGGGATTAATTATCTAAAATAAAAGTTTAAGGACCAGTTTGTCCATTTTAGTATTGTTTAAGTGCTGATTTGGGTATTCAGCCGAAAAATAACTTTTCATTTATCTGAAAGTTAATTAATCGAATGATGAAAAAAAAATTATCAACAGCCGATATATGGAAAATATTTCTACAGCATCTTTATACATAAGTGTGCTTATGTCCAATTTAAACAAAAATTTTGCTAATGATTATTTGACTAACACCCAATGCAAGTAGTTCAAGTTCCAACGCCACCTTGATAGCATTGCTCAATTTTGTAGCTCTAAAATTGAAATTGAGTGACAAATAATTATAATGTATATTACAAGTGCAAAATTAACTAAATTTGAAAAAGTTAATCACAATTATTCAAAATCATGTCATGAAAATATAATTTTAAATCCTTATAAGACGAGCACTCACTAGTAATTAAGAAACAAATCATCCAAAATATTTACTCATTCTATACACAGTTGCCAAGTAATTAACCTATAATATAATCAACTTGAACTAATAAGTAAGCTTAAAGAACTATATAAAGAACTAATTTGTTTGTGTTGGACTTTTAGGATGATCCTTTTTGTGTCCCGGGTCGGCCACGTGACAACCGCCGTGTTGCCTCGAAGTACGTGCCGGCCGGTCACGCACCAGAAGCACCGCAAGGCATTGAAATGGATACCATCGCTGCAAAACAACTAAAACTTTAATTAAAAA
Organism: Microcos paniculata; assembly: GCA_030664755.1. Lineage (NCBI taxonomy): Eukaryota > Viridiplantae > Streptophyta > Magnoliopsida > Malvales > Malvaceae > Microcos > Microcos paniculata. The sequence continues at coordinate 43,470,250 of CP131458.1, read as the reverse complement.
TCTTTTAATAAAATAATAAACTTTAAAGTAGTACCAGTGGATTAATTTAAAGGAATACCTATGCAGCGGAAACTACTAAGCCTAAGCCACCGACGTCTTCTAGTGAGCCTCCATTCTATTGGCTGACCCCGCACGCGGATCTGCATCCATCCACATTTGGATACAGATGAGTGACAGAGATTCAATGACTCTCCATCAGGGTTAGGGAAAACAGGGGTAATCCAAAATATAGTAGAATAAATAAATAAAGTAAATAAATAAATTTTGTTTTCAAAAATCTCTTTTTGAATTCTCACAAGGAGAATAAGATTTAAAACCTTTAAAAATAATTATATACTAATGGGCTGGCACCTAATACACTGAAGGCACGACTGGCCGGTCGTATGCCTTACTGCACCGAGGGCTATTTCTTTTCTCTTCATATTCATTTCCTCTTTATCTCATACACTAGCCTGTTCCCTCGGTGGTGCCTCACTGTGGTGGAACACAGTGAACTGGAGCTTTAGCGAGTTTCCCTACGCGCCTCTCCCAACCAGGCTCGACTCACCATGCCCCTCGATAGGCGGTCCACGGCTGAGTATCACGCATGCTCTCAACTCGGTCCACGCTCCCGCAAATTGGAGCCCCGAGGAATCCCACTCAGTCACTCCTCTTCCAGGGGCATCGTACCCCAATAATCATAATACTAATAATAAAATTATTTCTTATAAAAATATTAAAACATGTAAACACACACAAGCTTTATATTTTTAAAATCATCCCACCCCCATAAGTGGGCGTATCACAAAATAAAAAGTGTGTGTCATGGATTACCCTTATCCCAAAACATTTGTAAAATCTTTTTAAAGCAATTAATATTTTTAAAACATTTTGCCCTAGTGGCTAAGCACTGAAATCTAAGCCACTCACAGTAGTGGGAGAATCGTATACTCCCAAGCGCTTCATGTAGCTTTAACCCTCTGGAGCATCGCCGCATTCGATTATCCGGAGCCCTAGTACACGGAAATATAAGTTAACATTCATAATTACATTTATGAATGCACCTATGAGGCTCTAATATGACCTAAGACGATGTTTGGAAGTGATTCGGGGCTTAGAAAAGTGTCTGGGAGGTTCCGGGGTAAAAATTGGACACTTGGTGAAAAATTACCAAAATGCCCCGGATTCTAGGCCATAGAGGCCCTCCCGCGTGGCTGGGTCAGGCCCACCCGCACGGGTGGCCAAAATTGGCCAAGTCTCATGCGGGACTGGCCCGAGTCCCGCGCGGGACTGGGCCATGCCTTCTCTCCCGCGCGGGAGAGACGCGGCTCCTGCGCGGGAGCCGTTCGGCCCCTCTCGGGATCCGAGCATTTCCTCGGATCCCGAGCCCCTCGATCCACCGTTTCGAGTGAAATTCGAGATGGAGGTTCCTCACACCTCCCACGACACGTTTACCGGAGCAGAAATGAGAATTACAAGCTCAAAGTTCCTAAATCTCAAATCTAAACTTAAAATCTAACTAAAAGCTGAAACTAACTTTGAGCTTGGATTTCTCCTAGATCAATGCATGGATAAGTGTGAAAACTTAATGGAATGTAGTTCAAGGAGTTAAGAACAACTCACCAAAATCTCGCCTTGAACTGGAGGTCGGTTTGTCCGGATCTGCCAAAAGTCCAAAATTGCTCCAAAAGAGCAGTTGAGAGAAAAGAGAAAGAGAGAAAATGAGGGGGAGAGGCTCGGCCTCCCCCTATTTATAGGGTAGCCCGGCATCGGGTCTACTCGGACCCCGGGCCAAACTTTCTCTTTTCTTTAAATCTCTCAAAACTTTAATCCTTGGCCCGATCCACCGACCAATTCACCAATGGATGTCCAATCCATTGGCTATGGACTTTGAGGAGTCCAATTAGAGATTTCATGCATGGTCACCAATCTCATCTTCCAACTACATCTTGTCTTAAGCTTATCTTCTCTTCAAACTTGACACAGCCGGACCGACATATTGTTTAATTTATACGCTACCTTGCACTATTCCGTTCGTACGAAAAGGTCGTGCTAAGTCCGGGTGTGTCAGTCTGGCCTGGGGCCCCAGTAGGCCCGGTGTTGGACTCCCCTATAAATAGGGGGAGGCTGAGCCTCCCCCCTCATTTTCTCTCTGTCTCTCCTTCTCTCTTTTCTCTCTAGAGCAAAACGGAGACATCTCAAACTTTTGGCTGATCCGGACAAACCGACTGTCAAATTAAGGTGAGATCTTGGTATGTTATCCTACTCACCTTAATCTACATTTTACTCGTTTTCACGCATTTCCATGCATTGGTTCAGCGTAGATCTGAGTTTGAAGTTTAGTTTGGCTTTTTGGCCAATTTAAGTTTAAATCTCAGATCTATGGATATTGGGCCGACGAAACAAGGTGAGTTTTAGTATGTTATCCTACTCACCTTAATCTATGTCATACTCCGTTTTCATGCATTTTCGTGCATCGGTCTAGAGTAGATCTGAGTTTAAAGTTTAAATCTCAGATCTACAGAAATTGGATCGTTATTTCTCGTTTCTGCTTCGGTGAATCCATCATGGATGCCATAAGGATCGCCTGTCTAAGTTTGTACATAGAAATGAGGAGAAACGGGTGTGAAAACCGAGAAGGGACCGACCGAGTCCCCGTCTAGATATTATTATATATATTATATTAATATAATATATATATATATATTGCGGGAGTGGCATTTTGGGCGCACTTCCGCTTAGGACTTGGCCCAAACCCGCACTAGTGGCCTTTTAGGCCTAAACCTGCGCAGGGCCCGACCTAGTCCAAGTGAGGGGCCCACGGGCCCTTAGGGGCACTTTCGTCATTTTTCATAAAATGTCTGATTTTGACCCCGGACCTTCCTGGACACTTTTTTAATCCCCGGATCATATCCATGCCTAGTCTTAGGTCATGCTAGAGCCTCGTAGGTGCATTCATATTTTGATTATGAATGCTAACGTATATGTCCGTGTATTAGGCTTCTGGAAGTTCGAGTTCGACGATGCTCTGGAGACTTGTCTACATGGATCCTTTGGGGGTATACGAACCTCCCAACACTGTGAGTTTTTAGATTTTTTGCTTAGTCACAAGGGCCAAAGTTTTTAAAAAGGGTTTTAAAAATATAAATGATTACGAAAGAGCTGGGATACAGGGAGTTCACACACACACACACACACTTGCTTGGTGATATACACAAGTAAAGAGTGGGATGATTTCAAAGAAAAGAATAAAGATTTATGTGTCTTTGTTTATATTTATATTTATATGTTTTAATTATATATGTTTGATACATATATATATATATATGATATTTGATATGGACGGGAAGCGAGATGAGCGACTCAGAGGTGTCCTCGGGGCTCCGAATTGAGGGAGCATGGACCGAGTTAAGAGGCATGCAGAGACGCAGTCGTGGACATCCTATCGAAGGGCACAGTAAACGGAGACCCTGGAGAGGTGCGTAGGAAAACTCGCCAGGGCTCGATCTAGCTGTGTTCCACCACAGCGTCTGGTACCACCGAGGGAACGGGCTAGAGAAAGAGAAAATGTGAATATATTTCAGAAAGAAAAGAGATAGCCCTCGGTGTAGTGAGGCATACGACCAACGAGTTGAGCCTTCAGTATAATAGGAGCCAGCCCATTTTATCTATGTATTTATTTAAATGATTTAAAGTAAATTCTCAGTGGAGAATTTGAGAAAAGATTTTGAAAAGGAAAATTTTATTTTATTATTATGTTTTGGATTTCCTATGTTTTTCCCTGACCTTTACTTGAAAATCCTATCCACCCCCTGCCACTCACCTATATTCAATATCAATGGATGCAGATCCGCGTCCGATGTCAGCAGATAGATCAGAGGCTCGCTAGGAGACATCGATGGCTTAGGAGTAGTACTTTTCGCTACGTAGGTATTCCTTTAAATTAGTCCACTGGTAGATATTATTTTATTAAAGAATTACTAATAAAATTTTAGTATTGTTTTGCAGCGAAAATACTCAATTTATACCTTACGGTGCCTTGCAGGTGGGTGACCGGCTGGCACATACTTTGAGGTAGCGCAGCAGTTGCCATGTGGTCAGCCCGGGAGGGTCGGGGCATGACAATTTGATTGGTATCAGAGAGATTAAAAGATTCTGACTGTTTTCAAAAGCTATAAAGTATTTTTAAGGTATTTTCAAACGGTTTCAAAGCCAGTGGATTAGATAGGTTTAAAACTCTAGAGTTCGAGTATATGATTGCTCGATTGCGTCGTGAACATCTAAACCTACTCTTAGTATACCTTCTTTAGCAACAAGCCACCATATACAGTACTCAAGTGTGGTCTTTAGGTTAGGAGACACCACAACCACCCTTTTTCCTCAAGATTTGTGAAAGCAATGTGAGCTTTCCGAGAAACTTCCCAAAACTAATTCTTCAGCTTCCAATGTTCCTCTACTCGATAGCTAAACCGGACAAGGGATAGTAAATCCCTTGGGATGATGAGATAGAGGATATCCCATCCAACCCTCCAAGATAGCATAATCAGAGGCTTACGAGTGAAGAAAACTGGTTCGATGTCCACTACCTTGACATCGAGACTCGCTACTGAAGAAACGAGTTTGATACCTAACCTAACCCAGATTGGATCTCCCCCATTCCTTACACTGGTAATGTGTGAGGCTTGGGAGGAAGTTAAGTGGCTAGAGCGAGGCAAGGAGCTAAGATGGACCTAAGGTGCATGAAGACTAAACCAACTTCTCTTGCTCACTACACCATTAGTGTGTAGCTTAGGAGAGAGAGTTGGGTTAGAATGAAAGAAATCGAAGAGATATGAGATCACGGAGGACGAGGTTGATAAGACCTTAGAATGTGAGGTAGAGCATCCGAGCAAAGGGATGAAGGAACAGAGAAAACATCATAAAGCAACAAATGGAAGGTAGAAAAGGTGAAGCCAAGGAAGAGTTAACTGACTGTAAAGGTCGGCAACGGACCCACACGATGCAAGCTAATTCCTCTCACGCCCTACACCAATGGTGTGTAGACTTGGAAAGGCGTGCTCTTGGGAGCAACCGAATTCATGGTAACTAGGGTTCGAGGAGCATTACGATGCACTGGTACTCGAATGCCTAGGCCTCTGAACAACATCTAAGGTGGTTGGGCTCGACCCAACACCGTGGTAAACATGGAGGGATGAGCCCGTAGGTTGGCAAGTCTAGAGGATGAGCCTACAGATTGCCTGGAGAATGCTCTTAAAAGTGAGTAGAGAATGAGAGAGAGATTGCAGAAAAGGTTGGCCAACTCCTCTCATTTATACACCATTTATGTGTAAATGGTGAAAGAAAAGGGGCAGAGGTGGATGGAAGAGAGACCACGCGGAGTCAATAGGGTTAGTGGCCAAGGACTTTAAGGTGTAAGATAAATAACCACAGAAGAGGAAGCCATTGAGGTGAGACATCCAAGGAAGTTGGAAGAGATCGAGTGAGCCTAAGATCACTAGAGGTGAAATAAGGGAGAGTCACTCGAGAGTACAGCAAAGATTGATAAGAGAAAACCCTAAACGACTCGAGGATGGCAAAAAGGAAGAGTAAGGAAAGAAGAATAACAGAAAAGCCATTCTTGGGAAACGATAAGGAGGAATAAGGCAAGGATGACAAGATGGAGAATGAAGAAAGAATGAAAAGAGATCACATCCATATGGTCCACGAGTAGTGCTTCTGTTACTACTTGTCTGACCATTGGATATCAATGTTAAGTGAAGATATCAGAGAGAGAAGAGAAAAGAAGTGGAGATAGAGGAAATGGAATAAAGAGAGAGATAAGCTAGAAACCTCCACTCCTAAGGGGATTAAAGGTGATGAACCCCTTATCACTTGATTGATAATGAGAGTAAGAAGGGGGAGACCTTCAAAGGATGATACGAAAGGACTTTAACAAAGTAAACAAGCAGAGAGAGTGGAATGCATGACAACGATGGAAATGCCTGCATGTGTGCAAGTAAGAGCACAAAGAGAAATTTTTCCCAGAGTTGGGAAAAACATCACCAGAAGGGACTAGTGAGAAGGGAAAAGTGGAAAAGAAAAGGAAAACAAACCTTTAAACAAAGGATATAAAAGATGTCGTGATGTAGTGCGGAAGCTTTCTTAATAAAGAATGAAAGCATAAAACTCTAGATAAATGAAAATTGTAGGCTAATCAGAGACGAATGGGGTCTGGGAAGAAGGGAAACTTAGTTCAGTTGATGAACTAAGTTTTGGTTAATTAGGAGTAGAGCCTAGATAAAGGGGAAAGGAAAAGCATAACATATCACTAGAAAACTTCAACCTAAATTAGCCTATACAGGCTAATGACTTCATAATGAACCATTGGTTAATAAGACTGAAATGACTAGGTGGAGCTAGTAAAGAATAAAGTGTAGAAAGTTAGAAATAGAAGTAAAACCTAGGCAGATATCCTAGGGAAAACCACGAAATGACAAGGAATGCATCGGAGAATAGCCTCAAAGTGAGAGGCAGTAGCAATACAAAGGAGAAGGGAACTCCTAGAAGAGTAAGAGGTATGGAACCTCAAAAGTAACAAGAGGATAGTCTCGTTAAGAGGGACTTTAAGAAAGGACAAGGACAAGGTGAAAGGATCGAGTAAGCACAGCTGAAGTAGAGGAAGAACCTCCAAGTGTTATGACCAAAGTTAAGCGAGCTTAACCCATGGATAGGTAAGGTTAGGCTATGTTAAGGAAAAGATGAGGTTCAAACTCAAGAGTAGAAGAGCAATGAAGCCACTCTTGAGAAAGAGATGATCAGAGTGCGCAGCGGAAGCGTGGTAGACTTCGGCAGTGAATAGTGATGCGAACACTATTCGAAAACGAAAGGAGGGCTTCGAATGGAAGCCAAACCTCCCCAAACTACCTCATTTAATTTCGAGGATGAAATTTTTAGAAGGAGGGGAGAGTTGACACACCCGGACCTAATATGACTTTTTTGTAAAAATGGAATAGTGTAAGACGGCGTATTAAGTGAACAATACGTCGGTCCGAATGTGTCTAATTAAGAAAAGATGTGAAAATTAGGATAAGACGGAGTTGGAAGATAAAGTAATTAACCGTCCCTGGAAATTAATAAATGCCAAAAAGACCTCCAATTAAGTCCCTAGAAATTTATTATAGGCCTCATTGGCACAAGAAATCAAAGGATTTAGCCAACGGGTGAAAACGAAAGAAAGTTAAAAAAGTAGAAAAAGTTTGACCCAGGGCCCGAGTAGACCTGGTGTCGGCTCCTCTATAAATAGTGGAAAGCCGAAGCTTTTTTCTTCATTTCTCTTTTTCTTTTTTTTTCTCTTTTTCTCTCTGGAGCCAAACGGAGGCATTTTGGACAATTGGTAGATCTGGACAAACCGACTGGCAAAACAAGGTGAGTTTCTAATATGTTATTCTACTCACCTCGATCTACGTTATATTAAGTTTTCACATATTTTCATGCATCGGTTTAGTGTAGATCTGAGTTTAAAGTTTTTGGACACATTAATTTTAAAACTCAAATCTACGGATATTGGGTGATAGGTATATTTATTACCTATGTTTTAGACCATATTAGAACCTAAGTTATATATATATTGTGTAATTTTATGGTTTATATTGTATAAATTGTCCTCACTTGGTTATTGTTTGTTTTGTAGGTGAAATTAAACACTTTGATAGTTGTGGAAGCAAAACTGAAACTTGGAAGGAGCGAAGGAGGCGATTTGAAGTGTAACAATTGAACATTGAAGACATGCTCCAGGCCAATTCCAGTGCACCTGGCCCCTAACCTCCCTGGTGTAAAGAAAGAAGAAACAAGAAGGGAGAAAGCAGGGGAATTTCGGGCCAGGTGCAGCAGTGCACCTGGGCCAGATTTGTAAGTGCCAAAAACAGCAAAGGGAGCCGAGAAACTCCGGGCCAGGGACAGCAGTGCACCTGGCCCGGTCGACACCTTTCAAATGCGCGGAAAATAAGAGTTTTATTCCATTTTTGCCTTTCAAAGTGATGTAATTTTAACCCTAAGTATAAATACTATATTTTAGGAGGTTTTAGGGAACTTTGAATTGGATATTCTTAGAGGCAAGAAACAAGAGGAGAGGAAGGAATTTGAAGAAGGGCAATTCAAGAGAGAGATCTTTTGCATCCTTTTCTCACAATTTCTTCTCTTTATACTTTTTTTTGTATTAATTTTATTTTCTTTATAATGTTTTATTTTATCATGAACAACTAAACCCTTAGTTGGGGTTTAGGTGGATCCTTTTAGGGATTTGATTAATTTAGTATGATTTGATTGTTCATCATATTATTTGGTTAAATCTAATTTCTTTTTTCTTATTGTTGATTATATGCCTGATCACCATATAGTCTGTGTTAGGGGCTAGGAGAACTGAGAGGGGATTTTAGCCTATGCACTAGGAAATTAGACGCAATTTAAATTAGATTAGAGATAGTCTAATTGATTATGATAGCCATAAATCCGAAGATCTTAATGTTCCTAGTTAATTAGGTTATGCACTGAGAGGTGATAATCACTTGACTAGGAAAGATTAGGTGAATTTGAGAGAATCCCTAATTAGGTTAGTGATTGCTATTTTAACCCAAACAATCTTTTCATGCTAGTTAATTGGAAACCTATGGAGAAGTCTAAGCCTCAACGATCTCATCAATTGAATTTATTCTCTATAATTTAGATTTGCTCACTGTTAATTAGTTACAATTTAATTTTATTTCGATCACTCAATCAATTGAAGGACTCACTAGGATTAATTCTCAAGCAATTGTTCGGTTCTCCGTGGGATCGACCCTTGGAATTCTCCGAGGTTTTGTTTACTACACTGACTCTGTACGCTTGCAGATTTCAGTCATCATTGGGCCAATGAAATAAGGTGAGTTTTTAGTATGTTATAGTGCTCACCTTAATCTATGTCATACTCCGTTTTCACGTATTTCTGTGCATCGGGTGAGACTAAATTGGAGATTTAGTCAATTTACGCTAAATCTCGATTTTACGGAAATTGAACCGGTGTTTCTCATTTCTGCTTTGGCAGATCTGTCATGGATGCCATGAGGATAGCCTGTCTAAGTTTGTACGTCGAAAGGAAAAGAAACGAGTGTGAAAACCGGGGGAGGGACCGGCCGAGGAACAAGCCGATCGAGTTCCTGTTTAGATATTTTTATATTATATTAATATATTTTAGATATTTATATATCATATTAATATATCTTAGATATTTATATATTATATCATTATAATATATAAATATCTCGCAGGAGGGCTTTTTGGGCCCAATTTCGCATAGAACTTGGCCCAGCCCAGTCCCTGTGTGGGGCCCACGGCCCCCAGGGGCATTTTGGCAATTTTTTTCTAGAGTGCGATTTAACCCCGAAACCTCCTGGACACTTTCCTAGGCCCCGAATCACATTCAAGCTCAGTCTTAGGTCATATTAGAGCCTCGTAGGTGCATTCATAAATTTAATTATGAATGCTAACGTATATTTCCGTGTATAATGGCTCCGGTTGAATCGAGTGCGGTGATACTCCGGAGGTTAAGCTACATGAAGCGCTTGGGAGTATACGAATTTCCAATACTACGAGTGGCCTAGACTTCTTTGTTTAGCCACTGGGAACAAAGGTTTTAAAATCGTTTTAAAAACATAAATGTTTTCAAAGGTTTTGGGATATGGGAAATCCACACACACACAGTTGCTTGTTGATATACCCACCTAGAGAGTGGGACGTTTTCAAAGAAAAAAGATAAAGACCTATGTGTGTGTGTTTATATTTATGTTTATATGTTTGAAATATATTTATATTTTATATATATGAAATATTTTTTTTATTATTATGATTTATGGGGGTACGATACCCTGGAAGATGAGTGATTGAGTGGGCTAGTGATGGTGGTGGGTTGCTGTCCAATAGCCAACAACTAGCAGAGGCTTCTCGGTGCTCCAATATATGCGGGAGCGTGGACCGAGTTGGAGAGAAAGCATGCAAAATTCTCAACCGTGGACCGCCTATCGAGGGGCACAGTGAGACGAGACCCTGGGAGAGGCACGTAGGGAAGCTCACCAGGCCTCCGATTCACTGTGTTCCACCACAGCAAGGCACCACCGAGGGAACGGGCTAAAGAAAGAGAAAAGAGAAAATGTTTTGAAAAGAAAAGAGATAGCCCTTGGTGCAGTGAAACATAAGACGACCGACGGGTTGTGCCTTCAGTATGATAGAGATGCTAGCCCATTTTATGTATATATATTTATTTAAAGTGTTTTAAAGAGAGTTCTCAGTTAGAGAACGAGAAAGAGATTTTAAAAGAAAAATATTTATTTTATTTTAGTTTTATTATTATGTTTTTGGATTTCCCTAAATTGATGGAGATTTATAGAACCTCTGTCACTCACCTGTATCCAATGTGGATGGATGCAAATCCGCGTACGAGGACAGCATATAGAATGGAGGCTCACTAGGAGACGTCGATGGCTTAGGCTTAGTAGTTTCCACTGTATAGGTATTCTTTAAATTGGACCACTGGCATTACTTTTAAATTTAATTATTTTATTAAATGATTTTAATTAAAGTTTTAGTTGTTTTGCAGCGATGGTATCCATTTTATGCCTCGCTGTGCCTTGGACGCGTGGCTGCAGACACGTACTTTGAGGTAGCGCGGCCGTTGTCACGTGGCCGACACGGGCCAGGTCGGGCGTGACACGATCCATTAAAAAATCATGATTCCCAATTGAACATCAATACGCACCTCTTTTAAAAGTTACGATCCCAAAAACTAAATAAATTTTAAATCATATACACGGTCTCCATTTAAAAGTCCCAATTCTCAAGTGAGTATTTGTACACAATCAAAGTCACAATCCCCAATTAAGTATCTGTGCACAGTCCATTAAGTATTGAGTATTTGTATATGATTCCAATTAAATATTTGTATATGATCCACATTTAAAAGTCACAGTTCCCAGAAAAGCAATAAATTTTAAATCTTATATATAATCCCCATTAAAAAGTCATGATCTCTAATTGAGTATTTATATATGGTTATCATTTAAAATTTATGATCACAAGAAAGGAGTAAATTTTAAATTTTGTAACTAGCTATTTAAAAATCATGATCCTCAATTAAATATTTGTACATTGTACTCATTTAAAGGTTTTAGTCTCCAAAAAGGTAAATTTTAATAATGCATGGTGAATTATTTTCTGGTTTATGAGTATCGATTTAAAAAGAAAATAATTATAATAATTACAAATTAGAATTTTTGCTAATAGAATTTGTAAAGAAATGTCCTCAAAGACAAACTTTAATGATATTTCACGGCAAATTATTTTATGAATTTATGAGTACTGATTTAAGATGGAAAAAATTATAATACTTATGAATTAGATTTCTTACTAATAGGAGTTGTAAAAAATTGTAGTAAAATATGAAATAGTTCCCATTTAAAAGTCACAGTCACTATTGAGTATTTGTACATGATCCCTATTTAAAAGTCACAATTTTTAAGTGAGTATTTATACATTATGATCCCCAGTTGAGTATTTGTACAAAGTCCTAATTGAATATCTGTACATGATCCTCATTTAAAAGTCATAATCCCAATTGAGTACTTGTATATGTTCTCTGTCTAAAAGTTACGGTCCCCCTAGAAGAAAGAAAAATATTTTAATCTTATACACAATCCTCATAAAAAAGTTATAGTCCTTAATTGAGTATCTATAAAGGTTCCATTTAAAAGTCACTAACCTAAAAAAACAATAAATTTTAAATCACGTACACAGTTTTCATTTAAAAGTCATGATTTTCAATTAAGTATTTGTATACAGTTAAAGTTCACAATCCCTAACTGAGTATTTATACATAGTCACCATTTGAAAGTAACAGTCCTTAGGAAATAAATAAATTTTAAATCTTGTACATTGTCCCTATTAAAAAGTTACGATTCCCAATTGAGCATTTACATGCAGTCCCAAAAAATGAATAAATTTTAAATTTTGTACACGGTCCACATTTAAAAGTCATAATTTCTAATTAAGTATTTGTACATGGTCCCTATAGAATATTTGTACACGATCTCTAGGAAAGAAACAAATTATAAATTTTTTACATGATCTCAATAAAAGAACAAATATACGTAATTTTTATTAAAAAATTACAATCTCTAATTGAATATTTGTATATGGTTTCCATTTAAAAGTAATGGTCTCAATTACCTCCAAAAAGAAAGGAACAATTTTTAAATTTTGTACATGGTCCTATTTAAAAATCGTAATCCCTAATAAATATCTATATACATGCTCCTCATTTAAAGATTTCGGTCTCCAAAGATAAATTTTAGTAATAATGCATGGTGAAAGTGTGTTTTAGTTGATGAGTATTAATTTAAGAATAAAAGAATTATAATAATTACAAATTAGAATTCTTACTAATAGAGTTGTAAAGAAGCGTTCCCAAAGACAAATGTTAATTATAGTAATATCTCATAGCGAATTATTTTATGAATTTATAAGTACTGATTTAAGATGAAAAGAAATATTTATGAATTAAATTTCTTACTAATAAAAGTTGTAAAAAAAGTGGTAAAATATGAAGGGTGTGAATATTTAAATTTATATATATTTATTATCTATAAGCTTATTAAAGTCCTATCTAAAATAAAAATTGTAATTATTAATATATTATATTTTAAATAGATAAATAAATAATTATTTGTCAATTACCTATGACTCATCTTAAATCAATAATGGTATAAGATAATTTTAAAGGGTATTAACATAACTTCAAAATTGTAATTGTTAAAAATATTTAAAATAAATAAATACAATATATAAATAAATAATTATTTGTTAATTACCTATGACACCTCTTAAATCAATAATGATATAAGATAATTTTAATGGGTATTAATGTAACTTCAAAATTGTAATTGTTAAAAATATCTAAAATAAACTTAATTATTTGTTAAATACCTATTATACCCTTTAATTCAATAAAACTATGAGATAATTTTAAAGGGTAAAAACGTTGATCATTATTTTACTAAAGAAGTCTACACTTTTATAATAGAATGTGTTTGAAGTAATAATAAGGTATTTGAAATAAATAAAAAAATGAGTAAAATAATAATTCATTCTCTTGTCATTGAGGTGATATATATATATATATATATATATATTAAAATGTATATATAAAGGTAAATGTATGAAAATATATATATATATATATATTAAAATGTATATATAAATATATAGTTGTTATTAGAAGCAGCTCTAGAGCTCTAGAGGGTGCTTTGCATGAGACACCGCACAAAGGCGCGGCGTTGGCACTTGGCGGATCACTAAAGGACGTAATGACAAAGAAGCAATGCGTCATGCGACACTGCATATAGGAAGGTGTGACTCATTTAGGTGTAGGAGGTGATGCGCACCTTGGCGTAAGTAGGTGCAATGCAAGAGTAATGCGCACAACACTTGGCGCAGCACCAAGGATTGAAATGCTTCATGTTTAGGCGCCGTATTCAGAATGATGCATCCACATCAGGCGCAACGCACAGCATCAAAGCGATGCGCAAAAGCCAATAAGTAGCGTGTCCATACGCAAGGTGTTGCATCAAGGAATGATGCATGGCACTTAGGCGCAACCTCACCTTAGTGCAAAACTATACTACTATATAAATAAGTCTGGCCTTTCAAAAATAATTATTTCAAAAAAATAACCTTGTAAGCCAATGGCCAATTTTAAAGAATTTCTTCTAAATTTTCATAAATCGATTTTTTTTATGTGTGTGTCTATATATACACACACACACACACACACATATATATATATATATAAGACTACTTCTAGAAGAAACACTAGAGGAGGATGCGCTTGCTTAAGACGCCGCACTAGGCGCAGCGCCCTCACTAGGTGCGGCACTTGGCACTGCACAAACTCACAGAGAAGCAATGGTTCCGGTGTGCTACATATAGGGAGATGAGTTTCATGTAGGTGTAAGTGTTCTTTTCTATAGAGATGATAATGTGTAAACAATGTGTGAATATATACAATTGAAATAAATATATAACATATTTAATGTGGTGCACCATGCAAAGAGTTTAACGTGTAAGGGAGCATATCTCACTCTGGGTGCAACGCACAAGGAGAATGCGTTTATACTAAGAGTAACGCCAAAGAATAATGTATCCTTCATTAAGTGTGCAACTCCCTCACGCTAGGCACAACACCAAAGAGCAATGTGCTTTACACTAGATATGCACCATAAATTTGCGTGTATGTAACATGTATATGATGAGGGAGTAAAGTTATACTTATCTCAATTCCATTTGCTTCTGAATATGCAATGCGTCATGAGAAAGACAAGTTTCAATTCCAAAGTTATGAAGCGCAAGAAGCATAAGGGACCAAGAATGGATTTTGCTAGATCTGCTCAATTTATGAAGTTATCGTGGCATAGGGAAGTGTGGATATCACTCTTCAGGGTGATGGAGCTAGTGCAACTGTTGGCGCTATTGAGACTGGCTTTGCAGTTGTCGCCTTTGAGATTGCCCCCATTATTGATGCAATGATGGATGAGACTGTCAAGATTGAGACTCACACTACTCTATGAAATTAGAAGAAGAAGAAGCCATTATGGTATAAGATGGAGTGGACGTTACTCTTCCAATCAATTCCTCCCCAGTAGGAGGGATGATGGGAGGATTTACTATTAGTGTACCTGCTACTCCTTCAATGAGTAATGACATAGATTCCAAAGCCAACTTTCATGGCTTATGGCGAGGCACGTCACCTACTTAGAATGTCTTGTCCTTCTAAGAAGGAAAAGGATTTCTTGGTGATGAATGTCTTCTGATGACTTACAGATGATATCCAAGTTACTGGAAAGCTATGCTAAGGCTTTAAGCTCAAATTCACTGTAGCATATAAAAAGAAGTTCAAAGACTTGTGCATCTTTTGGATACTACCCCAAGGATGGATATGATTGTTGTTGATGAGAAAATAGCAATGCTTGATTCCAAAGCAGTGAATCAAGAAAAACCAAGATTGCACTTGGATAACATATAAAAGAATTATGCAATGCAAAAAGAGTGCAGGCTTGTGCCATGAGAATTGCATAGTAATGGGCAACTTAGGCTAGAATAAGCATACTGCTTGTTAAATGACTTAGGTTAGAGAATAAGCATGCTGATTAGCAATAGACGACTTAGGCCATGGTAAGCAAACTGCTTATTATTATTAAGTGACTTAGGCCAGAGAATATTATAGAGTAATGGGCGACTTAGGCCAAAGAGAGAGTATTATAGAGTAATAGGTGACTTAAGCTAGAGAGCATTACATAGTAATAGGCGACTTAGGCCATAGTAAGTAGACTATTTATTATTGGGCGACTTAGGCCAAAGAATGAGTATGTTGCTTAGCAATAGGCGACTTAGGCCAGCGTAAGCACATTTTTTTTATTGGGTGACTTAGGCCAGAGAGTGAGTATGTACTCAACAGTAGGCAACTTAGGCCAGAGTAAGCATAATGCTTCTCATTAGGCAATTTAGGCCAGAAAGAATATGTGATTAGCAATTGGCAACTTAGGTCGAGTAAGCATACAATTTAAAGATGGTCGACTTAAGGACAGAGTAAGCATGCGATTTAAAGATGGGCGAATTAGGCCAAAGTAAGCATAAGATTTAGTTATGGGTGACTTAGGCCAAAGTATGCACACATTGTAAAGTATTCTTAGAAAGTGTTAAAGAACGTAACATGAAGTTCATGGATAAATATTTCATTGCTATGAAGGAGTTTGTATAGGATAAGTAACAGTTCAAAATAGACTTACGAGTCATAGCAACCGAAGCAAAATATTGCTTGAAGACATGATGGAGCATAACAGCGGAAGCAAAGTATTGTTTGAAGACATGATGGAGCATATACACAGCCAATACTTCCTAATGTATTGAAAATTGATTGATTGATGCAGTGGTTGTATTCTTGTGCAGCAAACACTATTGTGAACTACATAAGCTTATTCTGATATAGGTGTAGATTGCATACTTCTGCTTTGGTTAACATGATTATTATCTTGCAAGCACTGGTAATTCTTTTTGCTCTAGAGCCAGACATTCTAAGATGATGGTATGTGCATCCACTATTTCGAGTTGTGGCTCATCATGAACATAATATGTGGTTGCATTGATTTGCCCTCTATGGGTAGGTAAGGGATTGTCTTACACTCCACAATTACTAATTACCTATTATCACCATTCCATTCTGAACTCTTTAATGGAATAACCTCCGCAAGTTTTTACACTCGGTAATAAGATCAGCTTTTTCCTGGTTAGTTGGAGGTTGATCGACATATGGAAAATAACCTGGCTATCCGTAATCCATTCTTACAAAAGAGCATACACCTTTTCGATATGTACTAGAAAAGAAAGAGGCTACACACCTTTCTCTACTTTCCTGGGATTGTCCACCTTGTCATTGGATGGCTAAATCATCTGTTGGGAGGCTTGAATCATCTTTATCAATTCATCGACATAAGCCCATAGTCTTTGAGAGTTGTTTTCAATAGGATTGTTTCCGGTAGGGTTGTTTCCACTCATAGTTGCTGGAAGTGTTGTGATGCTGCTAGTTCTTGCGATCGCTCCTCCCTAGTGGAGTCGCCAAAATGTAAAGGGTTCTTTTGTCAGAGAGTGAGGAAACGTCACAAACGATCAAATAGGATGTGTAAGAGGCGGCAGAGAGGAAGACCAGAGCAAATCTTGAGTGAAGAGTGGTGGTGGCAGGTGGAATAGATGACCGGGAAAATTGGTTGTCTTGATCAAAGTGAAAGGGAATAGCTTTAGGGTTTGCTGGTGAGGCAGCGTGAGTTGGATTAGGGTTTTTTGGCTGATTTCAATATCCTTTGTAATTGCCTTGAGAATCGTTTTTATGCTTGTTAAGAGAACGCTTATAAGGAAATTGTATCTTAGTCTCGTGATTTACGGGATCATTATAAAGTAGTGAATCGTGGGTAATTAGGGTAGTGTAGAGCCAAATCAAGAATCCTTGACTCTTTGATTAAACGAGTCTTTAAAGGAAAGTTTGAGGAAAGGGTTAGGAAACATCACTATCACCCAAGAAAAGGTCAGAAGGTGACACACCCGGACCTAGCACCAGTTTTCGTACAAACGGAATAGTGCAAGGTAACGTATAAATTAAACAATATGTCGGTCCGGCTGTGTCAAGTCTGAAGGGAAGATAAGCTTAAGACAAGACATAGTTGGAAGATGAGATTGGTGACCATGCATGGAAACACTAAAGTGGACTTCTCTAAGTCCATAGCCAATGGATTGGAAGTCCATTGGTGAATTGGTCAATGGATTGGGCCAAGGATCGAAATTATGAAAGGTTTCAAAGAGGGGAAAAAGTCTGACCCGGGGCCCGAGTAGACCCGGTGTCGGGCATTGCTATAAATAAGGGGAGATGAGCTCTCCCCCTCTCATTTTCTCTTCTCCCTCTCTTCTCTCCTCTCATTTGCTCTATCGGAGCAATTTTGGACTTTTGGCCGATCCGGACAAACCGACGGCCAGTTCAAGGCGAGATCTTGGTGAGTTGTTCTTAACTCCTTGATCTTCATTTTTCTAAGTTTGCACGCTTATCCATGCATTGGTCTAGGAGAAATCTAAGCTCAAAGTTAATTTCAACTTTTAGTTAGATTTTAAGTTTAGATTTGAGATTTAGGAACTTTGAGCTTGTATTTCTCGTTTATGCTCCCGTAAACGTGTCGTGGGAGGTGTGAGGAACCTCCATCTCGAATTTTACTCGAAACGGTGGACCGAGGGGCTCGGGATCCGAGGAAATGCTCGAATCCCGAGGGGTGTTGAGCGGCTTCCGCTCGGGAGAGACGACAAGGCCGAGTCCCGCGCGGGACTTGGCCAAATTTGGCCACCCGCGCGGGTGGGCCTCTCCGGCCCAATCCGTGGCTGGGCCAGACCCAGCCACGCGGGTGGGCCTTTATGGCCCAGAATCCGGGCCGGGCTGGGCCCACGAGTGTGGGGCCCACAGGTCCCCAGGGGCATTTTCGTAATTTTTCACCAAGTGTCCAATTTTTACCCCGGAACCTCCCGGACACTTTGCTAAGCCCTAAATCTCATCCAAACCCAGTCTTAGGTCATATTAGAGCCTCATAGGTGCATTCATAAATTTAATTATGAATGCTAACTTATACTTCCGTGTGCTAGGGCTCCGGTTGAATCGAGTGCGGCGATGCTCTGGAGGTTAAAGCTACATGGAGCGCTTGGGAGTATACGATTCTCCCACTACTGTGAGTGACCTTGTTTTCAATGCTTAGCCACTACGGCAAAATGTTTTAAAAAAATATAAATCGTTTTAAAAAGGTTTTACAAAGGTTTTGGGATAAGGGTAATCCACGACACACACTTTTTATTTTGTGATATGCCCACTTATGGGGGTGGGTTGATTTTAAAAATATAAAGCTTGTGTGTGTTTACATGTTTTAATATTTATATAAAGAATTTTATTATTATTATTATTATGATTATTGGGGTACGATGCCCCGGGTAGAGGAGTGATTGAGTGGGATTCCTCGGAGCTCCAATTTGCGGGAGCGTGGACCGAGTCTGAGATGCGTGCATGATTACTCATCCGTGGACCGCCTATCGAGGGGCACCGTGAGTCGAACTTGGTTGGGAGAGGCGCGTAGGGAAACTCGCCAGAGCTCCAGTTCATTGTGTTCCACCACAGTGAGGCACCACCGAGGGAACGGGCTAGACTATGAGATAAAGAGAAAATGTTTATGAAAAGGAAAGAGATAGCCCTCGGTTCAGTAAGGCATACGACCGGCCAGTCGTGCCTTCAGTGTATTAGGTGCCAGCCCATTAGATTATAATTATTTTTAAAGGCTTTAAATTTAATACTCCTTGGAAGGATTTTAAAAGAGATTTTGAAAACAAAATTTATTACATTCACTCCTGTAGAATTTGATACAGGAAGTGTTGAAAACAAAGTTTTTTAAATTAAATTATTTTATTTGTTTTAAGGTATTTTCGATTACCCTGTTTTTCCCTAACCCTGATGGAGACCCATTGAATCTCTGTCACTCACTTGTATTCCATTGTGATGGATGCAACCTCGCGTACGGAGTCAGCCATTAGAAAGGAGGCTCACTAGAAGGCGTTGGTGGCTTAGGCTTAGAAGTTTCCGCTGTGTAGGTATTCTCTAAATTAGTCCACTGGCATTACTTGTAAAGTTTATTATTTTATTAAAAGATTTTTAATTAAAGTTTTAGTTGTTTTGCAGCGATGGTATCCATTTCAAAGCCTTGCGGTGCTTCTGGTGCGTGACCGGCCGGCACGTACTTCTAGGCAACACGGCGGTTGCCACGTGGCCGACTCGGGCAGGTCGGGGCGTGACAGAAGGAGCCTCCTGACTACCTCCTGGTTCGAGCCACCAAGCCAACTCTCTTGCACATCCCAGAAGTGAGGTTGACCCGAGACCCTGCCACACATCCTGGGTCAACTTAACGTACAATTATATTAATAGCCAAAAATCAGTGTCTACATCTGTTCTATCAAAAATTGTGTGCAGGACTTTACTAAGATCCTTGGAGGCAATGAACCTATCAATTGGAACGACATAAACGACAAACTGGACACGTCTAGTGCATCAACACACACTATAGATGCCTTTAGTTTGAAGTCAGAGGATAAAATTGTTCAACAGAATGAGTCCGTAACTATCTCGGCTTCATTATCAAGGGCACAAGCTTAAGCAAATGGACACGGTGGTGGTTTCTGGTTTCCCGAAATAATTAGGCTGTCAAAAATATATATAATAATATGATTTTAATTATTGTACTAGAATAAAAAAATTTGATAGCCATGTAGGACCTTGTCACTGTCCACTTCTACTATGATATGTGTGTCTAGGTTTTCTGTTTGTTGCGAGTGTCCTTTGTATTGTAAAAGGTCTTTAAAATCCAATGATGCCATGTCTATGCTATGGCTATCAGTTTGTTTATTTCATCAATAAAAGGCGTTTATTACTATTATGTTTAATCTTAATTTGCATGAAAAACAACGGCTGAATACCTAAATTGTCCCTTAAACTATACTTTTTTAGACATATTGGCCCCCAAGCTTTTATTTGGAACAATTGACCCCTCAAACTATTATTTTGGGATAATTAACCCCTCAAACTATTATTTTGGGACAATTAACCCCTCAAAACTATTGTTTTGGGACAATTAATCTCTCAAACTTATTATTTTAAGACAATATAACCTTTGAGGGTTCCATGCAATTAAGGTTATCTTATCCCACGATAAAGTTTGGGGGGTTAATTTTCTAAAAATAATAGTTTGAGGGGTTAATTATCCAAAATAAAAGTTAAGGGCCAATTTGTCCATTTTAGTTTAGTTTAAATGCTGATTTGGGTATTCAGCCGAAAAATAACTTTTCATTTATCTGAAAGTTAATTAATCAAATGATGAAAAAAATTTATCAACAGCCGAAATATGGAAAATATTTCTATAGCATCTTTATACATAAGTGTGCTTATATCCAATTTAAACAAAAATTTTGCTAATGATTATTTGACCGACACCCATTGCAAGTAGTTCAAGTTCCAACGCCACCTTGATAGCATTACCCAATTTTATAGCTGTAAAATTGAAATTGAGTGACAAATAATTAGAATGTATATTACAAGTGCAAAATTAACTAAATTTGAAAAAGTTAAATCACAATTATTCAAAAATCATGTCATGAAAATACAATTTTAAATCCTTATAAGACAAGAACACTCACTAGTAATTAATAAATAAATTATCCAAAATGTTTACTCATTCTATACACAGTTGTCAAGTAATTAACCTATAATATAATCAACTTGAACTAGTAAGTAAGCTTAAAGAACTATATAAAGTCTGTACACCATACAGCTAGCAATAATCATAAGCAAACTTTACTTTGTTCTACACACACAATTGCTCCTACTTGATTTCTAACTCATAATTATGAGTGGAGGAAGTCGAAGAACCCAGATTGACCAGGGAGTGTGCAAAGCTTGAATTCTCTAATTAATGTTGTGTGGAGGAAGTCGAAGAACCCAAGGCGGTAGAAGAGATCTTTTGTCCAGAAGCTTTGCCTCATCTAGAAGCAGCTTTGGAAGGAAGGCTAGTAGTGGTGGAAGTGTTGACTGGAGGGCACGATTCCACTCCGTGTTCGTAGGAAACCTTCATAAGGATACATCGTTAGGGTCGCTTTGGAAAGCTTTCAGCAATTATTGGATTGTGGTGGATGCTTTCATTCCTGATAAACAACTTCATAATGGGGGCAATGCTCTGTAGTAACCATTTTTGGCATGGCCTAATGTTTCAAAATTTGATTAATTAGGTTTAAATAGTGTTATTTTTATTTAGGATTTAGACTTTAGTTGGACTATTTAAGTTAATAGGCCGGGCATTTATTTTTAGTATTGAATTTTATTAGTGGATCAATGTGATTTGAGTTAGAGAGTTAAAATAAATTGGACAAATGACCCAATTAATTAGAGTCCAATTTTCCATTGAATTGGAATTTCAATTTAGAAAAAAATATAAAAAAAAAATCTGAAAATACTCAAAATACAAAAAAAATCCTAAAATATGAAAATAAAAAAAATGAAAACGAAAAATTGAAAAAAAAAAAAGAAAAAGTGAAAAGAAAAATTTACAATTGGTAAAGAGCACATCAATTCTCCCTCATTGGTTAGCCTTGCCAACTTCACTAGTGGCCAAAGAAAACAACTACAGAACTTCCCTTCACCTACCCATCAGAGCACTTCTCTGCAAGATGAAAACAGTATGCAGAACTCAGCAGCAAACACGATTTTTTTGGAGCCATTCATCGTAAATCCCAGCCCTCAATCTGAACATGTACAACAAAATGAGAACCCTCTGATCGAACTGGAATCCTTTTATAAACCCTTAGGAATTTCTATATGGGAAGGGAGGAAAAGAAGCGAAGAATATACTCGAAAAAAAAAAAACAGAAAACTCTCAGCTTCCAAGCCTATAGCTCCCCTTCACAATTCTGCCTCTTACACATCACTAATATCTAGCATCTCGATCAATCTCCGACACAACCTCCAAATTCCTTTTTCACATTTCTACTGACCCCTCCCCAAAATATCATCATACTAGCCCAAATCTACTGTAAACAGCCTCTAAAAACTGTCAAGTTAGTTGTTCAATCCTCAACTAAATTGTTCAAAAAAGGCTAAATTGTTCAAAAAAGGAGACAAGTAGCAAAGGAAAAACATAAACTGAAAGAAGGGAAAAGGATGTTCGAGTAAACTGATGGCTGTTCCTAGGATTTGCGGGGTGGAGACGATGAGTGCTGGCTTTGAGTAGTTGTTGGTGTGCGAAGGAGAAGAAAGAAGTCAGTAGAGACTAAGGAAAAGAAGAAGGAAAGGGTTGTTCAAGGGTTGAAGGAAGCTGTCTGTTTTTTTTTTGGTTTAATATACATTGTGGCCCTCGAACTTAGTCGAAACTGTTGTTTTAACCCTTAAACTTTTATTGGACATGTTTTGGCCCTTGCACTTTGATTTTGTGCCTCCGTTGGCCCCTCCATCCATTTCCGTTAGTCCTGTAACTAACAGAACCATAACGCCGCGGATGTGGCTTTTTTGGATGCCACATGGAATTTCCATGTTATATTTAGGGCCCACAAGAAAAACAAAAAAGATATTATAAATTTATTTTTATTTGTAATTTAAATTAAATAGAAGACATTTTTTTTCCTACTCTATTTTCTTGAAACTAGCTCTGTCAATCTCTCAATAACACTCTCACATAAATCTTAACTAATTAACCTAAATCAAAATGTTATTCAATCCAGATAATACCCACTTGAAAAATTGCAAACTAAACCCATATGAGTTTGTTTCTAATGCAAAAACAAGTTTGAATACAGATTCAAATTTCAAAAATGCAAAGTATTGTTTAAGGATTTTGCATAGCTCCCAGCAATAACAAGATGTAAGAATTGGGTAGAAATGGGTTTTTTAGAGAATTACTACTCAAAGTTGAGAAGCAAAAATTCACACACACAAAAAAGCCAGCAAAGAAAGAAACAAAATTTTCCACTCGGTCTCACCTCCGTCCTCACCCAAACACAATCCCATAACCGCCAAACACCATTATCATCATCCTTCCGAAATCAGTGACTCTAGCCCTTCCATCTTTATCTAGCAGAACATTGCTAGCCTTAACATCCCTATGCAGAATGGCAAGGTATCATTCATGATGTAGAAACACTAATGCTCTTGCAACATCGACAGCCACATCGATCCTTCTTTGCCATGTAAACCACACTCAACCATCAACACATCGGAAACCATAAAAGAAAGTAACCTTCAACACATACCATTATTCCTTTCCTTTTCGTCGAAGGCATTTGGAGAAGTTTCTGGACAATCCCAACAGTGGGAAAAGAGAAGTGAATAAGGGGAGGGGGATCATATAGTTGAACATAAGCTTGATCTAACGGTGGTTGGTGGAGAGTGGTGAGTTTATAACTTTGGGGTTTTCTTGGATTATCTAGGAAAAGAGGAGGTTATCAAGAAAGCTAAGGCGTGGAATGTGTTTAAGAGGTTAGAAAAACCTGATCTGGAAAGTTTGGATGAAACTGACGAGGTCGGCGGTGGCTGGGCAGCGAAAGGGGAGTGAGTCGTCGAGAGCTTGAAGAGAGTTCTTGAAGAAAATAAAAAGAAAATAATATAAAATGAAAAGAGAGAGCAGACGAAGAGAGTAAAATAAAATAAAAGATAATAAAAAATCATATTTTTTAGTTCTTTTTATTGTGGGTCCAATAGATGATGTGGTGTTATTAGGAATCTCCACGTGTCATGAGAATGACCACACCAGCAATTTTAACTTACGTTAGGGACGGAGTTGGACGGAACTAAACAGAGGGGCTAACGGAGGCACAAAATCAAAGTGCAAGGGCCAAAACATGTCCAATAAAAGTTTAAAGGCTAAAACAACAGTTTCGACTAAGTTCGAGGTCCACAATGTGTATTAAGCCGTTTTTTTTTAACTCCGATGAAAGCAAGATAGTGGACGGCGACAAAGGTTTGTTTCGATTGGAGGGAAAGAGAGACGGGCTTGAGGGGAAGGAAATCTGAGGAAAAAGGACGGCTGAGGGGGAAGAAAAAAGATTCAAAAGCCAAAGCACTCAAAACTTAGTGCCGTTTAGCTAATCTCTTTGGACATTCTTGGGCTTCTTTTTATTTTGCATCTAATTGGGCTACGTTATCTTTGTTGTGGACTAATTTTGTTATGCTTTCTTTGGGTCATGAACCTTATTTGGCTCTCAGGTTTCTAACATATGTTTCGGCATGGGATTTTAGCTCTTTATAGCTTTGGACTATCCTAAGTGATAACTTCTGGTCTTTCTTTATGTAAATATTGGGTCATTTTATGCTGGTTGCTATTGAACTAAATTTCCTTTGGACCGAGACATATTTCATGTTTGGATTACCTTTAGCGCTTGTTTCAATTTTATTAGGATTGGTCTATCATAATGGATTTAATAAACTTCATACCAGACAATAAAATAAAGAAGGGCATTCACATTTGCCTTCAACATGCGTATCTATTTTAAACAAATAATAAAGAAACACATAAGATAAGAAAGGAGAGAGGGAGAGGATCTTTTTTTTTAAGATTTTTAATTACATGTTTTTTCGAATATGCCTCTGACTTTTTTTTTATTGTTATATTTCCTATTAATTGGGTAGTGCCATATGCTTTTTGTAAGGTCATACATTTTAGCTTTAATATATGTATATATATCATCGTGTTAACTTACTTCAAAATCATGT
Organism: Microcos paniculata; assembly: GCA_030664755.1. Classification (NCBI taxonomy): domain Eukaryota; kingdom Viridiplantae; phylum Streptophyta; class Magnoliopsida; order Malvales; family Malvaceae; genus Microcos; species Microcos paniculata. The sequence continues at coordinate 43,445,394 of CP131458.1, read as the reverse complement.
ATTCCTTCCAAGTTTGATAGTTCACTGTACTAGATGATTCATATATTTAGGTCATGCGTGCTTTAGATATCCATATGCTTTGAGTTCATGTTTGTAGTTTAGGTCACGTCATCTAAGTCATGCATAATTTTCCCCCTTAATCACATATTGGCTAGTTTAATCTCTTTTTTATTCGCACACCATATTAAATAACTAATTACATTTTAATTTTGTTTATGTCATGTTAGGTTGTTAATATCATACTCATGCATCCTTTTAGTTCATGCTCATGTGCCTTTTTTTAAAAATAAAAAATAAAAAAAGATTAATTAAATAATGGATAGTTATTATGGGAATTGTGATGGCAATTTCTCTTAAGAACTATCCACCTTTTTTTTTAAATAAGAAATATTAAATTTTTTTTTGAGAAACTAATAAAAGGATAGCCTTTGAGAGAATTGTGATAGTAATCTCTCTTAGAAACTACTCATTTTTATTCTATAAAATATAAAAAAATGTTTTTTTTAAGGAAAATTATTAATAAATGGTGATTTTTAAGAGAATTATGATGGCAATCTCTCTTAGAGATCATCCGCTTTTTTCAAAAAATATTAAATTAAGATATGTTTTTAGAGAGATTGAATTATTAATAAAGGATAGTCTTATAAGAGAATTGTGATGGCACTATCTCTTAGGAATTATCTATTTTTCATAAAAAATACAAGAAAAAAGAAAGTTTTCTTTCAAGGTCATTTTAAGTTAATTGATGTCGGATAATTTTCTAAGGGAATTGTGATGGCAATCTCTCTTAGAAATTATTCTATATCTTTTTACAAAGATATTAAAGGTGTGATTTTTTTTATTTTTAGAAATTGAGTTATTAATGAGAGATAGTTTCTAGGAGAATTGTGACGGCAATCTCTCTTAGAAACTACTCACTTTTTGTAAAAATACAAAAAAATCTGTTTTTAAGGAAAATTAAATTAATTAATGAAAGATTAATTAAATAACGGGTAGTTATTATGGGAATTGTGACGGCAATTTCTCTTAGCAATTATTCATTTCTCAAAAAATTCCAAAAAAAAAATGTGTTTAAAGAAAAGTCAAAAGAATAAATAAAAGATGATTGTTAAGAGAATTGTGATAGCAATCTCTCTTAATAATTATTCATTTTCATAAATTATTAATAAAGGATGATTGTTAAGAGAATTGTGATGGCAATCTCTGTTAATAATTATTCATTTTTACATATGTGAAAATTTTCAAAAAAAAATACTTAAGGAAGAAAATTAAGTCTTGAGTAAAACTAATTGCTAAGGGAATTGTGATGGCAATTTCTCTTAGTAATTATTGATTTTTCATTAAAAAAAGGGGTTTCTTTCCAAATATAAGTTTAAGAAAAATCAAAGGAATTAAATCATGATTATTAAGGGAATTGTGATGGCAATCTCTCTTAGTGATTACTCTTTTTTTTTAATAGTTCCAAAATATTTTTTATAAGGATAATAATCAAGTAGTTTCTAGGGGAATTGTAATGGCAGTCTCCCTTAGAAATTATTCATTTTTTTTTTCATAAGAATATTCAAAGTATGTTTTCCAAGAGGAGACCTAATTAATAAATAGTTTCTAAGAGAATTGTGATGGCAATTTCCCTGAGTAACTATTCACTTTTTCACAAAATTTCAAAAATAAGGAGTTTAAGACAAACCAAATCATCAATGAAGGATGATTATTGAGAGGATTGTGATGGCAATTTCTCTTAATGATTATTCAATTTCTTAAACAAAAAAAAGAAAAAAGAAGTAAGAAAAGAAAAATTTTGAAAGGGAAGGTATTTGAATTAAAAGTTACTAAGTATCACTCCCTAAGGGAATTGTGATGGTAATTTCCCTTAAGAATTACCTATCTTTCTAAATAAAAAAAATCTTAATAAAGGAAATTTTCAAGGAAATTGTTATGGCAGTTTTCTTGAAGACTCCAATTTCATAAAAAAGGAAAACTGCTAAAATCAAGAGTTAGCAATTAAGAGATATAAACCTAAGTCATTGTTAAGACCTAATTAATGTTAAATTAATCGGTACCATCACTTGATGGGCGCTGTGCGGGTGCTAATCCTTCCCCATGCGTAACTGTACTCCCGAACCTGATTTTTGTTTCGTAGACCGGAACCTATCTAGCTTGGTACACCATGGTGAGGTCCAAGTTAGATAGATTCATAATAGGTGGGCTAACCGCAACTAAGAAAATAAAAGGTTAGTGGCGACTCCTGTTTTCAAAACTTTTTTAATGGTCCCAAGCCTCGTCGTTGCGGTAAAACGTTTCGAAAGTTTGGTAACTCCACTGGGGACATTTTGGAGAGTCGAGCCGAAATGAAGTTAACATTAATTAGGCCTTAATGAATTGAATTTTTCTACAAAGCAAAATGAAAAAAAAAATTTTTTTAAGGGAACAATAATCTCTTACATTGCATTTAGGGATATTGCGTCATGCATCGAGTTTATTACATTTCTTTATCTGTTGGCTCTTAACTTGTTTGTTGCTGTTTCTTTGTGCAAAAAAAAAAAAAGAGGTGGATTTGCTTGGTGGTGTTTGAAATGTAATGGTGAATGGTAAAGGTTTGTGAGTTCCTTCCATACACAGCACTTTATTACATTCATGCATAAGCCGATGACGGTCGGATCCCCCTTAGACGAGAGCAAAGTAACTGGCCTTCAGGGGACTCCATCCCCGAGGGTTGAACGAACCCTCTCACTCAGGTTGAACCCTTTCCGATTGAAGCCTATGATGGGTGAGGACTGGGGGCCTTGCTAGCGTAGGATAGCTAACCGCTAGTAAGAACAATCTCGGAACCTTTTTCTTAGAACCTAAGACCAACCAGCATATAACCCTCTGATGAGAGAACCTAAGTAGAGCCAAACTCGTGAGGTGACTACAATGCTAGGGACACATGAAGGAATGCTCCTTTGCCTTTCTTTCTTTATATTCATGAATCATGACTCTAGAGTGGATAAACTTTTTATCCGCAAAAGTAAGACTACCTGCCCTTAGGACAACAATGTCCTAAATTGAAATGTGCATGTGCGTGTATGAGTAATGGTGGTAAAAAGAAAAAAGAAGTAGAAGATGGGGCAACCTTGTTCATTTGGTTGTTGTTTGCTACTCAATTTACTTTTATACATTCGTATTCACTTGTGATTTTACTAATTGGGTTCCTTTTTGTTTTGTTGCTTCTCTTTGGCATCGCATTTCACATTCTTGCATGCATTTCCAGGACATTTGCCTGTTGCCAATCGAGATTTAGAAGCCTTTGAATCATGGAGGTGGTTAAGGATAGTACGGAGGAGTTTAATGAGATAATAGTCAGAAATCTAAATGGAAGAAAAGAGCATGGTGATTGTTTGACATGCTCAATCTAAATTTGCCTTTGTTAGATATCGGAAGGTGGGGAGGTTGATAAAGCTTTGCTTGAGGGTAATAGAAGAAGTATCGACAAATCGCCTTATAACGGACCGTAAGGCTACACTTGGTAGGAGGGAAACTGCTGACTCTGGTAAGAAGACACAATCCAATAATCAAGTGGGACATTCTGGTAATATTTACAGCGAATGAGGTAGATCTTTCATAGATGTGGTTAATGGTAGACCATCCGAAGTGGAGCACAGAAACCATAGAAGGAAAAAACTGAGCTTTTGTCATGACGTAGCCACAAAAAAGCAGTATGCAGAAGATGTTTTGGCTTTGATAGAGAAAAAGATAGATGAGCAAGCTTCATTTGAGAGGGTCTCTGGTTCTGTTGAAAAGTTACACGAAGAAGTGTTTCTGGAAGTGGACATTCCTCATCAAGTTTCAGATTGGCTACAAATGAGTGCAATTGGTAGGCTTAGAAATGTGGTGCATTATAAAATTATCCGTGACCACCTCATCAATCGGGGGTAGGGGTGCTTCTTAGTCCATTGTGTGATAAGAGTGTTTTCATCATTTTCCTTTCTAAAGAGGAGATGGACATTTTCTTAAAAGATTATTATTGTTTGTTTGAAAAGTGGTTTGTGAGTGTGACACCTTGGGCGAAGGTTAAGGTGGAGCGTGAACACCATATTTGGATCAAAGTAGAGGATGTTCCTTTGATTCTTTGGCATGAGAAGTTTTTCAAGAAAATCGTAGGAGGTTGGGGGAGAGTCCTACAAATAGCTGATATTACCAGAACTCGGAAATCTTTAGAAGCTACGTGGTTATTGGTTGAGGTGGATAATAAAGCTGTTGTCCCAAGGATAATTTCAGGAGAAGCAAAGGAGATCAGTTTCAATATTTTGGTTCCTTTTGCTAGACCTGAATCAGTCCCAAAGATGGTGCCAGAGTACATTTCAGAATCAAGCCCGGAGTCTTCACCAGTGACCTCTAGGATAGTGGCCTTCTTTATGAAAGGGTGTGAGGTTTCAAAAGATTTTAATACTACAATTAATGAAGTTGCAGCTAATGTCGCAGATGTTGAAGGATGTCGGGAGGATATTTCAAATTCTTCCTTGGGAAATGAAACGAGGTTCCATGAACAAGCTCATGCAGGAGGCGGTGGTATTGGGAATAGTAGGGGCCGACCAAACACAACGGCTAGGGTCCAAGAATTTATTAAGGATAGTGTCAATCTTGTTCCTGAAAAAGGTAGTGAGAAATCTGTCTCTCATGGGTTTGATGGCCCAAACAAAAAGTTGAGGGCCCAAACTCAAGGAAATAAGAAAATTGTTATTTCTAAAGAAACTACAACTAAAAGTCTAATTCAAAGTGAAGAGCAATGGCAACTGGTTAATTATGGGACTAGTAGAAGATGGGCTTGTAAAAGACAGTTGAAAAGGCCCAAGAAAGTTGTTACGGAATTATTGGGAAGAAAGGACGGCGACAATGAAATTGGCTCGGATGCTTCGGTTTCTGATAGACGCTATTAGGTATTAACTTTGAAGCAAGCAAAGAGCAAATGATACATGCTCTAATGGAACTGGATAAGAATCATGAAGAGTAGATTTTCTGCTTTGTTGATTGAGTATCTGTGTTTTAATATTTTCATGAAGATTGCAACTTTGAATGTTAGAGGCCTAGGTAGAAAAGAGAACCGACGAGCGGTGAGAAGGCTTGTGTCCAGAGAAAAGTTGGATATGTTACATATCCAAGAGACAAAATTACAAAATTCGGATGTGAGGGCATTGAGAAGTTTGTGGGGGAAAGGCTCTCATCAATGGTTATTGAAGCAGGCCGATAGTATTTTTGAAGTTGGCCGATTAGCAATGTAATGCATGCTTGTTAGTTTAAGTTAATGACACATGCTAGTACAGGTGTCTTAGCTTTGTAATTCCTGTTTTTGCATGCTAAGACAAGTGTAAAGATGATGCCAAAGCTATAAAAATAAAAATGTAATGAGTCTGCAACTGTGTGTGGGCAGACCAGAATTTCAAAGTATAAAAAAAAATACTTTGCTCTGTTTTTTCTTCTTCCTGGCCGACCATTAAGTTTGGCTTTGCATGTCCCAAAATTACAACAATTGGTATCAGAGCTTAAAAGATCTTTGTGTGACCTGTGAGAAGAGAGAAAACACGAGAGTTTGTGAGTTTCTGCCCTGTTTTTTTTCCAATCAGTAGCTTTCCCAACCATGTCATCTTCAAGTATAATTTCTCCACCTCCAACCTTCAATGGTGAAAATTATTATATGTGGTCTATCAAGATGAAAACCTATCTTCAAGCTCATCATCTCTGGGAAGTAGTTGAGACTAGTAAAGAGCCAACCCCACTACCCGAGAATCCTACTGCTCAATAGATCAAAATTCATCACAATGAACAGGCCTACAAGTTCAAGGCTTTGTCATGCATTCAGAACAATGTTTCTGAAATTATATTCACAAGGATTATGACCTGTGAAACTCTAAAGCAGGCATGGGATCTCATCAAGGAGGAGTTTGAAGGCTCTGACAAAACCAAGCAATAACAGCTTACAAACCTGAGAATGGAGTTTGAGAATTTACGAATGGAGGATGAAACCATCAGGCAATACACTGACAGAGTGGTGACTACTGTCAACAGGATCAAAATTCTTGGTGACAAAGATTACACTGAAAGGAGAGTTGTCAACAAGATCATCAACACTTTGCCAGAAAAGTATGAAGCCAAAATTTCATCAGTTGAAGATCATAAAGATATGTCAGCACTATCTGTACAAGAGCTGGTTAATGCCCTATATGTCGTTGAGATAAGAAAGGCAAATAGACAGCAACAAGTCATAGAAGGTGCCTTTCATGCAAAAGGAAAAGAAAAAGCTCAAAGCAGTGGTGATAAGGGAAAGAAGAACACTGGTGGAAAGAAGGACAAGAAAAAGAAAGAAGCTTCTGGCAGTAGTAGTAATGGTGCAAAGAAGAAACAAGCAACATGCACATATTGCAAGAAAGCTAATCATACTGAAACACAATGCTGGTTCATACCTGATGCACAATGCTCAGCATGCAAATAGACTGGTCATGTTGAGAAGGTCTGTAAAAACAAAAGAATCAAAGTCAACAAGGCCAAGCTCAAGTAGCTGATGAAGCTCAGCAGGATGAGCAAATGTTTGTAGCCATCAATGTAGCCACTTGTTATGTGAGTTCAAGCAGCAATAGGAATCAATGGTTGATTGACAGTGGTTGTACACATCACATGATTCACGATAGGAATTTGTTCAGGTTCTTGGATTTGAGTTATAACTCAAAAGTCAAAATAGGCAATGGAGAGTTCCTTGAAGTCAAAGGCAGTGGTGATGTTGTTGTGATGACACCTTCAGGTAACAAAATCATCTCAAATGTTCTTTATGTGCCTGATATAGATGTGAATCTAGTGAGTGTAGGACAGTTACTTGAGAAAGGTTATGAAGTTGTTTTTAGAGGTAGATTATGTACAATATATGAACCTGCTGGTCATAAAATGATGTCTATTGGCATGAGTAACAGATGTTTTAACCTAACATGGGATGATTCTTGTGCATATGCAAGTTCTGTTAAAAGCATTGATCTTTGGCATCAAAGGTTAGGTTATGTGAGCTATCAAAGTTTGAATTATATGCAAAAACATGATTTTGCTGTGAATTTGCCTAAGTTTGATGCTTCTAATCCAATCTGTGAAGTGTGTCAGCTAGGCAAGCAAAGCAGGTTGTCGTTCCCTTCAAAGTCAGTTTGGAAAGCCTTTGGAAAACTTGAGTTAGTACATACAGATATATGTGGCCCTATGAGAACTATGTCTTTGAATGGTAGCAGATACTTCATACTGTTCATTGATGACTTTACCAGATTTGCCTGGGTTTTCTTTCTGAAACAGAAGTCTGAAGTTGCAAATGTTTTCTGGAAGTTTAAATCCTGGATTGAGAATCAAAGTGGCTGCAAAATCAAAGCCATTAGATCAGACAATGGCACTGAATATACCTCAAAAAAGTTTCAAGAGTTTGTTGCAGCTGTAGGTATTGATCATCAGTTGACAGTGCCTTATTCTCCACAACAGAATGGTGTTAGTGAGAGAAAGAACAGAACAGTCATGGAGATGGCAAGGTGTCTTCTGTTTGAAAAACAGCTACCTAAAAAGTTTTGGGCTGAAGCTGTTAACACAGCTATGTACTTGCTCAATAAACTGCCAACTAGAGTAGTGAAAGACAAAACTCCTCATGAAGCCTGGTTTGGTTTGAAACCAAACATGTCACATCTCAAAGTGTTCGGATGCATTTGTTATGCATGGATTCCATAAGCAAAAAGAAGCAAGCTGGATGAGAAAGCTGAAGTAGGTGTGTTTGTAGGCTATAGCAGCAAATTAAAGGGATACAGAATATATATTCCTTTTCTGAGAAAATTGTTGTCAGCCATGATGTGAAGTTCAATGAAGAAGCATCATGGAATTAGGAGAAAAATGAAACTGATGTTCCTTTGAAGACAGATTCAGTTAAATCTGAATACAAGCAACAATAAATAGAAGCTGAAATTGAAACATATGAAGTAGATGATTTACCTATTAGAGGTACCAGAACCCTTGATGACATCTATCAAAGGTGTAATGTAGTTGTTCTGGAACCAACAAGCTTTCAGGAAGCTTCAAAATCAACTGACTGGATGGCTGCTATGAAGGAGCAGATGAGAATGATTGAAAAAAATAAGACATGGAAGCTGGTTAGCAAGCCAGAGAACAAGAAAGCTATCGGTGTCAAGTGGATCTATAGAACCAAGTTGAATACAGATGGTTCTATCAACAAACACAAAGCAAGATTGGTTGTGAAGGGTTATGCTCAGCATTATGGAATTGACTACAATGAAACATTTGCACCAGTGGCAAGGCATGACACAATCAGATTGCTCATTGCCTTAGCTGCTCAAAACAGATGGAAAATCCATCAGTTGGATGTAAAGTCAGCATTCCTAAATGGATATGTTGATGAAGAAATCTATGTTGAGCAACCTGAAGGGTTTCTTGTGAAGGGATATGAAGATAAGGTATTTCTGTTGAAGAAAGCTTTATATGGTCTTAAGCAGGCTCCTAGGGTCTGGTATGACAGAATCAACACTCACTTGATGCAGCTAAAGTTCAACAGGAGTCCCAGTGAACCAACTTTATATGTTAACGCTGAAGGAGATGATTTATTGATTATCTCACTCTATGTTGATGATCTGCTTGTATGTGGTAGTAATGAAAGCATGGTATGCCAATTTAAAGCTGAGATGCAAAAAATGTTTGAGATGACCGATCTTGGTGAAATGTCATATTTCCTGGGTATGGAAATCACTCAATCTCAGTATGGCATCTTCATTGGCCAGTAAAAATATGCAAAAGAAATTTTGAAGAAGTTCCAGATGGAAAATGCAAAGTCAGTGTGCACTCCAATGGCTCAAGGTTTGAAATTAAGCAAAGATGACAGTAGTGAAAAAGTGAATGAATATGTTTACAGGAGTATGATTGGTTGTTTGTTGTATTTAACTACAACCAGGCCTGATATAATGTTTGCAGTCAGTTTGTTGTCAAGGTTTATGCATTGTCCTACTGAATTACATCTGAGGGCAGCTAAAGGAGTTCTAAGATATGTCAAAGGTACTTTGAACTTTGGCATAAAATTTGAGCAGGTAGCTAATTCAGAATTGGTAGGATTTACTGACAGTGACTGGGCAGGCAGCCAAGATGATATGAAGAGTACTTCTAGTTATTTCTTCACTTTGGGGTCAAGTGTATTTGCTTGGTGTTCCAAGAAGCAGGAAACTGTAGCTCACTCAACAGCTGAGGCAGAGTACATAGCTACTGTAGCAACAGTGAATCAGGCAATCTGGATCAAAAAGTTGTTGATTGATCTCAAGCAAAGTCCTATTGATGCTGTCAAAATTATGGTGGATAATCAATCTACCATTGCCATCGCAAAGAATCCTGTATTTCATGGTAGGACAAAGCATTTCAAAATTAAGTTCCATTATGTTAGAGAGATGGAACGGGAGAAAGAAGTGAGTCTGCAGCATTGCTCCATAGATGATCAGCTTGCAGACATTCTCACTAAGTCACTGCCTAGAAACAGGTTCGAGATGCTAAGAAACAACATAGGGGTGTGCAATAATATGATCGCAGGAGGAGATTGAAGCAGGCTGATCATATGTTAAAGCAAATGTAATGCATGCTTGTTAGTTTAAGTTAATGACACATGCTAGTACAGGTGTCTTAGCTTTGTAATTCCTCTTTTTGCATGCTAAGACAAGTGTAAAGATAATGCCAAAGCTATAAAAACAAAAATGTAATGAGTCTGCAACTGTGTGTGGGCAGACCAAAATTTCAAAGTATCAAAAAAAATACTTTGCTCTGTTTTTTCTTCTTCCTGGCTGATCATTAAGTTTGGCTTTGCATGTCCCAAAATTACAACAGTTATTCTCTAATGCCAGTGGCTCTGCAAGAGGCCTGGTTTCAGTTTGGAGGAAGGATTTCTTCTCTTTGGAATCATCTATTGTTAACCGTAGATTCATTATGTTGGTGGGTGTTTTGTGTAGTCATAATGTTAAATGTGCTTTTGTTAATTTATATGCCCCCAATGACGATTTGGAAAGGAGAAATTTTTTCCAAGAAGTCTCTGAGGTGATTAGAACTTTCGGTTTGCCTTTGTGCCTTTGTGGTGATTATAATGTGGTTAGAGTGCCTGAGGAGAAGATTGGAGTTGTCTTTAATAGTGTTGCAATGAGTGACTTTGTTGATTTTATCGAAGAAAACAGACTTGCTGACTTGCCTCTCGCTGGAGATCGGTTTACCTGGTGTAGTAATAGACTGAATCCTTCATTTAGTAGGCTTGATCATTTCCTGCTATCTTCGGATATTCTTGATAGCTTTCATCTTCTTTTTCAAAAAGCTTCGCCAAGGTCTCTTTCGAACCATAATCCAGTTATTCTTGCTATTGATGATAAAAACTGGGGTAATAAACCTTTCCGTTTTTTTAACTACTGGCTTCAAGAAAAAGGTTTCTCGGAGTTAGTTCGAACTACTTGGAATAAAGTTTCAAATGAGCCTGGTAATTCTTGCGACTTGTGGTAGAAGTTAAGGGTAATAAAGCCTAACATCAAACAGTGGTATAAAGAGAATTTTGGGGAGAATGCTAATGAAATCCAAAAGATTGAGGTAGAGATTGACCTTCTTGAGCAAAAATGTCAGATTGATGGGGGGTAATGAGGAGAAGAAAATGCATATAACTCGATTAAGAGGGGAGCTTTAGAGAAGATACAGAGCGGAGGAGCTAAGTTGGATGCAAAAATCCCGTATTCAATGGATACAAGGGGGCGATCGTAATACTAAATATTTCCACCTTGTTGCATCGACAAAACATAGAGTTAATAAAATCGAAAGTTTAATGGTCAATGGCAGATTTATCTCTGATCCTCTTGACATTAAAAGAGAGGTTGCCAATTACTTTAAAGATCACTTTAGGAAAAAATTGGCGGTCAATGTCGTAAGTTTGGATATTAATCTCGAGATTCTTTCAATTCAAAACAGAGATTTACTGGAATGTCCTTTTTCAAAAAATGAAATTTGGGATGCTATTAGAAGCTGTGATGGCAACAAGTCTCTAGGCCCAGATGGTTATACTATCAATTTTTTTAAGAAGCAATGGAGTCTTTTGAAAGAGGATATCTTGCATTTCTTCAATGATTTCTATAACACTAGTGTGTTTAATAAGAATATCAACGCTTCCTTCCTTGTGTTGGTTCCTAAGTGCAAGGATCCTTCCCACCTTAAGGGTTATTGCCCAATAAGTCTTGTTGGAAACATTTATAAAATTGTGGCGAAAGTCCTTGCTTGTAGATTGAGTAGGGTGATTGACCAAGTGGTTGGAATTAATCAATTTGCCTTTATACAAGGACGGCAAGTCCTTGATTGTTCCTTGATTGCTAATGAAGTCCTTGATGATTTGAAGAAGAATAACAAAGGTGGATTATTGTTCAAGGTCGATTTCGAAAAGGCATATGATAGTGTTGACTGGAATTTCTTAAAGACAACTTTGGTTAAAATGGGATTTGGATCAAGGTGGATAAGTGGATGATGACTTGTGTTTCAACTGTTTTTCTCTCAGTTTTGATTAATGGTTCACCTACAAGACAATTCGAGATCAAGAGAGGATTAAGACAAGGCTGCCCACTCTCTTTTTTATTATTTTGCATTGTAGGGGAGATTTTAAGTTCGCTTTTGTTGAAAGGTAGAGCGTACGACTTGTTTAGGGGAATCCTTGTTCGAAGCAATGATTTGATGATCACCTACATCCAATATGCCGATGATACTCTTATCTTCTGTGAACCTGAGCTGGATCAGATCTCATCTATTAAAAGAATTCTTAAATGCGTCCAACTCCTTTCTGGATTGAAGATTAATTTGCAAAAAAGCAGTCTTTTTGGTATTAATGTTAAGCAACAACAGCTTGAAACATGGTCTGACTCCATCAGATGTAAAGTTGGTGTTCTGCCGAGCAAATATCTTGGCCTTCCTTTAAGGACCAAGAACTTTGCAACTTCTATATGGAAGCCAATGATTGATAATTTCATAAATAAACTTGAAAATTGGAAGGGATCATATTTATCCCTTGGAGGCAGAATTACGTTGGTAAAGTCTGTCCTTTCCAGTCTTCCAACTTACTTCATGTCCCTCTTCTCCATGCCACATACTATTAAGATGGAGCTGGATAAAATTCATAGATGCTTCCTCTGGTCTGGTGCTTCTGAGAACAGAAAGATTCATTATGTGGATTGGGATTCAGTTTGTAAACCAAAGGAGTTTAGAGGCTTAGGCATTGCTGACTTGGAGGTAAGGAATCAAGCTTTACTCAACAAGTGGATTTGGAGATTTGCAGAGGAGAAAGACTCTTTATAGAGAAAGGTTATTGTGGAAAAAAATAGAATGGACCATAATACTCTTGTCCCGAGTCTTAATAACCTTAGACATGCTTCAAAGCTTTGGCTTAACATTTTGAAGCCTCTTCGTGAAAGCAACTGGTTTTCTAGAGTGAAGCTTGGATTGATAATGTGGTCCATAAGGAGGCTTTCCCTAGAATCTATGCCCTCACCATTAACAAAGTTGGGAAGGTTAGTGACTTTGGCAGTTGCAATATTACAGGGTAGGAGTGGAAAATTGATTTGAGAAGGTGTTTATTTGATTGGGAAATTGACCAATGGAATGACTTGATGAAAGTCCTTAACGAGATTAGCCCCTGCTTTAATCTCAAGGATAAATTAGTTTGGAAGTGCACTCCTAATGGTAATTACAATGCTCGTTCCTTCTCGAAAGCTTTTTATGCTGTTGATGGTGTTAATAATTCCCACTGGAAGCTTGTTTGGGAGGGTCTTGCCCCTCCAAAAGTGGAAGTTATCTGGTAGATCATGGAAGCAAGAGTTCCAATGAAAGGGGAGCTGGCGAGGAGAGGTATCATTGACTGGAATATTGCAAAGTGTGCCTTCTGCCATGAAACCATTGAATCTGTAAGTCATTTATTTTTTCACTGTTATTATGCCTGGAGAATTTGGAGTTGTTGCAATGAGTTATGGGGTTTGTGCTGGACCATCCCTGGGGATCCGATTGCTTTTATAGAGGCATGGAAAGGATTATGGGCTCAAAATAGCAACATTGAAGTTTGGCGCATGCTTTTCTTTGTTGTTATTTGATCCATATGGCTTCATCGTAATGATATTGTTTTCAATGGCAAAGCTATTGATATTGAGCAGCTGTTTGACGTTGTAAAACTCAGATTTGCTTGGTGGATTTTAGCTAAGTGGCCTGGTCAACCTCAAGCCTTCGAGGACTTATTTTGCTTTCCTGCTCTCGCTAAGACTAATTGGGAGAATAGAACTCGAGTTATTATCCAAGCTGAGTGGCAAAGCCAAGAGAGTGGCTATCTTAAATTCAATGTTGATGGCTCCTCTAAACGTAAACCAGGACATTCTGGAATTGGTGGCGTTTTGAAGGTTCATAATGGAGTTATCAAAGCTAAGTTTTCTAAATTTGTTGGTATTGGGGAGTCTAACGAGGCAGAGCTTCTTGCAATCACGAGGCTCTAGTTATTTTTGCCGCTTAAAGGTGGGCTCATTCTTATCATTTGATCATTGAGATAGATTCTACCAATGCTTTGAAGTGGACTAGCCAACCTAAGACTGCACCATGGAGGCTTAGAAAGATTGTGCTTCAGATTGAAACCTTTAAAAACAGAATCGATCATTGGTCTATTCAAAAGGTGCCATGGATTGCTAATAATGAAGCTAATTCACTTGCAAATGAGGGGGTTCAAACACAAGTGGAGTTGTTGATGGTTGCTAACTGAGGAGACTGTTTTGTGGTCTTGGACCTTTTCCCTCCCTTGGCTTTTTTTCTTGAGTTCTGCTGCCTTTGTTGCTCTGAATCGCACTGATGGTGTTTTTTAAGCTTTGTTTTTTGTTTGTTGTTTCTTTAGCTGCTTGTGGTGGTTCTAGTTTGAATTGCAGGCCTTGTCTTTTGGTGTGTGCTTTTGTAAACTCTTGCTTTTTGGCAGTAGTGTGAATAAATTTTCTGCTCTTGCTTTTAAAAAAAATAATTATTGCTTGTCTTGCTTAATTCAATTTTGAGCATTATAATCCCAAAATGTTGCTAGACTCAAGAAATTTTTTTTTTTGAAAATGTAACTTTCATTCATTAAAATGAAATTACATTGATACTGGTAATAATGAAAAGTACAATAGATTCAAAAAAGTTTTCCTCTTCCTCTTGTAGATCTGAATCTCATTTCATGATTTAAGTCGTCTTATGGATCATATCGAGTCTCGAACCTTATTCATGAGTCTCTAGCACGTACATCACCATCTCGCTTTTGCTTCGATGTATTTTTCTCCATCGAAAACTTTCATCCACGATAAATAAGTGACTGATTCGAGAATCTCCTTGAGCAACCCATAAATCACAAGACAAAATCATCATAGTATAAGGTTAACAATTCTTAATCTACTGTAAACTAAACAAAAAATGAACTCACAAACTAACTCAACTCACAAACCAACTGAGCTCACAAACTGAATTAAGTAGTACTACTAAACCCAAAAAACTAGATCTTGGGACTTTATTCTAATTAAAACAGGAAAATAAAAACTAGAATCACATTCACACCCTCCTCCCCTTTGACGATGAAGCCAATGAGGAGGAGTAATAATAAGACAACTAGAAAAAAAAAACCAGAGAGTTGAGAGAGAAGAGAAAAAGAAGGGGAGGGTAGGGTTTTTAGACTCAAGAAATTTAAATGGAAAGATCAAATCAATAATTGACCAATGAGGTAACAAGTTGTTTATGATGGTTGATATGTTCATCCCAATATAAGATACTGATACATATATACCATGAAAAAATAAAATGCATAGAGCCCAATGCTTGGTAGAGCTACAAAAGTAACAATGGACAAAAATACTTCATCCATCCCTAAATTTTTGTCCTCATTTAACTTTCACAAAATTTAAGAAAAAGTGGTTGAATTTTGTTGAATTACTTTGTTATCCTTAATGTGTGTAAGTGTTTTTGGGGTTTGTGTAATGATGTAATAATAATAAAAGAAAAGGAAGGGTATAATTGAGAATAAAAGTTTAGTGGTTATTTATTTATGGTAAGGAATAAATAAATTGGGACATCCAAAAAAAGAACGATGGACAAAAAAAGGGACGGAGGTAATACTAATTAAGAACATAAGAAAGAAATTAAAGATAGAGAAGAATAGCCACATGTTTAAGGAAGATGCTAGATCAAGATTAAATTCACTTACTATGTTGATATTTTCTATCAAGGTAACAAGCTTGTGATCAATTGAGTTGCCTTGTATCTGCAGTACATCAACTTAATTATATTATTTTAGAGCTATATTAACTATATATCTATAACTATCTATAACTACTATATATATAGAAATTAAAATTCACATGAAAATTACATCATCACTCATGATTCTCTCAATTTTGAGGTCATCTTAGGCTATTTTTCACAAAGGCTGGGGGGTGGTTATATTTGACATTTCAACCCTTTTTAGTGGGACCAATTGACACACCCGGACCTAGCACGATCTTTTCGTACGAACGGAATAGTGCAAGATAACGTATAAATTAAACAATATGTCGGTCCGGCTGTGTCAAGTTAGAAGAGAAGATTGGCTTAAGATAAGACGTAGTTGGAAGATGAGACTGGTGACCATGTATGGAAATACTAAAGTGGACTTCTTAAGTCCATAGCCAATGGATTGGACGTCCATTGGTGAATTGGTCGGCGGATTGGGCCACGGATTAAAGTTTTGAGAGGTTTAAAAGAGAAGAGAAAGTTTGGCCCAGGGTCAGAGTAGACCCGGTGCCGGGCTACCCTATAAATATGGGGAGGCCGAGCCTCTCCCCCCTCATTTTCTCTCTTTCTCTTTTCTCTCCTTTCTCTTTTTTCTCAATTGCTCTTTTGGAGCAATTTTGCACTTTTGGCCGATCCGGACAAACCGACCGCCAGTTCAAGGCGAGATCTTGGTGAGTTGTTCTTAACTCCTTGATCTTCATTTCTCTAAGTTTGCACGTCTATCCATGCATTGGTCTAGGAGAAATTCAAGCTCAAAGTTAGGTTAAGCTTTTAGTTAGATTTTAAGTTTAGTTTTGAGATTTAGGAACTTTGAGCTTGCAATTCTCGTTTCTACTCCGGTAAACGCGTAGTGGGAGGTGAGAGGAAACTCCATCTCGAATTTTGCACCAAACGGTGGATCGAGGGGCTCGGGATCCGAGGAAATGCTCAGATCCCGAGAGGGGCCGAGTGGCTCCTGCGCGGGAGTCGCGTCTCTCCCGCGCGGGAGAGACGGCATGGCCGAGTCCCGCGCGGGACTCAAGCCAGTCTTGCGCGGGACCTGGCCAATTTTGGCCACCCGCGCGGGTGGGCCTCTCTGGCCCAATCCGTGGCTGGGCCTGACCCAGCCACGCGGGAGGGCCTTTATGGCCCAGAATCCGGGGCCCACGGGTCCCCAGGGGCATTTTCGTAATTTTTCACCAAGTGTCCAATTTTTACCCCGGAACCTCCCAGACAATTTTCTAAGCCCCGAATCACATCCAAACCCAGTCGTAGGTCATATTAGAGCCTCATAGGTGCATTCATAAATTGAATTATGAATGCTAACGTATATTTCCATGTATTAGGGCTCCGGATAATCGAATGCGGCGATGCACCGGAGGTTAATGCTGCATGGAGCGCTTGGGAGTATACGATTCTCCCACTACTGTGAGTGGCTTAGTTTTCAGTGCTTAGCCACTAGGGCAAAATGTTTTAAAAACATAAATTGTTTTAAAAAAAGGTTTTACAACGGTTTTGGGATAAGGGTAATCCACGACACACACTTTTTATTTTGTGATATGCCCACTTATGGGGGTGGGATGATTTTAAAAATATAAAGCTTATGTGTGTTTACATGTTTTAATATTTATATAAAGAGTTTTATTTTTTTTATTATTATGATTATTGGGGTACGATGCCCCTGGAAGAGGAGTGATTGAGTGGGATTCCTCGGGGCTCCAATTTGCGGGAGCGTGGACCGAGTTGAGAGCATGCGTGATACTCAGCCGTGGACCGCCTATCGAGGGGCATGGTGAGTCGAGCCTGGTTGGGAGAGGCGCGTAGGGAAACTCGCCAGAGCTCCAGTTCACTGTGTTCCACCACAGTGAGGCACCACCGAGGGAACGGGCTAGTATATGAGATAAAGAGAAAATGAATATGAAGAAAAAAAAATAGCCCTCGGTGCAGTATGGCATACGACCGGCCAGTCGTGCCTTCAGTTTATTAGGTGGCAGCCCATGAGTATAAATTATTTTTAAAGGTTTTAAATCTTATTCTCCGTGTGAGAATTGAAAAAGAGATTTTTGAAAACAAAATTTATTTATTTACTTTATTTATTTATTCTATTATATTTTGGATTACCCCTGTTTTCCCTAACCCTGATGGAGACCCATTGAATCTCTGTCACTCACCTGTATCCAATTGTGGATGGATGCAGATCCGCGTGTAGAGTCAGCTTTAGAAAGAAGGCTCACTAGAAAACGTCGGTGGCTTAGGCTTAGAAGTTTCCGCTGTGTAGGTATTCTCTAAGTTAGTCCACTGGCATTACTTGTAAAGTTAATTATTTTATTAAATGATTTTTAATTAAAGTTTTAGTTATTTTGCAGCGATGGTATCCATTTCAATGCCTTGCGGTGCTTCTGGTGCGTGACCGGCTGGCACGTACTTCGAGGTAGTGCGGCGGTTGCCACGTGGCCGACCCGGGCGGGTCGGGGCGTGACATCAATAGAGGTGATTATAGAATTTATGGGCTTTAGTTTTTTTTTTTTTAGGGGGGGGGTGGCTTTTTATACTTTATGAGTTTTGGTTTTTTTTGGTTTTTTATGCTTTGGGACTTTTTAATATTAAACTATATATTATATTAAGATATAATAAATACCTTTAGTTCATAATTGATTTACTTAAATACCGTTTCAAATTATTCATTGTTTTATTAATTGTAAAGGCATATAATAATAGGAATTTAACAATTATTTATTTATTTATTTATTTATTTAAAATATTATTAATAATTACAATTCTAAAATTACATTAATAACCTTTAAAATAATCTTATACTTCATTAAATGAAGAGGTGTAATGGTAATTTACAATTACATTATTAAATATCAATTGTTAATTTTTCTAACGAATAATAATTATTTATCATTAATTATTCATTATTAAATTTCCTAATTATAATTCATTATTAATGAATATATTTTTCAAAAAATAAAAAAGGAAAAAAACCGAAGAATTAAGATCCAAAATCCAAACATGTAGTATTCTTGAAAACTGAATCCATAACAAATTAACATCTAACTGAGCTGATGATAAAAATTAAATCATAAAAATGAATAAAACCAATGTAGCCAAGACACTAATTCATATATATATATATATATATATAGTGCTCAAAAGGTGGTCCACGGCTACTTAGTCAGATGCATGCTCTGTCTCAGTCCGCTTGCTCTCATATAGAGCACCGAGCCTTATCTTGTCCTCTCTGGGGCTCCGTCTCTCATTTCGTATGATCATGCCCCGTCGGGCACTCATCTCATACCTCATGTATACATATTTAAAATATAATTATATGCATACATACATACATTTTCATAAATTAAAATTTTCACAAAATATACCTGCCCCATGTGGCATACCTTAATGTGGGTGATTGTGTGAGGGAATACCCGAACCCCAAAACATGTAATTAAATCATTTACAAATAAGTAAAACGTTTAGCCCTAAATGGATAAATGTCGAAACAAAGCTACTCACAGTATTGAGAGATTTCTCCCACGAAATCAAACTCCGGAGTATCGCCGCACTGGATCATCCGGAAACCTAATGCACGTAAAATGAATTAGAAATCTAATTTGAATTCTCCTAGATGATTTTAAGGCTCTAATATGCTAAAAACAAAGGTTTGGAAGTGGTCCGAGGGTTAGAAAAGTGCCGGGGAGGTTTTGGGTCAAAAACAGACCTTTTGGCAAAATTATGAAAATGCCCCTCAGGGCCAGGTTGACTCCCGCTTGGGATTGACTAATTCCCGTGCGGGAGTGGGTTTGGATGGACAATTTGGCCATACGAGGTAACTCCCACGTGGGAGACACGATAGAGACTCAATTTTGGTTCTCTTCGCCCTTTTTTGACATTGTTTCTCTGTCAATCGACCTACAAATTGAGACAGGTGATTCTCACAACATCCACAAACAACTTCACCGAAAGAAAAATCGAAATCATCGGCTCAAAATCCTTAAATCTCAAATCTAAACTTAAATTTAACTAAAAACCTAAACCTAACTTTGAGTCATGATTTCTCCGAAACCAATGCATGGAAATATGTGCAAATCTAATCAAATTGAAGATCAAGGTGATTAGAATAACATATTAGAAACTCACCTTATTTCGCTTGTCGGTTTGTCCAGATCGGCCAAAAATCCAAAATGCCTCCGTTTAGCTCTAAAGAGAGAAATAAGGGGAGAGGCTCAGCCTCTCTGTATTTATAGGCAATCCCGGCACCGGGCCTACTCGAACCCCGGGCCAGACCTTTTCCCCTTTCTCAAATCTCTTAAATTCTTGGTCATTGGCTTAGTTTTTTGATTTCTTACACCAATGGACCCCATAACTATTTGTTATGGATTTAGAGGAGGTCTTGTTGGCATTTACTGTTTTCCATGCATTAGGATTGCCATATCTTCCATGACACACGCGACAACCGCCTTACCATCTCGAGATGCGTGCCAAGGAAGTCAGGCTATCCGAGATGGCACAAGGCATAGAATGAGTATCATTGCTATAAAATAATTTACTAAAACTTAATTAGAAAACATTTATAATATAAAATCATTTAGTAAAACAATTTCATTTAATTTAAATTTGTGTACCAGTGGATTAGCTTGAAGGAATACCTACGCAGCGGAATCTAATAACTCTTAATATGGACTCCAACCCAAATCAAGCTTATTATTTAGTCCTAAATTATGGAATTTAATTAGATGGTGAAGTATCAAGGATGAAATTGAAAATATTTAAAGATGAAATTGGGGATGAAATTGAAAATTTTGTAAAACTTAGGGGCGAATTTAAAATTTTGAAAAGTTAAGGGGCATGTTGGAAATTTTCCCAAAAAGGGAAAATACATATAGGTGAGTGGAGGAGGGGCCGGCTACACCAACAGCCCTCCCCCCGCTCTTTCTCCCCCTTTTTCCCAAAAACACCATTTTTGGAGCTTTAAGCTCCCAAACTTCTCTTTATCATTTTTCCCTCAATTCTCAACCAAATTAAACAAACAATGTCATGCCCCGACCCGCCCCGGGTCGGCCTCGTGGCAACCGCCGCGTTGTCTCGAAGTACGTGCTGGCCAGTCACGCACCTGAGGCACCGCAAGGCATAAATGGGCATCATCGCTGTCAAATAAAACTAAAACTTTAATTAGAAAATACTTAATAAAATAATTAACTTTAAAAGTAATGCCATTGGACTAATTGAGAGAATACCTACACAGCGGAAACTTCTATGCTTAAGCCACCGACGCTTCCTAGTGAGCCTCATTTCTTTAGCTGACTCCGATTTGCGAATCTGCATCCATCCATATTGGATACAGGTGAGTGGCAGAGGTTCTAAGAATCTCCATCTGGGTTAGAACAGATAAGGGAAATCCAAAATAAAATAAAATACATAATAATAAAACAAATATTCTTTCTTTAAAATTCTTTTCTGGTTCTTCTGCTGAGAACCCTCTTTTAATGTACTTTAAATTCATAAATAAATATATACACATAAAATGGGCTGGCAACTCTAATCTGTCCCAATAAGGTATACCCGTGCACTGGGTATCCACTGGACCGTCAAGGGTTACTTTATACTTTTAAAACATTTTTTACTTTACTCTCTGGCCCATTCCCTTGACGTTTGCCTTGCTGTGGTGGAACACAGCATCTGGAGCTCTGGTGAGTTTCCCTACGCGCCTCTCCCAACCAGGCTCTACTCACCGTGCCCCTCGATAGGCGGTCCATGGCTGAGTACCACGCATGCTCTCAAACTCGGTCCACGCTCCCGCAAATCGGAGCCCCGAGGAATCCCACTCAATCTCTCATATCTCCGGGGTATCGTACCCCAAACAATTATCAATAATATTTCAAATATATATGTATATATATATTTACACATAAAACATTTTATATTTAAAACATATAATCACACACACATAGGTCTTATACACCTTTTTAAATCATCCCACTCACGGTGTGGGTCTATCACAAATAAATTGTGTGTGTATGGATTTCCCATGTTCCAAATCCGTTTTGAAACATTTATGTTTTAAAATCATTTTCTAAATCCCCATTTCCCAGTGGCTAAACAGAGAAATCTAGGCCACTCACAGTATTGGGAGATTCGTATACTCCCAAGCGCTCCATGTAGCTTTAACCTCCGGTGCATCGCCGCATTCGATTATCCAGAGCCCTAATACATGCAAATATACGTTAGCATCCATAATTACATTTATGAATGCACCTATGAGGCTCTAACATGACCTACGACTGGGCTTGAATGTGATTCGGGGCTAGGAAAAGTATCCAGGAGGTTCTGGGGTAAAAATTGGACACTTGGTAAAAAATTACGAAAATGCCCCTGGGGACCCGTGGGCCCCACACTCGGGCTGGGCCAGGCAGGCCCTCCCGCGTGGCTGGGCCAGGCCCTCCCGCCTGGCTGGGCCAGGCCCAGCCACGGGCTAGGCCTGCGGAAGGCCACCCGCGCGGGTGGCCAATTTGGCCAAGTCCCACGCGGGACTGGCCCGAGTCCCGCGCTGAACTCGGCCTGGCCGTCTCTCCCGCGCGGGAGCCGCTCGGCACCCCTCGGGATCCGAGCATTTTCTCAGATCCCGAGCCCCTCGGTCCATGGTTTCGCGTGAAATTCGAGATGGAGGTTCCTCACACCTCCCACGACACGTTTACCAGAGCAGAAACGAGAATTACAAGCTCAAAGTTTCTAGATCTGAAATCTAAACTTAAAATTTAACAAAAAGCTAAACCTAACTTTGAACTTGGATCTCTCCTAAACCGATGCATGGAAGAACGTGCAAACTTAACAAAACGTAGATCGAAGAGTTAAGAATAACTCACCAAGATCTCGCCTCGAACTGGCGGTCAGTTTGTCCAGATCTGCCAATTGTCCAAAATACCTCCATTTGGCTCCAGAGAGAAAAAGAAAAAGAAAAAAGAGAAATGAAGAAAAGCTTTGGCTCACCCCTATAAATAGAGGATCCCGACACCGTGTCTACTCGGACCCCGAGTCAAACTTTTCCCCTTTTTCAACTTTCTTTCATTTCCACCCATTGGCTAAATCCTTTGCTTTCTTGTGCCAATGGGGCCCATAATAAATTTCTAAGGACTTAATTGGAGGTCTTTTTGGCATTTACAATTTCCATGCACGGTTAGTTATTTTATCTTTAGACTCCTTCTTATCCAAATTTTAACTTCTCTTCATACTTGACACAGCCGGACTGACATATTATTAAATTATTACGTCATCTTACACTATTCCGTTCGTACGAAAAGGTCGTGCTAGGTCTGGGTGTGTCAAACAAGTAGCCTAAATTGGAGTATTTTCTGAGCTTTACACATTAGTGGCGATTATTCTCGGAGAGGAGCAAGAATTTAAGCTCAAGGAGAAAAAGAAATTTCGGAGTAGAGATTTGGAGAAAACGAGCTCAATTCGAGTTGAGCTATTAAGATATGTTGTTCTCCTCCCCAAGAGCTTTCAATTGATGTAAAAAGCATGAAAATTGGTTAAGTATAGGTTAAGATCTCAGATTTTTGAAGAAAAATGGGTATTTTGAGGTTAATTGGTAGATTTAAACTTTAATTGTGATTGTGTGACGTTGTGGATGGAGTATGTAGTGTATTTGGCTTTAGGAGGCCACAAATGAAGTTAGAAGTGTAAAGATTGAGTTTAGTGGCGTTGGAGTGGTAAAGGGTGACTCCCGGGCGGGACACGATGGTTTTCTGCGCGGGAGTCAAGCAAAAAAGAGAAAGTTGGTTTCAAACAAATCCCGCACCAAACCGAACCATATCTGGTGCCAGACTCAACAAAATTAGGTTAGTTTTAGCTTTTTTTGAAATTATTTTGAGTTCTCTACAATTTTTTCAGAAATAGCCTTCCCCTAATTCCGACCCTAAGATAGAGAAAAATGTAATTTTCTCCAATGTCATCAAAATTATCAGTTTTCAGGTGACATTAGATTCCGAATTTAATTTGAAATAGAAGAAGGCCGAATTGGGCTATGTGATATACTACGAAGTAGTAGTAGATTTAGTGAAATTTCATTTGGCTCAAGAATTGAGTCAATTGGTCAAGAAAAGAATGAGTTGCGGCGTTGACAGTCAGTTGGTTTTTTGTTGACCTTTTCCAATTTTGATAGTTTTTTACCTTGGCTAAGTCTAAAGCCATTTCCGGAGTGTATTAGAGTCTATTTAGGTTACCTTGGGTCATCAAGTGTATTTATGATTTTGGAAATGAATTTAATGAGATTTAATTGCAAAATTAGGAGCACTGATGATGGATTGCGATAAGGGCTCCTGCTGTGCAATTGGGATAGTGCGGGAGTATACTACTCTCCTAATTTGCGAGTGGTTCGGCCTTAATGTTTAGTGACATTGATGGCAAATGCTTTCAATTATTTTAAATTAAATGTTTTATTGTTTTTGGGCATAATGTATCACTGCACAAGCATCTACAAACTTTTATGAGGGCGGGATATGCTACATATATATATGATATGAAATATTTAAAGGATTTTATGAAAACCCGATCGAGGCATGTTGAGAGTTCGTATGTGGCTTGCCCGATCGAGATGTTTTATATAAACCTAATCGTGGCGTGATTACAGTCCGTGTGAGACCTGCCCGATTGAGGTCTGATATTAGTCCATGATGGACTGCCCATGAGGCGCTATTTGCTAGCTACTATATAGCCTGTGGACCGTCTATTTAAGAGAAGCACAGGTACACCGTGCTCCTAGAGTTAAGAGGCGCGTAGGGTGACTTGCCAGGAGGGTAGTGTACTTGCTTGATGCAATGCACAGCAATGTTGGGAGAAAATGGGCACAGCATTGAGATGCATATTATTATTTTTATATAAAGAAATAAATGATGAGAATTCTCCCAACGGTTTGAGTTCATCGACGGATGAGGCTCAAGTCTATTTAAGCCGCCCTAACAAAAAATCTATTTTATGAAAAAGATTTATTGGTGGGAAATATTTTATAAAGAAATTGATGATATCTATGATGGTTTTTGGTGTAATTATATCCCCCATCATCTTTGGTCTTTTACATTGTTTCCAAACCACATCACTGAGTCCGTTGACATACCCTATGGTTATTTACATTTTTTCTGGCATTGTTGCTTATTGAGGAGCAATTACCTCAAAAAGCATGCAGATAGGCTTCTAGTTTGTGTAGATGTTCTATTCATAGAATTAGTGATCTACGTGTATTTTAAATTCCACTGCGTATTGTTCTGATTTCACTCCGCACACACTTGTAAGCACATTTTGATTTCATATGTGGTCCTTGGGGGACTTTATTACTATAATTGTGCTATTTGAAGATATTATATTTAAATGTTAAAAACATTGTCTTATGTGATTGATATTTGATATTTATTTTATGCTTAGTATACTATGCCTTGTGCTGTTATGGATGCGTGGGTGCACACACGTACTTCAAGGTAGTACGACGGCTGCCATGTGGCCAAGCCTGCGGGTCGGGGTCTGACACTAAGCCATTGACACCTCCTAGTGAGCCTCCAATCTATCTGTCATCCTCACACGTGGAACTGTATCCAACAAAGTTGGCAACATGTGAGTGACAGAGGTTCAATGGGTCTCCATTAAGGGGTTTGGGAAAACGAGAATAATCCAAAAGAAATTTATAAAACAATAGTTTTATATTCAAAACCTTTTTCTCCCAAATCCTCTTTCAAATTTAAAATCAATAATTTAAATAAATGAACTTTAACTTAAATTTAAAATAATTCTTAAATGGGCTGGCCGTAAAACACTGAAGGCTCGACCCTTCGGTCAGATACCTTACTACACCGAGGGCTATCATTATTTTCCCAAATCATTTCTCTTTTATTTTTCTCTAAAGCCCGTTCCCTCAATGGTGCCATTCGTTGCGGGTGGAGCACAGCTACACTAGCCCTAGCGAGTTACGTTACGCGCCTCTCTGTCCTAGGGTCTCCTTACTCACCGTGCCCCTCAAAAAGCTATCCACGGCTACTTAATCGGTGGCATGCCCCGTTCTCGGCCCACTCGCTCTTTCCAGAGCCACTCGTCTCTGAGCGCCGAGTCTCTATCTCATATGCCGCACCCCTCGTTAGGTGGTGTTGGCAATCGTCGTCCTCATCTCATATAAATACAAATATATACAAATATATATATGTCATAAATACAAAACATACATACATATACATACATACATAAACATATGTATGTATATCATTTTATAAAAATCATCCCACCCTTAAAATTGGTGTATCTAATTAAAACGTGTGTAGTGGATTACCCGTATCCCAAAACATTTATAAACATTTTATAAAACATTATATTTAAAATATTGTAACATTTAACCCTAAAAGCTAAGCAATGAAATCTAAGTCACTCACTATACTGGAAGGTTCATATACTCCCAAAATATCCACGATGATTAGTCTCCGGAGTGTCGCCGCACTCGATCGTCCGGAACCCTAATTACACGGAAGTACACATTAGCATTCATAAATAAATATATGAATGTACCTATGAGGCTCTACTATCACCTAAGATGATGTTCGGATGTGATTCAGGGGTTTGAAAAGTGTCCAGGAAGGTTTCTAGTAAAAATCGGACACTTTGAGCAAAATTACAAAATTGCCCCTTAGGGCCAAGCTAACTCCCCCGCAGGACTTAGCTAAGCCTCGTGCAGGACTTGGGTTGGTGACAGCTATCACGCCCCGACCGGCTCGGGTCGGCCACGTGGCAACCGCCGCGCTGCCTCAAAGTACGTGCCGGTCGCTCACGCACCAAAACACCGTAAGGCAAAGAAATGGATATCATCGCTGCAAAACAACTAAAACTTTAATTAAAAATCATTTAATAAAATAATAAGCCTTTAAGCTAATACCAGTTGACTAGTTTAGAGAATACCTATACAGCAGAAACTACTAAGCCTAAGCCACCGACGCCTCCTAGTGAGCTTCCATTCTATTAGCTGACCTCGTACGCGGATCTGCATCCATCCACATTGGATACAAGTGAGTGACAGAGGTTCAATGAATCTCCATCGGGGTTAGGGAAAACAGGGGTTATCCAACTTAAAATAATAATAAAATAAATATTTTTCTTTTCAAACTCTTTTCTGGTTTTCCAACCGAGAACCCTCTTTTAAATCTCTTAAAATAAATATATATACATATATATATATGTCTCAAATGGGCTGGTATCTCTTTTATACTGAAGGCTTGACCCGTCAGTCGTATGCCTCACTGCACCGAGGGCTATCTCTTTTCTTTATAAAATATTTTCACATTTTCTCTTTCTCTAGCCCATTCCCTCGGTGGTGCCCATCACTGTGGTGAAACACAGCTACCTCTGACCTGGTGAGTCTCCCTTCGTGCCTCTCTACTCCAGGCCATCATATTTTCCGTGCCCCTTCAAAAAGGCGGTCCACAAGAACCTCATCAGCATGCCTCTCACTCGGTCCACGCTCTCGCATATTGGAGTACCGAGGGACCCACTCAGTCACTCATTTCCCAAGGGTATCGTACCCTCAATAATCATAATAATAATATTTCTTATATATATATTTAAAGCATGTAAACACACACAAGCTTTTATATCTTTAAAATCACCCCACCCTTTAGATGGGTGCATCAGAAAATAAAAAGTGTGTGTCGTGCATTACCTTTATTCCAAAACAGTTGTAAAACCTTTTAAAACAATTTATATTTTTAAAAAATTTAAAAGAATGTTTGTCCCTAGTGGCTAAGCACTGAAAACAAAGCCACTCACAGTATTGGGAGATTCGTATACTCCCAAGCGCTCCATGTAGCTTAACCTCTGGAGTGTCACTGCACTCGATTCAACCGAAGCCATAATATATGGAAATATGCGTTAGCATTCATAATTAATGAATGCACCTACGTGGATCTAGCATGATCTAAGATGATGTTTGGATGTGGTTTGGAAGGCTCGAAAGTGTTTCGAATTGATTTGGGGTCAATTAGGGTTTCGGGAGGTGAAATGACCGTTTTGCCCTTAAAGGGCAAGACTGGTGCCAAATCTAGAGTGGACTGGCGCCAAATCTAGAGTGGACTGGCACAGGTTCTCCTCGACCAAAAGGCCGTCGGCTGACAAGTAGAAACTGCGTCGGTTCTATATAGATCCGGCGCCGGATCTGTTCTTGGTTTCAAACCCGAGAATTCTTCAATTTTTCTCTTAGCTCGAAATCCGATGCAATCGTCCACCAATTCAGCTACAATTTCAGATGCATACACCTTAATGCATCCACAACACGTTTACTGAAGGAAAAACAAGAATCATAAGCTCAAAGTTCCTAGATCTCGATTTTAAACTAAGAATTTAACTAAAAAGCTAAACTAAATTTGAGCTTGGATCTCTCATAAACCAATGCATGGAAATGCGTGCAAACTTAGAAAAACGTAGATCGAGGTGAGTAGAATGACATATTAAAAACTCACCTTGTTTTGCCAGCCGGTTTGTCCAGATCTGCCAAAAACTCCAAAATGCCTCCGTTTGGCTCCAAAGAGAAAAAGAAAAGAAAATGAGAGAAAAAGAAAAAGAGAAATAAGGGCTCTCACAATCTGACCCACTGTCTGACCGCCCATCACAATCTCACATAGGGCCCTCGGCCCATCACATCACATACAGGGCCGACAACCATCACATCTCTCATCCTCTCTGGGGTAGAGAACTCTATGAGGTCTCATGCTCTCCCCAATCACACACTGGGCCAGTCCTCTCGAGTGGTCATTATAGAGATCCTCAAGATCTCGATCTCTGACCCTCCCTCTCATGGGGATGCCTCACATTGTCACGCCCCGACCCGCAAGCTCGGCCACGCGACAACCACCGTACCACCTCGAGATGCGTACCTCGTCAGGCGGGCAACCAAGATGGCACAAGGCTTAAAAATAAAGGATATTCGAGCAATATATGAAAACATACGAAATTATCATAGATAATACAGTTTAAAAATATTTCAAAATAAAATGTCACATCTTACGGTGCTCCATGCAGCGGAAAGTATTATTTATAAATACACAAATGTATGTGTAAGATGTAATAATATTCCGAGCCAAGATATACCAAGTAAAATGAGGTGGCACCTACAATATAGTGTCCACAGAGACGAACTGGGATCACTGGCCACCAGGACGTCCGCCGTCCAAAGTCTGATGATCTGAGAACAAAAGTGAATAGGGTGAGTACATAAACTTGTACCCAGTGAGAGACTCGGTTATAAAGACCGATCACCTCAGGCTGGGGATATGAAATAATCCAAATATCAATTTAATAAATCATTTACTAAATATATTAAATCCCAAGCCAAATTAAATATCAAATCCATAATAATATTTACATAAGGGCTGGCATCTGAAATCGTCCCAATAAGGTATACCCGTGCACTGGGGTATCCACTGGACCGTCAAGGGTTACTTTATACTTTTAAAATATTTTTACTTTACTCTCTGGCCCATTCCCTTGACGTTTGCCTTGCTGTGGTGGAACACAGCATATAGAAGTCCTGGCGAGTTTCCCTACGCGCCTCTCGCACTCAGAAGCGACTCACCGTGCCCCTCGATCGGCGGTCCACGGCTGAGTAACAGGCATGCTCTCAACTCGGTCCACGCTCCTTCATATTGGAGCCCCGAGGACTCACTCAATCTCTCATCTCTCAGGGGTATCATTTCCCCAAACAATAATCAATAATAATTTCAATCTCTCAGGGATATCGTTTTCCCATACAATAATCGATAATAATTTCAATATATATAATTTATTGAAACTCCCACCCTTTTAAATCATTTGTAAACTCAGTGTGTGAGGGTGGACAATTCATATCCCAAAACATATATAAACAATTTAATAAAGCATTTATAAATAAATTTGCAAACGGTTAACCCTCAATGGTCAACCAATATAATCCAAGCCACTCACAAGTGAGGAGAGTTGTATACTCCCCGATTACCCACGAATGCCTTAGCTCAAATTGCTACCGGTCCAAATCTCGTACAATCAAGTACCTAAATAATCAAATTAAAATCTAATTTGATTAATAAAGGCATTCAACCATCAATTAAATCATAAATCAAAACCAATTAAAGGTCTCAGACTAAAATTGACAATTCCGGAAATCAATTGAAGATAATTGGAGTCAATTGGGGTCAAATGGGGTCTAGGGTTGCAAAATTACCAAAATGCCCCTGGAGCTATAGTGTCATTGTCGGCAGGTGGCTCACTCCCGGGCGGGAGTGAGCCAAAAATGGCAACTCCGGCGCGGGACACAGCAGGTCCGGCGTCGGACCTAGCTCCAGACCATGGCCGAGTTCGGCCTTTCATCAAAACAAGCTCGGTTTGAGTTCGATTCAACACCAATCCGCACCAAAATTGAAACACAGCAAGTTAAACACATGATCTATGAATTCACATCTTCAAGAACGGAATCAAACAATAAATCATGCTCGAATTTTTGGATCAAAACATCAAGAGTTGACTTTACTCGGGCAAAACAGAAATCTCAACTTCAATCATCAAATTCTCTTAGCACAGACCATGAAATCAAGCATGTAAACTATCAAATTAAAGCTTGATGAGTCTAGAACAACATACCAAATTCTCAGCTAAAACGCACGGTTGAATCAAAAGATATAAGCTGATGAACAAACTGTCGCCAAATTTCTAGATTTCAAGATTTGATGATTTCCTTAGAAATCTTGATGTTTTGATCTTCAAGGAGGCAAAATAAGTTGATATTGATGATTGATGAAGGGTTTGAAGAGGGATTGAAGGCTTGGTTCAGAGAGAATTGGAAGAGAGAGATCGGAGAAGTGAAGAAGGAGAGAAAATGGGAAAATGGGGGTCTCGGCCATCCGAGACCCCTTTAAAATTGACGGGTCCGGCGCCGGACCCGACCCTGTCCGGCGCCGGAGTCAAGGTTTTTCTTAGTTGACTCCGGTCAACTCACAACCAATTGCCTCGGGTCTCGATTCCAAGTGGGGCCCACATCCCCGGACTTCAATTTTAGGGTTTTTAAGCTTGAAATTGAGCTAAACGAAGTTTAAAACATCCATGGGAATCAAATTTGGTATATTGTCAAGACATCAATTCATGATTATACAACTTGACACGTGCGGACTAGGTCCAGGCGTGTCAACTCTCCCCTCCTTACAAAAATTTTGTCCCCGAAATTTAAACAAATTAATCATCAAACAAATGGGGAATCTCGTCTCATATCATTCTCGGGCTCCCAAGTCTGCTGCTTAATCTGCGAACTTTTCCATAAAACTTGCACTAAAGGTACCGATTTATTCCTTAAGGATCGAACCTCTCGTTCCAATATGGCTACAAGTCGAACCCTGAAGTTCAAACTTTTCTTCAACTTCACAGGTGGTGCTTGAAGAACGTGTGACGAATCAAGTACATATTTTCGGAGCATAGATATATGAAAGACATCATGTATCCGAACCACGTCAGGTGGCAACTCCAATCGATACGCCACCGGTCCAATTTGTTCAATGACAAGGAATGGACCAATGTACCTCAGATTCAGTTTTCCCGCCTTGCGGAAACGAATAACACCTTTCCAAAAAGAAACCTTCAAAAACACTTGATCTCCCACTTGGAACTCCAAAGGTGTCCTCCTTCGCTATGCATATTTTCGATCTCGATCTTGGGCTACCTGAAATCGTTTTCGGATGAATTTAAAATTACTATTCAAATCTTGAGTTTGAACCTCATCCTTTCCTTAACATAGCCTACCCTTACCTAATTATGGTTTAGGTCTTCTTTATTTAAGTATGGCCTTTAGAGGTTCTTTCTTTGCTGTAGTTATGCTTGCTTGATGCTCTCGCTTTGTTCTTGTCTCATCCTTTAAGTCTCTCCCAACTAGACTATCCTTTTTGTTTCTTTTGAGGTTCCTTACCTCTTACTCTTCGTAGGAGTTCCTTCTCCTTTTTCATTATCATTGCCTCTCACCTCGAGGTAATTCTCTGACGTGTTTCCGGTCGTTTTGTAGTTTTGTACTCGTCTTTGTAACCAAGCTATCGGGAAAGACCTTTGCTTAACTCTCTCACCTCCACGGCGAGGATGCGGTTAGTTAATTATCTTTCCCCTATCTTGGTTTCGCTTCTTCGTTTTGCCTCTTACTTTTATTTCCTTTCCTTTCTGATCTTCTTCCATTCAAAACTCACGGCGTATGAGTCGAGCTCTAATACACACTGGCCCACACTCGGCCATATCATAACAGAGAAATCAGAGATCATGCCCTCTCGGCTCTCACAAGCTGACCCACTCAATGACCGCCCATCAAAATCACAAATAGAGCCCTCGGCCCATCATGTCACATACAGGCCCATGGCCCATCAAATCTCATCTCACATCCTCTCAGGGATGGAAAACTCTGGGTGGTCTCATGCACACCCCAAATCATACACTAGGCCGGTCCTCTCGAGTGGTCATCACAAAGATCCTCAAGATCTCGATCTCTGACCCTTTCTCTCATAGGGACGCCTCTCATGGCTCCCAAATCAATCACACTTGAGCCTCGACTATATACCCATCCATATCATTTCTCTTGCCCCTTAGGCATTTCTTCAATTTTATTTTCTTGAGGTATTCAATTCAGGAGGTGTCACGTGTCTCTTATCATTCTGACCTCATTCCTTCACACTAGCTTCCTTGCTAAAGGTCAATCTCTTTTCCCTTCTTCTCATCAATAATATTTTTCTAGGGTCTCCATATCCGTATTTCTTTCTTTCTTTTTTTTTTCCATTCTTCATTTTCCGTTCCGCCCACGTCTATTGTGGGGTCCACTTTCCTCTTGCCTTCTCGTCCATTGTGGAATAGCGTAATTCACGCTTGTCACACACATGTTGCATTCTTGGTAGTTTCTTTCTCTTCACATTTCTCTTGAAGTTTCATCTCCATTCTTTTCACTTGATCTTCCTTATGGTCCATTGCCATCTTTAGGCATCACTTGTAATTCTTGTCATCCTTACTCCGTTTTCCTTGGGATCATCTTCGTGTCATTTCTTTTCTTTATTTTTCTTTTACCATGATTTACGTGATCTTCCATTTCTTATCCAGGGTTTCCTTTGCCTGAATTCATTCTTCCCTCTTTACTCTCTTCTCTGACCTTCTTTATCTTTCTCATTCTTATTCCGCTTTCCTTCTAACACCTCTGATCCTCTTAGGTGTTAG
Organism: Microcos paniculata; assembly: GCA_030664755.1. Taxonomy (NCBI): domain Eukaryota; kingdom Viridiplantae; phylum Streptophyta; class Magnoliopsida; order Malvales; family Malvaceae; genus Microcos; species Microcos paniculata. The sequence goes on along the minus strand of CP131458.1, from coordinate 43,412,883 downwards.
AACTTCCTTTCTGTTTTTCATACTGGCTGTGCTCATAGAAGTTTATGAGCTTGATCGATTCCTTTCTTATTCCCGTACTCCTTCCCTTGAGTACTCGGGATTTCCTTTACCTTAGCCATCTTCGGCTATTAATCCGTCGATATCTCTTCTTTGTCATTCAATGAAATCTAGTCATCTCCTTTGCCACATGTTCAACTCACGCTGAGTCATAAAGTGCTTGAGACTCTAGTGATCAGTGTAGTTACGACAAGTTTCACCATATAAATGATGACGCCAAATCTTCAAGGCGAAGACAATGGCAGTAAGCTCCAAATCATGTATTGGATAATTGATCTCATTCGGTTTCAATTGACGTGAAGCATATGCAATTATTCGCTCGTCTTGCATCAACACACATCCAAGTCCGTTACTCGATGCATCGGTATACACAGGGAACTCCATGCCGCTCACAGGTAAGCAAGTACCGGTACAGTCGTCAATTTATCCTTCAACTTCTGGAAACTCTTTTCACATTCCTCTGACCAAACAAACTTAGTGTTCTTGCGGGTCAACTTGGTCAATGGTGCAGCAATCGTGGAAAATCCATCCACAAATCTCCGATAATATCCAGCTAATATCAAGAAATTTGAATCTCCGTAGGAGTTGTAGGACATTTCCAATTGGTGATTGCCTAAATCTTGCTGGAATCCACATATATACCATCCTTAGACACAACATGTCCAAGGAATCCAACTTGCTGCAACCAAAACTGGCATTTGGAGAGCTTAGCATAAAGCTGATGATTTCAAAGAGTTTGCAACACAATGCGAAGATGATTTGCATGTTCCCGCTGGTTCCTTAAATAAACCAATATGTCATCAATAAAGACAATAACAAATCGGTCTAAGTACCGATAGAATATGCGATTCATCAGATCCATAAATGCTGCTGGAGCATTAGTAAGTCCAAACGACATCACACAGAACTCATAAGGTCCGTATCTGGTACGAAAAGCAGATTTATGAATATCTTTTTCTTAGATCTTCAACTGATGATAGCCTGACCGTAGGTCAATCTTGGAAAACACTCCGGCTCCTCGAAGTTGATCAAACAAATCGTCGATGCGAGGTAATGGATATCTATTCTTTACAGTCACCGCATTCAGTTTGCGGTAGTCAATGCAAAGTCGCATGAAACCGTCTTTCTTTTTCACAAATAAAACTGGGGCTCCCCAAAGTGATGTACTCGGCCGAATGAACCCTTTATCCAACAATTCGGCGAGTTGTTTCTTCAGCTCAATCAGTTCAATGGGTACCATTCTGTATGGAGCCATAGAAATTGGATCCGTACCAGGATAAACTTCGATCGGAAAGTCAAAGTCTCTCTCTGGTGGCAAACCAGGTAATTCATCAGGAAAGACATTCGAAAACTCATTAACTACCGGAATATCTTCAATGTTAGGCTCTTCCATAGATTTATCTACTACATGGGCTAACACAACTTTACACCCTTTAAGTAGTAGCTTACTTACTTTGATAGCGGAGATGACATTCGGTGTGCCGCTGCGCTCGCTGTAAAAGTCAATCATGCTGCCGTCAGGTCGTGGAATTCTCACTAAATGGTGCTCGCAAAAGATCTGAGCACAATGTCTCCCAAGCCAATCCATTCCCAAGATGGCATCGAAGTCAGACATTTGAAGTGAAATTAAGTCTGCTTCGAAAGTCAGGTTTTCCAGCTTCACTGCACATTCTTTGTACACCGTATTTCGAACCATTCTCTCACCCAACGGCGTATTCACCAATATCTCATACCCCAAGGGCGATAACGCTCGATCCGCATGCACGGCAAACTTGGTATTAACATAGGACAATGCAGCTCCAGTGTCCATAATCACATATGCCGGTTGATCGAAAATAATTACCACGCTTAACGTTCAAAAATTTTCAAAAGCGGTTACTTTTGCTCGGCAAGCAGTTACGAGTACCATGATATCTTTATTCACAAGAAATAACCATCCATCAATATTTAAATATTTACTTACCGGTGACTTCATCAGGACGTGCATCGGCGTCCTCTTGCCACAAAGCATAAACCTGTGTATGTTGTCGCTGCTGCTGTTGCTGTAGGGGTTGTCTCGGGTTTGCTGAACTACTACCAATACCCAAATGCGGCTGACAGGTAAAAGGTGCGGTGAAAGAATGTCGCATAGATTGAAACGGACGGTAACCTCCATAGTTGCTCGGTCTGACTGGAGGCTGACTAAAACTCCGTCTGGGTGGTAAAGAAATAGTAGATGGACATACACGTGCTACGTGACCCATGCCTCCGCACCGAAAACATCGAGGTCCAGCCCTACACGGGCCAAAATGAAAACGCCTACAGTTTGGGCATCGATGTCCAGACTCCACTCTCTTCTTTCCAAACCTTCCTTTGGCCTTGGGCCCAAATCCACACTTCTCTTTTCCTCGACCACCAAAAGGAAACGGTGGCATCGGCGTTGACATCGGTGGTGATGAATGAACTGGTGGTGTAATACCGGTAGGCGGATAAGTGCCAATGGCCATCAGTGATGAGAAGAATCTATTGGCCCAATTGTCAAACATTCGCTCGAAATCAGCGGGCGTAAACTGCACCAGCGTGGCAGTCGTCGGAGGTGGGGGTGGTGGAATATCAGTATGAGCATCCTGATGATGCGTCTCATCAACAGGCGTAATAGGTGGAACAGGCTCATCCGGAATCTCAGTGGTCTCCGGGTCTACAGTAGGCTGAATCTCAGGCTGCGTACGTGGTCGACCTCTTCTCATAGGTATAGAGGGATCAGGGGTAGGAACAGAAGGATTCGGAATACTTCTCCTTTTAGGTGGCATGGTGCAACTATACATAAAATCTTAGTCAGTAGACGAAAATACATCTATACCAACCATACCCTCAAATTTCTTACCCCAAAATCAAAAATCTCAAAATTATATAAACTGCTTGGCTCGGTATAACATAAATATATATTATATTTTTAAAATTTGCTCTGATACCAATTTAATTGTCCGCCCCGACTCGCAGGCTCGGCCACGCGACAACCGCCGTACCACCTCGAGATGCGTACCTCGTCAGGCGGGCAACCAAGATGGCACAAGGCTTAAAAATAAAGGATATTCGAGCAATATATGAAAACATACGAAATTATCATAGATAATACAGTTTAAAAATATTTCAAAATAAAATGTCACATCTTACGGTGCTCCATGCAGCGGAAAGTATTATTTATAAATACACAAATGTATGTGTAAGATGTAATAATATTCCGAGCCAAGATATACCAAGTAAAATGAGGTGGCACCTACAATATAGTGTCCACAGAGACGAACTGGGATCACTGGCCACCAGGACGTCCGCCGTCCAAAGTCTGATGATCTGAGAACAAAAGTGAATAGGGTGAGTACATAAACTTGTACCCAGTGAGAGACTCGGTTATAAAGACCGATCACCTCAGGCTGGGGATATGAAATAATCCAAATATCAATTTAATAAATCATTTACTAAATATATTAAATCCCAAGCCAAATTAAATATCAAATCCATAATAATATTTACATAAGGGCTGGCATCTGAAATCGTCCCAATAAGGTATACCCGTGCACTGGGGTATCCACTGGACCGTCAAGGGTTACTTTATACTTTTAAAATATTTTTACTTTACTCTCTGGCCCATTCCCTTGACGTTTGCCTTGCTGTGGTGGAACACAGCATATAGAAGTCCTGGCGAGTTTCCCTACGCGCCTCTCGCACTCAGGAGCGACTCACCGTGCCCCTCGATCGGCGGTCCACGGCTGAGTAACAGGCATGCTCTCAACTCGGTCCACGCTCCTTCATATTGGAGCCCCGAGGACTCACTCAATCTCTCATCTCTCAGGGGTATCATTTCCCCAAACAATAATCAATAATAATTTCAATCTCTCAGGGATATCGTTTTCCCATACAATAATCGATAATAATTTCAATATATATAATTTATTGAAACTCCCACCCTTTTAAATCATTTGTAAACTCAGTGTGTGAGGGTGGACAATTCATATCCCAAAACATATATAAACAATTTAATAAAGCATTTATAAATAAATTTGCAAACGGTTAACCCTCAATGGTCAACCAATATAATCCAAGCCACTCACAAGTGAGGAGAGTTGTATACTCCCCGATTACCCACGAATGCCTTAGCTCAAATTGCTACCGGTCCAAATCTCGTACAATCAAGTACCTAAATAATCAAATTAAAATCTAATTTGATTAATAAAGGCATTCAACCATCAATTAAATCATAAATCAAAACCAATTAAAGGTCTCAGACTAAAATTGACAATTCCGGAAATCAATTGAAGATAATTGGAGTCAATTGGGGTCAAATGGGGTCTAGGGTTGCAAAATTACCAAAATGCCCCTGGAGCTATAGTGTCATTGTCGGCAGGTGGCTCACTCCCGGGCGGGAGTGAGCCAAAAATGGCAACTCCGGCGCGGGACACAGCAAGTCCGGCGTCGGACCTAGCTCCAGACCATGGCCGAGTTCGGCCTTTCATCAAAACAAGCTCGGTTTGAGTTCGATTCAACACCAATCCGCACCAAAATTGAAACACAGCAAGTTAAACACATGATCTATGAATTCACATCTTCAAGAACGGAATCAAACAATAAATCATGCTCGAATTTTTGGATCAAAACATCAAGAGTTGACTTTACTCGGGCAAAACAGAAATCTCAACTTCAATCATCAAATTCTCTTAGCACAGACCATGAAATCAAGCATGTAAACTATCAAATTAAAGCTTGATGAGTCTAGAACAACATACCAAATTCTCAGCCAAAACGCACGGTTGAATCAAAAGATATAAGCTGATGAACAAACTGTCGCCAAATTTCTAGATTTCAAGATTTGATGATTTCCTTAGAAATCTTGATGTTTTGATCTTCAAGGAGGCAAAATAAGTTGATATTGATGATTGATGAAGGGTTTGAAGAGGGATTGAAGGCTTGGTTCAGAGAGAATTGGAAGAGAGAGATCGGAGAAGTGAAGAAGGAGAGAAAATGGGAAAATGGGGGTCTCGGCCATCCGAGACCCCTTTAAAATTGACGGGTCCGGCGCCGGACCCGACCCTGTCCGGCGCCGGAGTCAAGGTTTTTCTTAGTTGACTCCGGTCAACTCACAACCAATTGCCTCGGGTCTCGATTCCAAGTGGGGCCCACATCCCCGGACTTCAATTTTAGGGTTTTTAAGCTTGAAATTGAGCTAAACGAAGTTTAAAACATCCATGGGAATCAAATTTGGTATATTGTCAAGACATCAATTCATGATTATACAACTTGACACGTGCGGACTAGGTCCGGGCGTGTCACACATGGCTCCCGAGTTACTCATACATGAGCCTCGACCTCATACCCATCCATGCTATCCCTCTAGCCTCTTAGGCTTTCATTTGTCATTTAGGCTTCTCAAGCCTCTCAAAAAGGGTTTTCTTTCCCCACTGACATCCCCGTCATCGGGGGACGTAGTCGATCGTACCATGTTGATCGCTATATGTTCTTTATTTTTGTGCTTCTCTTTGCTATGCCTTCCTTTTTCCTCCTTTCGTCAACTTCTAAGGTTTCTTATCCCCATCTCTATCCTTTTCTTCCTTTCCATCCGCCCACGTCCATTGTGAGGTCCACATTTCTCTTGCCTTCTGTAGACACTTAATTTTCCATCATATGGTAAGTTTGCATTTTAATTTATGTCCTTGTTCATATATGTTCCAATTTCCATTTTAATTTTAATTTTAATTTCAATTTTCATTTGAATTATAGGTTTATATCTTTTTGGGTCATGGTGCCAATTGTTACTGGGCCACTAGCCCAAAGCCATTGAAAGGAAAAAAAATACAAAGTCCTTTTATTGCTGACTTTCCAAAACAAAGCCCAAATGCAAAATAACACAAGCCCAAGCCCAAGATACTGTCTAAGGCCCAAAACTTGAGTAAACAAAGCTCAAAACGACAACAAATTTGTCATTGCAAATTTGCCCCATTTTGGAAAAAACGGAAGACTGCAACAGAGGCCAGCTGGCCTGAAAACTTTGCCATTTCCAGCAAAAAAAAAGGACTGCCACATAGGACTTTTCATTTGCAAAATAGGCAATTAACAAGAAAAGCAATCACAAAGCAGTCATTAAATAGTAGGTTTAGCTCAAAAATAATAAAGAAACAGAGGTTAATTAGAAAACGAATGAAACAGAAAAAAATATCTTCCCCCCTTTGTTTCACGCTGGAACTACCAGCAAGACAAATGAATTTTTCAGAAGGCTTTTCTCAGAGGCCCATTGAAGCACCTACAAAAGAAAACAAAAAGGGAAGTATTTGGAAGAGACAATCTCAGCCACAAGATCAAAAAGAGAATTGAATCTTAGCCCTCAAAAAGACCTTCAAAGCCCATATAAATAGACTCAATAGTAACAAAAAAGGGGCACGATTTTCGAGATTTTCGAGGGTTCTAAAAGTTGAAAGTTAGGGTTTAGTTTCAGAAGGGAAAGCAGAGAATAGAAAACAACTCGGGATTCCGAGCTTGTTGTAGACTAGTAACCGGTTGTTCTTGGGCTAGGATTCCGCCTGAGAACCGTCGGAATAGAAAAAGGGTTTCGATTTGAGGCCTTTTTGGAGATTTAAGGTTTTTTTGAAAGTTTGTTTGAGGAAAATCGAAGGATGAAAGGTTGAGGAGGACGTTATTGGTGAAAAGGGCAGAACCTTGGCCATTTTTAGGGTTTCGTTTCCAAAATCTGGAAATTAGATCTAGGGTTTTTGGTTTGGAATTTGGTAAATCAGAGTTTGTTTTTGTATTCAGGGGATTAAGAAAGGTAGTTTTGAAGGATTGTGGTTGATTTCAAAGTTTAGGAGACAAAAATCTGGAAAGGTGTTCTTCAGTGTTCTTCAGTGTTTGTGGTGTTCATCATTTGTTCATGTGAAAAAGGGGGTTTTGATCTGTTTGCGAGAAAATTTCTGGCTTTGTTTGTGTTTGTGGAGAGAGAGAGAAGATTCAAGTAAAGAGAGAGATGTGGAGGCTAAAAATGGCAAAAAGGTTGACAAGGGCGTAGAATTTTGGTTTTTATACTAAGGAGGGTAAAATAGACTTTTCACCCTCATTAAAGAGCTCAGCCCGCGTGTCCTCGCTGCTGGCCCGAGGTCCCCCGCCTTCTGGCCCGCGTGTCCCCGCGTGCTGACCCGCGTGTTGCTCCAAGACCCGCTTGCTGCTCCATTCTTGATCCAATCCAATAGCAAAAGCCCACTTTCTAATTTTTGGTACATTTCCTAACTTCAATTTGCTTTAGTTTGTTGACTTTTGTGTAGTTATTACTATTACTATATAATAATGATTGCAATGCATTCATTTTGTTCTCAATCATTCCATCCGCCATGAATATTTGAAAAAGAAAAGTTGTACACTTGTCCAAATTGCCATTCATCATTAAAATTGTTCACGCATTAATTTGTGCATCTAAATTAGGGCCATGCATTGTATTTTTCAATTCATGCCATATTAATCTATATCATCTAGGTTAGATCCATGTATATTTAATCTATGCCATATTAATTTAACTTCATGCATATTTAATTTAGGCTATTTTAATTTAGTTCATGCATATCTAATTTATTTAAATATATTTAATTGGTCTCATTTTAATTTAGGACCATGCATATTTAATTTGTCCCATTTTAATTTAGGTCCATGCATATTTAATTTGTATAATTTTGATCTAGATTCACATATATTTAATTTAGATCCACATCATTTTAATTTAGGTCATACATATTTAATTTATATCCTTTTAATTTAGATCCATGCATATTTAATTTATGTCATTTTAATTTAAATCCATGCATTTTAATTTAAGTCATTTTAATTTAGATTCATGCATATTTAATTTGTCTTAATTTAATCCATGCATATTTATTTTAGGTCATTCTAGTTTAGGTCATACATATTTAATTTATCTCATTTTAGTTTAGATCCATGCAAGCATTTTTAGTTTAAGTCACTTTAATTTAGACCCATCTCATTATTATATGTCATTTAGTAAATTAGGCCCATTCACATTTTTAGTCTAGGCCCATCTCATTTAATTTTTATGTCATTTAGTAATTAGGTCCATTCACATTTTAAGTCTAGGCCCATCTCATTTAATTTATACCATATAGTAACTAGGCCCATTTGCATTTTAGGATCAAGCCCATTTGCATTTTAGTTTTAGGCCAATTTCAATTTATGTCATTTAGCTTAGGCCCATTTACATCATTTAAGCCATTTTGGAAATTGAGTTCATGCATCTTTAATTATTCGTTTAATATATACTTAATATATTTTTTGTGCTAACCCATGTCCTTGGTTTATTTTATCCCATCATTTCATGCATTTAGAAATTAGTGCATCGTTTTCAAAAAAATTCATTTGCATTGGAAATCCCGATGATAGGGGATCAGAGGGGACCTCGTGATTACGAGGACTTCAATGGTTCTCTTAGGTAAGGGTTTTTTGAGATAACCTTATCGGGATTCCGATCGGACCTCGGTAGGCTTCAATATAGATTTTCGTCTATTTTAAAAAAGTAAAAAAAATGATTTTATCCATTCTTTTAAAAGATCATTTGCATATCACATCATATTTATGATTTTTTCAAAATTCCAAACGTTTGTCAACAAATTTCATTTCTCCAAGAAATCCCTAAAAGTATTTTTAAAAGAAAATCCCCTTTATCAGCAAAAGGAATTTCAATTGCAACATAGTTTTAAAAGTTTAAAAATACCTTTTTAGGAAAATCTCAAACTTAATCAATAGTTGAGGTTTTTCTTACAAAATTAAACCTTGGTTAATTTCCTTAATCAGGGTTTTAAAAATAAGATCCAAAAATAAAAGAAATTTAATTATTTTGACATTATTTTCAAAAATCAAAAATATTTTTGAAGGATTTCAATTTGACCCCTACATTGAAATCTTTCTAATTAAACTTAAACCCTTTTTTCTTGAAACTCGCTTTTATTTAAAATCGACATATCAATAAAAGGAATTTAATAATTCTGACATTAGTTTTAAAAAATTGGTTTCAATTTAATCCTCGATGATTGAAGTCTTTCTGATAGGTGTATTTTATACCTATATTATGAGCTATTTTATGAGCATAATTGAATGATTTTATTAATATTATAGCTCATTCTATATTTATTATTCTCACTTTTATCTTATTGTTTGTAGGAAAGTTTTATGGTGAAAATTTAAGAAAACAAAGGAGATTTGGGATGAAAAGATCAAAAAGGATGAATAGATTGAAGTTTGGTTCAAGAGAAGTGCATAGAATGAAGAAACATTGAAGCAGACCTGAAGGCGGCTGGGGTATCATATATGAAACGGCCCTACTTCTTGCCTGAAACAGATGTGGGTTTCATATATGAAACGGGGCCGTTTCTGAGCCGAAAAGTGCGATAGTGTACGACATGAAACGGCGCCGGAATTGTATAGAAACGGCGCCGGTTCTATGTTTTTGAGTCCTACTCGATGTAATCTCCTAATTTTATGTAATCTCTCCAATATAAATACCATAGTTTACGGTTTTTAGACGGGGGAGAGATAATTTTCGGAAGAGGGAAGCACTCAAGGGAGCAACTTTGTCAACTTGGGAGATTTTCTTCTTTACTTTCTTCTTTAATGCAATTGTTTATTTTCTTTGATATGAGTAGCTAAATTCCTTGTTGGGGATTTGGGTAGATCTTCTAGGGATTTTAATTCAATATTTGTATGGATTGATTATCTGTTTTCTTTGTTCTTAATGCGTTTTATGTCTGGCCAACATAGAATAGATCTTTGGAATTGTATGAAGGACTGAGAGGTGAAATATAATTCGTGCTCTAGGAAAATAGACACAATCTAATTGGATACGAGAGTAATTCAATTTATTGTGATAACCATAATTGAATTAGGGTCATGGAGAAACTGATTTAATTATTAATCCTAGGATCTTAATGTTCTTAGCTAATTAGTTTATACTCTGAGAGGTGGTAATCAATTAGTTAGGAAAGCTTAGGATGATCTGAGAGGGCTCCTAAGTAGATTAGTGATTATTATTTTAACCCTGATAATTAAATTCATACATAATTGGATTAAATACCTAGAAGAGAAGCCTAAACCCTCACATCCATTCTATTGACTTTTCTTAATTATTTAATATTTGCTTTCTTAGTTAAATTCTACAATCATCTTCTCTTTAATTGTTTGCAATTAGATTTCATTAAATTCAGTTGTTTTCTTTACAAACTTTGCTAGAATTAGGTTGTTAGTTTTCTCAAGTCCTCGTGGGATCGACCTTGGAATATTCCAAGCTTTACTACTTGATTCTGTTCTCTTGCAGAAAAATCCCGATCAAGTTGGCGCCGTTGCCGGGGACTTGATTTGATTGCTAATATATTCAGTTCTAGTAATTTTAATTTTATTTTCTGTTTTTAGTTTTAATTTAATTTAGCTTACCTTTTCTTTTCTTTGTTCCTTAGGTAGTTTATGACTCGACGAACTGAAGGATTAAATCCGGAAGTTTCCTTGAATCCTGAGATAGAAAAATCAGCAAAGAAACTCAGAGCTGAACTTGTGAGACTTCAAGGAGTAGAAAGGAGATTTTTAAGAGAAAAAGAGATGGCTGACGATAGAGTCAACGATGCGCCTAACAATCAGCCCCAAGGTGCCAATACTGGAGCTAACAATAATCCACCTGCAATTCAGAATGTTCAAGCTCCAATTACTCATCCAATGGCTAATATCCAGCGACCAAAGATGGGGAATAATTCATCATGCATTCGACTTTCTGACAGAGCGAAGAACTATGTGTTGAAGCACACGGTGCTGAACATTCTTCCTCAATTTCATGGGCTGCCTTCGGAAGATGCACTCAATTTTCTCCATGAATTGCATGATATAGTGGCTACTCTTCCACTCACCAATATCTCAATAGAAGAATTAAAGATGAGATGCTTTTCCTATTGTTTGAAAGGAGCAGCGAAGAGTTGGTTGTCAACCTTACAAGAGAATTCTCTTGATTCTTAGGAGAAGGTAACTGATGCTTTTCTCCGTAAATTCTACTCTCCTAGGAAGACAAGTGAATTGAGAAAGAAGATCCAAGACTTTGTACAAGAAGAGAATGAGACTTTTCATGATGCTTGGGACAGATTTAAGGGATTGGTGTGCCAATGTCCTCATCATGGCTATCCAATCAATCTTCTTTATCAATTTTTTTATGAAGGTTTGGATGCTGAATATCAATCTTCTGTAGACAATGCCACTGGAGGGTATATTTCTACAAGAACTGCTGAGCAATTAGAGAATGTATTTGAATCTTTGGCTGCTAGTTCTCAACAAAGAATGGTGAAGAAGAAATCTAGATCAAGCACCTATCAACCTCAAAATCAGAATCAGCTTGATGCCGTTGCCTCTAAAATGGATGTGATTATGAAGGTGGTTTTAGATGATAAGCCAAAGAAACCAGAGGTATGTTTTCGCTGTGGTATGTACGGCCATTCTCCGAAATTTTGCATGAATGAGAATCCTTGTGATGAAGAAGAAAAGTGTTCTGAGAATGTGAATTACATGGGTGCTTATGGAGGACAAAAAGGTGCCAAGAATGATCCCTTTGCACCTACTTATAATCCAGCTTGGCGAAACAATCCGAATTTCTCTTGGTCTAATCAAGGTGCTGCCAATAGACCTCTATCCATCTTACAAAAGCCTCATCCTCAACAATCTCAATTGTCTGCACAAAATTCTGGTATTGAGGATAAGCTTGAAGCTTTTATGACACAATTTGGTTCAAAGCTTGAAAAGCTTGATAAGCTGGATATAATTGAAGATCATTTGGGAAAACTTGATAGAGTTGTTGACTCTCATACCGCTGCTATCAAGAACCTTGAAGTTCAAATGGGTCAAATGGCGAAATTACTTAGTGAGCGTGGTCAAGGTCGACTTCCAAGCAACACGGAAATCAATCCGATGGAACATGTTATGGCAATCACACTTCGAAGTGGCAAGATACTTGAGAATCCTTCAAAAAGAGAAAATCAAGATGTTGTACAAAAAGATTTGGGTGCCGAAAATTTGATTTTTGAGAGCAGAGAAGAAGGAGGGCCGGATCATGATAGAAGCAGGGCCGGTTCTGCTCGACAAAATGGCCAGGGGCAAAGCACCAATTACGGCAAGGAAGCGGCGCCGGATTATGAGACAAGCGGTGCCGGTTCTTCCCTGAAGCATCTTGTTGTTGAAAACGAAGCTGAAACGGCGCTGGAGGAGAAAACAAGCGGCCCCGGAGTTGTCCTGGAACCTGAACCCGAGGTTAAACCTTATGTTCCACCAATTCCATTCCCTCAAAGGCTGAAGAAAAGGCAAGATGAAAGCCAATTCAAGAGATTTATGGATCTCCTTCGAACATTGAAGATCAACATCCCTTTTGTTGAAGCCTTAGCGCAAATGCCCACTTATGCCAAATTCTTGAAGCAATTGATTTCAAATAAGAAGAAGCTTGAAGAGTTTGCAACTGTACCTTTAACGGAGGAATGTAGTGCAATCCTTCAAAGGAAACTACCTCCTAAGTTAAAGGATCCAGGGAGTTTTATCATTCCTTATCAATTTGGTTCTTCAAATAGTTACAATTGTCTTTGTGATTTAGGTGCAAGTATTAATTTGATGCCTTTATCTTTGTTCAGGAAACTTGGAATTGGAGAACTAAAACCGACTACAGTGGCTTTGCAATTAGCGGATAGGTCAATTCGATATCCTGTGGGGATTGTGGAGGATTTGTTGGTGAAAGTGGGAAAATTAATTTTTCCCATTGATATTCTTGTAATGCATATTGAATATGATGTTGATGTTCCTGTGATTGTTGGAAGACCTTTCTTGGCAACAAGTGGAGCTTTAATTGATGTGCCAATGGGAAAGATCACATTTAGAATTGGCAATGAAAGGGAAGTATTTCATATTTTTAAACCTTTGCCAATTCAATATTTTAATGATGATCATATGCTTTTGGATGCAGGACCTAAGGAACAAGATAAGAAGAAGTTCAAAGAGGCCATAACTGTGCTTAATGAACGAGATAAATTGTGTGGATCACCTCCACATAATTTTCAAGGAATTACATGACCTTCTTTGGATAAAAATGTCTAGCTATAGACATTTAAATTTAGCGCTTGTTGGGAGGCAACCCAATATTCTAACTTTTCTTTTCTTTTACTTTATTTTTATTTTCTTTTATTTATTTCTCTACTTACTAACATTTATTTTAATTTTCTGTTGTAGGTAATTTTTGTTAGATTTCTTCAATTTACTTCACCAACTTTACATGGGCAAAGGGAGTATTCTTTATCCTTTTTGTTTTCTTGATTATTTATCAATGTTTTTGCATTAAGGATATTGTTCATGTTTAGTGTGGGGGTGAATTTTTGAATATCTAATTTTTATGTATATATGTAGTTTAGATTAATTTAGTTTCTTAATTTTAATTTTCATTTAATTTCATACTTATTCCTACACTCACTTTATGATTTTTATTTGTGCAGTGATTTGGATGGATTGGTACTCAGAATTCTTTGTTTCATCTAATAATTTTTTTCAGGGAGTTTCTGAATTCTTATCTATTTTTATTTTTTTTTGCATAATATTGAGGACAATATTGTTCTAAGTGTGGGGGGATGGCTTTGAAATTTTTGAAAATGTTTGAAAATTTTTGTCTAACTATTTTCTAATTTTATTTTTTCTGATTTTGTTGGTTGTTTTGAGTTGATGATATGAGTATATAATTTTCTTGGTGATTGAATTAATTGTTAATTTTTTGAGTGCATAATATGATTAAGAGATTGCTTTACGATTTAGGTTTTGTGAATGCTATGAGATTGATTTTGCTAGGAAAGAATGCTTTGAATTGACTTGAGTTACCTAGTGAGATTTTGAGCCTTCATGCCATATTTTCTTTGATATTTATGCCTTCTATGATTTTTGATTTCTAGAACTTGAATTACATCTTTTTGAGATTACATGTTTTAATATATGTGCAAGCATTAAGATAAAGGTCTTTAGGATTTTCGTTTGAGCCAAAAAGCCTACCTTTTATTCATTAATCCAGTAGTGAGCCCATTTGAGCCTATTGATATATCTTTAGCTTTTTCTTTGTAGCCTATCTTAAAGAACCTTGAGCTTAACATGAAAAACAAGTTTTTGCACCCTATTCATTATTAGTAGAGTGTTTACTTCTTTTATTTGTTGTTCTTTGGATTGATTGCAAAAGAATAAGTGTGGGGGAGATGGTAATGTGTATGAGGTAGTGATGAAAAGAAAAAAAAAGAATTCTTGCCAATTTAAAAAAAAATCTGCAAGTGTTGATCTTTAAAAAAAAATGTTGAAAATTGATTGGCATGAATTTCTTCTTGAGCTTAAAAGAGTGAAGAAAGAGGGTGATGATTTTTGCAAAATATGAAAAAGTTGATGGAGTGATTTTTGATCAAGATATTCCGGATATTCTTGATTTCCTTACTCTACTAATTTTGAATTATTTTGTTTTTCCCTTTATCCTTTTCTTTGTGAACATTCTTATCCTTTTGGCCCCATTACAACCCTGATTATAAAGACCTTATGATTTTTGCTTGTACGTATATGTTGGAGTAGTGGAGAATAGATGTTTTTCAAGCCTATGGTAAGTCCAATTTCATGAGAAGATGATGAGAGTAGCTCACCGCAAAACTTTCTAAACACTTGAGAGATTGAGTGACCACTTGAGAGGGAATAGTTAATTTGAAGTGTTTGATCCTAGTGAATGAGGTTGAATAGTGTTTGCAATATTTAGATTGTGAAGTGATTTACTTATGAATTATTATTTGCATGACTGTTGGCAATCTAATTTGGTACTTTGAATTTTATATATCTTTTATTGTTAATTTGAAACTAACCAATGCTTTTCAAACATGTTTGTGGGTATCGTCTTGGTAAACCCTCAAGAGACTATAACTCCTCCACTAGGGACACCTAGGGGTTTAAAGGCTTGTGGCATACGCTAAATGTCACCGTACACCTACGAAAGTGGAATTGTTTTCTGTTTTAGGATTAGTTAATATATTAGAGTGATACATATTGCTTGAGGACAAGCAATGAGGTAAGTGTGGGGGAATTTGATAGGTGTATTTTATACCTATATTATGAGCTATTTTATGAGTATAATTGAATGATTTTATTAATATTATAGCTCATTCTATATTTATTATTCTCATTTTTATCTTATTGTTTGTAGGAAAGTTTTATGGTGAAAATTTAAGAAAACAAAGGAGATTTGGGATGAAAAGATCAAAAAGGATGAATAGATTGAAGTTTGGTTCAAGAGAAGTGCATAGAATGAAGAAACATTGAAGCAGACCTGAAGGCGGCTGGGGTATCATATATGAAACGGCCCTACTTCTTGCCTGAAACAGATGTGGGTTTCATATATGAAACGGGGCCGTTTCTGAGCCGAAAAGTGCGATAGTGTACGACATGAAACGGCGCCGGAATTGTATAGAAACGGCGCCAGTTCTATGTTTTTGAGTCCTACTCGATGTAATCTCCTAATTTTATGTAATCTCTCCATTATAAATACCATAGTTTAGGGTTTTTAGACGGGGGAGAGATAATTTTCGGAATAGGGAAGCACTCAAGGGAGCAACTTTGTCAACTTGGGAGATTTTCTTCTTTACTTTCTTCTTTAATGCAATTGTTTATTTTCTTTGATATGAGTAGCTAAATTCCTTGTTGGGGATTTGGGTAGACCTTCTAGGGATTTTAATTCAATATTTGTATGGATTGATTTTCTGGGTTAAATCTGTTTTCTTTGTTCTTAATGTGTTTTATGTCTGGCCAACATAGAATAGATCTTTGGAATTGTATGAAGGACTGAGAGGTGAAATATAATTCGTGCTCTAGGAAAATAGACACAATCTAATTGGATACGAGAGTAATTCAATTTATTGTGATAACCATAATTGAATTAGGGTCATGGAGAAACTGATTTAATTATTAATCCTAGGATCTTAATGTTCTTAGCTAATTAGTTTATACACTGAGAGGTGGTAATCAATTAGTTAGGAAAGCTTAGGATGATCTGAGAGGGCTCCTAAGTAGATTAGTGATCGTTATTTTAACCCTGATAATTAAATTCATACATAATTGGATTAAATACCTAGAAGAGAAGCCTAAACCCTCACATCCATTCTATTGACTTTTCTTAATTATTTAATCTTTGCTTTCTTAGTTAAATTCTACAATCATCTTCTCTTTAATTGTTTGCAATTAGATTTCATTAAATTCAGTTGTTTTCTTTACAAACTTTGCTAGAATTAGGTTGTTAGTTTTCTCAAGTCCTCGTGGGATCGACCTTGGAATACTCCAAGCTTTACTACTTGATTCTGTTCTCTTGCAGAAAAATCCCGATCACTTTCCAAACTTCATCCAATCTTCTTTCAAATCCTTATTTTTCTTCAAATTAAAATTTATCTTCAAATTACTTGTTTTAATATTTTGATTTTCAAAGTTTATTTTCGAAAGTTCTCAATTCGGTTATTCAACACTGGGAACTTTCTAACCAAATTTCAATACGGATCTCCTTAAATCGGATTTTCTTCAAAGGGTGAACTAACCCAATATCGAAAGGAGTTTTTACTCCAACATCCAATTTTTTTTACATGTTTTTTTAATGTTGAAAGCATTTCGTTATTAACCTTAAAATTGATTTTCAAAAAGACTTTTGTGGTACCGAATTTCTGGCGTTATGGGGGTGCTAATCCTTCCCCATACATAACCGACTCCCGAACTAAAATGCTTTGTTTTTGTAGACCATGTCCTGTTTGATTTAGGGTGATCTCTTTAGATTTACCCTAAGTTAAATGGAGTCATATTAGGTGCCCAATCACACCTATAAAAAGATTGGTGGCGACTCCCTTCATCATTTTTTTAAGTCCCAAGTTCCATCGAACGTACCCCTTGGTAGACGTTTCGACACCTTCTCGTCAATACAAGACTAGGCAAATCACGCACATCAAACTCGTGCAGTATCCTTTGTGGCTTCTTCATCTTTGCATTCCTCTCTCTTGAGGTATCTTGTTCTCCACTTACTTGACCTTCTCTTTGGTCCATTGCCATCCTTTGGCCTCATTTTGCAGCCCTTGTTATCTTTATGCCCTTTTTCTTAGGGTCATCTCTATATTCTTTCACTTCTTCATACTCCTTTACCTCGATTTATGTGATCTTTCACGTCTTATCTAAGGTTTCCTTTACCTTGGCCTCATCCTTCCCTTTCTTTGCTTTCTTCTCTGACTTTCTTCATCATTCTCATCCTTATTCCTTTTTTCTTCTAACACCCTTGTCTCTCTTGGGGTTAGAATTTCCTTTTCTTCTGCTGCTTATACTGGCTGTGCT
Source organism: Microcos paniculata (assembly GCA_030664755.1). Taxonomy (NCBI): domain Eukaryota; kingdom Viridiplantae; phylum Streptophyta; class Magnoliopsida; order Malvales; family Malvaceae; genus Microcos; species Microcos paniculata. Next base: position 43,395,429 of record CP131458.1, on the reverse strand, counting down.
AATAGAAGTTCATGAGCCTGATCAAGTTCTTTCCTTATTCCCGTACTTCTTCCATTGAGTACTCGAGGTTTTCTTTTGTCATCTTTTATGTCTCAGTTCCCTTGTCTCTTACTTTTCACATGTGGGTTTCCTTTATCTCAGCCATCTTCGGCTCTTAATTCATTGATATTTGTCTCTTTGTCTTTCGATACCATGGTTTATTTATCGCGGACAATACCTTTCTCTATCCTCCATTGCCTCACAATCTTGTCTGCACCAAGCTAACTCCATTTTAGCTTGTTTAACTCCATCTCGCATATCCTTTCTTCATTTATCATTCTTCGGGGAGGTTATCCTCAAAGTTAGCTTACTCCCCTCCTTCTAAAAATTTCAACTTATCCTTTATGTTTCTTGACTCCTTACTCTTAATTCCTTCTATTCCACACTTTTTCCATGCTTTGACCCTTTATCTTTTCCAATTCCAACTATTATTCTGGTCTATCCTCATTCTTTCTTCAACTCTTACTTAGGTCGATCTCCTTTCCTCTTTCATTGTTTTTGATCATCCTTAAATTTTCCATCATCATCATTATTATCAACATCACCATTACAATTATCAAATCATCATCATCATTATTATTCTTATTCTTCGTTTGCTTTTGTTCGTATTACCATACCTTGGTATCCTCACTTCTTATTTCTCTTTTCTTTTCTTCCATTCACTCTTTACTGATATCATCCATTAGAATACAATTAACCCATTCACTCATTTCCTTCGAGTGCTCAATCTCTTGTGTTTTCACCAATCTTCTCTTTCTATCTAACCTCCTTATATCTTCTTCTATTACTAAAATAATCAGGGTTTTCCTTTCCTCTCATTTAACCAATCCACACTTTAACCCTTCTGTTCTCTTCTTCCATAATCAAGTAGTCGAGGGTTTCCTCTTCCTTTCACCAATTTATCTCCTTGACCCCTTTTCTGTCTCTCGGTTCTGACCTCCGATAATCCTTGTTTATTCACTCTCTTCTTTGACTTATTCGTTTTATGATGTAGTGCCTTGGCTTGACTTAGTTTGGGGTTCATTATGCTCGACTTTCTCCAGCTAACATTCGTTTCTAAGTCTTCTATTCGCTTTCTTTCACTATATCTTCCTTAATGCTCTTTCTAGGCTTCTTTTAATCTCCTTTTTATGCTCTTCTTTAATCTATCTCTAAGTTACCTACCTAGGTTTTGTCTCGAAACCTAATTTCCTAGTCTTATTCTTTTACTAATCCTGGTCAGCCATTTGGAGTTATTAACCTATGGTTCATTATGACATTATCACTAATTAAAGTTATAGTTTTGTAGTGATGTGTTATGCTTTTCTTCTTTTAAGACTCTATTCCTAGTTAAACAGAACTTAGTTCATCAACTGAACTAAGCTTCTCTTTCTTCTTAGGCCTTATTCTTCTTTAATTAGCCTAGGATCTTTTTTTACCTAGGGTTTTATGCTTTCTTTCTTCATTAAGAAAACCTCCGTACTACATCATGACGTTTCTTTATCCTTTGTTTAAGGGTTTTCTTTTCATTCGTTTTTCCCATTTTCCTTTTTCTTTCTCACCAGTCCCTTCTGGTGATGTCCTTTCAGTTTTGAGGAACATTCTCTTCATATTCTCCATTTACACACATGCAGGCATTCCCATCATTGCCGTGCATCCCATTCTTTCTGTGTGCTTACTTCCCATTGACTTTGTCAAAGCCATTGCTTATCATCCTTTAGAGGTCTCCTCCTTCTTACTCTCATTAACCATCGATTAATAAGGGGTTCATCGCCCTTAATCCACTTAGGAGTGGAGGTCCACAGCTTATTTTTCTCCTTATTTCGTTTCCTATATCTCCATTTCCTTTGTCTTCTTTCTCCGATATTCTGTCTTAACATTGGTATCCAATGGTCAAATAAGTAGTAACTGACATACTACTCGTCAACCATCTGGATGTGATCTCTTCTCATTCTCTCCTCATTATCCGTCTTATTATCCTTACCTTATTCCTCCTCATCGTTTCCTAAAAATGACTTCTCTATTATTTCTCTTTCCTTACTATTCCTTTTTGCCATCCTTGAATCCTTGAGGGTTTTCTCTTTTCAATCCTTTTCTTATCCTCAAGTGATTCTCCCATATCTCACCTCTCATGATCTTGGGCTCATTCAATCTCTTCCAATTTCCTTGGATGCTTCTTCTCAATTTACCTTAAGTGGCCCTCTTTCTTCCACCATATCCCATTTCTTTCACCATTTACACACTCTGTGTAACTACAAGAGAAGTCGGTTAGCCCTTGTCGCAACTTGTCTCACCTCCCGCCCACTCCTCGGAGCATTACCCAGGCAATCTGTAGGCCTATCCCACCAAACTTGCCAACCTGTGGGCTCATCCCATCAGACTCACCACATTGTTGGGTCAAGCCCAACCACCTCACATGTTACCCCAAGGCCTACATGTTCGACTACCAATACACTGCAGCGCCCCTCGAACCCTAGCATCCAAGGGTTTTCTTGCTCCTTGTGGGCTTCTCCTCGATCCTTCATCTTTTAGCTCAGATGCTTCATCTCACATCTTGAGGTTTTTGGTCAACCACGTCCTCCGTGATCGACTCTTTCGATTCTTTCGTCCTAACCCAACTCTCTCTCTTAGGCTACATACAATGGTGTAGAGAACGAGAGAAGTGGGTTAGCGTTCACGCATGTTAGGCCCAGATGAGCCTTGGCTTTTCGTTTCGTTCTAGGCACTTCACTTCCTCCCAAGTCTTACACATCACTAATGTAAAGGATGGGGAAACGCATCTAATTTCAGTTTCAACTCGGTGCTTACTAGCGAGTCACGATGTTCACAACTTCAAAGATTGAACATCGAAGGTTGTGGGCATCGAGCCAGTTTTCCACTGGTAAGCCTCTAACAAGGCTACCAAGGAGGATTAGACGAGATATCACCTATCTCGTCATTTCAAGGGAAATACTGTCCCTTGCACAGTTTAGCTATCTAGTAGAAGGAACATTAAAAGCTGAAAATTTGTGTTTGGGGAGTTTCTTAGATAGTGTGCCTTGCTTGCACGAATCTCGAAGAAGAAGGTGGTCGTGATGTCTTCTCACTTAAGACCACACTCGAGAACACTATCTGGTGGCTCACTACTAAAGAAGGTACTCTAATAGTAGGTTTGATCATTTACGACGCTTTCGTGTAACTACATACTTAAACTCTGGAGTTCTCAACCTATTTAATCCACTGGCTTGGAAAACGTTTGAAAACATTTGAAAACACTTTGCAGCTTTTGAAAATCGTCAGAATCTTTTAATTGCTCTGATACCATTAAAGTTGTCACGCCCCGACCCGCTCGGGTCGACCACGTGGCAACCGCCGCGCTGCCTCAAAGTACGTGCCGGCCGCTCACGCACCCAAAACACTGTAAGGCAAAGAAATGGATATCATCACTGCAAAACAACTAAAACTTTAATTAAAAATTATTTAATAAAATAATAAGCCTTTAAGCTAATACCAGTGGACTAGTTTAGAGAATACCTATACAGCTGAAACTACTAAGCCTAAGCCACCGACACCTTCTAGTGAGCCTCTATTCTATTTGCTAATCCCGTACGCAGATCTGCATCCATCCACATTGGATACGGGTGAGTGACAGAGGTTCAATGAATCTCCATCGGGGTTAGGGAAAACAGGGTTAATCCAATTTAAAATAATAATAAAATAAGTATTTTTCTTTTCAAACTCTTTTATGGTTCTCTAACCGAGAACCCTCTTTTAAATCTCTTAAAATAAATAAATATATATGTGTGTCTCAAATGCGCGGCATCTCTTTTATACTAAAGACTCGACTCATCGGTCGTATGCCTCACTGCACCGAGGGCTATCTCTTTTCTTTCTAAAATATTTTCACATTTTCTCTTTTTCTAGCCCGTTCCCTCGATAATGCCCATCGCTGTGGTGGAACACAGCTACCTCTGACCTAGCGAGTCTCCCTTCATGCCTCTCTACTCCAGGCCATCATATTCTCCGTGCCTCTTCAAAAAAGCGGTCCACGGGAACCTCATCGGCATGCCTCTCACTCGGTCCACGCTCCCACATATTGGAGCATCGAAGGACCCACTCAGTCACTCATTTCCCAAGGGTATCGTACCCTCAATAATCATAATAATAATATTTCTTATATATATATATATTTAAAGCATGTAAGCACACAAAAGTTTTTATATCTTTAAAATCACCCCACCCTCTAGATGGGTGCATCACAAAATAAAAAGTGTGTGTCGTAGATTACCCTTATTCCAAAACAGTTGTAAAACCTTTTAAAACAATTTATATTTTTAAAACATTTAAAAGAATGTTTGTCCCTAGTGGCTAAGCACTGAAAACAAAGCCACTCACAGTATTGGGAGATTTGTATACTCCCAAGCGCTCCATGTAGCTTAACCTCCGGAGCGTCGCCGCACTCGGTTCAACCGGAGTCCTAATACATGGAAATATGCATTAGCATTCATAATTAAATTTATGAATGCACCTACGAGGCTCTAGCATGATCTAAGATGATGTTTGGATGTGGTTTGGAAGGCTCGGAAGTGTTTCGAATTGATTTGGGCTCAATTAGGATTTTGGGAGGTGAAATGATTGTTTTGCCCTTAGAGGGCAAGATTGGCACCGGATCTATAGTGAACTGGCGTCGGTTCTCCTCGATCAAAAGGCCGTCGGCCGACAAGCAGAAACGGCGCCGGTTCTGTATAGATCCGGTGCCAGATCTATTCTGGGTTTCAAACCCAAGAATTCTTCAATTTTTCTCTTAGCTCGAAATCCGATACAATCGTCCACCAATTCAGCTACAATTTTAGATGCATACACCTTAATGCATCAACAACACGTTTACCGAAGGAAAAACGAGAATCACAAGCTCAAAGTTCCTAGATATCTATTTTAAACTAAGAATTTAACTAAAAGGCTAAACTAACTTTGAGCTTGGATCTCTCATAAACCAATGCATGGAAATGCGTACAAACTTAGAAAAACGTAGATCGAGGTGAGTAGAATGACCTATTAAAAACTCACCTTGTTTTGCTGGCCGGTTTGTCCGGATCTGCCAAAAGTCCAAAATGCCTCCGTTTGGCTCCAACGAGAAAAAGAAAAGAAAATGAAAGAAAAAGAAAAAGAGAAATGAGGAAAAGCTTCGGCTTTCCTTTATTTATAGAGGAGCCTGACACCGGGTCTATTCGAGCCCCGGGTCAAACTTTTTCTCCTTTTTCAATTTTCTTTCATTTTCACCCGTTGGCTATATCCTTTGATTTCTTGTGCCAATGGGGCCCATAATAAATTCCTAAGGACTTAATTGAAGGTCTTTTTGGCATTTACTAATTTCCATGCACGGTTAATTACTTTATCTTCCAACTTCGTCTTATCCTAATTTTAACTTCTCTTCTTGATTAGACACATCCGGACGGACGTATTGTCCACTTAATACACCGTCTTATACTATTCCGTTCGTACGAAAATGTCGTATTAGGTCCAGGTGTGTCAACAGCTCCCGTGCGGCACTTGATGAAGTCCTATGTGGGAGTTGGTTAGGATGGCCGATTGGCCATCCGAGCTCATTTTCGTGTGGGAGTGGCTAGTCTCCCGCATGGTAGACGAGGCAGAGAGACTGTTTCGGGCTTTTTCCTAGAATTTCATGCCATTTGTCCATGATTGGACCTACAAATTGAGGCAGACAATCCCCACAACATCCACAACGACTTCACCGAAAGAAAAATAGAAATCATCGGCTCAAAATCCTTAAAATTCAAATCTAAATTTAAATTTAACTAAAAAGCTAAACCTAACTTTGAGCTAAGATTTCTTCCAAACCAATGCATAGAAATATGTGCAAAGCTACTCAAATTGAAGATCAAGGCGAGTAGAATAACATATTAGAAACTCACCTTGTTTCATTGATCGGTTTGTTCGGATCCGCCAAAACTCCAAAATGCCTTCGTTGAGAGAAAAGAGAGAAGAGAGTGAGAGGGAGAGAACGGAAATGAGGGGGAGAGCTCAGCTCCCCCTTATATAGGCGCTAGCCTAGTGCCAGACCTATTCGGGTTCCGTGCTGGACTTTCTCCCTATTACTTCAACTCTTCGTGTCTCGAGCCTTGGCTCTATTCTCTGACCTTTTACACCAATGGACTCCATAACTATTAGTTATGGACTTAGAGGAAGTTCCATTGGTGTTTAGTCGTTATCCATGCATTGGGATTTACCTTATCTTCTAACTCCATCTTATCTAAATTGTTACAACTCTTCTTTATCAAACACACTCGGACCAAGGCATTGTTTGTTCAATTCTGCCGTCTTTAACTGTTCCGATTGGTACGAAAAAGTTAAATTGGGTCCGAGTATGTCATTCCAACTCTGTCTTATCCTACTTTTAACATCTCTTCTTAAACTTGACACACCCGGGCCAATGTCTTGTCCTTAAATGTTCACCGTCTTTGACTATTTCGATTGGTATAAAAGTTTAATTGGGTCCGAATGTGTCAACTTTCCCCTCCTGATGATGTTCGGATGTGACTCGGAAGGTTTGAAAACGTTTCGGATCAATTCGAGGTCAGTTAGGGTTTCGAAATAAAAAGGCAACTTTGCCTTTGAAAGGACAGAACTAGCTCCAGTTTATGTCTATTCCGACATCAGTTGTCTTTGACATATGGCCATTCGGCCAACACTCACATCTAGCATCGGTTCACAACATAACCGATGCCAAGTGCCTTTGTTTCCTACCCGAGAGTTTTGTTTTCAGCTTCTTTCTCCCGTTTCTCTTCAACCGAGGCATGGATCAAGCTATAAATTCAAACAAAAACACTTCAAGATATCTCATTCTCAAGCTTAATCTCCTATTCACTGGCCCAAAACTCCATTTACACTCCTAAAAACTAGTCCTAACTTTGATCTAACATAACTTTTGATCTAGTGCATGGATTGAGGCAAGGTTAGAGGTGTTTTAAAGCTTAAAGGGTCTATTACAACATACTAAAATCTCTCCTTAATCTGAAATCCGGATGTGAGAACGCCCGGATCTTTTCGGTGGCTCCGAGTGCTCGTCCCAGCTCCTTTTCATGTTTTCCTTCTTTCTCCTTGATTTTTTAGCCTAAAGGGGGTGGGGATTTGATTTGGGATGTTTAGAGGGGTGTTCTTTTTTTTTTTGGCAACTAGAGGGGTGTTCTTTTTATTCTGCTTAATTGCTAACTTTGATTGGAAGACATGCATATATTTTCTAACTTCAAAACCCTATTACTCTAATTGCTATTCAAATACACGTAATTTTATGCTTGGTAGAAAAGAAAAATGGGAGAGATCGATTGACATTTTATGTCTCTAAATATAAAATAAATCACTCGAAATTTTTGATAGATTAAAATGTATAAATTTATTTTATTTCCTTATATTTTTCAACTATACCAAGAAATGAAAGGAAATTAAGAAAATTAAATTATATATCCACTTTTCTATCTTTCCTACCCCACATATAAAGGAAAGCGAAACAAATATTTTCTATCTTTTCAATTATATCTATCCCTCCTATCTTTTTTTGTCTTTCCTTTTATTTTTCTCCCTATCAAATAAAGTCTAATACACTAATGAAAGATGATCAAGATCACTTCTTAAGCTTTCTTTTCCGTTTTCACCTAATCTAATTAATAGCCACTAAGCCAGCGGTTGCATGATTTAGATTTATGAAGAAATTTCCAGCCGTATATATCTTTCTTTCCTTTCATATGTTTGGGCCCCTAATTCTAATCGGTGAATAGACAGCAAGCTACAGATTATCCTTTTTTGTTTTCATGAAACAATGCCGAAGCTTACAGCCATATCTTTCCTTTTACATTTCCACATGATCTTTAGTAGCCGTCCAAGTCAGCATTGATTACATTTCCACATGATCTTTAATTACGGGTCTACTAAATAGCTGAACTTTGATCGCAACCATAGTATTTTCTAATTTGAAAACCCCACTTCTCTAATTGCTTTTCAAAAACAGTTACGTTATGGTTTGATTCAGTGGAAGGAGCAAAGAAGAGATTGAGTAAAAGGAGAATTAAATTGAAATCGGGGGCGGGGATGTTAGCCTCTTTAAAGCCGAGTCTAACGAATGTTAAATTTTTTTTTTCCCTTTAAAAAAAGAAGTCAGCGGAAAATAATATCAAAGAAGTGGAAGGCTTTAATCTCAATCATCCTTCGGCTATCTTGGTGTGCTTTCGACTGCTTTGTGTGGTTTATGAAGAAATAACAGATTATTTGATGACAAACATAATTCAACTCAAAATGTCTTCAGGAGAATTTGAGATACTGTTAACATAAGGCTTCATTGATTGAAAGGTGTGAAAGGTAACCATATTAATCTCCAACTCAAGGCTAACTGGAATCTCAATATAAATTGTGTATAACTATTTTTGTGTATAGCTACTGTCTTTCTTTTTGTTTGTAAGTTTATATTGTAAACAGTAACAGTATGATGAACTTTGTATATATCTTTGCACATCTGTACCAGTCTTTTACTGTGTTGATTGTCACATCGAGATGTGAAATTCCAGAGACCAAGGAAGCTTGTGGTCAGATTCATGGGTAAATGTCGAGCTCTACCATCTTGTGTAATATATTAGAACAAGTGCAATATATTTTTAAAAAAATGTTCTACCATTATTTAATTTGTTTATGATACATAAAGAAGAAAAATTATTAGAAGTTAGAACAAGTACTGTAATATATTTTTAACAAATTGTTATTTTTATCAATGATGAAACGATAATGAAGAAACTTGAAATAATGAAAAAGATATCTGGACAAAGTGAATAAGAATGATCCCTAATAAGTAAATGGGAAACAAATACCAATTTTCGTTTATTGCATGACTGTATTAATTAGTCTTCAAAAAGGTTGTTGTTGGCCATGTAAACTAATAGTAGATGAAATTTTACCATAAGTTTGGTAGTGGTGATTGAGAAGCTGGAATTAATGAAACATACAAAGTGAGTTGAAGAAAATTCATTGCATCAAAAATCGTACTGCACCAATTGGCTGTAACGATCGGGTCGAGAATCAGTGGTTGGCACGATTCAGTACAATAAGGGACATAGAACCGATCAATAATAGAACCAACTGGACCTGAATTGAACTAAATTTTTCACATTTTTTATTGTAAAAAAAAAAAAGGTTTCCAAGAGTTAGGATTTGATCCCTTAATCTTTTACTTATTCACACATGCATGCCATAATGATTATACAAAAATCTTTATTTCTATCTACATGAAAATTGTTTACATGGGTTAATATTGACACCCAACATTGTTAATTTAACTATACAATTATTTAAATTAAAAAATGACCCGTGTATATGCAAAAATATTCACCATTGTTAATATTTATAAAATGATAAAATATGATCTTAGTAATTAAAAATCGATCAATATAGTAACCTAAACAAGTCAATTAAATTGATAAGATCAGTCCAACTAGATATTGACTTCCTTATAATTGGTGCATATTTAAATTATTGGCAATATAATGACACACCCGGACCTAATCTGACTTTTTTGTACAAACGGAACAGTGTAGGCAGTGTATTAATTCAAACAATACGTCTGTCTAGATGTGTTTAATTATGAAGAGAAGTTGAAATTAGGCTAAGACGGAGTTGGAAGATGAGATAAGCAACCGTGCATGGAAACGAGTAGAAACCAATTGGACCTCCTCTAAGTCCATACTAAATGGCTTGAGGCCCTTGGTGCAACCAGTCGGTGGGTTAGGCCAAAGGATCAAAAATAAGAGAAGTTGAAAGGAGGAGAGAAAGTCTGACCCAAGGCCGAGTAGACCCGAGAGAAAGTCTGGCCTTGGGCCTGAGTAGGCTCGGTGTCAGACTCCCCTATATATAGGGGTAGGCCGAGCCTCCCCACCTCATTTTCTCTCTTTCTCTCTTTCTCTCTTTTCTCTCTGGAGCAAAACGAAGACATCTCGGACTTTTGGCAGATCCGGACAAACCGACCGTCAGATTAAGATGAGATCTTGGTATGTTATCCTACTCACCTTAATCTACATTTTATTTCGTTTTCATGCACACTGCTAGAAAAGCGCTCTATAGAAACGGAAATAGGAACGGAAATTTCATAAAAATCTGTGCCTATCAGGAAAAGGAACGGAAACAAGAGTGGAAAAAAAAACCACGCCAATAGGGTCGTCCCAAAAAATTAGGAACGGCTTTTAAATTCCGCGCCCAAAAATTTGGAATGGAATTTTATCCGTTCCAAATTCTGAGGAAACAGAGCAGACGCTGACAGGAAAATGGGAACGGTTTTTTGGAGGCAAATTATATTTGGAACGGAAGTTGGAGCGTAATTAAGTGCGGATATAAAGACAGAAATTGAGACGGAATATTTCCGTACCTAAATCTGGTGAAAATTTTTATCCAGATTTAATCTCGGTCGTTCGATTTGGAATGGATTTTGTTATTATGATAAAATTAAAATATATTGAATAAATTGAGAAGAAATTATTATTATTATTATTATTATATTTGTTATTATTTTTTCTACTACTACTACTACTATTATTAATATTATTATTATTGTAAAAAATAAAATAATTATAAATAAAATTAACAAAAATAGATAGAGAATTTGAATAATATATTTATAAAATAATATTCCAGATAGTATTCATATTTATTTACAAGAAAAATAGCTAAAACCTAATCGTCCGCTAAACAAGTTGGATCAAAATGATCTCCGTCCTCACCCTGATCGGCCATAGGATCATGGCGTTGCTGTGATTCGAAAAAAGACTCGCCAGTTCCAACTTGATCATGTTGGGATGGCTCCGGTGCTAGGCCCTGCTGAGCATGAGCGGACTGAAATTAGGCCGTCAACTGTGCTAATCGAGCCTCCCATATCCGATCCCGCTCGTCCCGCGCCCTCCTCTCCTCCTCCTGCCGTCTCAAGTCCTCAGCATGCCTCCTATCAATCTCAACTCGCAGGTCGAGTAACTCCTAGCGCAAAGAAATGTTCTCCTGCGCTTGAGATGGGACTGTGCTGGTGATGGTTGAGAAACCGGGTTGCTTGGCGATGCAGCTGTACCCAAGCCATCGGTTCCGTGAGCTACCAGCTACACATTGGAATACTGCATGCTGGTTGACTCACGATATGTCACCAGCTTGCATGACTGCCTCCGAAAGTGCGGTCTTGTATTGCTCCTGAAAAGAGGAAAAAAACTGTTATTAGTATTATTTAAGTTTATATAAAACCATTTATGTGTAATTAAAAGTATGTAAAGTATATGTATTTGTATATAGTGTTATATATATATACGTGTGTACATAATATATATACGTGTATATATATATAATTAATAATGAAGTATATAAAAGTATATATATGTAATTAAATTACTTTATAAAAGTAAATACAATTTAAATTAAACGTATATAAATTATAAATTGAAGGAAAATTTTAGAAATAAACTTACGATAGTGGTCCTCGCACAGCCGTCTGGGTAATCGCCCTGTTTGGTGCCGTATAGCCGTTGAAAAAGGTCTGTGGGACCGGGATCACCACCTGCCTCCTTAACCTACAAAAAGAATAAAATTAATAGATATATTTAAATAATAAATATAACAGTTATAATGAAATTAAAAACTAAATTGAAAAAGAATAATTATTTAATATTACCAGGTCATCGAAATGGAAGTTACTCGCTTTACTGCCACCCCGATAGACGATTGCCTTATCAGTGGAGCTTTTGCTTGTTTTGCTCACTGATATGCTTGAATCGCTCGTCGGTAGCCCATTTATCCTTGGGTGACCTCCAAACGTTGTCCGATAGCCACTTTGGTCGCTTGTTTGTTCTCCGAGCAACCGCAAACTATTTCCTGAGAAAATTCCCCACAACGTCCTCTAAATACAAGCGAATGGCCTCTGCGTCCTCGGGGGGAAACGAGTAGGGTCGCTAGAAATTTATTATAAGATTTACAGAAGTGAATAAATCAAACTTAATTAAATCAAAATAATTTGAAATAATCGCAACATTTATAATTTACCTTCTAGGCATCGTACATATGACAAGCAGCTTCATGTGGGATCTTCTTCCAAGACATCCAAGGCCCTTTGTAGAAACCACAGACCTGCGCCTTCATCTCCTTCTTGATTGACTTATTTTTCTTGCGATCCCTTCAATAAAAAAAAGTTTTTAATTGTAAGTGTATTAATAAATAAGAAATATAAGAAATTATATAAGAAATAAAAAACAATTAAATAAGTGTACCCAAATAACTCGGCATAGGATAATGGTATCCTCGGCACTGATGTGGAAGCCTCGGGAATGTCAGGAGGCTGAACAGGCTGTGTGGGCTAGGATGTTGGCTCGGTATGGGATGCTGACCCGGTCTGGGATGATGGCCCGGGATGGTAGTGCACATCCGACCCAAGACAATATGAGTAATCACCGAGTCTATACGTATCATACTGTGTCGGATCATATGTCGAGGAGGGTGGTGTAGTAGGCGCAAGAGGGGCAGGAGGCACCGGAGGGGCAGTAGGGGTCCGAGGTGCAGTAGGCGCCAGGATAGATCGAGGAAGCACTCGACCCGGGGTCATAAGCGGTGGCGATGGTGAATGATGCAACTGATGTAATATAGAACCAGCCTATATATATATATATATATATAAGAAATAAGTTAATTTGGAACGGATTATTAATGACTATTAGGAATTTAATGTAATAAAATATATTGAAATTAAATTTCAAACTTGTGATGTAGGTACGCGCTGTACTGAAGGAGTGGACACCATCTGGGGGGCGAATAGAGGGTCCGGACTCAACCGAGTTGAATCCCCATGTATCGAGCTGTGGAGCTGGCCAGTAGCATCCGGTGGCATATACAGAGGCGGCAGGGGTGGCAATCCCTCGGAACGTGTGCTAGCGTCAACACCTGAATGGTGGGAATGCGACTGTGTCCCACTATGTGCGTAAGAGCCCGAAGTACGCTGGCGCTGGCGCTCACGCTCTCGCTGTGCAATCTGCAATTTTAATCATTTCACTTGTTAAACAATGAAAGTTAAATATTTATTAAACTAATATTTATTAAATATATATTAAACTAATATCTATTAAACTAATACATATTAAAATTCTATATATGCCATTAAACTTATATATATAAGTTCTTTATTAACCTTATATACATATATATATATATTAGTTTAATATATATTTATATATTGTAAACTTATATACATATTTTAAGCTTCTATTTTTTATATATTAAACTAGTATATATATATATTTACCTTATATACATATATTATACTTATATAAATATATGTATATATATTTTTATTAAACTTATTATATACATATATTAAACTCATATATATTTATATATTAGTATTTATTTCATGGGTTAAGTATATATGTTTTAATATAGTAAACTAATATAATATATTTTTAAATTTATTTAAAAACTTATAATACATATATTAAACTCATATATATGTTTAAAATATATTAATATATTAAACTTGTATAATATATTTTTAAATCATATATATATAACCAATTTATTAACCTTATATGCATATAATAATATACATATATATATTAAACAAATATACATAAATTAAACTTATATGTTTTTATAAACAAAAGTATTATATATAAAACTTAATTTTCAACCTTATAGACATATATTAAACAAATATATAATTTTATATATTGATATAATATTCTTATATAAATAATTTTTTATATATTATACTTATATATTTTTTTATATTAAAGTAATATATACATAAATTAATTTTTAACCTTATATACATATATTAAACTTCTATACATATAGATAACTTATATGTTTTTATATTAAACTTAATTATCTTTAACAAGTACCATCACAAGTATATTAAACAACTTAGTTTTACTAATATTTATATTCAAGCATATTAAAACAACTTAAATATATTAAATAATTAAGATAACAATTGTATTAAACAACCTAATTAAACAATTATATTAAAACAAACAAAAATATAATTTATCAAATTATATTTCAACATTTTTTAGCAATCCTAATTTAAACTAATATATAAATCCATACAAACAATCAAATGAATCAAACAACTGCAAACAATGGAAAAGGCCGAAAATTACCGTCATTTGAACGGTAATTTGGCTGGAAAAGGTGGCCGGAAAATGGATCCAGCCGGTTGGCGATGGAAGAGGAGCCGCGAGAATGCCGGATTTCGCAAGGGGTTTAGCCGATGGTGACACACCTGGACCTAGCATGACTTTTTCGTACAAACGGAATAGTGTAAGACGGCGTATTAATTAAACAATATGTCGGTCCGGATGTGTCTAATTGAGAAGAGAAGTTCAAATTAGGATAAGACGGAGTTGGAAGATAAAGTAATTAACTGTGCATGGAAATTAGTAAATGCCAAAAAGACCTCCAATGAAGTCCCTAGAAATTTATTATGGGCCCCGTTGGCACAAGAAATCAAAGGATTTAGCCAATGGGTAAAAATGGAAAAAAGTTGAAAAAAGGGAAAAAGTTTGACCCAGGGCCCAAGTAGACCCGGTGTCGGGCTCCCTTATAAATAGGGGAGGGCTGAAGCATTTTCTTCATTCTTTCTTTTTCTTTTTTTCTTTCTTTTTCTCTTTTTCTCTTTGGAGCCAAACGGAGGCATTTTGGAAAATTGGCAGATCCGGACAAACCGGCCAGCAGAACAAGGTGAGTTTCTAGTATGTTATTCTAATCACCTCGATCTACATTATATTAAGTTTGCACGCATTTTCATGCATCGGTTTAGAATAGATCTCAGTTTTCAGCTTTTGACCGGATTAGATTTTAAAACTCAAATCGGCGAGTTTCGGGCTCGTGAAATAAGGTGAGTTTTGAGTATGTTATAGTACTCACCTTAATCTACGTCATACTCCGTTTTTACGTATTTCTGTGCACCGGGTGAGAATAAATCGGAGATTTGGTCAATTTAGGCTAAGTCTTGGTTTACGGAAAAATTAGACCGGTGTTTCTCGTTTCTGCCTCGGCGTATCCATCATGGATGCCATGAGGATTGCCTCTCTAAGTTTGTACGTCGAAAGGAGGAGAAATGAGTGCGAAAACCGGGAGAGAGACCAGCCAAAGAACAGGCCGATCGAGTCCCTGTTTAGATATTTTTATATTATATTATTATAATTTAGATATTTATATATTATATTAATATATCTTAGATATTTATATATTATATCATTATAATATATAAATATCTCATAGGAGGGCTTTTTGGGCTCGATTTAGAGTAGAACTTGGTCCAGCCCGGGTGGGGTCCAGCCCGGGTGGGGTGTGGGGCCCACGGGCCCCCGGGGGCATTTTGATAATTTTTTGTCAAGAGTCTGATTTTAGCCTCGAAACCTTCCAGACACTTTTCTATGTGCCGGGCCCAGCCTGAGTGGGCGGCCCATGGACCCCCATGGGTATTTTCGTAATTTTTCTTCAAGTGTCCAATTTTTACCCCGGAACCTCCTGGACACTTTTCTAAGTCCCAAATCACATTCAAGCCCAGTCTTAGGTCATGTTAGAGCCTCATAAGTGCATTCATAGTTTAATTATGAATGCTAACGTATTTCCTTGTACTAGGGCTCCGGGTGAATCGAATGCGGCGATGCTCCGGAGGTTGAGCTACATGGAGCACTTGGGAGTATACGAATCTCCCAATACTGTGAGTGGCTTAGATTTCAGTGCCTAGCCACTAGGGCAAAACGTTTTCAAAAGATAAAACGTTTTTAAAGGTTTTACAAATGTTTTGGGATAAGGGTAATCCACGACACACTTTTTATTTTGTGATACACCCATTTAGAGAGTGGGATGGTTTTAAAAATACAAAAGCTTGTGTGTGTTTACATGTTTTAAATATATATAAGATATATTATTATTATGATTATTGAGGGTACGATACCCTTGGGAGATAAATGACTGAGAGGTACCCTCGGTGCTCCGATATGCGGGATCGTGTGGACCGAGTGAGAGGCATGCCGATAAGGTTCCCGTGGACCGCCTTTTTGAAGGGGCACGGAGAATATGATGGCCTGGAGTAGAGAGGCGTGAAGAGAGACTCGCCAGGTCAGAGGTAGCTGTGTTCCACCACAGCGATGGGCACCACCAAGGGAACGGGCTAGAGAAAGAGAAAATGAGAAAATGTATTTAAAGTGAAAAGAGATAGCCCTCGGTGCAGTAAGGCATACGACAGGCCAGTCGTGCCTTTAATGTATTAAAGAGATGCCAGCCCATTTGTGATAAATATATTTATTTATTTAAAGAGTTTTAAAATAGGGTTCTTGGCTAGAGAACC
This sequence comes from Microcos paniculata, assembly GCA_030664755.1. NCBI lineage: Eukaryota > Viridiplantae > Streptophyta > Magnoliopsida > Malvales > Malvaceae > Microcos > Microcos paniculata. The sequence continues at coordinate 43,379,057 of CP131458.1, read as the reverse complement.
AGAAGAAAGATTTTAAAAAGGAAATTTTATTTATTTATTTATTATTTTATTTTGGATTACCCCTGTTTTCTCTAACCCTGATGGAGATCCATCGAACCTCTGTCACTCACCTATATCCAATGTGGATGGATGCAGATCCGCGTACGGAGTCAGCGAATAGAATGGAGGCTCACTAGGAGATGTCGGTGGCTTAGGCTTAGCAGTTTTCAGTTGAGTAGGTATTCTTTTAAATTAATCCACTGGTATTGCTTATAAATTAAATATTTTATTAAATGATTTCTAATTAAAATTTTAGTTTTGTTTTGTAGCGATGGTATTTATTTCAAGCCTTGCGGTGCCTCGGATGCGTGGCTGCAGACACGTACTTTGAGGTAGCGCGGTGGTTGCCACGTGGCCGGCCCGGGTGGGTCGGGGTGTGACAGATGGAAGGCCGGCGGGGGTGGGTTGACGGTTGGGAGAAAAACGGCCAACTATTTGCCGACGAATTGGGCGGGGGTCAGGCGGAGGCGAGGGGGTCGAGATTTCAGAGGGGAAATGGGGGGAAAGGGATTCTGGAGCGACTTTAATCTTAGCTTTAGCAGCGAAATTAGGAACAGATATTTTCCATTCCTAATTTAAGTTCCGTTCCAATAGGCGGTCCAATTGGTAAATATTAGGAACGGATTTTGGAACGGCACGTGGCAAAATCTGTTCCAAACATCCAGAGCGGGAAAAAATCGCGCCTTATTAAATTCGGATACACACGGAATTTGGAACGGATATTATTTATCCGTTCCAAATTCCGTTCATAACTAAGAACGGATCTAATTCATTTAGGTACGGAAATATCCGTTCCTAATCTTTTATTATTTTTAATTTAATATTTTGATATTTATTTTCATTCCATGAGTTAATATTTAATATTTTAGTCAACTATCACTCACAAGTATCATGTATTATTTGTCTAAATTTATTTTAATAATCATAAATTATGATTTATGAAGAGTAACTTTAGCCCTAATAATGAATCAAGTAAATACTATAGTTGGTTTATTAATACTCTAACAACTTATATTCTAGATTATAATATTATGTTATCTAGGAGTCTAATGGTCGATCCAACCGTTAGATAGCTAATATAAGGTCTGTATTGGTCTGTAGAGTTGTTATAAGCATAATTGAGTATTCATTGACCTGGTTTTAGGAGTTTTTTAGCTCAGGTAGGGAAAATGCATATTGCAGAGGAATTAAACACGGATACTGCTTTTAATACAGAATTTGGAACAGATTATGGGTTTTGGAACGATTTTTCAAAATAACGTAGGGTTTTATTAACATTAAGCACAGATTTTGGAACGGATAATCTGTTAAGAACAGTATTAGGAACGGTTTTGGGGTAACACCTCAAATATACTATAAACCCTGGTTTTAACATAACTGTTGTTAATTCCGTTTCTTTTTGAAACGGAATTTGGAACGGAAATTTTTTTCCGTTCAAAATTCCGTTCCTAAATAGAAATAGAATTAGAAACGGTTAATTTCTTCCGTTTCATATTCCGTTGCAATTTTAGAAAGAGAATTCCAAAGTTAATTAGAAAGGGAAATTTATTTAAATAGAAAGGGAATTGCCATATCAATTTATGTAGTTGCAGTCCGTAAACTCTACTAATCCTGTCAAATGGTACCAATTTAAGAAATAATAAATAAATATCCAAATGCACATATGTATATAAGGCTCGATAACTATCAAAACTCATACGGATTATAACAATTATCATCCGCATTATCCTCATTATCACTGCTCGATTCAGCTGTTTCAAATTCATCCTCGGAATCATCAACTTCTTCAATGGGTTGAAGCTCACCCAGATCTAATGTCAAGTTTATGCCAGCCATGTCAAACAATTGAATAGTTTCTGTTGTCGTCGATACGGTTGGTGTTTGCTGAATTTCTTCGCTCTGGTATGGAGCTTCCTCATCATCTTTCTTGTCATTAACTGACTGGACAATTTTCCTAGATTTCATTTCACAAACAGCCATCCAATTTGCTTTATCCCTTCTTGCACCCAGATAGTCACAGAAATACACTTGGATTGCTTGCTGTGCTAACACGAAGGGATCATATTTTCGATAAAACTTTTGGCGATTGATGTCAACTAGCTTGTAATTTTTATGCACCTTCATTCCTTGCATATGATCAAACCAATCACATTCGAACAGAATAACTGTGGCCATGCAGTCTTGCCCATGATACTCAACAACCAAAACATCTTTTAATATTCCATAATAACTAGTCGATGGATCATCGGAGTTCGATCCTTGAACACAAACACCCCAATTTAGTGTGGCCTTTCCAGCTCCATGATGAACGATGTGGAAGTTAAACCCATTTACAAACACACCAGACCATCATGCTGCCTTGCGGGATGGACCCCAAGCAAGTAGAAGCAATATTCGCAAAGTTTCAATATGTTTAGCCTGATTAGCTGGGTTGTCAATCTGCATGTAAGTAATCAAATTTTAGTATTGGCCATGTCAATTTTTTGAACCTAATTAGAAAAGGAATTTAAAAATTTGCAAGTTGCTCGGTAACTTACATATTCTTTGAACCAGTCCATAAAATGCGCATCAATGGCTCAGTCGATGGCACCCTGATCATGCCCAGCGTTACTATACCACTTAACAAAACCTCTGTTACATACAGATATAATAAGCCTATCAAATTAAACATGTAACAGCCCTTTTGGATTCCATATTGATTGTAGTGATATGATGTAAAAAAAAATATTTCACTTACTCAAGTATGGGTTGCACTTCTAGACAGTTTCATAAAACATAAGTATGTGCAACTCGTAACTCTTTATCTTCTAGCCACCTCGTACCCTCTTTACCATGAAATCGAGATGGATGGTTAAAAATGGAGTAGGCGGGGAGGGATTCATTGTTCATCCCCTCGTTGTTACGCCGAGGTCGCCTCCGGTGACAATACATGTCCGCCTCAAAATAGTTCTGTGCGAAGTAATTGAATTCCTATGCAATGTAAGCTTCGCAAATTGAGCCCTCTACACGAGCTTTATTACTGATGGTCTTCTTCAGTTGGTGGAGAAACCTATTACATGTTCAAGATAATTCATACAAGCCATTTCTCATAAATTGTCATTAATCATTACGAAATTTATTCAATATAAATCATACTATATACTTAAAATTAGTACCTTTCAAATGGATACATCCATCTGAATTGAACCGGACTGCCAACCAATGCTTCATATGGCAAGTGAACAACGACATGTTCCATTGAGTCGAACACGGCTGGAGGAAAAACTTTTTCCAAGTTACAAAGAATGACTAGAATATTGAACTCTAAATCACGAACCTTATTGATATCCAGCACAGTTGAACAAATACATCGAAAGAAAAGACTTAGTTCTGTCAGGGGATTCCATACACTAGGAGGCAACATCTCTCTGAATGCGATTGGAAGCAGTCTTTGCATAAACACCTGGCAATCGTGACTTTTCATATCGAAAAGTTTCTCTTCATTAATGTCAACGCACCTACAAACATTTGATGCGTATCCATCTGCTAACTTCAAATCCTTAACCCATTTCAAGATGATTGCCTTTTGAGGTTTTGTCAAATTGTAAATAGCTTTTGGCTTGGTTCGTTGATCACTAGTAGGATCAATTGCAATGGCACTTCGATTGCAGAGAACACTGAGATCTTTTCTTGCATTAAGAGTTTCTTTAGTCTTTCCTTTCAGATCCATCACAGTTCCAAACACTGCATCAAACACATTCTTTTCAATATGCATAACATCAAGGTTATGCCTGATCAAGTTTGTTCGCCAATAAGGAAGATCCCAGAAAATGCTCTTCTTTGTCCATTTGTGATCAGTCCCATAATGATCAGGCTTACCCATAGGATCCTGTATCGCAGTGGGAAAATACATAACCTGTGCATATACCTCATCCCCTGACAACTTTGGTGGTGCAGCAAGCCTATCAATACGACCACGACGGAAAGACTTCATATCTTTTCTATACGGATGATCCGAGTTAAGAAATGCCCTGTGAGAATCAAAATAAGTCACCTTCCGACTGTGTGGTAGGACAACTGTGGTGCTTTCCTGCATACATATTGCGTAGCCTAAAACCCCAGCGGTACTCCAACCAGATAACATGTCATGCCCCGACCCGCGGGCCCGGTCACGTGACAACCGCTGTACCACCTCGAGATGCGTGCCTCGTCAGGTGGGCAATCCAAGATGGCACAGGGCATAAAATAAAGGGTATTCGAGCAATATATGAAAACATACAAAAAATATTATAGAAAATATAATTTAAAAATATTTATAAAGAAGGTGGCACGTTTTACGGTGCACCATGCAGCGGAAAGTAATATATATACATAAGTATATATGTAATATGCACTAATATCTCGAGCCAAGATTCACAGGGCAAAAAGGGGTGGCACCTACAAAATCGCGTCCTCAGTGAGGTACTGGGATCATTGACCACCGGGACGTCCGCCGTCCGAAGCCTGATGACCTGACAACAAAAGTGAATGGAGTGAGTATAATATACTTGTACCCAGTGAGGGACCCGGTTATAATGACTGATCACCTCAGGCTGGGGATATGAAATAATCCAAAATCAATTTATTAAACCATTTACTAAAAATTATAAGAAGTCCCACACCAAAACAAATATTAAATTAATAATAATATTACTAAATGGGCTGGCTTCTGAAATTGTCCCAAAAGGTACACCCGTGCTGTCACGCCCCGACCCGCCCCGGGTCGACCACGTGGCAACCGCCGCGCTGCTTCGAAGTACGTGCCGGCCGGTCACGCACCAGAAGCACCGCAAGGCATTGAAATGGATATCATCGCTTCAAAACAACTAAAACTTTAATTAAAAATCTTTTAATAAAATAATAAACTTTAAAGTAGTACCAGTGGATTAATTTAGTAGAATACCTACACAGCGGAAACTACTAAGCCTAAGCCACCGACGTCTTCTAATGAGCCTCTATTCTATTGGCTGACCCCACACGCGGATCTGCATCTATCCACATTGGAATATAGGTGAGTGACAGAGATTCAATGGGTCTCCATCAAGGTTAGGGAAAACAGGGTAATCGAAAATACCATAAAACAAATAAAATAATTTAAATTAAAAACTTTGTTTTCAACACTTCCTGTATCAAATTCTACAGGAGTGAATATAATAAATTTTGTTTTCAAAACCTCTTTTGAAATCCTCCCAAGGAGTATTAAATTTTAAAACCTTTAAAAATAATTATAATCTAATGGGCTGGCACCTAATACACTGAAGGCACGACTGGCCGGTCGTATGCCTTACTGCACCGAGGGCTATTTCTTTTCTCTTCCTATTCATTTTCTCTTTATGTCATACACTAGCCCGTTCCCTCGGTGGTGCCTCACTGTGGTGGAACACAGTAAACTGGAGCGTTGGCAAGTTTCCCTACGCGCCTCTCCCAACCAGGCTCGACTCACCGTGCCCCTCGATAGGCGGTCCACGGCTGAGTATCATGCATGCTCTCAAACTCGGTCCACGCTCCCACAAATTGGAGCCCCGAGGAATCCCACTCAATCACTTCTCTTCCAGGGGCATCGTACCCCAATAATCATAATAATAATAATAATAATAAAATTCTTTATATAATTATTAAAACATGTAAACACACACAAGCTTTTGTATTTTTAAAATCAACCCACCCCCATAAGTGGGCGTATCACAAAATAAAAAGTGTGTGTCGTGAATTACCCTTATCCCAAAACCGTTGTAAAACCTTTTTTAAACAATTTATGTTTTTAAAACATTCTGCCCTAGTGGCTAAGCACTGAAAACTAAGCCACTCACAGTAGTGGGAGAATCGTATACTCCCAAGTGCTCCATGCAGCATTAACCTCCGGTGCATCGCCGCATTCGATTATCTGAGCCCTAATACATGGAAATATACGTTAGCATTCATAATTCAATTTATGAATGCACCTATGAGGCTCTAATATGACCTATGACTGGGTTTGGATGTGATTCGGGGCTTAGAAAAGTGTCCGGGAGGTTCCGGAGTAAAAATTGGATACTTTGTGAAAAATTACGAAAATGCCCCTAGGGACCCATGGGCCCCGCACTCGGGCTGGGCCCATCCTGGCCCGGATTCTGGGCCATAGAGGCCCTCCCGCGTGGCTGGGTCAAGCCCAGCCACGGATTTGGGCCGGAGAAGGCCCACCCGCGAGGGACTAGGCCAGACGGTCTCTCCCGCCCGGGAGAGATGCGGCTCCCGCGCGGGAGCCGTTCGGTCCCTCTCGGGATCCGAGCATTTCCTGGGATCCCGAGCCCCTCGGTCCACCTTTTTACGTAAAATTCGAGATGGAGGTTCCTCTCATCTCCCACTACGCGTTTACCGGAGCAGAAACGAGAATTACAAGCTCAAAGTCCCTAAATCTCAAATCTAACTAAAAGCTGAACCTAAATTTGAGCTTGAATTTCTTCTAAACCAATGCATGGATAAGCGTGAAAACTTAATGGAATGTAGTTCAAGGAGTTAAGAACAACTCACCAAAATCTCGCCTTGAACTGGTGGTCGGTTTGTCCGGATCGGCCAAAAGTCCAAAATTGCTCCAAAAGAGCAGTTGAGAGAAAAGAGAAATGAGAGAAAAGAGAAAAGAGAGAAAATGAGGGGGAGAGGCTCGGCCTCTCCCTATTTATAGGGTAGCCCGACACCTGGTCTACTCGGACCCCGGGCCAAACTTTCTCTTCTCTTTAAATCTCTCAAAACATTAATCCGTGGCACGATCCGCCGACCAATTCACCAATGGACGTCCAATCCATTGGCTATGGACTTAAGAAGTCCACTTTAGTATTTCCATGCATGGTCACCAGTCTCATCTTCCAACTACGTCTTATCTTAAGCCTATCTTCTCTTCTGACTTGACACAGCTGGACCGACATATTGTTTAATTTATACGTTATCTTGTACTATTCCGTTCTTACGAAAAGTCGTGCTAGGTCCGGGTGTGTCACATGCACTGGATACCCGCTGGACCGTCAAGGGTTACTTTATATTTCAAAACACTTTTCTTTGCTCACTGGCCCATTCCCTTGACGTTTGCCTTGCTGTGGTGGAACACAACAATCTGGAGCCCTGGCGAGCTTCCCTTCGCGCCTCTCCCAGGGTCTCGTCTCGCAGTGCCCCTCGATAGGCGGTCCACGGTCGAGAATCTTGCATGCTTCTCCAACTCGGTCCACGCTCTCGTGTATATTGGAGCACCGAGGAACCCGCTCAATCTCTCGTCTCTCAAGGGCATCGTACCCCAAACAATTGTTAATAATATCAAGTTATAAAATATTTGAAAATCCCACCCTTTAAATCTTTTGTAAACTTGGTGTGTGAGGGTGGACATTTCATACCCCAAAACATGTGAAAACAATTTAATAAAGCATTTATAAAGAAATTAGAAAACGGTTAACCCTTAATGGTCAACCAATATAATCCAAGCCACTCACAAGAGAGGAGAGTTGTATACTCCCCGATTACCCCACGAACGCCTTAACTCAACTGCTATCGGTCCGAAACTTGTACAATCACGTACCTAAATAATCAAATTAAAAATCTAATTTGATCAATAAAGCCATGCGACCAATAGTTAAACCATATAATAAATCCTAATTAGGGTCTCCAAGGTCAAGGATCTAAATTGGATAGGTCCGGAAGTTAATTAAGGTCAATTGAGGTCTAGGGCTGCGAAATTACCAAAATGCCCCTATGCTACAGTGCCCTAACCTTGCTGGTGGCTCACTCCCGGGCGTGACTGATCCAAGTTGGGAAAAATCCCACATTTGGCTTGGCTCCCGCCCGGGACTCATTGGGTCCGGCGCGGGAGACGTTCCCAGTGCAAGGCCGTGACCGGCCATGCACTAAATCGAGCTCGGTTTGAGCTCGATTCACACCAAAATTGGAACACAGCAAGTTCAACATCTAATCTAAGGATTCACAGCTTCAAGAACGGAATTAAACAACCAACCATGCTCGGAATTCGAATCAAAACACTAAGGGTTAACATGTTCTCGGGTAAGCAGAATTCTCAACTTCAATTTATGATTTCTCTTAGCACAGACCACGAAATCATGCATATAAACTATCAAATTAAAGCTTGATGAGTCTAGAACAACATACCAAATTCTCAGCCACTTCCCACTGTTGAATTGAAAGATATAGCTCGAAGAACAAACTGTCGCCGAAATGACAATTTTGAAGATTTGATGATTTTCTTGGAAATTTTGGTGTTTTGATCTTTTAGAGAGCAAGGGAAGCTAGTGATGGTGATTAATTGAGTGTTTGAAGGGAGATTGAAGGTTTGATTTTAAGGAAATTTGAAGAGAGGGCTCGGAGGAACAAAGAACAGAGAAGAGAAGAGAAAATGGGGGTCTCGGGTGAGCCGAGACCCCATATATATATGACGGGTCCGGCGCCGGACCCGACCAGGTTCGGCACCGGAGTCAACAATTTAATTTTGACTCCGGTCAACACAATTCACACTTATTGAAATTCGTGCCTAAGTATGCCCCGTAACTCGAAACTTCAATTTTAGAGTTTTTAAGCTTGGAATAGAGTTAAATGAAGTTCAAAGCATCCATGGGAAGGTCCAATTTGGTATATTGGCCAGACAACTATACATAAATACTCAACTTGACACGTGCGGACTAGGTCCGGGCGTGTCATAACATGCCATAAGTGGGGAAGTCATTAATGGTCCACATAAGAGCAACCCTCATGTGAAAATGCTCATTCTTCGAGACATCAAACGTGGATATACCATCTTGCCACAATTGCTTCAACTCATCAATCAAAGGTTGTAAGAAAACATCAATGTTTTTTTTCAGGTTTTTGGGCCAGGACAAATCAAACTTAAGAACATGTAAGGGCTCTTCATACACATACCCGGAGGAAGGTTGTAAGGAGTCACCACAACTGGCCAATAAGAATAAGTCCTCCCGAATTTACCATGAGGTGCAAAACCATCTGCGCAAAGTCCCAATCTCACGTTTCGAGGCTCGTAAGCAAAATCAAGATAAGTCCTGTCGAAATGCTTCATGCCTCAGCATCGGATGGATGGCACATCACTCCATTTTGAGCTTGGTGTGTAGCATGCCAACTCATTTGTTCCGCTGTTTGCTGTAGTTGCATACAATCGCTGCAAACAAGGTGTCAATGGCAAATATCTCAGAATCTCATGCGGGATTCTTTTACGGTTTCTATCCCGATGTCAACCATTGTCTTTGAACCTAGGCTCACCACAAAACCTGCAACAATCATCGCTTAAATGTTCTTTCCAGTATAACATGCATCCATTCTTGCATGCATCGATCTTTACAACTGGCAAACCCAAATCATTGATGGTTTTCCTGTGTTCATAATAATTTGGAGGGAAATTATTTTCTTCAGGCAATACTGTCCTGATGGCATCACACATATAATCAAATGCACTCATAGACAAGTTAAACTCCGACTTCCCATTTAACATCCGAGAAACAAAGGATAATTGTGACTCCTTAGACCCTTCATACAAAGGACAGTCAACCTGTTTCACGAGATCAAACCACTGTTCATCTAACTGTGTGCATTGTTGCCCTTCAAAAGGATCTTGCTCAATTGCATTGTTAGCTGCTGCTTCTCCACTTGGTCCGGCTTCATCTTCATTATGTTGAACAAAGCCCGAACGTGCTACATCAAATACCATACGCTGATCCCATGTCATATCATCATAGTAACCCCAATGTGCCATCTCATCCGGTAATGGCACTTGTTGTTGATGCGGCTCATTTCTTTCAACCCTCCAGAGTTCTTCACCATAACTAACCCAATTCCAATAATGCTCCATAAATCCACGACTAATCACATGTTGTGCCACCCTTAATGGTAAATAGAATCGCATATTATTACATTTTTTACATGGACAACGAATTTTATCACCGTCTTTCCATGACGCATCCTGGGATGATGCAAATTTAATGAATTCTTCCACACCTACTAAAAACTGATCGGTTACGCCGTTACCTCCGGGTTCCTTCCTATTATACATCCACTGTTGACTATTACTCGATTCATCCATTTTTTTTGTAAAATTTCAAATATCCAAATATTATATAATTAATGTATTGGTATAAAATTAAAATAAGTCACAAAATTAACCACAAGAAATATTAAATCACATTGCAACTATATAAATAGCACATTATTATGTCGTATAATTATATTAAATTGAATTAACACAACATTTATCAAGAATTTAGCAATACTAACATTAAAAATCTAACAAATACATGTACAAAATATTAAATAATTCATGTAATTAATTAATATTATTCTAAAATTTATCAACAAAATTCGCAAAATTAATATAAACTTCTCCAATGTAACTACAAATAACCTAATATGTTGCCATATATTTGTAATTAATTTATATTAATCTAAAAATTAAACCCAAGATTCACCAATATCAACATTCAAAAATCAAAAAAATTACAAATATTCATAAAATTATCCAACTAAGTGGAATAAATCAAAAAAATTACAAATAATAAAAAAAAGTGGAATAAATCACCCAACTAAATATTAAAATCCCACAAATCCTAATACCCAGATTCTATGTCAGTGTTAAGTTTTAACATATCTAAATCATTAAAATAAAACTATAAACAAAGAGATTAGAAGATATTACCTTGATTTCCCCCCAAAATCCACAAATAATGGTACTTGTCTAGGGTTTTTCTTGTTAGAAATGAAAGAAAAGGAAATAAAAGGAAAGCTGAAGATGGAGATGGAGCGGCTGAAATGAGAGTTCTGCAACTAGTGGAACCCTAAAAATTAATAACCAACCAAAACGGTGCGTTTTGGCAAGAAAATTTAGCAGCGGATTTAGGAACGGCAAGTGTTCCTGAATCCGTTCCTAAATATGGTTATCATTTAGGAACGGATATTTCAGCGCATCTATGATTCGGACCAAAATCCGTTCCAAAATTGGCACGGAATTTGGGTTGGAAAGCAAATCCCACGTCGAAGTTTGGGCATCAGATTTTTGGAACGGAATTTAGGGCGGTTTGGAACGGATTATTTTATCTGAATGAAATTTCGTTCCAAGTTTTGGAACGGAAAATTTCCGCTCCTATATTCCGTCCCTATTTCGCGTTTTTCTTGTAGTGGCATTTCCATGCATTTGTTTAGCATAGATCTGAGTTTGAAGTCTAGTTTGGCCTTTTGGCCAATTTAAGTTTAAATCCCATATCTACGAATATTGGGCCAACGAAACAAGGTGAGTTTTTAGTATGTTATCTTACTCACCTTAATCTACATCATACTCTGTTTTCACTCATTTCCGTGCATCGGTCTAGAGTAAATCTGAGTTTAAAGTTTAAAGTTTAAATCTTAGATCTATGGAAATTAGACCGTTATCTCTCGTTTCTGCTTCGGTGAATCCGTCATGGATGCCATGAAGATCGCCTGTCTAAGTTTGTACTTCGAAAGGAGGAGAAACGGGTACAAAAATCAAGAAGGGACCGAGTCCCCGTCTAGATATTATTATATATAGATATATTATATTAATATTATATTAATATTATATTAATATAATATATATATATATTGCGGGAGTGGCCTTTTGGGCCCAATTTTTTGTGGGACTTGGCCCAAACCCACGTGGGGCCCGGCCTAGTCTTGGTAGCATTTTCGTAATTTTTCGTTAAGTGTCCGATTTTGACCCCGAACCTTCCTGGACGCTTTTCTAAGCCTCGGATCATATCCAAGCCCAATCTTAGGTCATGCTAGAGCCTCATAGGTGCATTCAGATTTTGATTATGAATGCTAACGTGTATGTTCATGTATTAGGCTTCCGGACGATCGAGTGCGGCGATGCTCCGGAGACTTATCTACATGGATCCTTTGGAAGTATATGAACCTCCCAACACTGTGAGTGGCTTAGATTTCATTGCTTAACCACTAGAGTAAAATGTTTTTAAAACATTAAATGATTTTCAAAGGTTTTGGGATAAGAGTAATCCACCACACACATTTACATTCTATTATACCCACTTAGAGGGTGGGGTGATTTCAAAATAAAATGTAAAGGTTATCACATGTGTATGATTATATGTTTTACATATATGTATATATATATATATATATATATGTTTATGATGTGGATAGGAAGCGAGATGAGCGATTGAGAGGTGTCCTCGGGGCTCCGATTTAGGGAGTGTGGACCGAGTTGAGAGGCATGCAGAGATGCATGCGTGGACCACCTATTGAGGGGCACGGTGAGCGGAGACCCTGGAAGAGGCGCATATGAAAACTCGCCAAGGCTCGATGTAGCTATGTTTCACCACAGCGTCTGGCACCACCGAGGGAATAGGCTAGAGAAAGAGAAAATGTGCAAATATTTTAAAAAAGAAAAGAGATAGCCCTTGGTGTAGTGAGGCATACGACCGACGGGTCGAGCCTTCAGTATGTTAGAGGCCAGCCCATTTGTTTATGTATGTATTTAAATGGTTTCAAAGCAAATTCTCATTTGAGAATTTGAAAAGAAATTTTGAAAAGAAAGATATTTATTTTATTATTTTATTTTGGATTATCCTTGTTTTTCCCTAACCCCTGATGGAGATTCATTGAACCTCTATCACTCACCTGTATCCCATGTGGATGGATGTAGGTCCGCGTACAAGGATAGCAGATAGAGCAGATGCTCACTAGGAGTCGTCGGTGGTTTAAGTGTAATAGTTTCCGCTGCGGTAGGTATTCCTTTAAATGAGTCCATTGGTACATTTTTTAAAGTTAATTGTTTTATTAATTGATTTCTAATTAAAATTTTAGTATTATTTTGCAGTGACGATATCCATTTCTATGCCTTGCGGTGCTTCAGGTGTGTGACCTACCGACACGTACTTCGAGGTCGCACGACAGTTGCCACTCAAGCGACCCTCCGGGTAGGGACGTGACATATAAGGTCTTAATTAATAAAATGGCTAAATGCCCAAATCAACCCTTAAACTATACCAAAATGGACAAATTGGCCCGCAAACTTTCATTTGGGATAATTGACCCCTCAAACTATTATTTTAGGACAATTAACCCCTCAAACTTTATTTTGGGACAATATAACCTTAATTGTATGGAATCCTCAAGGGTTATATTATCCCAAAATAATAAGTTTGGGGGTTTAATAATCCCAAAATAATAGTTTTAAGGGGTTGATAGTTCCAAAAATAATTGTTTAAGGGGTTAATTGTGTTTCCATCCTCAATTTTTTTGTGCTTCTGGCTTGGAACGATTTTTAGCATGGATTTTTTTTCCTGTTCTAATTTCCGTTCCAAGTTTGGGACGTAAAAAATCCGTTCCAAATGTCCGTGCCTATTTTGTGTTTTTCTAGTAGCGTGTGTTGATCGTCGCATCGAGATGGTGAAATTTCAGAGAGCAAGGAAGCTTTTGGTCAAATTCATGGGTGAATGTCAAGTTCTACCATCTTGTGTAATATATTAGAACAAGTAAAATATATTTTTAAAAAATGTTCAACCATTATTTAATTTGTCTTTGATGATACGTAAAGATGAAAAATTATTAGAACAAGTACTGTAATATATTTTCAAACAAATTGTTATTTTTATCAATGATGAAACTCGAACTAATGAAAAAGATATATCTGGACAAAAAGTGAACAAGAATGATCCCTGATAAGGAAATGGGGAAGCATACCTATTTTTCTTTATTGCATGACTGTATTAATTAGTCTTCAAAGAGGTTGTTGTCAGCCATGTAAACTAATAGATGAAATTTTTCCATAAGTTTGGTAAGTGGTGATTGAGAAGCTTGAATTAATGAAACGTACAGAGTTGAAGAAAATTCATTGCATCAAAAATCGTACTGCACCAATTGGTTGTAACGACCGGGTCGAGAATCAATGGTTGGCATGATCCAATATAATAAGGTACATAGAACCGATCAGTAATAGAAATTGGACCTGAATTGAACTGAAATTTTTTTTTTTTACTTTTTTAATGTTAAAAAAAATGTTTGCAAGAGTTATAGGATTTGATCCCTTAATCTTTTACATATTCACACATGTCATAATGACTATACCAAAGTCTTTAGTTCTATCTACATGAAAATTGTTTACATGGGTTAACATTGACACCCAACATTGTTAATTTAACTATACAATTATTTAAATTAGAAAATGACCGGTGTATATGCTATAATATTCACCATTGTTAATATTTATAAAATGATAAAATATGATCTTAGCAATTAAAAGTCGATCAGTATAGTAATCTAAACCAGTCAATTAAATTGATAAGATCGGTCTAACCAGGACTTGACTTCCTTATAATCGGTGCATATTTAAATTATTGGCAAGATAAGGTCTTAATTAATAAAATTGAGCTCGAATAGACAAAAAGTATATGAGATCAGAGAGAATTAAACTTTACGAGAAAGAAAAATTCCCAAATAAAATTTATTTATGTTGGACTTCTTGCCTTATCCCTTTATTACCATGTATGGGCTGGACGTGTTTCTATAAGCATATTTTCAAATAATACAATGATAGAAAATATGAATTTAACTTAAGATAGAATCTATTTTCCATAGAATCAATCAAACAGGAATTCAATTAACAAGAAAATTAAGAGCACTTACCTTAAACTATTGCATGCTCCAAACAATTAATTGAATATAACCTTGATTGAACAAAAGATATGATCTTCTTGAATTTTCCTCTCTCTTCCTTCTTTCTTTAGGTTTTTTCTGATGGATGAGAAATAGTACTTTTCTAATAACTTGGCCGTCAAGTTGTATTATGTTATATTATGAAGAGAGAGGGAAGGGTTTAATATTCCTTATTTATATAGAAAACCATAAGGCTTAATTTCCATAAACCCAATGTTCATCATATTAGGCCTTTTAATAGTAAAAACAACCTATTAGTTACGTGAGTCACATTAATGTTTATTAAAATAAACTAACTCTTTCTCCACGAACACCATATATATTGCCCTATTTGTTATATGATGTGATCAGTAGCTAAGGTTGCTTGTTGTTACTTGGTATACTGCCAATTCTTTGTTTGGTTGTGTATTCCAATGGGATGGAAAGTGGGGCTTAGTGAGTAATTTTTCATAAATTTCTTTATATATCTACATAATTAAATGGGAGGTTAATTTCATCACAGACTCTTTAGCCAAGTTTGGTGTCTCTCTATATCATCAAACTTGATTACTCGGTTGTAATCTTCTTTTTTTAATAAAACCTCTCGGGACGGAAATTTCTATATTCTATCCCAAATTCCATCCCAAAACCATTCCAGCATCTGACAGAATCTGACCTTGATTTTCGTCCCTAAAATATTTCGTTCCAAGTTAGCTACTGAATTAGTGACGAAATGTGTTTCCGTCCTCAATTTTTTTGTGCTTTTGGCTTGGAACGATTTTCAACAAGGATTTTTTTTTCCTTCAAATTTCTGTTACAAGTTTAGGATGGAAAAAATCCGTTCCAAATGTCCGTGCCTATTTTATTTTTGTTCTAGTAGTGTGTGTTGATCGTCACATCGAGATGGTGAAATTTCAAAGACCAAGGATAGGGATGGCAATGGACGGATATTAAGTAGATATCAACCCCGTTTAAAACCGTTTAAAACCCTAAATCATTTAATAACTAGTTTTGGAGCGGTTTTGGATAGTGAAATCACTATCCGTCGCTGATTTGGAGCAGTTTCGGCTTTAAGGCCTTGGATATCTGCTATCTGAAACCGTTTAAGTTAAATAGGTTTGAATAGTGAATATCTACCTAAAACCCTTTTAAACTCCATTAATTGTAATTCATTTGTCCATTAAAATTCATTCCAAAATTATTTATTAGAAAGTAAAAAATTAAATTAAAAAATAATATTAAATTATAATGATATGAAATCCTAGGTTCCTCCCCCTCCTTCTTTTTGGAATTTGTAAATTTTTTTAAAAAACTTTGTATTAATTACTATTAGATTTAGTTACATATTGAAGTACTTGAATTTCATAATTTTTTTTAAAAAAATTTGACTTAAAAAATTGGTGATTTAGAATTCGAATTCAGGTTTTAGACGAATATCCGCATATCCACTTAAGTTAAATGGTGCGGATTTGGATAGCAGGTTTAAAAATTAAGCAGTTTTTAAACGGATATGGATAATGAAAAGTTAAAAACGGTTTTGGATAGTAAAAATTAAGTAGATATCCAAACCGCTGCCATCCCTAACCAAGGAAGCTCGTGGTTAGATTAATGGGTGAATGTCATGTTCTACCATCTTGTATAATACTATATTAGAACAAATACAATAAATTTTAAAAAATGTTCAACCATTATTTAATTTGTTTTTGATACATAAAAATGAAAAATTATTAAGTACAGTAATATTTTTTTTTTAACAAATTGTTATTTTTATCAATGATGAAACGATAATGATGAAACTCAAATAATGAAAAAGATATATATCTAGACAAAGTGAATAAGAGTGATCCTTGATAAGGAAATGGGGAAGCATACCTAGTTTCCTTTATTGCATGACTGTATTAATTAGTCTTCAAAGAGGTTGTTGTGATCCATGTAAACTAATAGATGAAATTTTTCCATAAGTTTGGTAAGTGGTGATTGAGAAGCTTGAATTAATGAAACGTACAAAGTGAGTTGAAGAAAATTCATTGCATCAAAAATCGTACTGCACCAACAATTAATTGGTTGTAAGGACCGGGTCGAGAATCAATGGTTGGCATGATCCAGTACAATAAGGTACATAGAACCGATCAGTAATAGAAATAAATGGACCTGAATTGAATTGATTTTTTTTTTTACTTTTTTAATGTTAAAAAAACGTTTGCAAGAGTTGTAGGATTTGATCCCTTAATCTTTTACATATTCACACATGCTATAATGACTATACCAAACTCTTTAGTTCTATCTACATGAAAATTGTTTACATGGGTTAACATTGACACCCAATATTGTTAAATTAACTATACAATTATTTAAATTAGAAAATGACCCGTGTATATGTTACAATATTCACCATTGTTAATATTTATAAAATGATAAAATATGATCTTAGCAATTAAAAGTCGATCAGTATAGTAATCTAAACCAATCAATTAAATTGATTAGATCGGTCTAACCAGAACCTAACTTCCTTATAATCGATGCGTATTTAAATTATTGGCAAGATAAGGTCTTAATTAATAAAATTGACCTCAAATAGACAAAAAGTATATGAGATCAGAGAGAATGAAACTTTACGAGAAAGAAAAATTCCCAAATTAAATTTATTTATGTTGGACTTCTTGCCTTATCCCTTTATAACCATGTATGGGCTGTATGTATTTCTGAAAGCATATTTTCGAATAATACAATGATAGAAAACATGAATTTAACCTTAAGATAGAATCTTTTTTCCAATAAAATCAATCAAATAGGAATTCAATTAATAAGAAAATTAAGAGCACTTACCTTAATCTATTGTATACTCTAAACAATTAATTGAATATAACCTTGATTGAAGAAAAGATATGATCTTCTTAAATTTTCCCCTCTCTTCCTTCTTTCTTTAGGTTTTCTCTTACGTCTTTCTTTATATTTTCTCTGATGTATGAGAAGTAGTACATTTCTAATAATTTGGCCGTCAAGTTATATTATGTCATGTTATGAAGAGAGATAGGAGGGTTTAATCCATATTTATATAGGAAACCCAAGGACTTTAATTCCTTAAACCCAATGTCCATTGTATTGGGCCTTTTAATATTAAAACTAGAGGTGTCAAGTCGGATGAGTCGGGTGAGTTTCGGATACAGGCCAGCCGGGTCGAATCAATTTGGGTTAAAAGATATTTTTGGGTCATTTCGAGTTTTTCAGATTTCAGGTTTTTCAAGTTTCGGACCTTTCTAGTTTTCGGTCTTTCGGTTTCGGTTTTTCTAGTTGAGCCCTCGAGTTTCTCGGGTTTTAGGTCATTTGAGTTTTAGGCCTTTCAGGTTTTGGGTTTTTCTGGTTTGGTCATCGGGTCATTTTTGGGTTTAGGATTATTTAGGTTTTGAATTATTCGGATTTGTCCTTCAAATGATATTTTATAAAAAATTATCGCAAATTAAAATTAAATTAATTAAATATATAATATATTAATTAAATTATCATTATTAATAAATTTTTATTCCTATAAAGTATAAGTTATACCATCTCCATCCCAAAATATTTGTCCACTATTGACTTTCACAAAGTTTAAGGAAAAGTTGTTGACTTAAGTGTAATTACTTTATTATCCTTGATATTTGTAAATATTTCTGGGGGTTTGAGTAATGATGTGATAGTAATAATAGAAAAGTAAGGATAAAATTGAGAATTTAAATTTATTAGTTGTTTATTTATGATGAGGACAAACAAATTGAAACTTTTCAAAAAAAAAAGGGATAAACAAAATGGAACGAGAGAGTACATAGTTTTAACAAAGTAAATATGTAATTTATCCTTTAATATATATATATATATATATCATATAATTAGTTAATTAATAATATTATTAATTAAAAGATAAATTTTAAGAAGGTATACAAAGTTATTCAATTATTTTCTTGGGTTATTTTGGTTACTCTCTCTGGTTTTGGGTCAAATGGATTTCAGGTTAAACAGGATTTCGATTCAAACGGATTTCAGGTTAAATAGGTTTTCAGATCGAACGGGTTCGGGTCATTTACTTTTTTTGGTCAAACCAGATTGGGTTAGTTTCAGATTCTAGCAATTTCGGGTGAGTTTCTCGGGTCGGTCAACTTTTGACAACTCTAATTAAAACAACCTATTAGTTACATGGCCCACATTAATGTTTATTAAATAAACTAACACTTCCTCCAAAAACATCATATATATTGCCCTATTTGTTATATGATGTGATCAGTAGCTAAGGTTGCTTGTTGTTACTTGGTATCCCTAACTACCAACTCTTTGTTTTGTAGCGTATTCCAATATGATGGAAAGTGGGGCTTAGTGAGTAACTTTTCCTAAATTTCTTTATATAAATATATATATATATATATATTTATATTTATATATATATATATATATCCAAAAACATCATATATATTGCCCCATTTGTTATATGATGTGATCAGTAGCTAAGGTTGCTTGTTGTTACTTGGTATCCCTAACTACCAACTCTTTGTTTTGTAGCGTATTCCAATATGATGGAAAGTGGGGCTTAGTGAGTAACTTTTCCTAAATTTCTTTATATAAATATATATATATTTCTATTTATATTTATATTTATATATATATCCAAAAACATCATATATATTGCCCCATTTGTTATATGATGTGATCAGTAGCTAAGGTTGCTTGTTGTTACTTGGTATCCCTAACTACCAACTCTTTGTTTTGTAGCGTATTCCAATATGATGGAAAGTGGGGCTTAGTGAGTAACTTTTCCTAAATTTCTTTATATAAATATATATATATATATATATTTATATATATATATCCAAAAACATCATTTATATTGCCCCATTTGTTATATGATGTGATCAGTAGCTAAGGTTGCTTGTTGTTACTTGGTATCCCTAACTACCAACTCTTTGTTTTGTAGCGTATTCCAATATGATGGAAAGTGGGGCTTAGTGAGTAACTTTTCCTAAATTTCTTTATATAAATATATATATATATATATATTTATATATATATCCAAAAACATCATTTATATTGCCCCATTTGTTATATGATGTGATCAGTAGCTAAGGTTGCTTGTTGTTACTTGGTATCCCTAACTACCAACTCTTTGTTTTGTAGCGTATTCCAATATGATGGAAAGTGGGGCTTAGTGAGTAACGTTTCCTAAATTTCTTTATATAAAAATATATAAATATATATATATATAATTAAACGCGGAGATTCATTTCATCATAGACTCTTTGGCCAAGTTTGGTGTCTCTATATCATCAAACTTGGTTGTTTGGTTGTAATCTTCTTTTCTTAATAAAACCTCCCGGACGGCATCTTGTAAATAGCAATCCTATGTGCATTATCAGTTTTCTAACATCACACAATCATGCAATCAAATCTTAACTCTCAGAGACTCTAAATTTAATGAAGGAGTCTGCTGGAAAGTATTTAAGTTCTCTATAAACATGAACAGAATTACCGCCCAAAATCGTGAAAGATGATAACTGTAATATTTAATAGAAAAAAAAAAGTTTTTTTCTGATCTATGAGAAAATGGTAATTGAGAAACTTGAAATAATGAAAAACATAGTCCGGACAAAATGAATTGAGGAAAGACAAGATCTCTAATTAACAATATTGGCTTCAAGGCAAGAAGTACGTACTTCATAACAAAAGAGAGGGCAAGATTCCCAAGATAGATAAAGTCTAAAATAGAAGTGCACGAAGAAAATAAAAATATTTAGGATAGCTTCCTCTTGTGTGGGACCTCACGTCTGTATTAATTAATCGGAATTCGTTATATGGCTCCGCCGTCTAGACCCCGGAAAAGAACTATCATAATTTTTCACTTTATTAGTTTCATAGGTATGAAAATGCAAAACAAAACTGTCAACAAATTAATACGAGCCTAAATTACTTTTATCCAAGTTAATTTTTTAGTTTTTCTAACGAGATGACAAATGTTTTGTCATTTTATGGGCAGTACATGGTGCACACTAGTATATAAGTAGGTGCTCCCTGCATCGTGTGGATCACAACACCACCAAAACCAAACCAAAATAAGAGACTTATAGTAACAGAAGAGGCAAGAGACTATGGCAGCTGGAAAGGTCTCCTTGGAGAACAACACTTTCCTAAATTTACAATTTGTCGGTTTGAATACAGCATCTCAAGCCCCGCAGGAGATTGGATCCAAGAAAACATTTCATTTCGAAGATGCTCCCTACGGAGGTGTGGCGTACAAGACTCTTGCAAACCAGCCAGCTGCTAAATGGATTGTTGCCTGGAGGGTGACGGAGAAGAAGGTACGTATATATGTTGTCTTTGGCAACGTAAAACAAATAAAACCAAACCAACAGATCATACCTTTTAATTAATTTCTAGGGTTTTAAAATCATAATCAAATTATATATCTGTTCTATCAAAAATTGCGTGCAGGTCTTTACTAAGATCCTTGGAGGCAATGAAACTATTAACTGGAACGACATAAACGACGAACTGGACGCGTCTGGTGCATCAACACATACTGTCGGTGCCTTTAGTTTGAAGTCAGAGGTTAAAATTGTTCAACAGAACGAGTCCGTAACTATCTCGGCTTCATTATCAAGGGCACAAGCTTAAGCAAATGGACACGGTGGTGGCTACTGGTTACCCGGAATAATTAGGCTGTCAAAAATATATATAATAATATAATATTAATTATTGTACTAGAATAAATAAATTTGATAGCCATCCGGGACCTTGTCACTGTCCACTTCTGCTATGATATGTGTGTCTAGGTTTTCTGTGTGTTGTGAGTGTCCTTTGTATTGCAAAAGGACTTTAAAATCCAATGATGCCATGTCTATGCATATGGCTATCAGTTTGTTTATTTCATCAATAAAAGGCGTTTATTACTATTATGTTTAATCTTAATTTGCATGAAAAATGACAGCTGAATACTTAAATTGTCCTTTAAATTATATTCTTTTGGATATATTGGCCCTCAAACTTTCACTACTAGAAAAACGGTCCATAGAAACGGAAATAGGGACGGAATATGATGAAAAAATCCGTCCCTAAAGTTTTTCCAACGGATTTAGGGATGGAATTTTTTCCGTCCCTATACGGGGGTCCCTAACATTTAGGGATGGATAATAAAATCCGTCCCTAAATACTTAGGGACGGAAACCAAATCCATCCCTAAATCCGGGGGAAGTCACGAGACAAGGTAATGACATTTGAAACGGATTTTGCGACGGATAGGCAAACATTGCAGCGGAATTAGGGACGGATATTGAAACGGAATTAGAAATGGTTTTGTCCGTACGAAAGTGTAATCACTGAAAGTTTTATAAACTGATATTGGGAGGGATTTAGGGACGGATTTCCTATAGGGACGGATTTCAGGGTTTAGGGTTTAGGGTTTATTCTTTAGGGACGGAATATGTAAAAAAAAATTAATTTTTTTAAAATAATATTTTATATATTTAGTGGTGGTTTATTATTAATTTTTTATGAAGCAGTAATAATAATAATAATAAATAATAATATTATTATTATTATAATATTTAATAATATTATTATTATTATATTATTATTATTATTATTATAATATTTAATTGTATTAGTAATATTATTATTATTATTATTACTATATAAAATAATATTAAAATAGACCAAAATTAAAATTAAATTCTAATTTTATATATTTACTGTAAATGTTGTATACATGAAATGTACAAAAATAAATCTAAAAATCACCTAAATGGGAGGCAATCTCATCGAAATCATCCTCGGCCTCGGCATCGCCCTCGCCCTCGCCATCGCCCTGGCCCTCGCCCTCGCCCTGATGGGCCGCATGATGGACGTCCTGGGGCTGATGCTGTACCTGCGAGATGGACTCTCCGGTCCTAGCCTGAGCGTACGAAGGTGGCTCGTCTGTCGGATGCGGAGCTCCCGGAGGCGGAGGAAAACGGCCTATCATCTACTGCATCTGCTGTAAGCGTTGTTCCCACACTCTATCTCTCTCTGCCACTTGTCGAGCAGACTCCTGTGCAGCCTCCGCCAACAAGCGAGCAGACTCCTGTGCAGCCTCTGCCAATAATCGAGCAGACTCCTATGCAGCCTCCTCTAGCCTCCTGTCGACATCGGAGCGCAAGTCGGCCATCTGTTGTCGCAAGGAAATATTCTCTTGTGACTGAGATGGGATGGAAGAAGAGTCGGCCTGAAACTGGGGGTGGTGAACTAAGTCGCCGTACCCTA
The DNA here is from genome assembly GCA_030664755.1 of Microcos paniculata. Classification (NCBI taxonomy): domain Eukaryota; kingdom Viridiplantae; phylum Streptophyta; class Magnoliopsida; order Malvales; family Malvaceae; genus Microcos; species Microcos paniculata. Next base: position 43,356,095 of record CP131458.1, on the reverse strand, counting down.
GCATCCAACCGCGCTCACCACCCGCTACCCCCTGAAAGACCGTATGCGGGTTGACCTCCGAGTCATCAGCAGCTCGTGCACGTGCCTCCGCAATCGCTCTGTCATAGTCCTCCTAAAAAAAGAATATAAATTAATTTATGCATGTGTGTGAAGTATAATATTAATAGAATATTCTTATTGTAAATTGAATAATTATATAACAATAAACTAAATAAACGTTACAATTCTATAAGTAATTACTTAAGATGATTATATATAATGAGTTAAATTACTTAAACTCTACCTTCAATAATTATATATTTAAGTACTTAAACTTACAGCAATGGTCTTGGCACAACCCTCGGGATAATCACCCGCCTTGGTCTTGTACAACTTGCCGAATAATCTGGCAGGACCGGGATCACCACTCGCCTCCTTAACCTACAAAAGCAAAAAATGTGTTAAATTGTCACGTCCCGACCCGCCCGGGTCGGCCACGTGGCAACCGCCGTGTTGCCTCTAAGTACGTGCCGGCCGGTCACGTACCAAAAGCACCGCAAGGCATTGAAATGGATACCATCACTACAAAACAACTAAAACTTTAATTAAAAATCTTTTAATAAAATAATAATCTTTAAAAGTAATGCCAGTGGATTAATTTAGTAGAATACCTATACAGCGGAAACTACTAGGCCTAAGCCACCGACGCCTTCTAGTAAGCCTCCATTCTATTGGCTGACCCCGCACACGGATCTGCATCCATCCACATTGGATACAGGTGAGTGACAGAGATTCAATGAGTCTCCATCAGGGTTAGGGAAAACAGGGGTAATCCAAAATATAATAGAATAAATAAATAAAGTAAATAAATAAATTTTGTTTTCAAAATCTCTTTTTAAATTCTCCCAAGGAGAATTAGATTTAAAACCTTTAAAATAATTACATACTAATGGGCTGGCACCTAATACACTGAAGGCACGACTGGCCGGTCGTATGCCTTACTGCACCAGGGCTATTTCTTTTCTTTTCATATTCATTTTCTCTTTATCTCATACACTAGCCCGTTCCCTCGGTGGTGCCTCACTGTGGTGGAACACAGTGAACTGGAGCTCTGGCGAGTTTCCCTACTCGCCTCTCCCAACCAGGCTCGACTCACCGTGCCTCTCGATAGGCGGTCCACATGACACGCCCGGACCTAATCCGCACGTGTCAAGTTTTGTGTTTGTATATAGTTGTCTGGCCAAGATACCAAATTTGACTTCCCATGGATGTTTTGAATTTCATTTAGCTCAATTTCAAGCTTAAAAACCCTAAATTTGAAGATTCGAGATGTGGGGTCCACTTGGGCACGAATCCCAAAGAAGTTTGACCTAGTTGACTGGAGTCAACCTTGACCTTGTTGACTCCGGCGCCGGAACTGGTCAGATCCGGCGCCGGATATGGTCGTATAAGGTGGGTCTCGGCTCACCCGAGACCCCCCATTTTCTCTTCTTTTCCTTGTTCTTCGACTCTCCGACTTCTCTCTTCCAAATTCTCCAAAATCAAACCTTCAATCTCTTTTCAAACACTCAATCAAACATCATCACTAACTTCTCTTGCCCTCTTGAAGATCAAAACACCAAAATTCCCAAGAAATCATCAAATCTACAAAACTGTCATTTCGGCGACAGTTTGTTCTTCGAGCTAAACCTCTGAATTCAACCGTGGGAAGTGGCTGGGAATTTGGTATGTTGTTCTAGACTCACTAAGCTTTAATTTGATAGTTTATTTGCATGATTTCATGGCTTGTGTTGAGAGAAATCATGAATTGAAGTTGTGATTTCTGTTTTGCCCGAGAATGTGTAACCCTTAGTGTTTTGATTTGAATTCCGAGCATAATTGGGTGTTTAATTCCGTTTTTGAAGCTATAAGTTCTTAGTTTAGATGCTTAAGAATGCCTGTTTTGAATCTTGTGCGATTTGGTGTTGAATTGAACTAGAATCGAGCTGGAGAAGATTGGAGGCCGAAGCTCGGCCTTAAGTGCAGTAAAGATCCGGCGCCGGACATGATATGTTCCGGGGCCGGATCATCTCTGCTGATATTGCCCCATTCGAGCCTAGGGGCAAAATGGTCATTTTGCAGCCCTAGACCCCATTTGACCCCAATTGACTTTAATTTACTTCAATTGACCTCCAGACTTGCCCAATTTTACTCCGAGACCTAGAAACTCTAATTAGATTTTACCTAGGTGCTTAATTTTTAGTCAATTGCCTTTATTAATCAAATTAGATTTTAATTTGATTATTTAGGTACGTGATTGTACGAGTTTCGGACCGGTAGCAGTTTGAGCTAAGGCATTCGTGGGGTAATCGGGGAGTATACAACTCTCCTCTCTTGTGAGTGGCTTGGATTATATTGGTTGACCATTAAGGGTTAACCGTTTTCAAATTTCTTTATAAATGCTTTATTAAATTGTTTTTATATGTTTTGGGGTATGAAATGTCCACCCTCACACACCAAGTTTACAAAAGATTTAAAGGGTGGGACTTTCAAATATTTTTATATATTGATATTATTAATAATGCTTTAGGGTACAATGCCCTTGAGAGACGAGAGATTGAGCGGGTTCCTCGGGGCTCCAAATTTCGGGAGCGTGGACCGAGTTGGAGAAGCATGCAAGATTCTCAACCATGGACCGCCTGTCGAGGGGCACGGCGAGACGAGACCCTGGGAGAGGCGCGAAGGGAAGCTCGCCAAGGCTCCAGATTGCTGTATTCCACCACAGCAAGGCAAACGTCAAGGGAATGGGCCAGTAAGCAAAGAAAAGTAATTTGAGTTATAAAGTAACCCTTGACGGTCCAGCGGGTACCCCAGTGCACGGGTGTACCATTTGGGACAATTTCAGAAGCCAGCCCATTTAGTAATATTATTATTGATTTAATATTTGTTTTGGTGTGGGACTTTCTATAATTTTAGTAAATGGTTTAATAAATTGATTTTGGATTATTTCATATCCCCAGCCTGAGGTGATCGGTCATTATAACCGAGTCCCTTACTGGGTACAAGTTTATTGTACTCACTCCATTCACTTTTGTTGTCAGGTCATCAGGCTTCGGACGGCGGACGTCCCGGTGGTCAGTGACCCCAGTACGACACTGCGGACACGATTTTGTAGGTGCCACCCTTTTTGCCCTGTGAATCTTGGCTCGGAATATTAGTGCATATCATATATATATATGTATATATATTTATATTACTTACCGCTGCATGGTGCACCGTTTAACGTGCCACTTTCCTTTTAAATATTTTTGAATTATATTATCTATAATATTTTCGTATGTTTTCATATATTGCTCGAATACCCTTTATTTTTATGCCTTGTGCCAACTTGGTTGCCCGCCTGACGAGGCACGCATCTCGAGCTGGTACGGCGGTTGTCACGTGCCCGGGCCCGCTGGTTGGGGCGTGACACCACGGCTGAGTATCATGCATGCTCTCAAACTCGGACCACGCTCCCGCAAATTGGAGCCCCGAGGAATTCCACTCAATCACTCCTCTTCCAGGGGCATCGTACCCCAATAATCATAATAATAATAATAATAATAATATTTCTTCTATAAATATTAAAACATATAAACACACACAAGCTTTATATTTTTAAAATCATCCCTCCCCCTAAGTGGGCGTACCACAAAATAAAAAGTGTGTGTCGTGGATTACCCTTATCCCAAAACCGTTGTAAAACCTTTTTAAAACAATTTATTTTTTGAAAACATTTTTAAAACATTTTGTCCCTAGTGGCTAAACACTGAAAACAGGGTCACTCACAGTATTGGGAGAATCGTATACTCCCAAGTGCTCCATGTAGCTTTAACCTCCGGAGCATCGCCGCATTCCATTCACCCGGAGTTCTAGTACACGGAAATATACGTTAGCATTCATAACTAAATTTATGAATGCACTTACGAGGCTCTAATATGACCTAAGACAATGTTTGGAAGTGTTTCGGGGCTTAGAAAAGTGTCCGGGAGGTTCCGGGGTAAAAATTGGACACTTGATGAAAAATTACGAAAATGCCCCTGGGGACCCTTGGGCCCCGCACTCGGCTCCCGCGCTGGAGACGCACACCAGCCTCGGGATCCGACGCTTTTCCTCGGTTCCCGAGCCCCTCTGTCCACCGATCGTCGTGAAATTCGAGATGGAGGTTCCTCTCACCTCCCACGACGCGTTTACCGGAGCAGAAATGAGAATTACAAGCTCAAAGTTCCTAGATCTCAAATCTAAACTTAAAATCTAACTAAAAGCTGAACCTAACTTTGAGCTTGAATTTCTCCTAGACCAATGCATGGATAAGCGTGAAAACTTAATGAAACATAGTTCAATGAGTTAGGAACAATTCACCAAAATCTCGCTTGAACTTGCGGTCGATTTGCCCAGATCGGCCAAAAGTCCAAAATTGCTCCAAAAGAGCAGTTGAGAGAAAAGAGAAAGGAGAGAAAAGAGAAAGAGAGAAAATGAGGGGGAGAGGCTCGGCCTCCCCCTATTTATAGGGTAGCCCGGCACCGGGTCTACTCGGACCCCGAGCCAAACTTTCTCTTCTCTTTAAATCTGTCAAAACTTTAATCCTTGGCCCGATCCACCGACCAATTCACCAATGTCACGCCCTGACCCGCAGGCTCGGCCACGTGACAACCGCCGTACCACCTCGAGATGCGTGCCTCGTCAGGCGGGCAACCAAGATGATACAAGGCTTAAAAATAAAGGATATTCGAGCAATATATGAAAACATATGAAATTATCATAGATAATACAGTTTTAAAATATTTAAAATAAATATCACATCTTACAATATTCCATGCAGCGAAAAATATTATTTTTAAATTCACAAATGTATAGGTAAGATGTAATAATATCCCGAGCCAAGTAACACAAAGCAAAAGGGTGGCACCTACATAATCGTGTCCACAGAAATGAACTGGGATCACTGGCCACCAGGACGTCCGCCGTCCAAAGACTGATGATCTGAGAACAAAAGTGAATGGGGTGAGTACATAATCATGTACCCAGTGAGAGACTCGGTTATAAAGACCGATCACCTCAGGCTGGGGATATGAAATAATCCAAATATTAATTTAATAAATCATTTACTGAAATATATGAAATCCCAACCAAATCAAATATCAAATCAAATATAATACATATATCCAAATGGGCTGGCATCTGAAATCATCCCAATAAGGTATACCCGTGCGCTGGGGTATCCATTGGACCGTCAAGGGTTACTTTTTATTTTAAAACATTTTACTTTACTCTCTTGCCCATTCCCTTGACGTTTGCCTTGCTGTGGTGGAACACAGCTACCTCTGACCTGGCGAGCTTTTCTCCGCACCTCTCTACTCCAGGCCAGTATATTCTCCGTGCCCTTTCAAAAAGAAAGCGGTCCACGGGAACCTTACATATATTCACCGTGCCCCTTCAAAAAGGCGGTCCACGGGAACCTTACATGCATGCCTCTCCCTCGGTCCACGCTCCCGCATATTGGAGCTCCAAGGAAATCACTCAAACTCTCATCTCTCAGGGGTACCGTTCCCCAAATCATAAACAATAATAATATCAATATCTCAGGGTATAGTTCCCCTTATAATATTCAATAATAATTTCAATATATCAAATTATTCAAATTCCCACCCTTCAAATCATCTGTAAACTCAGTGTGTGAGGGTGGACAATTCATACCCCAAAACATATAAACAATTTAATAAAACATTTATAAATAACTTTAAAAACGGTTAACCCTCAATGGTCAACCAAAATAATCCAAGCCACTCACAAGTGAGGAGAGTTGTATACTCCCCGATTACCCACGTATGCCTTGGCTCAAATTGCAACCGGTCCAAATCTCGTACGATCACGCACCTAAATAATCAAATTAAAATCTAATTTGATTAATAAAAATATTCAACCAATGATCAAATCATAAAACAACACCAATTAAAGGTCTCGGACTAAAATTGACAAGTCCAGAAGTCAATTGGAGCTAATTGGAGTTAATTGGGGTCAAATGGGGTCTAGGGTTGCAAAATTACCAAAATGCCCCTGGAACTATACTGCCATTGTCGGCAGAAGGCTCACTCCCGGGCGGGAGTGAGCCAAAATGGGAGATCTTCCCATTTTTAGGCAGCTCCGGCGCGGGACCTGCCAGGTCCGGCGCCGGACCTGCCCCCAGAAATTGGCCGAATTCGGCCTTTCACCAAAACTAGCTCGGTTCGACTTCGATTCAACACCAATCCGCACCAAAATTGAAACACATCAAGTTAAACACATGATCTATGAATTCACAGCTTCAAGAACTGAATCAAACAACAAATCATGCTCGAATTTGGATCAAAACATCAAGAGTTGACTTTACTCGGACAAAACAGAAATTTCAACTTCAATCATCAAATTCTCTTAGCACAGACCATGAAATCAAGCGTGTAAACTATCAAATTAAAGCTTGATGAGTCTAGAACAACATACCAAATTCTCAGCCAAAACGCATGGTTGAATTAAAAGATATAGGCTGATGAACAAACTGTCGCCAGATTTCCAGATTTTAAGATTTGGAAATTTCCTTAGAAATCTTGATGTTTTGATCTTTGATGAGGCAAAACAAGTTGATATTGATGATTAATGAAGTGTTTGAAGAAGGATTGAAGTCTTGGTTCAGAGAGAATTGAAGAAGAAATCAGAGAGAATTGAAAGAGAAGAGAATTGTGAGCCGAGACCCCTTATAATATCACGGGTCCGACGCCGGACCCGACCAGGTCCGGAGCCGGAGTCAACTTTCCATGAGTTGACTCTGGTCAACTCGGCCCAAATGCCCCGGTTCTCGATTCCCAAGTGGGGTCCACATCCCCGGACTTCAATTTTAGGGTTTTTGAGCTTGAAATTGAGCTAGAAAAAGTTTGAAACATCCATGAGAAATTCAAATTTGATATGTTGACAAGACAAAAATTCATAATCATACAACTTGACACGTGCGGACAAGGTCCGGGCGTGTCAACCAATGGACGTCCAATCCATTAGCTATGGACTTAAAGAAGTCCACTTTAGTGTTTCCATGCATGGTCACCATTTCATCATTCAACTCCGCCTTATCTTAAGCTTAACTTCTCTTCTGACTTGACACAGCCGAACCGACTTAGTGTTCAATTACAACGTCATCTTGCACTATTCCGTTCGTACGAAAAGATCGTGCTAGGTCCGGGTGTGTCATAAATAATTATAAGAAATATATTTATGAATTAAAAAACTTAATATGGATTTAATTATTACCAAATCGGACCAGTGGAATGCAGTGCCCCTACTACCACCTCTATATACAATCGCCTGCTCAGTGCTGCGATTCTTCTTATTCACCTCGCTATGTCGCCTGAAAGTAGAGTCGGCATCCCACTGAGCACAGAGGCGGTCCCAGACATGGTCTGAAGTCCAAGTAGGCGCCCTACGTATGCTCCAAGCCCGGTTGAACTCATGCCTGATGAATTTTCCGGCTGTGGCATCGAAGAAGGCCCATGCCGCCTTACGCTCCTTGGCGGGGAGCAAGTAACGCCTCTGTAATGAAAAAGAAATAATGAAAGCGCGCAAATAATAATGTCATTATTCAATTAAACAAATTAAGCAATGGTAATAATAATTATTAAATAAAATAGTCAAATAATAATAATGTAATAATTAAATTATATGAATAAATAAATAATTAATGTAGGTTATGACTTACCATCCATAAATCGAACATACGGGTGCGCGTCTCGTGCGGAACCTTCATCCAGGACAACCACGGCTCGATCCAATGTCCTTAGAAGATATGCTTGATCTTTGTCTTTGCCCTCTTGTTTGTCTTCTCATCCCTTCAAAATTCCATTATCAAAGGTAGTTAGTAAGAAAAACAAGTAAATATAATTAAGAATCATTATAAAATTAAAAAAAGTTAAGATTTTACTCGTAAATCTAGGCCACTGTCATCGGTGTCGGGGGATCTAGCTGAGATGGGCCGGACACATTAGGCTGAGAGGGCTGGGTGGGCTGGGCGGACTGGAAGGGCTGGGAGGGCTGGGTGGACTGGGAGGGCTGGGAGGGCTGGGCGGACTGGGATGGCTGGGAGGGCTGGGAGGCAGGTGTAGGCTGGAAAGACAACGGGGTAGTGTGGGAAGAGGAGGCTCGCTGGGAAGCAGGCGTCTGTGCTGGTGGCACAAGGCAGTATGTCAATCCTCCGACTGTCACCTCCTGAACTGGCGGTGGAGATGGAGATGGAGATGCACCAGAACTCTGTGCTGGATGAGCATGGCTAGATGTAGGGATGGAGGAGTGTAAACCAATATCCGGAAGCAACGGAAGTGATGGGGAATGAGATCGAACCGCTGATCCAGACGTCGGCTAAGTACGAAATATTATAACAAACTTGTTAGTTTAATTAATTATATATAAGAACATTCATGACAGTTAATCAATTTTGGTGAATAAATATTGAAAAGCACCTGTGTATGCTGTGAAGCCGGAACAGGTGGGGATGGGAACGTCTCCTGAGGTAGAACGGTGGGTGGAGGTGGTGGTAATCGCAAAGCAGGATGACCGACTGAGGGAGATCCTGAACCTGAATGGTGTGACTGAGTCCCGGAGCCCCCTCGACCAGAACTGGCCGATCGACCTCGGCCTCGGCCTCGACCTCAACCTCCTCCTCGACCGGAACTCGAGGGATGATCATCGTGCTGTGAACTCTACAAAATTGTGGCTTATCATTAATAATAAACTAGTTTATTACAATTATGTATTAGTTTTAAAATTAACAAATTTTATAATTACAACTAAGTAACTAATTTAATTAAATAAATTATTTAATTAAAATGATTATTGAATAGTATTATTAAGTAAATATAATTATATTTAGTTTATTCATTGATTTAGGGAAGTAATTAATATTATGATTTAAATATTTGTAACCTAATTCACCAAATATCCTTTTAAACTTATTCAACTTATTAAAGTAATTAAACTAATTAAAAACTAACAAACTTATTAGACTTGAATATTTAATATTTAAACCGATTAAACTAATTACTAATGATTTAATATTTAAAGTAATTCAACTAAGTAGTATTTAATGTTTGACATTATTGAACTATTTACTAATTTGACTAATTATTAAACTAATTAAAGAAATTAGTATTTAATGCTTATATAATTATTAAACTATTTAGTAATGAACAACTAGTTAAAGTAATTAAAGAAATTAGTATTTAATTTTTAAATAATTATTATACTATTAATGCATTACTATAGTTAAACGTTGTTCTAATGAGTTAATATTGAAACTAATTAGATATATTAGTATTTTATGTTTGACATTATTTAAGTAATTATACTTACTACACTAATTAACAAAGTTATTAGATTTTAATTAATATTTAATATTTAAACTTATTAAATTAACTACTAATGAGTTAATATTTAAACTAATTTGACTAATTAGACTAATTAGTATAATTACTAAGTATTATATCTATAAATTAATGGTACTAATTAGAGTAATTAGTAATATTACAAATTATTTATTAGTTAAACCAAGTTAAGTAATTAGAGTAATTAATAGTATTACAAAGTATTATTTAGTTAAACTAATTAGAGTAATTAGTATTATTACTAATTATTATATATTTATACAAATAATACTAATTAGAGTAATTTGTAATTATTATATATTCAAACTAATAATACTAATTAGAGTAATTAGTATTATTACTATTTATTATATATTTAAAATAATAATACTAATTACCAAACTATGAAATATTTTAACTAATAATACTAATTAGAGTAATTAGTATTTTTAGTAATTAATATATATTTAAACTAATAATACTAATTAATCTTTAAAGTTATTCAACATGTTAACAAACACATTATTGACATCATATAACTCTAAATGTATCAAACAAATTAACAAACACCAAAACGAACTTTATAAATTAACAAAAAGAAAACTAAATTAAGGAAATTAATTGAATTTATACCGTCATTGTACGGAATTTGCTCGAGATTGAACAGGGATAGCATCGCCGGCAATCAAAGGAGGAGAACCGCCACTTGTGACGGAGCAGATGGCGGCCGGCGGTGGTCAGGACGGCGCTGGGCACGGTGTCTGGTTCGCAGGGTGGGGGAGGAGAAGGAGAGAAGAAGAAGAAGAAAGAAGAAAGAAGAAGAAAGAAATGGGGGGGAAAGGGTCGAGCCCGACTTTATTTAATGATTTGGAGCGGATTTAGGGACAGATTTTTAGGGACGGATTTAGGTGTGGATTTTCCTAAATCCGTCCCTAATTCCGTCCCTAAACAAATAAAAAAAATTACAATCCGTCCCTATATCTGTCCCTAACTAACAGCTGTCAACAACTACAATCTGAAAAGTCGTAGCATTTCGGGACGGATTTAGGGACAGTATTTCAAATATCCGTCCCTCATTCCGTCCCTAAATAAGTAAAAATTTAAAAATGCGTCCCAAAATCCGTCCCTAATATACAGCTGGAATACAGAAAGCCGTTCAAAAGTGGGTCAGTTTTGGGACGGCTTTAGGGACGGATATGTAAAATTCCGTCCCTAATACCGTCCCTAAACGACTGATATTTAAAAAAATAATTTTAAAAAACGCTCAAGTTAGGGACGGCCTTTGGGACGGAATTTTAAATTTCAAAAATTCTGTCCCAACTGCCGTCCGTATGCTAAACCCAAAATAATTGGCGGGAACAAACGCGCCAATTATTTTCGTTTTGGAACGGACTTAGGGACGAATATTTAGTATTCCGTCCCAAAATCCGTCCCTATATTAAATAATAAAATTTTGGCGGGTTAAATCACGTGCCATATTATTTCTTGTAGGAACGGTTTTAGGGACGGAATACTAAATGTCCGTCCCTAAGTCCGTTCCAAATTGATTATTAATAATAGACTAAGTTGTCAAATAGGGACGGAAAGAGGAACGAATATTTTAGATAAGGACGGATATAGTGACGGTTTTATCGGTCCCTAATTTTAAAAATCGGTTTTTTTCACCGATTTCCAATTAAATGAAGAACGTAGACAATTACTTTCAATTATATATGCAATTTGGTCAAAATAACCCACTACCTATGTGTAAACTTTAAACCACATCGGTTTTATATGAAATATACAAACGTATTTGTCAAATACTATAGTTATGTTACTCACACATCGAGTACTCTTTGTTCCAAACAAATTTAAAGCCTGTAGAGGCTTCCGATAAGTGATCCAACTTTCTGATACCCTCATCTACATACCTATGATAGCTTATAGTTGGTGAATGGTAAATTGAAAGACGAATGAGCCGGTTTAGGCCTTCTATCGATATTATAAGAGATTGATGAGTCGCAATGGTTATAGCAACGGAAATTGTGTTTGCAACGGTTTTAGCAACAGATATTGTGGTTAGGGACGGTATACAATTAAACCGTAGGGTTTGAGGAACCAAAATGTCCTTAAACCCTAAGATCAATAGATAGGGACAGAATTAGGGACGAAAATTCTAGTTTAGGGTTTCAGGTTTAGGGTTTAAACCCTTTATTTAGGGACGGATTTAGGGAGGGATAAGACCACTTCCGTTGCTAAATCCGTTGCTAATATTCATAGGACAAACAAGTATTCCAATGGACTTAGGGACGGTTTTAGGGTTTTCCGTTGCTAAAACCGTTGCTAAGCGTGATATGAAATGACTTATTTTAGGGACGGTTTTAGCAACGGATTTCGGTTTTCCGTCGCTATATCCGTCCCTAATTAGTTTTTGTTAAATCTTTGTAGAATTATCTCGATGTGGGTATTAATTTATTCCCTTCGCACCATATAGTTATAATAACATCACTCCCATGTTAAAAATTATGTTAAAAGTTATTGGAGAATTAGTAAAACTTTACTATTGCATGAACTTGTGCATAACTTAACATATTGCTAATGCAATTGGCGAAATATAATTATGGCATCTGCTCATTACAATCCTGGTACAAAGCAAGTTAAAATTCATTTGGATTATATCCAGCATCATCATCAGTGTCATCGGAGCAACTTGTTGATTCTGCTGAATCGAACTCATCCTCCGAGTCGTCCAATTCCGCGATTGGTTGAAGCTCCCCTAAGTCAACAGCTAAGTTGATCCCAGCCATGTCAAACAATTGTATTGCATCTGTATTAGTGGTAACAGCTGGGGTTTGCACGATCTCTTCATTTTGGTATGGAGCATCATCTTCAACTTCTTCAATAACATTCTGAACAACTCTCCTCGATTTTGTCTCACAGACGGCCAACCAATTAGCTCTGTCTCTGCTAGCTCCCGGATAATCACAGAAGTAAACTTGAATGGCTTGTTGTGCTAAAACAAATGGATCATATTTCTGATACATCTTTTGCCGATGGACGTCAACCAACTTGTAATCTTGATGAACCTTCATTCCGTTGATAGGGTCAAACCAATCACACTCGAACAAAACAACTATGGCCATGCTGTCTGAAGAATTATACTCAAGGACCAAAACATCTTTCAGGAGGCCATAATAACTAGTGGAAGGATCGTCCGTATTTGTGCCTCGAACACAAACACCCTAATTCATTGTGGCTTTGCCAGCTCCACGTTGAAGAGTGTGGAAGCTATACCCATTTATAAACACACCGGGTCAAGAGGTTGCCTTCCTTGAAGGTGGCCAAGCAAGTAGCATAAGCACCGGCAAATCATCAATATGCTTTGCTCGATTAACCGGTGCATCAAGCTGTATGTGATAACCCAAGAGTTAGAATAATCAAACTAATACTCTTAAATCTCTACAAATCTCTAAACAGTTTAATTATCAAAATCAAACTATACTAACATATCGCTTGAACCAATCGGCAAAATGGGCATCAATCGAATCATCAATGGTACGCTGATCAAATCCATCATTTTGACAATATTGGACGAAGGAGCTGAGGTAAAAACAAATCGATATAAGTGAAACAAACTACATATAATGAAATAAACGATTTCCTTGTGAAAACCTGCTATTAACTTACTTAAGGATGGTTTGCACCTCCGGACAATTTCGCAAAACATACATATGCGCTACACGTTGTTCTTTCACACCAAGCCACTTCATTTTCTCCTTACCCTGAAATTGGGTTGGATAGTTAAAAATAGAGAACGATTTGAGAGACTCATTGGCTAATCCTTCATCATTGCGCCTGGGTCGCTTCGTGTGACAATACACGTCAGAATGAAAGTAATTTTGCGCGAAGTAATTAAATTCCTGTGCAATGTAAGCTTCGCAAATTGATCCTTCAACGTGAGCCTTGTTACGAATTGTCTTCTTTAGTTGGTGAAGGAACCTATATGAATTCAATTAAACAAACATGTATTAGGATGCACGTATACACATTTTACTACACTAATAAACACTCAAATTATCAGGTGTCGACAAAATAAAAAAGTTGTTAGTTTACCTTTCAAAGGGATACATCCATCGGAATTGAACAGGCCCTCCAACTAATGCTTCGTACGGCAAGTGAACAACCACGTGTTCCATTGAATCGAACATGGCTGGAGGGAAGACCTTCTCCAAGTTACAAAGAATGATCGAAACTTTCTCGTTCAAATCTCGAACCTTATTAATGTCCAGCATACTCGAACATATGCACCGAAAAAAGAGGCTAAGTTCGGTCACAGGGTTCCACACACTATGAGGCAACATCTCTCTGAATGCAATTGGAAGCAGTCTCTGCATAAAGACATGGCAGTCATGACTCTTCATGCCGGAAACCTTCTCTTCATTCATGTCAATACATCTCCCAATATTTGATGTATACCCATCGGGAAACTTCAAATTCCTCAACCATTTGAGAATAGTTGTCTTCTGTGTTTTAGACAAATTATAGACAGCTTTAGGTTTGGAGCGTTGCTCGCTTTTAGGATCAACTACAATTGAACTTCGAAAGCATATAACACTGATGTCTTTTCTTGCATTTAAAGTGTCCTTTGATTTGCCTTTCAAGTCCATGACAGTTCCGAACACTGCATCAAAAACATTCTTCTCAATATGCATAACATCAAGGTTATGGCGGATCAAGTTTGTTTTCCAATAAGGAAGATTCCAAAAAATACTCCTCTTAGTCCATTTGTGATGGGTGCCATAATATTCAGGCATATTAATCGGCTCATCCATAGCTGTGGGCAAATGCCAAACGTGTCCATATATTTCTTTCCCTGTCAACCTTGGTGGTGCAGCTATCCTCTCAACTCGACCACGGCGGAAAGACTTCTTATCCTTTCTGTACGGATGATCCGAGTCAAGGAAGCACCTGTGACAATCAAAATAAGTTGCCTTCCTACTATGTGGAAGTATGAATGCTCTGCTCTCCTGCATACATACAGGACATCCTAGTACTCCAGCGGTGCTCCACCCGGATAGCATGCCATAAGCAGGGAAGTCATTAATGGTCCACATAAGAGCAGCCCTCATGCGAAAATGCTCATTCCTCGAAGCATCGCATGTCGAGATCCCATCTTCCCACAATTGCTTCAATTCATCAATCAGAGGTTGCAAGAATACGTCTGTGTTTTTCTCAGGTTTTTTGGACCCAGACAGATCAATGTTAAGAACATGTAAGGCCTCTTCATGCACGTACCCGGGGGAAGGTTGTAAGGAGTTACAATAACTGGCCAGCAAGAATAGGTCCTTCCGAATTGCCCATGCGGTGCAAAACCATCTACGCATAATCCCAATCTAACTTTTCGAGCTTCTGAACCAAAATCAAGATATGTCCTGTCAAAATGCTTCCATGCTTCGGCATCGGATGTGACACGCCCGGACCTAGTCCGCACGTGTCAAGTTGTATAATTATGAATTTGTTGTCTTGTTAAAATACCAAATTTGATTTCCATGGATGTTTCAAACTTCGTTTAGCTCAATTTCAAGCTCAAAAATCCTAAAATTGAAGTCCGGGGAAGTGGGCCCCACTTGGAATCGAGAACCGAGGCATTTGGGGCTGAGTTGACCGGAGTCAACTCAGATTGGGTTGACTCCGGCGCCGGACCTGGTCGGGTCCGGCGCCGGACCCGTCAAATTTTAAAGGGGTCTCGGCAGCCGAGACCCCCATTTCTCACATTTCTCTTCTTCTTCACTTCTCCGATCTCTCTCTTCCAATTCTCTCTGAACCAAGCCCTCAATCCCTCTTCAAACACTTCATTAATCATCAATATCAACTTATTTTGCCTCATCAAAGATCAAAACATCAAGATTTCTAAGGAAAACATCAAATCTAGAAATCTGGAAATTTGGCGACAGTTTGTTCATCAGCCGATATCTCTTGATTCAACTGTGCGTTTTGGCTGAGAATTTGGTATGTTGTTCTAGACTCATCAAGCTTTAATTTGATAGTTTACACGCTTGATTTCATGGTCTGTGCTAAGAGAATTTGATGATTGAAGTTGAGATTTCTGTTTTGTCCGAGTAAAGTCAACTCTTGACGTTTTGATCCAAAATTCGAGCATGATTTGTTGTTTGATTCAGTTCTTGAAGCTGTGAATTCATAGATCATATGTTTAACTTGCTGTGTTTCAATTTTGGTGCGGATTGGTGTTGAATCGAAATCGAACCGAGCATGTTTTGTTGAAAGGCCGAATTCGGCCATTTTCTAAGGGCAGGTCCGGCGCCGGACCTGGCAGGTCCCGCTCCAGAGCTGCCTAAAAATGGGAATATCTCCCATTTTGGCTCACTCCCGCCCGGGAGTGAGCCATCTGCCGACAATGGCACTGTAGCACCAGGGGCAATTTGGTAATTTTGCAACCCTAGACCCCATTTGACCCCAATTGACTCCAATTAGCTCCAATTGACTTCTGGACTTGTCAATTTTAGTCCGAGACCTTTAATTGGTGTTGTTTTATGATTTGATCATTGGTTGAATATTTTATTAATCAAATTAGATTTTAATTTGATTATTTAGGTACGTGATCGTACGAGATTTGGACCGGTAGCAATTTGAGCTAAGGCATTCGTGGGTAATCGGGGAATATACAACTCTCCTCACTTGTGAGTGGCTTGGATTATATTGGTTGACCATTGAGGGTTAACCGTTTTCAAAGTTATTTATAAATGTTTTATTAAATTGTTTATATGTTTTGGGGTATGAATTGTCCACCCTCACACACTGAGTTTACAAATGATTTGAAGGGTGGGAATTTCAATAAATTTGATATATTGAAATTATTATTGAATATTGTAAGGGGAACGATACCCCTGAGATATTGATATTATTATTGTTTATGGTTTGGGGAATGGTACCCCTGAGAGATGAGAGTTTGAGCGATTTCCTCGGAGCTCCAATATGCGGGAGCGTGGACCGAGGGAGAGGTATATATAAGAGGTTCTCGTGGACCGCTTTCTTTTGAAAGGGCACGGAGAATATACTGGCCTGGAGTAGAGAGGTGCGGAGGAAAGCTCGCAAGGTCAGAGATAGCTGTGTTCCACCACAGCAAGGTAAACGTCAAGGGAATGGGCCAAAGAGTAAAGTAAAAATGTTTTAAAAGTATAAAGTAACCCTTGACGGTCCAGTGGATACCCAGTGCACGGGTATACCTTATTGGGACGATTTCAGATGCCAGCCCATTTGAATATATGTATTGTTATTGATTTGATATTTGATTTGGTTGGGATTTCATATATTTTAATAAATGATTTATTAAATTAATATTTGGATTATTTCATATCCCCAGCCTGAGGTGATCGGTCTTTATAACCGAGTCTCTCACTGGGTACATGATTATGTACTCACCCCATTCACTTTTGTTCTCAGATCATCAGACTTTGGACGGCGGACGTCCTGGTGGCCAGTGATCCCAGTTTGTCTCTGTGGACACGATTATGTAGGTGCTACCTCATTTTACTTTGTGTATCTTGGCTTGGATTATTATTACATCTTACATATATATACTTGTGTATTTATAAATAATACTTTCCGCTGCATTGGAACTCCGTAAGATGTGATATTTTATTTTTAAAATATTTTGAACTATGTCATCTATGATATTTCATATGTTTTCATATATTGCTCGAGTATCCTTTATTTTTAAGCCTTGTGCCATCTTGGTTGCCTGCCTGACGAGGCACGCATCTCGAGGTGGTACGGCGGTTGTCACGTGGCCGAGCCTGCGGGTCGGGGCGTGACAGGATGGATGGCACATAACCCCATCTTGAGCTTCATGTGTAGCATGCCATGTTATTTGTTCAGCTATGCCTGTGGTATGGTACAACCGTTGCAACCGGGGAGTCAGTGGCAAGTATCTCAAAATGGCTGTCGGAATTCTTTTACGAGTTCTATCCCCACGTCGACCAGTGTCCTTGAATCTAGGTTCACCACAAAACCAACAGCAATCAGAGTTCGAATGTTCCTTCCAATACAACATGCACCCATTCTTGCACGCATGAATCTTTACCACCGATAAACCTAATTCATTAATGGTTTTCCTATGTTGATAATAGTTTGGAGGAAAGTTATTTTCCTCCGGCAATACTTTCCTGATGGCATCACAAAAATAATCGAATGCACCTTCAGACAAGTTAAACTCCGACCTCCCATTTAACAAGGTGGAAGCAAAAGACAACTGTGACTCACTAGACCCCTCAAACAAAGGCCTATCCGCATTTTGCACGATGTCAAACCACTTGTCGTCCAACTGTGTCACAGGTTGCTCTTTGAATGGATCTTGCTCATATCCATACTGGTTTGCTACTTCTCCACTGGGTCCGGCCTCATCTTCGTTATGTTGGGCAAAGCTCGATCGTGCAGCATCAAAAACCATACACTGATCCTATGTCATGTCATCATAGCAACCCCAATGTGACATCTCATCCGGTAATGACACTTGTTCGTGCTGCTGCTGCTCGTTATTTTCAATACTACACAATGGTTCTCCGTGACTAACCCAATTCCAATAATGCTCCTTAAATCCACGTAGTATTAAATGTTGTGCAACCCTCATTGGTAAAAAGAAGTGCATATTATTGCACTTAGTGCAAGGACAACGATCAATTTATTTCATTAGGGTACCCCAAAAAAATTTATTTCATTAATATTCTGGTCACATGATCTAATAATCAGAATTCTAACTTCCATTAGAATATTGCCAAATAAAAGATTAATATGCACAAGATGACCTTTAAGGAAGAGTTGACTCTGCATCTGAAACTTCAAAAGGTTTCTCCTCCATATCTAATTGCTCCACCAAACTACTGAAATAGAAAAATAAATCCTTTTGGCTGAATACTCAAGTTGGCCCCTAAACTATACCTTTTAGGACATATTGGCCTTTAAACTTTTATTTGGAATAATTGACCCCCTCAAACCATTATTTTGAAATAATTAACCTTTTAAACTATTATTTCGAGACAATTATCCCCTCAAAACTATTGTTTTGAGACAATTAATCCTTCACACTTAATAGTTTGGGACAATATAACCCTTGAGATTTATGCAATATAACCCTTTGGGGGCTTAATTGTCCAAAAATAACAGTTTTAAGGGTCAATTGTCCCAAATAAAAGTTTAGGGGCCAATTTCTCCTTGTTGGGATAGTTCGATTTCAAGAGACAACCTTCAATGTTTGCATCTTTAACTTGGAAACAAATGAGGTCCTAAGTTGAGTAAAGAGTGAAATTAAAGAGTTGTAATCTTTTCTCTAATTTTACTCACCATCAGATAAGCAAACAACCATGCTGCAAGAACTGCTCTTTCTGTTCCTCAGTGAAATTAACTCGTCCAACAAAGAGTTCCTTCAAGGAAGCAAAGTTGCCTGTAGATAACATCCATTTCAACAAATCACCATAATCTATCTGATTCTGATCATAAGACCACAGATATAAGTATGTCAAAGTTTTGATGTTTCGAACAATTTGCTTGATACTTTTTATGGTCACATTCCTGCAACCACTCAAGTCTAAATCCACCAATTTTGGACATTTCGTTCCCATCACAGCAATCCCTTCATCATCTATGCTTGAATACGATAGTCTTAAAGCCTCCAAATTAACTTCCGGAAGTTCATTATTCACCTCAACGATCTTTCCTTTCTTGTATGCAACCAATATAAGCTGCGTAATATACTTGCAACTCTTCAAAATAGCTTCGATGGATATGCTTGAGATTCCATCACAATTGCTCAAATCAAGAACTTCTATGTTGGGAAAAATAAACCCGAATCGCTTGGCCAGGGCCTGTTCATCACTAATTGTCGAAGATGGCAAATAAAGATTTCGGATCTTATGGTATTTATTGTTGGCAATATCAATCAGTACGTACAAAGATCCCGATACCTTTGCAATTGAAAATTTTACTAGTGAAGGACACTTGCTTAGTAGTAGGAGCAATGTTGAGGTTGTCACCTGGCAATTACCGATTCTAATGTCAGTGAGATTGCCGATCTTTCCACTGGAAAGAAGTTTTATATCCTCATCTGAAAAATTAGTAGCCCCTAAAATGCTTCACTTAGTGAGATAATTAGATAAAACCATAAGTAATGCCGTCATGGTAAAATCACTTCTGCAGATACCGATGCTGAAGTACTCCAAACGAAGCTTTGCCTTTGCAATTGCTATGAGAAGCTCGTCAGAAACATCCACTTTGAGAAACTCAAGAGAGGTCAAGTTTTTGGCATGGCTGATTGAATTTGCAATGGTAATTGTAGAAGAAGGATCATTCTCGATCTCACCGATGGTAAGAGCTTCCAAGCTAGGCCTATTCCGAATAAGAAGACCAATGCAACTTTCTTTCATGCCCGTTATACAAACATCTGTTAGATAACGACAATTCAAAGCCAGAGCAACAAGAGATTGATCAGAAACACCACGTAAGTCGTAGATATGAATCTTTTTTAAGTGCTTGAACTTAGACGCCAAACATTCAATCCCATCATCAGCAGCAAAGTCCGGCAGAGTCTTGTTTTCGTAATGATCAGGATAAAGAATGTCAAGTTTTTCCAAATTCGAAAACCAATTTGCTATCAGCGGCAGACCAATAAAGGGGATCGAATTCAAGGCCTTTAAATTCTTCCTCATCTTTGGATTTGATGCCAGCTCTCTTAGAATCTCCGTCTTGAATGACCATGATTTCAGAGCAAGAGATTCTAGACTTATGTCAGAGCGTGCGATCTCGCTAAGAGCTTTGTCTAAATCCCCACTAAAGTGCCTCAAGTTGACCTTTTTGAGTTGAGTGAATCGCCTGAGATGTTGAGAGAGTATGCTAGATTTGGGATGAACAACTTTCAAGCTTTTCTTGACAAGATTCGAGTTTGTCAAAAAACCTTTAGAGACTAAAGATACTGCTTTCAAGTCTCTCTCATTGAGATGATTGAATATCAATTGCCAGCACTCTGGTGGCAATTTTTCACCACCTTCCTTTGGCTTCAACAGCTTTGACATCTTCTGAGAATTTTTTTTATTTTATTTTTTTTTGTTTCAGAGGATGGAAACACAAAGAGCCACTCCACGCCAATCTCAAAAGCTTAATTGACCTAATTTTCTTTGAATGGTTATGAATATTTTATTCAATTCCCCAAAGGCCTGCCTTTGGCCCAAATCTTAATTAGAATTTTGTTGAGTAATTATCGGAATTAAAAATCTTTTTGATATATTTTTTAAAAAAATTAGTATGGACTTCTCCCTCATAGCCCAGTGGTTGAAAGGTAGAAGAAGTCATGTAAAAGCGTAGGTTCGAACCCGCCTCCCCCCTTTCCCACCTTGTAAATATATATATATATATATATATATATATATGTAATTAAATTAAATTGGATTAGAAATGAAAACTTCCATATTATTATTAAATTGTACTAGCAAATCTGCCCGCGCTAACGCCGCGGGTTTCATATTCTATTGATATGTTCATAATAATATTTTTCTTTGTTTGTTTAAACATTTATTGTCAATAGAACAACTACTGTACTATAAATAAAAGTTTAATCACTTATTTAAACTCTCAGAAAAAATGGTCTCATAAGAAAAGTCAATCTTTATGCATATTTAATTGATAATGCTGAGAAAAGATCAAAACCTTTGACATGCCATATTAATAGAATCTATGAGGAGTGAGGACACAACAAAAATTCTTTAAACATAGAAAGGTGGAAAATGATAGTAAACTAAATTTTTATTAATTCTTTACAGAAAACTTATAAATCAAATATATTTCATGGAATCAAACCACAAAATGAATTTTCTTCTTAATATCTTTAAGTGCTTAAGGTTCTGTCTCTTTAGTCCTACTATTGTCGCAATTGGTTTTATCTTCACTCCCTTCACCTTCCTATAATCATTCGGTCTAAGATCAGGACCAATATACTTTACCCAGCAAGCAGCATGTCTAGATGCATTCTTTAATGCCTATAGAACTAATACAAGAATTTACAACCTATCTTATCTCGTTGAAAAATGCCCACGATTCTCTAAAGCAAGTGCAAATAATAGGTTCATGTCTTCATGAGCATTATTGACATTCAAATAAGTCATTCAAGTCAACATCAAGCAAACAGAATGCTACTTAGAATTTATTTAGTAAAGTTACAGTAGTTTCTCCATGATCCAATTTCCCACCTTGAACACCAACCTATAGAAATTTTCTACAATATACAGCATCAAACATTTGTGTTTGATATAAAAGTAAAAAATCATGCATTTTTATTCATAAAAGGTAATTGTTTCTAATCGCTCAAAAACATTATGAAGTATCACTATTTCCCCTTCCAACCAAAAACCCCTCTTAAGTCTCTAATCCTCATAAACAAAGCTAGAACTTGATTACACTCCTCTGAATATATAAAAAGCTCTCTAATAAACAGAAACTTTACATAGGCTAAGCACACTTTAAAATCCTTTGCGCTTTAACCTTTCTCCAAATTTACTTAGGAATATGACCATAGGGTCTAAATAGAGACCAGCCTTTGTGTGTGTGCAATCAATTTGAGTCATAGATACTTTAATCTTCCTAAGTTCACTCAAACTACACTGAGATGTGGCATGCAAGGGGAAGGGTAGGAAACTGGGGTCAGGGATAGGGAGCACCCCCCTGCATTTTCCCTGCCCCATTAACGTCCCTAATGCTAACCATCCAATGTCCATAGCTGAAACTTTTTATATCCCAACCATGGACATGTTCGGAATTGCAGATTCGGTAACCAAACCTTCTAGAGGCACTCCTTAACTACAGTCTGAAGAAAACACTGTAGGTCCCTGCAGCAAATGGGAAGTCCACCTCAATGTCAACTTCAAACCACCATATTTGCTATGGATATGCAATGGAAGAGAACCTAAATCACAAAAAGAGAAATAAATTTCAATCAATTTCCAGTTCCATTCCAAGACAGGTGTGAAGATCTATATGTTCAAACCAAGCCACATTTTATACTGCATTTCATCAATCATGCATACTTCCAACTAAATTGAAGCACGATCCACATTACTATTTTGATATATCATCTATTTGATGTTGTTCTTAATTACCTATTTAACAGAATGGATTTAAAAATTAAAAAAAAAAACACCCATCAACAAAATAGATTTAAAAGCTTCTTTCTTTCACACATAGACTTGTCTATAATATCCTAGCTAGCTAGCATCGCTTATCCAAGCTGTAGTCTTGCCAAATTCTCTTTGAATTACATTGGCATCTATTATTGATGAAATGTCTACCTATTGCTCACATTTTAATTGTCTAGTTCAATAAATTGAAACGAATCTTTTATGTTTAGTTGAAAAGGTGAAATGATCTAATCAGTGCAACTTATACCATATAATATATACGAACAGAATAGAGAGAAATCTTGAAACAGGAGGTTGAAAATATTCAGCTTATATATAAATATGAGCAGTGGTATCAAAAAGATTTTTAAGGTTCTACAGGTTATATGTTTTAGCATAGAAACCAAATCTTAGTGGGCTAGCCTGTTTCTTTCTTCCTTTCTATTGTAACAGTGCGTTAAACTTTCTTTGTTCCTGTGTCCTAAATACTGCCTTGAAATCAATTAACACCCTTCTTTTCCATTTAAATCAGATATTAACTAAAAATCTTAAAACTTAACTTTGACTCTTGTAAGTATTCTAATCTTCTGCCTTTTGTGAAGTGGTTGAGCTCATAAAGATCATCATTTATAGGAACTATACATGGCCAACAATCCAATGGAAAACATTAGAAATCACATAATATAAAAAAATGCGGCTCCTGAGTTTTCACAATCCAACTGCCTTCTAATTGCACAACAATTTTTCCTATTTAATGTAATCAAAGACAATATGGGCCATTCCTTTTTAATCGACAGATATAGCCGAAAGTAGGATGAAAAAGAACAACATATGGTTGAGCTAGCAACCGTTCTTCAAACACCAAAGATGTTCTTTGCTAAAAGTTAAACATTAGTAATGAATCTTCTACAACCTATGAAATCACCTATAATTATTAAAACAAATCACATGATTCATATAAATTATTTAAAGAAATAATAGATCAATACAAAGACAGAGGGAACATACCCATACAAAAATGAATCATCTTCCCCAATAGATTCAACATTCCAACTCATTGCTTTCAAGAAGATTGTAGCAGGGAAAAAAAAAGAGTTCCTTTTTTGCCCATGCAGTTCACTGCGGTCAACAAACTAATCTGTATAAGTAATTAAATAATAACTGAAAACATAAGGGATGTTGAAGAAATCGGGGAAAGCAGAATTTAAATTCATTTAAAATCTCACACCAAGCATATATTGAAGCCACTTAATTCCTCAACTTATATTCAAGCACTACTATTTCATGTTTTAAACCAACCAATCTCATGACAGATTCCTTACTTTTTCAAGGTCACGAATTCCTGTTATGAGGTAGCACTCAATTGAAAAGCGGTATAAGCCATAAACAAATAGGGCAGTTGGGTGTTTGAACCTATAATAGGTTGACAAAATTCCTTGTTCTTTAGGTGTAAGCTCATCCTTCCTAGCTATGAACTTTTTGAGGTCAACATTTCGGATAATTGCCTCAACATCAAGATCATTCATAAAGTTCTTACAGCTGCAAAAAAAAAAAAAGAAACAAAAGGGAAAAAAAGTGTTAAAGGTAATCGTTAATTTTCTTCAATATATATTTTTTACTAACAGGAGGAAAAAAAATGTAAAAGATTGTTATATATTTGGAAGAAGATCACCATAGAACTAATGTTGCCATTTCTTCTGGATTTTTTGCTGCAATTTTTTGAAGTACTTCCAACTGCATATCCATGGGTAGTTGCTGGAAAGGGAATGTGCTTCCACTCATTGTCTTCCTACCTTATTTTTCTTTTGGCATTTAACACGACAAAAAGGCTGTATATGAAGAATACAGTGTGAGCTTGTGTTTATATAATGCTCATCAAGGATAAGGTTATCTGTCTTTTACGTTTTTCTAGAGAAATTTATTACTTTTATTTAAAAGAAACTATTCAATATTCAGTTAGATTAAAAGTATTTGGCTCTTGAAGTTATAAAGACATTTTATTTATAGTTATTTCTATTAATGTATGCTCATGATTTTGAAACCATTTATCTTACAGATGCATTTATAGATTCATAAGCCATTCATTATGAAAATCAAGGAATTTTTTAATGTCCTTCTGATAGTAATTTGTTTTTTTTTCTTTTATGTAATAAATTACAAGCTATAGAATAGGGAATGTGATATTATTAAATTAATACATTAAATAAAGTCAGAGAAATTCGCACCTTATATTTTATACATGTATTGATAGAAAGGTACTCGTGTGCTGTTGACTTAAATACTGGCAAACACAAAAAAGAAAATTTATTAATATTAACATATAGTGGAAAGAAAATTAGTCAGACTTATGCCACAATCTGAAAAAAAAGTTTAAAGCCAAATCTAAGATGCTAGAGATAGGAACCATACTTGATTTTCACATACAATTATAAAAAGGAAATCATGAAACTACCCTCACAAAAGTTTAAATCTTAAACTATCATGCTTCTTTAGGTAAGTTTGCCACTAAGAAAAATTGCACGATCCTGTGGCTATAATAAGAAAAGTTACATATGACAGTTACCAAATCTAGGAGATAAACACTCTCATCATTTGGCCTGTAACTGGCACTATTCTGTCCACTGACAATTTCAAGTAAGACTACTCCAAAGCTGTAAACATCTGCTTTACTCGTCAGATGACCTCGCATGGCATACTCAGGAGCCACATATCCACTGTAAGAGCAAAACAGGAACATTCTTAAAAGGTTTTGGTCAATCAATTATGAAATCACTTTTCAAGAAGGCATAGCAGTTAGATAAACTGGTTTTTTGTTCATTACGTAGTTCCAGCTATCTTGGTAATGACATGCGTCTTCTCCCCTTCATGAAGCTTGGCAAATCCAAAATCAGATATTTTTGCCGTGAAATCCTTATCAAGAAGAATGTTAGTTGTCTTGATATCCCTGTGAATAATTTTTAGTTTGGATTCTTCATGGAGAAATGCCAACCCTTTAGCTATCCCACGGCAAATCTTAGATCTGATCATCCAAGTAAGCTGCATTCTCAGTTCTTCGGGACCTGCTCGGTTCCATGCTATGATATAAGTATGTTGAAAACTTAAAATAAAAGTGCATCAACTTGTTTAGATACTAACAGCTAGCCACAGGATCGTACAGGTGGCTTACCAAATAATGCATGTGCAAGGGAATTATTTTCCATGTGAAAGAGAAGATTTAGTCACAATAAATTGCCAAACAAAATAAGTTACCAAATCCAGTGTAGGGTTTTATTTTAGAAGATAGTAAGAAAATCAATGGAAAAAAATCAGCCAATAAACAGAAAAAGATGAAATAAATGCAGCTAGTTAAGAACCATTGCAAACAGATTAAAAACATTGCAAATAGGCAATCATATCAATCAAAGGTGAGTGAAGACATAATTTAATTTGTAAGATGTAGGAAATTCTAATAGAAGATAATTTGTGTAACAATATAGGTTATATAGGAAAAAAAATTTTTAAAAGGCACATTGTTAGTACAAAAGTAAGAAATAAAACAGCCAGGGAATTCATAAAGAAAAGTTAATAGAAAATTACATGCAAAGAGTGGAAGTTTAATTGGCCAAGTGAATTTCAATTGTTGAATGTAATTCAAATGAGCGATTGGACATAGTTTGCACATTTTCGCAAGGAATTCGCAAAAGGCATCATAATTGTAGTATGTCAACACCCTATAAAACAAATTAAAACTCCCAACTTTTAATACAAAATGAATATAAAGTAATGTGTCCATACTAATATGATAAAGAGAAAACCATTAACAGATCAAAATTTTGAAGTAAACAAAGACCTTCAAGTACTTACTATTTTTGCATTGCTTAATAAAGTCTTGGTAAAAACTTCATTTCAAAAAGACAAATTTTCTTTGTCTCTTCATCCTTCATTAAAAAGGACAAATTCACTAAGTAGCAGGGGATGATTAATGGTGTATAAGTACTTGATGTAAAGAGAAGAAAAGAACAGAGAAAGATATTAGGACCAAAAAAAAATCTCAAAGCAACTAAATACTCAGTAATCAGGAGAAAAACGTACAATATAATAAATGAATTGGAATAAAAATATATATGGAGAGAGTGAAAGTTTTATGAGTGAAATTCTATTTCGCTGATCAAAAGTAATTTAGCTTAGCAATTCCATATAGTTTGCTAAGTCTTGATAAAAACTTCATTAGAAAACACATCCACTTTTTTCTCTTGACCCTCCATTTAAAGAAAAAAACTCAAATTTTATGACTGTAATAAAATAATAAATAATATTAAGACAAAATCATTAACATATTTAAATTTTAAAGTAAACAAAGACATTGAAGTACTTACTATTTTCCCACTACCTAGTAAAGTCTTGATAAAAGCTTCAGCAGAAAATACATCCACTTTTTTCTCTTCACCCTTTATTAGAAAAAAAAACTCAAATTTATGACTGCCATTAAAGAATCAATATGCTTAATGAATCAAGATCAAAAATTACATGGAGAGGGTGCAAGGTCTATTAGTGAATTCTATTTCGTTAATAAAAGTACTGCAACTCAACAAAACGATATACTTTGCTGATTCTTCCCAAGAATACTTAATAGGATATTTTTGACTCTTTTAAAGCAAGTTCAATCACCTACAAGACAGACAATAACACAAATCAGTTTATAAGAAGCAAGAAAAACATTTTCTCAATTTTTAGTGGTACCAAGGATCTACTTCTGACATAAAGAGTCAATGCCAATATTTGTTCAATCTTCACAATCTAAATTTTACTACGTCTACTATGTGCCGCAAAGTCTGCTACCTATTCTTATGCAGCTAATCACGTTTATTCTTAAAAATCGCCACTTTAATTCATGTATGTTTTGTCTGTTTCAATGATTCATGCAATTTTGTTTGCCACAAAGTAGCAGGAAATCTGTTTAATCAATGTTTACATTAAGTTTCAAATAGTTAAATACGAATGGAAATTAAAAATTCCTTTTTTCTGAATTTATACTCCTTATCTAATGAGATATTTTCATTTTAATCAGAATACATTTAAACTGTGCTTCCCTAACACCCCCACAAAACAAATTTAAACTGCCAAGTTTTAGTGCAAAATGGATTGCAAGCAATATGTCCATCCAAAAAAAGTAAATTCAATCATAAATATATATAAATTTTTAACGAAACAAAGACTTTTAATACTTACTATTCTGCCATTGCTCTTTAAAATCTTGATAGAGACTGGATCAGAAAGCACCACCACCTTTTTGGATTTCTAGTCTTCATTGAAAATCGACAAAATTTAGTGAGTGGTAGTAGAAGATTAACAATGTAAAAGTACAAAATGTACAGCAAAAAACTACATAGAGAAATATATGACTCAATAAAATCCCAAACTAACTGAATACTTAGTAATTAGGACAGAAACATAGAATATACCCAATGAAATTCAGCTAGTAATAAAAATATTTACTTACATATTTACATAGGCTAGAAACTATAAAATGCATATAAAAAAACAATTACAATCATGAAGGGTGGATGACTTTCTCCTGAGAAAATTGGAAATTTGAAAAAACAATTGGACAAACGAAGACATCTGGAAATTTGGAATTAAAAACCTAGTATCCTAATTAAGCAAGTATATTAGTGTCTGTCACAATCAAAAGCAGAAGAGTAATGAAACATAGTTTAAATGTTCATAACCTGTTTACTTTACTTTGCTGACTATATACATACTGTCAAACAGGGTGACATTAAAATGAGAAGAAATTTTGGTGGCAGTCAATTAATTTAATTATCTAGAAGGAAATATGTTTGTAAGGGTATCATTGCCTCTCTTACCTCCCATATACTACAATTAATATATAGGAAAATTACAGATTGTTAAATTGCAAAAAGTTCAACTTCACACAAAAAAGAAAAGCATCACCATATTAAGTTAATTGGGTCAAGGTGCTGTTAACACAATGAAACAACTTCTTTGTATCACAAAAAGAAGCCAGAAAGATGACATGCTTCAATGAAAAACTTACTTTGCATGTCCTTCCCCCTTCAATAGTAATAACTAACCAAAAGGAAACCATGAACAAACCATTTTGTAAAAAGGTAGAAATACTATCATTCCATGAACATAAATCCCTCTCAAACATTCTGTCAAACACCTCGTCAGCTCTAACTGTGAAAATTTGTAATAAAAATTAACAACTCCACTTAATGAAATTTCATACAAACTTGACATCATGAACTCTAATCCCAGCAACAAACGATAAAGATTCACACTAAGTATTTTCCTCTTTTTTTTCTTTTTTTTTTTGGTTTTCCTTTCTTCCCATAGATCCAGTTATACGTCAATTCAATTTACAACAAACCATTTTATAGTGCAAAGTACCCATAACATACCTCGGAAACTTTACCCTTAAAATAACCACCTACATACACTTACCCTTATAATAATCCATACTGAGATGGTCATTATGATTGGCGATGGCAAACCAATATCAAAACGTACAAGTCAAAATGGAAGCGAACAAACATGATAATCATAAGCAATTAAGGCTATAAATAACAATGACAGATATATAAAAAATGTACCTGGGCACGAAAACACAATCACTCTGGGAACTTCCGAATATAGGCAACCATAGCATTGGAACTTACAGAACTCAAAATTTTTTTCAAAAAAAATGTGGACCCTTGTCGGCAACAGCCAAAATCACCAAATAATGAAAAAGTAGAAAAAAATTGAAAAGGCAAAATCAATTCCATTGTTCGGGTAGCGAAAACGTAATAGATAGGTTCTAATGGGAAGGGCAATAGCTAGGATTGTGCGGCTTCTTGGTGGTTTTGGGTGGCGGCGTTGGTTGAGAATGAGTTTGGAAGTGCTGTTGATCGGTCTCTTAGTTTTGTTGAACATAAATAATTAATGTTTTTA
This sequence comes from Microcos paniculata, assembly GCA_030664755.1. NCBI lineage: Eukaryota > Viridiplantae > Streptophyta > Magnoliopsida > Malvales > Malvaceae > Microcos > Microcos paniculata. The sequence continues at coordinate 43,326,628 of CP131458.1, read as the reverse complement.
GTTAGAGAAAAATTCTTTTTTTATTTAAAAAATTAAAAAGATGACGTGCGTGGACAGTCTGAGAGAACTCCTTTAAGGACTCTTTTAAACGTATGTATAAGATGAGGTTATGAGTTAGTTTAACCTTTTAATTATGGTTTTATGATAAAGAAAGCTCAATTTATGACTTTATATTTTGATAAAGAAAGCTCAATTCTTATATCTTTATCTTTATAACCTTGATATGTATTCTTCTCGCAGAATTGTTTCAAACTTTTTAGGCTTATCGTGTCCTTTTAGAACTATGTTTTGAAATGAAAATGTTGATTGGATTCAGATCAGTGATCAGCATTCATGCCACGGCGTCTCTTCCATCCTGAATGGTTGGAATCCTGGCAAAGATGGTTTGGCTGCTTCTCCATGATTGTTAAGTGGAGATCAGTCCGGAGATGAGAATGGAAAACAGTATGATGACTTGTAAATTTCTTGATACAAATGCATTCTTCGTGGCCGAAATGATGACAAGATCCAATTGGAACCAAACATTAACCAACGCAAAGCCCACCAAATCATTCCCAAAGCCAAAAAAATTACAATATATTCTTGCCAATAAGGTTTTGCAAGACAAACATGCTTAAGACAGGATTCCCTGAAACTTTAACGACAAAAGATGGTTGCAGGTGACAAAAGGATTGCAATTTTTATCAAAATAACTAAATTTTAATTTTTACATAGAAAATTAGAGAGCAATATTGGTTGGCTTGGAATGGGATGACCTGTCCTGCAAGATATGATTCACAGATTCATACAAGGGTTTATTCACAGATTAACCACATGAATGAATGCAGAGGCGAAAAGGATTGCAATTTTGTTTACCCAAAAGCATTCTGATTCCTGAATACAAGTAAATAATAAAATTGAAACCAATATTTGTAAACACAAAACCAATTTAGGGAAAATACAAAACAAAAGAAAATCAAATAGAAAAATAGTCCATCCAGACTTTACTCTTTCAGGGTTTGCCACCTTTTCCTAATCCAAATCCAAAAGCTAACCTGAAAAATCAAATTACCACAAAAGAAATCTTTTGTTGGTACCTAGGAGAGACAGTAGTCCTAAACAAAGTGTGCAATTAAAGGGTTGTAATCATTGCTCTAGTTTTTCTCTAATTCTCTTACCATTAAAATGGTTTAACAGCACGCAACCATGGTAAGAATTGGTCTCTCTGTCCCTCAGTGAGTTTAGCTCGTCCAAGAGATAGTGTCTTCAATGAAGCCAAGTTGCCTGTAGATAACATCCATCCCAACAAATCACCATAATCTATTTGATCACAATCCCTCACATGTAAGCGTGTCAAAGTTTTGATGCTTTGGACCATTTGCTTTATGCTCTCTGTTGTCACTTTCTTGCAATAATTCAAATCCAAATCAACAAGCCGCTGACATTTCTTTGCTATTGCAGCAAGACCTTCATTATCTAAGCATGAATACGCTAGTGTTAAAAGCTCCAAGTTTGGAAGGTCTGAATCTGGCTCAATGATCTTTACTTTTCTGCATCCTTCTAGTATCAGCTTTGTAATAGACTTGCAACTCTTCAAAATAGCTTCAATGGCCCAGCTTGTGACTTCGTCACAGTAGGTCAAATCGTGAACCTTTATACTGGGAAAAATAAACTCGAATTTTTTCACAAATTCATCACTGATTTTGAAAGATTCAAAACCAACATGTTGAATTTTATAGTATCTAGACAATGGGACATTGTTGTCGCCATTATTAATCTCTACTCCAAGGGATCTCCACTTCATTGTGATTTTTACTAGTGAAGGACACTTGGTTAATGGTAGGAAGAACAATGTTGAGTTTCTCACCTCCCAGTTGGTGATATCTATGTGAGTGAGATTGCCTACATCTCCGTTGAAAAGAAGTTTTATATCCTCATCTACAAAATTAACTCCTTTAATGCTTAACTTAGTGAGATTAGATGATAAAACCATTAGTAATCCTGCGACTGTAAACTTATTGCAGTATGTGATCCCAAAGTTCTCCAAAGGAAGCTTTGCCTTGCCAATCGCCTTGAGAAGCATGTCAGAAATATCCATGCCAAAAAATTGAAGAGAAGTCAAGGCTTTGGCATGACTAATTGAGTTTGCAATTGTGATTGTAGAAGCCTGCACAGAGGAATCATTAATCTTGACAAAACCAACCCAAAGAGCTTCCAAGTTTGGCCTCTTTCGAAGCAAAAAACCAATACTATTTTCTGTCACGCTATGATGCCGTGTACTTAATGCAAAGTAACATCTTTTAGGAAAATACAGTTCTCAGACAAGGCGACTAGAGATTGATCAGAAACATTATGTTCCCGAATATACCAATTTTCTTTAAAAACTTGAGCTTAGATAAAAAATTCCATCCCATTATCAGTAGAATATTTTCGGGTATGAATGTTGAGTTCTTCCAAATTTGGAAACGAATTCGCTATCACCCGAAGATCATTGTCAACCAGAACATTAGGACTTACCCAGTTACGATGTCTTTTTTACCCAGTTGCAAGACAAAGCTTTTAAATTCTTCATCTTTGGAGTTGAACCCAACTCTCTTAGACTCTCAGTCTTGAATAATGCTTTTGGATGTGAAATATCAAGAGATTCAAGACTTTTGTTAGAGCATGCAACCTCACCAAGGGCTTCATCTAAGGCGATGTTTGGAAGGGCAGTGCGATTGGCTCCGGTGCAATTGAAATGATGAGATTAGATACTGTACATGTGAGATTGGGATTGTGATGGTGGAATTAAAACCAAGAGAAAATATGTGTTAAGCGAAACAACGGTGATGAGATAAGAATGTGAAATGACCAAAAATGATACTAATTAATAGAATAAGTGAGAGTGTAATAAAAAATAAAAAAGTGGGTGAAAAATGTCCCACTGATGATAAAAGTTTCCATCGGAACAAAATGGTTCAATGGAATTTTGGCTTTTCCATCGGAAGTTTAGATGGCCACGTAGACCAACTGACAATGGAAGGGAAGCAGACTTGAGCTATGTTTGGGAGACCGTTTCAGTCCATTTGGGGCTGCAAGCGCACCAAATAATGCAAAAGGAAACGGTCTCCCAAACATAGCTTAAGTGTACATAGCTTAAGTGTACTTCCCTTCCATTGTCAGTTGGCCTACGTGGCCATCTAAACTTCCGGTGGAAAAGCCAAAATTCCATTGGACTATTTTGTTCCGATGGAAACTTTTATCATCAGTGGGACATTTTTCACCCACTTTTTTTTTTATTTTTTATTCCACTCTCACTTATTTTATTAATTAATATCCTTTTTGGTCATTTCACATTCTCACCTCACCACCACCGCTATATTCGCTTATCGCATATATTTTCACCGTTGGTTTTAATCCCACCATCACAACTTCAATTTCATATATATAGTATCTAATCTCATCATTTTAATGGCATTGGAGCCAATCGTACTGCCCTTTCAAACATAGCCTTAAGCTTCCTTTTGCATTGTTTGATGCGTTTGCAACCCCAAATGGACTGAAACGGTCTCTCAAACATAGCTTAAGTCACCTTGAAACTGCGTCAAACCCACCTTTCTGAGTTGTGTGAATCGCTTGAAATGAGAAAGCATGCTAACGACTGTATATGCATAGTTGAGTAATAATAATTAGGTTTTTTTTTATCACCATCTATCTATTTCTATAATTTTTTATATATCAATTCTATTCTCTATTAAATCTTCCTTTTTTCCCTGACATATTGTATGTAACTTGTTGAACTGTTTGGTAATTTCATGTTAGAGAAATTAAATAATGTGAAAATAACCTTTTTCCCTCCTAAATTGGAAAAAAAAAAAAAGATTTTTCCAAGGACCTGCAGCCTATAAAAATAATTTTTTTAATTTTTCATTGATTTTTTAATTCTCTTCAGATGTAAAAATAATTTGATTTGATCGGTATCCTTTTTCCCTATCAAGCTTGGATATCGCGATTCATTTTCATCCCTCTTCAATTCTGTTGCGCTGAATCCTTTACCTCAACAATTCTACAGAGATCAACAATAAACCCCAGCCCAACTCTCTTCTACGTACTGCTTCTCTTCCCTTCCCTCTTCCTCTTTCTCAACTACCATGGGTTGAAGAAAAACCTCGCCGCCTGGATTGCCTTTTGTGAGAATTTTACGGAGTGGGATAGCAAGTCCGATATGAGTGGGTTTGAAGACAAGAGCTTCCTGCTCAACGATGGTTTCAATATGATTGTTGGATGCTGGTGTGTAGATGATTGAAGGCTTTTTGGGCTGCTGAGAATGGATTTTGATCTGAAGCGTTTGCATTGGCTTTTGATTTCCATAGCAATCTTATCGCCTTTCCTTCTCCTCTTCTCCGGTTCGATTCTATATTTCCTTTGAAAGATTCAATTTTGCTCCTTTTTCTTTTATAGTTTCTTTTTACCTTGAAATTGTTTGGTTGATATCAATTTACAGCCTCGACTGCTTTGGTTTGCGTTGTAGAAGAGCTCCAGGTAAAGTTTTGTTCCTCTGCTGATGCGATTGTACTATCTTCTTATGTAAATGCTAAGGTTTATGCATTTTTTTTAATTTGCTTCCTGTTTCCAATGTCTGATTTTAATATTTATGTTTCATTGAAACTTCTGATTACATTTGGCTGCTCCCTTATCTGCTTGCCTCACATTGCACCATTGCTTGTTGTCAATGGCGGCCCCAGAGACATCAACCGCTGTCGTCCCGACGCTAACGACCAATGTTGGTCTGTCTTCATGGTGACAGAGTCTTGCCTTTTGCTTTCGGAAAGGAATGGTTCAAGATAGTTCATATTGCTTCCATCCATCTTGATGAGGTAGAAATCTCATAACCCACTCTATTAAAAATCGTTTATCTGTTGCACAATTCAAAGAGCGGAAATACACATATATCTGCCAAGCTATCATGCCTTAATAGTAGCTACTGCTTTTTAATTTGTAGGTGAAAATACAGTTGTTGTTGATTTACTTGACACTGATATTTTTTCCATTTTCATGACAGTGATTATTAAAATTGCTTCTCCATTTTCAACCAGCAGACTTCCACAGGTTTGTCCTCCTAGATTCTTAGCCACCAGCTATTTATCTTTCATATTTCATTTCCTCTTTTTCCTTGCTAGGTATCTTAATTATTAGTTGATTTTTCTTGTGATATTTGAAGCCTTAAATATTTTTCCTTTTTATACTTCTTGTCTTATTGTTTGAGCTTATGAAATAACTGGCAATTTTGAAGCTTTTGTTTGGTATTATAACTTTACATGATGGTTCTGTTTTGAATGTTCTTCAAGAAAATATGTCAAAAATATTTTACTTGATATTATGGCACAAAATTGGATTAGAAATGAAAACTTCCATATTGTTTAACTTTATTAGATGTGAAATTATCCGTATGAGATCATTAGTTAACCTTTTTGTTATTGTTTTATGATAAACAGCTCAATTTATTATTTTAATTATTGATTTTGTAGAATAACCTTGAAAATGAGTTCAAATATGTCCAACCATATGTGAAATAAAGGACCAATGAAGAGATGAACTTGCCAATGGAAATTCCTATATGTTTATATCATTCAAAGATGGCTTGCCTGCTTCTCCATTTGAGTGTTGAGAACAGCATGATGACTTGTAAATTTATTGACCCTATTAATACAAATGCTATCTGAATTCTAGTGTGTAATTGTTTCTGAATATATAGAAGGTAGGGAAATGGGTCTGCCTAGAGGAGTGGGAGTTCTCAAATTCGAGACCTTTTGGCTTCCCTCATGAAACTATATATTGGAAAAACTGGCACCAAGAGACTCAGAGACCAATTCTTGGATCATGGTTGCTTGAATCTTTTGATGGCATATGTTTGATTAAAAGTGCTTAATATACATCAAATAAAATATTCAGTACTTTATTCTGATTTCCATTGTCTCCTAATTCATCTGATTTCCATTGTCTCCTAATTCATCAGGCATAAAACTATACTGAATTTTGATTGCTAAATACAACTCCTTTAAATTGCCAAAAATAGCAAATTTTGAGGTTTATATAGGAGTAATATATTTGATTTTCCAGGTCACCTTTGGCATGTGGATTAGAAGGGGCAAGGCAAACATGTGAGAGGTAGCTCTGGAGGGGAAAAGATGCATGCCTGCTTGCTTTACTTATGTATTTTCTTATAGGAACTTTATTCAAAGTTTCAGTTTGTTTGAAGACATTTACATTCCTTTTTCTCATTACCTATTAAGATTAATGCATTTGCAGTCCTTTTTACAGAAACAAAATTTTTTTTCTTTATAAGGTTATAATTGAATTTATAGATTGATTATTCCTAGTTTTCCTACTTTCCCTTGTTCTAAGAATCTTACAGAATTGGTAGAAAGCAAAGTCTCCACATGCCAAGATGTTCCAGAAAAAATCTGCCCCTGGCATCCCTACAAAAGGATAATTAGTTGATGGAAATCCCCCTCATCTTAAGATTCTCAACAGCTACATCTGAAGCTAACCAGCAGCAGAAAAGTTTCCTCTGCCTTACTTTCTTGGGTTTCGAATTTTAAGAACTTGGATGAAGGTGGTTTGCAGCAAATGCTACCAACAATTTGCTCAGAAACAGCAACCAAAACAAGACACTTTCTAAGACAGAAATCTGCATATATTATAACCATCTAAATTCACCACATTGACCATCTAAACTCCAATGTATTGCAGCCGAGAAATGGATGGTAATTATCCTTTAACAAGCATCCAAAACCATAGAAAATTAAGTACATAATAGCATAGGACATGAATTTTTAGGTAAATTCAAAACCACTTGAGAGAAAATACAAGAAAGTCCTGAGAGATTTGGTAAACCCTCCTATTCTCTGAAGCTTGAAAGAAAATTAAATGCCACCTCCTAAAGCTGACCTGAAAAATCAAATTAATCAACAATCAATTTATTTCATTATGGTACCAAAAAAAAATTATTTCATTAATAATCTGGTCACAGGATCTAAGAATCAGAATTCTAACTTCCATTAGAATATTGCCAAATAAAAGATTAATATGCACAAGCTGACCTTTAACGAAGAGTTGACTCTGCATTTGAAACTTCAAAAGGTTTCTCCTACATATCTAATTACTCCACCAAACTACTGAAATAGAACAATAAATTCTTTTGGCTGAATACCCAAATTGGCCCCTAAACTATACCTTTTAGGACATATTGGCATTTAAACTTTTATTTGGGACAATTGACCCCCTCAAACTATTATTTTTGAACAATTAACCCCTCAAACTATTATTTTGAGACAATTACCCCACAAAACTATTATTTTGAAACAATTAACCACTCAAACTTAATAGTTTGGGACAACAAAAATAACAGTTTGAGGTGTCAATTGTCCCAAATAAAAGTATAGGGGTCAATTTGTCCTTGTTGGGATAGTTCAATTTCCAGAGACAACAAGCAATGTTTGCATCTTAACTTGGAAACAACCGAACTCCTAAGTTGAATAAAGAGTGAAATTAAAGAATTATAATCTTTTCTCTAATTTTGCTCACCATCAGATAAGCAAACAACCATGGTGCCGCAAGATTTGGTCTTTCTGTTCCAATTAAATTAACTCGTCCAACAAAGAGTTTCTTCAATGAAGCAAAGTTGCCTGTAGATAACATCCATTCCAACAAATCACCATAATCTATCTGATTCTGATCATTAGACCACAGATATAAGTATGTCAAAGTTTTGATGTTTCGAACAATTTGCTTGATACTCTTTGTGGTCACATTCTTGCAATCACTCAAATCTAAATCCACCAATTTTCGACATTTTGTTCCTATCACAGCAATCCCTTCATCATCTATGCTTGAATACGATAGTCTTAAAGCCTCCAAATTAACTTCCGGAAGTTCAGAATTCACCTCAATGATCTTTCCTTTCTTGTATCCAACCAATATAAGCTGTGTAATATACTTGCAACTCTTCAAAATAGCTTCAACGGATATGCTTGAGATTCCATCACAATTGCTCAAATCAAGAGCTTCTATGTTAGGAAAAATAAACCCGAATTGCTTGGCCAGGACCTGTTCATCACTAATTGTCGAAGATGGCAAATAAAGATTTCGGATCTTACGGTAGTTATTGTTGGCAATATCAACCGGTACGTACAGAGATCCCGATACCTTTGCAATTAAAAATTTTACTAGTGAAGGACACTTGCTTAGTAGTAGGAACAGTGTTGAGGTTGTCACCTGGCAATTACCGATTACAATGTCAGTGAGATTGCCGATCTTTCCGCTGGAAAGAAGTTGTATATCCCCATCAGAAAAATTAGTAGCTCCTAAAATGATTAACTTAGTGAGATAATTCGATAAAACCCATAAGTAATGCCGTCATGGTAAAATCACTTCTGCAGATACCGATGCCAAAGTACTCCAAACGAAGCTTTGCCTTTGCAATTGCTATGAGAAGCTCGTATTCTGATAAACTCAAGAGAGGTCAAGTTTTTGGCATGGCAGATTGAATATACAATGGTAATTGTAGAAGAAGGATCCTTCTCGATCTCACCGATATTAAGAGCTTCCAAGTTAGGCACACTCGGAATTAGAAGACCAATGCAACTTTCTTTCATGCCCGTTATAAAAACATTTGTTAGATAAACACAATTCACATCCAGAGCACAAGAGATTGATCAGAAACACTATGTAACCCGTAGATATTAAGCTTTTTAAGTGCTTGAACTTAGACGCCAAACATTCAATCCCATCATCAGCAGCAAAGTCCGGTAGATGATCAGACCAATAATGAATAACGAGTTCTTCCAAATTCGGAAACCAATTTGCTATCAGCGGTAGACCAATAAAGGGGATCGAAGTCAAAGCCTTTTACATTCTTCCTCATCTTTGGATTTGATGTCAGCTCTCTTAGACTCTCAGTCTAGGATGACCAGTGTGAAACAGCAAGAGATTCCAGACTTATGTCAGACCGTGCAATCTCGCTAAGAAATTCGTCTAAATCCCCCCAAAGTTTACTCAAGTCGACCTCTTTGAGTTGTGTGAATCGCTTGAGATGTTGAGAAAGCATGCCAGCTTTGGGATGAACAACTTTCAAGCTTTTCTTGACAAGATTTGAGTTTGTCAAGAAACCCTTAGAGACTAAAGAGACTGCACTCAAGTCTCTCCCATTGAGACGATTGAATATCAATTGCCAGCACTCTGGTGACAGTTTTTCAACACCCTCGTTTGGCTTCCACAACTTTGACATCTTCCAAATCTTTAACACTAAAGAGAGAGAGAGAGCACTTACAGGAATATTTGATTCAATTCACCCAAGGGCGGCCGGTCTCGCTCGGCTTTCGAATTTCGCCCAACCCCTTTTGTGTAGGCAGCTGGTTGTTGAATTTAATTGTAATTAGGGTTATTTATCACCATATATATCACTAATATTATAATACGTATGATTTATCAGTATCGCCCAAACTCTTGCATTAAAGTTGGAGAAGTAGTGGTCTACTTTTCTTTCTATAACAGATTATATGGGATATTCCGGGATTTTAGGAGTTTAATAATTTTAATGGCAATTTTAATTATTGCTTTTGTAGAACAACCTTGAAAACGAGTTCAAATATGTCTACCCTGTGTGAAACAGAGGACCAGTGAAGAGATGAACTTGCCATTCCTATATTTTTATAAACTTTTTCCCAGAATTGCTTCAAGTTTTGTCCCAGAACTATGCTTCCAAATGAAGAGGATGATTGGATTCAGATTAGTCAACATTAATTCATGTTTGCTTCTGGTCATGAACAACTTTGTAGGGCTTGTTATATTTATTTCTCATGTAGACTTTCCATACAGATTGTACTCAAGAGACCGGAGAATATATAATTAGGCCAATAATGAAGGACACAGATAAGCTTTTGCAGGGGAATGAGGGTGAAAAAAAGGTGAATGTACTCCAAGAGGTGCTAATAAGCAGCAGACTAGTTGTCTGTCCAGACTATGAAGGGGATGAGCCATGTCAACTTAAGTCTTAAAAATGGCGTCTACCGTCCTCACTGGTTGGAATCCTGGACAAAGATGGCTTGCCTGCTTCTCCATGATTGTTAAGTGAGATCAGTCCAGAGATGAGAATAGAGAACAGCATGATGACTTGTAAATTTATTGATACAAATGCATTCTTTCTTGTGACCAAAATGGTGACTAGATCCAGTTGGAACCAAATATTGACCAAGGCAAAGCCCACGGTTCCAATTAGTAATTGGAGTATAAGAGTTAATCCATCATCAACTCAGGATCAAGAATTAGATAAGCATTCATATATACTGTTCTACACATTATTAGGTCTATATTAGTCAAAGCCTAAGTCCTTTTTTTTTTTGGGTCTTTTGGGATTGAAATTGATTTTATCACTAGTTGTGGGCCATCTACCATGGACTGAAACATGGTATGAGACAATAATGATGAGGTCATAGTGATGGCGTCTGAAAAGATCATAAACGTATGGAACAGTGAATAGAAAGCAAGGTAAATGGCATCAATGGGTGGTAAAATCATTTGGTATATTTTCTCATTTTGAATAAAAGGGCCATCTAGAAAGATCATAAACCCTTGCATATATGAATAATAATCATTTTTAAATTGATTATTTATGAATGATAAAATCTGGTAGAAAATAATGTTTTTCCCGGTAACTGTTTGATTTAGTGGAGTGGTTGGATTGGTGATAACAGCTTGATGACCTTGCAGAGGCGTCAAATTCAGTTACAACGCTAAATGCAATGCTTGAAAGGGATATAGAGCAGAATTGTGTGAAGACGGCTAGGAGTCATTAAGAAACCTTTTGAGAGTGAAACGTGGCCTTGACGTGGTCAGGGTACTCTCCGATCAGATTCTAGCTAGAGTAAGAACCCCAATGCCCATGTTCAATTGAAACATGATACTTCAATTATCACTCCCATGACCATTAGCCAAACGCCATGAGCCATTTAATATTTCTAGATTCATGTTTTCATTTTAGATCTTCTCAGAAGAATGATGGAAGCTTAGACAAGAGGAGCTGCTGCTCGTTTTAATGCTAATTTGCCTAGTATGTTAGCTTTGATATGTAGTGACCATTATGGTCTTTTTTTTTTTTGGCCAAGACCATTATGGTCTACTATGCAGCAAATTAGACTAAAATTTTCTATTCAGTATGAGACAATAATATGTATTTTGAAGGTAGAAATCAAGCAAGTAATGGTTGCAGATTGCAGATATAACGAGACTGCAATTAATTAGTTGTTAGGTTGAAATTGTTAGATGAGTCTTAACACTCATTGATCTTTTCTTGGCAGGGCAATTCCTTAAAAGATCCAGCTTCCAAGGCCTATAAACAGGTATTTGAACCTCATCATGGGTGGCCAATCAGGAAAAGCTGTAGCTGCTGGAATGTATACCCTCCCAACAAGGGCAGCCGAAAGCTAAATGAAGATGGTGAGTGCATGTATGATTTGGCATTCTCTTCTGTTTCTATTGGTGCATCCCATTAGAGACCGGTGTTGGGCTGTGTAAAGTAAACCTTTCTAGCATCATTTATGTGACCCATGGTAGATTTAGCATTTGTTCAATTGTGATAATATTTAGTTGTGATGTTTCCTTTTCCTCGAGTGAGGTGATCATATTTGATCTTATATCTCAACTTCCTTTTCTTGCAGAGGCGTCGGCAAGGATTCAAATGCAAAACTATGTAGCAGCATCTGCGACCGTCATTTCGTACATTGACAGACTCTTCCTTTCAAGAAAATTGGGTATAGATTGGTAAAAGATAAGACTCAGTTGTACTCATAGCTTCCGGGACCTGTAATGTGGCTTACAGCAACCTGCATTCGATCGGTGGTCCAGTTTATCATTATATTCTCATTTCTTTTTCCCCCATCTCGTACAATGATGCATGTGTATAATGTCCTTCATCCCAGTTCAAGTAACGTCCGAACATCAAAATCAGAAGTTAATATTTCTTTTATGCAAGATAAATTAAACCTTTAGAAAAGTATTAGTATCTAATTTGCTGATGAAGATAATTTGATTCCATCATTAAATTTCATCCTACTCTGTCCTTCACCAAAAAATTCTCTGTTATTACCTAAATTGGATTAGAAATGAAAACTTCCATATTATTTAATTTTATTAGATGTTAAAAAAATATCTGTATTCGAGGTTATAATTAGTTAACATTTTTATTATGGTTTTTATGATAAACAAAGCTCAGTTTTTTATTTTAATTAATTATTGACTTTGTAGAATAATTCTTTTTTTTTTCTTTTTTATGTGTGAGTGTTCACTATGTTGATTCAACACAGAACTCTCTCATAAAAGGAACAAAGTTCCAACATTTATTGATCCATTGCAGGTCCTTCTGATTATGTCTTATATATATTATGTTAGGAGTTTGTCTTTAACTTTAAGGCCCACCATAACGTGGCCTACATACATGAGCTAGACATCCCTCGAAACCAAAAACCTAAGCTATTAGTTTCATGGGTCTCTATGTATATAAGTTACCTTAATATCACATCACTTTATGATGTGGATCCCAACTCATATATGAACACCTTAACATATTCTTCACACACAACTGCTTCAAACTTTTTCCATCTTTTTAGGCTTATAATCATCTCCTTTTAGAACAATGCTTCGGAATCAAAAAGTTGATTGGATTCAGATTTCAGATTAGTCAACATTCATGTCTGCTTCTAGTCGTGAACAACTTTGTAGGACTTGTTATTTTTGTTTCTCATGTAGACTTTCCATACAGATATTGTACTCAAGAGACTGGATCGAGAGTAATTATACCAATAATGAAGGACATAGATAAGTTTTTGCAGGGGAGTGAGTGTAAAAAAGGAAAATGTACTCAAGAGATCAGGTGCTAAGAACGCAGCAGATTGGTTGTCAGTCCAGACTAGGAAGAGGATGAGCCATGTCAACTTAAGTCCTAAAATTGGAGTCTGCCAGCCTCACTGGTCGGATTCCTGGACAGAGTCGGCTTTCCTGCTTCTCTATGATCGTTAAGTGGAGATCACTCCAGAAATGAGAATTGAGAACAGTATGATGACTTGTAAATTTGTTGATACAAATGCATTCTTTCTTGTGACCAAAATGGTGACAAGATCCAGTTGGAACCAAACATTAACCAAAGCAAAGCCCACGATTCCAATTAGTAATTGGACTAGTATAAGAGTCAATCCATCATCAAGTAGGGTCCAAGAATTAGATGAACATTGTATTTGTAGTACTTCTACACTTTTTTTTCCTTCAAATTTGTCACTTTTTGACAATTACATCTTGAATTTTCTTTTCTTTTTAATATTTAACCTTAAATTTGACGAATTAGTGTATTGATTTTCCTTGCTAATTAAGTATCTTAATTAGTTGATTTTCTTGTGATATATGCAGCCTTAAATATCTTTCCTAATTTCTATAATGCTAAATGCTTGTTGTTTGAAGTTTTTGTTTGGAATTAACCTCATATGATGGTTCTGTTTTGGATGTTCTTCTAGAAAATTTGTCAAACATATATATTTTTCACTTAAATTTTTTTCGAGATTCCAATTATTCACCCATATTATGGCACAAAATCAAAATTTCATCTTTTTCGGCACTTAAGTTGGATTTGAAATGTAAACTTCCATATTATTAAATTGTATGAGGTTATGACTTAATTTAACCTTTTTATTATGGTTTTAGGATGAAGAAAGCTCAATTTATGACTTTAATTATTGATTTTGTAGAATAACTTGAAAATGAGTTCAAACTATCATCAACTCAGGCCCAAGAATTAGATATGAGCATTCATATTTAATGATTGTAGTTCTACAATTTAAGGTCCACATTCTACGTTCAATCAAAGCCTACGTCAATTTTTGGGTTCTTTGATGATGGCCCATGGAATACATTTTTTATTTTGAACTTTAGCACCTCTTTATCCCTTAAGTGCTATGTCAAAATTTGCAATTTCTCTCTCTATTTTTTTTTTCTTTCCATGAAACGAAGCAGAAACTTAACAATAATTTTCTTCTACATTTCCATCTAATCTTAATCTTAATAGTCGTCAAGTCGGCATTCCATGATTGGGATTTATGAAGAAGTTTCAACGCATGTCCCTCTTTACGGTCTACACAATTGCTGAACTTTGTTTGTGATCAATGCTTATATTTTCGAATTGGAAAACCCCACTTCTCCGATTGCTTTTCAAAGACACACTAAGTCATAAAAAAGTCTAGTGCATCACCCTTTTTTGAAATTTTCCATATAAAATACACTGATATATATAATAAATGATACAAAGACCTTTTCAAATAAACCAAAACCAAGTTGCAAATAGAAAACACAATTGTTAATATGCCAAATTCTTTACCATGTGAACATAGGTTAATGTATTTCCTCGAACAAAGCAAACCTCGAAAAGGAAGACAAACAAAGAGGAAGACGAAGCTCCGGCAGATCTACCTTTTAATGTAGAAAATCAATTTTTAAAACAAATAACTTACTGGGTACGATGAAGAAGGTATATATAAAATATAATTAAGTTGGCAGGTTCATCATGAATTTTTAATTTTCTTTTAATAAAAGCTTTAGTGTTTTACTTAAAATCATGCACGCTTTTATCTCGTGTGGAGGGTACTTTTACCACTAAACTCATGTATTTTTATAATCAAATGATGTTCTGCCAAAGTTGGTCTTCGTCAATGGCAAAAATAGTAGTATTAATTTTGAACACTTCGGAAATCACATTCACCATGTGCCCATGCCCTACCCACTCTGACAAATTGTTAATAAGACTGTTTTACTTTTAGGATCTGTCGCATGCTCATGACAGCACATACCATATGAAATATTCATGTTCCATCCTTTTTTGGCTTTGCTAATTAAAAAATATTGCTCAATAAATCGGTTATTTTAATTTATAAATTTTACATAAATGTATAAATTAAAGATGTGACATGCTAAAATAAAGTTGAGGGTACGGTGCATTAGCAATTTTTTTAATCACCAAAAGCAAAAAAAAAAAAAAAAGAAAGAAATAATGGGCACTCAGAAAAAAAAAATTATAAACCCGCTATCCAACAAAAGTTCAAATACTCTATTGCTACCTGACCGTTAGAACTGCCCAACCATCACACAGAGGCCCGCCCCAAAAACCACCACCCCCCCCCCCCCCCCCCCCCCGGCCGCCGGCCACACAAAAACACACCACCCACCCACCCACCAAAAAAAAAAAAAGAGTGTGATTATATATACTTGTCGTTATGTTCCAATAGGGGGAATCCAAATTTTCTTCAATTGCTTTTAAAAGATACAATAAGTACTTGTTTGATATACTGAATTGAATTAAATTGAAATAGATAAAAAAAAAATTATTATATTATATATTTTGTAACGTAATTTTATAATATTTATATAAATTTATATTATGAAGTGAATTATTTATAAAATGAACTGTCCTCTGGAAAGCAGGACATCTGGTAGATGAGATTTGGAATGCAGTTGCTGCTTTCGATTCTTGTTCCTTATCCTTTGTTAAGAGAGAGGCCAATGGTTTAGCACTTGTTTTATCTAATTAAACTAGATACTGTGTGGTCGGGGACTATATAAGTGTGGATGGGTCATCTTACTGTTTGTACATCTGCCTCTTTCTTTAGAAAAAAAAAAAAAAAGATTGAGTCATCCTATAGTGTAGTCCTTTAGCAATTAAATTAAATCTTATATAAATTATATAAATCGTATTACAAATTACATTTAACTTTTCTCCTTATATATTTTAGCAAATCCAATTCAATGCATCAAATAAGCCCTAATATATAACGGCCTTGAAAACAAGTTGCAAATATAAAACACAATTGCTAATATGCCAGATTCTTTACCATGTGACATTGGTTTGGTGTCACCCTTTTTTGAAATTTTCCATATAAAAATTAATATTAATACACTAATATAAAAACACAAATGTCTATATGCCAGATTCTTTACCATGTGAACATTGGTTATTTATTTCCTCTAATCCGAAGAGAAACAAACAGGATGACACGGCTCCAACATTTTTAATGTAGAAAATCATATTTTAAAACAAATAAGTTTTTGTCTGTTTCTTCGTTTGTTTGTTTTATTAAAGCTATTAGAAAACTAGGTAATGATATAGAACGTCTATAAAGGGTTCATTTGAGGGTCTCTATGTATTATTACCCACAATTATTTTTGTTACAATAATACGATTGTTTAACCACCATAAAAAATTGTGTGAGGATCATTATAATAAAGTTCATACAAGTGGTGGGCCTAACATATTTCTTTTTTTTTTTTATTTTGGTGATAAACATATGTCTTTATTACGTAAAAACATATACTCCTCATCTTAAGCATCGGTTCAACGTATTAATTTTGACTTTTAGGCACAAAGGTGAACGATTCCAATGGTCTCTTAAATATAGCAAATTCAATTGGACCAAGTGAAAAGGCCATTTTCATTGGAGTTTTTAGCTCCAGTTGGTTAAGTAAGATCCTTCAATATGTTCATCTCAATTTTACCCTTATTGTTTACTATCTTTTCTTTTCCTTTTACTTTTTGAATAAAATATTAATTTTTATTTCATTCAAAAAGCAGTCAAGCTATACACGTATTAGTGTTTTCTATATATAAAAACTATAAAATAAAACAACTGTTGTGAAAAGTATGTTAATTAAAATTGACTAAGCAAGAACAAGAAATAAGAATAGGAGAAATTGAGAATTAAAGGAACAAGAGAAAGAGAGAGAGAGAGATGGAAATGGAAATAAGATTGAAGGAATTGTAAGTATCATTAGGGAGAATGAATCCCAATTTATAGGCATCAAATGGTAGGCTATACAAGTTGGCAATTTGCACATATTAGCCCCATTATTATCATCACAATAATCATAATTTGGACAATTTGTACAACTTGCATTTGTCCACTTTCATAACCTAATTTGCATAATTTGCATTTGTCCACTTTCATAATAATTTGCACAACTTGCATTGGTCCACTTTCATAATACTCCCCCTTGGACAAATGCTACTATTAAAATTGGACGTGTACTGCCTCGTTAAAAACCTTAAGTCGGAAAAACCCAGTGGGAACAAAAACCGAACATAAGGGAAAAAGAGTACAATACAATTAAGTCTGTCTAATATGTCTTCAGGACAATATGTGCTTGTCTTCAAGACAATATATGTCACGCCCCGACCCGCAGGCTCGCCACGCGACAACCGCCGTACCACCTCAAGATGCGTGCCTCGTCAGACGGGCAACCAAGATGGCACAAGGCTTAAAAATAAAGGATACTCGAGCAATATATGAAAACATATGAAATATCATAGATAACATAGTTCAAAATATTTTTAAAAAATAAAATATCACATCTTACGGAATTCAAATGCAGCGGAAAGTATTATTTATAAATACACAAATATATATATGTAAGATGTAATAATAATCCGAGCCAAAATACACAAAGTGAAATGAGGTGGCACCTACATAATCGTGTCCACAGAGACAAACTGGGATCACTGGCCACCAGGACGTCCACCGTCCAAAGTCTGATGATCTGAGAACAAAAGTGAATGGGGTGAGTACATAATCATGTACCCAGTGAGAGACTCGGTTATAAAGACCGATCACCTCAGGCTGGGGATATGAAATAATCCAAATATTAATTTAATAAATCATTTACTGAAACATATGAAATCCCAACCAAATCAAATATCAAATCAATAACAATACATATATTCAAATGGGCTGGCATCTGAAATCGTCCCAATAAGGTATACCCGTGCACTGGGTATCCACTGGACCGTCAAGGGTTACTTTATACTTTTAAAACATTTTTACTTTACTCTTTGGCCCATTCCCTTGACGTTTGCCTCGCTGTGGTGGAACATAGCTATCTCTGACCTGGCGAGCTTTCCTCCGCGCCTCTCTACTCCAGGCCAGAATATTCTCCGTGCCCTTTCAAAAAGAAAGCGGTACACGAGAACCTCATATATATTCACCGTGCCCCTTTAAAAAGGCGGTCCACGGGAACCTCGTAAGCATGCCTCTCCCTCGGTCCACGCTCCCGCATATTGGAGCTCCGAGGAAAAATCGCTCAAACTCTCATCTCTCGGGGTACCATTCCCCATACAATAAACAATAATAATATCAATATGTATATGATTTATTGAAATTCCCACCCTTTAAATCATTTATAAACTCAGTGTGTGAGGGTGGACAATTCATACCCCAAAACATAAATAAACAATTTAATAAAGCATTTGTAAATAAATTTGTAAACGGTTAACCCTCAATGGTCAACCAATATAATCCAAGCCGCTCACAAGTGAGGAGAGTTGTATACTCCCCGATTACCCACAAATGCCTTAGCTCAAATTGCAACCGGTCCAAAACTCGTACAAATTAAAATCTAATTTGATTAATAAAATATTCAACCAATGATTAATTCATAAAACAACACCAATTAAAGGTCTGAGACTAAAATTGACAAGTCCGGAAGTCAATTGGAGTTAATTGGAGTCAATTGGGGTCAAATGGGGTCTAGGGTTGCAAAATTACCAAAATACCCCTGGTGCTACAGAACCCCTTGCCGACAGTTTGCTCACTCCAGGGCGGGAGTGAGCCAAATTCGGGAGAAATCCCGGATTTTGGCCGTCTCCGGCGCGGGACCTGCCAGGTCCGGCGCCGGACCTAGCCCAGAAAATGGCCAGTTTCGGCCTTTCATCAATTTATGCTCGGTTTGAGTCCGATTCAACACCAATCCGCACCAAAATTGAAACACAGTAAGTTAAACACATGATCTATGAATTTACAGCTTCAAGAACGGAATCAAACAACAAATCATGCTCGAATTTTGAATCAAAACATTAAGAGTTGACTTTACTCGGACAAAACAGAAATCTCAACTTCGATCATCAAATTCTCTTAGCACAGACCATGAAATCAAGCGTATAAACTATCAAATTAAAGCTTGATGAGTTTAGAACAACATACCAAATTCTCAGCCAAAACGCACGGTTAAATCAAAAGATATCGACTGATGAACAAACTGTCGCCAAATTTCCAGTTTTCTAGATTTGATGATTTCCTTAGAAATCTTGGTGTTTTGATCTTCAAGGATGCAAAAGAAGTTGATATTGATGATTGATGAAGTGTTTGGAGAGGGATTGAAAGCTTGGTTCAGAGAGAATTGAGGGAGAGATCGGAGGAAAATGAAGAACTTGAAGAGGTGAAGAAATAAGGGTCTCGGCCAACCGAGACCCTTAAATAAAATGACGGGTCCGGCGCCGGACCCGACCAACTCCGGCGCCGGAGCTAAGGTTTTCACAGTTGACTCCGGTCAACTCAGCCCCAAATGCCTCGGGTCTCGATTTCAAGTGGGACCCACATCCCCGGACTTCAATTTTAGGGGTTTTAAGCTTGAAATTGAGCTAGATGAAGTTTGAAACATCCATGGAAATCAAATTTGGTATTTTAACATGTCAACAATACATAATTATACAACTTGACACGTGCGGACAAGGTCCGGGCGTGTCAATATAAGTGGGCCTACTTCAGTGTCCTGATTGGACGTGCTATTACTGCCTCATTAAAAACCTTAAGCCGGAAAAACCCAGTAGGACAAAAATCGGACAGAAGGAAAAAAGAGTACAGTGCACTTATGTCCATAATCGCTCCCCCTGAGATAAAATAAACTGCTACTTCTGGAGCATCTAAACATTTCCACTTCTGGGGAAATCAATCTTGCATTTTACTGACTCGCCGCATACCAATGCCATAAACTAATTTCTCAAATGTTGATGTTGGCAAAGATTTGGTAAATAAATCTGCAAGATTATCGACGGAGCGAATCTGTTTAACATCAACTTGTCGACTTTCCTGGAGTTCATGAGTATAGAAAAATTTCGGCGAGATGTGCTTGGTCCTATCACCTTTAATATATCCTCCCCTGACTTGTGCAACACAAGCAGCATTATCCTCATAAATTATAGTGGGAGAATCTATCACCGGTTTGAATCCACTAGCATTGTGAATATGTGATATCATAGATCTTAACCAAACACATTCTCTTCCGGCCTCATAGAGGGAAATAATTTCAGAGTGGTTGGAAGATGTAGCAACTAGTGTTTGCTTAGTGGAACGCCAAGAAATGACTGTATCATTATAGCAAAATAGATAACCGGTTTGAGAGCGAGCTCTGTGCGGATCAGATTTATATCCTGCATCAGCATAACCTACTAAACCAGAGTTAGTAGTATTCTTAGAATAGAATAACCCCAAATCAATGGTTCCTCGGAGATAACGGAAGATATGTTTAATCCCATTCCAATGTCTCCGGGTTGGCTCAGAACTGAAACGTGCCAACAAATTTACCGCAAAAGCGATATCTGGTCTCATGCACTGTGCCAAGTACATCAAAGCCCCGATTGCATTGAGGTATGGTACTTCAGGACCAAGTATATCCTCACGAGATTCTTTAGGATGAAACGGGTCCTTTTGGGGGTCAAGAGACCTTACAACCATAGGGGTGCTCAATGGGTGAGCCTTGTCCATGTTAAAACGTCTAAGCAATCTTTCAGTGTATGCTGACTGATGGACAAGTATTCCATTCTTATTGTGCTCAAGCTCTAGACCAAGGCATAGTTTGGTTTTACCCAACTCTTTAACCTCAAACTCCTTTTTCAAATATTCAGCAGTTTCAGATAACTCTTCAGGAGTCCCAATTAAATTCATGTCGTCAACATAAACTGCTATAATAGCAAATCCGGTTTCAGATCTTTTAATAAACACGCATGGGCAGATGGGATCATTTATGTACCCTTCCTTAGTCAGGTATTCACTTAAACGTTGGTATCACATGCGGCCGGATTGCTTTAACCCATATAAAGATCTTTGCAACTTTATTGAGAATAAGTTGCGGAGAGTGCATGCTTCAGGCATTTTGAAACCTTCGGGAATTTTCATATAGATATTGGAATCTAATGAACCATATAAGTATGCCGTCACAACGTCCATAAGACGCATTTCAAAATTTTCTTGGGCAACCCAACTTATAAGGAAACGAAAGGTAACTATATCCACTACTGGTGAATATGTTTCATCATAATCTATCCCAGGCCTCTGTGAGAAACCTTGGGCTACGAGTCGGGCTTTATACCTCACGATCTCGTTTCTCTCATTTCGTTTCCGGACAAAGACCCATTTGTATCCAACAGGTTTTACATTGTCGGGGGTTTTAGTAATAGGCCCAAAAACATTACGTTTGGCAAGGGTAGTCAATTCAGCTTGGATTGCTTCCTCCCATTTAGGCCAATCTCGCCTATGACAGCATTCGGTTATGGACCGAGGTTCATAATCATCATTCATAATCTCATGAGCAACTGAGAGAGCAAATGCATCATCGATGATTATCTCATTTCGATCCCATATCTCATTACAATAACTGATGGAAATTTCAGTATTCCCAAGATTGGTGATCTTTTCATGGGTTTGTACCACTTCAGGGGCAATATGCTCATGAACTTGTGCCACTTCAGGGGCAATATGCTCTCTTTGAATATTATGTTGTGCCACTTCAGGAGCAATTTGGTTTCCTCGAGAAAGATTAATAAGCTCATCTGGAGCAGATTCTAAATTCCTCCCCCTTCTTTTTCGAGGAACAGTGTCTTTTGATCCCATCGGTCTACCACGCTTTAGGCGCGGGCCATTTAGATCCATTTCGGGTGGTTCTACAGGAACATCAATCCTAGCTGGAACATTCGCAGCTGGGATGTGAGACTTTGTAACTTTAGCAGTCTCATTAAATGCATCAGGCATTTGATTTGCAATAGCTTGTAAATGGATCAATCGTTGCACCTCATTTTCACATTCAGGTGTTCTTGGGTCTAAATGAGACAAACTTTTCTCATTCCATGAGAAAATCTCGACATTTTTCTGTTTTCCATTTGTGGAAGCTTTTGGTATCCCAAGTGATGGGAATACTGTCTCATCAAAATGACAATCCGCAAATCTAGCGGTAAATAAATCACCCGTCAATGGTTCAAGGAACTGAATAATGGACGGTGAATCAAACCCAACATAAATGCCCAAACGGCGCTGAAGACCCATTTTGGTCCTTTGCGGTGGTGCTACAGGCACTTGTACCGCGCAACCAAAGGTGCGAAGATATGAAATGTCTGGCTCCTGGCCCAAGACTAACTGAAGAGGGGAATATAAATGAGAAGTAGTGGGGCGCAATCTAATTAAAGATACAGCATGTAAAACAGCATGACCCCACGCTGAGGATGGGAGCTTTGTCCTCATCAATAAAGTTCGAGCAATAATCTGAATGCGCTTAATCATGGATTCTGCTAATCCATTTTGAGTATGAACATGTGGGACAGGATGTTCAACTTCAATTCCTAATGAAGCGCAATAAGCATCAAAACTCTTTGATGTGAACTCACCAGCATTATCCATTCTTATGCTTTTAATTTGATAATCTGGGAAATGAGCTCGAAGCTTTATTATCTGTCCAAGCAAACGTGCAAAGGCGACGTTGCGCGTTGATAATAGGCAAACATGGGACCATCTGCAGGATGCATCCACTAGTACCATGAAATATCTAAATGGTCCACTTGCAGGCTGAATTGGCCCACAGATATCACCCTGGATTCTCTGCAAGAATGAAGGGGATTCATAATCAACCTTTTTCATGAAAGGTTTAGTAATGAGCTTTCCTTGTGAACAAGATTCACAAATGTAATCTTTGGATAACAACACCTTTGTATCTTTTAAAGGGTGTCCACGAGTATTTTTAAGGATTCTTCGCATCATTGTAGCTCCTGGATGACCAAGGCGATCATGCCAAAGTCCGAACACATCAGGGTTCACTAGTTTCCAGGGCATCGTAGCATATGATTCTATAGCTCGTATTGGGACATAATATAATCCCATACTAGAAGCTTCTAGCTTCTCATGGATGGTCTTCTGGCCCATCTTGTAGGAAGTGATGCAAAGAAATTCCTTATTTTGCTCATTAATTGTTTCTAGATGGTACCCATTACGGCGTACATCTTTGTAGCTAAGTAGATTTCTTTTTGATCTACCGCTCAACAATGCATCTTCAAGATACAATGTTGTGCCATTTGGCAAAATAACTGTGGCAGTCCCATAGCCATCTATAATATTAACAGGACCAGATATTGTCTGAACATTTGCCTTGCGCAATGTCACATTTGAGAAAAAGTGTTTGCCACAAAGTATAGTATGCGTTGTAGCACTATCAAGCAAACATATATCTTCCTTTTTCTCAATGTGTCCCATTTGCATTTATCTTGACAACTTCAGGTGTCAAGTTCCATAAAATTTAACAAATTAATAATATGATGCAAAATATAAACCAACAAATATGGAATAAAACTCATGATTTTATTGACGACCATATTTATTTAATATCTTCCTTGGTAACATAATTATCCAAGGGTATGGCAAAACATAGATGACAACCCTCAGGATCTATTTCTGTGGACTTGTTATTTTCATCAACATTATATAAAGAAATCAGAAACCTCAAAAGGTTTTTCATTGCCAAGAATATGACAGTTTTCATTGACCAAAACCTTATTGATTTCAGCATCAGTCTCAGTTAGGTCAATGGCATGGGTCTCAATATGCTTGCTTTTCTCCTTCTGGGATGCTTGGTATAGATCAACCAAATGTTTGGCCGTACGACAGGTACGTGACCAATGACCAGTCATTCCACAACGATGACAGGTACTATCATCATGCTTCTTCATGGGCTTTTTACCTTTAGGGTTGTGTAGGGAGTTATTTATATTACGGTTAAATCTCCCACCACCCTTACGGAAAAAATTCACATGCCTGCGCTCACGGCCTCTAGGACGGCCAACATTCTTACTTGAGCCGGCATTTGCTTCAGGAAATGCCTTAGAGCCAACAGGTCTTAAATCATGATTTTTAAGCAGCAACTCATTTGTTTGTTCTGCAGTCAACATGACTGAGATCAATTCAGAATATGTTTTAAACTGGCGCTGCCGGTATTGCTGTTGCAATACAATATTCGAAGCATGAAAGGTGGAGAATGTTTTCTCTAAAAGCTCAACCTCAGTAAGCTTAACACCACAAAGTTCAAGCCGTGACACAATATCATACAAAGCCGAATTATAATCGGACACTGACTTGAAATCCTGCAACCTCAGATGTTGCCAATCATAGTGTGCTTGAGGGAGGATGACAGTTTTGGTGTGATCATACCGCTCTTTCAATCTTGTCCACAAGATCAAGGGATCTCAGACAGATAGATATTGAATTTTTAGGCTATCACTTAGATGCCGACGGATAAAAATCAAAGCATTTGCCTTATCTTTATCATTAGCATTTCCATTTTCACCAATGGTAGCTGCAAGACCTTGGCCTTGGAGATGCAGTTCAATATCGAGACACCATGACAAGTAGTTATTGCCACTTACATCCAAAATTTGGAATTTGGGCTTTTCAATATTTGCCATAATTCTGAAAAGAATGGTCTCAATTAGTTTGACAACTTCTGGTGTCAAAAATGTTTAGAAGGAAATCTTTACACAATGAAAATTAAAATTATCTTGTGTATAGAAAATAAATTTTGTATGGAATCAAACCTTCAGAACTTACCAAACTTCAAACTTGCTTTACTTTAGAACACTCGTGCTGATAACGTGTTGTGAAAAGTATGTTAATTAAAATTGACTAAGCAAGAACAAGAAATAAGAATAGGAGAAATTGAGAATTAAAGGAACAAGAGAAAGAGAGAGAGAGAGATGGAAATAGAAATAAGATTGAAGGAATTGTAAGTATCATTAGGGAGAATGAATCCCAATTTATAGGCATCAAATGGTAGGCTATACAAGTTGACAATTTGCACATATTAGCCCCATTATTATCATCACAATAATCATAATTTGGACAATTTGTACAACTTGCATTTGTCCACTTTCATAACCTAATTTGCATAATTTGCATTTGTCCACTTTCATAATAATTTGCACAACTTGCATTTGTCCACTTTCATAATAACAACTAATATAATTAATAATGTCGCATATTTCCCCTTTGTTGCAAAGGAACTTGTTAATAGTGTCTGCCCTAAATGGCTCTAGCTGGCAATACGTAAGTAGTTGTAACTTGTAAGACTATTGCGATTCAGGGCTTCCATGCAATCTCTTGTTTCTTTCCCTCCATATATGGTGTATTACAACATTCCATATCCAAGTCCGTAGATAAGACTTAATAGGTATTTCCTTTGAATTTGGAGATGCTTTGGCTCGTTGCTCAACCCAAAAATCCAAAAACGCCCTTTGCTTTTTCAGTACAATGAATATTTTCTTCTCCTTACTCTTAATTATTATTTGAATTAAAATTCTAAATTATCCTTTTCATCATCACTAAGAAGTAAAAAGTTTATTGATAATAAAATAAGTAATTTTAGGGCCAAAAAAATTATATTATCCTTAAAAATTCCTACTTAATTAATATTTTAATAAATAAAGAATTATATATAACATATTTTTATGTTAATACCCCTAAAGGTAATTTTTTATTTTCATATCACCCTCGCTTCTAATTTTATCAAATTTTCTCACAATTGATTTTATTTCGTCATCATTTTAATTATATCACCACTATTTATTATAATTAATCTCAGAGCCACCATTACTTTCTTGCCTTTTTTTTTTTTTTGGTGAAACCGCCAATATTACTTTCACTACTATAGTAAATTATGCCTAAGTTGGCAAATTCATCATGAATATTTAATTTTCTTCTAATGAAAGTTCTAGTTAAGATCATGCATGCTTTATTATGTGCAATGGCGGACGGTAGTTAATTATGTTTTAGGGGGCTAAGCTCCCATTATTATATGCTACATTTGTTTTTACTATATATTTTATACATTTACACTAAAAATCTAAAATTAATCCCCAAAAAGTAACTTATTTCAAATTAATCGTCAAACACCTTATCCCAGAATCCGGCACTGATTATTTATGCGGGATGCTTTTACCACTAATAAACTCAGGTCGTTTAGTAGTAATCAAATGATATTCGGCCAAAGTACAACAACAAAAGGAACAAGCAAACAGCTTGGTCTTTTTTTTTTTGGCCAGAAAACAGCTTGGTCCTCGACAATGGCAAAAATACAATATGCTAAATAATTAATCTCTAAGAATTGCCACGCATGCCTTTGCTTCGAAAATCACCTCGTTGGCCGATTCAACATGTGCCAATGCCAGACCAACTTTGACCACGTGCGGCAAACAGTTTTTGAGGGATTCTGGGCAAATTGAAATATTATTTTAATCACTCAAAAGATCTGTAATTTAGTTCTAATTTTGTCTTCTTTTAACCCGTTGAGAATAGCGCCCTCACACTCAGTTTTGCAGGCTACCGGAAATTCTGTGGAAGTTCATTTTTAAAAACATCATTGAGCCTGCTCCTCCAGTGGTATCCATTGCTATACTTTCACTTTGTTTTGTTTTTTGCATGAATGGCCAGAATCAAGCACAAGTTAATTATTGATATGTCAGTATCAAAATATTCTAAACCTCTATACCAACAACTCACACGAT
The DNA here is from genome assembly GCA_030664755.1 of Microcos paniculata. Lineage (NCBI taxonomy): Eukaryota > Viridiplantae > Streptophyta > Magnoliopsida > Malvales > Malvaceae > Microcos > Microcos paniculata. The sequence goes on along the minus strand of CP131458.1, from coordinate 43,299,996 downwards.
CTGGGTTTATTTTTTAAGCAAGGTACTCGAAAATCTTTATTCTCAAAATATTATTTTATTTTTCAAAACATAGTACTTGTAACAGAGAAATAATTATATAATAAACCTAGCCTATCACCACTCAAAGATTTTTCTATAATTATTAAAAATTTACCCTGATAAGATCTTACCATCTTATCGTTAGAATTGTTCTATTGCTATCTTACCGTTACTTGCAAAGCTTCAAATAAATACTCTATTGCTATCTTACGGTTAGAATTGTTAAAAAAAAATGTTTGCTCCTTGTTTTTATGTTTGACTAGGGGAAAATTTCTTAAACTGTTCTCAATTTTAAATTTATTTTTAAAAGTTGTATTCATTTTCATTAATTAAATAAATTATATAAATAATGATTTCTTTGTGTTTTGGAGAGAATGAAAATGTAAAATATTTCTAGAAATCAAACATGATCTATTTTTTCTTCTTTCAAATGTTTTTTTTAGATCAATCTTGAGAGGTTTTTAATTTGGAAGCAAAATTGGCTTAGGAGTTTGCTCATTTGATCTGGAATCGCTCAGTAAGAGACGAGCGGGTTTTCAAAAGGATAATTTGTTTATTCCATTGTGAGAAAAGAGCGGGGAGAGGGTTGGGTTTTTTGCCTCGAAGGATGGTACGTTTAGTTAACTTCTAGCCATCATCACTTTGAAGTTTGCAGCTTAATTGGAATTAAGCACAGAGATCGAGGCTTGGTCAATTGTGAAAGGATTTAACTTATAAAATGACATTAATATAAAGTTAAGAAAATGAATCTAGTTCCATTGTACCGTTGCACCGCCAATATATGCTCATTAAGTTTATAAAAAATATTTTTTGTCCCATCAAAATTTTTGGGTAAATTCACATTTTTTGTCACTTAACTTTTAATGACTTTCTATTTTAATTACATAACTATAAAAAAAGTTATGATTTAATTACATAACTTTGTGACTACAATTTTTTGTCACCCAACCATTAAATTTAACAGATTATTTAAATGATCGTTAACTTTTGCTGACATGTGTCACGTGTCACTGTCTATGTGGCATTTTCCAATTTTATTTTTGTTTCTTTTATTAAAAACTAGTTTTAATCCCATGCTATGCATGGACAAATAAATCAATAATAATAAAATATCTACATATATAAAATACTATATAAAAATATATTATTTTATAATTTAAAACATCAAAATTAAAATTTATTTTGATTTTAATGTAGTTAAAAATTTAACATCGATAATAATTGATATATTTATGTCATAACAAATGAAAAATTAATTAAACCCTATTAATATTATTATATTTTATCAAATTATATTGCTACATTAGTAATTCATATATATAGTAATAATTATTTGTTCCCAAATTAATGCAGTTAAGGGAAATCTACCTCAAAAATAGTTGGTATTTTCCCCATTCTTTGTGCAGTTTTGCTGTATGATCCTCCTAAATCTATCACTCTAATAAACCTCCTGTCGCGGTAGGTCCCATTTATTTTTCTTTCTAAAACTCTACCATTATAATTGTCAAGAAGAGGAAACTTACCCTTTAAATATAGTAACTTTTTAATGTGGGGCTAAACCTTATTAAATGAGAGGCTAAACTTTTGTGAAACTCATAAAAGGTTGATAAATCAGAAAAAGCCACGTTATGAGGGTTGTTAGGAGGGTTAAGTATTGGATAGTCAAGAAGCATTTTTCTTCTTTGTGTGATTGGCTCTTCAATGTACTTTTAACATTAGAGTATAATCTGTCTTTTTTTTTTTTTTGAGGAGTCTGATTTGTCTTTGACCAAATATGACAGATTAACTTTAAGCAATACCATTGTAATAATTTTTTTTTTAAGGTAAAGAGGCAATATTTCATTCAAGTCAAGGTTACAATATATAGTAACTGGAAGATATATATCTCACCCAAACTCTTTGTTCCGACACAATACATTCATGTTTTGTCATACCCGCTTTGCGAATTTTATTTTAGTTTTATCAGATAATGTCATGCATTATATAATGTAGAGTATGAATGATATCATAGTATTAGATGGATAGTTAGAAATTTTGGTTAAAAATAAGGAAGAAGTTTGAATTAGCATAACTCACAAACGATAAGGAGTTTGAAAATTCTATAACGTGTATAATAACTTGAAAAAGGTTGAAAAAATAATTCTAGACACTGTGTAAAGTTTGGGACTGACTAAGGATACAAGTGGAATTTCTTAAATTTTTCGGGGGGCAAATTGGTTTTTTTTTCATAATTTTTTTGGTCATGTTCATGGCATATGACCAATGGCCATATAAAAGGAGTTGGGGCCATTTCTCTTGCAAATTTCAAGATCATTCTTCAAAATTCTAATCTTCCTTCATTACACCAAAACTTCTTCCCACCTTGAAATTTTCCCAGTTTAATCCATAAAGCCCCCGCAAGTTAATACTCAAATTGAAACCTCAACAAGCCCATTAATAACCCTCTATCAATTTTGAAGAATTTAAACTTGGTTGGAAGTAATTTGGCGAGAAAGAATTACAAATTATGTTAAAGTTGAAAAAATCACAAGATAAGCATACCTAATTTTGAGTTATATTATATATTTTGGCATGCTCATTATGAATGTTAGATCAATTTGGCATGAAATATGATTTATGTATGTGGAATTGAGGAAGAAAGAAAATGCCACATTATGGATTCTAGATTTGCGAAATGTAAGTGCCAAGAGAACGTACAAGTTATAGTAGATTAATGTGGGAGAATTAGATTACTAGAATTTGATTTTTGAATGTATTGAAGAAGAAATTGGCAATATGAAAGTATGTGTGCCAAAATTTTCAAAGAAAAATGCCATTATGCCAAATTGCAAGATCTAATTAGTTTAATTGTATTTTTGCAATAGCTTGGATGTAAATGTGGAAATGGAAATTATGGAGATGAACAAATGTGAATTTGATGAAAATATGGATAATGACCGAAAAATTTTGAAGTATAATTGGTATTGGTAATTTGTGAATTTGAATGGGAAATGATGAAAAAAGAAAATAAATAAATAAATAATATACAAGTTAATTAGGCAAGAAGGAAAAATCAAGCTTTAGCACCTAATCTTGCATGTTATGCATTGCATGTATATAGGTTAAGTTTGTAATTGTGTAATGTTTAATAGATGAAACTTAAGTATTGAAATATATCCAACGTTCAGTGTTTCACATAAGAGCCGCACAAGATAAAGGGAAGAAAATTGTGGATGAAGGTTAAGAACCGACTTCTCACCAACAATTGTGAGTGGATGACTGACTCAAATTTTGCCTTTACACTTTATTTAATGTTTTTTAATTTAATGCTTTTGTTTGATTAGTTTTAAAGCTAAATTATTGATAAGTTGGCCTATGAGGATGACATTGACGGTTGAAATGTGAATATGAAAATTTGCATGTTATGTGATTTATGAAATTTTGCTTGATAATGATAAGATGTATTTTCATGAACTTATAATTTGAGAAAAAGAATCAATGTTTTGTGAATATTAATGCTATTACAAATGGATTTTATGTGATAAAATGTTATGTGGAAGCCATCTTGGTCATATGGTATATGGAATCCTTGGTAGCCCTGGTGAAGGGATTTATCGTTACTGCAGTGACTAAGTAGCTCATGGACCGTCTTTCGAAGGGCACCAGTAAATGTGGTTTTTGTCTTGTCGAGAGGAGCAGAAGGAAAGCAACTAGGCAATTGTGAGTTCATTCTGCGACACTGCCAGGCAGAATGTGACTCATTTACCCAGTGTCAACCTAAGCCAAGCTGACAGCTCGAGTAGAGGATTTGACGAATAATTTAAATGATTTCATAGGTCTATTTTCTCTATTTTATGTTTCAATTGTTCATTTATGTTACTAAATTTTATGGAATATTTGAAATATTACAATTATCGAGCTTATGGTTAATTTTAGTAAAAAGGAAAATTTGATTTTTCTATTAATGTTTTCATCGGTCATTCACTCACTGAGTATTTGTTACTCATCCACATTGGTTTATAAACAAATTTTTAGGCTGTAGATATTTTCTACGTTGTTAGGAGACATTGCGGTGGCATATTGCTCATATTTAGTAGAAGTTTGACTAAGTAGGTAAAAGTGAAGTTTTTGTACTATTTCTCAAAAAATTTACATATGTCCCACCGAGTATGTACATGTCACTCAAAATGGCAAATTTTCTCTCTTTAAGGTGTCTAGGACTTTTTGAAACTGTTGTGGTATTTTTCTGAATATTGTACTTTAAACATATGTTGCAAAGGTTCAATGGCACTCTTGTAAATATGTACAAGTTTGCAACTTAATTTTATTTCATTAATTGTTATTATATTTCTACACCGAATGGCATTATATTTTTATAAACTGTTGAAACTTGATAACTGCCTAGTTGCTGCGTGAAAATAAAATGTAAGATTACCATTTTAGCCTGGCAAGAACTTGGAGTGTATTCTAATATAATAGAATCCAGCTCAAGGGTTCACGGCCATTATTATGCGCTCGACATTGTGTCGGGACATGACATGTTTGGCACAACAATTGCCTCTCTTCTCACGAAAGAAAAAGAACGTTGATCAAAATAGCAATTAAACTGAAAATCTCATGAATTAGACATCCTCCCTTCCCCTAGTCACCATTTTGAATTTCAGAAATCATATTAGCCTCTCAACCTCTAAAGCCTTAAACTTGTTCCCCTACAACCTGTTAGGATATTTAAAAAAAAAGTAAAAAATTGATTTTAACATAAAATGTTCAATAGTCTTAATTATGTAAGTTGTTTTTTGCATTTGTAAGTTTTATAATGAATGTTACAAACTTTAATTATTGACTTTCATCCGATGAAATTTAAAAGGCTTACAACCTCTACTATAAATAATTGATATGCTTTTCACTTATGCTCATCCCAATTTGAGAAAACAATTCTCAATCTTCTCTTGAGTCTTTCAAAGAGTTTTTCAACCAACTGGGTGAAGAAGGTGTCGTTTTGGTAGAGCTTCTACCTTCTAACTTGTGCAGGTTAGAAAGGTGTATAGTGGGTGACTGGGCTTGTTGTATCATGGGGGACGGCATGTAGTGAATCCTCTTTGCATCGGTTCTAATTACTGAGAGGGCGCGTATCGTCTCAAGAGAGCGACCTAGTCAGTGCCTCAATCTCCGTCACCCTATTTGACTAACAATATAATTTAAAATTTTGGTTGCAGGAAAAGTGATTATTCAGTCCAATTTGGAGGCATTATTCTACAACAGTCTCCAGCAATTTGAGACGATTTTTTCCTATGGAGAACACTGTCGATGCTGTGCCCAAGACTAATCAAGCCAGTGACCTGAACCAACCATTTTGCTTTCATGGTGCGAACTATAAAAGATGGAAGCGAAAGACATTTTTCTACCTTACTCTCCTAAATGTCTCCTACATTTTGGTGGAAAAGAATCCTAAGAAAAAGGACACTGGAGATATGACTGAAGATTAAAAATTTGAGCATGAAGAAAATGTGAAGAAATGGGAGAATGACCATGTCTATTACAGAAATTATTTACTCAATTGTTTGTCCAATAGTTTATATGACTATTATGACCAAACTTATTCTACCGTCAAGAAAATCTGGAAGGCGCCACAACAAAAATATGACATTGAAGAAGCTGGATCCAAGAAGTATGCCTGTAGCCGTTACTTCAGATTCTAGATGGCGAAAAATAAGTCTGTGATAGAACAAGCCCATGATCTCCAGATGCTAGCACATGATGTTCGTCGTGAAGGAATAAAAATGGACGAACAAATGGAAGTTGCTGCCATTATTGACAAACTGCCCGGCTTTTGGAAAGATTTTGGGAAGATTTTATGCCATAAACAGAAGAAACTATCCATTGAATCATTAATCATGCGTTTGAGGGTAGAAGAGGAGCACAGAAACCAAGGTAATTCACCCGACTTCAATGGTGCAGGTTCGAAAGTAAATGTTTTCACTTCTAATGAAAACATGCCAAGACTTATGATAACAACAAATTGAAACGGAAAAAGAATTTTAACAATAAGAATAAGTCCTGGGAAACATCGTAAAGGTCAATTTAATCAGAAGAAGAACCAAGGACCTCCTTCTAGAGATGGGTGTTATGTTTGTGGCAAACCTGGACATATTGCGAGGGTATGTCATTTCCGAAAACATGTATCTTCGGATCAGGTCAATGTTACCGAAGAGCCACTTGTGGCTATGATATATGAGGTTAATGCCTTTGATTCCTTTGAAGGATGGTGGGTAGACTCTGGTGCCTCTAGGCATGTCTACTGTGATAAAACTTGGTTTAAAAGCTATTTTCCTTTTGAAGCAGAGAAGAAAATATTGCTTGGTGATTCCCACACCATTAATGCCTTGGGTTATGGTGATATTGAATTTCACCTCTGGTAAAAAATTGACCTTGAAAGATGTTTGGCATGTTCTTGAGATTAGAAAAAATCTTGTTTCTGCTTTTCTTTTGAATAAAGCCGGATTTAAACAGATTTTTGAATCTGATCAATTTATACTCATTGAAAAGGGCATTTGTTGGGAAAGGTTATGCTTGTGATAGCATGTTTAAATTAAATATTGAAATGAATGAAATTTCAGTTGTTTCTGCCTATATTGTTTCTTGTATTAATGTTTGGCATGCTCGATTATGTCATGTTAATTCTAACTATGTGAAAAACATGAGTAGTTTGGGACTAATTCCTAAACTAGAGAATCAATTTGAAAAATGTGAATCGTGCAGCATGGCCAAAATCACAAGAAAGCCTTTCATAAGTGTGGTAAGAAATTTTGAATTGCTAGAATTGATTCATATTGAAATTTGTGAATTTGAAGGGATTTTGACTCGGGGTGGTAAAAGGTATTTTATAACCTTTATTGATGACTTTTCAAAGTATTCATATGTTTATTTGATGAAAAATAAAAATGAAGCTCTTGAAAAACTTACCATCTATATAAATGAGATTCAAAATCATTTTGGCAGAAAAATTAAGAGGTTTAGGAGTGACAGAGGAGGTGAATATGACAATCTTGGATTGAATTCTTACATTCAATCGCTGGGAATTATCCATGAGACTGCTCCTCCTTACTCTCCTGCATCCAATGGAGTAGCAGAACGCAAAAATAGAACTCTGATAGACTTGACAAATGCTATGATAGTGAGCACTGAGGCTCCTAAAAATTTGTGGGGAGAAGCAGTTCTTACTGCTAATTATGTCCTTAACAGAGTACCACATAAACACTCTTTGAAAACACCTTATGAGCTTTGGAAAGGTCATGTACCAAATTTGGACTATTTGAAAATTTGGGGTTGTCTTGGCTTTGTTAGGCTTTTAGATACAAAAAGACCTAAACTTGGTAGTAAGGCTTCTAAATGTGCATTTATGGGTTACGCTTTAACCAGTAAAGCATATAGGTTTCTGGACCTTGACAACAATGTTTTGATTGAATTCTTTGATGCTATCTTCCATGAAAACACTTTTCCTTTTAAAACCAGAAATAGTGGGGGTGTTGACCCTGTACTAATAGTTATTCCGCAGCATGAACTTACAAATAGTCAACAAGCTTTTGAAAACAGTACCTCTTCACCCACAAAAGAAGATGAACCTATAAATGAACCTAGAAGAAGTAAAAGAAGAAGAATTATTAAAGACTTTGGCCCTAACTACCATGTGTTCAATGTTCAAAATGATCTTACCTCTTTAGATGAAGCCTTATCTTCTCCTGATTCAGACTTTTGGAAAGAAGCCATCAACGATGAGATGGATTCTTTGATGACCAACAAAACTTGGAAGCTAGTTGACCTACCTCCTCCAGGTTGTAAGACTATTGAGTGTAAATGGGTACTGAGAAAGAAATTGAAGCATGATGGCTCAATTGAGAAATATAAAGCCAGGCTTGTGGCCAAAGGCTTTAGATAGAAAGACGACATTGATTTCTTTGATACATTTATAAAAGTGCTAATTGCAGTTGCTGCTATCCATGATTTAATAATCCATCAAATGGATGTGAAAACAGCTTTCCTAAATGAGGAGTTGGAAGAAGAAATTTACATGGAGCAACCTGAGGGCTTTGTTATGCCAGGTAATGAAAATAAGGTTTGTAAATTGCTTAAATCATTATATGGTTTAAAGCAAGCTCCAAGATAGTGGCATGAGAAATTTGACATGTGTTTGATTTCTAATGGTTTCAAAACCAATGAAAGTGACAAGTGCATATATTTTAAATCAGAGCATAAGTCACATGTCATTATTTGTTTATATGTTGATGATCTTTTGATTTTTGGGACAAATCTTAAGATTATAAATACTACCAAAATACTGCTTACTAACCATTTTGATATGAAAGATTTGGGGGAAGCAAATGTTATTCTAGGTATGAGGATCATAAGGACTTCAAATGGTATTTTTCTTGACCAATCTCATTATATTGAAAAAGTTTTGAAAAAATACAAGTTTTTTTATTGCAAACCCTTGTGCTCTTCTTTTGATCCAAATATACATTTATTTCCTATTGAGAATTAAAGAGATATTTGTAATCAAAATGAGTATGCTAGTATTATCGATAGCTTGAGATATGCCACTGATTGCACCAGACCTAACATTGCTTATGCTGTTGGGGTGCTGGCTAGATTTACAAGTAAACCAAACTTAGAGCATTGGAATGCAATTAACCGTGTGATGAGATATTTAAAAAGAACTCTAAGTTATGGTATACTTTATCAAAAGTATCCTGCTGTGTTAGAAGGATGCAGTGATGCCAATTGGAATACTCTGGCTGGTGATTCATTGTCTACCACTGGCATTATGTTTACTTTGGGAGGTGGAGCAATTTGTTGGAAGTCTAAAAAACAACAAATTATTGCAAACTCCACCATGGAGGCAGAACTAATTGCTTTAGCCTCAGCCAGTGAAGAAGTATGTTGGTTATGTGATCTTTTATCTGAACTTCTAATATGGGAAAAACCAATACCACCTGTCTTAATTCATTGTGATAGTACAACCACTATTGGCAGAGTTAATAATAAATATTACAACAGTAAATCTAGATCCATAAGGAGAAAACATAGCTATGTGAGATCTCATATTACTAATGGTACCATTAACGTTGATTATATTAAAAGTGGTGATAATCTTGCAGATCCTCTGACAAAAGCTCTAGCTAGATAAAAGATCTGGATGACATCGAGGGCGATGAGACTTAAGCCCAAAGAATGACAAAAATCACATATGAGGATACCCTACCTAATGATTGGAGATCCCAAGAATTAGGTTCAAAGGGAAGAACGAATCATATGGTGGTTTGATGACATGCACATTTTTAAACAACTAAAAATGTCCCTCCCTATGATGTGGTGCATGTATCTTGTAACAGTAATGGAGGTTGAGTATATTTATACTCTTAATGAGGTCTATAGCTCGTTTGAGTGAGATGTAGAGTTACAAGAGCATCCTTGATAGCCTCACCTATATGAGTGTGGAAGTAAGGCCACTTCCTATGAGAATTAGGCTAATTCTCTAGAACGCTAATTAAAACTGGGATAAAGCACATGGCCATTAACGTGCTGGCTTATGAAGCTCATTGTAGGGCAATGGAAATCTATGTGTGTGACGCAATACTTTATTTCCCCTAAGCAGCCTTAGTTCAAGACCTTAGTTCACTATTGGCTCTGGAGCAAAGATTGCTGAATGCTAAGTGAAGATTCAAGCCATTGGCACCTTCATTATGCATAGATTTTCTATCTTCACCTAAATGGTTAGTACTTTAATATTTTTATTAAAATAAGTAGGGGATTGTTGGGATATTTTAAAAAAAAAGTAAAAAATTGATTTTAACATAAAACATTTAATAGTCTTAATTATGAAAGTTGTTTTTTGCATTTGTAAGTTTTATAATGAATGTTAAAAACTTTAATTACTGACTTTCATTCGGTGAAATTTAAAAGGCTTACAACATCTACTATAAATAATTGATATGTTTTTCACTTATGATCATCCCAAATTGAGAAAACAATTCTCAATCTTCTCTTGAGTCTTTTAAAGAGTTTTTCAACCAACTGGGTGAAGAAGGTGTTGTTTTGGTAGAACTTCTATCTTCTAACTTGTGCAGGTTAGAAAGGTGTACAATGGGTGACTGGGCTTATTGTATCTTGGGAGACGGCGTGCTGTGAATTCTCTTTGCATCGGTTCTAATTATTGAGAGGGCGCGTATCATCTCAAGAGAGCGACCTAATCCACACCTCAATTTCCGTTACCATATTTGACTAACAATATTATTTTATAAGTTTGGCTGCAGGAAAGGTGATTATTCAATCCAATTTGGAGGCATTATTCTAGAACAGTCTCCAGCACAACCTCCATGCCAAAGATGATGGCCAATGTTTCTACATGCATTTCACTACATGTGGACATTATCGTCCCAAGAAATAGCAGGCGGAAGGATATATACTATATCCCATTGCATTCGTCATGACTATTCCAAATGAAGCATGCCTTTTTGAACTATTTTGTGAAGCATCATTATTAAACTTAAGCAGATCAGTAGGTGGCAGCATCCATATCGGTGACAGCAAAAGGACTTTTCAAAACATGTATTTACCATGTAATAATTTGAAATTGGATGTAAACCTCGAATTAGAATTTTGAAACCCTAAAATGTTCCAAAAGGTATCTTGTAGAGTTTAAAAGTTGGTAGATGTAGGTTTATATAAAGGATGTGAAACCAAAATCTTTATGTAATATTAGAAGATAATAATAATTCTAATTTTTAAATTAAAAATTATTTATGTAATTCAATTTTTTAAAAACAAAAGGTAGTGGCTGAAAAAAAAAGATAAAGGATACAAAGGATATAAAAGGATAAAATATTGCAATTATATGATGCATTTCCTTTTAAAATTTAAAAACTAGTGAGAAATTTGACTTTTTTTAAAATAAAAACTATCTTCTTAGTGACTCGGCAGAATCCGGCACTGAACTTAGTGAGTCACTATCTTCTTCCTCACGTTTGCTAGTGTTTATAATTGGTTTAGGGACACGTGCAATCGAGTTTCGGTTAAGTTTGCTAATAAGCTTCATGACATTGCCTATATTGGCGTTAAGTTGCTGCTACATGTCTATTGTTGATACCTTTTAAGCTTTGAGGCACGGTAGAGCTTTTATAATCACAAAGTTGTTAAATTTATGGAATTCAGCTTACGGGTATTTTAGTCCCATAATGTATGAGTGGTTGAAGGATCAGAAATCTGAAATCTATAACTTATAAGATGAAGTAATCTAATGGAGAAATGTAGTAAATTTTAATCAAGTTTAAGCAAGATTATTTTTTATAAAAAGCTTAATTAATTCATTTATAAACTTATAGTTTCAGGAAAATAATAGAAAATGGCATAATTTAAGAAAAATACTATTTTTAATTAAATTATTATAGTAATAATTTAAGAGCTTTTTAAAGTAGGTGCCTTTTTTTAAGCAAAAATATTTGTCTGCTTTTTCAGAGGTTTTTTCCCATAAGTTATATTATGGCAGTTTTTCATCTCAAAATTTTATATGGACGTAATAATTTTTAAATTAAGTTCTTTGTTTAGTCTAAATTTCAATTGTTTCGTGCTCTGCTTTCTTCAAGATTTTTATTTTTTTAATTTTAAAAAAGAAGGAAAAAACAAATTTTAGATTATCAAATCTAGAAATTTTAAAAAAATTGAATCTTAAATTTTCTGGTTGGTTCCATTATTGTTTTCATTGATTATATAATTAACATTTATCCTAATGATTAGTCATTAATGATTTGATAATAATTAGTATCAATTTTCTCCAAATTTGATTGGAATTTAAAATTTGATAGTAATTGAAATCAATTTTCTCTAAATTTATGGTTAATAGATTTTTTTTAATTTGATATTTGAATTCTCATTTTTGAATTTTGATAATTATAAGGGACACATGGCATTCATAGAGATATGACACTTGTCAGAATTATAGATTATGTGCATTTATTTTCTTTCTTTTTCTTGAAAGGGGATTATTTATATATATATATATATATAAGATAAATAAGATTAATGAAAATATTCTTTTAAAATGAAAGTAGAAAAATGCCACGTGGATAATGAGATGTGGCACACGTCAACAGAATTTAACGGCAATGCCAGTATTATGTTAGATTTAATGGTCGGGTGACCAAAAAATTATATTTCACAAAATTGTGTGATTAAAACATAATTTTTTATAATTGAATGATTAAAATAAAAAATTACTAAACATTAAATGATCAAATATGTAATTTACTCAATTTTTTTTCGCGCACCACTTTTCTCCTCTCAACATGACACAAATTTTAGTAAAAATTTTATAAAATTTTGACTTACAGGACAAGTTTTAAAACGTGTTAGGATTTTAGTTTAAGTACTATGATTATAAATACGTCATGTCATGTAAGAAGGAAAAGGAAAAACAAGTGATTGAGAAAAATTTATAAGACTAATAGCATCACTCTATAGCACCTTTTTTTTAAATTAATTGCTTTTATTTCTTGTTTCAAATAATTCAATTCTTGCGTTATTTCTACTGATGGCATCGCCTGTTTCCCACTATCAAAGAAATTGCGAACTCGAGCTAATCATAGTTATTTCCTTGTTTCTTTTTTTTTTTTTTTGTTTTTGGAGAACCAATCAGAGTTTGGGAAATGTTAGTACTGAATATGAATCAAAACACATTCTAAAAAAAAAAAATCAACCTTAGTCAACGGCGACGACATAATGATACTAACCATTAATTAACAAATAGTACTAGTAACAACAACAAACCATAAAAGAAACAGCGCAACATCATCTTCATTATCAGGACCAAACCCCACCATTAACTTTTAACAAGTCTTACTCCAATTCCAAATCTAAACTTTTCTCAGTCATTCCGTTGCAGTAATTTGTTTTCAATCGTTGTCGCTGGAAACGTGAAGATGGTAGGGGCAGAAGTGGTGGCGATCTTTAACGTGGTAGGGCCATTTCTTTCGCCCGTTCTGGATGTACTGTTGGACCGGATTGCAACCTTCCAGGTCCTGGAGTCGGTGATCAACCTCTTCCAGGGTACGAAACTGAGAGATGATCTCTTGCAGGAAATGGAAATATTGCTGCTAAGGGTGGAAAAGGTGCTTGGTGATGCGGAGGAGAAGCAAATCACGAACCCTTCTGTGAAAAAATGGGTGGACAAGCTTCAAGACGCTGCCTACGATGCTGACGATCTGCTCGATGCCATTGCCACGGCTATTGAATTTGAACGTCCCGTTAAGGAACAGCAGGCAAAGGACTTCAATTCTAGACTTGAAAAAATTGTTGCTAGACTGAAACTCAATGCTGCGGAAAAAGACATCCTTAGTTTGAAAGAAGTTAGACAAGGAAGGAAATTACTTTCAAGATTACCCTCAACTTCCTTGGTTGATGAATCCGAAGAATGCTTCAGAAATGATGATAAAGAGTACATTCTTGAAATTTTGTTGTCTGACGCTGTGAACCCGAAGGAGATACCTGTGATTGCAATCGTAGGAATGGGTGGGATCGGAAAGACCGCCCTTGCTCAATTTTTGTACAATGATGACAGGGTGAAGAACTCTTTCGACTTGAGAGCCTGGGTGCATGTCTCAGAAGAATTTGATGTTTTCAAGGTCACCAAAACAATTTATGAGTCCGCCACATTGTCAAGTTCCAATATTGAAGACTTAAACGCGCTTCAAGTTACCCTGGAGAGGAAACTGATGGGCAGAAAATTTCTACTTGTCTTGGACAATGTTTGGAACGAGAGTTTCAGAGAATGGGATCTTCTGCGTAGACCGTTACAAGTTGGTGCCCCTGGAAGTAAGATCGTTGTAACTACACGCAACCGGAGTGTTTCATCCACCATCCGTGATGTGCTTGTTCGCGAGTTGAAGGCGTTACCTGAAAAAGATTGCCGGTCATTATTCGCAAAGCATGCATTTGGAAATACAGACCAGGAAGAAGATCCTACCCTCAAAGCGATTGGTGAGCAAATTGTGAAGAAATGCAATGGCTTGCCTTTAGCTATTAAAACACTCGGGAGTCTCCTGCATTCTGAAGTAGACGTGGAGGAATGGAGCAATATACGGGATAGTAGAATATGGGATCTACCCGATCATAAGAGTGACATTCTACCTGCCTTAAGATTGAGTTACCACTATCTTCCTTCTCAACTAAAGCGCTGCTTTGCTTATTGTTCCATTTTTCCTAAGAACCGCCGCTTTGAAAAACAAGATTTGATTCGATTGTGGATAGCTGAAGGCCTAGTGCAGCAGCCAAACAGTAGAAGAAGAAAGGAGGAAGTAGGTCAGCTGTACTTTGATGAACTATTATCAAGGTCACTTTTTCAACAGAGCCGTGATCGTGAATCATGTTTCACAATGCATGATCTTATTAACGATTTAGCTCAACATATAGCAGGGGAATTCTGTTTCAAAATCGATCACGATAGCACTCCCGCAAACTCCGCAAGGGTTCGCCATTTGTCATGCAAGTTGAAGCCAGATGACACCCCAGATAAATTTGTGGCCTTCTACGACAGAAATACGGTTTTGCGGACATTCCATCCATTCAGATCATCAAGTGATAATAAGGCTCATTTTAAGTCTATAATCTGGAAGTTGTTTCCAGAGCCCAGTTGCCTGCGCGTATTGTCATTATCATCTTACAACATCACTGAGCTCCCTGATTCAGTTGGCAACTTAAAACAGCTACGCTACTTGGACCTTTCGAGCACTGCTATTCAGCGTTTGCCTGAAAAAGTAGACTGCTTGTACAGCTTGGAGACACTAAAGCTATCAGGTTGTCATCGTCTCAAAGTGCTGCCAGCAAAACTGGGGAATTTTGTCAAATTGGAGCATCTTGACATCAATGCGACTTCTATTACGGAGCTGCCTGATTCAATCCACAACTTAAAACAACTAAGCTATATGGACATCTCAAGTACCAATATTCAATTTTTGCCCAATGAAGTATGTTTATTGGATAATTTGCAGACACTGAAGCTGTCAAATTGTCGTGGCCTCACTTCTTTGCCAGCAGACATTGGGATTCTTACTAAATTGAAGCATCTTGACATCAGTGCGACTTCTATTACGGAGCTGCCTGCTTCAATCCACAACTTAAAACAACTAAGCTATATGGACCTCTCCCATAGCACAATTCAATTTTTGCCCAACGAAGTATGTTTATTGGATAATTTGCAGACACTGAAGCTGTCACATTGTCGTGGCCTCACTTCTTTGCCAGCAGACATGAGGGTTCTTACTAAATTGAAGCATCTTCACATTAAGGGGACACCTATCCTGCAAATGCCTCCAAATTTTGGCAAACTAAAACGTCTTCAGCAGTTGACTGATTTTGTTGTAGGCAACAATAATAGGCCATCTATTAGTGAATTAAAGGATCTTTCTCTTCTAAGTGGCACGCTTTCCATTTCGCGCCTGCGGAACGTCTCCACAATAGCAGATGCAGAAAACGCCAATCTGAAGGGTAAGAGATACCTTTGTGAGTTAATTTTGGAATGGGATGTTGATCCTCCTGTAGTCAATGAACAAAATGCAACGTATGGTCCTGATAACAGAAATACAGAGAATGCAACCAATGTTCTTAACGATAACAGTAATGCCCAGAATGCGGCGAATTCTCTTACTAGTAATGGACGGACTGCAGCAGATGGTCCTGTTAATGGTGATGGAGAGCATGCAGTAGATGATCCTCACAGCCATGGACATAATGCCGCGGATAATCCTCCTAATGGTCATTCACAGAATACAGTGGAAGACACTGATAACAGTAATGAACAGCATTCAGCGAATGAGCCATGTACTAAAGCTGGGAATCCTTCTAGTGTTAATATGAACAATGCTGCAAATGATGATCGTCACCACGATGCAGAGACGCCAGCAAACAATCCTCATAATGGTAGTATTGCACAGAATACGGAGATCAATGCAATGGATAGTCTTCAGCTAAATCGTGATGGACAGAGTGCAGGGGAGGATCCTCAGAATGGTATTGCAGAGCATGTGCTTGACAAGCTACAGCCGGGCAGGAATTTGGAGAGGCTAGAGATTAAAAATTTCCTTGGTATGAGTTTTCCTGTATGGTTAGGGGATGCTTCATTCTCCAAAATGAGGAGTATAACTCTTAATAGTTGCCAACAATGTAACGCACTGCCACCACTTGGGCAACTACCCTCTCTCAAAGAACTCGACATACATGACCTCCCCGGAGTGATAAATGTGGGCAGCGAATTCTATGGTACTGGATCTGTGGCCTTTAAATCCCTGGAAACTTTAATTTTCCAGAAGATGAAAAATTGGGTGCGATGGTTCCCTTGCACAGATGATCGAGGATTCCCATCCCTCCGCAGTCTCCAAATGCTTAAATGCAGGAAACTGGAAGGGAGTTTACCCATCGTCCCCCGTCCCCCAAAAGTTCAAATTGATGAGTGTGGCGAATTTGATAACCAGAAGTCAAAGGTATGAGAAACCACTAATCTCAGCTCTTGCATTGAATTTAGATAGATATGAAACATCTGCAAGCACTCATTAATTAAATCAAGTATTCAATTTTTTCATCTTTTCGGTTTTCTAGGAAGACACTATTGTCCATTGAGGAAGTCGGCCATCCGTTCGAATCACTTTCAATCAGCAATTGCGTTGGCGTTACCCCTGAGCTAAAATTCGAAATCCAGAGACTTGGTGGAAGAAACAACGATTTTAAACGTATTGAAGGTGAATGTATAGTTTGTTTGTTTGTATATGTTTAAGAATTGTGATACCGAGCTTTCCCATATTGGATTATGTTGAGATTGATGATCAATCACTTCCAGGTAAGACTTTGTGCTTTTGAGAGTCACTAAGGTAAAAATGCTCGGCTTGAAGCAAGAAATTGCAACTATGATTTTTTATAGGTGTGTTTAGCACCTATATTTTGAGCTAGTTTAGAGTATGAATTTTATATATTTCTTGCGTTTTATATTCTAATCTATATATATGCTGGTTTCCTCTCACTTTTGTTTCATTGTTTGTTTCACTACAACATTTATAAGCTATAGTTACATATATTTAGATGCAATTATAATTTTGCATCTAAAAAAATTTTAGATGCATTTAAATTTGACTTTTAGATGCACTTTTAGTATGTAGCCAATAAACCCAAACCTTTTAATTCCATTTCTTAAATTTAATTAGTACACCATTAAAAATGCAAAAGCACTGCCTCTGAAGAAAAAATCTTAAAAATAATGGTTTTTATTTTTGGTGAAGGAATTTCTATTTTGTAAATCAGCTCTGGCAAAAAATCCCTACCTCTTCCCTTGTGGTCTTCACTTCATCCGATCCATTATCAACTCTTCCTTCGTCATTATTGATAGTTTATTCTCAAATCCTCTCTCTCTCTCTCTCTCTCGATTCTTCGATTCACATTTCAGAGTTCAAAGTTGAAAACGTAGCGGGTGTTGCGAACGAAAATGCAAAGGAGAAGGAACCGAAGCTCGCCATTGCCAATGGTTTCTCCTGGTCGGATGAAAACGATTCTCCGTCGAAATCAACCATTTTCAACAGAAAGAAGAGGATCATAGCTAATGCTTGCCATTCCAATTCAGGTTTATATCCGTTAATGTCCTTTGTTTCGTTTCCATTTGATTTCTATTTATTAGTTGCTTAAATTGATTGTTTGGTTGTTTTCAAACCCTCAAATTTGGGGATTTTAAAGCTTTGAATTGATAAAGCTCAATTGACACTGCTGGCCGAGAAAGGTAAATTAACCTTATTCGGCTCTTCATTATTTTGAATCCTTTTTGAAGCTTTGAATGACAAAGTTAGTTATTAGCTAATATTAGTTGAATTGACTGGAATCACATTTGCAGGAAACCTGCTAAGAACAAGAAACAATAAGAAAAGGATGCAGCCATGACAGCTTGGACATCTCTAAAACAATGTGAGTTCATGTTTCAGTTTACTTGTGGATATCTTGTTGGCATGGTTAACTCTAAGACGAGTGACACTACTAAGATGGAATGCATCCTGTCTTTGCAATGCTTTGTATTATATATAGACACAGAACACTTATAGTTTTGTTGCGTCTAAAGCTTCTTCTCCCTTGACTTATTTTAATTTTCCATACTTAAAGCTACGAAGTTTAAGGGACCGTGTGCGGAGAGGTTAGTTGTTCAGCTAACATAGTTAGGATCCTAGCATAGTGGATTTTTTTCTCTCATTTCTTCGTTTTTGGGTAGCTTGTCTACTTGTGTGCCTCTCTGTTAACTTGCATTTGAGTTTGTGCATAATAATGTCAACAGGGATGCCTAGGGATTTGCTTCAGACATCAACATATACAAGCATATAAACAGTACGTTGATATCTGCAAACTACAAGTACTATATTTTCCTTCTTGATTTAATTCTAATATCAGCTTTAGCTTTCATTTATTCAAGATATAATATGTATTTTCAATTTTGGTTATATATAGAAGGGGAGTGTGTATGCAAGTTGAACAAATTAAGAATCAGGAGCTTAGATTAGAACTTCATTAAAACTTTGTTCCAAAATCTTCTTTGTCTGTTTGGTGTGTATATGCAGGAAAGCAGGGCTTCCCCTATTCAAGTTCCTTCTCATTTCTAGAGTTTGCCTTCTTGATCGTATTGGGTATGGAGAAGTAAATCTATTGTTTATCAGTCTGATGCACTCTTTTTCCTTCTGGATTGACAAATTACAAGACTTTATTTATCTTTTGAAGACAGGTTTTCATCTCAATTATGTGCCTATAAAGGTTTAGAACTTGGCACATAATTCATTCATGAGCAACTTTATACTAACTCTTACCTTCATAGTTGCCATCTTCTTCAAGTTCCTTCTTTCTTCTCTTTGTTTTTGTTAACCGAGTACGTATTTATTTTCTATTTTATCTTACTCTTTTATGCAAAATGAAAGACAATTAATTATTTAGAAACAATAATGAACTGAATCGTAATGGTGAAACTAGATTTGTGGAGAATACAAAATTCATATTAGAATATGTTGGGTAGGTCCATGCAACAAAGCAAGCACTTAATCTTAAATGGAACTTGAGGTTAGTCTAAACATTGTTGTTGAAAGGTCAGCCAAGTGATCTAGGAGGTTCTGGTCTGGCCCAACTCCTGTCACGAGGGCTTATAATATATCAAACTATACCTATTCAAATATTCTGATAGCTTTCCTCATATTTTAATGTATAAATAGGCTGATTGAAGAATGTTGGGATCGAGAGCTTGTTCCATCATTTAATGTCATTGATTAAGTAGCATATCTATTTCTAGTTTGGATGATAATGTGCCATTGATAAATTACTAGAGTATTTACTCATTCTATTTGGAAATTCTATTGCTCAGAACTTGTTTCGGTTCTACTCATAGATTAATAAATAGTAATTTTATTGAGTAATATGTTGTTTTACTTGTGGGCAGGACCATGTTGAAGGGCACCTTAAATTTTTGTTTTACTTTGAATTGTAATTTATCTACGATACTTATTGTTGTTAAAAGTAATTTAGTGTTTCTTAAAATAATTATAGATTCAATGATGTTTTAAGCGTTGATCTCCTGTAAAATTGCTACAGCCACACTTGGAGAAACTCTAGTTAGACGTCGAAAGAAACCACGGGTATGTAAAGCAACGATTTGAGCCTAAAGAAAATGTGAACTCCATTTAAACATTAATGGCAATTATTAGTTAATGGATTAGGTAGTCTTTATGATTCCAAGTGAAATTTTATTTTTTTTAGCTCTCCTAAAATTAGAGATTACAAGTCTTTTACTATCAAAGTTGATACTTTCTTTTCCACATATTTTCTTAGGGGAATCATGTTTTGAGATAAGTTACTTCTTCATATATACTTAACCCTGATGCAAATTTGAGGAGCATTACCATTGCTTATTTGACTGTCCTATGATTACTTGGTTTAAGGAGTTGTGTGTTTTATTCAATCTTTCCATGTATAGGTGTCCTATGATTACTTGGTTTAAGGAGTTGTGTGTTTTATTCAATCTTTCCATGTATAGGTGTGCTGGGAGTAGATCATCATGCCACATGGCCACACAATTAAACATGAAGAGGTGCAGCTTCTATATCACTATATGTATTCATCTTGTTCCTTGTGGTCTACTAGTATATCTTTGTACTTTGTTATCATTGATATAATTTATTCGTTTCCTCATCTTAAATTTTAAATGGCATGCATATCTAGTTAACAAGGATGTGGTGTGGTAACTGACCTTCAAGGAAATTATGTACATACCTTCATTAATTTGACCATATTCTTTGAGCAAAAAAAAAACTCTAGAACTTAGAAAACAAAAAGATAATAATGATTGGTTCATGCCGTAAAATGACAATGATTGGATTTCGATAATGACTGGTTGAAGTTGGTCCATCCATAACGTTAGCTAGTTTGTATGAGATTGTTGCATTTGGCGCTAGAGGTTTCATGCTAGCATGCCGAGTCTTTTCCCTTGTAGCTTTTAAACTGTCAACTCCTTTCTTCTTTACATTCCATTGGTTGTATCTTAGAAGATAGATTCTGCATTTATAATAATTTGCTTCTTACTTGTGCAGCCTTTTACAATATGGTGAGCAATTTGTGGAATTTGTTTATTGCCATTGGATATTGTGAAGATGGGAGCTTCCATATAAGATTGGAGAATGTCCTTGTAATTAAGGAGGGTGAAACTGCTTTTAGAATTTCTTTTTGAGGAACAATCTGTTTGATTTCAATAGAATTGGCTTGCTAAACTTTTGTACAATAAACCTTCGGCCTATATTAAAAATTTTGTACTTGATATCAATTCTTTCATGAGTTAGTGTGATTATTAATATTGATTTTTTTTAATTAATTTTTTATTTTGATATTGTTATATTCTTTAAAAATTAGTAGGAAAATAATCTTGAAATTTGATAGTTTGATTAGTAAAATGAAAAGTGTAGTCATGTGAGCAATGGCTGCATTTTTTTTGCATTTAGAAGTCTTATAATTGCAGCCGTAGAGCTATGGCTGCACATTTTTTATGCAGTTAAAAGCTTCCGAAAGTTGCATCTAAACTTTTTAATGCACTGGCTAAGGCTGCACTAGCCTAAATGCAGCCTTTAGTCAAAGAATGCATTTATTTTACCTATAGATGCACTTATTTTTGCATCCATAGATAGAAAATGTTGTAGTGTTTGTAGGTATAAAATGACATAATTTTAGGAGAATTGGTGATTCAAGGACCGTTGGGTGAAATTCATCAGTACTTTACAACTTCAAGAAAGTGATCAAAGTATAAATCAACAACTAAATTGGAGAATGTTAAAGAAAAGAAGCCAAGCAGCTTCAATCTACCAAGGAATGGTCTAGATCCGGTGCAGGAGTTAGTAGGGAGAAGAATCCAAGGCTATAGTCCGGCGGGCCTGAATGATTGAAGAGAAAAGGTGACTCGATCGAGGCATAGATGGATTCCGGTGCCGGACTGGTCAACGTTCGGCCGTCGAAATATCACTTGAGGTAGAAGGATTCGGCCAAGAAAATTGAAGCAAGAAAGAAGTTGAGAGTCCGGCGCGGAATTGGACCTCATAATCCATGCCAATTAGAGTTTGAATTGATTTAATTCTTTTACAGTAAGTTGTTGTACTTTTCCCTAAGTTATTAATACTCTGTTTAGGTTAATTTAGAAGACTTTTGATACCCTAGACACTGGAGAGGTGAGAGAAAAAGTATTCAAGGGAGATCAAAGCAATTCAGAGATTGTTTGTGTTAAGTTTTCAGGAGCATTTATCATTTTGTTATTCTATATTTTCCTAGGGATTGGTTGTAACCTGGCTTAGAGATTCGGTTCGATTAATAAAGCATGTTTTCTTGATTATTAGTCGAATTTACTTTCTTTGTACTTAATTCTAAAATTTTATATTTGATCATCGTAGAATCGTTTTTATAGGAATTGTATGATATACATTATTTGTGCTATGGGAATGTAAACATACTGTAGATTTAGAATAGAGATGCTATAAATTAGTGTGATAACTAAAAATTACTTGAACTTAGCTTAGGCTACTCATTGAAAGATAATAGTCACTTAGTTAAATATTTTTAGGTAAACTCGACTTGAAAGAGAGCCTAAATATCTTCTTTTTTTTTTGGTCAACAGAGCCTAAATATCTAGGGTAAGTCTGTAACCACAAGAAAATGTCTAGGGTAATTGTTATTTCAACTAGTTGATTGATTTTGATTGAATTCCAAGTAGATGAAACTTGGACCTTAGCACATTTATTGTTGATTAAATCCTTAATTACTTTAGATATTCTACTTAGTTAATTGCACAGTTTAATTTTATTTCTATATACTTGCTGAATTTCGTGGTCAATTTTGTACCATGTAAATTTTGTTTTTAAAAAATAAGAATTAAGTACCTTTTTTGTCTATACATTGATATTTGCAGTGGCAATGAACTCTTACATAGTGTTTGGATTGAGATTTTAGGAGGGAAAGTAAAGGAATGGGAGGGTGAAGGACGGATGGAGAAAATCACCTTGTTTGGCTAACTTCTAATTGAGGAAAGGGAAAGGGAGGGTTTACTCCTGAGTCTCGAAAACCCTCCAAACCTCATTTTTACTGGCTCCTCGATTTGGAGCGCCGGAAGGAGAGAGAGAAAGTTTTAAAAAAATTATAATTTTTAAAAAACCTAACATATCCACAATTTTTTTAACATATAAAGAGTTGGCAGGAACACCAACTTACTCTCTTAATGGGCGGTTTGGTTGGGGGGTTATGTAGGATAACTCTGATTAACTGATTTTTATTATTCTATATGCCCTTATTTGACTCGAGGTAATGAGATAACCAATGTTATATTTTATTACTACCACGTCAGCATATAATATCAAAATCAAGTTATGTGATAACCTCCAAATTCGTAGGTAGTGTGAGATAACCTGATTATCTTAAAATTTTTTCTAGTTTGTCCTTATTATTTTACTTCTTTGGACCACAATAACCCCATGTAATTAAACTTAACTTGTATAATTATTAAATTATTTAAATATATTTTGGCCAAAAAAACTATTTAAATATATGTTAGTTCAATTAAACTGGAAACATAATTTTTTTTTATCATAAACATAATTAAACTTAACTTATATAATTATTAAAATATTAGTTATATAATATTTTGTATATATGACTTATCCAATTAATTTTTTCACAAGGATCAAGTATATAGTATCTATTTTTTTTTCTTATGTAAACTAGGCATAATTTAATTTAATGAAACAAATAAATATTATTTTGTTAAGTTCAATGAAGATAAATTTGCTTTGTTAGTCATATATAATTGTTGAAATAAAAAGACTTGAAAAATATATGATACATAGCATAAGAAAAAAATAAACTACAAGTCTTAAAGTGACGGCATAATAATAAAATATCAATTTTGACAGAAAACATAACCCCCAACTAAACAGATTAATCTAATATTAACAAATGTTAAACCAAATACAGTTTGGTAATTTTTTAGGTTATGCGCATAGATTATTTTTGATGGAATTAATCACATAACTTAAGGTTATCTCAGATTACCCGAATCAAACGTCCCACTTCGTGGGGGCATTTATATATGTTGTAAAATTTGATAATTAGATTAATCAAAGATTTTTATATTTTATAGTAATATATACACATGTGTGTAGAAATTGAAAATATTTGTTAACCACTCAATACAAATAAATATATCAAATGTATAAAAATTGAAAATGTCAATTAACTAATAAATTGAAATACACTTTTCAAAAAAGATAGATTGGTCTCTAAACTTTTATTTTGAGACAGATAGGTCCTAAATGAAAAAAAGTTAAAGAAAATTCAGGGACTAATCTGTCATAAAATAAAAGTTTAAGGATTAATTTGTCTCAATCCGTCAAATTTGAGATTAATTTGTTCTAAAATAAAAGTTTAGGGATTAATCTGTCTTAAAATAAAAGTTTAAGGATCAATCTATCTCCAATAAAAATTTGAAGATCAATCTATCATTTTTTATATAATTCAAAAATTAAATTGGTATTAAGCCTTTTTTTTTAGTATTAACCTGTTTTTTTCCTTTCCTTCTTTCTTTTGAAAGAGCATCTCAAAATCTTGATGAGCATTAACTTGCTTTAACTTTTTGAGGGTGAAAAACAAACTTGCTTTAACTTAATTCCAAAAGAATCCAATTCAATATGCAGTCAAATCTTGATAATCGGCACAACACCAGAATATATATATATATATATATATATATATATATATATTTATATGAAATTCAAAACTCCATCGCGTGCAACACTGCTTTGTCATCGGAGAGAGCCTGTAGGTGCCTAGAAAATATAAAAAAATTACATTAAGTATTCCTTTCAATCTCTTCATTAAACTTATATCCAACCTATTTTGCTGCGGAATTTTTTCTATCTTAAAAAATCCAAAAATTAAAAAAGGCTTCTTAGTTACTGGCAATTGATGATTTGAACTTTGAAAATTGAAATCGATTCCTTTCTCTTCTCCAGCTCCTATTTCACCTTGCCCGTTGTTTGATACGCCTAAAACACCTAAAAAAGAAACCCAAAATTGCTAACCCTTGATGCAGCATCCCCTCTCTTGATTAACATCAGCATGAGCCAGCCTAGCCTCGAATGTCGTCTCGACCGACATTGACTGGAGCAGAACCAAGAGAGAAGAAAGAGGGACAGCGCTAAAAATATTGAAGAGAGAAGAAAAGAAAATAATTTTTTCAAAAATAAATTATTTGAATTTTTTTTAATTTACGCTCTCTGTTTAAAATTAAATGTTCATCTTACTATTTTACTATGTTTCAAAACAATGTTTATTTTCCTAAAATAAAAAAAGAAAATTTATAACATTGTCCTTCATTTAAACTTTCACTTTTAATTAAATTTTTTATTTTCTCTATTTTTAAAGAATAAATTTGAAAAGTAACTATTAAAATACGACTTTTTTTAAAATTTTGTATCATTTCTTAAGTGGACAATTAATTTAGAACAAAAGAAATAATAATTTTTTTAAAAAAAAGGAATGAACAGTAAAAAGTGCCATGCGGCATCCCACATGGTATTTGACAATAAAAGTTAACGGTAATGCCAGCCAACTGTTAACTTTAACGGTTAAGTGATCAAAAAATTAAATTTCTTAAAATTAAATGATGAAATTGTTAATTTTTATAGTTAAATAACTAAAACAAAAAACCTATAATAATTAAGTGACTAGTTATGTAATTTATCTATAAAAAAAATAAGTATAAAATGGATGAATAAATACTAAATAAAAGAAAGGAAAAGCATAAAAATAAAAAAATATAATCATACATTATCTTATCAAACAATAAACGAACATAAATGAGCTTTTAATCAATTAATAAATGAGCTCATAAATGAATATAAATAAATTTATTCATGAATATAAACGAACTGAATATCTTATTCAAGTTCTACTCATTTATTAAATAAACACTAAATTTTTATTCAGATTAACTCATTTACTTTGTTGTTTAACGACGTAAACAAACCCTAATCGAATTCGAACACGAACAATTTGTCCAACACTCAATTCGTTCACAGCACTAATATTTGTGGTAGCTAGAATAGTCAAAGCGGCGACGGTGGTTTTGTGAAAAAACAAAATAGTAGTCCAGCCTAGCTGTTTAATTTTTAATTGGTCAAATTGTATATTTAGTCTATCTATTATAAGAAAAGTGTGGATTTAATTTTTCTAATTCGATTTGATAAAATTGAGTCTTTTTACTTTTATTTATTATCAATTTCAGTCAAATCATTAATAGTGTTAAATTTTACCGTTAACTATGCTAATGTGGCATTGACTATATTGACGGAGAATTAACTTTAACGACCTATATTTGTAAAAAATATTAAAAATTTTGTATGTGACTTTTTTTTGTCACATTAAATACTTTTTTGTCGTAATTATAAAATCTCTCACTAAAAAATATAGAATTAAACATTCAAAAAGAAAATAAAAAATGATCTGTTCGAGACGAAAAATATGTCATGTGGTTACAAAAAGTTATGTGAAATTTTTTTAAATGTTTTTTAAAAACATATATCATCATAATTAATATCACATCAGTATAGGTAATGTTAGACATTTACTACTGTTAGTGATTAGTTTGAAATTTACAATAAATAAAAGTAAATGGACTAAATTTTATCAAATTGATGTAGACAAACTAAATCTATATTTTTCGTATAATAAAGGAACTAATTGTATAATTTGACATTTTTAATTTTGATGTGAATCTCCATGGTCTTGTGTCTTATATGTAGAACAGTCTGGCTGTTTAACTTTTAATTTTAATGCGAATTTCTATACTTGTCTTATTATTAACAAAAAAGGAAAAAGAAAAGAACTCTTGCTTTTCGTGAATACAATCATAGTTTGACTTTCAGTACTCAAAACTTTAGCAATAAAATTAAGAGTGGTATATGAACTATCGTTTTTCATCAACCCAAAAATAACAAAATCTTTTAAATAATGTTACATAGTATAGATGAGCAGAAAACATAATAAGTGAACATTTAACAGTTTTAGTTTTAATAACTATTGCATTATTTTTAAATTTTCTTAGAAGGAGAATTTATTAAATGAAAATATATTCCAATTCATCATACAACTAAATATAAACTATAATTAAAGTATAAAATAAACGATAGACTATCTTTTAAAGAAAGCCAATATCAATACGTAAAAAGCATCAATCTCCATTTGAATTTTTTTTAATAATTTTTTATAAATAGATAAATTATTATAGAGATTATAAAAATATGAGATGCTTTAGGATTTTAATGTTAGAGATGAAGAATTTTTTAGATAAGGATAAAAATAAAATTTAAATTAATCTAACTCAATTAAAAAACATAAATGTAAGAATAAATTTATTGTTTAGAAAAAAATAAATAAAAAAGAATGACAAATAATAACATCTTATTTAAGAGTACATAATTAATAACTAAAATATTATTTTAGAAATTTCATATATTCTTAAAAAATGTAAAAAAGACTTTTAAATTGACACCATATAAAAAAACCAAAATGTTCTTTTAGAGTTCTTATATGGTGTTAACTTTAATATATATATATATATATATATATAATATAATTTAATAATTTTAAAATTATTAATATTTAACCCTATGCAAAATATACAATAAACTATCTAGTCTGTCCTAATAGTTATGTCTGCGCATTTGTCATAGTTCCTTATAGAAAATTGAGATGTTGAAATGATTTGGAAAATTTAAATGATATATAGAATCAAAATAGAGATGTTGTTTTTTTGGGGAAAATAGTACTGATTTTTGATATTTTTGATGTCAATGTATACAAATATATATTAGATGATGATGATGATGATGATGATGATGATGATGATGATGATGATGATGATGATGATGATGATGAGAGTTTTAAAATTTTAGGGGGCCTAGTATAATTGTGATTCGCCCCTGATTGTTTGAAACAATTTGAAGCAAACGTAAGCATCAAACCATTATTTAAGTAATAAGACGATAAACGGTTTTTTTCTTTTTCTATAAAAAAAATAAATAAAGTTTTCAGGATTTGTTGTTCTTTTTTTTTTTTTTTAATGAATTTTCTTTTAAAAAATTGTATGAATTTAAAAAATCATTATTGGAGAAGATAAATAAGTATACAAACCTTCAAAATAAAAAATTAATAAAAAGGTTATTTAAGAGATTTTACATATAAACATTTAAATTACTATAAAAAGGCAAAAGTAGACATTAAACTTAGTATTATAAGAATTAGAGTGGTAAATGAAATTTCAGAAGGTGTTGAAATTAATAATATATGATGTGATGGGAAATAAATTTTTGAAGTGTTATTAATATCAATCATCAATATCATCATCAATACCTACTATGAAAGTTGTCTCATTGCTAATATTGTGAGATTAGAAAATTGAAAAAACAGTTTGTTGCCAAGTGTCCCCAAATTAGATGATAATTTTGTTATTATAGCTACTTGGTTGGGCTTTTGTTTGGTGCTTGAATTTAATCTTTTTTTTTCACAATTCTTTTTCTTTTTTGTTTATTTATTTATCTTTTGCATCTAGGATAAGTTGCAGTTTTTTTTTTTAATTTTTTTTCATAATTATTTATATATATATATATATATATATATATCAATACATCAATACATCAATAGAAACTATAAAAATTATCCTCATTGTTCAATTGGAGAGACTTGAAAAATTAGATGTATGGTGAAATCAATACAGTAAAATATTAATCGCATTTACTAATTGAACTCAATTGAAAAATTAATTACATAATTTGATGTCAAGTGTCTCTTAATTTGAGCTCCAATTACTTACAATATCTTTTTTCCTTTTGGAATTTTTGTTAGGCTTTTTGAATAAAAGTAAGGTTTCTCAACTAAGATTCTTTTTTTAGTTAAAATCTCAGCTAAGATTAGTCTTAAACTTCTTGCATGATTAAATTTATTCTTGAACCATTTGACTTCACAATGTTTTATGTAATGAAATTGCCTTTTTATTTGTTTATTCTCCTTTTTCTTTTCTTTTCTTTTCTTTTTTGGTTGTAGAGAAGAAAAATATTGCTATTGAATTGTCCCTATTCCTTAATAATAGTATTGTTTACTTAGTAATATTACTTATAAGTAATAATATATTACTTAATAATAATACTATTAAATAATATTCTAAGTTAATTTATAGCTAAACAAAGTATTAATAAATTTATTAATATAATAACTAACAAATACTATTAAATTTTATTACAAACATTCAAATTCCTATTAAAATTTTTAGACCCCATAAGAAATTAACCATATCAATCTAATTATTGACAAAATCTTTAATTGCTTATATTTATATACTTTAAATAAAAGAATTGGAGATCCAAGATTGAAAAACTTTTAAGTGCTTGCCGTGATTGGGTCAATTGAGGTCATAATTGATTTTTTAGGATATATTTTTTACATATTTAAGGATAGATATTAAAAAAAAATTAAATGGTAAGTTTTTATTTTTAAGTGTTGAATTTGTATTTAATAATTATAAATAAACATTATACCAAAATTAATAGACACTACAAGAAAAAGGCTAAATAGCCACGGAAAACAGGGACGGATTTTTCCGTCCCTAATTTACCAACGGAATTTGCAACGGGAAAAAAATCCGTCCCTAAATCCGTCGCTAAAGAGTAGAGCGGAGAAATAGAGACGGAAAAATAATCCGTACCAAAATCCGTTGGAAAATTAGGGACGGATTTAGGGAGGGAATAAGTTAGGGACGGAAATTAGAGCAAAAACAATGGAATAATTTTGGAACGGTTTTAGGGACGGATTTAGGGACGTATTTAGCGACGGTTATGGTGAGATAAATTGATGAATATCTGCCTTATTTTTGGGACGGTTTTAGGGACGGATTTTTAATTCCGTCCCAAATGTCAGCCAAGGAAAAAATTATATTTGGCCAGCCAAAAGGTGCGTTTTGACTGGCCATGTTTTTAGGGTTCTGCACTTAGCAGAACCCTCATTTTCTCCGCCTCCCTACCCATCTTCTTACTTCTTTCTTCTTCATTCTCTCAATTTTCCCATAAGAAAATAGTAGTAAAAGTCAAGTTTTGTGTTGATTTGGTGGAAATCAAGGTAATATCTTCAAATCTCTTTGTATATGACTTTATTTTGATGATTAACATATGTTACAAATTAAGGAATTAGATAATATTCAGATTTTGATGATTATTTTTAAATTTGAATATTGAGTTTTGGTGATTTTTTCCATATATATTAGTGTAAAAGTGTTAGATTTCTTTGAATGTTAATTGATGAGGGTTTAGTTTTATTGTGATGCTTATTAATTTTATTATGTACGTTACATAAACTAATTAAAATTGAATTACATAATTGTCAGTTTATTTGTGATTGGGTTTAGGTGTAATATTTATTTCGTTGTGTATAATTGTTTTTATTAATTGTAACTTAGTATTTGATATTAATACGATTCACATTTCGATTATTGTAATTGTAGAACTTTGATTGAATGGAATTACTTTTATTGCATTTGTTGAGTATTATTTAATTGCAAGAGCTTACATTAAGTATCTTGTTTTATATTGTGTGCAATGTAGTTTTTATTTCGCTCAAAATGACCAAATATAATTGAGTTGAAAAATGTAAAAGGAACTTCTTCATATAGTTCATAATTCATTGTAGATTTTCATTGCAGTTGTTAACAGTATCGAATAGGGTTCGAGGATAGTAATCGAACTAAATTTGTGCGATATTTGACAGGAGAAATGGAAGAGTTGATATGCAGTCGACAATGGATGTATCATCGGAAGGAACCAGGAAAGAAGGGTGTAACCGACGAGTTTATAGCTGGTGTTGGAGAATTTATTAGTTGGGCATCAAGTCAAGACGCGTCTTGGAAAAATGGAGAAAAAATTCATTGTCCCTGCACTAAGTGCAATAATATGCACTTCTTTTTACCAATGAGGGTTGCACAACATTTAATACTACGTAGATTTAAGGAGCATTATTGGAATTGGGTTAGTCACGGAGAGCCATTGTGTAGTATTGAAAATAACGAGCAGCAGCAACACGAACAAGTGTCATTACCGGATGAGATGTCACATTGGGGTTGCTATGATGACATGACATGGGATCAGCGTATGGTTTTTGATGCTGCACGATCGAGCTTTGCCCAAAATAATGAAGACGAGCCCGAACCCGGTGGAGAAGCAACAAACCAGTATGGATATGAGCAAGATCCATTCACAGAGCAACCTGTGACACAGTTGGACGACAAGTGGTTTGACATCGTGCAAAATGCGGATCGGCCTTTGTTTGAGGGGTCTAGTGAGTCACAGTTGTCTTTTGCTTCCACCTTGTTAAATGGGAAGTCGGAGTTTAACTTGTCCGAAGGTGCATTCAATTATTTTTGTGATGCCGTCAGGAAAGTATTGCCGGAGGAAAATAACTTTCCTCCAAACTATTATCAACATAGGAAAACCATCAATGAATTAGGTTTACCTGTGGTAAAGATTCATGCGTGCAAGAATGGGTGCATGTTGTACTGGAAGGAACATTCAAACTCTGATTGCTGTCGGTTTTGTGGTGAACCTAGATTCAAGGACACAAGTCGACGTGGGGATAGAACTCGTAAAAGAATTCCGACAGCCATTTTGAGATACTTGCCACTGACTCCCCGGTTGCAACGGTTGTACCATACCGCAGGCATAGCTGAACAAATGACGTGGCATGCTACACATGAAGCTCAAGATGGGGTTATGTGCCATCCATCCAATGCCGAGGCATGGAAGCATTTCGACAGGACATATCCTGATTTTGGTTCAGAAGCTCGAAATGTTAGATTGGGATTATGCGCAGATGGTTTTGCACCGCATGGGCAATTCGGAAGGACCTATTCTTGCTGGCCAGTTATTGTAACTCCTTACAACCTTCCTCCGGGTACGTGCATGAAGAGCCCTTACATGTTCTTAACATTAATCTGTCCGGGTCCAAAAAACCCGAAGAAAAACATAGACGTATTCTTGCAACCTCTGATTGATGAATTGAAGCAATTGTGGGAAGATGGGATCTCGACATACGATGCTTCGAGGAATGAGCATTTTCGCATGAGGGCTGCTCTTATGTGGACCATTAATGACTTCCCCGCTTATGGCATGCTATCCGGGTGGAGCACCGCTGGAGTACTAGGATGTCCTGTATGTATGCAGGAGAGTAGAGCATTCGTGCTTCCACATAGTAGGAAGGCGACTTATTTTGATTGCCACAGGTGCTTCCTTGACTCGGATCATCCGTATAGAAAGGATAAGAAGTCTTTCCGCCGTGGTCTAGTTGAGAGGATGGCTGCACCACCAAGGTTGACAGAGGAAGAAATATATGGACACGTTTGGCATTTGCCCACAGCTATGGATGAGCCAATTAATATGCCTGAATATTATGGCACCCATCACAAATGGACTAAGAGGAGTATTTTTTGGAATCTTCCTTATTGGAAAACAAACTTGATCCGCCATAACCTTGATGTTATGCATATTGAGAAGAATGTTTTTGATGCAGTGTTCAGAACTGTCATAGACTTGAAAGGCAAATCAAAGGACACTTTAAATGCCAGAAAAGACATCAGTGCTATATGCTTTCGAAGTTCAATTGCAGTTGATCCTGAAAGCGAGCAACGCGCCAAACCTAAAGCTGTCTATAATTTGTCCAAAACACAGAAGACAACTATTCTGAGATGGTTGAGGAATTTGAAGTTTCCGGATGGGTATGCCTCAAATATTGGGAGATGTATTGACATGAATGAAGAGAAGGTTTCCGGCATGAAGAGTCATGATTGCCATGTCTTTATGCAGAGACTGCTTCCGATTGCATTCAAAGAGATGTTGCCTCCTAGTGTGTGGAACCCTGTGACCGAACTTAGCCTCTTTTTTCGGTGCATATGTTCGAGTATGCTGGACATTAATAAGGTTCGAGATTTGAACGAGAAAGTTCCGATCATTCTTTGTAACTTGGAGAAGGTCTTCCCTCCAGCCATGTTCGATTCAATGGAACACGTGGTTGTTCACTTGCCGTACGAAGCATTAGTTGGAGGGCCGGTTCAATTCCGATGGATGTATCCCTTTGAAAGGTAAACTAACAACTTCTTTATTTTGAGGACACCTGATAATTTGAGTGTTCATAATTTTGTTGAACGATGTGTATACATGCATCCTAATACATATTTGTTTAATTGAATTCATATAGGTTCCTTCACCAACTAAAGAAGACAATTCGTAACAAGGCTCAGGTTGAAGGATCAATTTGCGAAGCTTACATTGCACAGGAATTTAATTACTTCGCGTAAAATTACTTTCATTCGGACATGTATTGTCACACCGTTCTCCATTTTTAACTATCCAACCTGATTTCAGGATAAGGAGAAAACGAAGTGGCTTGGTGAGAAAGAACAACGTGTAGCGCATACGTATGTTTTGCGAAATTGTCCGGAGGTGCAACCCATCCTTAAGTAAGTTAATTGCAATTTTTCACAACGAAATCGTTTATTTCTTTATATGTAGTTTGTTTCACTTGTACCGATTTGTTTTTACCCCAGCTCCTTTGTCCAATATTATCAAAATGATGGATTCGATCAGCGTACCATTGATGATTCGATTGACACCCATTTCACCGATTGGTTCAAGCGATATGTTAGTATAGTTCGATTTTGATAATTAAACTGTTTAAAGAGTTATAAAGATTTAAGGGTATCAGTTTGATGATTCTAACTCCTGGGTTATCACATACAGCTTGATGCACCGGTTAATCGAGCAAAGCATATTGATGATTTGCCGGTGCTTATGCTACTTGCTTGGCCACCTTCAAGGAAGGCAACCTCTTGGCCCGATGTGTTTATAAACGGGTATAACTTCCACACTCTTCAACGTGGAGCTGGCAAAGCAACAATGAATTGGGGTGTTTGTGTTCGAGGCACAAATACGGACGATCCTTCCACCAGTTACTATGGCCTCCTGAAAGATGTTTTGGTCCTTGAGTATAATTCTTCAGACAGCATGGCCATAGTTGTTTTGTTCGAGTGTGATTGGTTTGACCCTATCAACGGAATGAAGGTTCATCAAGATTACAAGTTGGTTGATGTCCATCGGCAAAAGATGTATCAGAAATATGATCCTTTTGTTTTAGCACAACAAGCCATTCAAGTTTACTTCTGTGATTATCCGGGAGCTAGCAGAGACAGAGCTAATTGGTTGGCCGTCTGTGAGACAAAATCGAGGAGAGTTGTTCATAATGTTACTGAAGAAGTTGAAGATGATGCTCCATACCAAAATGAAGAGATCGTGCAAACCCCAGCTGTTACCACTAATACAGATGCAATACAATTGTTTGACATGGCTGGTATCAACTTAGCTGTTGACTTAGGGGAGCTTCAACCAATCGCGGAATTGGACGACTCGGAGGATGAGTTCGATTCAGCAGAATCAACAAGTTGCTCCGATGACACTGATGATGATGTTGGATATAATCCAAATGAATTTTAACTTGCTTTGTACCAGGATTGTAATTAACAGATGCCATAATTATATTTCGCCAATTGCATTAGCAATATGTTAAGTGTTAAGTTATGTACAAGTTCATGCAATCCTCAACTTTTACTAATTCCCCAATAACTTTAAACATAATTCTTAATATGGCAGTGATGTTATTATAATTATATGGTGCGAAGGGAATAAACTAATACCCACCTCGACGTAATTCTACAAAGATTTCATGAAAACAAATTAGGGACGGATATAGGGACGGATATTGCATTTTCCGTCCCTATATCCGTGTCTAAAATAAGTCATTTCATATAACGATCAGCAACGGTTTTACCAACGGAAATACCTAAAACCGTCCCTAATTCCGTTGAAACCTTGTTTGACCATTTGAATATTAGGGACGGATTTAGGGACGGATTTATATCATCCGTCCCTAAATAAAGGGTTTAAACCCTAAATCCGAAACCCTGAATTAGAATTGCCGTCCCTAATTCCGTCCCTATTTATTGATCTTAGGGTTTAAGAACTTTTTCGCACCTCAAACCCTACGGTTTAATTGTATACCGTCCCTAACAACAATATTCGTCCCTAAATCCGTTGCTAACGCAATTTTCGTTGCTATAACCGTTGCAACTACTCAATCTCGTATAATATCGATAGAAGGACTAAACCGGCTCATTCGTCTTTCAATTTACCATTCACCAACTACAAGCTATCAGAGGTATGTAGATGAGAGTATTAGAAAGTTGGATCGCTTATCGGAATCCTCTACAAGCTTTAAATTTGTTTGGAACGAAGAGTACTCGATGTGTTAGTAACATAACTATAGTACTTAACAAACACGTTTGTATATTTCTGACACGCCCGGACCTAGTCCGCACGTATCAAGTTGAATATTTACGTATTGTTGTCATGTCAAATTACCCAATTTGAATTGCCATGGATGTTTCAAACTTCGTTTAGCTCAATTTCAAGCTTAAAAACCCTAAATTTGAAGTCCGGGCATGTGGGCCCCACTTGGAATGAAGACCCGGGGAAAATTGGGCTGAGTTGACCGGAGTCAACTATAGAATTGTTGACTCTGGCGCCGGACCTGGTCGAGTCCGACGCCGGACCTGGTCGAGTCCGGCGCCGGACCTGGTCGAGTCCGGCGCCGGACCTGGTCGAGTCCTGCGCCGGACCCGTTGGTTTTATAGGGGTCTCGGATGGCCGAGACCCCCATTTCTCACATTTCTCCTCTTCTTCATTTTCTCTCCGATCTCTCCTTCAATTCTCTCTGAACCAAGCCTTCAATCCCTCTTCAAACACTTCATCAATCATTAATATCAACTTCTTTTGCCTCCTTGAAGATCAAAACACCAAGATTTCTAAGAAAATTTCTAAATCTAGAAATCTGGAATTTTGGCGACAGTTTGTTCATCAGCCGATATCTTTTGATTCAACCGTGCGTTTTGGCTGAGAATTTGGTATGTTGTTCTAGACTCATCAAGCTTTAATTTGGTAGTTTATACGCTTGATTTCATGGTCTGTGCTAAGAGAATTTGATGATTGAAGTTGAGATTTCTGTTTTGCCCGAGTAAAGTCAACTCTTGATGGTTTGATCCAAAATTCGAGCATGATTTATTGTTTGATTCCGTTCTTGAAGCTGTGAATTCATAGATCGTGTGTTTAACTTACTGTGTTTCAATTTTGGTGTGGATTGGTGTTGAATCGAACTCGAACCGAGCTCGATTTGATGAAAGGGCCGAGCACGGCCCTTGCTGGAAACAGGTCCGGCGCCAGAGCTGGTGAGTCCCGCGCCGGAGACGATGAAAATTGGGAGTTTCTCCCATTTTGGCTCACTCCCGCCCAGGAGTGAGCAATCAGCCAACATGGGTACTGTAGCACTAGGGGTATTTTGGTAATTTTGCAACCCTAGACCCCATTTGACCCCAATTGACTCCAATTAGCTTCAATTGATTTCCGGACTTGCCAATTTTAGTCCGAGACCTTTAATTGGTTTTTTTTATGATTTAATTGATGGTTGAATGCCTTTATTAATCAAATTAGATTTTAATTTGATTATTTAGGTACGTGATCGTACGAGTTTTGGACCGGTTGCAATTTGAGCTAAGGCATTCGTGGGTAATCGGGGAGTATACAACTCTCCTCACTTGTGAGTGGCTTGGATTATATTGGTTGACCATTGAGGGTTAACCGTTTTCAAATTTATTTATAAATGCTTTATTAAATTGTTTATTTATGTTTTGGGGTATGAATTGTCCACCCTCACACACTGAGTTTATAAATGATTTAAAGGGTGGGAATTTCAATAAATCATATACATATTGATATTATTATTGTTTATTGTATGGGGAATGGTACCCCGAGAAATGAGAGTTTGAGCGATTTTTCCTCGGAGCTCCAATATGAGGGAGCGTGGACCGAGGGAAAGGCATGCTTATGAGGTTCCCGTGGACCGCCTTTTTAAAGGGGCACGGTGAATATATATGAGGTTCTCGTGGACCGCTTTCTTTTTGAAAGGGCACGGAGAATATTCTGGCCTGGAGTAGAGAGGCGCGGAGGAAAGCTCGCCAGGTCAGAGATAGCTGTGTTCCACCACAGCGAGGCAAACGTCAAGGGAATGGGCCAAAGAGTAAAGTAAAAATGTTTTAAAAGTATAAAGTAACCCTTGACGGTCCAGTGGATACCCAGTGCACGGGTATACCTTATTGGGACGATTTCAGATGCCAGCCTATTTGAATATATGTATTGCTATTGATTTGATATTTGATTTGGTTGGGATTTCATATATTTCAGTAAATGATTTATTAAATTAATATTTGGATTATTTCATATCCCCAGCCTGAGGTGATCGGTCTTTATAACCGAGTCTCTCACTGGGTACATGATTATGTACTCACCCCATTCACTTTTGTTCTCAGATCATCAGACTTTGGACGGTGGACGTCCTGGTGGCCAGTGATCCCAGTTTGTTTCTGTGGACACGATTATGTAGGTGCCACCTCATTTCACTTTGTGTATCTTGGCTCGGATTATTATTACATCTTACATATATATATTTGTGTATTTATAAATAATACTTTCCGCTGCATTGGAACTCCGTAAGATGTGATATTTTATTTTTAAAATATTTTGAACTATGTTATCTATGATATTTCATATGTTTTCATATATTGCTCGAGTATCCTTTATTTTTAAGCCTTGTGCCATCTTGGTTGCCCGCCTGACGAGGCACGCATCTCGAGGTGGTACGGCGGTTGTCGCGTGGCCGAGCCTGCGGGTCGGGGCGTGACAATTTCATATAAAACCTATGTGGTTTAAAGTTTACACATAGATTGTGGGTTATTTCGACCAAATTGCATATATAATTGAAAGTAACTGTCCCCGTTCTTCATTTAATTCGAAATCGGCCAAAAAAACCGATTTTTAATACTTAGGACAGATAAAACCGTCACTATATCCGTCTTTATATTGTCCATCCCTCCCTAAATCCGTCCCTACACGACAATTTATCATTTTATTTATAACCTATTAGGAACGGAATTTAAATAATCCGTCCCCAAAACCGTTCCTATAATAAATAATATGGCGCGTGATTTAACCCGCCAATTTTTTTTTACTTAGATTAGGGACGGATTTTCGGACGGATTATTTAAATTCCGTCCCTAATTCCGTCCCTATTAAAAAATAATTGGCGCGTTTGTTCCCGCCAATAATTTTGGCTTTTCATTAGGGACGGATTTTGGGACGGATTTTTTGAAATTTAAAATTCCGTCCCTAAATTGAGCACTTTTTCGAATTATATTTTTTAAATATCAGTCGTTTAGGGACGGAATTAAGGACGAAATTTCTAATTCCGTCCCTAACTCCGTTGCAATACTCAACCACTTTTGGACGGCTCTCTGGATTCCAGCCGTACTTTAGGGACGGATTTAGTAGTTTTTATTAATTTAGGGACGGATGTAGGGACGGTTTTTTAATAATCCGTCCCTAACTCCGTCCCTAAATCCTACGCCCTTTCATGCATCGGTTGTTGACAGCTGTTAGGTAGGGACGGATTACTAATTTTGGCTTTTCATTAGGGACGGAATTTGGGACGGATTTACAAATATCCGTTGCTAAATCCGTCCCTAAATATCCGTCCCTAAATCCGCTCCAATTCATTTAATATAATCGGGCCGACGACCCTTTCCCCCCATTTCTTTCTTCTTCTTCTTCTTCTTCTTCTTCTTTCTTTCTTCTTCTTCCTTCCTCCCCCCCCCCCCACCCCGCGAGCCGCCGTGCGCAGCGCCCTCATCCTCGCCGTCAGCCGCCATTTGGTCCGTCACCAACGGCGGTTCTCTGCCTGTGATTGCCGGCGACGTTTTCCCGGTTCAAATCCGGTCCAATTCCGTCCAATGACGGTATAATTTAAGTTTTCTCTTAGTTTTGTTAATTTTGGTCTAATTTTAGTTTTGTTCTCATTGTTTAATTGTTTTGGTGTTCATTATTTTGTTCTCATTATAGGGTCTCTAATTAGTATTATTAGTTAAAATATTTGATAGTTTGGTAATTAGTATTATTAGTTTATAAATATAATAAATAGTAATAATTAATACTAATGGTTCAATTAGTATTATTAGTTTAATATATAATAATTACTAATTACTCTAATTAGTAATATTTGTGTAAATATCTAATAATTAGTAATCATACTAATTACTCTAATTAGTTTAATTAGTTTAAGTAAAGAATACTTTGTAATACTAATAATTACTCTAATTACTTAAATTAGTGTAACTAATGTCATAATTTGTAATGTTACTAATTACTCTAATTAGTACCATTAATTTATAGATATAATATTTAGTAATTATACTAATTAGTCTAATTACTCAAATAAGTTTAAATATTAACTCATAGTAGTTAATTTAATAAGTTTAAATATTAAATATTGATTAAAATATAATTACTTGTTTAATTACTGTAGTTACTATAATTACTTAAATAATGTCAAACATAAAATAGTAATATATCTTTAAAGCTGTTCAATATTACAATAATTAGAACAACGTTTAATTATAGTAATGCGTTAATAGTATAATAATTATTTAAAAATTAAATACTAATTTCTTTAATTACTTTAACTTGTTGTTCATGAGTAAATAGTTTAATAAATATATAACCATTAAATACTAATTTCTTTAATTAGTTTACTTACTTTAATAAGTTGAATAAGTTTAAAAGGATATTTGGTAAATTAGATTACAAATATATAAATCATAATATTAATTACTTCCCTGAATCAATGAATAAACTAAATATAATTATATTTACTTAATAATACTATTCAATAATCATTTTAATTAAATAATTTATTTAATTAAATTACTTACTTAGTTGTAATTATAAAATTTGTTAATTTTAAAACTAATACAAAATTGAAATAAACTAGTTTATTATTAATGATAAGCCACAATTTTGTAGACTTCACAGCACGATGATCATCCCTCGAGTTCCGGTCGAGGACGAGGTCGAGGTCGAGGCCGAGGTCGAGGTCGATCGGCCAGTTCTGGTCGAGGGGGCTCCGGGACTCAGTCACACCATTCCGGATCAGGATCTCCCTCAGTCGGTCATCCTGCTTCGCGATTACCACCACCTCTACCCACCGTTCTACCTCAGGAGACGTTCCCATCCCCACCTGTTCCAGCTTCGCAGCATACACAGGTGCTTTTCAATATTTATTCACCAAAATTGATTAACTATCATGAATGTTCTTAAATATAATTAATTAAACTAACAAGTTTGTTATAATATTTCGTACTTAGCCGACGTCTGCATCAGCGGTTCGATCTCATTCCTCATCACTTCCGTTGCTTCCGGATATTGGTCTCCACTCCTCCATCCCTACATCTAGCCATGCTCCTCCAGCACAGAGTTATGGTGCATCTCCATCTCCATCTCCACCGCCAGTTCAGGAGGTGACAGTCGGCGGATTGACATACCGCCTTGTGCCGCCAGCACAGACAACTGCTTCCCAGCGAGCCTCCTCTTCCCACATTGGCCCGTCGTCTTTCATGCCTACACCTGCCTCACATCCCTCCCAACCCTCCCAACCCGCCCAGCCCTCCCAGTCCCCCCAGCCAGCCCAGCCAGCCCAGGCCGCCCAGCCATCTCAGCCTGATGTGTCCGGCCCATCTCAGCTAGATCCCCCGACACCGATGACAGTGGCCCAGATTTACCAGTAAAATCTTAACTTTTTTTAATTTTATAATGATTTCTAATTATATTTACTTGTTTCTCTTACTAACTACCTTTGATAATGGAAATTTGAAGGGATGAGAAGACAAACAAGAGGGCGAAGACAGAGATCAAGCATATCATATACGGACATTGGATCGAGCCGTGGTTATCCTGGATGAAGGTTCCGCACGAGACGCGCACCCGTATGTTTGATTTATGGATGGTAAGTCATAACCTACATTAATTATTTGTTTATTCATATAATTTAATTAGTTCATAATTATTATTTGAATATTTTATTTAGTAATTATTATTACCATTGCTTAATTTGTTTAATTGAATTATGACATTATTATTTGCGCACTTTCATTATTTCTTTCAAATTACAGAGGCGTTACTTGTTTCCCGCCGAGGAGCGGAAGGCGGCACGGGCCTTCTTTGATGCCACAGCCGGCAAATTCATCAGGCATGAGTTCAGCCGGGCTCGGCAGATACGTAGGGCACCTACTTGGACTTCAGACCATGTCTGGGACCGCCTCTGTGCACAGTGGGATGCCAACCCTGCTTTCAAGCTTCACAGTGAGGTGAACAAGAAGAATCGCAGCACTGAGCAGGCGATTGTCTATAGAGGTGGTAGTAGGGGCACCACATTCCACTGGTCCGATTTGGTAATAATTAAATCCATATTTTATTTTGCTTTAGTTTTTTATTTCATACATATTTTTCTTATAATTATTTAACACATTTTTTGCTTTTGTAGGTTAAGGAGGCGGGTGGTGATCCCGGTCCTGACAGATTATTCGGCAAGCTGTACAAGACCAAGGCCGGTGATTATCCCGAGGGTCGTGCCAAGACCATTGCTGTAAGTTTAAGTACTTAAATATATAATTATTGAAGTTAAAGTTTAAGTAATTATAACTCATTATATATAATCATCTTAAGTAATTACTTATACAATTGTAACGTTAATTTAGTTTATTCTTATATAATTATTCAATTTAAAATAAGAATATTCGATTAATCTTATACTTCACACACCTGATAATTTAATTTATATTCTTTCTTTTAGGAGGATTATGATCGAGCGATTGCGGAGGCACGTGCACGAGCTGCCGATGACTCGGAGGTCAACCCGTATACGTTCTTTCAGGGGGTAGCGGGTGGCGAACGCGGTCGGATGCTAGGCTACGGCGACTTAGTTCACCACCCCCAGTTTCAGGCCGACTCTTCTTCCATCCGATCTCAGTCGCAAGAGAATATTTCCTTACGACAACAGATGGCCGACTTGCGCTCCGATGTCGACAGGAGGCTACAGGAGGCTACACATGACACGCCCGGGCCTAGTCCGCATGTGTCAAGTATTACATTTATGTAAATTATTTAGCCAAGAAACCAAATTATATTTTTCATAGACGTTTTGAACTTCCTTTAACTCAATTTCGAGCCTAGAAGTTTAAAATCAAGTCCGGAGTCGAATTGGGGGTAATTGGGCACGTGGTCCGAAGCAATTAGGGCCATGTTGGCTGAAGTCAACCTAAAAAGGTTGACTTCAGCCCAGCTGACCACAAAGGGAGGTCGGGTAACCGACCCCCCTTTAATGCCATTTCTTCTTTTCTTTTTCTTTTCACGTTTTTCTCTTCTTCTTCTCTTCATTTCTTTCTTTCTTCAAATCCTTTCAATTTCCTTTAAATTTCCAGCCTTAAATCCATCATTAAACACTTTATCAATCATCAATAACAACTCCTTTAGCTTGTTTGAGAATCAAAAACATCAAATTCATGAAGAGTTTTCGAAATCTAGAAATCTGTCAAACTGGCGACAGATTGTTCATCAGCTCATAACTTTCAATTAAACAGTGGGAATTGGCTGGGTTTTTGGTATGTTATTCTAGACTCATCAAGCTTTAATTTGATAGCTTATACACCTCATTTCGTGGCCTGAGCTGAAAGTTATGCTAATTTGAAGTTGAATTTCGCTGCTACCCAGAAAATCTGCACACCTTGCTGTTTTGCTTCGAAATTCTTGCTGAATTCATTGTTTAATTCCGTTTTTTTTGCTATGGGTTCAAATATTATGTATCTAAGATTACTTGTTTCAATTCTCATGCATTTTGGTGGAGAATTGAAGGAGAATTGAATTTAGGAATAGTGCAACCAGATTTTCTGGTTGCTGAAGAAATGTGCAACCCGGATCCATTTGGATCCGGGTTGGACCCAGCTGATTGGGTCATTTCCAATTTGGGTCTTAAGGTGCAAAATGGTCATTTCGTGGCCCTAGGTCCCAATTAACTTATTATAACTTCAATTAATTTACGGACTTGCCCAATTTTACTCCGAGACCTTAGAAACTCTAATTAGATTTTACCTAGGTGTTTAATTTTTAGTCAATTGCTTTTATTAATCAAATTAGATTTTAATTTAATTATTTAGGTACGTGATTGTACGAGGTTGGAACCAGTAGCAATTTGAGCCTAGTCGTTCGTGGGAATTTATTGGGAGTATACAAACCTCCCTCACTAGTGAGTGGCTTGGATTATATTGGTTGACCATTGAGGGTTAACCGTTTTCAAATTTATTTATAAATGCTTTATTAAATTGTTTATATATGTTTTGGGATATGAATTGTTCACCCTCACACACCCAGTTTACAAATGATTTAAAGGGTGGGAATTTCAATAAATTATATATATTGAAATTATTATTGATTATTGTATGGGGAATGATACCCCTGAGAGATTTGTATTATTATTGATTATTGTATGGGGAACGATACCCCTAAGAGATGAGAGATTTAACATTGTCCTCGGGGCTCCAATATGTGGGAGCGTGGACCGAGTTGAGTGC
Source organism: Microcos paniculata (assembly GCA_030664755.1). Lineage (NCBI taxonomy): Eukaryota > Viridiplantae > Streptophyta > Magnoliopsida > Malvales > Malvaceae > Microcos > Microcos paniculata. The sequence continues at coordinate 43,256,747 of CP131458.1, read as the reverse complement.
ATGCGTGTTACTCAGCCGTGGACCGCCTATCGAGGGGCACGGTGAGTCGCTCCTGGTTGCGAGAGGCGCGTAGGGAAACTCGCCAGGACTTCAGATGCTGTGTTCCACCACAGCAAGGCAAACGTTAAGGGAATGGGCCAGAGAGTAAAGTAAAAATGTTTTAAAAGTATAAAGCAACCCTTGACGGTCCAGTGGATACCCCAGTGCACGGGTATACCTTATTGGGACGATTTCAGATGCCAGCCCTTATGTAAATATTATTATGGATTTGATATTTGATTTGGCTTGGGATTTACTATATTTTAGTAAATGATTTATTAAATTGATATTTGGATTATTTCATATCTCCAGCCTGAGGTGAACGGTCTTTATAACCGAGTCTCTCACTGGGTACAAGTTTATGTACTCACCCCATTCACTTTTGTTCTAAGATCATCAGACTTTGGACGGCGGACGTCCTGGTGGCCAGTGATCCCAGTTCGTCTCTGTGGACACTATATTGTAGGTGCCACCTCATTTTACTTGGTATATCTTGACTCGGAATATTATTACATCTTACATATACATTTGTGTATTTATAAATAATACTTTCCGCTGCATAGAGCATCGTAAGATGTGACATTTTATTTTGAAATATTTTTAAATTGTATTATCTATGATAATTTCGTATGTTTTCATATATTGCTCGAATATCCTTTATTTTTAAGCCTTGTGCCATCTTGGTTGCCCGCCTGACGAGGTACGCATCTCGAGGTGGTACGGCGGTTGTCGCGTGGCCGAGCCTTCGGGTCGGGGCGTGACAGCACAGGAGTCTGCTCGACAGTTGGCTGAGAGAGATAGAGTGTGGGAGCAGCGATTACAGCAGATGTAGCAGCTGATAGGCTGTTTTCCTCCACCTCCCGGAGCTTCTCATCCGACAGATGAGCCACCTCCGTACGCTCAGGCTAGGACCGGAGAGTCCATCTCACAGGTACAGCCTCAGCCCGAGGACGTCCATCATGCGGCCCATCAGGGCGATGCCGAGGCCCGGGGCGAGGGCGAGGGCCATGTCGAGGCCGGGGATGACTTCGATGAGATTGCCTCCCATTTAGGTGATTTTTAGATTTATTTTTGTACATTTCATGTATATAACATTTACAGTAAATATATAAAATTATAATTTATTATTCATTTTCGTATATTTTAATATTATTTTATATAGTAATAATAATAATAATAATATTACTAAATATTAATAGCACTAATAATAATAATACGATTAAATATTATTATTATTATTTTATTAAATATAACAAAAATATTAATAATATTATTTATTATTATTACTACTACTAATTCATAAAAAATTAATACCCCACCACTAAATATATAAAATATTATTTCAAAAAAATAATTTTTTTTTTCATTTTCTGTCCCTAAAACCGTCCCTAAAGGATAAAAAATAAACCTGAAACCCTAAAATCCGTCCCTAAATCCGTCCCTAAATCCGTCTCTAAATCTTGAATCCGTCCCTAAAAGCGTCCCTAAAGCCCTCTCAAAACAAATTCGTCCCTAAATCTGTCCCAAAATCAGTTCATAAAACCTTTCAGCTATTACTTTTAGCTACGGAAAAAACCGTCCCAAATTCCGTTGCTATTTCCGTCCCTAATTTCTCTGTAATAGCTGCCTATCCGTCGCAAAATCCGTTTTCAAATGTCATTACCTTGGCTCATGTCTTCCACCGAATTTAGAGACGGATTTGTCTTCCGTCCCTAAATATTTAGGGACGGATTTTATTATCCGTCCCTAAATATTAGGGACGCTCGTATAGGGACGGAAATAAATCCGTCCCAAAATCCGTTGGAAAGGCTTTTAGGGACGGATTTTTCATCAAATTCCGTCCCTATTTCCGTTCCTATGGACTGTTTTTCTAGTAGTGAGAATCAGTGACTAACATATATGAGTTAATTTTACATGCAACCAAAACAAAAATTTTACAAAGTAAATAAAAGTTTTTATATATGCACTGGAAAACATTTGTTTTATGAACTATTTAATATCATATCATTAACACTTAACTTAAGATCTAATTTTCTATTCATTATAGTTTTAGTTTAATACTAAAAAGTCTCTAAATCTTTTACATAAATCTTAAAATATATTTTTAACTTTTAATTTTACTTTTTCATAAAAATTACTAATATTTATAAATTTTTAAAAAACCCGGGCTTAATTTGGTAAAAAACTAAAAAAGAAACTAAACTGGCAAATTGCTTTTTGTGATTAATACCATTGCCACAAATCTTCAACACCTGTGATGCATTTCCTCTGATAATCACCCCATTGGGCCCATTCTTTTTTCGGCCAGCCCCACTCGGCCCATTCAACTTCAAATCTTTAATACTTACCACGTCAGGATTGGTCTTCGTCAATGGTAAGAATAATATTACTAGTCCTTTTGTCCTCTGAAAAACTACTAGTATAAAACAAATTGTGGTAGCTAACCAACCGTAGTCTTGTGAGAGAAAAAAAAGAAAACTCTTCCTTTTGCCGTGAAGACGATCATAGTTTCGCTTTTAGTACTCTTGCTCTGCTGTTTTGGCTTCTGTATTCAAAGAGATCTCAAGATCTCAAGACAGGAAGAAATTAACCAATTACCTAATCTTAAAGAGATCTCAAGAGCAGGAGGTACGTACGTTTGTTTAACTCGCTTCTAGTGTTTTCATCTTTGATTTTGTATTTCATGATGACCTTTTTAGTTTTCATTTTTTTTCTTTTCGCCAATATATAATATAACTTTGTTAAGATTAGATCTTCAATATTGGTTCTTAATGTTGTTGCCTTTTCTTTTATGTTTGTTTGTCTTGCCAGTGGCTGTTCTTTCTATAGTTTCTTCTGCTTCACTCACTCCAATTTTCGTACCGATCTTTAAAAAAAAAGAACCATGGATGCGTTATTGGCTCGCTACACGGTAGATCCCATCGCAAGACAAGTCGGTTACTTGTTCAATTATAAGAGCAAGTGTGACGAGCTCAAGGCTCAACTTGAGAAACTGAAGGATGCGAGAGAAGATGTGCAGCGGCGTATTGATGATGCTGAGAGGAACGGGGATGATATTGAAGCTGACGTCGAAAGTTGGTTGACCGAGGCCAAAGAGACGATCTCTGCAGGTGTTCAACTACTGGTGGAAGATGAAGAGAAAGCAAAGAAGAGGTTCAAGTCTCATTACAAGTTCAGTAAGAAAGCTGTGAAGGCTAATAAATTCATTGCTGAGCTCTTGAGAAAAAAAGGCCTATTTGAGAGAGTTTCCTGCGGCCCTGCTCCAAAAGGGATGGCACCTGTCAGAGGCTACGAGGAGTTTGAATCAAGAACCGGTGCCTTCAATGGGGTCATGGAGGCATTGAAAGATTCTAATCTGAGCATAATTGGTGTGTACGGCACGGGTGGTGTGGGCAAGACCACACTAGTTAAACAAGTTGCTAGACAAGCAAAGGAGAAAAAGTTGTTTGATTATGTGGTCATGGCAGCTGTAACACAAACTCCCAACATGCTTAATGTTCAAAGCAAGATAGCGGAGAAGCTAGGCATTGATGTGCACTACATGGATGTAAGTGTGAGAGCAGGTCGACTGCGCGAGAGACTAGAGGAAGAGAAGAGTAACGTTCTCATTATTTTGGACGATATTTGTTCGCCCCTGAATTTGGATGAACTTGGAGTTCCTTCAGGAGACCAAGACATGGGATGCAAGATCTTGATGACATCTAGGAGGCTCGATCTCTTACAATCGATGGGTTCTCAGAAAAATCTTGCAATTGAAATTTTGACACAAGAAGAAGCATGGAATTTGTTTCAGAACATGGCTGGTGAAATTGTGGGAAGAAGGGAGATTCAACCTACAGCTGTTGAAATTGCCAAAAAATGTGCAGGATTGCCTATCGCCATCGTACCAGTTGCAAAGGCTTTGAAGCATAAGGGGGAGTCGTTCCAATGGAAGTATGCGTTGGAAAAACTAAATAAACCCTCCAAGGATGATGACGTACACAAAGCCATAACGTTGAGTTACACATTTTTGGAAGAGGAAGTTCAGAAAATCTTCTTACTCTGCAGTATAATGGGTCATAATGCTGCCATCGAAGACTTGTTGATTTACTGCAGAGGTTATGGTCTGTTCCGTGACCTTGACACAATTCAGAAGGGACGGGATAGAGTATTGACATTGGTGAGTGACCTCAAAGACTCTTCTTTGCTACTTTCTAGCTCTACTCCTGGATGCTTTGATATGCACGATGTTGTTCGTGATGTTGCTGTCTCAATTGCTTCGATGAACCACCATTGGCTTTCTTTAGAAAAGGTAGACGTATCCGAAGACTTGTCAAATGAGGAAATAATGCAAGATTCCAATTTGATTAGCTTACAGCATGCCCAGGTTAGTGGGCTTCCTGATGAGTTGGAATGTCTGAACCTCACATTCCTCTCTATGGGTATGAGTAGTGTTAATAGATCTTTTTTTTCGTTTTACGACAAGAGATCTTCTTTGAAAATTCCAAATAATTTTTTGAAGGGGATGCAAAAACTCAAAGCCTTATCTTTTGCCAAAGTGCAATTTTCATCCTTGCCTTTCTCAGCTGATTTTCATCTTTTAAAAACTCTTCGAACATTGTATCTATTTGGTTGTGAGTTAGATGACATAAGCATCATTGGAGAGTTGACGAATTTAGAAATCCTCAACCTCCGTGAATCTAGATTTGAAATGCTGCCAAGGGAAATAGCACAACTGAGGAACCTAAAATTGGTAGATTTGAGTGGTTGTAGGGATCTTGAAGTAATACCACCAAATGTGTTATCAGGATTATCCAGATTAGAAGAACTCTACGTATATGATAGCTTTGATAGTTGGGAGGTGGTTGATGAGGGACGTGAAAGTCCAGTTGGAAGCAACGCTAGCCTGGTCGAGTTGAAAAATTTGTCTCATCTGACCATTTTGGAAGTACATGTCCCTAATGTGAAAGCTATACCAAAGGATACCAAGTTTTTTGGAAAGCTTGAAAGATACAAGATTTCCATTGGATGGAAGAAGTGGCATCCCTGGCGAAATAAGCAGACCTCAAGAATGTTAATGCTGCGGGAAAGAGGGGATAAAATGTTTGATGATAAGTTATTGACGAAAGTCGATAATCTATGTTTAATTGGCGTGAATGATGTCACGAATTTGGAAAGAATAAGTTATTACGGTGAGCTCAATGTTGAATCTTTCAGTCAACTAAGAGTCTTACAAATAAGCAATTGTGAGAGGTTGAAGAATTTGTTCTCATTCTCCATAGCCAAAGAGTTCTACCAACTTGAAGAAATTGATGTGTCTCATTGCATGAACATCACTGAGTTAATTGCAGAAAAAAGAGAGGAGGAGACTTTAAAATTCGATAAGTTGAACTCCTTGAAATTAAAAAATTTGCCAAAATTGATTCGCCTATGTGGCGTGAAGAAAAATCTTAGTTCATTTGAACAAGGAAGAGATCAATCAATTTATTCAGAATCAAATGTCTGCCTATTTGACCATAAGGTATGTATTGATTTTTTTCCTTTCTTAATACTATCTTTTGATCTCATTTTTGTTGCTTTTTCTTATAACTATCCTCTCTTCCTCTCTGCCTCATGTTTTGGCCTTAAAAAAAGTTAGAACATATATATACAGTAATTATTCGATTAATATATATTCTATATATCAAAATAATAATTTCTTTTTTCTTCGAAAACAAAATAATAAGAATTTTTTCTTATATATAGATTTTGTTCTTAAATTTTTTTTCTATCAAATTTCTGTTTTGTACAAAAATTTAGGTGGAAAATTTTAATTTCTATTAGGAACACAGCATATAGACTTCTATTTGTAGTGATAAAAAAAAGTTAACAAGAAGTAACAAATGTGGTTTTGTTTTTTTTGGCCACAATCCAACGGTTTAGTTGGATATTAATATTTCTAATTAGGCTTAATTAGGTATAAATAATTAACGGTAGCAGACAAAAGTATGAGGGGGCTCAATTACTGATAAATTTTATTAGTACTAGATGAGAATCCTTTGATTTTGTTTCGGATTAAAAAATAAACATAATACAATATAAGAAATTAGATTATATTATATAAGAAATTTAGGTAAAGTATATATGATAAATTAAATAACATATTTGAGGTAAATTTAAATATAATCATAAAAAAAATTTAAAAGAAAATTTGTGAAAAATGAAAAATCATAGGTTAAATATATTTAATACAATAACTACAATAAATAGTTCACACAAAATATTTAATACACTTAAGAATATAAAAATTATTTTTTTTTAAGAAAATGTAACTTTCATTCATTCAAATGAAATTACATCCATATATAATACTAAAAAAATTAAAAATTACAATAAATTCAAGCTTGTTATCCTGTAGATCTGGATCTTGTTTCATAATTCAAGCCATCTTGCCTGCTATGTTGAATCTCGATCCTTCTTCATGAGTTTCTAGCACGTCCATCACTCTCTCGCTTTCGCTTCGTGTTTTTTTTCCAACTGAAGGCTTTTATCAGCGATAAAGAAGTAACTGATTTGAAATCCTCCTTGAATGATCCATAAGATATAAAACAAAATTATCATAATCTAAGGTTAACAGTCTTAGATCCACTGTAAAACTGACTCAAGGACAAACTGAAACCAAACTAATTCAACAAACTGACTAACTAACTCAGATAAAACTGAGACTCAAATACCCAAATCAAAAGATCTAGGACTTAGCAAAAAGTAAAGAAAACTATGATAAAATATGAAATCAAGCTCCCTCATCTCCCTTGACAATAATAATCAAGGAGGAGGAGGAGTAAACGAAAGAGATGAAGAAAACTGTAGAAAAAAAAGGAAGAGAAAAAAAGGGGCGACTAGGGTTTTCATATAAAAATTATTTTTAAATTATCTATAATGATTTTTTTTCTCTTTCCTTTGGTCTTACATGGCAAAGTCATTCCTTTACTTTAATGGTATATACTATAAGATTATTTTGGGCCATCATTTCACTTCGTTTTTATATACTTGAGAAAATTGAAGAGAAAAAAAATGTTACGAATTTTATATTTTCTTTTTTTTTAAAAGTATATTATTAATTACTCAAGTATTCCTTCAGTTAATTTTAGCCCCTTAATTGGAGATGTTTATTGCTGAAGAATCCCACATTGCCTTATTTTACTAATCAAGATATGTTCGAATATAATTTAGGTCTCTTTGCCTATTATCAATTGATTTTAGGTTTAATGCCCTTACTTAAAATTTCATCTCCTCAATTTTAGTGTGGAAAGTAATTTTCTTTAGAATTAAGTGCAGTTTGATAAACTGAAAAAATTAAGTGCTGAAAAATAAATATTGAAAAATTGAGTACTAAATTGATAGGGACTGAATTTATATATAAAAATTGTTTGATAAATAGATGTTAAATATAAATATATTTTTTTGATAACCATAAGAAACTCATTAATGTTCAAAATAAAGGTAGAATAAAGGTAGTTTAGTATAAAAGGAAAATTTTTTAAATTAAAAGCATTTAATTTCACCATTCAATGATAAGTAGGTCTCTACTTACTTTTTAAATTCAACTTTTTTTGTTGAAAAAAATAAAACACTTTTTCTTGTGCCCAAGGTTACAATAGTGTTAATTATATATATCATTAATAATTTAGAGTACTTAATTTTCTAAGTTTTCCTTGTATATTGTGATTAATATATATATTCTGACCAATTCAAATGAATTATGTATAGGTAGCACTTCCTATGCTACAGGTATTGGAGATTGAATCCATGGAAAACTTGGAAAGGCTATGGCCTAACCAATTTGCTGATGAAGAATCCTTTCTCAAACTAACTCAACTTTGTTTGGAAAGGTGTCATAAGCTACTGAACGTTTTCCCATTGAGCATGTCCAGAAGACTTCAAAGGCTTGAGACAATGGTAATAGATGATTGTGAGTTAGTGGAAGAAATTTTTGGACCCCCGCTTTCGATACAAGCACAAGCATCGAATATTATTACATTTGAATTTCCTCAGCTGACAAAATTAGAACTCCTCCATTTGCCAAATCTAAAGAGTTTTTATCATCAACCACATACTATAAATTTGCCGTCGATGAAAAAGGAGCTGAGGGTGTATGGATGTGACAAAGTGGAGATATTGTTCGCTACAAGTTTCCCAGCAAAAACTGGCAAAAAGAAACAACAAGAAATCCCGGTTCAACTACCTCTCTTTTGCCTCAATGAGGTAAGAGCCCCCTAAATATCATAATGAAGGTTTATTTTTGTGTCTAATTATTTGGTGATCAATTTATTCATTTTGAAAAGGTTTGATAAAAAAAATGAAGGTTATGAGATTATTATGGGAAATTATTAAGAAAAGAAATATAAAAGAATATATATTTATATAAATTATTAAAAAAATTTAACTTGTTTAGATAGATAGTATGATTTAAAAATTAACTGACCTCCAATTATATTCTATATATCATGTAATTATAGCTAAAGAGGAAACTTCAATTTTCAATAGTTTTAAGTTCCTTTTTTTAACACATCCATAAATTGTGCAGTTATCTTTCACAAATTTGAAAGAAGTTAGCATGAAATGGAATGATGGGATGGAAGAGATATGCCATGATACTCAACTACTTGCTTCCCAGTATTTTTGCAGCCTCGAAGTTGTGAGAATTGAATCCTTTCCTAAGGAAATGGACATATTCCCATCTAAGTTGTTCCAATTTTTAATATCCTTACCCAATCTTCAACACCTTGAGATAAACTATGCTTACTTCAAGCAGATATTGGTAGAAGTGCAGGTACGTACTCTATTGCTTAATTTGGATTGAAAAGTGCTTTTATGTACACCACATACGGTAAGAATACTTAAATACAGCTTTTAATACTATAGGATAAGAATACATATATACAGCTTTTTATGCTATACGATAAGAATATATACATACAGCTTTTTATACTATACTATATGATAAGAATACATATTTGAATGGATTTAAACTACATATTAGTTAAACCAGATAGGCTGCGACTTTGTCTAATTTGATTTGAATTCAAATTCATGTTATATTTGCTAACAGTTAAGGTGGAGCTGATTTCTCTATCTCTTTCTTTTATAATTATAATTTTCATGAATCGATGCATCTACCAAAGGAAAATGAAGGAGTGTTCCAAAATTTAAAGAATTTACAAGTGCGATTGTGTCCCAATTTAAAGGATAATTTAGTTCCATCCTCACTATCTTTCCAAAATCTGGTGGCCCTGGAAGTAGGGTCATGTGGTGGAATCATAAAATTAGTTACATATTGGACAGCCAAAAGCCTAGTGCAGCTCCAAGAGATGAGGATAAATTCTTGCTTTGAGATTGAAGAAATAATAGAAGGTAATAAGGATGATGATGAAGATGGTGAAGTGAAGGATGAATTACTTGATTTCCCCCGACTCAAGCTTTTGGAACTTAATGATCTACCAAACATAGAAAGCTTCTGCTCATCAAGGAATTATACCTTCCAATTCCAGTCCTTACAAACTGTAATTGTGGAAGGTTGCCCAAAGATGAAGATGTTCTCTCAGGGAAATTCATACACACCAATGTTGCACAAAGTATATTTAGGTAGTGTGGAAGATGAGGAGTGTTGGTCAGGTAGCCTTAACAGCACCATAAAAGAAATGTTTAAAGAAATGGTATGTTTATGTTTTCCAATTATTAATTTCCTCTATAATTTCAGTCGTATAATTAGGATATATATATATATATATATTGAGAGAGAAAGAGAGATAGAGAGATGTTTAAAACACCATGACATGTTTCACCGCCGTTGAAACCATCCTCCTCGACAGCCATAAACACGTGCGTAGTCTAAATTTCATTGGCCATTCCTTTTATCCAATCAAAACCAGAGAGAGAGAGAGAGAGAGAGAGCTGCGGTCAGAAGAATGATTTAGTTTTAGTGGGTCATGCTAAATGTTATCTTTAATTAATTGGATATATGTTGGTGTTTATATGTGCAGAAATCCAAGGAAGATGAACACAATCCTTCCACTTTGGAACAACTTTATTTGACATGGAATTCTGAGATGAAAGAGATATGGCATTCCTATTATTGCCCTCTACAACTACTTCCTTCCAAGTATTTGTGCACACTCAAAGTTGTCACGATTGAATCCTTTCCCGAGATAATCTCATTAGCATCTCATCATCAATTGTTCCAATTTTTAATATCCTTGCCCAATCTTCAAAGCCTTGAAATATTCGATGTTGTCTTCAAAGAGATGTTCCAAAGTCCTTCATCTGCATTGGAAGATCAAGTGCCGGTATACTCTCTTGCTTAACTGACTACATCATAAATCAAAATATAAATAAGAGTTTAAAACTTGGATTGAAAAAGGCTTGACTTGGTTGTTGTTGCTTTGTCTAACTTTACTTAAATTCAAACCATTTAGATTCTATCTAATTAACTCTATGAACATTAGAAATGCATAATGCTTGATTAAGCAAACTTATTTCAAGAATCTAAAAAATATATATATACTATAAGCGATTACATTTTCATTAATTATTGTTTGACCTTTTTTATGGAATTCTATATAATAAATTATAAGGAATTGCTGATTTTATCTGCCGCTTGTGTTCCCTGCCATAAAGGAGTGGAGATTAGAGTCATCAATCAGCGTTGAACAACCATGCCATGATGGAGTTCCCCAAATATCTTCTTTTGCTTTGTTAACTACATTGCGAGTGTCGAGTTGCTCTAACTTGAAGCATCTTTTTCCTTCCTCTATGGTTAAGAGCTTTGTGCAACTCAAAACACTTGATGTTCGGAATTGTGAGGGAATGGAACAATTAATAATCCTCAATGAAGGATTAGTAGACGAAGAATGGAATAACATAATGGTGTTTCCTCAACTTGACTCTTTGAACCTCATAAGGCTTCCCAACCTAAAAAGATTTTGCTTTGGAAATCGGATAGAATTTCCCTCTCTAAGGAAATTAGAGATAGAAGATTGTTCAGCTTTGGGCACATTCAAAGAAGTCCAAAAGAACATCTCAACGGAGAACAGCCAGGCTAATGTACCACAATATCTATTTAATGAAAGGGTAATAATTTAACTTCATCACAAGCACTTTTATATTTTCTTTTTCACAGAAGTATGTTAGCTACTTAAGTATTCTTTCACTCAATTTTAGTTCCTATTTTATTGATTAAGATATGTTTAAATATTATAGTTAGAGAGAAAACTTCAATTTTCAACAGCTTTCAGTGTCTACTTTGGTAGTAGTAGTTTTGGTATGCAATATTATGTACTAGTTCGCCTCTTTTTAACTCATCCATAAATTGTGCAGTTTTCTTTAACAAATTTGGAAGAACTTAGTATGGGATGGAATGATGGGATGAAAGAGATATGTCATGCACTTTGGAACTTTGTCTAACTTGATTTAAATTCAAATACATATATATGTGCTAATGGTAAAGGTGGAGCTGATTTCTCTCTCTCTCTCTCTTTTATAATTTGCATGAATCGGTGCATCTTCTGAAATTAAAGGAAGTACTGTTCCAAAATCTAGTGACTTTGGAAGTACACTTATGCCATGGAATCAAAAAATTAGTTACACATTGGACAGCCAAAAGCCTAGTGCAGCTCCAAGAGATGAGGATAAATTCTTGCAATGAGATTGAAGAAATAATAGAAGGTAGTGGGGATGATGATGATGGTGAAGTGAAGGATGAAATCCATTTCCCCCAACTCAAGCTTTTGGAACTTAATGATCTACCAAACCTAGAAAGTTTCTGCTCATCAGGGAATTATTACTTCCAATTCCCATTCTTACAAACTGTAATTGTGGAAGATTGTCCAAAGATGAAGATGTTCTCTCAGAGAGACTCATACACACCAATGTTGCTCAAAGTGAATTTAGATAGTGTGGAAGATGAGCCTTGGTCAGGCAGCCTTAATAGCACCATACAAGAAATGTTTAAAGAAAAGGTATGTTTATGTTTTCCCAAATTTTCTCTATAAATTCAGTCATATAATTAGTATAGAGAGAGAGAGAGAGAGTGAGAGAGAGGTTTAAAATGCCGTGACGTGTTTCACCACCGTTGAAACCATCCTCCTCGACAACCATAAACACGGGCGTATTATAAATTACATTGTCCAGTCCTTTTATCCAATCAAAACCAGAGAGAGACAGAGCTGCAGTCAGAAGAATGATTTAGTATTAGTGGGTCATGCTAAAATTATTATCATTAATTAATTGGATATATGTTGGTATTGCTATGTGCAGAAATCCAAGGAAGATGAACACAATCCTTCCACTTTGGAACAACTCACTTTAACACGGAAATCTAAGATGAAAGAGATACGTCCCAAGGTGCTGAAGGAAACTCAAGGTAGGATACTGCGAACAGGTGATGGTGAAGCCGCGTCGCAGTCCTCTTCAACTCACATTTCAGGCAATGAACTACAGTTGAAAGTTCGTCGAGATGACAAAAATCCAGCAGAGGAGGGAGCAGTGAGTGAGCATTCCGAGCTGTCTGGAAAGTTGGAAAAGCCTTCAGTAGATTCTTATGGTAGTAAAGAGTTTCCCATGTGGTTGGAAGTTTCTTCAATCTTGAAGCTAACGTTTCTGTGTATCAGTGACAACAATAATTGCGCGTCATTGCCACCACTTGGGCAGCTGCCATCTCTTGAACATCTCATAATTCAAAGGCTTGGAGGAGTAAGAAGCATTGGCCCTGAATTTTATTTGCTCAGATTACCTTTTCAAAAACCTTTCCAGTCTCTAAAGACTTTGAAATTTGAGGCAATGTCACAGTGGGAACACTGGACAACACTTGAAGAGGAGGGTGAAGAATTTCCCTGCCTGCAAGAGTTTTATATGCTAGACTGTCCCAAGTTGGAAGGGGATTTACCGAAGCGCCTTCCTTCTTTGATAAAACTGGAGATCTCTGAATGTCAACGGCTTGCAGCTTCACTTCCATGGACTCCTGAACATTGCGAATTGAAGTTAAACAACTGCGACAAGGTACGGAAGAGAAGTAATGTTAGTCCGACAGTTGCACCACAGTCTCCAACTATAATGTGTCAAGAGGAGGATGACGTTCAGATAGTTGCACCACTGTCCCCAAGTAAAATGCGTCAAGAGCAGGATGAGGTTCGGACAGTTTCACCACCATCTCCGAGTATAATGCACGAAGAGCAGGATGATATTCAGAGAGCACCTTCATCAAGCTTTGGCGTGACAGAATTAACAAGGGAACTGCAAACTGACTCGCACAGCCTCAGAATTGAGAGATGTGCTTTGGATAGGCTACCTAAAGAAATATTGGAGAGATCTTCACTTCAACATTTATATCTCATTGATTGTCTTTCCCTCAAGACCTTTCCTCAATCCCCTTCACTGAAAACACTATATATTCAGAACTGCAAAAACTTAGAGTTTCCCCACCAACCTAACAAAGTGATGAACCAGGATGCGGACCTAGAAGATTTATGTTTAGGGAGTAGTTGTGATTCTCTCACAAATTTTCCTTTAAATTACTTCCCAAAACTTAAAGCTCTTAGTCTGTGGAAGTGCGGAAGTCTTGAATGTCTCTCAATCAAGAAGGAATTCCAAAACGAATTTAGTTCACTCGAAGCCTTGGAAATCAAAGATTGTCCACATTTGGGGTCCTTTCAAGCAGAGGAATTTCAAGCTCCAAACCTGACATCACTGGTTTTCTTCAACTGCGGGAGTCTCAAGTCACTGCGATGGATAGAAAGCCTTACATCGCTTCAGTCACTGTATATAAATAAATGTCCAGCGCTGGAGTCACTTCCTGTGGAGGGCTTCCCATCCAGCCTAATCATACTTTCCATCTCTTTTTGTGACAAAATCACTCCCCATAAAGGGTGGAAGTTAGATAAACTTCATTCTCTTAGTCATTTTGAGATTGAAGGCGGATACAAAGATTTGAAGTCATTCCCTGAGAAGGGGTTGCTGCCAGAAAATCTTAACTCTCTACGCATTAGCAGGTTCTCGGATCTTACATCCCTGGAGACAGAGGGGCTACAAATGCTCACCTCTCTTCAAACACTAGAAATAAACTGCTGTGACAAGCTTGATTCCTTGCCGAAACACGGGCTGCCTTCCTCATTGTCTTGTCTAAGTATCTCAGACTGTTCTCTGCTGAATCCGAAGCTTCAGAACAGGAAAGGGATCGAGTGGTCCAAGATAGCTCGTATTCCTTCCATCCATCTTGATGAGGTACAATTCTCATTCACCACTCTCGAAGAGTCTCTTAATCTGTGCGTGAAATATAGTGAGCAACACTTGTTGATGCTAATGATTCACTTAAAAGTCTGATATTCCTTGCCTTTTCAGGTCAGCGATTAATACAATTGCTCGTCTCTTTTTCATAACAGCCACATTTCTGCAGACTGCAGGTTTGGCATCGTAGCTCTATTTCCTAATCCTTTTTCATTTCTCAAGTAGTGAGCTAAAAGATTTGTTGAATTTTTTTTCTAACCCTTTTGGTTCTTTCGAAATGGTTGGTGATTTTGTTAGGTTTATGAAAGTAGTCGCAATTTTGATGCTTTTGTTTAAAATTAACTAGCATGGTTCTGTTTCGGATGTTTCAGTTCTTTCTTAAAAGGTATTTTTCAGATCCATATGAAGTTCCAAAATGAATTAAAGTTTTAAATTATGATTTTAAGAGCAACCTCAAATGGGACTTTGACCATGGTTGCATAAAACTAGCTATAGTTTTGAGTTCTGAAATAACCTTGAAATTGAGCTTTTAACGAGTTTAAATGTGTCATATAAAGACCCACGTCTGAGATAAAGATAGATCTTATAGATATATTAAATTTCAAATTCTAGCTCTATTGGTACAGTTGGTCATCTTCCTATAAGCGCTTTTCTTGTTTTGATACGTTGCAGATGAAGCAGACACAGACTTTTTCCCCTGGGAGTCGATGAGATCACCGCGTTCCTCTGTCTCACTAGTTCCCTACGTAAATGAAGTTTCCTGGAGGCTTCGAAAGATTGTCAAAGGAATGTATGTGCAGTGAAAGAAGATGCTTGTGAATTCATGCTAGACTTGCTTGGTATCAATAAGATGTTTATATGGACTTTCTATGTTGCTGTGTGAAATACTGAATACCCTCCCTTGCTTTTGCTTCTGGGAGCATGTTCTTTTCCGCTTTCTTTATGTAATTTCTGTTCTGTTTTAGGTATGTAATTTCTGTTCTGTTTTAGGGGAGCTTTTCCCTTTGCAGCTGTGTTCCTATGTACACTGACCAGTTTTTGTTGCCATAAAGCGTATGAACTAGATCTCTGGATGACTTTTGTGGAGACTCTCTGGATGACTTTTGTGGAGACCCGGTCCAGTCTGCGAGGTATTGTCCGCTTTAGCATGAAAAGCCTCACGGTTTTGTCCCACTCAAAAGGCGCCTCGCAGTATTAGGTTTGGGTCTCAGCTTATATAATACACAGAAATCCCACATCCTGACGATATGGAATTGGGGCGTTACAACTTTCGAATCAATCACTCTTAGAGTCTTGCCTCAGCAAAAAATATGTAGTTTGTGCAAAACTATGCAGAAGATGCTTCTGAATGTGTTTCTAATCAGTTTTATCTCACTTGGACTTCATATCTTTTAAACGCTTAGTTTTTTTCGGGGCCAATATCCCTTTAATGGTTGGCAGCCATTGAAAATAATGCCAACAAATTTATGCATCGTATTCACCATAGAAGTAAAAGAGTAGACGAGAGTGTCCGGTTACAGGATTCAACAAGGAGAAGGCTTCATAGGTGAAAACTTACATATTAGCCAACATAATAAGCCATGCCAACCTTAGTCTTAAAAATGGAGTCTACCATCCTCAGTGGTTGGGATCCTGGACAAAGATGGCTTGCCTGCTTCTCCACTCCATGACGGTAGAATGGGATGAGTTCAGAGATGAGTATTGAGAACACTGTGATGACTTGTAAGTTGTAAATTTATTAAACCTATCAGCACAAATGCATTCTTTCTTGTGGCCGAGACGGTAAGATCCAATGGCAATTGGAATCAAACTTAAACAAGGCAAAGCCCACGAATCCAATTACTAATTGGAGTATAAGAGTTAATCCACCATCAACTGAGGCCCAAGAATTAGATGAACGTTCATATTTCATACTTCTAGTCCTACACCTTAATGGAGCCCATAATTCAGAGTAAGATGATTCAGAGTCATAGACTTTCATTCAGTCATTCCCATTGCAATTTTTGGGACCTTCAACTCGAAAGGGTTGAATTTACTTTGATAATTTCATGACTAAGGATTGATCTTTGATTGAAATTGAATTTAACACTTTACACAATGTTTATTTTTTAATTAAAAGGTTGGTTAGTTTTGGAGTATTTATAAATATTCTTTATTTATTAATTTAAAGTTATCTTTTGATTTTTTAAATAAAAAGGGTACAAGCATAATGATAAATTACATACATTTAGGGTCTGCTTGGTAGAGCAGAAAAATGGAAGGATGGAAAGAGATGGAAAGAAAACTGGACAGAAAATCAAATTTTAAGAGTTTGGTAAGAAGGAAAACTGGAAAGACAGAAAAGAAGAAAGAAATATGTTTTCTTCGCAGTCTTCGTTATTGAAATCCGTCCAAAATTGGAGAGATGACTGGAAAGAAAATGAGGGGCGTGTTTTCAAATAGTATGCAAATACCGAAATGCCCCTTTATCAAATTTGTTATTACAAATTGCCCAAAGAAAATCCCTATCCTCTCTTGCTGTCTTCTCTCTCGCGTCCATGATCTCAGTCACTGTCCACATTCCAATTTCCAATCTCTGACGGGGAAGGGCTAACAGGAGGTCATGCATAAAGGCGTCGGTCTTTTGATTCAAATCGTGGCTCTTTCGTAGACGATGGTAGCTTCTTCAGCAGTGCCATGAGTGCCAAGCCAGACCTTGGTTCGACTCAGCCACCCATTTCCCTCGAGTCCTTCGCTTGTTTACCGGCTTGGTGCGCTTCGATCTTGATTTCGGTTTTATGCCTCTTCACTGATGTCTCACCTGTCCATATCTTGAAGAATCCGTGGCATCTCTACCTTCTAAGAGCTCAGGTACCCTTTTTTCTGTTTTGGATGCTAAGAACCCATGGAACTTTTGTCTCTCCCATTATAATCTTTCTCCATTGTGAAGTTTAGCAAAAGAAAAAACTCGAAGACTAATGAAAATTTCTTGTTCATTATTTGTTCTGAAAATATTGGATTTTGGTAGGACTTTCATGAAAAAGTTAAAGAGAAAAGTGTGGTGTACCCATTTAAAGTGTCTCCCATTTGATTATTATCAAAATCTCTATATTATTACATCTTGCTGTACGTAGCTAGGTACTTTCTTCTGCACATATTGTTGGTTTTAGAAAACAATACTTAACTTGAGACAAGGTTACAACAGGTTAACAATTGAAGCTAAGCAATGAAGTAGAGAACTTGAGAAAACTGGTTTTCAAGGCATACTCGTTTCATTGTATTAAGCTTGTATATAATACTTCAAAGTTGATACAGCTTGTACATTTAAATTTCCTGGAAGCTTACAGCAGCTGAATTAAGCTAACTAAAGCTAAGTTCAAATCACACTTTTACATTGATTAAAAGTACCTGATACTAGTTCTAAAACAAAAGCCTTTCATTGGAAAAGTGTTGGTGAAGTCGGCTTCAATCCAATCTGCAGCAGCCACTTGCTGCTTTTATTCATAATAAATGCCAGGAAATGGGATTTATTCATCTATAATGACACCTTTTTTTTTTCCAACTTCCATATATAGTGGCACTTTAACTTTTTCAAGTAGCTTGACATCACAGCAGAGGGCTCAAATCCATAAGACTTTTTCTAAGCCTAGTGTTCATTTGGTGTAATATTCTATGATTCATTTTAGTTTTGATGACTTGCAATATGCTAACGTGCAGTTTTTTCTTTAATACAAACATGTTATGATATATATGTAGTAGATTTTTTTAGAATATTATACTTGTGATATACTTGTAGTTGTTATAATTGCTTAAGAGTTTCCCTTAACTTATTCGATGGATTAATTCCTACAACAACTTTAATCTGTGGATATGCAAAAATCTTGATGTTTTATCTCGCCTAAGGTTATGTCCTTTCTCCAGGAATCATACTCACTCATATGTTGACAATCATCCCATGCCACCTAAACTGATTCAGTCACCTTTGCAAGAGGTGAGTTTATCTCTGTTTAGTTCATTAAAACTCAACTTTTCATTTTGAGGATCAAGGCATAAGGCAGGGATGCTTGAGGCCCTCCTTTGCAATTGATTGAATGTATACGTTGAAAATGAATGTGTTGTTGCTGAGTTAAATGGTAGTTTAGTGATGGAATCATTGATGTTTGTGACATACAATTTACTGGAAATTGAAAAAAGAACAATGATATAGATGGTTTATACTAAAGCTGGAAACGGTTGGTCAACAAGGTCATGTTTAAGCTAGTAAATTGGTGTGTAAACTAATTAGTGCAAATGAAATTGTTTGAGGATGAAAATTGGTGTATACAAATATAATATATAGACCTTAAAATCTGGAAAGTTTCGTTTCAATTAGAGTTAGTTTGCATTAAGAACTAAAGGACTCAATGTTTAGTCAATAATTCTGTTTTGGGAGCACCTAACTGGCAGTAGATTTCGAGGAGCATAACTTGACCTATAAAAATTTAAATGATGTCAATCTTGTGCCTAAATGATGGTGAAAAGAGTCCTCTACAACTTTGTAGAAGGACCCAAGTTGAGATTCCAAGCCTAGGTTAGTGAAAACTACCGATCTTTGAGAGTACTCTGTTTTGCACATAAAACAGGATAGTCTATGATTAAGCAATATTTTGAGCTAGGTGAAATTAGAATTAGAATGAGTTGTCAACTAGAAAGTTGTAAAGGAGTCTCTTATCTTTCTAAATAATCAAGAATCAAGTAAAACCATTAAGAATTAAATGAGTTATGAATTTCTGAATTTGCTGTCGCATTTTTTTTTATGAATTTCTGAATATATATATTACATGGCTGATATGGAGTTACTAGATGAAAAATTGGATATCCCAGATTTTACCTTTTATCTCTATTGGTAGCTTGGTTTGGATATATAGTGTATGCATACATATTTTAGAGAAATTTACCAATTCTGGGGCCTTGGTATATTGAGTACCAAATTGCTATATTGAGAAGTATAATTATCTAGCTTCTCTTTCATACCCTTTTAGTTGCTAGCTGGGAGGAAAAAGAGGAACATTGTAGCAATACCTAAGAAAATATTGACTGAAATCATGAAACAACCTTTTATCTTTTCTATTTCTGGTTCTTCTCTTTTCTTTACTCCTTTTTTTCTATATATTTTACATTTTTTGGTAGCAGGGATGAAAAAGAGATACACTGTTTAAACACCCTAACAAGATGAAGTTGAATTTCCTGAGCATTTGAAAATGGCATTTATCTATTTTCTTTTTTAGGGCAATGACTGTAATCTTGTGCAAGTATATATCATGTTTAATTCCCTCCTTATGTGCTTAATTTAAGCATGGGTGTGAAAATCCTGCGGCATTTGATTCCGTTTAGGTGTATGCTTAAAGTTGAACCAGTGAGATGTGTATAGAACATATGGGGCACTCTTTGACTAGGATTTGTATAAATTTGTCTTAGTAATACTAATCCATGATCTTTCTGAGAATTGAGACCCCTGTTCCTATGTTGTGCTGCTGACAAGTTGTATTACCCCAAGGCCCAAGCTCAAAATTGCAAGCCACCAGTTATTGATTTTTTTTTTAAAATGCTTGTTCCTGAATCTGATGTCTAATGTTCATTACGTGTATATTGTTAGGGGTTTCATTCTTTAACCTTGTATATTTTCATTTGGCTGTTGTGGTTGAAAATCTTTTAGGTGGAATGGTATAATAGTTGCTTAGATGCACTGACCAATGTTGAGAAGTGGTACAATAGTCTCAGTAATACTAATCCAGCTTCTCAGTAAACTCAATCTCATGGATTTTCAACAGCTTTCTTTATTTTTCTTAACTATGCTATCTTCTGTTTGTTGAATTTGCTTTTATTTTCTGGTCAAAGCTGATACCTTCTAGGAATAGTATTTCTTTTTTCTCTAATGATATTAATTGTGTCTGATTCTTATAGCTTATCATTGTTTATTGCAGAGGCATTTGTTTGGGAATTCTCCACTAACATGGTATATTTTGAATATGCAGAAATTGGCAAACTATATAGGATATTATTAGAGATGGATAGAGAAACCAATTGGGATGGAAGTTCAATAATGGATTCAGATGAGGATCTTGATTGCCATATTTTGGAACAATTGAATGCTTGGGAGCAAAGACGACGCATGGCAATCGTTAATCTTCTTTGTCACATCATCCATGCAGTGTGCTTGATGAAGATGTATTATCATTCCATGCGTGCGAACTCTATAGTCAACAATTGTAGTGGGAATAGAGAACAAGTTCGGCTATATATATTTTATTTAAATATATTGATTATATATTTATGGGATTGTGTCAAATTATTTGATTAAATTTTTGAATAAAATAATAAAAAATTAATTTTTTTAAAAAAAGCAAAATATAAAACTTCCCAATGGGGCATTTTCATAATTTTCAAGAAGTTTTGAGGTTTTTAAATCATTAAAAAAATAAAAGTGCAAAAGAAATTACTAAAAAATAATAAAACGAAAAACAAAGAAAAATAAAAAATGGTAAAAAGAATCAACATAGTTACTTTCCTTGTAAATTTGTCAATTTTGTTTTATATATAAATAAAAAAATTATGAAAAGTTAATAAATATCAATTAAAATTTGTTATTATATAAGGAGGGGTATAATGGTACAAGCATATCAATTTTATTTTCCTTCTTTTCACTTTTCTCTTCTACCAACCAATGAGAGGAAGGAAAATTGATTTTTCCATCTAATTTTCTATATTTCCTACCAAGCATACTAGAAGGAAATAAAACTATTTTTCCATCTTCCCACTTTTCTTTTCCTTCCTATTTTCTTTCTTTCCATTTTTCTTTCCTTGTTACCAAGCAAGGCCTTAAAGATGAAGAGGTGCTCACTTGCTAATCACTCACTCTTACATAAAATGAAAATTTCCATCCTAAACATTTTATTTTAAATGACTAGGTCAAATTATTTCATTTTAAACCAGAGATTAGAGCCTATTATTAGTTTAAAATTATGCCACTAATTAAAAATAAAAGATATTAGTCAACAATGCATATATCATCAAACACGTTAGGAAGACTGCATGATTCTAACCAAAAACTTTATTAAAAAGAAGTTGAATTCATCAACACTTTCTTCCTCGAATCATCCTGGGTAGTTTCGACTAGCTACAACTAGTATGTTTTGAATATTGCCCATATTAATAATGTGCTCCGAAGTTGGTTGGCTCAGGCAACACCATTCAAATTACTAATTAATAATGTATTACAAAAAATTATTCCGTACATCATCACTGAAATTTTTAAACTCCATAAATGAAGTTAGAGGGTTGATAATGAGTGTTCCATGTACTATTATTTTGCAATAATTAAATGATGATGAAAAGTACAAAAAATAATAAGAAAAGGGTAATAATATCAGACACATCCAATATGATTAAATATTAATTTAAATATGTTTTGACTTTGATAAATTTGAGAACATCCAAAACGAAGTGTCTTGCAGCTCGAGGTTACTCAACTCACCTACGCCCAATAAATTACGTAGAAAACTTGTTTTTGAAGACTTTATTTTGGAATTGTTTTTATTTGATGATGATATACTACTGATGAAATTGAGATTGCATACTTTAACTTGATTTAATTTGGTGAGAAATTGTTAAATAAAAGAGTTTCCCACATGGACAAGACGAGGATTTTCTATATTAAAATAATGATGTTATTGGATATTTCTTATGATATCAATTTCCAATATAATAAACAATAAATTAAAATAATAAGCATGACTTAATCTCTTTTTCCTTTTAATGTATCGGTAATCAATTTGGCAAATTTACAATAAGATTATTATAACAATAACTAGATGATATGCCTGCGCTAACTCTACGGGTAGATACTAATTTAATTGACAATTTGTGAAATAAAAAATTAATGTCGACAAAAATATAGAACAATAAATGGAAAGCTTAAAGTGAGCTAATACTAATGTTGAGTTAAATTAAATATTTAGCAAGATTCAATAGAACACAATTGAAATTTGAAATGAATGTCTGCAAATAGTTCTTTAAGTACTTGTTAGGGGTGAATTAACTTCCTCAATCGTTTTATTATCTGGACTGACAATGCTTTGTGCCTCAAGTGATTTGCCTCTGCATATCGGTTTTGACAATTAGGATACACTACTCTAAACATAGATTCAACTGGATTAATGCTTCTGCTTTCTACGAATAATTAAATCAACAAGGATGTGGATCCAACCTCCCTCATCATCTTCAAAAAGTTTGACTAAAGCAAATTTTCCATCACCTATGTCCAACAGCCATTGAGTTACTTGAAAAAAAATAAGACCAATAATCTCACCATTAGGAGCAATGTGCCCAATACTGTCATGTATGTTACGCAACGGAGAACGTTCTAGCATTGGGAAAACTTCAAGCAAGTTATAACTTAGAACAGACATAATGATTAAGTTCATTGCATGGTATATCCCCTGAATAGAAATTGAGGCCTTCATATGAAGAAAGAAACCTAAGGGAAAAAAAATTCTCAAACCAAAGAAGAAGGAAAATTGATGCCAAGATTAGTGCAGGAACCAAAAGACAGATAACTACTCTCAATGAAGTTCAATTCTAAATATTAAGAAAGAAAATTTGATGGAATAATCTGACTAAAAGAAGATAAAGCACCAGCATGGCTCACTAACTATTCCAGCTTTATAAAACATGGCTAGTGGCCTTCAAGTTTTGGATGTGATTCTTTGATGTTTTTTTTGTTTGGTGGACTCTATGAAACTGAAGTATGTTGCCACAGTTGCAAAAGATCCCACCTTCTAGAAGCCTACAAAAATTATCAATGTAGACAAAACTACACGCCATAATGAATGCTATTCATAATAGCTTATTTATTCAGTAACAGGCCACCATTCAAAGTCCAATAACGTAACTGATGCTTAGTACATACATTCATACAGCACCTATGTAAAACAGAATAGAGATGTTGGACGGCTATTAGGAAAATTAAAAAAAAAAAAGTTGATAAGTGATTGAATATATACCTTTTAAGCCATCTGCCACCCACAGAGTTCAAACCATTTACATTATGCTTTTCTTGACTCTGCTAGAAATAGAAGTAAATAAAGAAAAAAAATAAGAGAAAAAAACTTTTATGTCTTGAGGATCAACTTAAAAGAACAGATCAAGTAGCAAATTCTCTGTAACCAAACTTAACTGCAAGAGCTTCACTTTAAATTTTTGTCTTTATGGTATCAATGGAATAAATCACCCCTACCCCAAAAGCTCCAACTATAGCTTCCCATGAGAATTCTCTCCACAATACTTCAACACCACAAAAAACAAAACCCCCCATCATTCAATTGGTTATTTAGGTATTTTCACTTTTAAACCCACTTTTAAGATGTTAAGCATCCATAAAATTAAGATGCAAAATTAGAGCAGATACAAACATGGAAGTATAAACATGGTTTACATTCAAGACTTATCAATTCAATTTTAATATAAAATGAGGAACGAAGTATGTGATCAAATAACACTAAGAGAAAAAAGGACCTGGGTTGAAAGTTGTACTTGAATCGAGGTCAATTTCAAGGCACTATGGACGGCAATACGCAAGCACTTTGCCACTGAAATTCATTATCTTTAGCTGCGTCACTATCTTTCAATAGCAAATATATAAAGTGAGTAATTCTTTGTCAATAGCTTCATTAGTTGTCAACAACATGTGTTGATAGTGAGTAATCTATTCAAAGAAATTCATACACCATAAAATCAGAATGATTAGTTTCATTTAGATAATACCAAAAGAAAACATTGAAAAGGCACACTACAACAAAAAACATTTTTTGCGATATTTGTCATATGTCGGAAAATGTCAAAAAAACGTAGCGAAAAACTTGTACCGACGTTTATTTCCAACGTCGTTTATACGTCGTAACTTGCAGTGTCGTTTAGTGTTCTTGAGACGTTTTAAACAATCATCGGTGCAGATTATTATCAACATTTAGTTTATTTGTTACGACATTTATAAATGTAGCTATATTATTTTTCTTGACATTTGTAAATAGTCGTAATATATAATACTATTGCGACATATTGAGACCATGACACTTTTAAATGATTTAATATAACATTTACAAATGTCGGTACAAGATATTAACCATAGTTAGTTTAAATATATTGTAACATTTTTAACTATCGTTATAAATATTATATTATAATATTTCTTAAATGTCGCTATAGATTCATATATCAACGTTTCTTAAATGTCGTTATATCAAATGAACTTTTTTCATATTGACTTAATGCAACATTTGTAACCGTTTGTCGAGATATGATATTCTAACATTAATAAAAGGTCGCTTTATATTCTTGTAGCAACATTTGTTTAGTGTTGTTATATCAAGTTAACATTCTTCGTATAACTTTAATGTGACATTTAAAAATGTTGGTATAGATATGAGATTGTAAAGCATGTAAATGTCTCCCAAAAATTCCTATTGCGACATTTATTAAGTGTCACTACATCAAATTAACATTCTTCGTACAACTTTTATGAAACATTTGTAAGTGTTGGTAAATATATGATTTTGTAACATTTATTAAACGTCACTCAAGAATTCTTATATCGACATTTGTTGAATGTCACTACATTAATTTAATATTCTTCGTACAACTTTAATGTAACATTTGTAATTGTTGGTAAAGATATGATATTGCAACATTTTTTAAAAGTCGATCTAGAGTTTTTTTTAGTGACAATTGCTCAAATGTCACTATATAAAATTAAGATTCATCGTATAATTTATTGTAATATTTATATAACGTTGCTTCATTTTTCTATAGCAACATTTGATAAGCGTTGATTTAACAAAGCAATAAGAAATTTTAATTATTTAATATAAACGATTTTTTTAAATATAATTTTCTTTTTCACTTGAACCAACATTTATTCTTAATGTTGCTTTAGATCATTCATGTAAATTGATTAAAAATATAAAATTATCAAATAAAAATACTATAAATTTTTAAATACTATAAAATAAGTTCAAAATAATTCAAACAAAAAATATATAAAAGTAATGGGAAAAATCTAAAGTAATAAAAATGTCTCACCATCTTCAAATCCAATAAAAAAAGTCAAATAATAAAGTAACATTAAATATTTAGATCCAATAGTAGAATGTCACGGTTGTGTCTCATCATCTGAAGCACCAGCATCTCTCGAACCAAGTTGACTCCTAGTCCACTCCTTGAATGCAGCAAAATCATCTACCAATCCAACCAATTTCTCCTCAAGCTTGGTATTTTCTTCAGTCAAAGCATCCACTTTCTCTTCAAGCATCTTATTTTTCTCCTTCATTTTTTCATTTTCCTATAGAACTTGTAGATTGGACTTTTTAAATGTCGACGGTGTCACTCCACAACCCATCCCACGTACACGCCCATTCTTCTCTTCTCCAAAAACTTTAAAAAGTGCATCGCCTTGTATTTGACAAATCTCATCTGATTCTTGGGTAGATTCTCCATTTGCTTGTTGGATATTCAAAATTGCTTCAATTTTACCCTACATAACATAATCAAGATATATTAAACAATTAATTTTCTAATTATTGAACTAATTTTTTTTAAAAAAAGAATTAAGGAAAGAGAAGAAAAAAGTCATTACTATAGCTTCTTCGGCCTCATCTGAAATCGGCTTTCCATCCTTGTGCCTGTGCCACTTAACATACATTGTTGATCTATTTGGTCTCCTTCCGGTCTCTATAAACTGCATTAAACAAAAAAAAAACTTATATAATAATTGAATATTAATTTTCTTAAGATGCTAAAATGAGAATTTGTCATATGCAAAAATCAATTCCTAGCACTTGCCACTCAATGCGCTCATAATTGGTGAGATTTACTTAGTATTAGTATTGTTAGGAGGAATCCTTTTCTATTGGTGAAAAACTTTATTGCAATTTATCAATGTAACACAATGAATATCAAGCAACAGATTTTAAAAAAAAATCTCAAGAAATGTCATTTAATTGAAAATCCCATTAAAGGAAAAAGGACGATAACAAAACTTAAAGAGAAAAAGCAATCTTTTTTTTTTCTCTAACATGGCTCAAAGAAGAAAAATGAAAGGCGGAGCTTACAGATTCTTGAATAAACTCTTTGACAATATAAAATGGATCATAAGCTTGAGTGTACTTAGATACACCTGGTACTCACATTTTTTCACAAAACTTCAATAAAATCTGTGGGAACTTGTCAATCAACTTGGTAGATGACTAACACAGGACACGGGAACCATTGCTAAGACAAAGCAATTAAATCAACTACATATAAATTCTGACAGAATTTACTCCAAAGGTTTATTTCTCATATAAGTAAACATTATAAATAATAAAGAATGAAACACAGCATAGCAGATTTATTTGTCAAACTTCTTAAACGTCATTATCAAAATTACTCCAAATGATTTGTCATAAACTGTACTAAATTTTCAAATTAACATGACAATAAAATTGATTAGAGTAAAGATCCCTTACAATAGCATATGGTAAAGACTTCGTCCATTGTAATCTTGATCGTCAATGGGAAGCTAGAGCTTGACGATGCCTGATCGTCTATAATTGTCAAACCTGGTTTCGATTGAATTTGGTTTATTTGGGGCATGATCACAATTTGGTTTTCGCTTGGCATCTATAATTGTCAAAGATTTCATCCATTCTTGATCATTTTCTACATTTTCTTCAGTCACCAACATTTTTTTTCATGTAGTTTTATAGAAATGATAAATATAGTGGCTTTCCAATTTCTAAGGTAACCCAAAAGTTTCTAAGAGAAAATTTAAAGTTTACATGAAAATAAGAATTATTAATTTATTTTAAAGAGGAAAAGTCTTTTGAAAGAAATAATAAAAATATATAAAGAAAATAAAAGAATGCTGATGTGGATAGCCTAAGAGAAACTTTTTGGGGATAAAAATAAAAGTATGTATAGATGTATAGATATATAGATTACCTTTTCTTAATGTAAATGTTAGGTTACATACTAATAGCTAGGTAGACCCGTCATTTTAGAAATCTAACTTACGGTCTTACCTACTATTGATCATTATTAGATTCTCGCTTGCAGCCTTTGATACCGAGCATTGAATTTGAATTATATATCAAATAACAGATTGTTCACTGAGAAATATTTTTCCCACTAATTATTTGTTTGGGCAGCTTTGGCAAATACCTATGACATATATTAGTATCAAATATAATGAAAACACTACAAGAAAAATGACCAATTCTCATGAAAAATTTCTACTAAAAAATATTCTTTTGCACGGAAAAATTTTTCTCACGAGCTTTATGTTACGAGCCTATAGCATAATGATCCAAGAGACCCGAGAACTTTAGGCAAAAAAGAAGACCAATAGGACTAGGGACTTCTTATGGGATATTGTAATAAATAAGTACTCTTGTCTTGTTGTGTACGATCCAGCCCAAGAGTGGCCTGTGATCAAGGATATATATGTAGCAAACAAAGAAAAGGGAAGAAATCAGAAAAGTATTCTCTTGCCCCAACTCTCTCTGCTCTCTCCCTCAACTTCTCTTCTCTGACTTCTCTCTTCCTCTAATTCTCTTCTCTATTTCTCTATCTCTGTCTCTATTCTTCCCTTCCTCTGCTCTATTCTGTTATTCTATCTCTCCGTAAATTCAGGTTCCTAACACTTATACCCACGTATACTCATGTTTACGTGGGTATAAGGCTTGTGGAAATATTTTTTTCGTGAGAATTTTGTGAGAATTGGTCATTTTCTTATAGTGACAGTACAGGTAACAATAAGAAAAACAAAATATATTCCAGACAAGTGGATCATAAACGTAAAATGTTTACAAACAAGTGATACTATAAACAATTTAATTGTTGATATGTCAGAGACCATATGTTACTATGCCCCAGGTTTTCAGAAATTACTCAATAATTAATCCGAATTCAATATTCAATTAACTTCATTATAATTTACATACGTCTAGCAAAATTAATTAATAATATGTTTGAGTTTAATAAAATTTTATAATATCTAATAAATGAATTGACTTCCAACTTGAGTTGCTCAGCTCACGTAAGCCTATTAGCCTTGGGAGATTCTTCTTTCTTAATAACTTCTTTGCAGCTTAGTGACTGTAGTAATTGCAAATCATTGCCCACTTGGGCGGCTGCCATTGCTTCAACATCTCACTATTGAAGGATGAATGGAATAAGGAGCATTGGCCCCGAATTCTTTGCGCTAGATGAATCTGGTTGTAAAAGTTTTCAGTCTCCTAAGACTTTTAAAATTTGGGGAAATGTCACAATGGGTGGAGTGGATACTACCCGAAGCTGAAGGCAAAGAATTTCCCTGTCTGGAAGAGTTTTCTATTGTCAATTGTCCAGTATTGAAAGGGAGTTTACCAAAGAGACTTCCATCTTTGATGAAAATGCAGATCACTAAATGTGCTGAAAAGCTTGTACTGCCACAGGCTTCGGAACGTTGTGGACGGAAGTTAGAAAATCCTTATGGGGACCCTAAAAAGAGGAAAAGAAGTAATGATTTTCACCCAATAAATGGGAAAAGAAGCAATGATAATCAGCCAGTTGCAGCAACTTTATCAAGTGAAGAGGAAGATGATAATGAGACAGCACCTTAATAATCAAGTGAAGATGGAGATATGCTGTCATCCTTGAATTTGAATGTTTCAAGCATTAACGGGGCAGAATTAATGGAACTGCCAACTGACTTGCACAGCCTCAGAATTGAGAGACATGCTTCGAAGGAGCTACCTAGAGAATTTTTGGAGAGATCTGCACTTCAACATTTATACATCATTGATTGTTTTTCCCTCAAAATCTTTCCCCAGTCCCCTACATTGAAAACACTCCACATTCAAAACTGCAAAAGCTTAAAATTTCCAAAACCTAAGAGAGTGATGAACCTAGATGCACACCTTGAAGATTTATGTTTAGGGAGTAGTTGTGATTCTCTCAAAATTTTCCCATTGAATTACTTCCCAAAACTTAAAGCTCTTAATCTGTGGGACTGCACAAATCTTGAACATCTCTCAATTGAGGAGGGATTGCAAAATGAACTTCACTTGAATCCCTGGAAATCAAAGATTGTCCAAATTTGAGGTCCTTTCTTGGAGAGGAATTTCAGACTCCAACACTGACATCACTGGTTTTCTACAAGTGCAAGAGTCTCAAGTCACTGCAAGGACTGCAAAGCCTTAAATCTCTTCAGTCGCTGTATGCTAACCATTGTCCAGCACTGGAGTCACTTCCTGTGGAGGGCTTGCGTAGCCTAATTACACTTTGCATCTCCTTTTGTGACAAAATCACTCCCCACAAAGAGTGGAGGTTACATGAACTTCATTCTCTCTGTCATTTTGAGATTGAAACTGGGTGCCAATATATGGAGTCATTCCCTGACGAAGGCATATTACTACCAAAATATCTTCGCTCTCTACGTATCAGCAATCTTCCGGATCTTAAATCCCTGGAGAGAGAGGGGTCTTCGAGAGCTCACTTCTTTGCAAAAACTTGAAATAAACTGCTGTGACAAGCTCGATTCCTTGCCAGAAGATAGGCTGCCTTCCTCCTTGTCCTCTCTAAGTATCACATGCTGTTCTCGGCTGAATAAGAAGCTTCAAGACAAGAAAGGCGAGGAGTGGTCCAAGATAGCTCATATTCCTTTCATCCATCTTGATGAGGTAAAATTCTCCTATATAAACAACTCTGGAATGAGTCCTTTTAAAATTTGTATTAGTTAACAAGGATGCTAATGATTTACTAAAAGCCTGATATTCCTTTGCATTTTCAGGACAGCGATTAATGGAATTTGCTTGTCTCTATTTCAAACAAGGCACATTATTTTCTGCAGGTTTGTAATCTTAATTCATATTCAACTTTATTTCATTTCATTTTTCAGTTCTTTATTCAGCTAACTATCTCTATTTCAAACCAGGCACATTGATGTTAATTGTGACTTGTGAGGCCAATCGAAATAATCGTTACAGACAATTAAATAGCATGGTTCTTTTTTTCATTGTTTCTGGTATTTATTAAAACATAGTGGAAGTATTTCCTTTTTCATTCATTTTTTTCAGATATTCATCTATTATTAAGGGAATTAACCTTAAGCATTGTCTATGAAAAAAATAAGCTTCCTATAACTGACATACGTACTGCAGAGATGGGGTAGCACGAAGTGCTTACTGTGTGTACGTGAAATTGAGTCAAAAGACCATCTCTATTTCTCTTGCGCCTTCTCTTTTTCTTTGGATAAATTAAAGTTTTAGCCAAACCAAGAAACCTAAAGAGACTTTATGATTCATAAATAAATAAATAATAGCCAATTCTGAACTGCATTTTTACAATCTGTTATTTTGAATTCAGCACTACTAACACTTCTTTTGCATAATATTTAGCAAAACATTTTGCCAGACTACATTCAATTACTTGGTTCTTGTCACATGATTAATGTTGGTTTACAAGTTTGATGTTTCATGTAATGTTGTTTTACACCAGAATGATCGCATCAAAATCAGTTATTATCAAAATGCTTGGTTTTGGTAAACAATTTTGTAGGTCTCTTTACAGTACGGTATGCACAAAATAAATCATTCATTTCAAGCTTTGGTGGTTTCGCTGTAAGCACTTTTCTTGTTTTGATACTTTGCAGATGACAAAGGCTGACAGATTTTCTTCTGTGGAATTAATCACTGCTTTCCTGTCTCACTGGTCCCTATAC
Source organism: Microcos paniculata (assembly GCA_030664755.1). NCBI lineage: Eukaryota > Viridiplantae > Streptophyta > Magnoliopsida > Malvales > Malvaceae > Microcos > Microcos paniculata. The sequence goes on along the minus strand of CP131458.1, from coordinate 43,225,717 downwards.
GTCATGCTTCCTGGAGGCTTTGAAAGATTGTCAAAAGAATGCATTGAGATATGCAGAAATGGGAGTGAAATGAAAGTAGATGTTTGTGGATTGGTGCTAGACTTGCTTGGTATCAATGTGATGTTTATATGAACTTTCTATGCTGCTGTGTAAATACTGAATACCATCTGTTACTTTTGCTTCTGGGAGCATGTCCTTTTCTGCTTTCTTTTGTAATTTCTGTTCTGGTTGGAGTTTTCCCTTTTGCAGCTGTGTTCCTATGTACGGTAACTAGCTTTTGTTGCTATGAACTTCTGCATCTTTGTGTGACTTTTAAATAAATCACTCTTGCCTTAGCTAAAAATATGTACTATGTATAAAAACTATGCACAAGATACTTTTGAATGTGTTTGCAATCAGTTTTATCTCGCTTGGACTTTATATATCTTCTAATGCTTTGGCTTTTTTGGCCAGCATCCTTTTAATGGTTGGCGGCTATTGAAAAATAATGCAATCAACCAAGGTGAATTTTTTCCCCTGCAATACAGAGTTGTTCATTTCTTTGAGGAAAATGGTATATGGCCACCCTACAGAGTACAGATTCACACGGGCCTTATATTCCCAGCATTAGTAGTGTCCTCGTCTATTGAAATATAACCGAATTTCTTAGCTTATCATTTGATCTTGAAGTTGCATTTTTGTCAATGATTTCATCTGTTATAAAATACTAAGCAGGGTGCAAGATATGAAAACACCAATGGTCTACCTCCAAGCCTATAACTACGTTTACCTTCTAATTAATTCAAGGTCTTTCAAACCTGAATCTTGACAACAATGAATTAGGCCATGCATTATATGAATGAGGATTGAAATTGAATTTACCACTTTACTCAATGTTCTTTTTTAATTATTAAAGTTAAAAGGATCCCTGTATGAGAAAGATAAAAATTTTGACTGTTGGAGGCCTGCAATTTAATTGATGAATAATTTACCTGATCAAGCATAAGGCCTCTTTATTGATTCAATTGGAATCCACAGCAGCCATGCATATCATATAGTAATTGGAATGCTTCAAACCTTTTGCACTTTTTTACGCTTACCATGTCCTTTTGAAACCATGCATGCATGGCTTTGAAAATGATCAGAAAGATGATTGGATTCAGAGTAGTCAACTTTCAGTGTTTCCACTTCTGGTGAAACAACGTTGTATGTCATGTTCTAATATGTGATTGAAATGGCATGCAAAAAATATAACAGATCATATCAATTTTGTGGTTAATCTGGCATTAGCACTTAGCAGTCTCATGTTTGATGTTTTGTAGATAATATAACAGGTTCTAACAGACTTTCTAGTTCCTGTGGGTTTGGATTGCTGCTTTGCTCTCCGTCACTAGCTAGTTCCCGAATGAGATTTCAACATTCTATGTGCTGTCATAAACTCATAATGGCCACATTTTTCCTCGTTAAATTTGCGTTTTAGGGATATTTTATCCTCTGCAGATGTCTTTTGCAGCTCTGTTGTTCTGCACTGTGACTAGCTATTTCTAAATTCTGGTGTGTTACTACTTTCTACTTGTTTTATAGTAGCATCAAAATTTCTAAACCAATGAATTTATTTTCTTTATTGGAGGCAAAAAGGGTGACAAGAGCCAATCTTGAATCAACTTTGGCCTTGGCAAAGCCTACGATCCCAGTCAGAATATGATCCCTTTCCAAAGTGGACTACTAGTATTATCTAAGAAAGTGTTAATCCATCATCAACTCAGGCCCAGGAATTAGATAAGAACTAGACCTATTGCCCGGGCTACACCTCGGGCTTTATATTTTTTTATCAAATTCTCAAATTAATATTCTTTTAAAATTTAAAAATAAAAAAAATAAGAATATTAATGAAAAGACGACACATGTCCTCTAAAAATGTAAGAGCTTCAAAATAAGGAATAAGGATCATCTAACTATATCAGTTATAGGATCAACCAATAAAATTTTACCAACTCAAAATAATTACTAAAATTTAGCCCATAATTTTAAAAAATAAGATTTAATGGGTAAATTCTGAAATTAAGGATATTAGTAGAGGTAGGGTATTAGTAATTGTAGAAAAACCTTTTTGTTGATAATATTTTATTGGTTAGTCCTATAGATGACATGATGAGACGAATCATAAAATAATTTCTCTTAAATAAGATTGTATGTTTATATTTATTTTATATATTTTATTATTTTTTAAATTATTTTGATGATATAATGGTTGACTCTATATCTTGTCTTGAAGAATAAAATGAAAAAAAAAAGATCCACCCAATCAGGTGATATCAAGTACCACTAAAAGAATTTTAGGCCTTATAGTATATATGTATATAAAGAAAAAATGAAAAAAAAAAAGTAAACGTAAAAAAAATCAAAAAAGAAAAAATCAAAAAATAAAAAAGGACCAATGGAAGACTGACAAATGCCCCCCAAAAAAAGTAAAAGTAAAAAAAAATTGAAAAGGCAAAAAAAAAACCAATGGAAGCTGATAAATTCTTCTCATATAATGTGAGGCTAGCTTGATAGTTATATAGATACAGATACAGATATATAATATATAAATATAATATAGTAATACATAGTAATATATACTACATATATTAGAATAAGTAATATATATATATATAATATTAAATATTTAAATCAAATAAATATGATACAATATTAAAACAATAACATTATTCTATAAAACTAATACTTAAAAATAATATTTAAATAATAATATAAATATATATAAATATTTAATAGTAATATATAGTAAAGTAATATACAATAATATATACTATATATATAATATTTTAAGTATTATATATAGTATAAGTAAAAGATATATAATATTAAATATTTAAATTAAATAAATATGATAAAATTTTAAAAAAATATAAAATAATATTATTATATAAATTTAATATTTAAAAATAATATTCAAATTATAATATAAATAAATATATAAACATACTAAATATATTAAACATTTATACTAAATAAATATTATAAAATATTAAAATAGTATTATTCTACAAAAATTAATATTAAAGAATAATATTCAAATAATAAAAATATTATTTTAAATATAACGATTAAAAAAATAAAAAAAAGAGAAAATTTTAAAAAAAAAGGAGAAGGCCAATGGGGAGGTGACAAATGTCCCCCCACATTCTAGGCCTCTCCTTAAGATATAGTTATAGATTCATATTTCATACTTGTACTTCTACACCTTATGTCTACATTTGTCAAAGCCTACTTTTTCTTTACTTTTTATTTATATAAATTATAGCTTGTTTTTACTTTACATTCTATCTTTTTCTTTATTTTTATATTCTATAATTATATTCTATAATATAAATTTCTATATAGAAATAAAACAAGAGCTCTAAAGAGATACTCAAATAAAAGAAGAAAGAATATCACGTCGATTCCGCTCAAAAGGGGTTTTTTTTATTTCCAATTTTCGCAACCCGGCCTAGTCAGTACCCGGCCGAGCTCTTTTTTTTTTCAACTCAAATAAATCATTTTTTATATGATTCCGCGATCCGACTTCTTGTAAGAAAAAAATCTTGTTATTGGACTAAATCAACAATCAAAAGCAGAAAAAAGACTATTTCTGTTCCTATGATATAGAATCTAAATATCATTTCTATTCTTTCTTTTCTTCCTCTTTCTTTATATTTAGTTATTTAAATGAAATAACCACTCTTGTCCTAATTTTATCAAGTTCTGGCAAAAGGCGGCAAGACTCTAATTTTCAGGATTTTTGATGCTCCTATCTTGTGATTCTATCTTGATCTTGATTTCGTCCAATTCCCCTATTCGACAAACGTTCCCTTTCTATACAATAATCGGATTGTAGCGGGTATAATTTAACGGTAAAAGTGTGATTCATTCTATTAATCCCCTTAATAGTTAAGGGGCCCTTTGGTTTGATTCATATTCCGAACAAAAACTTTATTTCTTAAAAGATTTAAGCCTTTACCTCTCAACAAAAGATTTGAGGAAGATTATACATTCTCATGATTTGTATCCATCAATTATATTATTATATTACAAATTGAAAAATTGGATTAGGAAATTATGAAACTTAAATTTTTTTTTGAACTGGATCAATACTTCCAATTGAATAACTATGAGGAAAAGATCCATGGATAAAGATAGAAAAGTGCATTTCTAATCGTAACTAAATCTTCAATTTTTTTTGATAGGATAAGATTGGAGCAAAATAGCTATTAAACAATAACTTTGGTTAACTAGAGACATTTACATCTTATTTTAGCCGGGTGGAAATACAATGCTTTTCCTAAAAATTTTCTCAAATAGGAATAGAGAAAGAAGTAACTAGAAAAATTGTTAGAATCCCACTCTTCTAGAAGGATCATCTAGAAAGCGAATTTTTGAATTTTTTGAATGGATTCAGATAGAAAAGCTAATACAGATGTTATGGGCTGAATTTGTATTTCGTTTCCACCATTTTTTAATATTTTCTATTTATTTCTTCTTTTTTTTGAATTTATCCATTTTCCGTAAAGGAGCCAAATGAAATAAAAATTTCTTCGGTTTTGAATTAGAGACGTTAAAAATAATGAATCAACGTCGACTATAATCCTTAGCCTTCCAAGCTAACGATGCGGGTTCAATTCCCACTACCCGCTCCATATTCTAATTCTATTTCTATCTATTTGGATTTTTATTAATTCAATGATGCATTGATTAATGCATCATTGAATTGAATTAATAAAAGTAAATAATAAATATGGTGCTATTTGATAAACTAAAAAAATTAAGTGTTGAAAAATAAGTACTTAAAAATTTAAGTATTGAATTTGTATATAAAAATTGTTTGATAAATAAATGTTGAATATAAATATATTGTTTGAAAACCATAAATGTTGAAAATTTTTAAAACTCATTAATGTCTAAAATAAAGGTAATTTAGTATAAAAGGAAAGTTTTTCCAATTAAAACCATTAATTTTTTTACTATTCAATGATAAGTAGGTCTCCACCTACTTTTTAAATTCAACATTTTTTTGTTAAAAAAATTCTTTTAAGTATCGGCTAGTAAAAGTTATCAAATATGTTAAAAATCTAAAAGTGTTAAAAATTTTCATTTTCAACTGTTTGGAAATTTTTAAAAGTTTATTAAACAATCCCAAGTCAATTTTTTTTGGGTGTTTTAATGGGATTGAAATTGATTTTATCACTTAGTTGTGGACCATCTACCATGGACTGAACTATATCAGCTCAGGCAACTCAGAACGAAAATTCTTAGTATGAGACAAGAATGAGGTGATGGGGGATGCTGGCATCTAGAAAGATCATAAAGCAAGGTAAATGGCAGCAATGGGTGTTAAAATCAATGGGTATATTTTTCTCATTTTTTGAGTAAAAGGGCCATCCAAAAAGATCATAAACCCATGGATATATGAATAATCATTTCAAAATTGATTTTATATGAACGATAAAATCCGTTAGACAAGAATGCTTTTCCTGGAAATTGTTTGATTTTGTAGAGTGTTTGGACTGGTGATTACAGGTTGATTATCTTGCAGAGGCGTCAAATTCAGTTACTATATGCAATGCTTTGAAAGGGATATAAAGCGGAATTGTGTCAAGACAGTTGGGAGTCATTCAAGAAACCTTTTGAGAGTGGAACGTGGCCTTGACATGGTCAGGGTACTCTTCGAGCGGATTTTAGCGACAGCGTAAGAACCCCAATGCCCATATTCAATTGAAACATGATAATTCAATTATTACCACTCCTATGACCATGAACCAAACGCCATGAGCCATTTCACATTTCTAGATTCATGTTTTCCATTCAGTATGAGACATTATATCTAATTTGAAGGTAGAAATCAAGCAAGTGATAGTATTGCAAATTGTAGATATAAGCAGACTGCAATTAGTTGTAAGGTTGAATTGTTGGATGAGTCTTAACACTCAACTGATCTTTTCTTGACGGGGGTAATTCCTTAAAAGATCCTGCTTTCCAAGGCCTATAAACAGGTATTTGAACCTCATCATGGGTGGCCAATCTGGAAAGCAGTAGCTGCTGGGATGTATACCCTCCCAACAATGGCGCAGCTGTTGAGAAAGCTAAATGAAGATGGTTAGTTCATGCATGATTTGGTATTCTCTTCTGTTTCTATTGGTTCATCCCATTAGAGAGCGGTGTTTGGTGGTGCAAAGTAAACTTTTCTAGCATTATTTATGTGACCCATGGTAGATTTAGCATTAGTTCAATTGTGATCATATTTAGTTGTGATGTTTCCTTTCCTCTAGTGAGATGGTCAACAATTAATTATAGATCAGTAGAAAGATACAGTTCAGTCTCTAGCATAGGGCTTGGCCTGCAATAAACATGATGGTTCAATATTGGATTAGGTTGTGTCTTTGATCATGTTTGAAGACCTGTAGCCTTGAATTTTAATTGGTTCCTGTCCCAAAAATATTATACTTGCATTGATATTTGATCTTATATATCTCAACTTCCTTTTCTTGTAGAGCCTTCGGCAAGGATTCAAATGCAAAACTATGTAGCGGCATCTGCTACTGTCATTTCATACATTGACAGACTCTTCCTTTCAAGAAAATTGGCTATAGATTGGTAAAAGCTGTGACTCAGTTGTATTCTTAGCTTCCAGTACCTGTAATGTGGCTTACAGGGACATGCATCCGATCGGTAGTCCAGTTTATCATGATATTCTCATTTATTTTTCTCCCAGTTTGTACAATGATGCATGTGTATAATGTCCTTCAGCCCGGTTCAAGTAACTGAATGTCAAAATCAGAAGTTATTCCTTCTGTATTTCTTTTATGCAAGATAAATTATACCTTTAGAAAGGTTTTGGTATCTAATTTGCTGATAAAGATAATGTTGGCTTTAAAGGCTTCAAAGTTTAAATTTTTCTGATTTGCTTGTTCGGACAGAACAAAGAAAAACTGAAGGAAAATTAGAATGAAGGCTAATCTGCCATTAACTTCATTCATCTTTAACTTATATACAGCAGCTATAAGTTCAAAATTTGAACCAATAACAACTAGCTAAAATACCATCATTACAAAAAAGTACTAATCACATCAGCTGTCATATTACAAAATTCAAAAAATTACAACAGCTAGAATTGGCTCCAAAAATATATCAGCCACCTTCAAACTTGCTCAAAGTCAGTCCGCCAATCTTCAAAACGATCATCGGCCAGCTCCAAGACAATAATCGACCAACTTCAAAAGGTGATCGGCCAACTTCAAAAGGTGATCGGCCAACTTCAAAAGATGATCGGCTAACATTAAAAGATAATCGGCCAACATTAAAAGTGATTGGCCAACTTCAAGATGATAATCGGCCAACTTCAAAAGTGGTTGGCCAACTTCAAAAGTGGTCGGCCAACTTCAAAAGGTGATCGGCCAACATTAAAAGTGATCTTCAATGGCTGAACTTTGCTGTCTTTCAACCACAGCAGTCTTCACTTCAACACTCCTCCTTGGTTGAAAGGCAGCAAACTCCAAGTTGAGTTCTTAAGTGCTCAAATCTTTTCCTCAGCAAAGCTTTAGTGAGAATATCAGCAAGTTGTTCCTCAGAACTGCAATAAACAACTTCCACATAACCAAGCTTCTCAGCTTCTCGGATAGCATGAAACTTCACATTAATATGCTTGGTTCTGCCATGATGCACTGGATTTCGAGTAATAGCAATGGCTTATTTGTTATCAACCATAATCCTGGTAGCTACAATTTGTGGTTGCATCAAATCTTCAAGAATTTTTCTTACCCAAATAGCCTGATTGGCTGCTGCAGCAGCTGAGATATACTCAGCTTCAGCTGTGGACTGAGCCACCACTTCCTGTTTTTTTGAATTCCAGCAGAACACACAACTTCCAAATGAAAATGCATAACCAGAAGTGCTTTTAGAGTCATCAACACTTCCAGCCCAATCACTGTCTGAAAAACCAGTTAAGAGACTGCTTTCCTCCTTCAAGTAACAGATACCATAGTTTGCAGTCCCTTTAATGTACCTTAAAGCTCTCTTTGCAGCTCCAAGATGGACTTGTGATGGTTCCTTCATGAATCTTGACAGCAGACTAGTTGTAAACATCAAATCTGGTCTTGTGGCACATAAATACAATAGATTTCCAATCAAGCTTCTGTATACAGTGGCATCTGCAGATTCACTGCCATCACTCTTGCTCAGCTTCTCATTTAGAATTAAAGGAGTTGAAACAGACTTGCATTTGTCCATATGAAACTTTCTTAGAACCTCCATAGCATATTTCTTTTGAGAGATAAACACCCCTCCAACAATCTGATGAATTTCCATTCCAAGAAAGTACTTCAACTCTCCCAAATCTGACATTTCAAACTCCTCCTGCATACAGGCGTTAAATTGATTCACAGCAACCAAATCACCACCAGTGACCAGCAAATCATCAACATAAACTGAAATAATCAATTCCAATTGATCATTCTTCTTCTTTATAAACAATGTAGCTTCACTCTCACTCTTTTCAAATCCATTTTCCTGCAGATAAGCATCAATCCTGCTATACCAGGCTCTTGGTGCTTGTTTCAAGCCGTAGAGTGCCTTGTGAAGCTTATACACCTTGTCTTCACTTGTTGGAATCTCAAACCCTTCTGGTTGCTCCACATAGATGTCCTCATCAAGAAAACCATTCAGAAATGCAGACTTTACATCTAAATGGAACATTTTCCAGCCAAGTTTTGCTGCCAAGGCAATCAGCAGTCTGATAGTGTCCAATCTGGCAACAGGAGCAAATGTATCAGTATAATCCACTCCCAGCTGTTGTGCATAACCTTTAACCACCAGCCTTGCCTTCAATCTGTTTATAGAACCGTCAGGATTAAGCTTGGTTCTATAAACCCACTTAACACCAATGGTTTTCATGTTACTTGGCCTTTGCACCAGTTGCCAAGTACCATTTTTCTCAATCATGTCTATCTCCTCCTGCATTGCTTTCTTCCAACTTGAGCTTTTCACAGCCTCACTAAAGTTTGCAGGTTCAGTTACAGCAATGTTGCAGGACTGGTAAATTTGTGCAAGTGTTCTGGTGCCTCTGACAGGTTCTTCATCAACATCTTCATTTTCAGTTTCAGCTTCAAGCTCAATTGCAGTTTGCCTTTGATTTTGAATTTCACCTTTCTCCCAATTCCATTTGCCATCTTCATCAAAGACAACATCTCTACTAATAAAGATCTTGCTGGTTACAGGATTGTAAATTCTGTAACCCTTAGTCACCAAACTGTAACCAATGAACACTCCAGATTGACTTTTTTTGTCAAGTTTGTCTCTCTTGACACTAGGAATCAATGCATAACATATGCATCCAAATACCTTGATGTGATCCACAGCAGGCTTCACTCCAGACCAAACTTCATATGGAGTTTTATCTTTGACAGCTTTTGTTGATAATCTGTTTAACAAATAGACAGCAGTGTTTACTGCCTCTGCCCAGAATTTCTTTGGTAAGTCTTTCTCAAACAGCAGACACCTAGCCATCTCCATCACTGTTCTGTTTTTCCTCTCACACACCCCATTCTGCTGTGGAGTGTACACAACAGTGAGCTGATGCTCAATGCCATAATCTGCACAAAACTGCTCAAATTTATCAGAGGTATACTCAGTGCCATTGTCTGTTCTGAGTAGCTTCAACTTACAGCCACTTTGATTTTCCACCAAGGCCTTAAATTTCCAGAATGCTGCTGCTACATCACTTTTTTGCTTAAAAAAATATACCCAAGTTATCCGAGACAGATCATCAATGAACAATGCAAAGTATCTGCTGCCATTCAAAGAGGGTGTCCTATGAGGACCACAAATATCAGAATGAACAAGCTGGAGCTTCTCTGATGCTCTCCAAGCTTGTCCTGAGGGAAAAGGCAGCCTGCTTTACTTTCCAAGCTGACAAACCTCACAAACTTCCTGGTTTGTCTCAATTTCAGGCAGAGTTCTCACCATTTCTTTCTTTTGCAAATAGCTCAAAGATTGATAGTTCAAATGTCCTAGCCTTTTGTGCCACAAATATGAACTATCCTCAGCATGAACTAATGCATTATCAGTTTCTAAGCTTAAATAGAAACTTCTATCAACCATAGGCAAAGTCATCAGTTCACAACCAGCAGGGTCAAAAATAATGCATTTTCTACCCTTAAACAACAAAGCATAATCCATCTCCACTAGCTGACCAACACTCATAAGATTTTCAACAATATCAGGTACATAAAGAACATCCGAGACAATTTTAGTACCTGTTGGAGTCTCTACAAGGACATCTCTTCGGCCAAATGCTTCCAAGAACTTGCCATCTCCAATATTCACTCTGGAATGGAATGACTTGTCAAGAAACCTGAACATTTTCTCATCAGAAATCATGTGATAAGTGCAGCCACTGTCAACAAGCCATCTTTGCTGGTTTGTGTTTGAACTGACGTAGCAGCTAGCCATGAAAAACTACTCTTCCTGCTGTTGGTTGTTCTCAACAACCTGAGCTTGATTTGTTTGAAGCTGCTGTTGCTGTGTTTGAGGTTTGTTCTTACAAACTCTCTCCATGTGTCCCATCTTCTTACAAGCTCTGCACTGAATATCTGGTCTAAACCAACAATATCTTTCAGTATGTGTTGTTTTTTTACAGTGAGTGCAAGGGGGAAATTGCTTTCTGTTTCCATCCTTGCTGTTCTCACCACCTTTTCTATCTTTCCCCTTCTTATCACCTTGTCCTTTCATGCCTCTTCCAACTACAGAGTTCTTTTGGTTCCCTTTTGCCAGCATAGCTCCCTTGACTGCTTGTTGGTTTCTATTTTCTCTTCTTTGCTTAAGAGCATACAATGCATTGATCAATTCGGCAAGGGAAATCTCAGTGATATCTTTGGAGTTCTCAATGGAGGAGACTGTAGGCTCATACTTCTCTGGTAGAGTGTTCACAATCTTCTCAACAACTCTCTTCTCAGTGTATGTTTCATCACCAAGAATTTTGATCTTGCTGACCACATCAGTGACTCTGTCAGCATATTGCTTCACTGATTCATCATCTTTCATTCTGAGGTTCTCAAAGTCCCTTCTAAGATTGACCAACTGCCTCTTCATGGTTTTGTCTAAACCCTGGAACTCTTCCTTCAACAAATCCCAAGCAACTTTTGCATTTGCACAAGTCATAATCCTTGTGAAAATGACATCGGAAACTCCATTTTGCAGGATTGCCAAAGCCTTGAATCCTTTGGCAACTTCATCAGCATGCTCTTTGATTTGAGCCAAAGTGGGGTTAGCTCTGAGCCGTGCTGGTTCTCTTCCACTCTCCACAATATCCCAAAAGTTATTTGCCTGCAGATATGTCTTCATTTTAACTGACCAAATGTGGTAGTTCTCTCCTGTGAACTGAGGTGGAGCTGGAACTACATTGCTGCTGCCTGAGGATGCCATAAATGAGGTTTAAACAGGTAAGGTTTTGGTGATTTTAAGGAGATTTAATGCCTTACACTCTCTTGTTTTCTCACGTAGGTGACAGGCCCTTAAGAACAATAATAGCTCTTGATACCACTTGTTGGCTTTAAAGGCTTCAAAGCTTAAATTTTTCTGATTTGCTTGTTCGGACAGAACAGAGAAAATGAAGAAAGAAAAACTAAAGGAAAATTAGAATGAAGGCTAATCTACCATTAACTTCATTCATCTTTAACTTATATACAACAGCTATAAGTTCAAGATTTGAACCAATAACAACTAGCTAAAATACCATCATTACAAAAAAGTACTAATCACATCAGCTATCATATTACAAAATTCAAAAAATTACAGCAGCTAGAATTGGCTCCAAAAATATATCAGCCACCTTCAAACTTGCTCAAAGTCAGTCCGCCAATCTTCAAAACGATCATCGGCCGGCTCCAAGACAATAATCGGCCAACTTCAAAAGGTGATCGGCCAACTTCAAAAGATGATCGGCCAACATTAAAAGATAATCGGCCAACATTAAAAGTGATCGGCCAACTTCAAGATGATAATTGGCCAACTTCAAAAGTGGTCGGCCAACTTCAAAAGGTGATCGGCCAACATTAAAAGTGATCTTCGATGGCTGAACTTTGCTGTCTTTCAACCACAGCAGTCTTCACTTCAACAGATAATTTGATTCCGTCATTAAATTTCATCCTACTCTGTCATTCACTGAAAAATTGTGCTGTTATTACTTAAAACTGGATGAGAAATGAAATCTTCCATACTATTTAGTTTTATTAGAAGTTAAAAAAAAAAATTTTGTATTCGAGGTTATAAGTTAGTTAACCTTTTTATTATGTCTTTTTGTTGAAGTTAGCTGTGACCATGGTTGAGCAGCAGCAAGGTCCTCATCTCTGTCAAATTCATATTGCTTCAATTTTGAAGAAGTTTTTGAAGAACAACTAAGTTTTTGTTGAACCATGAAGATGTCTACTGCTTTGGGGGGAATTTTTGAAGTAATTTTTTAAAAATACTTGCTGATATTTTGTTTGTACTTATCTATGCAAGTTACTTGATGTGATTAGCACTTATAATGATGTTTTTACTGTTCCTTTACCTTTAATTTGATTTCAAAGTGTAAATTCATGTATATAATCTCTAATGCAATACAAGGAAGCTGATTTTAGCTTTCATAACTTCAGTTCATATTTTTCTTAGTTTTTTGCTATTTTCTTCTTGTTTCTGCAAAACTAAAAGTTTCTGTTTTAAGTTTATACTTGCTGCCAAACCAACACTTTTTATGATAAGCAAGGCTCAGTTTATATATGGTTTTAATTAATTATTGATTTTGTAGAATAACCTTTAAAATGAGTTCAAATATGTCCACTATGTGTTAAATAAATTAGGACCAACGAAGAGATTAACTTGCCAATGGAAATTCCTATTTTCTTATAAACTTTTTCTTTTCTTTTCTTTTCTTTTTTTTTTCATGTGTGCAAGTGTTCACTATGTCGATTCAACACAGAACTCTCTCATAAAAACATGGCTTGACAAACAAAGTTCCAACATTTACTACTCCATTGCAGGTCCTTCTGATGATGTCTGATATATATTCTTCACCCACAACTGCTTCAAACTTTTTCCATCTTTTTAGGCTTAGCATCTCCTTTTAGAACAATGCTGTGGAATGAAATAGTTGATAGGATTCAGATTTCAGATTAGTCAATATTCATGTTTGCATCAGGTCATGAACAACTTTGTAGGACTCGTTATATTTGTTTCTCATACGGACTTTCCATACAGATATTGTACTCAAGAGAGTAGAGAGTAATTAGACCCACAATGAAGAACATAGATAAGCTTTTGTCGGGGGATGAGTGAAAAGAAGGAAAATGTACGCAAGAGAGGCACTAGAAAAATGTATATATGCATTTTATTTTCCTTGCTAATTAAATATCTTAATTAGTTGACTTTCTTGTATCTTTCCTTATTTGATAATGCTAAATGCTTGTTGTTTGAAGTTTTTGTTTGAAATGAACTTCATATGATGGTTTATTTTCAAAAAAAAAAAGCTTCATATGATGGTTCTGTTTTGGATGTTCTTCCAAGAAAATATGTCAAGCATATTTTTCAGTTAATTTTTTTTCGAGATTCCAATTATTCACCCATATTATGGCACAAAATCAAAATTTCATCTTTTTCTATACTTAAATTGGATTAGAAATGAAAACTTCCATATTATTAAATTGTTTGAGGTTATGACTTAGCTTAACGTTTTTATTATGGTTTTATGATAAAGAAAGCTCACTATATGACTTTAATTATTGACTAGGAAAATTACTCGCGCTTGCGTTGCGGGTTTTCATCAATTTAATCCTATTTATTTTATAAGTAAATGAAGTAAGAGTATAAAGCTTATGTATTAAGATATTCAAAATAAAAGTAAAATTTTGAAATGTAAACTTGAACTAAATATTGTTTATTTATTTATTTTTTGAAGTGAATAAATAGGAAAACATAAGACATAAAAATACATGTAAAAGAAGTAAACTGTAACAACAATTTGTAAATCCTGATCAATGATTAGTTGAATCGATTATGACAAAAAAAAATTATAAATCCTAATTTACTCAAATTTGGAACTTCAACTTCCTCTAGTTGGATCTAACAGAGCATCCAATAAAGGTAGAGTAGGTCTTAAAGCGGGACGAACAATTAGACCTTGAGTCCTTACCCACAGCAAAGGTTGAAAGTAGGATTTGGTGTTTACTTCGACTCATCTACCTTTTCATCATACCACATATAATCAAATACCTGCTACTGCCTCTTTTTTTCCCCTATTTTCTTCTTCCATTCCTTGCCCCTTCATCTTTCTTTCTGCTCTATCGCTTTTGAAATTTCCTGTTCCATAAACCCTTAACCTCCCAATTAGACTTGAAAATAAAACGCAAAACATTAGAAAGGGAGAAGGGGAAAAAAATCAAGAAGCGAAGGCTGAGATATGGATCAGAAACAAAGAGAGCTAGAACTTTGGAAAAAAATGAAAATGGAACAGAAAGATCCAGAAGGAAAATATGCAGAAAAAAAAAGTGATTAAAAAAATGGAAAGTTGCAACCACAACACACTGAACCGTGAGTGAAAGATGAATCATTAGATTTTGGGGATAAGTAAGAAGAAATGGAGACCCAAAGAGAGATGTAAATTTTTATTTTTAATATATCTCAAATTGTATTTAATGAATGGGCTATTAGAATTTTGTTTTTAATTTGTCTTTGATTTATTTAAAAGAATTGTATTTAATTAATATTTTACTAATTAAATATTAATGATGAGAGATAAAAAAAATGATGAGGTTGATGGGTTAGGAAGATTTCTTTAGGGATAAACATAATATAATGTATAGATTTTGTAGAATAACCTTAAAAATGAGTTCAAACAAAGGACCAATAAATTAGATGAACTTGCCAATGATGTTTCTGAATTCTGGCGTGGAATGTGTTTCTGCTTTCCAGATGTACCAAAATTTGTTTTTTGGTACATTGGACAGGGAAGGGGGAATAGGTCAGCGGGGTTAGAATCCACGGTCACCGCATGAACACAGCCAACTCTAGCCGCTAGGCTAACAGCCCGTGTTCGATGTACCAAAATTTTAAAACCATTGAATTTATTTTCTTTGTTGGAGGCCGAAACGGCGACAAGATCCAGTTGGAATCCAACTTTTGACCAAGGCAAAGCCCACCATTCCAATTACTAGTGGGAGTTAAAAAATAATCCATCATCGACTAAGGCCCAAAAAGTTGGATGTCACTGTCCATTTGTGGGTCCATTGATGATGGCCCATCGAAAACATTTTTTGATGTTGAACTTTAGCACTCTTTATCCCTCAGGTGCTATGTCAAATTTTGCAATTTCTCTCTCTATTTTTTTTTCTTTTCTTTTCTTTTCTTTATCCATTTTCTTTTACATTTTCCACCTAATCTTAATCTTAATAGTGTCAAGTCGGCATTGCATGATTAGGATTTATGAAGAAATTTCAACGCATTTTCCTCTTTACGGTCTACACAATTGCTGAACTTTGATCGGGACCAATGCACATATTTTCTATTTTGAAATCCCCACTTCTCCGATTGCTTTTCGAAGACACACCAAGTCACAAATATGTCTAGTGCATCACCCTTTTATGAAATTTTCCATATAAAATTAGACATGGTAATTTTGGACACGACACGATGACACGATACGGAAACGACACGAAGTTAACCGTGTTAGTGTTTGATCTTAACGTGTTTCGTGTTTTAATCGTGTCGACACGATTAAGATTAACGTGTCTCGTGTCTTAAGCGTGTCAAACACGATTAACACGTGTAAAACAAGTCTAATACGTTTAATTATGAAAATACCTTTTTAACCTTTAATATAATTAAAATATATTAAATTTTAAGTAATTTTTTATTTAGTTTAGGGATAATATAGAAATATTACATTATTTAATTTCTAAATTAATTTTAAAAATAATATTAAATCGTGTAATCGTATCGTGTCATAACGTGTTAGCCGTGTTAATCGGGTTAATCGTGTCGTGTCATGTTATACGATAATTAAACAGTTCCGTGTTCGTGTTTCATACTCTGACACGATTAGTTAATCGTATCGTGTTCGTGTTTGGCTAAATGGGTATTAATGGTGTATGTTGACACGACACGACACGAAAACACGAATTTCCATATCTATATAAAATACACTGATATATATAAAATGATACAAAAACCTTTTCAAGTAAACCAAAACCAAGTTGCAAATAGAAAACACAAATGTTAACATGCCAGATTCTTTACCATGTGAACATAGGTTAATTTATTTCCTTGAACAAAGCAAACCTCGAAAAGGAAGACAAACAAACAGGAAGACGAAGCTCCGGCAGGTGGACCAACTTCTAGCAAGTAGTACCTTTTAATGTAGAAAATCAATTTTTAAAACAAATAACTTACTGGGTACGATGAAGAAGATTATATAATTAAGTTGGCATGTTCATCATGAATATTTTTAATTTTTTTTTTTAACAAAAGTTTTAGTGTTTTACTTAAAATCATGCACGCTTTGTGAGGGTACTTTTGCCACTAAACTTATGTCTTTTTATAATCAAATGATGTTCTTCCAAAGTTGCTCTTCGCCAATGGCAAAAATAGCAGTACTTAATCTTGAACACTTGCCACGCATATGCTTCCGAAATCACATACACCATGTGCCCATGCCCTACCCACTTGACAAATTGTTAATAAGACTGTTTTACTCGTAGGATCTGTCGTATGCTCATGACAGTACATACCATATGAATATTCACATTCCATCCTTTTTTGGCTTTGCTAATGAAAAAATATTGCTCCATAAATCGTTTACTTTAATTTATAAAAAAAAATATACCAAAAAGAAGCAAACAAGTGTATAAAATTTTTTGTTTAATTAAGGAGTGTAACTTTTAAGAAAAAAAGTCTTCTTATTTTTCCAGGATAACAATGGTATTATATTATAGCAAAAAAATTTTGAAGAAGATCCGGTTTTTGATATGTTGTTGCTTCTGTCAAGCACATTATTATACTTCCATTTGATTCTTGGCTGCTTCTTTAAACAAAAAATGTCATATTCAATTAATTGTTAATAAATCTTCTCAATTAACTGTTAACAAATCTTCTAAGTTCTAACACATGATTCAACAAAAAGTCTCAAGTAAAATCTTTCACATTCTTTTGGATTTGCACTGATAATTCGTGTAAATCACGGTTCAATCATTTTATCTTTCTGACCATGTTTTTTTCTCTTACTCCATATATAGTACTCTAGGAATTATTTATACAAATATTGTCTTGTAATCCAATCAGTGCCATATTTTATTTGAAAATATTCTGTAAACTTTTTTTTTAGTCACAGGATTCCAATGTAAAATATTATGCAAATTTTTATTTTTTGTGTAATATATAGCTTGTCTATTACGGATGCAACTATAAATTTGTTATTTGTTTTGGTTTAATGGAGCCTTTAGCCTTTCGTCTAATTTAGGGTCAAATTGGTCAATAATAAAAAGTTGACGGTTTATTTGGGTAAAAAAAAGGTTATGGACTTATTTGGTTCACTTTTAAAAAGTTGAGGTTCAATTTGGGTTTTAAGTCATAAATAAATAATTTGAAATTAATTAGATTATTGATTTAGTCTAAAATACAATAAATATAAAGTCTACTTAAGCTAACAAACAAACAAACCGTACATAGTCCATATAGTCCCTAATTAAGTATTTTTATATGGTCTCCATTAAAAAGTCACAATCCCAAAAAAGAAATAAATTTTAAATCTTGTACACAATCTCTATTTAAAAGTCATGATCCCCAATTGAGTATCTATATATAGTCTCCAAAAGAGGAACAAATTTAAATAAAAAGTCACAATTCCTCAATTGAGTATTTGTATACAATCCCCATTAAAATGTTATGATCCCTAATTGACTATTTTTACATAATCCCAAATGAAGTATTTCTACATGGAGTACTTGTACGCAATAAACATCACAATTATTAATTGAGTATTTTTACATGGTTTTCATTTCATTTGTTCCCAATAAAGGAACAAAATTTAAATTTTACACTGTTTCCATTTAAAAGTTCATATTCTCAATTGAATATTTATACACGATTCTCATAGAATATTAGTAAAAGTTATATTATGGGTGTAATTCCTTTTTTTTACCTACTCCCATAAATAAATGGCTTAAAGTTCAAAATAAAAGGTTACGGGTTTATTTGGTTCATTTTTGAAAGGTTAAGGATCAATTTGGTTTTTAAGTCATAAATAAATAATCTGAAATTAATTGAATTATTGATTTAATCTAAAATACAATAAATATAAAGTCTACTTAAGCTATTAGACTCATGCATCATCTTGAAGAACAAGTCTTAGCGTAGTTGTCTTGGAACTCCAAAAAAAGCTCTAACCTTTTTTCTTTATTCTTAATTTTCTTATTCATTTTCAAAACTGCACATTAAAATATTTCAATTCATCAAAGTTGAAAAAAGACTACATGTAGAACATACTTGAAAGGGAAAGATAATAGTAGCAACTTTATGAAAAATTCTTTTATAAAGAAAGTTTGCATATGAACATACTAAAGGCACTTTCAAACAGAGTTTTTAGTAATTAGATATCTCAAACAGAACCAAACTCTCATCAAAGGTTTCAAATTATAGCTGTTAAGAAGCACAGATTATGTACAAGATTTCAAATTATAGTAAAATGCTTTATGACATCTAATCAAGAAAACTTAATTCACGCACGTGTCTACAAACATCAATATAAAGTAAGGTGGTGTAAGTTGTAATCTTAATTATTCTGTTTCAAACCAAAAATTGATACTACTATTTCAATAATGAACTATTTGTTATGAAAGTGGACTTCAAACGCCACAATTGAAGTTTTGAAATTATTGCTACAGTATGAATAGTACATATCACTATCGATGAATAGTGCATATTACTATTCATATATTAATTATGTCGGATGAATTATTGATGAATAGTACATATCACTATCGATGAATAGTGCATATTACTATTCATGTATAAAATATTCAAACCGTAGGGTCCACGTGCAAAATTTTCAAACTTTGCACAGTAACCTTTTTCGTTTATAAAAAACCCCGAAGCGCTGATGAAATGTTAAGAGAAAATTTCTTTCTCTTTCGTTTCTTTTTCTCTCTTCCTCTCTCTCTCTTTTTTCTTTTTCTATTATTACTTGCTTCTTGTTCCAATTATTATTAATACACTTCCACAACACGTTATCAGCACGAGGCTCTGTCAGCACGAGCGTTATAAAGTGAAGCAAGTTTAAAGCCTGGTAAGTTCTTAAGGTTTGATTCTATTATTTTATTTAACATTTTCTTTACACTAGTTAATTTAAATTTTTATTGTGTAAAGATTTACTTCTAAATAATTTTGACACCAGAAGTTGTCAACCTAATTTTGACACCAGAAGTTGTCAACCTAATTGAGACCATTCATTTTAGAATTATGGCAAATATTGAAAAGCCCAAATTCCAAATTTTGGATGTAAGTGGCAATAACTATTTGTCATGGTGTCTCGATATTGAACTGCATCTCCAAGGCCAAGGTCTTGCAGCTACCATTGGTGCAAATGGAAATGCTAATGGTAAAGATAAAGCAAATGCTTTGATTTTTATCCGTCGGCATCTAAGTGATAGCCTAAAAGTTCAATATCTATCTGTCCGAGATCCCTTGATCTTGTGGACAAGATTGAAAGAGCGGTATGATCATACCAAAACTATCATCCTCCCTCAAGCACAATATGATTGGCTACATCTGAGGTTGCAGGATTTCAAGTCCGTGTCCGATTATAATTCGGCATTATATGATATTGTGTCACGGCTTGAACTTTGTGGTGTTAAGCTTACTGAGGCTGAGCTTTTAGAGAAAACATTCTCCACCTTTCATGCTTCGAATATTGTATTGCAACAGCAATACCGGCAGCGCCAGTTTAAAACATACTCTGAATTGATCTCAGTCCTGTTGACTGCAGAACAAACAAATGAGTTGCTGCTTAAAAATCATGATTTAAGACCTGCTGGCTCTAAGGCATTTCCTGAAGCAAATGCCGGCTCAAGTAAGAATGTTGGCCGTCCTAGAGGCCGTGAGCGCAGGCATGGGAATTTTTTCCATAAGGGTAGTGGGAGATTTAACCGTAATATAAATAACTCCCCACACAACCCTAAAGGTAAAAGGTCCATGAAGAAGCATGATGATAGTACCTGTCATCGTTGTGGAATGACTGGTCATTGGTCACGTACCTGTCGTACGGCCAGACATTTGGTTGATCTATACCAAGCATCCCAGAAGGAGAAAAACAAGCATGTTGAGACCCATGCCATTGACCTAACTGCGACTGATGCTGAAGTCAATAAGGTTTTGGTCAATGAAAATTGTCATATTCTTGGCAATGAAAAACCTTTTGAGGTTTCTGATTTCTTTTTATAATGTTGATGAAAATAATAAGTCCCCAGAAATAGATCCTGAGGGTTTTCATCTATGTTTTGCCATACCCTTGGATAATTATGTTACCAAGGAAGATATTAAATAAATATGGTCGTTTTAAATCCGTGAGGTCCTGAAGTACCAAAACGGACAATATTCACAAGCTGTTTATATTTTGCATCATATTATATTTTGCATCATAACAGTTGGTTTATATTTTGTTGGTTTATTCCATATTTGTTAAATTTGTTAGTTTATATCTTTTATTCCATATTTATTGATTTATATTTTGCATCATATTATTAATTTGTTAAATTTTATGAAACTTGACACCTGAAGTTGTCAAGATAAATGCAAATGGGACACATTGAGAAAAAGGAAGATATATGTTTGCTTGATAGTGCTACAACGCATACTATACTTTGTGGCAAACACTTTTTCTCAAATGTGACATTGCGCAAGGCAAATGTTCAAACAATATCTGGTCCTGTTAATATTATAGATGGCTATGGGACTGCCACAGTTATTTTGCCAAATGGCACAACATTGTATCTTGAAGATGCATTGTTGAGCGGTAGATCAAAAAGAAATCTACTTAGCTACAAAGATGTACGCCGTAATGGGTACCATCTAGAAACAATTAATGAGCAAAATAAGGAATTACTTTGCATCACTTCCTACAAGATGGGCCAGAAGACCATCCATGAGAAGCTGGAAGCTTCTAGTATGGGATTATATTATGTCCCAATACGAGCTATAGAATCATATGCTACGATGCCCTGGAAACTAATGAACCCTGATGTGTTCGGACTTTGGCATGATCGCCTTGGTCATCCAGGAGCTACAATGATGCGAAGAATCCTTAAAAATGCTCGTGGACACCCTTTAAAAGATACAAAGGTGTTGTTGTCCAGAGATTACATTTGTGAATCTTGTTCACAAGGAAAGCTCATTACTAAACCTTTCATGACAAAGGTTGATTATGAATCCCCTTCATTCTTGCAAAGAATCCAGGGTGATATCTGTGGGCCGATTCAGCCTGCAAGTGGACCATTTAGATATTTCATGGTACTAGTGGACACATCCTGCAGATGGTCCCATGTTTGCCTATTATCAATGCGCAATGTGAACTTTGCTGATGAGAACAAAGCTCCCATCCTTAGCGTGGGGTCATGCTATTTTACATGCTGCATCTTTAATTAAATTGCACCCTACTACTTCTCATTTGTATCCCCCCCTTCAGTTAGTCTTGGGCCAGAAGCCAGACATTTCATATCTTCGCACCTTTGGTTGCGCGATACAAGTGCCTGTAGCACCACCGCAAACGACCAAAATGGGTCCCCAACGCCGTTTGGGCATTTATGTTGGGTTTGATTCACCGTCCATTATTCGGTTCCTTGAACCATTGACGGGTGATTTATTTACCGCTAGATTTGCGGATTGTCATTTTGATGAGACAATATTCCCATCACTTGGAATACCTAATGCTTCCACAAATGGAAAGCAGAAAAATGTCGAGATTTTCTCAGGGAACGAGAAAAGTTTGTCTCATTTAGACCCAAGAACACCTGAATGTGAAAATGAGGTGCAACGATTGATCCATTTACAAGCTATTGCAAATCAAATGCCTGATGCATTTAATGAGACTGCTAAAGTTACAAAGTCTCATATCCCAGCTGCGAATGTTCCAGCTAGGATAGATGTTCCTGTAGAACCACCCGAAATGGATCTAAATGTCCCGCGCCTGAAGCGTGGTAGACCGATGGGATCAAAAGACACTGTTCCTCGAAAAAGAAGGGGGAGGAATTTAGAATCTGCTCCAGAAGAGCATAATTCTGCTCCAGATGAGTATAATTCTGCTCCAGATGAGCATATTAATCTTTCTCGAGGAAAGCAAATTGCACCTGAAGTGCCACAACATAATATTCAAAGAGAGCATATTACCCCTGAAGTGGCACAAGTTCATGAGCATATTGCCCCTGAAGTGGTACAAACCCATGAAAAGATCACCAACCTTGGGAATACTGAAATTTCCATCAGTTATCATAATGAGATATGGGATCGAAATGAGATAATCATCAATGATGCATTTGCTCTCTCAGTTGCTCATGAGATTATGAATGATGATTATGAACCTCGGTCTATAACCGAATGTCGTCATAGGCAAGATTGGCCTAAATGGGAGGAAGCAATCCATGCTGAATTGACTTCCCTTGCCAAACGTAATGTTTTTGGGCCTATTATTAAAACCCCCGACAATGTAAAACCTGTTGGATATAAATGGGTCTTTGTCCGGAAACGAAATGAGAAAAACGAGATCGTTAGGTATAAAGCCCGACTCGTAGCCCAAGGTTTCCTGCAGAGACCTGGGATAGATTATGATGAAACATATTCACCAATAGTGGATATAGTTACCTTTCGTTTCCTTATAAGTTGGGTTGCCCAAGAAAATTTTGAAATGCGTCTTATGGACGTTGTGACGGCATATTTATATGGTTCATTAGATTCCAATATCTATATGAAAATTCCCGAAGGTTTAAAAATGCCTGAAGCATACACTCCCCGCAACTTATTCTCAATAAAGTTGCAAAGATCTTTATATGGGTTAAAGCAATCCGGCCGCATGTGGTATCAACGTTTGAGTGAATACCTGACAAAGGAAGGGTATATAAATGATCCCATCTGCCCATGCGTGTTTATTAAAAGATCTGAAACCGGATTTGCTATTATAGCAGTTTATGTCGACGACATGAATTTAATTGGGACTCCTGAAGAGTTATCTGAAACTGCTGAATATTTGAATAAGGAGTTTGAGGTTAAAGATTTGGGTAAAACCAAACTATGCCTTGGTCTAGAGCTTGAGCACAAAAAGAATGGAATACTTGTTCATCAGTCAGCATACATTGAGAGATTGCTTAGACGTTTTAACATGGACAAGGCTCACCCATTGAGCACCCCTATGGTTGTAAGGTCTCTTGACCCCAAAAAGGACCCGTTTCGTCCTAAAGAATCTGATGAGGATATACTTGGTCCTGAAGTACCATACCTCAATGCAATTGGGGCTTTAATGTACTTGGCACAGTGCACGAGACCAGATATCGCTTTTGCGGTAAATTTGTTGGCACGTTTCAGTTCTGAGCCAACCCGGAGACATTGGAATGGGATTAAACATATCTTACGTTATCTCCGAGGAACCATTGATTTGGGGTTATTCTATTCTAAGAATACTACTAACTCTGGTTTAGTAGGTTATGCTGATGCAGGATATAAATCTGATCCGCACAGAGCTCGCTCCCAAACCGGTTATCTATTTTGCTATAATGATACAGCCATTTCTTGGCGTTCCACTAAGCAAACACTAGTTGCTACATCTTCCAACCACTCTGAAATTATTTCCCTCTATGAGGCCGGAAGAGAGTGTGTTTGGTTAAAATCTATGATATATTGTCCTGAAGACAGTATAATGCTAGTGGATTCAAACCGGTGATAGATTCTCCCACTATAATTTATGAGGATAATGCTGCTTGTGTTGCACAAGTCAGGGGAGGATATATTAAAGGTGATAAGACCAAGCACATCTCGCCGAAATACTCATGAACTCCAGGAAAGTCGACAAGTTGATGTTAAATAGATTCGCTCCGCCGATAATCTTGCAGATTTATTTACCAAATCTTTGCCAACATCAACAATTGAGAAATTAGTTTATGGCATTGGTATGCGGCGAGTCAGTAAAATGCAAGATTGAATTCTCCAGAAGTGGAAATGTTTAGATGCTCCAGAAGTAGCAATTTGTTTTATTTCAGGGGGAGCGATTATGGACATAAGTGCACTGTACTCTTTTTTCCTTCTGTCCGATTTTTGTCCCACTGGGTTTTTCCGGTTTAAGGTTTTTAATGAGGCAGTAATAGCACGTCCAATTAGGCCACTGAAGTAGGCCTACCTATATTGTCCTGAAGACAAATAGATTGTCCTGAAGACAAGCACATATTGTCCTGAAGACATATTAGATGGACTTAATTGTATTGTACTCTTTTTCCCTTATGTTCGGTTTTTTCCCACTGGGTTTTTCCGACTTAAGGTTTTTAACGAGGCAGTACACGTCCAATTTTTTCATAGTGGCATTTTGTCCAAGGGGGAGTGTTATGAAAGTGGACTTCAAACGCCACAATTGAAGTTTTGAAATTATTGCTACAGTATGAATAGTACATATCACTATCGATGAATAGTGCATATTACTATTCATATATTAATTATGTCGGATGAATTATTGATGAATAGTACATATCACTATCGATGAATAGTGCATATTACTATTCATGTATAAAATATTCAAACCGTAGGGTCCACGTGCAAAATTTTCAAACTTTGCACAGTAACCTTTTTCGTTTATAAAAAACGCCGAAGCGCTGATGAAATGTTAAGAGAAAATTTCTTTCTCTTTCGTTTCTTTTTCTCTCTTCCTCTCTCTCTCTTTTTTCTTTTTCTATTATTACTTGCTTCTTGTTCCAATTATTATTAATACACTTCCACAACACTATTATAATAGTGCTTCTAAAATGAATCACAGAATAGCTCAAAAAGCCCCTAATATTACACCAAATGAATACTAGGCTTAGAAAAAGTCCTATGGATTTGAGCCCTGTGTTGTGATGTCTCATCACTACAATAACAAGGAGATCACTATATTAGCTAAAGCTTGAAGCTAACTATTCCAGCTTACCCTCAATAAGGATTGCTGTAATGCAAAAACTAGTTACTAGCTAGGAAATGAAAGAATAACAAAATCAGATAACATTGAGCGAGTAGGTACGAACTAGCTGTACTAGAGAAATCAAAGAATTTCCAAATATTATAAAGAATTGAGGTCTATTAGAAGTGAAAACAGGTAAACAGAGAACTGATTTAAGAGACTAGGCTAAAAGAAAGGTAAAAGATATAAATGGTGCAATTTTGTTGATGTTGACGGTGTACTTGGAAATTTAAGTGAGGATTGGGTTGATGAAAATTTAAATTTTAAAAGTAGTTCAATTATAAGTCACATGAAATCAATTGCAATTTGCATATACGTACCTTTTTAGTGAAAGTGGAAATGTTAAGGCTTGGGCCAGGCATCAAGGCAGTGACAAAAACAGCCTGAGAAATCTTCTCAGCATACACCTAAATTAAGCACATAAGAAGGAAGAAATTAGACATGATATATGGTTGCACTACAAGATTGCAGTCATTGCCTTCAAAAAGAAAACAGATAAAAGCCATTTTCAAATTCTCAGGGAATTCAACTACATCTTGTTAGGGTGTTTAAACAATGTACCGCTTTTTCAAATTCTCAGGAGAAATTGCAATCAAGCTCATAAAAAAGAAACTAGCAAAGTAAAATGTTTAGTTTAATCTCTTCACCAGCTATTTTGTTTATCTTGCATCATCCTCCTCTTATTCAAGCAAACTCAACCTTGAGTTTTGAAACGTTGATAGCCCCGTCAACGATAAATTTCAAAGCTATACAGAGTAGGCTATAATCTGACTAACACATTAATTTGTTTGTAGAGGTTAAAAACTAGATGGAAGGGAAATACAAAGTAAAGGTTAGAGAAATTACAGGGAAAAGGGAGAGACACAGAGGAAATTAAGTAGGAAAACCATGTATAGAACAGTTTAGAAAACTGGAGAGACAAAAACAACAGGACAATCTCACATTCAATAAGTACCCAAAACGCTATCCAACACAGAAAATAACCCAATTAACAATCTAAAATATACTAGGCAATTTACTTGTTTATCATTTTTGCTTTTGCTTGTTCATCCCAAGTTGAGCCTTATGTAAAGTATCAATTACTAGAAATTAACAACCATCACTGCTATTATATATTAGGCAATAGGCATTTTTCTACATTCAACCATCTTTTGCTACTCATATTTAAAAATTATCCAAAAAGACCAACAAATTAAAACTCATCCACAACTTAAATTGGTAACCAGAATAAACTGATGCTCTTAAAGCGCAAGTATAAATGAAAAACTAAGGCTATGTTTGGTAGAAGGATCAATGGGATGAACTCCATTTGATCCTAAAAGATTTTGTTCTTTTTAAGGACATGGATGATCATCTTGTTTGGAGAAAAGTCCCAGTGGCATTTATTTGCCTGCTTCTTTTTGTAAATCGATCATGTTTCAGGGTCATGATGTTCTGGAGGAAGGAAAGTTTATTAAGGCAGGGCCCGCTCCACCAAAAGTTGAGTTTCTGGTGTGGTAGATTCTAAGGAATGGATTGGCTGTTAAGGAAAATCTGTTAAGGAGAGGCATCATTCAAGCTGATGAGGCAATTACTTGCACTTTTTGCAAACTGATATTGAATCGGTCAGCCACCTTTTTTTCACTTGCAGATTCTCTTGGATTATTTGGATGAATTTTTATAAATTGTGGGACCTTGTGTGGGTTATTCATAATAATCCAAGATCCTTTTTTCTAACTTGGCAGCTTGTTGATTCAAATATAGGCAATATTGAGGTTTGGAGAATGTTATTTTTTACTGTTTTATCCTATGGTCTATTTGGCTCTTAAGGAATGAGATGGTGTTTAAAGGTAAATCTTTTGACACAATGGAGTTGTTTAGCATCACTAAGTTGCGCTTGGCATGGTGGATTAAAAGCAAAGTGGAAAGATGGGGACAATTCTTTTCTTGAACTGTATAGACAATCGAATTGGGTTGCTAATGCCAAGGGAGTCTGTAGTTTGCCCAAGCAAGGTGAATGGTGCAAACCTCCAATTGGTCTCCTAAAATTTAATGTCGATGGAGCTATTGGAGGAGTGATGAGGGATGAACAGGGGAAGGTATGGAGCAACTTCTCTAAAGCTATTGGTATTGCTGATTCTAATGAAGTCGAAATTCTTGCAATTAAAGAGGCGCTGGTGATTTTTGCTGCTTCCAAATGGGTTAGAACTCATGGTCTGATGATTGAAAGTGATTCAAGTAATGCGGTTAAATGGGTCTCAGACCCTTCAAGTTGTCCTTAAAAAGTCAGGAAATGGGTCTTGCTTATCACTGCTTTAAAGAAGAAAGTAAGGAGTTTCAACATCCAAAATGTTTCTAGAAGTTTAAACAGCGTGGCTGATGGGTTGGCAAAAAGTGGTGGATCGTGTCAAACCATTACTTTAATGCTTTTATATTTGATTTGGCTCCTGCTTTGTGTTTGTGATGGTCTTGGTTATGCATCTTGCTTTTTGTCATTGTTTGTTTTATGGAGACATGTCTGTCCTTGCTTCCTGATTGAGCCTTTGCTTCTTTGCTAGGCTGTGATCTTGTGATGGCTATGAATGTTGTTGTGCTGATCACTTTTGTTTCTGATGTATTTCTTGTTCCATGCTGGACTCCTTTTCCATGTGGAGTCCTACTTCAATAAAATTCATTGCCTTTAAAAAAAAAGTTCCAAAGAACCAAGATGTTCAAATTTTAAAACATTATCATGACTGTGCAAATTCATGAATCACAAGGCATCAAAGATCATCACAAAAGGCCATAAATATATACAGGTGAAGCAGACCATAAGCACCCCCTATCATTACCACCAGTTAAATCTAGTTGATTGTGACAAACTTGTTGGTACCATATCTAGCCCAATGAATTTTGGGAGGTATAAATTTCTGCTGGTGTAACCAGAGATGATGGTTGTGCTTCAATGGTGTTTGTTTTAAAAGTTTCTGCCTATCTCTCTCCTTGATGCTTTCCGCCTATCGTTCCCCTCTTGATGCTTTCCGTGGAGTCGTCGGAGATATTGTCGAAAGCTAAATAGAGAGGTGATCATCGATGGAAAGAAAAGTTACAGAAGAGAGGGATCATCCAGTATTGATGCAAGATAAGAGAATGAGAGAGATAGAGGGGATAGGGATTTTGCTAGTAATTGGTAATAATTGATTTGGTGAAAGGATATTTTGGTATTTTGAGACCATTTAACAATTAACAGCCCATATGTGATTTTCTCTCCTCTCATCCGTCCAAAAATGAACAGATTTTGTTCCTGAACAATGGGAATAAAACATGGATTTTCCCTATTTTCCTTCTTTCTTGTTTTCTCTCTTATCAAACCCTCAAATTTCAATTTTCTTCCCACTTTTTCAGCCACCACTTTCCATCCTTTTATCCTTCTATCCATCTAGTTTTATTTCTGCCCAAGCAAAGCCTTGATCTCGAATCGCTTAGTGAGAGATGAGTGGGTTTTCAATAGGATGATTTATTTATTCCATTGTGAGGAAAGAGTGGAGAGAGGGTTGGGTCTTTTAAAGTTTGCTGCTTAATTGGAATTAAGACAAAGAAGAAAGGTCAATTGTGAAAGGGTTTTATCACGCCCCGACCCAGAGGGTCAGCCACGTGGCAACCGCCATGCTACCTCGTAGTACGTGTCTGCAGTCACGCACCCCGAAGCACTGCAAGGCATGAATTGAGTATCTTCGCTGCAAAAGGATTACTAAAACTTTATTAATAATAATACAATAATAAATCATTTAGTAAAAGATTTAAATAAAAATATAGAGTACCAGTGGATTAATCTAAGAGAACACCTACGTAGCGGAAGTAAATACTCCTATGCCACCGACCTCTCTTAACGAGCCTCTGATCTATCTGTCATCCTTGTATATGAATCTGCATCCAACCACATTGGATACAGGCGAGTGACAGAGATTCAATAAATTTCCACTAGAGGTTAGGGAAATAGGGATAATCCAAAATAAATTTTATAAAACAATATTTTTAATGACAATAATTTAAAAGAAAATAAACATCTGAAATGGGCTAGCAGTCAAACCACTGAAGGCTCGACCCGTTGATCATATACCTTACTGCACAAAGGGCTATCTCTTTTCTTTCTAAAACATTTTCATATTTTTCTTTCTCTGACTCGTTCCTCGGTGGTGCCAGTTGCTATGGGTGGAGCACAGCTACAATGAGCCCTGGTGAGTTTCCTTACGCATCTCTCCCAGGGTCACCACTCACCATGCCCCTCGATAGGCGGTCCACGGCTACTTAGTCAATGCATGTCTCGCTCGGTCCACTCACTCCCTCTCATCAGAGCATCAAGATCCACTCAGTTGCTCATCTCCCCTCTCATCATCATCAAAGATATATGTATATATATACATATATATATATATATAAAACATATAACATAAACACACACACATAAACCTTTATATTTTCTTTGAAAACCCTCTCATTCTCTGCATGGATATATCATAAAACAGAGGTGTGTGTGGTGGATTTCTTGTATCCCAAAACATTTGAAAATCATTTTATGTTTTGAAAACATTTTAAAAACATTTAACCCTAGTGGTTAAGTAATGAAATCTAAGCCACTCATAGTGTTGGGAGGTTCGTATACTCCCAAAAGATCCACGTAGATCAACCTTCAAAACGTCACCGCATTCGATCGCCTGAAACCCTAATTACACGGTAAATCGCATTAGCATTCATAATCAAACTATGAATGCATCTATGAGGCTCTACCATGACCTAAGATGATGTTTGGATGTGTTTCGGGGCTTAGAAAAGTGTCTGGGTAGGTTTCGGGTGAAAATCGGACACTTTATGTAAAATTACCATTTTACCCTTAGGGCAAAAATTCACTCCAGTCCCGCTCGGGACTCGGTTCGGATGGCCATATTGGACATCCAAGGTCAGCCCCGAGCGGGAGTGCCTCGGCTCCCATGCGGGAGACGACCTTTTGGCTCATTTCCTGAGGCTTTTCCTCGATTTTCGAGCCCATTGTTCCATGGTTTGGCTCGAAATTCAAGACGAGCAATCCTCACGTCTCCCATGACACATTTACCGAAGCTAAAACGAGAATCACAAGCTCAAAGTTACTAGATCTCAAATCTAAGCTAAAATTTAATGAAAAAGCTATACCTAACTTTAAGCTGAGATCTCTCCTAGACCAATGCATAAAAATGCGTGAAAACAAAGAAAAACATAGATTAAGGTGAGTAGGATAACATACCAAGATCTCATCTTGATTCATCGGTCGGTTTGTCCGGATCGGCCAAAAGTTCGAAATTGCTTTGAGAGAGCAAAAGAGAGGAGAGGAAGAGAGGGAGAAGAGAGAAATGAGGGGGAGAGCTCAACTCCTCCTATTTATAGGTAAGCTCGACACCAGGCCTACTCGGACCCCGGGCTAATTCTCGATCCTTGGCCTATTCCACTAACCACTACACCAATGGATATCCAATCCATTAGCTATGGACTTAAAGGAAGTCCAATTAGTGCTTCCGTGCATGGTTACTTATATCATCTTCCAAATCCATCTTGTCCTAACTTTCACTTATCTTTTTCATTTGACACATTCGAATCGATGTATTGTTTGAATTAATACGCCATCTACACTATTCTGTTTGTACGGAAAGGTTGGATTAGGTTCGAGTGTGTCAAGTTTAGTATTTAAAGTGGTTCCTGAATTATATTAAAAAAATATATTGGTCTCTTAATTTTTATTTGAGACAAGTTGGTCCCTAAATTTTTATTTTGGGACAGATTAGTCCCTGAATGGTCAAAAACTTGACAGATTAAGACATATTAGTCCTTGAACTTTTATTTTGGGATAGATTGATTCCTAAATTTTCTTTAAGTTTTTTCATTCAGGATCTATTTGTCTCAAAATAAAAGTTTAAAGGTCAATCTATCTCAAATAAAAGTTCAAAAACTAATCTATCATTTTTTATATAATTCAAGGACTAAATTAGGTATTAAACCATTCTGAAAGGACTTACGTTATAAAGTGAAATTAATATTAAGTTAAGAAAATGAATCTAGTTCCATTGTACTGTTGCACCGCAAACGCTCATTATGTTTAAAAAATATCTTTTGTCCAACCAAAATTTTTTGGATAAATTAAACATTTGGTCACTCAACTTTTAAAAACTTTCTGCATTAATTATCTAACTATAAAAAATCATGATTCAATCACATAACTTTGTAAAATACATTTTTTTAGTCACCCAACTATTAAATTTAATGGATTACTGAAATGACCGCTAACTTTTACTGACATATGCTGCATATCAATGTCTATGTGTTGTTTTTCAATTTTATTTTTATTTCTTTTATTAAAAGTTTAGAATTTTTATTTTAAAACCAGTCAATTTATTTCAAAAAATAAATAAAAAATTTAATTCTTTGTCAAAGGATTGATTTTCATAAAAATAATTTTCTACTCAACAAAAAAAACAAAGGAACAATTTTCTAATAAAAAAACTTGGGAAGAACAAAAAAATTTCATTAATCACGTAACCAACCTAAACCAGCTTTTCATTTTCTATACCATCATCAAACCTTAAAAACTCCACTAGCCACCATCCCCTCACCATTAATTTACGGTTACAAAAAAAAAATACAACCTTTTTCTTTCTTTACCCAAAGAACCACCAAAATTGCCCAAAAATGATATAATTCTAGCATCAACACTATGGAAAATTAAAAAAATCGATCAGAGGAGGGAGCTAAAAATCTGCTTATGTTGAAATTTGTTTGAGATTTTCAAAAGTTGGTAAAATAATATTGGATTAAATTTGAAGGAGAGCAAATAATTCCAGGGTAGAGTTGGTGGTAACAAGATCTCTCGATTTTAGGGTGCTCAATGGGATTTTTGGGGATATTTTGAATGGCAGGAAGGTGGAATAGCAAGAAAGGAAATAGAGAGTAGAATATATTAGTATGAGTTTATGGGAATCTTTCTCTCTATCTACAGTCCATTTTGTGTTTTCTGTAGAAAGGTTTTTTAGGAAAATTACTTTTCCTTACATCAAAAAATTCATTTTTCCACCTTCTTTTCCTATAATCATTTTTTTTGATATAAGGGAGTGTGGTTCTAAAGGGACCATAACTTTTCCTATTTTTAAAATATACTAAACCAGATAAAGTCTTTCCAACTTTTTAAATTCTATGAAAAGTTTTAACTTTTCATCATTTTAAACTGACTCCTATGAGAAATAGATAAAACAGTTGCCTATACTTGAAATTTTCATTTCTATGCTTATATGTCTATTCTGCATTTTTGGTTCCCTCCCAACCATAAAGTGAAAAAGCCCCCCATCCCCATTTTTGGCAATTTGCTTTGGGTATTTGAAATTTCTTTCATCACGTTGTGGGAAATTACATGTAAATAAATCATCATTTCATGGATGAAAGAAAATGTTTCAAGAAAAAATAAGTTGATCGGTGTCATGAGCAAAAATTCTTCTAAAATTATTAAAATCTTGCAATATTACCTTAAATTTAAGAACTAAACCTATAAATCTTACTTCTTCTTTTTTTTTGGCCAAATAAATCTTACTTCTTAAAACTCGTGGATAACGTGGTGACGTGGTTACATATAATAATTTACCCATCTTTTCACAAATGTGGCAAGGGCATGTGACATGGAATTTC
This sequence comes from Microcos paniculata, assembly GCA_030664755.1. NCBI lineage: Eukaryota > Viridiplantae > Streptophyta > Magnoliopsida > Malvales > Malvaceae > Microcos > Microcos paniculata. Next base: position 43,192,833 of record CP131458.1, on the reverse strand, counting down.
CACAGCAGCAACGTCATGGCTTTGTTGGTTATGTGATATCATGTTACTACTTATTTGTTGACAGAGGGGACAATAGGTGTTCAAAATAAAATTTTAATAGGTCGAAATAAAATTTGAAGGGCGAAAATGATAAAAAGTCAAAAAGTTTAGGTTGCAAAACGCATATATATGGAGTCAAATCGTAATAAGTACTTCCTTTGTCCCATTTCTTTAGTCTTTATTGATTTTTTTTGTTAAATAAACTTAACTTTGACCATTATTTATTAAAAAAATATTAAGAATTAAAATTTCAAAAAATATGTTTTGAGAAGTTCATGCTTCAAGATTTACAAATATTATTTTTAAAAATTTTTTGACTTTATATTTTTGTAGAAAATAATTGTGAAAGTTGAAGTTGTTTGATCAAAAAAGTTAATGGAGGACAAATATTAAGGGATAGAGGGAGTATTATATTGGTTCCATTATCTATAATCTATAATATATATAAAAGTGTGACTTGGGTAAGATGTGTATACCTATTAAATATCTCTTACTCTTTAATATATTTTAAAAATACCATTGAATTTGGATTATATCTTTTTATATTGGGCTCTTAAAAAATATAAATTTGAGTTTTGTTTTTTACATTAGGCTTTTAAAAAAATTTTCTTTAATATATTTCAAAAATGTCATTAAATTTGGATTCTATCTTTTATATTGGGCTTTTAAAAAATATGGATTTAGGTTTTACTTTTTACATTAGGCTTTTAAAAAATTTTTCTTCGATATATTTTAAAAATGTCATCATATTTGGATTCTATCTTTTATATTGGGCTTTTAAAAAATATAGATTTGAGTTTTACTTTTTACATTAGGCTTTTAAAAAATAAATAATTAGACATTAAAATTTTAAAAGACTTTTACTCATTAATGTAATAATGCCATTGATCTAAATTATGTTTAAACATTAAGATTTTAAAGAGCTTTTATTCATTGGTGTTCAAGAATAGCATCAATTTAAATTTGATTTTACACAATCAAAAAGCACAAAATTAAGAATTAGAGGTGTGAAATGGACGGGTTAGGTACGTTATAGATTTGGGTCAGATTGGCCCAAAAAAATTTTTGGGCAGTTTAAATTTCGAGTCATTTAGTTTTAGGTTTTCAGGTCAATCGGTGTTGAATTTTTTTTGTTTGACTCTCAAGTCTTTCGAATTTAGTCCTTCAGTTTTTAAAGTCATTCTGGTTTAAGTTTTTGGATTTTCAGTTATTTAAATTAGCACGTCGAGTTCTTTCAGATTAATATATCCAATTTTCTGGATTAAACTCTTAAGTCAATTAGGTTTCGGATTATTTGGTTGTCGATTAATCGGATTTAGAATCGGCCGGGTTTACGTTGTTTTTTTCTTTTAAAAATCAATTTCGGTTAGATTAGTTTCGGATGGGTCGATTGAACGGATTTCTCCAATTAGCATAACGTGTTGTATCACGTGCAATGCACGTAACACTGAGACTAGTATATCTAAATGCGTGAGTTGAATAAGAGGTTTATTCTTATTAAATATCTATTTTTCTCCAATATATTTTTGAAATGTCATTGGATTCAGGCTCTACCTTTTATATTAGGTTTTTAAAAGATTTGGACTTTACATTTTGTATTGGACTTTAAAAATAAATAATTATACATTAAGATTTTCAAGGGTTTTTACTCATTGGTGTCCAAGAATATCATTGGTTAAATTGGGTTTTACATAATTAAAAAAAATACGAAATATTATAAGCCATTGTAATTTAATTTAAATGGGTAAGAGGTTCATTCCTATTAAATATCCATATTTCTCCAACATATTTTAAAAATACCATTGGATTTAGACTCTACCTTTTGTATTAGACTTTAAAAATAAATAATTACACATTAAGATTTTCAAGAATTTTTACTCATTGGTGTTCAAAAATATCATTAGTTAAATTGTGTTTTATATAATTAAAAAATATAAAATATCAAAAGTCATTGTAATTTAATTTAAATATCATTCTTATACACATTATTTTACAATGTTAAAAACAAAGTAACTTAATTTAAATATTAATTTTATATAAATTATTGTAATCAAATGTATTTGGAACAATAAATATAATTGTGAATAAATTAGATGAGATTCTTAAAAATATATCATAATTATTAATAAGATGTTGTATTACATACCATGCATGTAATACAGACACTAGTTTTTCATAAAAAAAAAGACTATGTTTGGTATGAGAAAATATTTTTTGTTTTTATTCTCTAAAAAATATAAAGAAACTGTCATTTAAGATATGTATTGTAAGTGGAAATGTATACATATTTTAGAAAAGAAAAATGAAAATGGACCTAAAAATGAGATTAAAAAAATTAGGCTATGTTTGGTATATGAAAACATTTTTTGTTTTCATTTTCTAAAAATGATTTTCATTTTCTATTTTCTAAATTCTAAAAAACTTTTTTGGTATATGAAAATGAAAATAGTTTCAATTAACAAGAAAAAGCTAGACATAATATAATTTTAACATTAATATTAATTTTATGTTTTATGGTAAATGTTATAACTTTGACTATTAATTATTTTAATATCTAGATAAATTGAAATAAAAATAATTAACTAACTATTTTAATATTAAAAGGAAAAAAAGAAAATAAAACCCCCTTATTACCGGAAAGTCTCTTTACATTTTATATTATCTTTAATTTACTACCAGAGTTTTTATTTCAATTTAATGTATTATTTTCCTTCACTCTAATCTATATGCAAATATATTTACATTTTATATTGGATAATTATCCTAAATAACAAAAAATACTAGCATATTTCCTAGAGTAGTATTATTTTATATTCTAATTTACATATAGTGGACACTGGAAACCATGAAAAAAGAAATGATACGTGGGGGCTTAGGGACATTAGGGCTAGTGGTTCGGCAAGGACTAGCCCACGATCATTTTGGAGCTCACGATTTTGTTTTTAGGAGTTGAAAAGAAATGAAAAAAATATATACGTAATGTCCTTGACCGGAATCGAACCAGGCGTAGTAAAAGAATATTTAAAAGTCCCATGTTTTCATTGGAGGTCATGTCCAAAATGTTTTCGGAAAACACTGAAAATATCTTTTTTTTTTCTCATTTTCATCTCATTTTCATTTTCATTTTTTAAAAGTTCTTTTTCATTCCATAAATCAAACAAGTTTTTCACACCATTTTCATTTTCTTAGAAAATGAAAACAGAAAACAGGGCTGTTTTCTTCTACCAAAAAGATTCTCCATTTTATACTTATTTTTATGTTTTAAAATATGTATATATTTTTATGAATTATATATATTTTATATGGTGATTTTTTATATTTTTTTAAAAATATATTTTCATGTATCTAACAAAGCCTATATTTGAAGCTTTCTCTACATGGGTAGATTTGAGAAATTTTAACATGCGCTACCGTAGTTATCAACCACATAATTTAAACAAAACAAAAAAACACTAACATAGTTTTTTTATCTTTCATTTCTAATGAGGATCTAATCTAACCCTAGTTACACTTTTTTTTCCACCTTAGACGAGTATCCTGCAATCTCTTTAAGTTTTCTATTGTTACAGCAAACTGCAAGTATTCGCCCTTCTTTCTATTACATTACACTCCCAAAACCAAAAAGGGCTTCTCAAAATTCAACCAAACAAGTTTCTGCGGATCCATCTTTGAATATCCTCAGATCTATCAATGTAAGCCAGTTCCTTTCAGAAAGAGATAGAGGAAGGGAAAAAAAAAAGAGTTCCTGTCTTGCTGTTTCCTTGCCTTTAACATGGCTGGTCTGTCTACCTCCATTCGGGTGCTGTCAGGGAAGCTTCGGTCAGTCCTAGAATCAGAATTCGCAATCAAACATAAAAAGTCTGCTTCATACTTGAATATGGCTTGCTCAAAGCTGGCAAGTATTAACGCTATCGCTATTGCGGCTGCAGAGGAGATGCAACCAGGTGAAGACGGGATGAATATTTGGGATCAGTTGCTCGAAGTTATCTACGACGCAGACGATCTGGCGGATGAGATTTTATACGAAGAAACGAGACGAAAACTTGAAGCAGATGAATCTAAAGTAGCATCTGTGGCACGCTCGCTCGTCGATTCTTTTCGGGAAGGGTATAGCAAAGCCATAAAATCAAGGATCAAGCAAATTGGGGAAGCTATTGATCTCATTTGTGATGGTTGCGTAAAATTACGCGATTCGCCGGTTAAAATTAAAAGATGTGAATTATTCCAATCATCAGACGGCGTGCGTACAACATCTTTGTTAGATGGAACCGAAATCGTGGGGAGAGAAGAAGAGAGGAGTGAAATCATTCGCTTGTTCCAAACAGCGGATGGAAAATTCGATGCGATTGCCATAGTTGCTATGGAGGGTTGTGGAAAGACCACCCTTGCAAGGCTTGTGTACAATGATGATATAGCCCACAAGCGTTTTCAGCTCAAAGCATGGATAAGTGTTTCCTTTGATTTCGACGTTGTGAAAATCACCAGGGGAATTCTTGAGGCCATCACTTCTCGTATTCCTGAGAGCTACGACCTTGAATCGCTTCAAATTAGATTGCGTGAAAGTTTAGCGGGAAAGAGATTTCTACTTGTCTTAGACGATGTTTGGAACGAGGATGTTTGGAAATGGGAACTCCTGCGAATTCCTATAGTTTCTGGCGCAAGGGAAAGCAAGATCCTCATTACCACACGCAACGAAAGAGTTGCAGCTATTACGGGGTGTTCCACTGTCTATAGGCTAAACTTATTACCGTACGAAGCTTGCTGGTCTCTGTTTATAACGTCCGCGTGTGGCGGTGTGAGTGGAAGTATTCCAAAACATCTCGAGGAGATTAGCAGGGAAATTGTTCACAGATGTGACGGCCTTCCTTTGGCTGCAAAAGCCATTGGGGGACTCCTGCGTTTCAAAAGCACTACTGAAGAATGGCTTCAAGTCCTGCGCAGCATATCATCGCCAAGCCCAGGCGAATTAGACGTTCTTCCAATTCTGAAATTGAGCTACAATGACCTCCCAGCTTATCTAAAGCCATGTTTTGCTTATTCTTCACTATTTCCCTCAGGTTATGAGTTTGAGAAGGAAAAACTGGTCCTTTTGTGGATGGGAGAAGGCTTCCTATTACCATCTGGTGGCCCATCAATGGAAGAGATAGGTGCTGAATATTTCAACGGTTTATTAATGAGGTCACTTCTTGTACCAGGTGATGGCCCGAAATTTAGAATGCATGATCTTATACATGATTTGGCTAGTCTTGTATCTAAAGAAGTATTTGTTAGATTAGAACGATATCATTCAATATCTAACAGGACACGCCATCTATCCTTGACCGGTGATGAAATAACCCTTGAAAAATTCCCGGGTACTCATGAAGGCACCAGATTAAGGACATTCCTTCTGTTTAGTTCTCCTTCAGATCATGAATCTACTCTATCAAGTCCTCATGCATTGGAGGATTTTTGGAAGAAACAACTAAGATTGCGAGTCCTATCTTTGCCTCAATTCCAAAATGCTCAATTGCCCAGTTCAATAGGCAAATTGAAGCATCTACGTTACCTAGACCTCTCTGAAAGTGCATTACACAGTTTGCCTGAGTCAATGTTTGCTCTGTACCTTCTACAGACACTGATTCTGACAAACTGTAAACAGCTTCTCATGTTACCAAAAAGCATTGTAAAGTTGTTCAACTTAAGACATCTCTACATTAAGGGAACTGGTTTGCAGCAGATGCCAGGAGAAATGAGCAGATTAAAAGGCCTTCAGACTTTGACTAATTTTATTGTGGGAGATAGGCTGATCATTAAAGAGTTGGGGGCACTTATAGATCTTCGTGGAGCACTGCTCGTTTCAGAGTTGCAAAATATATTCTCCGCATCTGATGCGTCAGATGCCAAATTGAAAGACAAGAGGTATCTCAATGAACTTCAGCTGGAATGGAACAGCAACGAAGGGGATCGAGTCAAGGACATGAAGGTGTTGGAAAAACTAGAGCCTTCTAAAGAGTTGAGAAAACTTACTATTCAATCTTATGGGGGCATAGAGTTTCCGTCTTGGTTGGGAGACTCTTCATTCTCAAATATAGTATTTCTATGTCTTCGTGACTGCTATAATTGCTCCTCTTTGCCTCCGCTTGGACAGCTGCCATCTCTGCAAGATCTCATAATTGAAAGGATTGTCGGAGTAAGTAGCATCGGCCATGAATTCTATAAGGCCGATGAATCCATTTCCAAACCTTTTCCATCTCTGAAGACTTTAACATTTGAAGGAATGACACAATGGGAACAGTGGATATCACTTCAAAACGAAGAATTTCCCTGCCTGCAGAAGCTTTATCTAAAAGATTGTCCAAAACTGGATGGCGGTTTACCAAAGAGCCTCCCTTCTTTGGCAGAACTGACGATCTCTGACTGTCAGCAGCTTGCGGCTTTACTTCCAAGGATTCCGGATACCTGTAAAAGGGAGCTATCCAATTGTGGTAAGGTGCGCCTCAGAAGTGAGGATAATAATCTGTCGAGAGCTGATGATGAAGAAGTATCTCATTTTCCTTCAAATGCAAGTGAGATTTCAAGCTATCAACATGAAGGCTTTTCAGAGTCCTCCATACCAAGTGAAAGAAAAGAGAAAAAGGTTGAGAGTAAGAAACAAGATGATTCTTTCTCATCTTCTTCTTCTGTGACTTTCAAAGTGTCAAGTATCACCAAATTAAAGGAGTTGCCGCCCCAGCTGCCCAGCCTCCGAATTGAGAGATGTAATGCCTTGGAGTCCCTACCTACAGGAATACTGGACAGACCTCTTCTTCAACGTCTGTATATAGTCGATTGTGATTCACTCAAGACCTTCCCTGAACTTCATCAACCCAGTTCATTGAGAAGACTTTATATCCGCAACTGCAGAAACCTACTGTTCCCCCAACATAATGAAACGGCAAATAAGCACTTTTTCCTTGAACATTTATATTTAGGAAGCAGTTGTGATTCTCTTGAGTCCTTCCCCTTGAATTCCTTCCAGAATCTCAGAACTCTTAGTCTCTGGGACTGCAGAAATCTTGGAACTCTTTCAATGGAGAAGGGTTTGCCACACGAACTGAAGTCACTTGAGATCTTAGAAATCAGGGATTGTCCTAATTTGGCAACTTTTCCTAAAGAGGGACTGCAAGCGCCAAACCTCACATCACTTGTTTTGTCCAACTGCAACAATATCAGGTCACTGCCTCGATGGATGCAGAGCCTCACATCTCTTCAATCTCTGCATATAAATAAATGTAGAGAATTGCAGCAGCTTTCGCCATGGCCCCTGCCTTCAAGCTTAAATATTCTTTGCATATCTTTTTGTGACAATATTATTCCTCAGGCAGCGTGGGAATTAAATAAACTTCAATCATTTAGTCATTTTGAGATTGAAGGAGGATGCGAAAACCTGTTGTCATTTCCTGAGGAGGGACTGCTGCCACCTAATCTCAAATCTTTGCGCATCACTCGGCTCCCGAATCTCAAATCTCTGGATGGAAAGGGGCTTCAGCAACTCACGTCGCTTCAATCTCTAGAAATAAACAGTTGCAACGAGCTGCGCTCCTTCCCCGAAGATGGGCTACCTTCCTCCCTGTGTCTCCTCAGTATAACAGAGTGTTCTTTACTGAACCAAAAGCTTCAAAAGAGGAAAGGAAAGGAGTGGTCCAAGATAGCTCACATTCCTTCAATCCATCTTGGCGAGGTAAGGATCTCTAAAGCAACCCTAGAAGAGTCCTTGCAGAATTCAAGGAGCAGCTTTATACATGTTAACTTGTATGAATATATAATACCTGAGTATCTGTATCAATAACTACTAATAATTAATGCCTGATATTTCTTGCATTTTCAGGTCAGTGGTTGATAGAAAATTGCTCGTCGGTTTTCAACCAGGCACCCTTCTACAGGTTTGTCCTTTTAGATTGTTAGTCATAACTCGTAAGTCATAGCTCACAAGCTCTAATGTCTTTCAATTTTCAATTCTTGTTTTTCCTTTTCCTGTGAAAAGAACCTTAGTTTGTCTTTCAATAACGTAAAGAACTACACTTTCCCCAATTTCTGACAAATTTGATGATGTTAGAGCTAGACTCTGTTATCTGACCAATATATACCTGCTAAACCTATTAATAAAGTATATGTTGTGCAGGAATTGGGGCATTTTCAATGTTGGATGTCAGAGCACAAGTTCACCAGCATTGGTCAGTTTAATTATTTTCTCTCTTTTTTGTATTCCATACTTTCTTGGGAAGTTTAGATTTTTGAAACTGTTATTCTTATGCCGCAATGCAAGGTGTTTTGCATGAGCACTTTGGGCATCATCAGTTGCTTATAATTATTCGTGCAGGAAGCCAGGAACGGGGAATGCCGCTCAAGCCAAATTTGAGGCTTATTCATGACAGGTACTAGATCTTTCTAAAGCCTAATTAAACTGAGCTCAAATTGCATGTTTTTATCAGCAACTTTTGTGTGTGCAACGTTGATGAGAATGAGATGTGTTTTATTTTGAAAGGATGCCTGCACAAGGCTTAACAATAGCAGTGTTGTCTGGTGCAGCAGCTTACATTACCATGAGAAGAACAAGCCATAATTGGCATTAGTCTGCTGGCAGAATTATTGTCTCCGTCAGCTTTGATATACAATTAATAAAATGCCTAATCCATCTATTAAAACATACATAATAATAAAAACTAAATTTCTTTTTTATTGGTAGAGGGGAAAGTTGAATCTATTTTTTGGAAGAGGGTAAGATACTAAAGCTATATATACCGTATTGCTAGGTCATTGGTGAAGCATCAGGATGGCAGGGAAGTCTGGACTTGCCTACACCCCCCAAACTTATTCAGCTGCTTTCCCTTGGTAGGAGCTAACGCACAAGCAGCAGAAAGTTGAATATCCGTGGCACAGATTCATATAAATGGTTTCAGCACTGTATCCAGGGCATCCTCCATTAGCCTGGAGGGCTGTCTTGGACAGGCCGCCTACAAAGAACCGGTTGAATTCTTGGGCATTGCTGATAGCAATTGTATGTTGTGTGGTCAAGAGGCAGACACCAAAGATCATTTGTTTTCTCTTGTCCCAACTAATAATCCTTGGTCCAGAGTTCTACATACCTGTGGCAGCTGTAAGGGAGTTGGAGATTGGCTTTTAGAGTTTCACAGGGCAAGATGTTTTGGGAGACATGTAAGCTCTATGGATGCTTTATTCTCATCGATGAATGAAGACATCAGATTCAGGCTACAAGAAATCAGGAACATGGCGGGAGAATCAGTCGACAAGGATCTACAGAACACTGGGGCACTAGGGTCTGCATTTTACTTCTTTGCTTTTGTTTTTAAAATTGAACTGCTAACTCTGCTATTAGCAATGTGTGTAAATTTGTAGGTTGTACTCTGCCTCTTTTGGATGAAAATAATAAGTTGCAATTATCCTAAATTTGGGAAACAACTCATTCAGGTTTTACTGATTTGGATTTTGGGCTACTGAGCATCCTCATCTTTGATGTTTTAGGCTAACACTTCTCCTGTACCAAAGAAACAAAATCAATTCAGCATATTTTTAAAAAACAAAATTGAAGACTAAAATAAATTAGTAAATAAAAAAACTTCTGCCCCTATTCTTAATGAAAGTAAGTAAAAGGGAAGTGACCAATACGAGAACTAAGCAACTCTTGCTTACCAGCAGAAGTGTAGAAAATTTGCTTTTAGACCAGCAAAATTTGAATGTAGGGTCAGATTTAATTTTTGTTTATCTCATGAATTGATCAATGAAGTTGCAGTTTTGTCAATGATTAATCTGCTCACAAAATCAGCAGTTTGTTCTTGCAAGATATGAAATGGCATATTGTTTAATCATATGCCAAATGGCTTCCAAGATGGGACCAGGAGAGGAGACAGGATTATTATTGTAGCAGCTGGCCTGGCAGGCTGGTCTACAAAGAACCAATATTTTGGGAAGTTGTTAATGTTGAGAAAGTGGTTAAAGGGGAAGATGGACGCTGCTAGCAAAGCCTTACACATCCTTGCAGTTGTGAAGTTGGAAAGTCTTTTTCTTTTTCCTAACTTTCTTATTTCTTTTTCTAATCAAAAGTACCCCAATTGTTTAAGGTTTTAAGCCCTCGAAGTTGAAGGGCTTCTTTGAAACTCACTCAAAAGGCATTTCCAGCCAACTTCCTATCTTTCCTTGACAACACCACACTTCTACCTTCGTTTTTGGTATGCAAATTCATCCATTGACTCTTCTGCCCCTTTCTAATCTCTATTATGCTTGTCTATACATTCTCTATACCTATATATTATACCTATATATTGATTCTATTCTTTATCAAATTTCTGTTTAGACCCTCTATATATTGATTCTATTCTTTATCAAATTTCCGTTTACACCCTCTAATTCGACATATGATAACTTTCTTATTGGTATGTATAGTAATTTTATATAAAAGAAGTTAATATGATGTGAAAATATCATTTTTACCTTCTCAATTGAGGAAAAAAAAAAGGTTTTTTCTTGAGTTGGGGCCTTGCAACCAATAAACGTTTTTTAACAATTTTTAATTTTTTAATTCTCTTTATATTTAAAATAATTCTTTATTTGAAAGTAATTCTTTATGGAGATTAAAAAATCATTAAAATTAACAAGAAAATTGTACTGATATTTACCCCATTTTTTTAGTTTTTTCTTTTGTTTTCTCTTACATATATTAGCTGTTAATTTTATTTAATTGTTATTTGTTGAGTTATCGATGAACTTTATATTAGTTTTTTCATCAATGTCTTAACAAAAATAAAAGTTAATGTTGATAATTGTTATTTTGGTTTCGTCAATATTTCAACAAAAAACTTCTATTTCAATGCAAACATATTGAATAATAAATTTTACAACAAATAGTCTAATACAAAATCTTATAATATTATACAACAAATTAAAATAAAGTATTAATTTTCATAAAACCCGAAGTGTAAGCGCAGACATACATGTTAATTTCTTTAATCGTCATTTAATTTATTTAAGTATTTATCTTTAAAAAATTAATTCTTTTTTCAATGTTAACTATTTTTTTTTGACAAAAAAATATAAACATCAAATTTATCTAGTAAATAAAAGAGTAATGCATAAGAAGAAGGAGAGAGTTGATCGGTCTCCTTTTGCTCCCGTCAAGCTTGGATATCGCGATTCATTTTCCTCCCTCTTCTATTCTCTTGCGCTAAACCTTTCCCCTCAACAACACACTACCGAGATCAACAATAAACCCCAGCCCAACTCTCTCTTCTGCGTGTTCTGCTGCTTCTCTTCTCTTCCCTCCTCTTTCTCTGTGCCCATGTGTTGAAGAAAAACCTCGCCGCCTGGATTGCCTTTTGTTAGAATCTTATGGAGTAGGATGGTAAGTCTGATATGAGTGGGTTTGAAGACAAGGGCTTCCTGCTCAACGATGGTGGCCCACTTCCGTTCCTGGTAAAGAACTTGCAAACCGCTTGCTGTGGCTGTGTTGTCATCGATGCCCTCATGCCCAAAGATCCTGTCAAAAACCGTTGTCGAGATGGTTACTGGCTATCGTGCTGAGGAGGTTCTTAGCCGCAATTGGTTAATTCTTATACTGTTAGTTAAAGATTATAAAGAATCTGAGTCATTGAAGATTTCAATTTGATTGTTTGATGTTGGTGTATAGATGATTGAAGGTTTTTGGGCTGCTGAGAGTGGATTTTCATCTTAAGCGTTTGCATTTATTGGCTTTTGATTTCCAGAGCAATCTCATTGCCTTTCCTTTCCTCTTCTTCTGTTTGATTCTATATTTTCCTTTGACAGATTCAATTTTGCTACTTTTTCATTTATAGTTGCTTTTTGTCTTGAATTTTTTTGTTTGATATCAACTGACAACCTAGCAGCTTTGGGTTGCGTGCTGGAAGAGCTCCAGGTAAAGTTTTGTTCCCCTGTTTATGCGATTGTATATCTAATGTAAATGATGAGGTTTATGGGTTTTTGAATTTACATAACTTCATGTTGCCAATGTTTGATTTTAATATTTACTTTTCGCTGAAACTTCTGACACATTGCACCATTAGTTGACGTTAATGGCAGCCCTAGAGATGTCAACCGCTAACGACCAACGTTGCTCTGTCTTCATCGTAACGGAGTCTTGCTTTTTGCTTTGCTCATTGGAAAATTCATTTGTTTGCCACTAAGAAATAAAGGAAAGTAGAAAATGATCTTCTTTTAAGCTAAGTTGATATTTCAATTTTCATGCCCATTTGTTTCCTGATCTATTGTCCCTAAAATTGTGTGTTTCAGTTGTTTAGGTTGGTCTCCATTGTCTGGATTTTGTTTGCAAAGAATACGTTATTGACAGGCAATTTCAGTTGCTTTTATTTTTATTTTTTTTGGTTATCGAAATTGTTCTTGCAGTTTTGTAAACTCTTTCGTATTTCATTATTGCCCTGAATTTTTTTTTAATTGTGGAATGGCCCTTTACTGTCTGATTCTCTATTTACGTCTCTTCTCAATCTCATGTCTGTTGTGCTGTGTTCAAATGGTAATTCTTAGTAGCTTTTCATGGTAATAGTTTGACTCATGTAGATATAATGGCATTTGATGATTGTTGTGATAATTCCTGGCTGCTCTATTTGAGAAGCGATGCTTCTAGAAGCAACACAAACAAGTTCAGGCTGGGAATGTACCTCTTGAGTTTGTCTTTCGGTAATGTTCCTCTTGAGTTCATATTTCTGAGGTTCTTCTTCTTTGATTGTAATTTCAATTTATGAATATTTTTTTTTGCAGAAATTGAGAGCGCGGATTGGCAAGAGAGGAATAAGTTAAGAAAAGAGCAATAATTCACAAGGTTGTAAATAGTGGTCCATAGATTAAATATGTGTCAAAAGATGGCAAGATATATTAGTTTCAAAGTGCAAGATTCCTTTGCAATAATGATTTAGGGTCTGTTAAATTGAAACTATTGATGCTAATCCATGTATTGTTTACAAGTTATTCACATCTAGGATTTACCAAAGGATCGCCATTTTAGTGAGATTTTTTCAAACATAGCACCCCTATTCAATTCATGTCTTAAAAGGAAGTTGGTGGAACCTGTTGTCTAGGGTGAGTGCAGTCACATTCAGTTGTAATAGTATTATTATAAAAAGCATATGTTGCAACTTTCTAAAAAAGCTGAGATGTTGAAACTGAGATTCATTAACAAGTTGAAGGAAAATCATATTTGTTCCTTTCTTTTTTTTAAAATGAATCTAGATGGAAGTAGACTTTAAAATGACTAATATTCTTTTATATATGTAATTTGAAGAATTATTATGTTTATATTTTCATGCCAAAAGGTGGGTTCTTTGCGTTTTAATATCTTTTTTTTACTGGTAATCTTCATACATCATAATATATATGTGCCTATATGCTTTTATCTTCAAGATGGGAAGTATTGGACTAGAATATTATTAAAATTATTAGTCCTAGCTTGCTGGAAAGGCTAAGTAAGTGTTTTTTATATATATCTTATTTTTTGTAATGTGCATGTTAGTAACTAATCTGTCATTGTTATTTTTAGTGTATATATTCTTTGAACGTAATGCTCTTTATTTTATCTTGTTGGTGCTGTTATCATTCTTGATGTCTCAATTCTCATTAAATTAAAATCTACTTGCAGCTCATTGAAATATCTCTTGACGTGTGCTATGGTGCAAGCTAACTTGAATTGTGAAGTTACTAAAAGAAATTAGTAGACTATCCACAACCCCCCCCCCCCCCCCCCCCCTTTTTTTTTTTTTTTTGCTTTTGGAACAAATGAGATGGTGCATTGCTGATTTCTATATTTCAAAGCATCAAACTACAGTTTGTTTATCTCTGTTAGTGACTGAAAAGATTCTTCTAATATGCAGACCTATGTACTGCATAGAAGTGAGGTAGATTGGAGCTTTGAGTTTAACTGAGCTATGGGAAAAATCAAGGAAAAAATCACTTCTTTGTGTGATATTGAGACTAGATTGGTGGTGTTATTGTCATTGTTCATGGTGTCAAAGGAATTCCTGTATGTATGGTGGAGTGCTGAAGATTGTTGAAGCTTTGTTTCACTGCATAATGGATTCCATTAGGTTTAGGTTGCATGATCTAGACAAGGTTGTTATGGACTCTGTAAACAACTCTCTATGTGCTAAATGGGAGCTTAATTTCCTGATTGATCCTTTGAGTTCCGTTGTTTCAATTGTAATTCTGTTGTTTCTTTGATGCAACCTGTATGATAAACAACAGTCCTTAGCAGCTTTGTACTTTGTAGCAGCTTTTGCTGCTTCTTAAAATAAACTTAATCATCCAAAAAAATATGTTGAAGGATCAATCTTTTGAGCTTATTCTTTGCTTCAAGTTTCATGTTTATTTACTTCTCTATAATCTTTGCTTAAACAATGAATGAATAAAAACTGTATTAACCCCGCAGCGAAGCGCGGGTAGTATTTCTGGTTATATATTAATTGTATCTCCTAATAAATCCCCTTTCTAACCTTTTAATTTAACATGTAATAGCTTACACATTAGATTATGGTAATTTCGTACTAAAGGAATTAATATTATGTGAAAATATCCTTTTTACCCTCTCAAATGGAAATTGATAGTTGTAGAGATGGATTATTTTGTAATTTCATCCAAAAATATTTTCTTTTTTATAGTAAAAAGTGTTATATATTTGTTGAAAATAATTTTTTTGAGAAGATTTATTGAAAATTATTAAATGTGAGAGTTTGATATATTTTACTAATTTAATGTTTTAAAAATTGTGTTAACATTTAAATCTTTTTTTTTAATTTATTTTTTTGCTCCCTCTTCTTTTAGGTTTTTTTTTTCAATTTATTGAATGTGTTAATGGGAAGTAGATCACTCTTTCACCTAAGAAAAAGATTCACAGCAAGAAGTAGAATACTTTGTGAGTAGTTACCACCTATAGTTAGAGTATACACGAAATTGAATAGAAAAAATATCATGGGAGAATATCCAAATTCAACTCTCCTATTCAGTTTCTTAAAACCAAAATAAAAAAATAAAATAAATTGGAGGTCTATTAATATTTGCTTTTTCTTTATCAAAACGAAAATATTTTCCTACGGACTCTTCATATCTTACCCTTTTTTATTCCTTCTTGGTGAAAGTAAAAAAGTATTGTGATTTTTTTCCCTTTGATGAACCTTATAATGATTTTATAATGTTTATATACTTTAAGCTATAAGTTTATAGTGTATATTATTATGAATTTCATATATACATATAGAAATTGCTACAATTGATTCGGATAATCCTCTATGTTTTTTCTAATTATGTATCACAAAACATTTTTTATAATAATTTGAATATATAACTAAATGTTAAATTTCTTATAGTTTTATACTTTTATTGTGCTTTCATATAAGATAAATAAATATAATTTTCTTTTACTGAAAAGACGAACTTGCATTAAAACAGCGAATTAGTACAGTCCGCATGAAGCGGAGTCAGAATTGCCAAAAAGGAGCTTCCTCCATCCAGTACATATCCTGTTCTAAGCCAAGCCCATGCCGAGCTAAACAATTAGCAACAGCATTACCATCCCTCTTAACGTGCAAAATCTGCACTTTTTGAAAAATTAAAATCACTGCATGAGCAGCTTCAATATAAGGCCCTATACAACCGAGAAATCAACCTCCTTTCGTCGCAGTTTGGTGATCACATTTAAGGCATCTCCCTCCAGCTGGATACTGTGAAAGCCCATGTTGGATGCCCATTCAAGTGCCCTCCAAGCAGCCAAAGACTAGATGGACTCAGGATCTGCCACATGATCCACCCGGCCAGCAAAAGCTCGAAGCACTTCCCCCTTCCGGTCCCGAGCCACACAGCCAATCCCTCCATGAAAACTCGTTTTAGAAAAGGCTCCATCAAAGTTAATCTTAACCACTCCCTCAACTGGTGCCTTCCATCGAACTTTGGTCCTTAAAGGAGACGAGGAATCTAGAGCAAACTTGCTCTTAATAAATCCCTTTAGGTAACTCTGAGCAAAATTAACAATGGCTTGTGGGGTTCTAGCCTTGTTTTCATACAGCAGGTCATTTCTCGCACCCCATATTGCCCATGCCGTAACTAACGCCAGATCGAACCAGCTCATATTCTCTTCTGTAGTGGCATTGTCCATCTGATCCATCCTTTCTCTTAACCAAACATGTTTAGCGTTAAAATCCTGCGTGAGAATATTCCATACCATCATTGCTGAAGGACATTCTCATATGCGTGGGCAACTGTTTCAACCTCCTGCTGACAGATAAAGCAAGTCTGACCCTCAATTATCTTCCTGTAGAATAAGTTCTCTTTTACAGGGAGAATTTCATGGAACAATCTCCATCCAAAAATTCTGATCTTAGGGGGCACATTTGCAGACCAAATTTTCCTTAAAGCATCTATATCCTCCATTGCTAAATTTGACTCTACACCTGCAGCTACCTCTTGCTCACAATTACCGGTAGCCACTCTTAACTGTATAAAATCCACTCTTTTCTCCATGCCACACCAACACATCCTTGTTGCAAACGTTGGATAGAGGAATTTTCTGGATAGCAACCATATCTTCATCCGAGAAAAATTCCTTAAGTAACTCAGTCTTCCATGCACCTGTGTCAGTATCAACAAGCGCGTCAACTGTATGATGATCTTCAAGCCACCCAGATTTTTTCTTTGGACAAAAACTATCAATTGTTGGAACCCATTTGTCTAACAAAATACTGATGCTATGGCCTGATCCTACTCGCCACCGGGTACCTTTACAAATTAAGTCTCTAGCCTTCCATATGCTTCTCCAGATAAAAGATGGATTCCATCCAAGTGGGGCATTTAGCACCGAGCCTCTTGGAAAATAATGAGCTTTAAGAATCTGATAAGCTAAATTATGTGTTACATGTAACAGCCTCCAAACCTGTTTTGCCAAAAGAGCCATGTTAAATTTTTCCATCTCCCGAAATCCCAATCCTCCCTTGCATTTAGCCATACAGAGTTTGTCCCAAGATAGCCAATGTATTGGTCTCCTCTCCGCTGTTTGCTTCCACCAAAAACGTTCCATCATTCTGTTACACTGCGTTTGGTATGAAGGAAATAGGGAAGAAAGAAAAAGTGTGAAAAGAAAGTGAGTGAGAAAATACAACTTTCTTTTGTTTGGTAGGATAGAAATACACTTAAAAAAAGAAATAGGAAGGAAATAAGAGAGTCAATTTCCTTAGAAATCATTTCCTTCCAAATTGAGAAGAAATAGAAGGAAAAGAAAGTGGTTGTTGAGTCTAACAAATAGAAATGACTATTACACCCTTAAAATTTATTTATAATTAAAAAATTTACAATTACAAGTAAAAGATATTGAAAGTGAATTTTTAACTAAAGAGTAAATAATGGTAAAATGGTCATATTAATTAAAATAAATTTTCTTTCTTTCCTATTTCTTAGTTATACCAAACAAAGAAAATAATAATTTTTTTCTTTTCTTCTTATTTCTTTCCTTACTATCAAACATGATGAAGGAAATATAAACTTATTTCCTTTTCCTACCTATTTCCTTTCCTCACCTATTTCTTTTCCTTATTATTTCCTTCCCTCCTACCAAACATAGGCTTAAGCTCTTTACAAAGGATTATTGGTAAAGCAAAAACATGCATAGTATAGGTTGGTAGAGCCTGAAGCACTGCCTTGATCATAATCACATAATCACTCGACCTCCCTGTGATAAAAATCTAGAGTTCCAGCCTTGTAATCTCTTCTGGAAACGATCTTTGATCTCTCGAAATGTAGCCTGCTTGTTCCTTCCTACCATAGCTGGCAAACCCAAATATTTCTCCATACATCGTTGCTCACCTACTCCAAAAATGTTCATTAACAACTGTCGTTGAGCCATGCAAGTACCACTGCAAAAATATATAACCGATTTTTCAAAGTTTATTTTCTGCCCCGAGTTTTCCTCGTATCTCCTTAATATGCTCCTCAAATGTTCGCCCTCAGTTTTTGTTGCTCTACCAAAAAGCAAACTCTTATGGCCAAATAAGATTTTCTTTCTATCAAAGATTTTTACTAATGCAAAATTTACTTTTATTGCAAGTGACCGCTCCATAAAATTAGAGACAAAAATGAATCTAAATTTAAAACTTACTTAAAATTTCTCAAATTCAGATTTAACAAAAAAAAAAAAGTTAATGATCAAAACCTAAATCCGATAAAAAAAAGGCCCTCTAATTAAATCATAAATTTGAAACCAAAATGACTTGAATTTGGAATAACCCTGCCTTCCCTTTCCCCTCATTGTACACCAAAAAAAAATGTTAGAAGCAACATTTAATTGCCAGCAATTTCTCTTATCTTTCTGGCTCCGATGTATTAGAGATCAGTATGATGACTTGTAAATTGATTGACTCTCTCAATAGAAATGCATTCCCGGAGTGTAATGTGTTTCCACTTTCTACTTGGTTTATGGTATCAAATTTTCAAACCATTGAATTGATTTGTTCATTGGATCGAGGCCTTAAACGGTGAAGTGATGCAAATTGTAATCAAAATTTAACAGTGGGAAAGCCCCACGATCCCAATTACTAATTGGACTTCTATCCTAGAAATAGTTAATGCATGATCAACTCAGGTCTAAGGCCCAAGAATTAGATAAACATTCATTTTCATGCCCCTAAGCCGTTAAGTCTACCTTCAATCAAAGCCTATAATTCAGAGCTACAGACTCTCATTCAATCATTCCCTAGAAATTTCTGGGTCCTTTTAACTCAAGGTCTTTTAAATCTGAATCTTAGCAATGAATTAGCTTTGATAATTTTTATGAATAACGATTGAAATTGAATTTACCACTTCACTCAATGTCACCTTTCAATTAAAGATAAAATGATTCCTATATGAGAATGATAGAAATTTTGACTGTTGGAGGCCTGCAATTTGAATTGATGAATGATTTATCTGATCAAACATGAGGGCTTTTCAACTCACTCAGATAATGCCTCCCGACAGGTTGGAGTCCTGGACAAAGGTGGCTTGCCTGCTTCTCCATGATGGTCAAATGAGATCAGTTCAGAGATTGAGTATTGAGAACAGTATGATGACTTGTAAATTTATTGACCCTATTAATACAAATGCACTTTCTTGTGGCCAAAACGGTGACAAGATCCAATTGGAATTAAACTAACCAAGGGCATAGACCATGATTCCAATTTACTAATTTTGGACTATAAAAGTTAAACCATCATCAACTAAGGCCAGGCCAAGAATTAGATGAACATATATTTTTCATATATACTTGTACACCTTAAGTCTTCTTTCAATGGGGGACCCCATAATTCAGGGTCATTGACACTTTCATTCAATCATTCCCATAGGAAATTTTGGGTCCTTTTAGCTCAAACGGCCTGTAAAATCTGAACCCTGACATTTGACAACTATTAAGCCATTTCATTAACTTTGATAATTTCATGAATAAGTATTGATTGAAATTCAATTTACCACTTTACACAAATAATCTAAATCCTTTTACTGGTTGGCAGCCATTGAAAATATGCAATCAAATTTATGTGGCCAAGGTGCTTTCTTTTATTTCCCTGCAAAACGGAGCTGTTCATATCTTTTAGGAAAATAGCATATGGACACCCCACAGAGTACAGATTCACACAGCCCTTTCGCTTCACTTGTAAAAATGATCATTTTCCCTTATATTCCCAGTATAAGTAGGAAAATTAGTGTCCTTACCTAATGAAAATATGACCAAAGATGTCCTATTTCATGGTTTTCTTAGCTTATCATTTGGTCTTGAAGTTGCATTTTTGTCAATGATTTCACCTGTTATAAATTAATCAGTTTTGTTCATGCAAGACATGACATGTTGTTTAATACTAAGATGCCAATGGCTTCCAAGATGGGACTAGGAAAGGGAGACAGGAGCATTATAGCAGCTGGCCAGGCTAGCCTAGAAAAGAACCAACATTTTGGGAATTTGTTAATGTTGAGGAACCGGTTAATGCATAATCAACTAAGGCCCAAGAATTAGATAAACATTCATATTCCATGCCTCGATCTACACCTTTTAATTTACTCAAGGTCTCTCAAATCTGAATCTTGACAACAATGAATTAGGCCATACATTATATGAATAAGGATTGAAATTAAATTTACCACTTTACTCAATGTTATTTTTTAATTAAAGGGAAAATTAAGGATTCCTGTATGAGAATGATAAAAATTTTGACTGTTGGAGGCCGCAATTGAATTGATGAATGATTCACCGGATCAAACATGAGGCCTTTTCAACTTACTTAGATCATTCTTTTTATAGAAAACGAAGATAAGCCCCAGCTGTCAACCAACCAGCATATTAATGCGGTGCATCTGAAATCCTTGTGCTAATCTAAATGCTAACCCCCTTACTAGATCAGTCAAAATGGGTTTAGAACGGACATACAAATCGCCTATCAATACAAGAAACTGCATTGTGCACAAAACGTCATGTTTTAACCACTTGAACCGATCCCAATTGGCTAAAATATCCAAAGTGAAAATAAGAATGCCAGGTACAGTTTCTGCTTTTGAGGCCCTAATGAAACGGAGCTCAAATTGCATGTTTTTTATCAGCATTGTTTGTGTGTGAAATGCTGATGAGACGGTGTTTGATTTGGATAGGATGCATGCACAAGCCTTGACACTGGCAGTGCTGTCTGGTG
Organism: Microcos paniculata; assembly: GCA_030664755.1. Classification (NCBI taxonomy): domain Eukaryota; kingdom Viridiplantae; phylum Streptophyta; class Magnoliopsida; order Malvales; family Malvaceae; genus Microcos; species Microcos paniculata. The sequence goes on along the minus strand of CP131458.1, from coordinate 43,172,098 downwards.
CAGCAGTTTATCATTTATAATACTACGAGAAGAGTGAAACAACTTTGTAGGTCTTGTTCTAATATGTGATCAAAATGGCATGCAAAAAATATAACAGATCTCATCAAAATTTGGGCTTTAGGTATATTTTATCTTTGCAAATGTCTTTTGCAGCTATGTTGTTCTGGTGTTTCTACTGTCTACTTGTTTTATTAATATCAAAATTTCTAAACCAATGAATTTATTTTCTTTATTGGAGGTCGCTATGACAAGATCCAATTTTGAATCAAACTTTAACCGAGGCCAAGCCCACGATCCCAATCACAAGCTGCAATCCATTTGAAACTCTTCCTAAGTGGACTACTAATACTGTTACGTAAGAAATTATTGATCCATCATCATCTCAGGCCCAATAATTAGAATATTTCATATTTGTACTTCTACACCTTGGGTCTACATTAGTCAAAGCCTAGGTCAAATTTTTTTGCGTCTTTTGATGGGATTGAAATTGATTTTGTCAATAGTTGTGGACTGAAGCTATGAGACAAGAATGGGGTGATGGCGGATGATGGCATCTAGAAAGATCATAAACGTATGGAACAGTGAATTGATTTTCTCATTTTTTGATTAAAAGGGCCATCTACAGGAATGTTTTCCTGGAAACTGTTTGATTTTGTGGGGTGGTTGGATTGCTGATAACAGGCTGATGATCTTGCAGAGGCGTCAAATTCAGTTACAACGCTAAATGCAATGCTTGAAAGGGATATAAAGCAGAATCGTGTGAGGACAGTTGGGAGTCATTCAAGAAACCTTTTGAGAGTGAAGCGTGGCCTAGACATGGTCACGGTACTCTTCGAGCAGATTCTTCTAGCTACAGAGTAATAACCCCAATGCCCATATTAAATTACCATGTTATTCAACATGATACTTCAATTACCACTCCCATGACCATTAACCAAAACGCCATGAGCAATTTAATATTTCTAGATTTATGTTTTCTTTATAGTTGAAAGTTGGCTTTAGATCTTCTTAGAAGAATGATGGAAGCTTAGACGAGAGAAGCTACCGCTTGTTTTAATGCTAGTTTGCCTAGTATGTTAGCTTGGATATGTAGTGGCCATTATGGTCTACTATGCAGCAAACTAGACCAAAATTTTCTATTCAGCATGAGACAATAATATCTAATTTGAAGGTAGAAATCAAGCAAGTGATGGTTGCCAATTGCAGATATAAGCAGACTGCAATTAGTTGTAAGGTTGAAATTGTTGGATGAATCTTAACACTCATTGATCTTTTCTTGGCAGGGGTAATTCCTTAAAAGATCCAGCTTCCAAGGCCTATAAACAGGTATTCGAACCTCATCATGGGTGGCCAATCAGGAAATCTGTAGCTGCTGGATGTATACCCTCCCAACAAGGGCGCAGCTGTTGAGAAAGCTAAATGAAGATGGTGAGTGCATGCATGATTTGGTATTCTCTTTTGTTTCTATTGTTGCATCCCATTAAAGAGCGGTGTTTGGGGTGCAAAGTAAACCTTTCTAGCATTATTTATGTGACCCATCGTAGATTTAGCATTAGTTCAATTGTGATCATATTTAGTTGTGATGTTTCCTTTTCCTCTAGTGAGATGTTCAACAATTAATTACAGATCAGTAGAAAGATGCAGTTCAGACTCTAGCATAGGGCTTGGTCTGCAATAAACATGATGGTTCAAGATTGGATTAGGTTGTGTCTTTGATCATGTTTGAAGACCTGTAGCCTTGAATTTTTATTGGCTTCCGTTCTAAAAATATTTTACTTGCATTGATATTTGATCTTATATCTCAACTTCCTTTTCATGCAGAGGCGTCAGCAAGGATTCAAATGCAAAACTATGTAGCAGCATCTGCTACTGTCATTCGTACATTGACAAACACTTCCTTTCAAGAAAATTGGGTATAGATTGGTAAAAGATAAGACTCAGCGTGCTTCGTAACTTCTGGGACCTGTAATGTGTCTTACAGGGACCTGCATTCGATCGGTAGAACAATGATGCATGTGTATAATGTCCTCCATCAAAATCAGAAGTTATTCCTTCTGTATTTCTTTTATGCAAGATAAATTAAACCTTTAGAAAGGTTTTGGAATCTAATTTCCTGATGAAGATAATTTGATTCCATCATTAAATTTCATCCTACTCTGTCCTTCACCAAAAAATTGTGCTGTTATTACTCTCTCTTTTTGTTTTTTTTTTGAGGGAAGTGCTGTTATTACTTAAATTGGATTAGATATGAAAACTTCCATATTATTTAGTTTTATTAGATGTTTGAAAAAAAAAATATGTATTCGAGGTTGTAAATTAGTTAACCTTTTTATTATGGTTTTTATGATAAACAAAGCTCAGTTTATGATTTTAATTAATTATTGATTTTGTAGAATAACCTTGAAAATGAGTTCAAATATGTCCACCATGCGGATTTGGCTCCAATCCAGTGTCCAGTGCCCTTCAGTAGACCTTGTATGCAGGTGTCATCCTCCAAGGTGTACTGGAGGGCACTAGACACTGGATTGGAGCCTTACCCTTGTTATCACCTTATTACTCAAAACTCCAAAAATACTTACAAACATCAAGGATCCCAAAAATATTTATAAATATTAAGAAACTCCAAAAATACTTACAAACATCAAGGATCCCAAAAATATTTATAAACACTAAGGATAACAAAATAATTCAACATAATTCAATAATTTTTTCTTAAATTTTATGAAATTCAAAGAGGGACAAAAATTCAAGAACCGAGGAAGAATTAGTAGTCCAATAAGAAAAGGCTTCAAATGGACTGTGAAATCATTCAGTCATTTTGTATGAAATATGAACGTTCATCTAATTCATGGGCCTTAGTCGGTGATGGATTAATTTTTATACTCCCCCCAGTAATTGGAATCGTGGGCTTTGCATTGGTTAAAAGTTTGATTCCAACTGTCTCCGTTTTGGCCTCCAACAAAGAAAATAAATTCATTGGTTTTAAAATTTTGATACAAGTTGAAAGTCGGAGCACATTCACCAGAATTCAGAAACACCACTGGCAAGTTCATCTAATTTATTGGTCCTTGGTTTTAAGTCATTTTTTAGGTTATTTTACAAAATCAACAATTAAAGTCATAAATCGAGCTTTCTTTATCATAAAACCATAATAAAAAGGTTAAACTAACTCATAACCTCATACAATTTAATTATAAATAATATGGAAGCTTTCATTTCTAATCCAATTTAAGTACAGAAAAAGATGAAATTTTGATTTTGTGCCATAATATGGGTGAATAATTGGAATCTCGAAAAAAAATTATGTGAAAAATATGTTTGACATGTTTTCTTGAAAGAACATCCAAAACAAAACCATCATATGAAGCTAATTCCCAACAAAAACTTCAAACAACAAGCATTTAGCATTATAAAATAAGGAAAGATATTTAAGGATGCATATATCACAAGAAAATAAACTAATTAGGCTACTTATTAATTAGCAAGGAAAATCAATACACTAATTTGTCAAATTTAAGGTTAAATTTTAAAAAGAAAAGAAAATTTCAAGATGCAATTGTCAAAAAGTGACAAATTTGAAGGAAAAAAAGTGTAGAAGTATTACAAATACAATGTTCATCTAACTCTTGGACCCTACTTGATGATGGATTGACTCATGTACTCCAATTACTAATTGGAATCATGGGCTTTGCGTTGGTTAATGTTTTGTTGAATACTCAAGTTGTCCCCTAAATTATACATCTTTGAACATATTGGTCCTTAAATTTTTATTTGAAATAATTGACCCATCAAACTATTATTTTGAGATAATTAATCCATCAAACTATTATTTTAGGACAAATAACCTCTCAAAACTATTATTTTGGAATAATTAGCCCCTCAAATTATTATTTTGAGACAATGTAACCCTTAATTGAATAGAAGGATTACATTTATCCCTTGAAATTTTTGTCCTTAAAGGTTACATTATCCCCAAATAAAGTTATTAAGCCGTTAATGTTTGGTTCCAATTGGATCTTGTCACCATTTTGGTCACAAGAAAATGCATTTGTATCAATAAATTCACAAGTCATCGTACTGTTCTCAATTCTCATCTCTGGACTGATCTCCACTTAACAATAATACAAAAGCAGGCAAGCCATCTCTTTCCAGGAATCCGACCAGTGAGGATTGCAGACTCCAATTCTAAGACTTAAGTTGACATGGCTCATCCTCTTCCTAGTCTGGACAGACAACCAGTCTGCTGCCTTCTTAGCACTTCTCTTGAGTACATTTTCCTTCTTGTCACTCATCCCCCAGAAAAAGCTTATCTATGTCCTTCATTATTGGTCTAATTACTCTCCAGTCTCTTGAGTACAATATGTGTATGGAAAGTCTGCATGAGAAACAAATATAAGTCCTACAAAGTTGTTCCAGTCTAGAAGCAAACGTGAATCTTGACTAATCTGAAATCTGAATCCAATCAACTTTTTCATTCCAAAGTATTGTTCTAGAAGGAGATGATAAGCCTAAAAAGATGGAAAAAGTTTGAAGCAATTGTGGGTGAAGAATATATATCAGACATCATCAGAAGGACCTGCAATAGAGTAGTAAATGTTGGAACTTTGTTAGTCGAGCCATGTTTTTATGAGAGAGTTCTATGTTGAATCAACGTAGTTTACACTTACACACATGACAAAGACAAAAAAAAGGTTTATAAAAATATAGGAATTTCCATTTGGCAAGTTAATCTCTTCGTTAGTCCTAATTTGTACTAGAGGGTACTCAAGGACATTGGATTGGAGCCAGATCCTGATAGTATTGTCGAAACGTCTAAAAAGTCGTCCGACGGGAAATTTAAATAAATAAAAAGATTTTGAAAACAAAAAAAGAAGTCGCCACTAACCATTTGATTTAAGTAGGTTAGCTACCTGTTTTGACTTCGTTCGACCTAACATAATTTAGAAAGATTACCTTAGGTTAAACAAATATTGGTCCACAAAAATAAGTTTTGAGTTCGGGAGTCGGTTACGCTCGAGGAAGGATTAGCACCCCCGAAGCGCCCGGAAATCTGTACCATAAAGCCTTGTGAAAATTCGTTTTAGGGTTAATAACAAAAATGTTTCTTTTGAACTGAAATAAAATAAAATAAACTAAAATAAAGAATCTACAAATGTCGGAGTAGAACTCCTTTTGATATGGGTTAGTTCACCCTTTAAGAAAATTCAATTTAATGAGATCCATGAAAAAAAAAAAGGAAGGTCTCAACGTTGAATAACCGAATTGAGAACTTTCCAAAAGCAAGCTTTAAAATCAAAAGTTAAAAATCCATAATTTGTTAAAGAAAAATTTGAGTTTTAAACAAAATTGGATTGAATTTGGAAAGACTCCAATTGTTAATGACTGAATTGAAATCTTTCAAAAAATATTTTTGGATTTTGAAATTAATGTCGGAATTATCAAATTCCTTTTATTGACAGACGGATTTTGATTAAAGGCAAGATTTTTAAAAAAATGGTTTAATTAGAAAGACTCCAATGTAAAGGTCTAATTGAAATCTTTCAAAACATTTTTAGCCTTTTTGAAAATAATGTCAGAATAATTAAATTCCTTTTATTTTTGGATCTCATGTTTAAAACCTTGATTAAAGAAATTAACCAAAGTTTGATTTTGTAAGAAAACCTCAACTATTGATTAAGTTTGAGATTTTCCTAAAAAAATTTTTTTAGATTTTTTTTAAAATTATGTCGAAATTGAAATTCCTTTTGCTGATAAGGGGAATTTTGAAAGAAAATATTTTTTTTTATTTTTCCTAAAAAGAAACCAAAATTTGTAGCAAAACTTTTGAAAATTTAGAGAAAATTATGAACATGGTATGCTAACGCCATTTTTGAAATAAAATATGAATAAAATCATTTTTTTGTATTTTTGAAATTGGGGTGGAAATTGGTTTATTGGAAATTTCCTAGGCCCAATCGGAATTCCGAAAAGGTGAACTAAAAAGCCCCCTCACCCTAAGAAAGCCTTTGAGAATCTCGTAATTACATGATCCCCTCGGACTCCCCATTATCGGGATTTTCATGCACATGCGATTTTTGAAAACAATGATTTAATTACTAAATGCATGAAATGATAGGACAAAATAAACCAAGAAAATAGGTTAGAACAAGAAATATATTAAGTATATATTAAATAAATAATTAACGATGCATGAACTTAATTTCTAAAATGGCATAAATGATGCAAATGGGCCTAGGCTAAATGACATATAGGCCTAATTACTAAATGACAGAAAATATGAAATAGGCCTAGTCCTAAAATGCAAATGGGCCTAATTTACTAAATGGTATTAACATAAACAAGATGGGCCTAGCTAAAATGCAAATGGGCCTATTACTAAATGACATAAAATATGAAATGTCCTAAATTTCTAAATGACGTAAAAAAAAATACGTAAAATTACGTAAATTACTAAATGGCATAAAAATGTTAAAATAACTTAAATTTTTAAATGACCTAAAATTATTAAAATGGTATAGATATTAAATAACAAGAAAAATGGCGTGAATACTAAATGACCAAAAAAAATGGTAAAATGGCATGAATATTAAATTATCTAAAATACTAAAATGTAAATGGGCCTAATTGCTAGATGATACATAATTAAAATAGTGCATGAACATAAGTAAGATGATGCATAACCTAGATTTATCAGGTGAGCTAACGTGGCATAACTAAAGTTAATCATGAGATTAAACTAACATCATAATACATGGACCACCACTAATACTTGTGAAATGACATGTTCTAATGGTCTTTACTTCCTTTCTGTTTTCATTTCTTTGGGAATCCACGTAACCACCATAAGCATAAATATGCAAACAACATGCTAAGTGGGCCAAAGGTTAGTTATGTTCATCAAACCCGAGCAGCCGAACCTTTATGCGATTAAAAATTCAAACATCCAAATACGCAATTCATTATTAAATTGGAACCCACATGCAGCCATCTGGAAAAATGCTCAAGATTAATTAAGTATTCGGCATGAAACAGATACAAATCATGACCCAAAACAGTATAACAAGCGTAACCCATAACAAAGCAATATGACCCCAATCAGCAAGACCCTAAAACAAATCCCAGCCCGAGTTCATAAAGGGGTATGACCCATCATACATTTCGAAACCAAGATTCAAATAAAGAAGTCAATAATAGATAATAAGAAAGTGCAGCGCAATGATGTAGTTCATCCCGAAATCCGAACAACGACTAAATCCAAAACCAATTGCCCAACATTAGTACAAACAAAAAGTAATCCATAAAAATTAGAAAGCTGGAAGGTTAAAAGATATTTACTTCCAAAACGATGTAGGACTCTGCTTTGACTTTGAATATTCTTCTCCCCTCTAGCAGCCGTCCACTTTCAGTTCCTTTTTCTCTCTTCGTTCGGCCTTTTCTTCCTTTATAACCGAATAAACCTCAGATCGCCGAACGTTGCTTTGTCTTGTCGGATCTGCAACCTTCTCCTTTTTCTTTCATCCTTTATCTCTTATACTTCGTTCTTTTTTTTTCCAATGGCCTCTCTCTTACTCTTTCTTTGTCTAATTTCTAAAAAAAAAAAAAAAACCAGGACCGAAAGCAAGAACCCTAAAATTTTTTTCAAAATGGGATTCGGCCTCCTTTTTTTTCTTCATCCGTCCCCTTTTTATCTCAAGCATTTGCAACAACAGCCACATGCTCCTAATCTTGTCGAAAGAAAAAAACAAAATGGGACCCTCCTCTCCTTTTTTTTCCAACCACTCTTGTCTCCCACTTCTCTCTAAATGATGTAGAGTTCTGCGTTTCAAACACCCCTGATCCCTTTCTTTTCTTCAGCCGTCCCCTTTTTACCTCAAGCCTTTACAACAACAGCCACATGCTCCTAATCTTGCCGAAAAGAAAAAAACAAAATGGGGACCTCCTCTACTTTTTTTCCAACCACTCTTGTCTTCTCTTCATCCCAAATGATGTAGAGTTCTGCGTTTCAAACACCCCTGACCCCTTTCTTTTCTTCAGCCATCCCCTTTTTATCTCAAGCCTTTGCAACAACAGCCACATGCTCCTAATCTTTCCTGAAAAGAAAAAAACAAAATGAGGACCTCCTCTACTTTTTTTCCAACCACTCTTGTCTTCTCTTCATCCTAAATGATGTAGAGTTCTGCATTTCAAACACCCCTGACCCCTTTCTTTTCTTCAGCCGTCCCCTTTTTATCTCAAGCCTGTGCAACAACAACGACATGCTCCTAATCTTGTCGAAAAGAAAAAAACAAATGGGGACCTCCTCTCCTTTTTTTTCCAACCACTCTTGTCTCCCACTTCTCTCTAAATCCCAAAAAACCTCAAAGATCAAGGATTGCTTCGGAACTTGTAACTCTATCCTCCAAACAGACGAACCTTTTAAGCCTCGATCCTCGGAAACAGGTAAGGCAACCCATTCTTTTTGTCAGTTATTTTTTCTGCTTGTAGGGAATGATGGGCCTTTTTTTATTATTATTATTTTTTATTTTTCATTAAAAATAAAAGTGCAATGAGGGAATCTCAGAAGCATTGTCGGATTTAGGAGATTTTCTAGGTAACCATCCCTTCTAGTCTCCTTGCTGATGTGCTTAGAATGGCAACTTTGTGAGCTGATACGGTGCGGTTTGAGGCAACGCTTAGTTCAAACTGCAATTGTTTCTTTTGATTTGGTCAATCATGCAGTAAAACACTGTCGTTTTGGATTGTATGGGTCAATAGGGGTCATTATTGGGTTTTAACTATTATTTGAATGTAAAAGGGGTTTTGGGTTCTAGCGTGCATTCGGGTCAAGTGTAAAAGGGATATGGAAAAAATAACACTTGGGCTTCAGTTTGCAATTTTGAAAACCGTATGTCCAATTCCAATGCTTGCTCCAATCTTCAAAGCACGCTCAATTCCAAATAGTAAAACCCAAGAAAAAGAAAAAGAAAAAAAATATAAGACTAAAGTAAGATTAAAATTAAAATTAAAATCTAATATAAATAAAGAAAATAAGAAAGTCTGTAAGAAAAGAAATTAAATAATATATAAAAAATGAGGTGTCTACAGTAATTAAAGAAAAAGGAAGTGTAGAATTAAGAATAAAAGTTTAATAATTATTTATGTATGATAAGGAATAAATAAATTAAGATTTAAAAAAAAGATGAACAAAAGAAAGGGGACGTAGGATGTCCTATCTAAGAAATTGTTAATCCATCATCACCTCAGGCCAAAAAATTTTTGGGTTCTTTGATGGTAGCCCATTGAAAACATTTTCGATATTGAAGCACCTCTTTATCCTTAGGTGCTATGTCAAATTTTGCAATTTCTCTCTCTATTTGTTTTTTTCTTTTCTTTTCATGAAACGAAGCAGAAACTTAACTACCATTTTCTTTTCCATTTCCACCTAATCTTAATTTTAATAGTAGTCAAGTCGGCATTGCATGATTGGGATTTATGAAGACATTTCATCCATATTCCTCTTTACAGTCTACTCAATTGCTGAACTTAGATTGGAACAATGCATATATTTTCTAATTTGAAAACCCCACTTCTCTGATTGCTTTTCAAAGACACACTAAGTCATAAATATTTCTAGTGCATCGCCCTTTTTTTAAACTTTCCGTATACAAATGATACATGCCAGTGTATTTTCCACGATACAAAGACCTTTTCAAATAAACTAAAACCAAGTTGCGAATAGATAACACAAATGTTAATATGCCAGATTCTTTAATCTTGTCCATGTGAACATCTTATTTCCTCGAGCAGAGCAACCACGAAAAGGCAATGTTGTAAAAACCGGACCGGTGTTTGAACCGGTTAAGGTACTAGGTCACCGGTTTGATCGGGTCAATCGGTTGAATCGGATAAAACCGGATTTAAAAAACCGGATTTTCAATTAAATATAGGAATATACATTTTGATAATTTTAGCTTAATATATAGGATAAAAATAATTTCTAACAAGAAATTTAATACAATTTATCATTCATCTTTCATACAAATATGACAAGCTCATTCAAATAGTCAGACACAATAAATATTAACTACTAATAGTTAAACACACATTATGGGAAAATATGTCCTAATGTTGCAGACTTGCAGGACAAAAGGAAGATGTCTTTTCAACATCCACTAAAATATTTGAAACTCATTTTCTTTTTCTTTTTTTCTTTCACGTGCTTATCGCCTTCCCCACTCAAGCTGTCAGATCTCCTTTCCCTTCAAGCTTTCAAAGCAGACCGGCTTCTTCCCCTTGGTGCTGTTCGAAAAGTCCCAAAGATAACCACAAATACCTCTTCTCTTCCTCTTTCCATTTTCGTAATCCACTCTCGTCCAAAACTTCTCTGTTTTTTTTTTTTTTCACAAAATATCAACTATTCACTAAACTTATTAAAATCTGATTAGTGGTCACCAACCGTTGGATGATGCCTGTTTTGGGGTATATTGTTCTTCACCTCCTATACTTCAAGTTCACCGTTTGGATAAGCCTATAAATCAGTTTAGAGTCTTTGTTCAAATTTTCAAATTTTTTTTTCTGATTTAAAATTCCGGTTTTTTCCGGGTTTTTTGGGTCAACCGGTCCGGTTTTTTCCGGGTTTTGACCGGGTCAACCCTATCCCGGGTCACCCCCTTTTTCCGGACCGGATGACCCTCCAGGTCCCGGTTGAACTGGTCTGACCGGCCGGGCCGGTCCGGTTTTAACAACAGTGCGAAAAGGAAGACAAACAAACAAACAGGAAGACGAGGCTCCAGCAGGTTGAGTGGTCGACCAACTTTTAGCACATTTAATTTTTAATGTAGAAAATCAATTTTTAAAACATATAAGTTGTTAGGTACGATGATAAAAACATAGTAGTATATATAATTAAGTTGGCAAGTTCATCATGAATATGTACTTTTCTTTTTATAATGTTTTAGTTAAATTATCATGTTTGGATTTACCTCATGTGCTTTTAATAATGTTTTAGTTAAATTAAATTATCATCTTCTGTCAAAGTTGGTCTTCGTAAAGGCAAAAATAATATTAAAAGTATTGAACACTTGCGACGCATTTCCTTCGCAAATCACATCAACATGTGCCCATCCTTTGCCCACTTTGGCAAATTGATTAATAAGACCGTTTAAGTCGTGGTGGATATCTGTAGTATGTTCATGGCAGCATATGCCATATGAATATTCATATTCCCTATTCCTGATGGCTTTGCTAATAAAAAAATATTGCTCCTTAAATCCTTAATATTTACTTTAATTTACAAACTAGTTTTTTTTTTTGTTACAATTTATACATGCTATGCACAGGATAATCAACAATAAGATTTTTTTGCATGTATAATATGTTATTTTTAAAAAATAGTGTTGATGGTAATTTGTAAGATGAAATCAAAATTTGTTTTCATTTTAATTGAAACTCAATGGGACATGGAGAAGAAATGTCTACCAAAAGGATAGAGTCCTATAAAATATAGGAAAAGTAAACAAGATATATATAATACTAAAGGGGCGTTTGGTTTGAGGTTATCTTACATAACCCCAGTAATGTGCACATTGGAATGTAACATTACTTCGTTTGGTTTGTGATAATCATATTACCGAGGTAATGTAAGATTATTGATACATCAGCTTTTGGTACACATTACCAGGAATCTCATAACCTCCAAATTCGTAGGTAATGTGAGATTACCAGGTTATGTTAAAACTTTTTCCTACTATACCCTTAGTATTTTGCCCTTTCGAACCCTAATAATCTTATGTAATTGATAAATTATAATTTTTTAAGCATAATTTATTTTGATTAAGAAATATAATTAAACTTAACTTATATAATTATATTATAAATTATATGTTAGTTCAATTAAACTAAAAGCATAATTTCTTTTTTGTTAAAAGCATAATTAAACTTAACTTATATAATCATTAAATTTTTTTTTGAAGAAATCATTAAATTAATTATATAATATTTTACTAAGTTTATTACTTAAATAATTTTTATGTTAGTCATGTTTAATTATCAAACTTAACAAAATTAGAACAATTGTACAAAACATTGAACAAATAAGAAATAAGCTTAAGTGTTGTATTGAGAGCATTATAGTAAACTATCCATTTTAACAGAAAATATACTCTCCAACCAAACAGATTAATCATATATTCCGGGAATCTCAATCAAACAAAAATTGTGCACATTCCGGGAATATGCATTAAGTTATGTTATAACTTGGTAATCACATAACTCTGGTAATTTAAAATATCTTGAATCAAACGCCCCCTAATGCGTATATTTCTAATACACACGGTTAATCTTTCAATAGGTTGGATAATTAAGTTCGACGCATTTGTTCGACATTGTTAGGAAAATGTTGCACTATGGAAAATTAATGACAATGTTAATTAGGAAAGGAAACAATGCCAACAAAAAAAATATAAAATCTAAAAGTCAGCATACCTTAACTTTGCTCTCCGCATTCTTCATCAAATCTAGAATAAACTTGGCAAATTTTACATGCCAACGACCTTGTCTATATTTTGGACTGTCCGTTTTGCATGTTTGTGTCCCATGAAATTACACAGGTTAATTTAATTTATTTAAATAATATGTATAATTATATCCTCTAATAATATTGTAGATATAATTATATTTTCTACAAAAAAGATATTTATATTTAAGTATTCAAATTTTTTAATATATATATATATATATAGATTCTCGGATTAAAAAATAAATTATGAAAGCCATTCAAATGTAAGAACAATTGTCAATTTTTCCATTGTTGTAATTTTTTTCAAATTGATATATCTTTGTGCAAGATGTGTATGGATTTTAAAACAAAGCATGTATATATCTTTCTTTATTTTAATTGATTAAATGTGTAGATTCTATTAAAATTATAAGTATTTAAGCCTTCAAAAATTTAAACTCGAGTGTTTTTTATTTTGATTTATATTTCCTGTTGGATTTTAATCCCCTTAAATCCAAGATCAGTTCATACTAAGTCATCAAGTATCAATTAAATAGAAGCGGAAGCATACCTGAATTCTCTATTGGAAAATCTCTTTGGAGTCTTGTGGTTTGTCTTCCAAATTAGAACGTAGCCCTAATTTTCTCTCTGATGATGGGATGTCAAACAGAAAAAGCGTATATTTAATTTGGGGACCATAACCACTTATATAGGGTGAAACCCTAAGTTAATAATTTCTAGTTTGGCCCATCATTAAATTAGAAATTATAGTCCAGTCTCTACACATATGAGGCCCATACTTAAATTAGATGCATTAAACCCAAATACCTTAAACCATATTAGATCACTTTAATTAATTAGGCTCAACCTTATATGATAGACTTTATACACAATTATACACATATAAGCCCATATGAAATATTTAAAATTCCCAACAATCTCCCACTTGGGCTATATGTGTTATCTTACAATTGTGTTTTAACCTTATGTGTACACAGAATTTTGCTATCATTACCAAATGCATCCCCAAACAATCCGGTCCATCAATCATACCAACATAGGATCATAGAGACTTTCGCTACATTCAATCGTAACTAAGCCTATCAATGGTCACAATGCTGATATAACCAAATGACATGGATCAAGCATGGATGTGTAGCATGGAATTACAAGCAGCGTGATCTTAGCATGCTTATTTCCAACTGGTCCTACCTTATGCCTTAGTGAGATCAGTTTTAAACAAGTTCAGAGATAAAATAAACCAAACACTTTATAACTGAAAATAACCTCAAATGAATTGACTGAAAACTGTATCCAAAATGACAGTAAAATACGTCTAATATGAAAAGCATCTAAAATACAAACTCCCACTGAAACTAAATATCCTGAATAAATGCAACACCCATATGAGCAGCATGCTCATGAAAGACGTTGGGTGGCACTCCCTTAGTAAGTGGATCTGCGATCATGGAGTTTGTCCCGATGTGCTGAATAGACAACTGTCCACTCTGAACTCTCTCTTTAACAATTAGGAACTTGATATCTATATGCTTTGACTTTATCGAGCTCCTATTGTTATTGGAATATAACACTACTGAGTTATTGTCACAAAATAACTTAAGTGGTCTTTCGATAGTATCCACAATGCGCAGCCCCGTGACAAAGTTTCGCAGCCATATTCCATGGTTGGATGCCTCAAAACATGCTACAAACTCCGCTGCCATGGTGGAAGAAGCTATGAATGTCTGCTTAGCACTCTTGCAGGAAATAGCTCCTCCAGCAAGCAGGTAAATGTAGCCCGAAGTGGATCTCCTACTATCTTGGCATCCGGCAAAATCGGAATCAGAATAACCAATGATCTCTAACTGATTCGATTTCTTGTATGTGAACATATAATCTTTTGTTCTCTACAAGAACCGCATGACCCATTTGGCTGCTTTCCAATGATCCAATCCTGGGTTACTTAAGTATCTCCCTAACATTCCAACAATGTAAGCAATATCCGGACGCGTACAAACCTGAGCATACATCAGACTCCCTACAGCCGAGGGATAAGGAATCTTCTGCATTTCCTTAGTTTCAAAGTCATTCTTGGGGCATTGACTTAAACTAAACTTATCTCACAGGGGTATCACCTGGTTTACAATCCTACATGCCAAACCTTTTAAGTACCTTATCGATATAGCTCTTTTGTGATAATCCAAGAATACCTCGAGAGCAATCTCGGTGTATCTGAATCCCCAAAACAAAAAAGGCATCACCAAGGTCTTTCAATTCAAATTTCTTTGCTAGAAATCTCTTGGTTTCATGCAATAAACCTATATCATTTGTGGCAAGCAGTATGTCATCGACATATAAAACCAGAAAAATGAACTTACTCCCACTAAACTTATGGTATATACAATCATCCACCAAGTTCATCTCAAAACCAAACGAGATGACAACTTGGTGGAATTTGTAATACCATTGACGAGATGCTTGCTTGAATCCATAGATGGATTTCTTTAGTTTGCAAACCATTTGCTTTGCATCTCCAGACACAAAATTTTCTGGTTATACCATATAAATCGTCTCATCAATGTCACCATTGAGAAACGCTGTCTTAACATCCATCTGATGTAACTCAAGGTCAAAATGTGCCACTAATGCCATGATTATCCTAAAAGAGTCTTTCGAATAAACCACAGAGAAAGTCTCTTTATAATCAATGCCTTCTTTCTGTGTAAAGCCCTTTGCGACAAGACGAGCCTTGTACCTTTCTATATTACCTTTCGAATCCCTCTTGGTCTTAAATATCCATTTGCAACCAATGAGTTTTGCACCTTCAGGCAATGGTATAAGATCCCAAACATCATTGTCCTTCATGGACTTTATCTCTTCATTCATGGCATCAATCCACTTTACAGAGTTAGAACTTTCCATGGCTTGACGGAAGTTGATTGGATCATCTTCCACCACACCAATATCAACCTCATGTTCTTGAAGAAATACAACATAATCATCCGAAATTACATTTCTCCTCTCTCTAGTGGATCGCCTTAATGGCATAGGTTCTTGAGGTTGTAGAGTTTGTTCTTCTGGAACAACTTGTTGAACTTGAGTAGGAGTATCTATGACATTGTCTTGATCCGGAATTGCTTCTTGAACAATGTCAGGAATAGTAGCCTGACCCTGATCATTGTCAATAGCAATTAGAGGAATTTCAACATTTTCCTCCTCAAAGACAAAGTCATTAATCCTTTCTCCCTTCGCAAACTCTACATGCTCAAAGAACCGGGCATTTCCCATCTCAAAAATTGCCTTAGTAGTGGGATCATAAAATTTGTAACCCCTAGATCTTTCAGAATATCCAATAAAGTAACAATTGACAGTCCTTGCGTCCAGTTTCTTTTCATTTGGCCTATAAGGCCTTGCCTCAGCTGGACATCCCCAAATGTGCAAGTGCTTCAAACTAGGCTTCTTGCCTGTCCAAATCTCATAAGAGGTTTTGTTAGTCGCTTTAGTTGGAGCTCTGTTGAGTATATACACTGCGGTCTTTAATGCTTCACCCCAGAGTGATTGCGGTAAGGTAGAATGACTAATCATACTCCTTACCATATCCTTAAGCATTCTGTTTTCGTCTTTCAGCAACACCGTTCATGCTAGGTGAACCGGGCATAGTGTACTGAGGGACGATACCGCATTCCTCTAAGAATTTAGCAAAAGGTCCTGGACGTTGTTCACCTGATCCATCATATCTACCATAGTATTCACCACCACGGTCAGGTCTGACAGATTTGATCCTTTTGTTGAGTTGGTTCTCAACTTCAGCTTTATAGTTTTTGAACACATCCAAAGACTGCGATTTTTCATGAATGAGATAAAGGTAGCCATATCGTGAGAAATCATCTATGAACGTTATAAAATACTTTTGACCATTCCAAGAGGCTGTAGGGAATGGCCCACAAATATCCGTATGTATAAGTTCTAAGACATCTGAAGTTCGATTGGCATCAAATCTCCTAATGTTTGTTTTTTCCCCCTTGATACAATTAACACAAGTATCAAAATCCATTAAATCAAGGGGATCAAGAATTCCATCAGACACAAGTCTCTCAATTCTCTTTTTGGAGATGTGACCTAATATCTTGTGCCATAATGAGGCAGAATCCTCGCCAGTTAATTTACGCTTTATACCTTGTGTACTTACATGCAAGGATTCATTAAATGAAGCAATAGTGTCAAGTAAATATAGATTATCGTAACTTAATAAAGAACCAGAACCAACCAAATTTGAATTTTGATAAAGACTTACTTTTCCATTTTCGAATGAACAACAATAACCAGAATTGTCCAAAACAGGAACAGAAACCAAATTCCGTCTAAGAGACGGTACAACATGAGTCTCAATAAAATCTAAATAAAATCCAGTTCTTAACAATAATCTAAAAGTCCCTATTGCCTCAACTTCCACTGGATTGCCATCACCAACATAGATGTATCTTTCATCATCACTTGGTTTTCGGCAACTCAGGCAACCCTGCATAGACACACTGATGTGAGTTGTTGCAGCCGAATCTAACCACCATGTGTGTCTAGGTACCGAAGTCAAATTAACCTCAGAACAAACCAAAGTAAGAAGCGTACCTTTCTTTGTATGCCATGCATGATAATTGGTACAATGCTTCTTTATATGACCTTCAGATCCACAAAAGTAGCAGCCATTTGGATTTTCATCCTTTTTCTGTTTCTTTTGTTTTTCCGTAATCGCAGCGTCCTTAGGTTTCTTTCTTTTGTTCCTTTTGTCCTTAGATGCTATGGCTATGTGAGCACTTTCTATCTTATCATGCTTCAACCTTTCCTCTTCTTGGACACCGTGTGATATGAGTTCATTAAGAGACCATGTCTCCTTTTGACAGTTATAGCTCACTTTAAACTGACTATACTGTGTCGGAAGAGATATCAAAACCAAATGCACTAACAAGTCTTCGGATAAATCCAACTTGAGTGCTTTCAGTTTTGAAGCAATATGAGACATTTCCATAATGTACTCCCTTATGTTTCCTTTTCCTGTATACGTCATTGAGACAAGCTTTGCCAAAAGTGTACTTGTTTCAGACTTTTCACTTTTGGCAAATCTTTTCTCAAGATCCTCAAGGAAACCTTTAGCCGTAGTAATCTTATCGGACATAGTGCCCCGAAAAGCTTCTGGAATGGCACGTTTCATGATCATCAAGTTTATATGATTTGACTTTTCCCACTTGTCCATCTCCCTCTTTTGGTCAGAGGTACTCCCACTCGTAAGTGGAGCAGGTTGGTCAACTCGTAAAGCAAGATCCAAGTCCATGACCCCGAGAACAATCAAAACATTGTCCTTCCATGACTTGAAATTAGTGCCATTAAGCATTGGAATGGAATTAATATTGGTAGAGATATTTGCAGCAGAACCAGGAACTGAACAGAGAACAAAGCATATAAACTAAATTACTCACATATCCAAAACCATAATATGCAAAATTAATTAATCACAGATAATGGTAGGGCCGCATCAGAAGATACCTTGCACAACATTAATATTTAGTCTTTGGACAGAAATATTAACTTGTAAGTGGCACCTTGGTGTAGTAATCAAACACTGACAATAAGGCATGTCAAACACTAAACCTTTCTTTGGACCGATTTAATGTTCACATGTTATACTGAAGAATCGTCACATGTTTACCACTATAGGTATATATGCAATTCGGCCAAACATTAACCTTCCTTTGGGCCGATTAATATTTGCATGAATAGCATACACACAAAACCTTTTAACATTAAAATTAAATTAATCTCCACAATAGAGATTGCTTTGGCAACATGTTACTTCAACTAATTTAACTTTAAATGTTATATCCTTAAATTACCAAAATCTGAAATACCTAAATTTTGCATCCAAATTGAGAATTGGGTCAAAATTACAAATCAAACCAGAAATTGTAAATTGAGCCCTATATCTCTTCCTTATTACCCTAATCTTTAGCATACATTGGCAATATATATCTCAATTATCAATCATAGAAATCAATCATATGAACCGAACATATAGATATATTGCTATGATATAAAATTAAATATTGATATCCAAACTACTTTAACATCCGAAAGTAACCAAAGCATAAAAATAAGGCTTTCAAATACCTAAGTCGAAACCTAAGGTAATTGAATAAAATAAAATAATAAAAAAAATTCAAGCCTTAAAACCAAAGATGCTTTAACACGTGAAGACTAATCCAAAGTATATAATTTACGCCGAGAAAAATAATTTCCAGCGTATAAAGCTTAAAGTTTAATTAATCGTGTAAAACATAGAATTTCCGAGAAACCTTAAATCTAATAATGATAAACCATAAAGAATTCACCAAGTAACCAAAAGCAATAATTACGCATAGCTTACAATTACAAGAATTTGACAAAGTCGCAAGCAATATTGGCTTCTTTCAACCGAAACCAGAATTTTTCCTTTTTTTAAATACCCAAAAGAAAAATCAATAAAACCATATTGATTTAACCAAATCCATAGAAACAATTTCATAGAAGACAAAAATTAACTGTTCTTGATGACGTAATCATGAACAAGGCTCTTGATACCACTTGTTGGATTTTAATCCCCTTAAAACCAAGATTAGTTCATACTAAGTCATCAAGTATCAATTAAATAGAAGCGGAAGCATACCTGAATTCTCTATTGAAAAATCTCTTTGGAGTCTTGTTGTTTGTCTTCCAAATTAGAACGTAGCCCTAATTTTCTCTCTGATGATAGAATGTCAAACAGAAAAAGCGTACGTTTAATTTGGGGACCATAACCACTTATATAGGGTGAAACCCTAAGTTAATAATTTCTAGTTTGGCCCATCATTAAACTAGAAATTATAATCCGGTCTCTACACATATGAGACCCATACTTAAATTAGATGCATTAAGTCCAAATACCTTAAACCATATTAGATCACTTTAATTAATTAGGCTCAACCTTATATGATAGCCTTTATACACAATTATACACATATAAGCCCACATGGAATATTTAAAATTCCCAACATTTCCATCTTGATTATATAGCCTAACACCTTCCCAGTTGATTTTTTTTTCTTTTTAATATAAATTAGACGATGTTTATTCTCACTTAAATATCTACAATGCACAACATATATAATATTTTTTAACCTTAGAAACTAACTTTTTCTATCTTATTTAGAAAAGGGTAAAATCCTTAAATGAATTAATTTTTTTCTCCATATAGCAGTCTCTATTTACTGTTCTCCATGTCCATGTAGATTTATATATATATATATATATATATATTAAAGTGTGATTTTTCTCGATGAAGAAGAAGCAAGCAATACGCTATTCACTTATGCATATTTGCAATCCAAAGCATATATATGCTTGACTTCCATGCACATTTTTCATCAGGAACTCACGTATTATTGAGAATGATCGAAAATTCTTAAAATTTTTTAAGCCCCATACGTAGCAAGGAATACATTTACAATCATATATAAAGGAAAAATAAATAAATAACAATTTTTTTTTAAAGTTAAACGATTAATAAAAGAAACAAAATTACAACCGACAACCGTGCTTGAAGTTCCTGAGACACCAATAAATAACAATCTGTAAGATTATGCATATTGGTGTAGTAGACTTTTGGCTTCAACAGTTGCTCTACTCCTAGTTCAGGTTGAAGTGAAGACTATAACTTCCTTAACAGTCGCTTTACCTACCTGTTTAAAATTTGAAGGCCTCAACAACCGCTCTACTCCCACTTCATTGCATTGTTTGTGGTTAGAAAAATTATTGTCACTAATATCATGTTCATCAGAAGTGAATTGTCTCTGGTAATTACGGTGATCAGTGCCATTTTGCTAACAAATAAAGTCAGACATCTCCATGGAAGAAAAGACAATGAGTTTTACTTGACAGATGACCTTGCATCTTCAACCATGAGATTTCCATGGAGGAAAATATACGCAAGAACATTTAAAAATGTAAAAATTGTAAAACATAGTATTTTAAAATTCTATTTTTATTTTTGTTTCATTGCATGTGAAAAGAAATAAAATTCATTCCTTAAGAAAAAAGATGAAATTCATAGTACTATAAAATTTGCCCACTAAGGAGAAAGAATCATTAGAAAAATAAAAATAAAAAACTGAGTGGAAGAAAAAAAAAACAAAAAGAAAAAGAAGTAGGGCAATCTATAGCTCGAGTAAAAATAGGTTGTTTTCTGAGTAGAAATAAGTTGTTTTCTGACCTTGACCTGTGTAGCATCGCACCAAACAAACAGGAAGACGACGCTCCAGCAGGTCAGTGGTGGACCAACTTTTAGCACATTTAATTTTTAATGTAGAAAATCAATTTTTAAAACATATAAGTTGTTGGGTATGATAAGAACGCAAATATAATTAAGTTGGCAAGTTCATCATGAGTATTTACTTTTCTTTTAATAATGTTTTAGTTAAAATTATCATGTTTGGACGATACTTTTACCTCATGTCCTTTTATTGTGATCAAATGATGTCTAGCAAAGTGGTCTTCGTAAAGGCAAAAATAATAGTATTAAAATCTTGAACACTTCCCACGTATTTGCGTCGAAAATCACATCAACACGCCATGCCTACTTTGACAAATTGTTAATAAGACCGTTTAAGTTGTGGTGGACCTGTCGTATGTTCATGGCAACGAATACCATAGTAATATTTAGAGATGGCAAATAGGCAGGTTCCGTCGGGTTCGGATTTGATCAATTCGGGTTCGGATAATTTAGGGTTTAGGTAGTTTCGGGTTCGGGCGATTTTAGGTTTGGGTATTTTCGGATTCGGGCTCTTTTGGGTTCGGATTGGGCTGGAACTTCGGTTCAAGTCGGGTTCAGCTTCAAGTTTAGTCAGATTCGAATTTAAGTTGGGTTAAGTTCGGGTTTAGGTTGAATTGAGTTCGGGTTTCGACTTTTTTAATTAAAAAATATTTTTTTGTTTTATAAGTTGAATTTTATTTTACTACTTTTCGTTTTTCATTTGTTTAAGAAGTATTCCCTCTATTCCTAAATAATAGTCGTTTTAACAAATTATTTTTAGTTCAAATTAATTGTCGTTTTACAAAATCAAAAAAACATTTATTACCTTTTTATCAATTTGATCATTCTTTCTCAACACTATTTTCAAGTTATTTTAATAAGTTTTTAAGTAATTTAAAATCTCAAGAAAATGATAGTTTAGTCATATAGTTAATTTTTTGTTTAGACTTTAAGAGATTTATTAATTTTCTTAATCCTTACTCCTTGTAGTGTTTCAAAATATATGTCACTTTGAGAAATTTTTTTGTCTTAAAATATTTATCGGGGTGCTTGCTTGGACACAAGTCTTTATCTTATGGTATTTTTGGTTTCTTCGTTGGCAGTCATTTTTCTGCTTAACATTTATCAATAATGGTATGATTTACTACAGAGATTGTGCAAATCTTTTTGTTGTTATTCAAAGAAAATTCAGGTTATGCCTATGAGCAATAGGACATAATCTTCCCTACTCCCCTTCAACTCCCAAAAGAGTCTTCTAATTTTGTTAGGCATTTCTTTAATTTATGCTTATGTTATTTGCTTCCTTTTGTGGAGAATGGGGGAATATTTTCTTTGGAAACATATGTATACTAGAATTTGTGGAGAGTAATTAGTGGGAAGAGGTTAAATATATTAAAGTTGGAAAGAGAAATTAGGTAAACTAAAGTAAAGGGTAATATTGAAAAATTATGATAAATTTTGACTAAATCAATGATAATAACTACTGTTAATTGATTTTCTTAATAAGTGGGATTCGGTTAGCTATGACATCTATATAGGGATAGAGGGAGTAGTTAAAAGTGACATATTTTGGGATGGGAGGTGACACACCCGGACCTAATTCGACTTTTCCGTGCGAACGGAATAATGTAAGACGGCGTATTAAATTGACAATACATTGGTCCGGATGTGTCTAATTAAGAAGAGAAGTTAAATTTAAGATAAGATGTAGTTGGAAGATGAGACAGGTGACCATGCATGGAAACATAATTTGGACTTCTTTAAGTCCATAGCCCATGGATTGGAGGTCCATTGGTGATTTGGTCGGTGGATTAGGCCAATGATCAAGATTATGAGAGGTTACAAAGAGGGGAAAAAGTCTGGTCCGGGGTTCGAGTAGACCCAATGTCGAGCTTATCTATAAATAGGGAGAGATTACCTCTCTCCCTCTCCTCTTATTTGCTCTCTGGGAGTAATTTTGGACTTTTAGCCGATCCGGACAATCCGACCGAAGCATCAAGGCGAGATCTTGGTATGTTATTATACTCATCTTAATCTCCATTTTATTAAGTTTTCACGCATTTCCATGCATCGGTCTAGGAGAGATCCAAGCTCAAAATTAGTTTAGCTTTTTAGATAGATTTTAAGCTTAGATTTGAGATTTAGGAACTTTAAGCTTGTGATTCTCGTTTTTCTTTCGGTAAACGCATCATGGGAGGTGTGATAAACATCCACCTCAAATTTCGTGCCAAGCCATGGACCAAGGGACTCAAAAACCAAGGCAAAGCCTCGGTTCCCGAGGCCAACATGAGGCTCCCGCGTGGGAGCCGAGTCACTCCCGCGCGGAAGTGACCCATTTGGCCAAGTCCCGTGCGGGCAAGTCCCGCACGGGACTTGGGCCATGCGGGGCCAGTCCGGTGGGAGGACCTGCTTGGCCCAGATCGGGGCCGGGCCCACCCCGCATGGGCTGCCCACGGCCCCCATGGGCATTTTGGTAATTTTTCGTCAAGTGTCCAAATTTTACCCCGAAACCTCCCGGACGCTTTTCTAAGCCCCGAAACACTTTCAAATATCCTCTTAGGTCATGCTAGAGCCTCGTAGGTGCATTCATAAATTTAATTATGAATGCTAACGTGTATTTCTGTGTATTAGGGCTCCGGATGATCGAATGCGGCGATGCTCCGGAGGTTAAGCTACATGGATCGTTTGGGAGTATACGAACCTCCCAATATTGTGAGTGGCTTAGATTTCAGTTCCTAGGCACTAGGGCAAAACGTTTTCAAAAGATAAACTGTTTTAAAGGTTTTACAAATGCTTTGAGATAAGGGTAATGCACCACACACACTTTTATTTTGTGATACACCCACTTAGGGGGTGGGATGATTTTAAAAAATATAAAAGCTTGTGTATGTGTTTAAATGCTTTAAGTATATATGTTTTATATACATATATATATATGATAAATATAAGGATGGGATGCGAGATAGAGACTGAGTGGTTTCCTTGGGGTTCCGATTTGAGGGAGCGTGGACCGAGTTGAGAGACGTACACGCAACTAAGTAGCTGCGGACCGTCTATCGAGGGACACAGTGAGTGGAGACCCTGGGAGAGACGCGTAGGGAAACTCGTCAAGGCTTAAGGTAGCTGTGTTCCACCACAGCGATGGGCGCCACCGAGGGAACGGGTTAGAGAAAGAGAAGAACAGAAAATGGTTTTAAAGAGAAAAGAGATAGCCCTCGGTGCAGTAAGGCATACGAACGGCCAGTTGTGCCTTCAGTATATTTGATGCCAGCCCGTTTTAGTTAAAGATTTTAAAAATCAAATTCTCACTTGGAGAATTTGAAAGGAAATGTTGAAAACAAAGTTTTGTTTTATTTTATTTTTATTATATTTTGGATTACCCCTTTTTCCTTAACCTCGAGATTCATTGAACCTCTGTCACTCACCTGTATCCAGTGTGGATGGATGCAGATCCACGTACGGGGTCAGCAGATAGATTAGAGGCTCACTAGGAGACGTCGGTGGCTTAGGCTTAGCAGTTTCTGCTGCATAGGTATTCCTTTACATTAATCCACTGGTATTGCTTTTAAAATTAAATATTTTATTAAATGATTTCTAATTAAAATTTTAGTTTTGTTTTGCAGCGATGATATCTATTTCATGCCTTGCGATGCCTCGGATGCGTAGCTGCAGACACGTACTTCGAGGTAGTGTGGCGATTGCCACGTGGCCGGCCCGAACAGATCGAGGCGTGACGGAAAGAGTATGTAATAACCTTAAATGACTATTATTCAAGAATCAAGAGAGCATTTCTTGGATTATATTAGAAAGTATTTATTATCTAATGATTAATATGGGTTTAAATAAAAGGAAATAGGAAAATTATTACTCCCTCCCTTCCTAAATAATAATCGTCTTACAAAATTTTTTTGTCCCAAATTACTTGTTATTTTACAAAATTAAGAAAGTATTTATTGCTTTTTCTTTTCAAATTTTACCCTTCTTCCTTTATACTATTTTCAAGTTACTTTAATGAATTTTTAAATAATTCATAATCTAAAAAAAGTGGTAGTTTAATCACATAGTCAATTTTTTTGTAAAGATTTTGGGAGATTCATTAACTTTCTTAATCCTTATATAACAACTTCAAACGACTATTGTTCAGAAATAGAAGGAGTAATTATTTTATCATTGAATATTAGAAGATAAAAAATTATTAATAATTAATGCTTTTTAGTAAGATTAATTTTAATTATTAAATATTAAAATTATTTATTAATTTAATATCCTTATATATATAATATAAAAGTATGAATATTACAAAACTTTTCAATTATCTAAAATACCCTTGTTTTTCAAATATATTTCAAAAATATCATTGTTATTGTTGAATTAAATTAAAACTCTTTATTATTTTTAATTAAATATTTTTATATTTTATTTATTAAATGAGGATGATAATTAACCAATTGACATATTTTAGAAATGTAATTAATAGTAATTAATCAATTTTACTTTTATCATAATTAACTTATTACTATATATTATCTAAAAGAAAATAATAGTTTAATAACTTACAATGACACATGACTAGTAACAATATTAAGAAAGAAAAAAAATGAATACATTATTTTAAATAATTATGAACATTAAAACTAAAATTTTGATCTTATAAAAAATATTATAAGATTACTTTTTTTAATATTAAATTGAAGTTCGGGTTCAGGTCGAGTTCGGGCTCGGGCCTTGTCGAGTTCGGGTAATTTCGGATTCGGACGTCTACTTCAGGTTCGGGTAATTTCGGGTTCGGGTTTCTTCGGGGTTCGGGCTCTGGCGGGTTTGGGTCATTGTTTTTGGTCAAATCGGGTTTGGTCGGGTTCGGGTTCAGGCAGGCTCGGGTAGGTTTTCGGGTTCGGGTTCATTTTGCCACCTCTATGAATATTCCTATCCCTATTCCTCATGGCTTTTTTAGTAACAAAATATTGCTCCATAAATCTTTAATTCTTACTTTAATTTATAAATTTTACATAAAGGACATAACTTATATCATTTTCCTTATGTGCTGTTCATGTTAGTAGTCACAAAAATTTTGTCAAGTGTCCATTTACACTACAAACCATTTAACACCCTTTTAACATCGTTAGAAGTAAAAAAAAAAATTGTAGAATCATTTTTATTTGTTCTATTATTCTTTCTTTTTATGAGAAAAATACGTATCACAAAGTTTAGCCCAAAATTTTAAACAAATTAACTATTTAAGGGTAAGTTTTTAATTTTAAAATAAATATTGTGGTAGGGTTTTAGAAAAAAGAAATTTAATTGCGTATCACAAAGTTTAACCCTAAATTTTAAATAAGTTAACCATTTAAGGGTAAGTTTTGAATATTAAAATAAATATAGTGTAGGATTTTAGAAAAAAAAATTGATTGGAGTTTTTAAAATAAATATATTGTGGTAAAATTTTAGAAAAAAAAGCACAAGAGGAATAAAAAAAAGACAACAAAAAAATTAACGGTGTTAAAAAGGAGCTAGTTAACTAGTTAATGATGTGAATAAACACTTGATAAAATTTTAGTGACTACTAATATGAAAATCATATAAGAAAAAGGATATAAGTCTTATCCTTACATAAATATATGAATTAAAGGTACAACATACCAAAACAAATGCAATTGACGGTACGGGGCATTAGCAATTTTTTTAATCACCACAAAAAGAAAGAAAGAAAGAAATAATGGGCACTCAAATAAATATTCTTTTTTTTTTTTTGTGGCAGCTCAAAAAAATTTCTAAACCCTCATTCCCAACAACTCCAATCCAAGATAATTACAAAACTTCAAATACTTATCTATAGCTACCTTACCGTTGGGGCTACCAAAAAAAAAAGGGAATATGATGGTACTTGTTATGTTTTATTAGAGGGAATCCAAATTTTCTTCAATTGCTTTTAAAACATACACATCTTTGTTATACCGAATTAAATTGAATAGGATAAGTGGGAAAATTACATGTAATTTGTAGTGTGATTGTATAGTATTTACATAGATTTATATTATGGGGAGGATTATTCATAAGATGAGACAATCCTTTTCATTTCTAGATGATTAAGTCATTCTATGAACAATCCTCTCTATAATATAAATCTATGTTAATATTATAAAATCATACTATAAATTATATGTAATTTTTCTCCTGATCCAATTTATTAATCCAATCCAGTATGACTTACATGACTTGAAATCTTAATCCAAAGTTCTGACAACAATTAGGCCATCAAGACAAGTCTTGTAAGAACATCAAAATCTACATCTTCGTAATCTTGTGAATGGAAAAAATAGATTTAAGAAACTTTCCGTTCGTTTGGGATTCAACACGACTCGACTTTAGATTAGTTAGGATCCAATATGATTACTAAATATCACTAGATTTATATACCAAAAAAATAACAAACGTTTTTTTTCTCACCCAATGGATTTGGAAGCAGAAAACTGCATTCTATTTCTACCCATCTGAACCTCTCTTCCTATTCTTTACGAAAGTACAAGGGAAGTGACTAATATATATGAGAATTAAAGCAACCCTTTGTTTCCTGCACCGGTACAGAGAGTTTGTTTCTAGACCATTGAAATTTGACCGTAAGGTAGGATATAATGTTTGTTTAGCTTATCATTTGATCATGAAGTTGCAGTCTTGTCAATGATTCATCTGTGATTTAACAGCAGTTTGTTCATGCAACTATAAGACATAAAATGGCATTGCTGTTGCTAGCCTAGCCTTACACGTCATTGCTGTTGTGAAGTTGGAAAGTCTTTTTCTTTTTCCTAACTTTGTGATTTCTTATTCTAATCAAAACCACCCAATTGTTTCAGGTTTGAAGCCCCTTGACTCACTCAGAATGCATTTCCAACCAACTCACTATCTTTCCTTGACAACACCACACTTCTACCCTCCTTTTTGGTCTTTAATTCATCCATTGTGTTGAAAGTATATATTTACCCTTAAGGGTATTCTATTATTTCGATTGTACCATTGTATATATATATACTTTGTATAGCTTCTTTTAGGGTTAATTTTCTTAATGGAAGAATACACATTTTCTCCTCTTCTTCCTTTTCTTCTAGTTTAACATCAACTACTTTTTCAAATCCTTTTAACATGGCATCAGAGCTTGTTAGATCTTAGGATTTCTATAGATTGTTTGACTGGTCGGAGGTTCCATTCTCAAGGAGTTTTTCTTTTTTTTTTTTAAAGTCATTATTTTCTGGTTTTCGTCAAATTTCATTAAGGATCTCATAGATTGAAAACCATATTCCTGCTCCTTGTCATCTGAACGTCCACCAGCTGAAATTTCATCCCCGTCGACAGCTGCACGCGCCGGCACGCGCCATCATCGGTTTCTCTCTCCTTTCACTAGTTGTCAGTGAGATTTTGCAATCTCTAAGCCTTATTTTCGAACACCGCCACCGCCATTCGTCTCGGCTCGTCGAAAGGAGGCCACAGCAGAAAACTCACTCCATTCGGCCGCAGCACGCGCCTTCACGCGCCCACACGCGCCAACACGCGCCGGCAGCCTCTCGGGTCAAGCGCTCCACGCACCGATTATAGCTTCCGCCCCTTTTCTGCCACGTGGCCGGTTCTAATTCGTCCACGTCACCATCTTTGGTCCACGTCATCGGTCCACGTCATCACCAACTCAGCCTTCTGTCCAACCATATTCTGACACGTGTCTGCCACGTCATCGTCTCTGCCACATCATCAAGCTACGTCATCATGTTGACTCTTATCCGTTGATCGGTTCATTCTGACTTTGACCGGCCGGTTCAGCCCATTTTTGACCGGTTTTCTGCACTCTTTAACCAGTTCCTTAGGTTTTCAGGTGTGCTGATTCTGATTTTGTGGTCCATTTTGGCTAATTCTATCTCCATTGTTGACCTTTGGTTTAATATTGCTCATTTTATTGCATTTATGGAGAAATTAGATTACTCTAAGCCTATTCAAACTACTTTTGATGGCTTTAACTATTTGATGTGGGCTGATGAAATGTGTAGTTTCCTTAAAGGGAGGAAATTGTGGCGTTTTGTGACCGATGATGAACCTAAACCGATGAAAGAAAATGATGAAACTGAAAAGCAATTCTTTGAAAGATTTGAAGATTGGGATTGTAAAAATCATCAAATCTTGTCATGGCTTCGTAGCACTGTCTCATCACAGATCAAGAAACAGTTTGGACGAGTTGGTAGTGCAAAGGAAGTTTGGGACTTTTTAGCTAAGAGATATTCTGTCAAAGGGCGAGCTTTGGGTTACAAATTATTCTGTGATCTGGCCCATCTTAAACAGCAGCCTGGTCAGTCTGTTCATGAGTTTTTGTCTCAGATGCAATCTATTTGGAATCAAATGACTTTGAGGGAGCCTTCATGGGATTGTATTGGAGATGCTGAGAAATATACCAAAGAGAAGGGGGAATTCCAAGTTTATCAATTCTGTATGGCTCTCACTGATGAATTTGAGTCTGTTCGTAGTTCTCTACTTCATAGAGATCCTCCACTTTCTCTTGATGTGGTTATTTCGGAGATTTTATCTGAGGAGACTAGATTGAGTACTTTGAAGTCTCAACATTCTATGGTATCTACTGACAGTTTGGTTGCTGCAGTCTCGTCACCTTCAGTTTCCTTAGTCACATCATCTTCTATTGGATCATCTTTTCCTTCTTCAAAGAAGAAGATATGCCGATACTGTAAGAAATCTGGTCATGTTATTTATGAGTGTTACCGTCTGCAGTCAAAGAAGGCTTCCGGACTAAATCCTCAAACTCCAAGGAATACTTTTCAAGGCTCTAACTCAATCATTACTGCTACCGCTTTTGCCACCGAAAAGTCTCGTTCTTTGACTGTTTCTATGTCTGACCTAGAAAATATTGTGAAACAATTGATTGATAAAATAGGTTCATCTTCTATCCTTTCCGCCACCTCAGGTACTCCCTCTTCATGGTACTATGACTCAGCTTGTTGCAATCATATGACTCCTGACAATTATTTTCTTGTCACCAAAACTGACGTTTGTCATATTCCTGCTATACAAACTGTAAACAATTCCATTATGTCTGTTGATCATGTTGGCAATGTGTCTAGTTCTGGTTTAACATTGTCAGATGTTTTTCATGTTCCAATTTCTGTTGGTCAACTAACTGAACTTAACCTTGATGTTATCTTTTCCAACCATGGTTGTCGTGTGCAGGACCCTCAGACGGGAGAGATTCTTGGGACAGGCCGTAAAGTGGGACGCTTGTTTGAACTGGTGTCTTTGAACATTCCACAAAAATATTTGACTTCTTTTGTTGCTTCTGCCTCTTTTGATTTGTGGCATTCTCGTCTTGGTCATATCTCTATTGCAAGATTGAAGTCTTTAGTTTCTAGTGGAAAGTTAGGATCAATTAAAGAAGAAACTGTTGATTGTACCTCATGTAAACTTGCTAAGCATCATGCTCTTCCTTTTAATTTGAGTAAAACTACTTCTTTTGCTCCTTTTGATTTGATTCATTCTGATGTTTGGGGGCCTTCACCTTGTGACACTATGGGAGGCTCTAAATACTTTGTTATTCTTGTTGATGATTTCTCTCGTTATACTTGGATTTATCTCTTGAAAAATCGATCTGAGATTCCTAACATTATCTCTAGCTTTGCAACTATGGTAAAAACTCAGTTTTCTCGCACTATAAAAATCCTTCGCACTGATAATGTCATGGAATATAGGGAAACTCATCTTCTCAATTTTCTTTCTCATCATGGCACTGTGATTCAGCGGTCTTGCCCAGGAACTTCTCAACAAAATGGACGTGCTGAGCAAAAGCACCGACATATTCTTGATACTGTTCGTGCTTTGCTTATCTCCTCCAACTGTCCTGAACATTTCTGGGGAGAAGCTGCATTCACAGCTGTCTACACCGTCAACCGCATTCCCACACCTACCATTGACAACACTTCACCTTATGAACGACTCTATGGTTCTTTGCCCAACTACAACCTATTGCGTGTTTTTGGTTGCGCTTGCTTTGTACAACTTCAACCTCATGAGCACAACAAACTTAAACCTAGAGCTCGTTTATGTTGTTTCTTAGGTTATGGCACTAAGCATAAAGGTTATCGTTGTTGGGATCCTATTTCAAAACGACTTCGTGTCTCTCGACATGTTACCTTTTGGGAGCATAAAATGTTTTCCTCTCTCTCCAACTTTCAAATTCAAAATCCTGATTTCTCATACTTTACTAATCCCTCCATTGATCTATTCCCAGATGATTTATCTCATTGCAGAGATTGTTCAACTAGTTCTTCAAGTGATCCTACTGCGGCCTCACTCAATGAATCTACCTCATTTGATGGTCCCACACAGAGCACTCCACCAATTCCCGAGTCTGTCACCTCTCTACCAGAATCCGTATCCTTACGGCGTTCCACTAGAGTAAGTCAACCTCCATCTCACCTTCGTGACTATCATTGTTACTCTGCTATTGTTTCCTTACATGAACCTAACACCTTTCGAGAGGCAAAGTCCAATCCTCTTTGGTAGAAAGCAATGGCAGAAGAGCTTCAAGCCTTAGAAAAGACACATACTTGGGATTTAGTTGATTTACCTCCTGGAAAGTCAGCTATTGGCTGTAAATGGGTTTATAAAATTAAAACCCATTCGGATGGCTCTATTGAACGTTATAAGGCTCGGTTAGTAGCCAAGGGTTTTACTCAGGAGTATGGAATTGACTATGAAGAAACTTTTGCACCTGTTGCACGCATTACTTCTGTTCGCAGTCTTCTTGCAGTGGCTGCTATTAGGCGCTGGACTCTCTTTCAGATGGATGTTAAAAATGCATTTCATAATGGTGACCTCACTAAGGAGGTGTACATGCAACCTCCACCTGGCTATGATCATCCATCTGACAAAGTCTGTCACCTTCGTCGAGCTTTGTATGGTCTTAAACAAGCTCCACGTGCATGGTTTGCTAAGTTTAGTTCCATTGTCACTCAGTTTGGTTTCTCTTCCAGTTCTTATGATCATGCTCTTTTTATTCGCCATTCACATAATGGCACTATTTTCCTGCTGCTTTATGTTGACGATATGATCATAACTGGAAGCGGTCTTCAAGGAATCAATGCACTTAAACGTTATCTTAGTTAGCAATTTGAGATGAAAGATCTTGGCCATCTTACATATTTTCTTGGCCTAGAGGTCACTTCTAGTGCTACTGGTTATTTTCTTTACCAAGCCAAATATGCCACAGATCTTTTATCTCGTGCAGGGCTCACAGATACTAAGGTTTCCTCCACTCCTCTTGAAGCACATCAGAAATTTACTCCATCAGACGGCAAACCTTTGGATGATCCTACTCTCTATCGACAGTTGGTTGGTAGTCTCATCTATCGCACAGTGACTCGCCCTGACATAGCTTATGCTGTCCATATAGTTAGTCAGTTTATGGCTGCTCCTCGCACTATTCACTATGCTGCTATTCTTCATATACTTCGCTATGTCAAAGGCACCCTTTTTCATGGTCTTTATTACTCATCTGATTCATCTTTGACGTTACAAGCATATTCTGATGCTGATTGGGCTGGTGATCCTACTGATCGAAGATCTACCACTGGTTATTGCTTCTTCTTAGGCCACTCACTTATCTCTTGGATATGCAAGAAACAAACTGTTGCGGCCCGATCTAGCACTGAAGCAGAATATCGTGCT
Organism: Microcos paniculata; assembly: GCA_030664755.1. Lineage (NCBI taxonomy): Eukaryota > Viridiplantae > Streptophyta > Magnoliopsida > Malvales > Malvaceae > Microcos > Microcos paniculata. The sequence goes on along the minus strand of CP131458.1, from coordinate 43,139,603 downwards.
CTTGCTGACACATGCTCCGAACTTTTATGGCTGCGTTGGTTGCTTCAAGATCTTGGGGTCTCTCTTTCCTCTGCCACACCTATATTTTGTGACAATCGGAGTGCTATTCAAATTGCTCACAATGATGTCTTTCACGAGCGCACTAAACATATCGAGATTGATTGTCACTTTATTCGTCAGCATCTTTCCTCTGGCATCTTATGCCTTGAGTATGTTCCTTCTACTGCACAAATTGCTGATCTCTTCACGAAATCTCATCCTCCTAATCGGTTTCGTGAGCTTCTTTCCAAACTCCACATGGTTACTTCTCTCACATGTTGAGTTTGAGGGGGGGTGTTGAAAGTATATATTTACCCTTAAGGGCATTCTATTATTTCGATTGTACCATTGTATATATATATACTTTGTATAACATCAACTACTTTTTCAAATCCTCTTCTTCCTTTTCTTCTAGTTTAACATCAACTACTTTTTCAAATCCTTTTAACACATTGACTATTCTGCCCTTCTCTATAATGCTTGTATAGATATATAATAATCCCTTTTTTTTTCTTCTCTTTAATCCTATTTGTGAAGTTTAAAAATTTCACTGTCAATAAATGAGATAATTTTTCAATATATAATGGTATAATATTTTTTTTCCATCGACGATTTTTACTAATGTAAAATTTACTTTGACCGAAAGTAACCTTTCCAAAAAACTAAAGGCAACATACTGAATCTAATTTAAAACTTGCTTAAAAATTCTCAAATTCAGACCAAACCAAACTCGATTTAATAATTAAAAAAAAAGTTAAAGATCAAAACCCAAATCTAAAACAATTCAAATCACCTCCCCCCCCCCCGAAAAAAAAAAACCTCATACTTAAATTTATACCCTAAATCATAATAAATTTGAAACTAAAAATGACCTGAATTTGGAATAATCCAAACTTAAAAGCACCCCGAGTTGAAGATTATCCAAATCAACCTTTTCCACTTGTGTCTAAAATCCTTATTAACCCTATTACAAAGACCATTGTTTTTTTTACAAAGTAAATAAAATGGGGTTAGAGTTTACAGGTGTCTCATGTACAAGGTAAATAAAAAGTGCAAATAATGAGAGGGAGATATCATAAATGAATAAATTTAAGACTTTTACAAACAAGTGATACCAAAATTAAAAATTTACTTGTAACAATTCATCAATCGATGTCAGGAGACCATGTGTTATGGCCCAAAGATTTCCTCTAAGGAATCCAAATTATACACCTATCAACTAATAAGGGGTTGGATCAAGTGGTAAGCGGCTTGTTCTAACTTAAGCAGGTCTCGGGTTCGAGACCTTGCGTACACAGCAGCCCCCGTTGATAGACTCACCCGCCATTCCAGGTGCACGACACAGGTCGGATCCAGATTAATCAGAGCAAAGCTCCGGATACCGGGTGAGAAACCAAAAAAAAAAATTATACACCTACCAAAATTAATTAATATATTACTCCATCTGTCTCAATTAAATTATCACTTTCAACTTTTAAAATTATCCCAGTCAAAATGTTTTAACATGTATATGTTCTCTTTTATTCCACACTACTAAAGCATTCTTAAAAAGTCACTTTTAAAGTTTTTAACTTTTAAGGATAATATATCCAATCATACTTTTATCTCCTAAGTCGTTAGCTAAAACTCTATGAAAAGTCAATAAGTGACAATATTTATGAGACAGAGGTAGTGTATATTTGAATTTTACATAGTATGTATAAAAATCTAAACTAAAATGGAACAAGAGGGAAAAAAAGGTTGCATCTGGTAGGGTCATACCCGCTAAACAATTTAAAATGGCTTAATACCTAAATTGGTTCCTGAATTATATAAAAAATGACAGATTGATCCATGAACTTTTATTTGAGACAGATTAGTCCCTGAACTTTTATTTTAAGACAGATAAGTCCTGAATGAGAAAAAATCAAAGAAAACTCAGGGACTAATATGTCCCAAAATAAAAGTTCATGATCAATCTATTTCAAAATAAAAGTTCAGGGACCAATCTATCCTTTTTTGTATAGTTCAGGGACCAATCTATTTCAAAATAAAAGTTGAGGGACTAATATATCTCAAATAAAAGTTTAAGGACTAATCTATTCTTTTTTGTATAATTCAGAGATCAATTTGAGTATGAAGTCAATTTAAAAAATTTATAAATTTCAAAACCGAACATTTAATGGGGGTCAAACCCCCCACTAAATATATAAGACTCTTAAAAAAGTCGACGGTTGGAAAAATAGTTTTGCACTACGAAGTTATATTTACGAGGGCTTATAACCCCCGGTTATCATGATATTTAACGGGATTGCTTAGCCGCCGGTGATTCTAATATTTACCAACGGTTGAGAAAACCCTGTTTAAACTTTCAATGATAGTCGAAAAGTCGACCGTCGGGCGACGGTCCTTTTTGGCCTCCGATAAAAATTTGATTCGGGGGTTGAACCTCGGTAAAAGATCATTTTGATCTCGTTAAAAGTCATTTGTTTAGTAATGGAAAGAATCAAAATTGTTTTAACTATCAAATTAACATTTCAAACCTTAGGTATTTTAAGGACTAATAGTGCTAAAAAATAATGATAAAAATTAAATTGTTTGGAAAATGAAAAATAAAGGAAAATTAACAAACAAAACAATAGATCAAAATTCTAGATCTTTAAGTAGAGATGGTAAAATGGGCGGGCTGGGCTGGCATGGCCCAAAAAGTTGGGCTGCCCGTAAAAACGTGGGCTGGATCGTGCTAGCCCAAAAAAAATATGGGTCGTGTCGTGCCAGTCCATATGTTTTGAAGGTTAAGCCCAGCCCAGCCTGCAGTCCATATAAATCGTGCCGTGCCAGCACATGGGCCATAGTGGGCTGGCACATGGGCCAATGATTTTTATTAAATGTTAATATTTTTAATCTTTTTTGTTTTTACTCGATTTTATTTTTTTAATACTGATGATTAAATTGGATTAAGAATGAAAAGTTTTGACACAAAAATTTATGTGGTTCGGCTTACGATGTCTATGTCCATAGGAAAAGGGGAACATTATTCACTATAAATAATAAAATTTACAAATACTAATTTATGTTATAAACTAAAGAAAATCTATCACCTTAAAAATGAAAAAAAAAAAGAAAATCAAATTTATTCATTTTCGTCTGAAGATTCCTCTTGGTTTTTTATATTTTGTAAGCGAGATTCTATATCTAACCAATCTTTCAAACATACATCCCAAGGGTCTTTGGTGCCAATATGTTTCTTCTATCATCAAAAACTCTCATTCCTGCACTAAAACAAAACTCCGAAGAGACAGTGGATATCAGAGGTATAAGGAGGTCACGGGCCATGATGGAAAGCACATGACATAAATTTGCATTACTTTTCCGCCATGCCAAAATATCAAAATTTTCTAATTCTTGATCATCAAAAATTTCTAAATAAAAATGAATAATTATATAATTGATATATTATAAATTTACATTAAAAATGGGCTGGCCCAAATAAACACACGGGTCGTGCCGTGCTAGCACGTGGGCTGTGCCGTGCTGGGCTATTTTGGTGGGTCGTGCCGTGTCAGCCCATGTGCCACCAAAAGGCTGCCCAACCCGTCCATGACTAATGGACTGTGCTGGCACGGTCCACTAAAAAAATAATGTGGGTCGTGCTGGCATGACCCATATTGGGTTGGGCCGTGCTGGGCTCCATGCTGCCCGCCTATTTTGCCATCTCTATCTTTAAGCGAATGAGAAAAACATCTTTGAATCTATTGTAATCTTTAATTTCAATTTTATTGAATTGGTGGATGTAATTTCATTTGAATGAATAAAAATTACATTTTATTCAAAAAAAGAAAAAAACAATAGATCAAAATAAGACTTAAGGAAAGGATGGAGCTTATGCTTGTCATCTTGAGCTCGTCTTAGCTCCCTGTGCAAGCTAATTTTTTCTTTGCCATTCAGTTGTAATTTAATTTTCTTCGATCCATCTTTCTGAACACGAGAAAATGGTTTGGGAAACTGCCCTTGCCGTGGCTATAGGAAAGGCATTGCTCTCGGCGTCTGTCCGAAAGCTGTTTGAACAGATGGCTTCTCGCAAGTTCCACGACTTCTTTCGGGACAAGAAACTAGACCACAAAGGGTTCCAGACGTTGAAATGGAAGCTACTAGCTGTCCACTCAGTGCTCAATGACGCTGAGGAGCAGCTGCATTTCATGAACTTGTCTGTTAAAGGGTGGCTGGGCGAACTGAAAGACACTTTGTATTCAGCAGAGGATCTGTTCGACGAGATTGCTACCGAAATTCTGAAGCACGATGTAGAAGCCGGGTATCAAACCCCAAAAGAAAAGGTGAAGGCCCTTAACAAGTCTCTTACTGAGATTGTTGAAAAATTAGAACTTATAGCTGAAGAAAAAGACTTCCTTGGTCTGAAGGAAGGCCCCAGTGATAAATCCTTACCAAGTTTTCCAACAACTTCCTTGGTCAACGAATCCGATGAATGCTTAAGGAACGAAGAAAAAGAGCAGATAGTCGACTTTTTGCTATCGGATTCGACGAGGAGGAATGGGAATGAAATTCCAGTGATAGCAATCGCAGGAATGGCTGGGATTGGGAAGACTACCCTTGCACAGTTTGTGTACAACGATACAAGGGTGAAGTCGCATTTTAATTTGAGAGCATGGGCTTATGTTTCGCAGAGATCGTCCGATGTTTACAAGGTGACCGAAACAATTTATGAATCAACCACGTGGGAGGGTTGCAATACCAAGGACTTAAATGCACTTCAAGTTAAACTGGGGTGGGTGTTGAAGGGAAAGAAATTTCTACTTGTCCTGGACGATATGTGGAGTGAGAGTCTTACAGATTGGGAACTTCTGCAAAAACCATTTCAAGTCGGGGCAGGTGGAAGTAAGATCATCGTGACAACACGAAATCAAAGTGTTTCAACCACTATGCATTCTGTTCTTGTTAAATTGCTGAACCCATTGAAAGTTGTAGCTTGCTGGTCAATATTCGCAAAGCATGTTTTTGGGAAGGAAGACGTGATTAATGAAGATCCTATCTTGGTATCGATTGGCGACAAGATTGTGAAGAAGTGCCAAGGCCTGCCCTTAGCTGCTAAAACACTCGGAAGTCTCTTGCGTTCCAAAGTAGAAGCTAAGGAATGGGAAGATGTATTAAAAAATAAAATATGGGATCTACCAAGGGATAAGAGCCCCATCCTACCGGCCTTAAGATTGAGTTACAATTACCTCCCCTCTCACCTGAAGCAATGCTTTGCTTATTGTTGCATATTTCCCAAGGGCCATGAAATTGCAAAGGGGGACTTAGTTCGATTATGGATAGCAGAAGGCCTCGTGCAGCAGCAAAAGGGTGCAAGAACAACCGTGGAAGTAGGGGAGCAGTACTTCGATGAGCTAGTATCAAGGTCATTTTTTCAACGGTCAGATCCTGATGGTTCACACTTTACAATGCATGACCTCCTGAATGATTTAGCTCAGAATATAACAGGAGAGTTCAGTTGCAATCTTGAAGATGACAGCTTACCCTTTAACCCAGAAAGAGTTCGCCACTTATCATGCATACCAGTCTCTGATGAACGCCCAGCAAAATATGAGGCTTTTTGTGAAGTATTCAACCGTTTGCGAACCTTCCTACCGTTCAAATCATCACCTACTCCCAGTAATGTTTCTTTGACTCCTATAATCTCTGATAGCTTATTTCCATCTGATGATGAATCGATCTGGAAGAAATTGTTTACAAAATCTGGTGAAAAGAAAAACAACTTGCTTACAGAATCTGATCAAGATAGAAAAACGAATTTGTTTCCTGAATCCAGTTGCCTGCGTGTATTGTCTTTATCTCCTTATGCTATCACTAACCTACCGGAGTCAATTGGCAACTTGAAAAATCTACGGTACTTGGACCTATCATACACTGGAATTCAAAGTCTGCCTGCTAGTGTCTGTACTCTGTATAATTTAGAGACATTGAAGCTGGCATTTTGTTTCGAACTTACCCAGTTGCCTGAAAACATGCGAAATCTTAGAAAATTGGAGCATCTTGATATTAAGGAATCCAAAAAAGTGAAGAAGATGCCGGTACAATTCGGAAATTTGACAAATCTCCAGCTGTTGACTAGGTTTGTTGTGAGCAGAGATAGTACCGGATCAAGGATTAGCGAGCTGAAGAAACTTTCCCTTCTTCGTGGTAGTCTTACCGTGGAGTGCCTGCAAGATGTTTTCCAAACAGCAGACTCCTCGGAGGCCAATTTGGCGAATAAAAAGTACCTCGATGAGTTAACTCTCCGGTGGGCGCCGCCAGGTGCGCGTACTGTACACCGTGAAATTGAAACTGAGGTACTTGACAAGTTACGGCCGCATGAATATTTAAAGAAGCTTCGCATTCAACACTTTGGGGGTTCAAAACTTCCAGACTGGTTAGGAGAGGCCACTTTTTCCCAAATGGTGTCCCTGCATTTCGATGGTTGTGAAAATTGCTCCTTCCTGCCACCGCTTGGACAACTACCCTGTTTACAAGACCTCAGCATTAAAAGAATGAAAGGACTACGATGCATTGGCCCTGAATTCTATGGAAGTGGAACAAACCTCTATCAGCCATTCAGATCCCTGGAAATTTTGCAATTTGAAGGGTTGTCAGATTGGCAGCAGTGGTTACCTTTGGCAGAAGAAGGTGGATTCCCCTCTCTCAAACAACTCATCCTGAAGACATGTCGTGCACTGGTTGGGAATCTACCCAGCCATTTTCCTTCCTTGATAGAGCTTCAAATTATTGAGTGCAGGAAGCTTAATTGCCCTGATGCAAATGGGAGAAACCAGTACTCCACGCTCGAGCGTTTGCACATAAGGAATAGCTGTGATGACCTTCAAACTTTTTCCTTAGGCTGCTTCACCGGACTTGTAAAGCTGAAACTCAAGGGTTGTAAATTTCTAATATCTATTGGTTTGCAAAACGACCATGAAGATCGGTATCTCACATTTTTTCAAGAGTTGAAGATTGAAGATTGCCCCGAGCTGGAAATCTTCTCCGGAAATGGACTGCCATCTCTCCAAAAATTAAAAATATCTCGTTGCCGAAAGCTGTATACTTTTGGGGACGGTGGCCTGCCAACAAGCCTTCAATCAATTTGTTTCCAGGAATGCCCGAATCTCCCTCAGCAGGATTCCAGGGGACTGCAGAATATGCCCTTACTCATTTCTTATGAGATTAATGGTGACAGGGTTCAACAGGAGCAAATCAATGGCATAAGTTAGTATGGTACGTACATGTGTGAGTCTAGAGTGTATTAGAATCTCATTTGAGAATACATAACTGCTTCTTTTACTCCCTTGTTTGTTGATGGGCTGTGACTGTAAGGTACTTTAATTTTCCTCTTGTTTGTGGGAAATAATAATAAGATGAAATGAATGACCATGAAGCTTGGAGAAGATACACATGTAAAAAATTAAAATGAAAAACAAAGCACAATGTAGTATTTTTTTTAATAATTATTTATAAATCGTCGGCATTCAATAATTACATTAAGTTCCAATTAATCTAAAGTCAAGTAAATGTCATATATTTTTATCATATTTTACATAATTTGTTTACAATTATATTTGACTAGTTATGTAGAAAACATATTCTTTTATCTTTTCTTTAATAGGACGTAATAAGACATCGGCTTATTGGGATTATTAACATATTACATTAGATCATTATAATTCCCTAAAACCATGCCATGACATATTCGTCTACAAATAATTTATACCATAATTACTCTTATTACTAGATATATTATTGAAAAAAAAAAACCCTGAAAATAATTAGTGTTAACTTATTAAAAATAGGCTAAAGGCTCAATTAAGGCCCTAAACTTTCAAGATTTTGTCAAATAAGGCCCTAAAAACACAATTTGAACAAATTAAAGCTCATACTTAACAAATTGTGACAAATTAGGTCTTCTCTATATGAAAACCAATGCATGTCATGCATGGACATTAATTTTGAGAGAAAAATGCTGTCAACATATTAATTAAAATTCAAAGAATATTAATCTAAATAAATTTAATATACGTAGCATGATATAAAATTTTTAGGTACTTTCAATTTATATATACCTCACACACTAGAATTAACTAACAACAAGTCCAATTTGTCATAATTTTCTAAGTATGGGCTCTAATTTGTTGAAATTGTGTTTTTAGGGCCTTATTTGATAAAATCTTAAAAGTTTAGGGCCTTAATTGAGCCTTTAGCCTTAAAAATAAAAAGAAATTGGCAACAACAAATTTGTAATGTTTCTCCCTTTAATGCCCTCATTTATTAGAGTAGATCTGATGTCGGGCTTATCTAAGATAATCACGCATCCACCAAAATATTAAAAAAAAATTACTGCAATTAATTTTGAGAACAATTACATTTAAAAAGGGAGCAAAATTAACAATAATTACTATTATTCTAAGCAATCGTGTATCTAATTATAAAGGTTCCTAATTAATGTCCTTTCCAGTAACAGATGCTTACAAACTTCTAGTTTCAAACTTTCACCAAATACCTAGGTAGACAATGTGTTCTAAAACAAATACTTATGGACATAGTTTAGATTTTCAAATATGTAATCTTCATTAGTTTAGATTTTCAAATAGGTAATCTTCATTCAACTTTGCCTCATTTGATGCTTGGCTTTCTGCTGTGTCCACTGGCAAGTTTACTTTTATTCCCTGTCGTCTTTGTATTTTGTAATAAAAAACTTACTGTCAGTGGATATAAGATTTGAAAATAAGTAAGAATAGGAAGGTCGTATATGGCATTTTAAATACATATTTGAAAGTTATAACTTACCTCAGTATTAGTGGGTAAAGTATCTATCTATTAGCATAAGAGGAAGGTGCAATGCTACTAGAAGCCCAAATCAACCTCCAAGTATCTATGTCAAAAGAACTATTTAAAAGTTATAGAGATTAATACCAAATTTCAAGTTACTATAATCACACCAAATAAGAGCATATATATTAGCATTATTGAATCATAAATAAGATGTTGACATTTGAATGATCCATATCTTATAAATGACAGAAAATGAAAGAGATGGACAAATAGTTACCTCATTCTATATTCTCATGAAGCAGTTGCAAACCATGATTCTTTGCATTACTTTGGCAATGGGCAAAGCATGAATCCATGCATGTGCCCCTACTTTTCAAATCTTTGAGGAAAAAAATTCAATGCCTTGAGCATGTTACACCTAAAACTTAGGCCAAAAAAGCTACAATTATTGGGGAATCTGTCAGCTAGTATATTAACCAACTAATTAAAATTCCGATAACTAAGTGAATTCCATCATATTTTCATTTTAGAGTAGGATACTATAATCCCCAACAACAGCCCCCCAATCCCTCCAATCTCCCCAAAAAAGTTAACTAAATGCAAAGGCCACATATTCATTCTTATCATTTCATGTCCAGTATATGCGTAAAAGAGGCATAAAAAAATTATCGTACCGTCTGACTTATGCAAACAATGGAAAAACCAATTCTTACTACATCATTGTTTGAACTTCAGTTGGTCTAATTCATATCCATGACAGGCATAAAGGCTCCGGTTTTTTTTCTTAAGTCAATAATCATGTCATTAATGGCCTTTCATAAGGAATACTGATGGAAAACATTCAATACACTTTCATAAGTTTTTAAGTTCGCAAACTATTGCCTATTTCACTTCCAAACTTTAGAGAACTAATCTCTACCCTATCTCATCCCCTTCCATGACAAATGACCAAGTCCTTTGTTACACTGTACCATGAATCAGTTTCATGTGGTGCTCTTCATCGAATACTTGAGATTTCAACTGTTTTCAATTTCAATATCAATACCTTACAGCATATCAAATGGGATTCCAGACATCAATTGTCAGTTTCACTTGCACCGAATATGCAAAGAAATTTTGTATATTTAACGCCAAATTATCTCATGCATCTCTTACACAATGACAACAGAACAAAACAAATTGACAAAAATATTGAAAAAAAAAGGCTGTATAAGTAAAGACAATAAAGAGGAATATCATAGGGTTTTTTTTCTCTCTCATATAAAATAAATAGCAACTGATAGTAAGCTACTGTCCTAACAATTTGAGAGTTTACCATCAGATTGGAAAGAAGTCCACTGTGCAAATGCTTGCACAATAACAGCAGCCTGTTCCGCGAGAGAAGGCCTTTGTAAATTCATTCTCCCACCATTATGAAACGGAATCCCTAGATAAAACAATAAAGAGAAAGGACAAAAAATCATAGAAATAAGTAAGTCACTAAGGAAAAACTAATAACTGATTGTAATAACCATTACAATTGTCAATAAATGCAACCGATTCAACAAATGCTTTTTGCAATAACTATTCTCTGTTCAGACAGATAAGGCATTTAATGTAAATTGACGAAAAGAACATACCTTATATTCCAATAGAGTAATTCATAAGCAGATATCGAACTCGATGTGAATTGAAGGAAGCATAAAGCAACTCGTGAAGGTAGATATGCATAGTTATGCAGAAAGCAACAAATTTGGAGCAGAGAGCATGGTAAGAGGAGTTGAAACCAATAGGAAAAAAAAAAGTCCAATTTAGGGACAAAATAATTTTAGAAAAGGGGAAAACTAATATACCTGCTACTTCATCTTTTTTTCCCCTATTTCCCTTCTTCTATTCCCTACCCCTTCATCATTCTTCCTTCTGCTCTATCACTTCTGAAATTTTCTTTTCCATGAACATTTTAATCTTCTCGATTAAACCTGAAAAAATTGAGAAACATTAGAAATGGAGAGGGAAGGGTTCAAGGCAAGGAAAGAGATGGGAAGAGAATGGGTCGCAAGAAAAGGGAGAAGAAACGGGGGGAGAGAGAAAAAAAAAAGCAAAAGCCTTATAAAGAAGAGCAAATTTATTTGTAGAATTTTTTTCCTAAGACAAAAATAAAATATGACGTGGATGGATTGAGGAGAGTTTTTTGGGGACAAACTTAAAAATATATATAGGTGTATAGATGTATAGATAATAATAATAATAATAATAATAATATATTATTTAAATTGTAAAAATTTTTAAAATTTTATATAAGTTGAATATATATATATATATTATCCTAATCCCACAAAATTTGAGATAAAGATAAAAATTAAATCTTATTAACTAAATTATTTAAATTAAATAAAAATCATAGCTATAAAAAGATTGAAAATTATTTAGATATCATTTTAAAATAAATTTGAATAATTTTTTTTCATAAATCAAATGATTGACACATGACAAAAAGAGAAATATTCCATGTATCAAGCAACTACCATCCTTTCTTTTTATATATATACTAGAGCTATGCCCTCACTTCGCTACGGGCCTTGATATTTTAAAAATAATGTAACTTAGGATCATATTATTGAATTGATTATGGAAAGTCAAAATGTCAAAAGGGCAAATGTTTCAAATTTACTGGGACTTTTGATACATCAGAAAGCATACATATATTTAAAAAGGTTTACGTTCATGATTCGGTCAAGTGAAATGATTGATGACACATGCAAAAATGAAACATTTACATAAAGGCATAAAAATGGGTACAACAAAAGCTTCATTCAAGAGAGATAGACAAATGAGATCCAGTTTTCAACTGCTATTTTGATTGCATTCATCAAGTTAGCATGAACATCAAAATTTTGTACACACATATCCATGGAATAGAGTGAAAAACTACATAAAACTTTCAGTAGAAGTTATCGGCAACATTAGATGGACATCGAAATAGCCGATTCGATTGTAAATGATCGACTCTTGTGTATATATATTCTCATTATACAATGAAAACCTGCAGCCACCACAAAACAATGGTATTAACTTTTATACATTTTTTGCGCTGGAAGCATAATATGAAAATATGAAAATATGAAAATATGAAAATGTTTAACTCATAATTGCAAATCAAACTCAATGAGCGTTAGATTATGTGCGAATGATAGTATGGCACCTAGCTAACAATGAGTAAGAGAATAATAGTATGGGACGCAACTAACAACGAAGAACAAAATGGGATATTAAAACCTGTGCATCATTATTAATGTAACTGGAAATTTCTGTTAAACAATAGATTAACCAAATTAAAATGATAACTGTTATATCAATCTTAAGAGAGCATGTACACATAACAGCATAGGGAACACAAAATGTGGCTATTATGATAACATCTTGAATGATATGTTGTGTGACTGAGTGATTTGTGAGAAATGTGTTATAATAACACCCATAAAGACTTATTTGCAATGAATAAAAAATTAGACCGGACCGGCCGGTTTAACCGGTTCAACCGCGAACCGGTCATCAGTCCGGTCCTTTAAGGGTTAGAAAGCCGGTCACTGTTTGAACCGCGGTTGGACCGGTTGAACCGGTTTAGTAAAAAAATTAAATTTTTTTACTTTTTAAGTTATTTTTAATTAACTAACCCAAATCTAAAAAAAGCTCAAATTAACGAGAAGTCTAAATTTTATTTTAATTATTATGTTTGAACTTTTGATTTTGAATTTTTGACCTTAAATTTTTTAATTTTTTATTCTAATGTACTCTTATAACAAAAATTTAATTTGTGATGTAAAATCATTTGCATTATTTATTTATTTATATTATGTAATGCACTAATATTTTAACTTTTTCTTATTTTTTATGAATTTTTTTTTTAAAAATTAATTGAAACTTTGACATTTAAATATTTTAGGAAATTAATAAATTAAAATATTTAAATAACCGGTCTAAACGGTTGAACCAGTTGAACCGGTTAAACCATTGACCCTCTAACCTCATCGGTTCAAGCACCGGTCCGGTTTTTTATTCATTGCTTATTTCAAATTTGAATTCAATGTACAAAAGCAACAGCATTAACTGAAAGTGCTAAGTACAGGCATACATGAATGATTGAATAGAACATAGAATCTATAAGGATGGTGTGTGTGCAATATTTTTTTTTTTTGCATGCCAAAAAGATGAGTGAAAGTTGTTTTGATGCAGAAGAGAAAATGACAATATGAACCGATAGTAACAACCAAGGCAACTTTACACATTTGACTCTTAAGTCAAATCGGAGTGGAATAAATTTCAGTAATATTTGCATCAAACCTAATATATATGTTTACCTATAAGTTATAAAAGTATGGCATCAAAGATTAAGTGCAAGATTAAAATAAAAGAATATTAAAAAAATCTACTGATAAGATATGTATGAAAAATAATTATTGTACGCTTTTAAGTTTTAATGAGGAATTCTTAAACAACAGTTATCAAAATCAAAAGGTAACAGGTAAATGATGCCAAGAATTGGGAAAAGAAACAAACAAACAAACAATCCTTCAAAGCAAGGCAATGGATCAAAAACCCTTAAGTTTTTATATTTGTTCCCTAAATAATTTTTGTTCCATCTCAATTTTCCCTTTTTCTAGAAAGTTGCATTGCCCTTCAAAACTACAAAAGGAATAATATTGAGAAACTGGTGATACACATCTCCCTTTTTTCGACCAATTCCTTTTTCTTGCTCGCTTTCCCTTCATGTTCTCCCAATTTCTCGTCCCTCATCTCTTATTCTCCTTTCTATATATTTTCTTATCTTAACTTTCAGTCTTTGAATCTCTCATTTCTCTCTTTTCGCTCTCTTCTCTCTGAGAAACTTGACTCTGTTTTCTCCCAATGTCAATCTTCCCTGCTTTTATCCAGGACCCTTTCGTGTCTTCTTCTTGTTTTAAATATTTTCTTTTTTATTATTTAGAACCCTCTAATACATCTTAAAAAAATGAATTTGAAAAACAAATAGGCAGTCCAATCATGGGCTGGCACAAATCCACCAAAGGGACCCAAGGGCTTACAATCAATGTAAGTATTAATCAACATGACAACCTAAATAATTCACAACAAATCTTTCTTCAGCCATAGGGAAGAAGTCTATATTCTTTCCATGATCTATAAAACCAAATTCATGTAATTTTACAAAATTAAAAAATGTATCAAGCACACCATATTCAAATCAATATATCTTGAAAAAGTAACACAAAACTCAACATCAAGCACATTGTAGTACTCAAATTTTGGGTGGAAATAAAGCAAATTAAAGAACCAATGCATATATATATATACTCACGCAGAAGTCTCCTGGCCACCATTGTCCATGTTGCTGCTCACAAAGAACCCAGCAAGCACACCTGTAAGTCTCTGCTACTACCATAAGAAGTTTTCTAATCATGAAAAATAAACAGCTATTAAAAAAAGTTAATACAAAAAACCATTAAACTAAAATATACTTAAATCAACTAATTTTATTTGATCCCATTCTTTTAAAAGCCAATGAAGCATTTCTTACATCAGCAATTACTATCATTTGTCCATCTTCAATCTAGTCTAAATGATATCCCAAAGGTATAAATCTCACATGATTAATTCTATCAACCTTCTAAATCCTGTTTACCTCAATATAGGCTTTAAAAATTTTCTGAATAATTTTATAAATCAGCGGATTAAATTTTAAATGAACAATAGGCACAGGCTACCATTAGAAGCTACTCAGAAACTCCTCTCATCGATGCAAGTTAGATTTTTGCGGATGAGGAACTTTCAAAAGATCCTGTAGTTTGTTGAGATCATTTCCTACAACAACTTATGCACGTTTAGGATAAGTTCGAAAACACTGGCCAATTAGATTTAAATCACATTGAATATGTTGCGGGAAAACTCCAGGATTCACGGTAAATACATCATGATTGAAGCTCAAATCATTGGTGGATGCACTATAATTGTTCATACGTTTATCAATTAACCAATAACAAAGACTATTGAGAGTGTTTCTTTTCATGAATTAAGAATGCATGGAAAAAACAGATGTTCAAACGTCAAAATAAAAAAATAGGTGAGTTCTAGATAGATACAATTTGCACTTTAATTACCTGAAGGCTTTTTTACTTTCTTTTCATCTGCTTTCTACCAATGTTTCATCAAAAGCAAATTAACTTCTATTGAAAAAGCAAAAATATAAATGTGATAATTCTGCAAATCTTAGACCAGAAAGTTTGATATAAAACCAATCCACTGGCCAAATCCTCAATGTAATAGTAAAATCTAGAACCTTTCAAAAACAAATAATTACATTTGAGAAGATAACAGGGAAATAGAAATAGAGCAAATGGTGAGCAAAGCATTTACCTAAAAATAGCACCGGAGACCATCATAATGAAAATCCTCATCCTTAACAGTCAGTGCATTCAATTTCTCTAAGTTCTTTCATCTCCCTCCCATTGTACAGTAGTTGCTCCTGCTGCAGCGGCATCATACTCTACCCATAGCAAGGAAAAAAGCCAAAAAAAGAAGTATTGTAATCTACCTAATTGAGTATGCTCACTGTCGCAACGTTGCCGAAAACGACGACGGATTTGGGACTTAAGAGAATTTTACGGAGTCGTCACTAACCATTTTTGTTTAGGTGCGGTTAGTCACCTATTAAGAATCTACTTAACTTAGCATTGGCCGTTAGATGGCGTACTTAAGCTGGGTAGGTCCCGATCTACGGAACGGAGAACTGGAGTCGGGAGTACGGTTACGTGCGGGGAAGGATGAGCACCCCCACAACGCCTGTCAAGATGACGGTACCGATTAATTTAATAATATTTAGGCTTTAAAAAATGTCTTTATAATTTTTCTTTTTTGTTTGATTTTTTTTTGTTCTTTTGTATTAATATTTTTTATTTCCTTGATTATTCAAGCAAACAAAAACAAGTTTCAAAATATTTTCTTTCTTATTTTTTTGTCATTGGTGAAAAGTTAAATGAAAATTAAGTTTCAAAACATTTCTTTTTTTTATTTGTAAGAGTTTAAAAAAAAAATTTCCAAAACAATTTTTTTTCTTTTTAACTATTTGAAAGGAAAGAAATTTCAAAACACCTATTTTTTTTAATATTTTGAATTAGCGGAAAATTTAAAAGAACACTAAGTTCCAAAACATTTCTTTTCAACTTCTTCTTCTGATGGGGTCGGAAGATATTAATCATCCAAGGTTTATCACCGATATCTCAAATCAATATTAAAAAATATATATATATACATATCAAGTAATTATTTTAATTTTTGATCTCTTTGAAATTCCTAAGTTCATTTATGCAAGGAAAGCTTTTATTCATCTTTTTAGGATATTGACATTTTAATTAAAAACATTGGATAATTTTCCTTCCTAAAAAAAATCTATTTTTTATCACTTCATTTGTTTAAAAAAAATTGTTTCATTTTTTTATATTTTGAAAATCATTATCTTTATTGGATACTTTACTAATTCTAAAGTGAGGATAACTTTTATCAAGGCCGACTATGAATCTCGCCCAATTCTGGGTCCAATTCAAAGATAGTCACTTGTCTAGGAATCCGTACTAGGTGTAAATTTTCACTCTCCCAAACCGGATCCCGTGACCGCATCCTCATTTCTCTCACATAGCTTAAACCACATTTGAAAATATTTGGTCGAAGATTATTTACCGATTTCATTGACCTTGATTATTATTACATTATCTTTGTTAGTTTAAAATTGATTATCATTTATTATTTTTTAAAAATTAATACCCATAATTTATTTAGATGCTTAAATGCATGGTATGTGAAATGTTATCTTGTCAATTTTAGAAATAAGGATAGTAAGGATTTTATCAAGACCCACCGTGAATCTCGCCCAATTCTGGGTCCGGTTCAAAGTGGATCTCTTACCTAGGAACCCAGACCGGGTGTGAATTTTCACCTTCCCGAATTGGATTCCATGTTCGGGCCTCACTATCCCCATATATCATTACTCGCATGGATGACAATAATAATATGACAATAAGGAATGTATATGCATATTTTATAGCAAATTCGAATTAAATATTAACCCAATTTTATTTAAAACTTTGGAACAAAATAAATTCTTTTGCTTAAGAAACCGTTTACTTTTTTCATTTTTTTACTTTATCATGGATGACTTTAACACTTCAAATTTCATACCGATCCAAGCAAGCCGTATGTAAAAAAGAGGATGTTAAACAATTTTCTAATGTCTTAAACTTATCCATTCTATCCACCTTTTCCTAAAATAAAAAAGAATAAAATCATGTCATACTAACACAGCTAAGCACACAAATGAGCACAGAAAAGTCAAAAAGAATAATACCATGGGCCCATGCTAAGCTAAATGAATATTTAACAAACTTAACACATGGGAAAAGAGAAAATCTACCGAAATTGTCAAAAGGATGGGCAACCACTGGATCTGGGATTTTTGTTAATAACCTGCGCAGATCTTATTGGAACTCAAGGATATTTTGGAAAGGACTGAGGTACCCCTATTTGAAATAAAAGCAACTAACTCCCATCTACTTGCTTCTTCTCTTCTTCGAAAACCTTGGCCCCTCTCTCATTCTCCTTGGCTTTTTCTTCATTTTTGTTTTGACCCCACTCCCACCATTTTGTTAATTTATTTTTTATTAACTTGCTTTAAAACAAGTTCTATTCATCTCCACCTCCACCTCCACCGTATACTTCTCTTTTATCCTTTTTTATATCAGACTTATTTATTATTATTTTTATGGCCATAATTTATTATAAAAGCCATCATCCAAGAGAAATACTTAAAGTTTTTACAAACGAAGAGCATCCATGACCAAGCCAATACACTGATAATATTTAAGAAAGTCACTGACAAAAGATCATCACCACGTGAACGTGAAGATTGGAAGCATACCTACAAACTAACCAGACAACCAAAATGCTACAGAAGCCGTGGAGCCCTTCTGACGTTGACACAGGAGACTTTCAAAATTCCCTTTCTTCTTTCACCAATTTTTTTCTGTTGCTCTTCTTCTTCTTCTCCCGTGCGGGTTACTTTTAAGAGATTCCCTCAGTTTCTTTGGAACTTTCCTAAGAGTGTTATGGACAGAGGAAAACAACTAGTTTAAGGGCTGTTGGGGTCTTTTTTTTAGAACTAGTGCTGATATCAGCTGAAAGGAGTGGAAAAAAATGATGACCTTTGAAAAAGGGAAGGTAAGGTGTTTCCTCGTTTTTTCTTTGGTTTTGCAAAAAAATGGAATTGAAGGATGGCTGAGCAAGGCCCTTTTTTTTTTCGGGTTCACAGAGAAGTTGGCTTTTTTTATGATTAATGGGATTAGGCCGTATTCCCCCAATTTTATTTATGGTATTTATAGTGGCTCTTTAGGTTCAATCTAAGGGTTGGAAATCAATTCCAGTCCCTTTGATCGGATGGTCAGGAAAAATACTGCTCTTGTGCCCATTGGTTTTGTTTTTTTTTTCTGTGGTTTTTTTTATGATTCCTGGTTTCTACTGTTGGCCTGCTGTGTTTTCTGTGTTTGCTTGCTGGTTTGGACTTGCTTCAGTTTGTTCTTAGCTGACAGAGAGATTGATTTCTGCAATATAATTTAATTTTATCCCAACTTGGTTGATTTGTTCTCTATTTTATTTTATTGCAGGTTAATCAACAATAGTGCAACTAACACTAGCCCCTTGTGATGATGTTCAACTGAAAATGACAACATGTGGTCCCGGGTAGCTCCCTATGTCTGATGCTTTGCCAAGAAGAGAGTTCCCTTGCTGAGAAGAAAAGTGGCTCAGCGTCTTTCCCGTTGTTCTAACAGCGATGGGACCCGTGTCTTGACTTATAAAACACAAAAGTTCTTCCTCTCACTCCTAAAGTCTCTCTCTTTTCTAAGAGACAACTAGGAATAAAAAAATGAAAAGGCTACAAAGGAGAGAGAGAGAGACAAAGTCTGAGAAGTTGAAGATTTTCCCATGCCTCTCTCAGCTGAATCCATGGGACGTGTTCCTTTTTCCTTTCGTTTTCTTCACACTGCTCCACAGCCGTCTCTTTTCTTGCCTTATCATTTGATCCTTTTTGTTTAATAATTTTTTTTTAATTGAGACTTGTCTTTGGATAGCTGTTGGACCCTTGTAACTCAAAATCATTTCTTTTAATGAAATTGGGCCTTGGTTCTAACTGATATCTAGTCTAAGGATTTTCAAATAAGTCCTAAGTAACCATAGCCCAATGACAATAAAATTAAAAATGAAAATATAAACAAAAAGATAAGAATAGAAAAAAAAATAATAAATAAAATAATAAGATGAAAATATGGTGTCTACACTCACCAATAAAACAGAGTATAAGAAAATAGGAGAGAAAACTAATTCATGACATTGTGAGATCGAAAGTGCATGATAGTGTGGCAAGTAAAAACCTACTTGTTGTCCTTGTGGCCAATTTTTATTAGAAATTTCTCTCCTTTCAATAGAAATTTCTCTCAAAGTGATAGAAATGGGTGCCATTTAAAATTTAAGCTATTATTAAAGGTAAATAGAGATTGGACGAAACAAATAAAGCAAGGTTTGAAAATAATATCTTACAATTAGCAAGCATATTCCTTTCAATCAAGTGCCTGCAAATACGAATATAAGTAATTTATTATCAAGTCAGAAGCCAAATAATAAAAGAATTAATTATTAATGGACTAAATATAAAGATTACAAAATACTATCTGAAGTGCATACAGGAACAATGAATGCATAGCAAAATGATTAACATCATTATCTCAAAAACATGTAAATTAACAGACCAACTATATAACATTTTAAAAAAAAATTAAAGAGACAATTGAACATGAATATAATAAAATAAAAAAGTGAAGGAATATCAAAAGATATAATGAACCTGAAATAATATATTTGGAATGCTCTCATTCATGCAAAAATCACAACAATATATATTTAGATTAATTGACCAACTATAAAAAGAGGAAAAAAAATTCATATTTTTTTAAAAAAAGAAATGGACATGGATATAATAAAATGCAAAAGTAAAAGAAGCTCAAGAGATATAATGAACCTGTAATAGTATACATAGAAAAATAAATTAAAAGATTTCAATTTGAGGAAAAATTATCTGAAGAAAAAAAAAGTCATCAGCATGACAGCATGTTCTCTAACCTTCTCACTACTCCATTCCCTTTCTCTTATTTGAAAAAGAAGAAAATAGAAAGATTTGGGAAGGTTCTGCTTCCCGAACGCTCCCATTTCCTTTGTTTCATTTTAGTATTTTCCTTTAAAAGAGCAAGAAGTAATTTTGGGGGAAGGGACGGTTCTCAAACATCTAATAAGATAAAAATTAAATCTTATTAACTAAATTATTTAAATTAAATAAAAATCATAGATATAAAAGATTGAAAATTAGTTAGATAACATTTTAAAATAAATTTGAATAATTTTTTTTACATAAATAAAATGATTGACATATGGCAAAAAGAGAAATATTTTATGTGTCAATCATTGAGACTACCATCCTTTCCTTTTATATATAATATATAAGATTATTATTTCATACATCGGTAGTGGAGTTTTTTTATTCCACAAGCGGGGTTAAGAAAATGACATATACCCCTACTACTTAATTAATTAATTAATTAAAAAATATATAAAAATATACTCTATAAGGACATATATCAACCCTCTAATCCTATTCGTGAAATCTAAAAACTCCACTAATGAAATAATTTTTAAACTTTTATATTAGATATCGATGATTTTTTATTTTTGGATTTTTGGAATTTCGAGTTTTTTTTCCTTCTTTTTGATTAATTAGAACTTCTAATAAAAATGCATGAATTTTGCAAATATCAATGCGACCCTATTTTGATCAATTTTTTGATGAGTCTAATTTGAAACTAAATCCATAAGCCCAAATATAGAAGGAAAATGCTAAATGGTGTATCTCATGCACCATTTAAAGGGTCAAATATAGAGAGTTTTATATAATTAATATTTTATTTTTTTAATTCAAAAAATTTATTGCATTGAATGAAAAATATTTTTCTTAAATAAAAAATCAATTAACCTTAAAGGATGCATGAATTAATCCAAAACATATTAAGGCTAAAAACAGCACAAATTCTAAAAAAAAAAAAATCAGGCTTGAAGCAGGTAAAGACACACAGCCCATGAAATGATCCAAAACTCAACAAAGGTTGTAGCACAAAACAAATGAATCAGTAGTGGTCCAACACAGGTAAAACGGCAGCCCAATCAACATGAAAACTAAAAAGCCCAAGGTTAAAACTTTATACCCCAAACGACTCAAGTCTCTGCGTTTTGACCCTCTCACCAGCAGAAGCGACCTCCAACCGCGCCAAAACGTTGGGCAGCCTCCTTCAACTCCTTTTCTCCTTCTCTGTGCTACTCAGAAACCTAGCCCCTCGAAAACACCCCGAAAACTCAGAGATCTACCCAACAAACCCGAGGCTTCCGACGCCCAATTCAGAACCAGAAACATCCATTCTGAATCTCATCAGATCTATCAAAGTAAACCACTTCGTTTCAGAAAGAGAGAAAAAAAATAAAATAAAAGCAGTTCCTTTCTTGCCGTTTCCTTGCCTTTAACATGGCTGATCTGTCCACCTCCATTCGGGTGCTGTCAGGTAAGCTTCGGTCAGTCGTAGAATCAGAATTCGCAAGCAGACATAAAAAGTCTGTTTCATACTTGCAGATTGCTTGCTCAAAGCTGGCGAGTATTAGCGCCGCAGGGGAGATGCCAGCAGATGAAGGCGGAATGAATATGTGGGATCAGTTGCTTCAACTTATCTACGACGCAGACGATCTGGCGGATGAAATTTTATACGAAGAAACGCGACGAGAACTGGAAGCAGATGAATCTAATGTAGCATATTTGGCACGCTCGCTCATCCCTTCTTTTGGAGGAGGGTATAGCAAAGCCATAAAATCAAGGATCAAGCAAATTGGGGAAGCTATTGATCTCATTAGTGATGGTTGCTTGAAATTAAGCGTGTCCTCCACTCAGAATAGAAGATTTGATGAATTATTCCAATCATCACACAGGTTGCCTACAACATCTATGTTAAGTGTAACCGAAATAGTGGGGAGAGAGGAAGAAAGGAGTGACATCGTTCGCTTGTTACAAAGTGACACAGACCTCGAAGTGATGTCAATAACTGGTGTGGGGGGATGTGGTAAAACCACCCTTGCAAAGCTTGTATACAACGATGATATAGTCCATGAGCGTTTTCAGCTCAAAGCATGGATAAGTGTTTCCTTTGACTTTAGCGTTGAAAAACTCACCTGGCAAATTGTTCAGGCCATCGCCTCTGATTTTCCTGGGAACTACAACCTTGAACTGCTTCAAATTACATTGCGTGAAAGATTAGCGGGGAGGAGATTTCTGCTTGTCTTAGACGATGTTTGGAACGAAAATGTTACCAAATGGGACCTCCTACGAACTCCTCTAAAATCTGGTGCAAGAGGAAGCAAGATCCTCATTACCACACGCAGCGAAAATGTTGCATCAGTGATGGGATGTTCCACTTCTTATAAGCTAAATCTATTATCAGAGGAGGAGTGCTGGTCTCTGTTTAAAATCTCTGTGAGTACTGGCATGGAGGAAAGTGTTGCTGAAGATCTCGAGGATATTGGCAGGGGAATTGTGAAGAAATGCCACGGCATTCCTTTGGCTGCAAAGGCAATTGGGGAACTCTTGCGTTCCAAAAGAATTCGTGAAGAATGGCGTCAAGTCCTGGACAGCATTTCATTCCTAAGCAAAGACGGACCATTGCTTCCAAGTCTGAAATTGAGCTATGATCACCTCCCTGCTCATCTAAAACCATGTTTTGCTTATTGTTCGTTATTTCCTTCAGGTTATGAGTTTGAGAAGGAAAAACTGGTCCTCTTGTGGATGGCAGAAGGCTTTCTATTACCGTCTGATGGCCAATCAATGGAACAGGTAGCTGCTGATTGTTTCGACGGTTTATTAAAGAGGTCACTTCTTGTTCCAGTTGGTGGCTCGTACTTTAGAATGCATGATCTTATGCATGATTTGGCTAGTAATATATCTAGAGAATTATCTGTTAGATTAGAAAGCTATCATTCAATATCTAAGAGGACACGCCATCTATCCTTAACTGCTAATACCCTGGAAAAATTCCTGGCTACTCATGAAGCTACCAGATTAAGGACATTCCTTCTGTTTAATTCTCCTTCATATCATGAATCTACTCTATTAAGTCCTCATGCATTGGAGGATTTTTGGAGGAAACAACAAAGATTGCGGGTCCTATCTTTACCTCAATTCCAAAATGCTCAATTGCCCAATTCAATAGGCAAACTGAAGCATCTACGTCACCTAGACGTCTCAGAAAGTGCATTACAGAGTTTGCCTGAATCACTGTTTACTCTGTACCATCTACAAACACTGATTCTGACAAACTGTAAAATGCTTATCATGTTACCAAAAAGCATTGTAAAGTTGTTCAACTTAAGACATCTCTACATTCAGGGAACTGGTTTGCAGCAGATGCCAGGAGAAATGAGCAGATTAGAATGCCTTCAGACTTTGACTAATTTTATTGTGGGAGAGGGGCTGAATATTAAAGAGTTGGGGGCGCTTAGAGATCTTCGTGGAACACTGCTCGTTTCAAACTTGCAAAATATATTTTCCTTATCTAACGTGTCGGGTGCCAAGTTGAAAGACAAGAGGTATCTCAATGAACTTCGGATGGAATGGAACAGCAATGAAGGAGATCCAGTAAAGGATATGACGGTGTTGCAAAAGCTAGAGCCTTCTAAAGAGTTGAGAAAACTTACAATTCAATCTTATGGGGGCATAGAGTTTCCGTCTTGGTTGGGAGACTCTTCATTCTCAAATATGGTATTTCTATGTCTTCGTGAGTGCTATAATTGCTCCTTTTTGCCGCCACTTGGACAGCTTCCATCTCTGCAAGATCTCATAATTGAAAGGATTGTCGGAGTAAGAAGTATTGGCCATGAATTCTACGAGGTGGATGAATCCATTTCCAAACCTTTTCCATCTCTGAAGACTCTAACATTTGAAGGAATGACACAATGGGAACAGTGGATATCACTTCAAGATGAAGAATTTCCCTGCCTGCAGAAGCTTTATTTAGTTGATTGTCCAAAACTGAATGGCAGTTTACCAAAGAGCCTTCCTTCTTTGCTAGAATTGAGGATCTCTGACTGTCAGCAGCTTGCGGCTTTACTTCCAAGGACTCCGTATACTTGTAAGGAGGAGTTATCCAACTGTGATAAGGTGCACTATAGAAGTGAGGATGATAATCTGTCGGGAACTGATGATGAAGAAGTATCCCATTTTCCTTCAAGTACAAGTGAGATTTCATCCTCTCAACATGAAGGCTTTTCAGAATTCTCCATACCAAGTAAAAAAGATGAACCGAAGGCAGAGATGGTGAAAAAAGATGAATGGAAGGCTAAGATTGTGAAACCGAAGGCAGAGATGGTGAAAAAAAATGAACGGACGGAAAAGATGGTGAAACCCAAGGCAGAGATGGTGAAAAAAGATGAACGGAAGGCAAAGATGGTGAAACCAGAGGCAGAGATGGTGAAAAAGGATGAACCAAGGGCAGACATTTTGAAAATCAAGGCAGAGATGGTGGAAAAAGATGAACTGAAGGCAGTGATGGTGAAAAAAGATGAACCAAGGGCAGACATGGTGAAACTCAAGGCAGTGATGGTGGAAAAAGATGAACCAAAGGCAGAGATGGTGAAAAAAGATGAAGCAAGGGCAGACATGGTGAAACTCAAGGCAGGAATGATGAAAAAAGATGAACTGAAGGCAGAGATGGTGAAAATAAAAAATGATGAACCGAAGGCAGAGATGGTGAAAAAAGATGAATTTTTCGATTCTTTCTCATCTTCGTCTTCTGTGACTTTCAAAGTTTCAATTATCACCAAATTAATGGAGTTGCCGGCCACGTTGCGCAGCCTCCGAATTGAGAGAATTAATGCCGTGGAATTCCTACCTACAGGAATACTGGACAGACCTCTTCTTCAACGTCTGTATATAGTCGATTGTGATTTACTCAAGACCTTTCCTCAACTTGATGGACCTAGTTCATTGAGGAGACTTTATATCCACAACTGCAGAAACTTACAGTTCCCCCGACATAACGAAATGGCAAATAAGTGCAATCTCCTTGAACATTTATATTTAGGAAGCAGTTGCGATTCTCTCGAGTCCTTCCCCTTGAATTCGTTCCAGAATCTCAAAACTCTTAGTCTCTGGGACTGCAGAAATCTTGGAACTCTTTCAATGGAGAAGGGTTTGCCACACGAACTGAAGTCACTTGAGGTCTTAGAAATCAGGGATTGTCCTAATTTGGCAACTTTTCCTAAAGAGGGACTGCAAGCGTCAAACCTCACATCGCTTGTTTTGTCCTACTGCAACAATCTCAGGTCAATGCCTCGATGGATGCAGAACCTCACATCTCTTCAATCACTGCATATAAATAAATGCAGAGAATTGCAGCCGCTTTCACCATGGCCCCTGCCTTCAAGCTTAAATATTCTTTGTATATCTTTTTGTGACAAAATTATTCCTCAGTTAGCGTGGGAATTGAATAAACTTCAATCTCTTAGTCATTTTGAGATTGAAGGAGGATGCCAAAACCTGTTGTCATTTCCTGAGGAGGGAGTGCTGCCCCCTAATCTCAAATCTTTGCGCATCACTCGGCTCCCGAATCTCAAATCTCTGGATGGAAAAGGGCTTCAGCAACTCACCTCCCTTCAATCTCTAGATATAAACGGTTGCAACGAGCTGAGCTCCTTCCCAGAAGATGGGCTACCTTCCTCCTTGTGTCTCCTCAATATAACGGAGTGTTCTTTACTGAACCAAAAGCTTAAAAAGAGGAAAGGAAAGGAATGGTCTGAGATAGCTCATATTCTTTCGATCCATCTTGGTGAGGTAAGGATCTCCAAAGCAACTCTAGAAGAGTCCTTTGCACATTCAAGGAGCAACTTTGTACATGTTAACTTGTGTGAAGATATAATACCTGAGTATCAACGTCAACTACTGATCATTAATGCCTGATATTTCTTGCACTTTCAGGTCAGTGGTCGATAGGAAATTGTTCGTCGGTTTTCGACCAGGCACACTTCTGCAGGTTTGTCCTTTTAGATTGTTAGTCATGACTCATGACTTATAAGCTCTAATGTCTTTCAATTTTCATTTTTTGTTTTTCTTTCCCTGTGAAAAATACCTTAGTTTGTCTTTCAATTACGTTAAAAACTACACCTTTCCCCATTTTCTGACAAATTTTGATGATCATAGAACTAGACTCTGTTTTGTTACCAATATATACCTGCTAAACTTATTCATAAAGTATATATTCTGTAGGAATTGGGGCATTTTCAATGTTGGATGTCAGAGCACAAGTTCACCAGCATTGGTCAGTTTAATTATTTTCTTTCTCATTTTGTATTCCATACTTTCTTGGGAAGTTTAGATTTTTGAAACTGTTACTCATATGCTGCAATGCAAGGTGTTTTGCCGGAGCATTTTGGGCATCATCAGTTGGGGCATCAGTGGCTTATAACTATTCGTGCAGGAAGCCAGCAACAGGGAATGCCCTTTAAGCCAAGTTTGAGGCTTATTCATGACAGGTACTACATCTAAAAGCTATTAAACTGAGCTCAAAATGCATGTTTTTACTGGCTACTTTTGTGTGTGAAACATTGAAGAGAATGAGATGTGTTTTATTTTGAGAGGATGCATCCACAAGGATTAACACTAGCAGTGTTGTCTGGTGCAGCAGCTTACATGACTATGAGAAGAACAGGCCATAATTGGCACTAGTCTCATGGCAGAATTGTTGTCTCTGTCAGCTTTGATATAGAATTAATAAAATTCCTAATCCATCGATGCTTTATTCTCATCAATGAATGAAGACATCAGATTCAGGCTACAAGAAATCAGGTACATGGTGGGAGAATCAGTCAAGGATCTACGGAATGGTGGGGGACTAGGTTCTGCCATGTTTGATTAGTTGTAGGCTTGTTGCATTTTAGTTCTTTGCTTTTGTTTTTAGCAATGTGTATAAAATTGTAGCAGGTTGTACTCTGCCTCTTTTGGATGAATAATAAGTTGCCATTATCCTAAATTTGGGGAACAACTCATTCAGGTTTTACTGATTTGGGCTACCGAGCATTCTCATCTTTGATATTTTAGGCTAACAGACTTCCCCTGTACCAAAGAAACAAAATCAATTCAGTATGATTTTTTTTTTTGGCCTCAATTCAGTATGATTTTGAAAAACAAAATTTAATACTACAAAAAATTTGTAAATCTCAAAACTGCTTTCTGCACGTCTCAACTTCTGCCCCTATTCTTTATGAAAGTAAGTAAAAGGGAAGTGAATAATATGAGAACTAAGCAACCCTTGGTTAACAGCAGAAGCAAAGAGAATTTGTTTTTAGACAACTGAATTTTGACTGTACGGTCAGATTAAATTTTTGTTTATCTCATGAGTTGATCCTGAGGTTGCAGTTTTGTCGATGATTCATCTGTCCATAAAACTAGCAGTTTGTTCATGCAAGACCTGAAATGGCATATTGTTTAATCATATGCCAATGGCTTCCAAGATAAGGAGAGGGAGAGAGGAGCAATAGAGAAGCTGGCGAGCTTTGATCAGGTATAAAAAGTCACTTGGAACTTGATCTCAGTCCCTCTCTATATAAAATAATATTTAAGATTGACTGCTTAATTGCCCGTTAAGCCAAAATCTAAATATGTGCCCTACATAAGTCGTTTTGGTACGTAAATGTCCAACGCCCCTGGACTTTGGATATGAATATTGTTCTAAGTATATACAAGTTTTTGGAAAATCACCTTAAATTAATCAAAGTTCAACGCTTTTATAGGAACTGATCTTCTATGTAATAAGGTGATTTTGTGTTAGGGTTGATTCCATTGTAACCTGAAAATCATGTTGATTTGACCCAAAGGAAAGGGAAAATGATAATCATGTGGGTTGATTTCCTGCAGGGGGTATTACAGGTGCACTCACCAAAAGATGTACAACTGCCCTGCAAAGAAGCAAGTGCAGCGGCTAGACAATGATACCTTTGAATTGACCTACATTGGTCGGCACACATGCCTGTCATCCACGGTACCCTCAATCCCGCCATTACCAGGACCACCTCCACTGGTACTCGACGACGTTACACAAGGTCATCATCATCAGACTGGTGCTGTGCGCCTTAGAAGGAATGACGATGCTCCAGTGAGAAATGATGATGAAGTAGCATCACAATTCCCTCCAAGTACCACTGAGATTTCAGGCGACTTGTAAATTTGTTGACCCTATTAACACAAATGCCTTCTTTCTTGCGGCCGAAACGGTGACCGGATCCAATGACAATTGGACGCAAACTTTAACTTTAACCAAGGCCAAGCCCACAATTCTAATTACTAATTGGACTATAAGAGTTAATCCATCATCAACCAAGGCCCTTGAATTGATGAACGTTCATGTTTCAAACTTCTAGTTCTACACCTTAATGGAGCCCATAACTCAGAAAAATAGACTTTCTCATTTAATCATATTCCCATAGCAATTTTTGGGTCCTTTTAACTCAAAAGGCCTGTTAAGTGTGAGTGCTAAACAACCATTAAACCATTCATCAACTTTGATCATTTCATGACTAGGGATTGATCATTGATTGAAATTGAATTTACCACTTTACACAACGTTTTTTTCTTTAATTAAAAGGTAGGCTATTTTTGGAACATTTTATAAATATTCTTTATTTTTTAATTTTGAGTTATCTTTAAATTATTTTTAACAAAAAGGCAAAAGCATAATGATAAAATTACATACATTTAAAGATGGACATATGCTAACTCGCTCATCACTCACATAAAATGAAAATTTCCACCCTAAACATTTTATTTTAAATGACTAGGTCAAATTATTTCATTTTAATAAATCAGAGATTAGAGCCTATTTAGTTTAAAATTATGCAACTAATTAAAAATAAAAAAATATTAGTCAACAATACATATATATCATCAAACAAGCATTGAAGAGTGCATGATTTTAACTAAAACTATATTAAAAAGAAGTTGAATTCATCAACTTGCCTACTTTCCTCACCCAATCATCCTGAGGTGGTCTGCTCCGGCAACACCACTCAAATTATTAATTAATAATCATGTATTATAGAAAATTATTTCATATATCGACAGTGAAGAATTTTATATTTCACAAGCGGAGTTTAGAGAGGGCTGATGGTAAGTGTCCCATGTCCTATTACTCTTATAATAATCAAATAATGAAAAGTACAAAAAGATAGTAATAAGAAAAGGGGAATATCATACATCCAAATACGTTTAAATAATAATTTAAATATGTTTGACTTTAATTAATAAATTCGAACATCCAATAAATGAAGTGTCTTGTAGTTCAAGGTTACTCAATCCACCTACGTCTATAAAATTACGTAGGAAACTTGTTTTAAAGACTTTATTTGGAATTGTTTTTATTCGTTCATGATATCTACAGGTGAAATTGAGATTGCATACTTTAATTTGATTTAATTTGGTGAGAAATTGTCAAATAAAAGAGTTTACCACATAGACGAGACAAGGATTTTCTAGATTAATAATGGTGTTTGGATATACCCTGTGTTATTAATTTAAAATATAATGAAAAATAAGTTAAATTAATAAGCTTAACTTAATCTGTTATTTTTAAAAAATTACGTATTGGCCAATGTTCTCATGACAAACAATTTGGAAAATTTACAATAAGATTTTTTTTTGAAAGGCAAAATTTTATTAGAAGAGAATGATTAGAACATCATCTGTAAGGAAAAAACAAAGGGACAAAATAAAAGTCTAACGTAAAACAACAACAACAACAACCGACGACAAAACATAAAGCAAAAACAAAATTTTATCGGAAAATTTACAATAAGATTATAATAACAATTACTCTCCCTATCTTATTTTTTGTTCATCTTTTCTTTTTTGGATGTCTTAATTTATTTGTTTCTTATCATAAATAAACAATCACTAAACTTTTGTTTTCAATTCTATCATTCATGTTCTTTTATTATTATCACATCATTATATAAAATCTCAAAAATACTTATACACATCAAGGATAACAAAGTAATTTTATATAATTCAATCAATTTTTTTAAAAATTTATAAAATGTCAAAAGGAACAAAAAAAAAAGAGACGGACGAATTTTTTTTTCTTAATATAATGTTAGATTACATAATAAGAGATAGACCCGTCATTTTAGAAATCTAACTCTTACCTACTGCTGATCATTAGATTCTCGCTTGCTGTCTTTGATCACGAAGCATTTTAGAAATCTAACTCTTAGCAACTTGTTTGTTTGAAAAGTGATTTTCTACCTTACTAGTCATGTATTTGGGTGTAAACCTAAAAGGATTTGGCCCGCTTTGACAAATACCAACTATATATTTGTAGTATTAAAATATAATGAAAAGTACAGATAATAATAAGAAAATGGAAAATGCCAGACAAGTGGATAAACTTAGAATTTTTACAGACAAGTGGTACAATAAACAATTTTGTCGTTGTTATGTCAAAGGCCCAAGGTCAGATTAGATATTACCCTTGTTTACGAAAAAACTTACTTGTTTTGAATACTCATTGGAATTTTTTTTTTATGCCTCTACTTGTAAAATTTAAATTGTATTTACTTTTATTTAATTATTATTAGGTGACATATTATCGAACAACTAAGAAGTATATTTATAAAATAATACCTATCTTCAACATTTAGATCTGACCTTGTTCTTGAAGTGTAATTTATACCCTGATAACAATATTTTAATTTAACTCCAATCCGTAATATTTTAATGGCTTAATATCATTTGGTCTGTTGAATTATACAAAAAGTGATAATTTAGTCCTCCAACTTTTATTAGCTAATTTCAAACTCATATTTTTTTGAAAAAATAATTACAATATAGCGCTTAAATTAACACGGCATACTCAAATATTAACATGTGGATTTTACATGTTATGCCACATTAGAACTAAGAGAGTACTTACTAAAAAAACTAAAGTATCGAAAGTGAAATTATCCAAGAATAAATTTTATACACTGTCAATGTAATATTTGAACTCCAAAAGTGAGGCTAAAATGTTGACACACTTCTTACCTCCTAATTAATTAATATATCTATAAATATTCCTACTAAGACAATTGTCACCTCTTTAGCCCCCACTTGTGTAGAGTCTAAATATTACCGGTATACATGATGTGAGATAATTTTTCATTATCTATAAAGCCAAAATTATCTCTTTATGGATAGTCTCCAGTGGCATAACCAGAGTGGGGTCAAATGAACCCACTTAAATTTAAAATCTCTTAAAAGCTTCTATATAAATTTATGAAAAAAATGAAACTGGCCCATTAAAAAACAAATTTGGGGGTCAAAATAGATATATATATATATATATATATATATATTTAAGTTTTCACTTTTCAATTTTACTTTCACTATGAGTCCCACAAGAAAAATATGACTAGAACCGTAAATTTAACTTTTGAGAAAAAGAAAACTACTATTACCTCTCCCTAATAACTTATCCTCTTTCGGTCAAAGTACTCAAAATTTTGATTATTAATTATTAAAAATTATATAAAATTAAATTTAAAAAAATAAGTTTTGAAAAGTTTAAAATTAAATTTTCATAACTTTATTTTTAAAAAATTTATAACTTTATAATTTTTTTCATAATTAATGATCAAAATTTTGAGTATTTTGACCAAAAGGGAACAGTTTATTATGGACAGATGGAGTATATGATAATTTATTAATCATATTTAGTACTTTCTCTATTTCAAATTAAATGTTCACTTAAGAAATGGCACAAAGTTTTAAGAAAAGTGATATTTTGATAGTTACTTTCCAATTTTATACTTTAAAAGTAAAGAAAGTGACATATCTCATTAAAAATTGATGTTTAAATTAAGGGTAAAATTATAAAAATTCTTTTCATTTAAAAAAAATAAATATTATTTTAAAACATTCTAAAATAAGAAGATAGATATTTACTTTGAAACAGAGGGACTACTTAAGTTGAAAAACCAACAAAAGTACAAGCACATGTGGTGGGTCAGTGTGTGTGAAAGTGAGAGAACATGAACAAATGCAACCAAAAAACGAAAGGACATTAACAAAAATCCATTTTTACTCTTTCTTTCGCTCTTTTCTCTTTTCGTTTCTTTGCAATCTTTCATTTACTTACAGAGTAAATTAAAGAAGACAAGAGAGAGTATAAGCTGAAAAAAATACTTAAATAGTGCACAAGAAGATCAGTCCATATCTTGTAGTAATTTAAAGTGTCACTCTTAGAGTTTAAATTGCTCAAGTTGAAAAAAATTTAAATTATTTTGTTTGTTGGTTAGGTTTATACTTTTAATCAAATCAAAGGCTAGTAAGAGAAGAGAAGAACTAGCTCAACCTTGAGCTTGACGTATATATGATCTTTCTAAAATGTTAAATTTAATTAGAAAATTTTTATTTTTAAGGTGATAATTACTTGAATAATAGGTTAGAATATTAAATTTTTTATCATGATTAATTTATTTACTTGAATTTATATAATTATATTATTATGTTCAATATATATTGTGTGTACTGGAATATTGGCAAGAAGGTTAGATGAATTGAGATAAAAAGTTATGCAGAAATAAATTGTATCATTCTTATAATCATTTAAAAATTTTGTTAGTGAATAATTACCATTAGCTGTTGAAAAAATATAGTATATTTCTAATCTTTATTTCGATAGTTTTAGCTATTTATAATTTATGAATGTTCTATTGTAATTAAATTAAGTCTGTATATGAAACTAAAAATATGTTTTTTCTTTTTATTTAGCTATTCATAATTTGCATTTCTCGTTTTATGTCTACATATATTTTTTTCAATATAAGTGTTATTGTGCAAAAATTATATTGAGATAATTTAAATTTATATATTTATGTCTTAAATATTAATATTATATTAATTTATTGACCCCATTTGAAAGATTTTCTGGTTATGCCATTGATAGTCTCGATGGTCAAAATGAATATTAAGCCACAATTTAATGTGTATAGAGAATCCCTAACATTGTTAACATTTACACTCGAAATCAGCTCCAATATTGACCTCTTTTACTAACATCTATATTTCCTTTCTTTGTTTTGGAAAAATAGAATATGGTCCCCGGACAATATAATGGAATGGTTTTTTAAAACATTTTTATAATTTTACTCAAAGTATCCGATTTTGACCCAAACTCTCCCCGAACCACTTCCAAACCTTACTTTTTAGCATATTGAGCCTCAAAATCATTTAGGAGAATTCAAATTAGATTTGTAATTCATTTTACGTGTAATTAGGGTTCTGGATGATCAAGTGTAGATATTCTTCGGAGTTCGATCTTCATGGGATATTTAGGAGTATACGAACCTCCCAACACTGTGAGTGATTTTGCTTCAATGTTTAGCCATTTAGGGCTAAACGCTTTTATTGTTTATAAATGTTTTAAATTAAATGTTTTAGGATTCGAGTATTCCCTCACAGATACACACAGAGTGTTGTATGCCACTGGAGCAGGATGCTTAAAAATTAGATTTATTTTATTAAATGCATGTATTTATGTTATATATATATATATATATATATATGATGTATGAGATGATTGCTCGACGGGGCATGATCATACGGGTTGAGAAACGGAGCCCTAAAAAGGGGACAAGATGAGACGTGGTGCTCTACGAGAGAGCCAGTGGACTAAGACAGAGCATGCATCCGAGTAAGTAGCCGTGGACCACCTTTTGAGGGGCACTGTGAGTGGGGAGACGCTGGAGTAGAGAGGCGCATAGAGAACTTACCAGGGTTATGATGTAGTTGTGTTCTACCCACAACAAAAGGCACCGTCGAGGGAACGAGTTTAGAAATATATATATATATATATATACATATTTTATAAGAAAGGATTTTATAAGAAAAGATTTTAAAATAAATGTTTTAAAAGAAAGGAGAAAGGGTAGACCTAGTGTAATACTTAGTTCTACATTAATTTGCATTGGGGCCATATGCTAATGAATTTATCATTTTACCCCTGTATAGATTTTAATTTCCAAATTAGGAAAATTTTCCCTGCTAGCTTAATGATTTAAACACTTCGACAAATTTACTTTATTTTTGTAAACTTTTGCCAATTGGTTTTAATTTTCAAATTCCTTTATTTTACCTCAAATTTCATAATTTCTCTTTGGGACATAAAGGGAATTTTTAAAATTCAACAAGGGTATTTTTGTCATTTGACCAAGAAATTGTCTAGAAAATTCAAGACCACTTTTTTGGGCTTCTTCTTCTTTTCTCCTTGCATGGCCGGCCGGACACCCCTTTGATAGTTTTCCGCCATTTTTCTTGCTTCAAGCTCCAAACTCTTCTCATCTAAACACTCTCTCTCCAAATTCCACCATAATTTTTAAGAAAATTTACTACTTTACCCTCCAAGCAACATCCTCACCAAGAAAATTTCCAGGAAAGCTTTATACAATTTTATCAAGTTTACAAGTTTCAGCTTGCATAAGAGCTTAAGGTGTGTTTTCACTTCTTTTCATTTTGTTTCCATTCTATAAATTCTATGCAATAAAATGATGAATATAAACTTTATACATAAAGGTTTTTGTATTCTCTTCAATTTAACATTTGTTTATGGTTCTAAAAACTCCATAACTTGCATGTTCATAAGACCAAGGTTAAATAGAGAATAGGAGAATCTAGGTAGTTTCTTGAAGGTAGGAGAAACTTAGTTAAATTAAGAAAAGCTAAGCTTATTAAGCAAATGACCAAGTTCTATAAAAATGACATTTTGCCACCCTAGAGAAAGCCTTATGTTTTTGGTCATAGCTATGGAATTTTATTCCACAATTAGTAGTTTGGCAACATTAGAAAGTGATGTGAGTTAAGAAATTGGAAGAAAGAAGGATGTTTAGTGTAGTTGTAGAGTAAACCCTCATTTTAGCCTAATAGGGGCCACCTTGGGCAAGTACCATCTAAGGGAATCGTTAGATGCCAAACGAAGGAGGAACAAATCATAAATGAGTGCAGAAATAGATGTAGGGGGTTAACACCCTCAAGCAAATACTATAAGTAGCAATGACCCCTCCAAGTGTAAGGAAAATTGCATTTTTCCCTCCAAATCATCGTGTAGGTGCTAAAACACGATCACTTTTGGCGTACAGTGTCCTTACGACGGACTTAAACTATAGGAATTGGAATCAAGAGATTCCCACACCTCTAACCCACTTAACTCGAAAATTCACCTATTCTAGGGGTAAAATCATCTAACTTTTTTGTTATAAGGAGTTAGCACGAATGGAAAGTACATACAGGTGCTAATTAGTGAAACAAACTTGCTCGCGCCTTAAGAATGCTTATAGGATCACTAGAACTTGATTTGGACCCTTAGGTTCTCAATTGGCACATTTAGTTCACGAATTAGGTAATTTTGGTAAGGTAGCTTAAATGGTCTTCTAGCTAGTCTTAACCCATTGTTTGACCAATTATATAGGTGGTGAGTCCTCTTCTAAGGATCCAGAAAAGGAGAATTAGTGGGAGTACATACCCTCCCTAAACTTGTGAGTGAGACTCAATAAACTTAAATAAGTTTTTCTTGGTTTTCTTGCATGTTTATCTCTGTTTTGTATTCTTGTGTGTAAATGAAATGTTTTCTTGAATAAAGGGTCATGCATCTTTGTGAATTGATTTCTTCATAAATTATGAATGTTGGTGGATGGTTAGAGGTCACTGCAGTGGCGCCTCTCACGGGCCGAGCTTGTGGAGCCGGCGTGAGTAGGCTTATCACTTCCACAAGGGGTGGATGGTACAGGGGAATTTGTGCGCACATTGGTTGTGATGTCGCGACCCCTGTGGGAGTACTATGGACATAGCTACGCACCACCCGTAGTGAAGGTTCATGCCAACGTCGAGGAATGGGCCTTTCTTAAAATAAAATGAAGGAAAATCACCCCGACGGGTTCAAATTCCATCTTGGCCAGGTGGAGTTTGAACAATGTGTTTTGGCAAGCCCCTGATTGAATTTAGTTAACCTGTTTTACGCGTAAACTTTGAAAGATTCTCCGTTATTTGTAAATTTTCCCTGACTTGGTATACAGAAATACTTACCCGTCAACGTGCATACTTTTAGACGTCGACGAGTGTGTGAATAAATTGATTTTTGGAAGTCAGAAATTTCTACCCGTCGACGTCTATATACTTACCAGTCGACGGGTGGTTGAATAACCGAATTATGTTCAAAGTCAGAAATTTTTAACCGTTGATGGCCAAAGGGTAGACGTCGACGTCTCTGCACGTCTCCTAATTTCAAATACCAACTTGAGATGCCCGTCGACGTACTCACGCCTAGACGTCGACGGGCGAGCTAGTAGTCTTGATATTTTGGAAGTCAGAAACTTTCATACGTCGATGGTCAGGATTTAGACGTCGACGTCTAACACTAGCCGTGGACGTCCACCTTTAACCCGTGGACGGGCAACTTGGTTTTCGAAAAATTTCAATTATTGAGTTTTTACCAGTCGATGGTCAAGAGTTTACACGTCGATGGGTGTGCTTGTATGTTCTGATTATGTTTTAGCTGGCATGTCCATCAACCACACTTGAATTATACAAATTGATTTTTCATAGTCTTGTCTCACTCACTGAGCGTTTAATCATATGCTCATCCTCGCTTTCCTTTAAAACCATTTTCAGGGTTGGAAGATTGTAGATAGAAGGTAGAAATTTAACAAGGAGTGAACCCGATCGGAACCGACGCTTCTTACAAGTATGTAAATGAGTTTTATAATCTACCATCAAGGGTCCACCGGCTGCGTTTTCCTACCAGCTTCTTTTTGGTGTTTTGTAAATATTATACAATATTCCTTTATATGTATAAAATGAAAAGTTTTAGAATAATCAAGTTGTTAGTATTTCAACCAACTTTGAAACTTCTACTTTTATTAAAGACCAGTTTTAATGCAAATAAAAAGTATTTCATATATATTTAGCAATTGCATTTGATGTTTAATAGCTCGAGTATCATTAGCCTTGCGTGTTTTAGGTTTTTGGGTAAGCGCGCCGTTCAAAATCTTTAACACGCGGCGGTTGTCACATTTCGACTCCGCGGGGTCGGAGTGTGACACCTAGACGATACGAGATCCTCGATCGATGCGTAAAATCAAGCCTCGATGTGATTTCACGGCCAGCCCATAGTTAGATGTTTATTATTATTGTTATCATTATTATTGCTTTCAATTAGAAAAGATTTGGGGAGATGTTTTAGAAAGGTTTTTAAAGATAAATTATAAAATGTTTTCTAACTTGTTTTCGAGTTACCTAACTACCTAAACCCTAGTTGACCTTGCATTAAACCTCTGTCACTCACCTATAGCCAACTTTATTGGATGCAGTTCTCGCATGCGGTGTCACGCCCCGACCCGCAGGCTCGGCCACGTGACAACCGTCGTATCACCTCGAGATACGTGCCTCGTCAGGCGGGCAACCAAGATGGCACAAGGCTTAAAAATAAAAGATATTCGAGCAATATATGAAAACATACGAAAATATTAAAGATAATATAGTTCAAAAGTATTTCAAAAGAAAGTGACAAGTTTTACGGTGCTCCATGCAGTGGAAAGTATTATAAATAAATACATAAATGTATATGTCAAATGCAATAATATTCCGAGCCAAGATACACAAAGCAAAAGGGGTGGCACCTACAAAGTCATGTCCACAGTGCCGTACTAGGATCACTGGCCACCAGGACGTCCGCCGTCCAAAACCTGATGATCTGAGAACAGAAGTGAATGGGGTGAGTACAATATACTTATACCCAGTGAGAGACTCGGTTATAAAGACCGATCACCTCAGGCTGGGGATATGAAATAATCCAAAAATTTAATTTAATAAACCATTTACTAAAATATAGGAAATCCCAAACCAAATCAAATATTAAATCAATAATAATATTTCCAAATGGGCTGGCATCTGAAAATGTCCCAAAAAGGTATACTCGTGCACTGGGGTATCCACTGGACCGTCAAGGGTTATTTTATACATTATAAAATACTTTACTTTACTTTCTGGCTCATTCCCTTGACGTTTGCCTTGCTGTGGTGGAACACAGCACTCTGGAGTCCTGGCGAGTTTCCCTACGCGCCTCTCGCAACCAGGTTCGACTCACCGTGCCCCTCGATAGGCGGTCCACGGCTGAGTATCACGTATGCTCTCAAACTCGGTCCACGCTCCCGCAAATTGGAGCCCCGAGGAACCCACTCAATCTCTCATCTCTCAGGGGTACCGTTCCCCAATCAATAATATCAATTTATAAATTTATTTGAAATTCCCACCCTTCAAATCATTTGTAAATTTAGTGTGTGAAGGTGGACAATTCGTACCCCAAAACATATATAAGCAATTTAATAAAGCATTTATAAAGAAATTTGAAAACGGTTAACCCTTAATGGTCAACCAATATAATCCAAGCCACTCACTAGAGAGGAGAGTTGTATACTCCCCGATTACCCACGAATGCCTTAGCTCAAACTGCTACCGGTTCCAACCTCGTACAATCACGTACCTAAATAATCAAATTAAAATCTAATTTGATTAATAAAAGCATTCAACCAACAATTAAATCATAAAACAAAACCTATTTAAGGTCACGGAGTAAAATTGGGCAAGTCCAGAGGTCAATTGAAGTAAATTAAAGTCAATTGGGTCAAATGGAGTAAAAAGGGATCTAAGATTGCAAAATGACCATTTTGCCCCTGGAACCAAATTGGGGCAAAAATTGCCCAGCAGAGATGAACCGGCCCTGGTTCATACCAGAACCGGCGCCGATTCTGTGCTGCACTTAAGGCCGAGCTTCGGCCTCCAATCTTCTTCAGCTCGATTCAAGTTCGATTCACAACCAATCCGCATCAAAATTGAAACACAGCAAGTTAAACACATGATCTAAGGATTCACAGCTTCAAGAACGGAATTAAACCATTAAACATGCTCGAATTTTGAATCAAAACACTAAGGATTAACATATCTCGAGCAAAACAGAAATCTCAACTTCAATCAACGATTTCTCTTAGCACAGACCATGAAATCAAGCATGTAAACTATCAAATTAAAGCTTGATGAGTCTAGAACAACATACCAAATTCCCAGTCAATTCCCACGGTTGAATTGAAAGTTATGAGCTGATGAACAATCTGTCGCCAAAATTACAGATTTGTAGATTTGGTGATTTTCTTGGAAATTTTGGTGTTTTGATCTTCAAGGATACAAGAGAAATTGATATTGATGTTTAATTGAGTGTTTGAAAGGAGATTGAGGTTTTGATTTTGAAGAAAATCGAAGAGAGAGCTCGGGGAATGAAGAACAAGAAGAGAAGAGAAAAATGGGGATCTCGGGTGGCCGAGAACCCATTTAATTCGGTCAGTTCCAGAGCCGGTTCTGACCAGTTCCGGCGCCGGAATCAACAGAGTCAAAGTTGACTCCAGTCAACTCGGTCAAACTTCCTTGGGATCCGTGTCCAAGTGGGACCCACATCTCGGAACTTCAATTTTAGGGTTTTTAAGCATGAAATCGAGCTAAATGAAGTTTAAAACATCCATGGGAAGTCAAATTTGGTATATTGAGTAGACAACAATTCATAAATACACAACTTGACACGTGCGGACTAGGTCCGGGCGTGTCATGCGGGGACGGTGGATGTTTAGAGCCTGATTAGGGGATGTCAATGGCTTAGGAGTTGTTTTATTACATTGCGTAGGTAATCCTTCAAGTTAATCCACTGGTACTTGAATTTTAATTAAATTGCTTTATTAAATGATTTATTATTATAAATGTTTTCTAATTAAGATTTAGAAATTATTTTGCAGCGAAGATACTCAATTTATGCCTTGCGGTGATTCAGGATACGTGAGCGATCGGCACATACTTCGGGGTGTCACAGTAATTGTCACGTGGTTGGACCGGTGGGTCCGGGGCCTAACATTTTGTGTAACCAAAAAAAAAAACTTATATTTTGACGATGATTGAACGCAAAATTCATTTTTATTTTTTTAATGAATTCATCATTTTGCTAAAGATAAGAATAAATAGTATCGATGATCCCTCTCTAAAGTTTGACCAAATTCTATTTTAATGTCTATACTTGAAAAAAAATTTCTATTTTGATTCATAGTTTGAAAGTTTAACCGTTTTAATCCCCTGTAGTTTAAAATGTTCTATTTAGATCCCTATATATAGTTTGAAAATCAAAGTATTTTGGCCTTCATATTGGTAATATTTTTTGTTAAATATTTGTTTTTACTTTTTAGAGATATAATATATATTTTTTAAGTTATAAATAAATAAAGTGCAATTGAATAGTTAAATAGTTAATGTCATATTAGCCAATATTATATTGTAAAAAATTGGCACTTAAAAGACAAAGTTAATTGATAAAAGTACTAATGGAAGACTCAAAATTGTTTAACTTTCAAATCTAACATCTAACATATATATCTATATATACATATATAAAATTAAAGACATGACTTTATATTTTGACAAATAATAGTAGTGGCATAAAGTGAAATATATATGGTATTTTGGCCATTTAAATGGGATTTTATTTTGTACTATTGATTGTTTGGGCTTTTTGGAATATTAGATGAGTT
This sequence comes from Microcos paniculata, assembly GCA_030664755.1. NCBI lineage: Eukaryota > Viridiplantae > Streptophyta > Magnoliopsida > Malvales > Malvaceae > Microcos > Microcos paniculata. Next base: position 43,098,977 of record CP131458.1, on the reverse strand, counting down.
TTGTTTGAATTCTTATTATAGGATAAAAAGAACATTTCAAACTTTAGGAATCGAAGTATAAATTTGGTTAAAGTTTAAGGACTAAAATTGAGCTATTTACTCTAAAAAATAATGATAAAAATTAAGGCTATATTTGATATAAAAAAATTCTATTTTCATTCTCTAAAAAAAAATAAAGAAACTATCATTTAAGATAAGTATTGTGATGAAGATTCTCTTAAAAAAACTATTATTTAAGATATGTGTTATGAGGATAAATGTATGCATATTGTGTTGTGAGGATAAATATATACAGATTTTAGAAAATAAAAAATAAAATGGACCTAAAAATGAGATTAAAAAAAGTATTCTCAATTTAAATCCATTTTCATTTTTATTTTTTAAAACATTCATACATTTCTACAAACTACTCATATCTTAGATGGTTATTTTTTTGTATTTTTAAAAAAATAAAAACAGAAAACGTTTTTATGTATCAAAGACAACCTAAATTCCTTAAAAAATGAAATAATGAAAAATTAACGTACTAAACAATAGATCAAAATAAGACTAAGGAATGGATGGAGCTTATGCTTATCATCCTGAGCTCGGTTTAGTTACCAGTACAAACTAATTTCTTCTCTAATTTGCAATTCAGTTTGTAATTAAATTTCTTCAATCCATCTTTCTGAACACGAGAAAATGGTTTGGGAAACTATCCTAGCAGCGGCTATAGGAAAGGCGTTGCTCTCGGCGTCTCTCCGGAAGCTGTTTGACAAGATGGCTTCTCGCAAGTTCCTCGACTTCTTTCGGGACAAGAAACTCGACCAGAAAGGCTTCCAGAAGTTGAAAATGAAGCTACTAGCTGTCAACTCAGTGCTCAATGACGCTGAGGAGCAGCTGCATTTCATGAACTTGTCTGTTAAAGGGTGGCTGGACGAACTGAAAGACGCTTTGTATGAAGCAGAGGATCTGTTCGACAAGATTGCTACCGAAATTCTGAAGCACGATGCAGAAGCTGGGTATCAAACCCCAAACGAAAAGGTCAAAGCCCTTAACAAGTCTCTTACAGATATTGTTGAAAAATTAGAACGTATAGCTGAAGAAAAAGACCTTCTTGATCTGAAGGAAGGCCCCACTGATAAGTCCTTACCAAGTTTTCCAACAACTTCCTTGGTCAACGAATCCGATGAATGCTTGAGGAATGAAGAAAAAGAGCAGATAGTCAACTTTTTGCTATCAGATTCGACGAGGAACGGGAATGAAATTCCAGTGATAGCAATAGCAGGAATGGCTGGGATTGGGAAGACTGCCCTTGCACAGTTTGTGTACAACGATGGAAGGGTGAAGTCGCATTTTAAGTTGAGAGCATGGGCTTATGTTTCGCAGAGATCGTCCGATGTTTTCAAGGTGACCGAAACAATTTATGAATCAACCATGTGGAGGGGTTGCAATACTAAGGACTTAAATGCACTTCAAGTTAAACTGGGGAGGGTGTTGAAGGGAAAGAAGTTTCTGCTTGTCCTGGACGATATGTGGAATGAGAGTCTGACTGATTGGGACCTTCTGCAAAAACCATTTCAAGTCGGGGCAAATGGAAGTAAGATCATCGTCACAACGCGTAATCAAAGTGTTTCATCCACTATGCATTCTGTTCTTGTTAAATTGCTGAAACCGCTGAAAGTTGAAGCTTGCTGGTCAATATTCGCAAAGCATGCTTTTGGGAATGAAGACATGATTAATAAAGATCCTATCTTGGTATCGATTGGCGACAAGATTGTGAACAAGTGCCAAGGCCTGCCCTTAGCTGCTAAAACACTCGGAAGTCTCTTGCGTTCCAAAGTAGAAGCAAAGGAGTGGGAAGATGTATTGAACAATAAAATATGGGATCTACCAAGGGATAAGAGCCCCATCCTAGCGGCCTTAAGATTGAGTTACAGTTATCTCCCTTCTCATCTGAAGCAATGCTTTGCTTATTGTTGCATATTTCCTAAGGGCCATGAAATTGAAAAGGGGGACTTAGTTCGATTGTGGATAGCAGAAGGCCTCGTGCAGCAAAAGGGTGCCAGAACAACCGTGGACGTAGGTGAGGAGTACTTCGATGAGCTAGTAACAAGGTCATTTTTTCAACGGTCAGATGCTGATGGTTCACGCTTTACAATGCATGACCTTCTGAATGATTTAGCTCAGAATATAACAGGAGAGTTCAGTTGCAATCTTGAAGGTGACAGCTTACCCTTAAACCCAGAAAGGGTTCGCCACTTATCATGCATACCAGTCTTTGATGAACGCCCAGCAAAATATGAGGTTTTTTGTGAAGTATTCAACCGTTTGCGAACCTTCCTACCGTTCAAATCATCACCTACTCCCAGTAATGTTTCTTTGACTCCTATCATCTCTGATAGCTTATTTCCATCTGATGATGAAACGATCTGGAAGAAATTTTTTACAAAATCTGATGATAAGAAAAAGAACTTGCTTACAGAATCTGATCAAGATAGAAAAACGAACTTGTTTCCCGAATCCAGTTGCCTGCGTGTATTATCATTATCTCCTTATGCTATCACTAACCTGCCGGAGTCAATTGGCAGCTTGAAAAATCTACGGTACTTGGACCTATCATACACTGGAATTCAAAGTCTGCCTGATAGTGTTTGTTCTCTGTATAATTTAGAGACATTGAAGCTGGCATTTTGTTTCGAACTTACCCAGTTGCCTAAAGACATGGGAAATCTATGTAAATTGGAGCATCTTGATATTAAAGAATCCCAAAAAGTGAAGAAGATGCCGCTACAATTCGGAAATTTGACAAATCTCCAGTTGTTGACTAGGTTTGTTGTGAGCAGAGATAGGACCGGATCAAGGATTAGTGAGCTGAAGAAACTTTCTCTTCTTCGTGGTAGTCTTACCGTGGAGTGCCTGCAAGATGTTTTCCAAACAGCAGATGCCTCGGTGGCCAATTTGGCGAATAAAAAGTACCTCAATGAGTTAATTTTCCAGTGGGCGCCGCCAGGTGCTCGTACTGTACACCGCGAAAGTGAAACTGAGATACTTGACAAGTTACGGCCGCATGAATATTTGAAGAAGCTTCGCATTCAACACTTTGGGGGTTCAAAACTTCCAGACTGGTTAGGAGAGGCCACTTTTTCCCAAATGGTGTCCCTGCATCTCGATGGTTGTGAAAATTGCTCCTCGCTACCACCGCTTGGACAACTACCCTCTTTACAAGACCTCAGCATTAAAAGAATGAAAGGACTACAATGCATTGGCCCTGAATTCTATGGAAGTGGAACAAATCTCTATCAGCCATTCAGATCCCTGGAAATTTTGCAATTTGAAGGGTTGCCAGAATGGCGGCAGTGGATACCTTTTGCAGAAGAAGGTGGATTCCCTTCTCTCAAACAACTTACCTTGAATACATGTCGTAAACTGGTTGGGAATCTACCCAACCACTTTCCTTCTTTGATAGAGCTTCAAATGATTGAATGCGGTCAGCTAAAATTCCCTCATGCAAATGGGAGAAACCAGTACTCCACGCTCGAGCATTTGGACATAAGGAATAGCTGTGATGACCTTCAAACTTTTTCCTTAGGCTGCTTCAGCGGACTTGTAAAGCTTAAACTCAAGGGTTGCAGATTTCTAAGATCTATTGGTTTGCAAAACGAGCATGAAGATCGGCATCTCACATTTTTTCAAGAGTTGAAGATTGAAGATTGCCCCGATCTGGGAACCTTCTCCAGCAGAGGGCTGCCATCTCTCCAAAAATTAAAAATATCTCGGTGCTCAAATCTCTATACTTTTGGGGACGGTGGCCTGCCAACAAGTCTTCAATCAATTTGTTTTAAGCAATGCAAGAACCTCCCACAGCAGGATGGCTGGGGACTGCAAAATATGGCCTCACTCATTTCTGTTGAGATTGATGGTGTCAAGGTTCAACCGAGACAAAATTAATGGCGTACGTTAGTATGGAACGTACAAATGAGAGTCTAGACTCGAGTGTGTTAGAATCTCATTTGAGAATACATGCATATAACTGCTTCTTTTATTCACAGCTAAAAGTGTTTAGTGTATTATAACTGTAAATTTCAGTTCAGACGTTAGAAGATCTAAGCCAAAATTGTAAACTTTTCATTGTCCGATGAACCAACAAAGTGAGAAGCTATCAGTGCCATTAATCCTGAAAACATTCAATCCCATCAAATCTGGGTAGAACGATTGGTGTCTGGAATGATGAATTTCTTGCTCTAAGCACATTTTAGTATGCTAGGAAGGAGTGGATCAACTAAAAAGAAGTTTTGGTAGAACTGTTAGTCATTTGTTGCCCTCGATCATGGGAGCTGTACAATTCAGGCTTCGAGGACTTCATCCGGAGGCTATTCTAAATTAAGCATCTTTCTCTCTACCGGTGTTGGGGAATATTCCCATAATTTTGTTTTGTTTGTTTGTTGTGTTCTTTCTTTCTTTCTTTCTTTCTTTCTTTCTTTCTTTCTTTCTTTGTCTTTTTAAAGAAAAAGCCTAAAGTATCCTCAAACTTTATTCACCTGAGATTAATCCTCTTCGGGGTGGGAGCAGTAAAACTCTCCCCACAAGAGTGCAATAGGATCAAACTTTTTTATCCTCGCCATTACCGGATTATATTAGCTTTTCTTTTAAATTATTATTATTACAAGATTTGGTATTTTTTTATATGATTAATATTTGATTAATTTAATTGTTTAATTTAATATTTATAATTTCAAGTTAATAAAAAATCTAGTTATTTATTTGATACAAAATGATTTTTCACCGTTAGATAAATATTGAAAAAATTTATATACATTATTATACATTTAGTAGATTTTTAAATCCAAACCGTCAGTTTTCCAAAACAATAACAATCGCATAATTAAGCCATGAGAGGGTGTGAAACAACTTATTTTATATCTGGTGTAAGTTAAAAATTAAAACTCTATATTTATGTATAACCAAAGAGTAGTTACAACTTATAGCGTGAAATTTTCTAGTAAGTGTCTAAAACAGATATAGCATTTGTTTGAGAAAGTAATGTCTCAAAGCCTATCTTATGGTCTTTGAGTTAGGATATTTTCCACAAGTTATTATGTGGGATTGTCCTACCACATCATACATGAACCAATCAATAAAATTGTGCTAACTCAAAAAGAGTAATGCTACATGACTCGTCTATTTTTATCCCTCATTCCATTCCATCTGTCGTGATTTTCATATTTCTGATTCCACTTTATTTTCTTTCTAAAACCCTACTACAAAACTTACCCTTAATAATCACCCTTATTAAAAGTGTGGCTAAACTTGGTAAAAGTTGAGGCTAAATTTTTCGTAATTAGGAAAGCCATGTCAAGGAGAGGCAGAGGTGGGATGGAATAGGTGAGTCAAAAAGCATTTTTCACTCAAGAATTCTTCTAAAATTAGTAAAATCCTACAATAATGCCTTAAATTTTAGAATTTACCCTATAAATTTTACTTCTTAAAACTTATGGTTAAAACTGTTACTAAATTTGTGGCTAATAATTTCCAAGCGTTATTTTGAATTGATATAATTTTATTGGTTGATCACATGGATGTCGTGGTGGTGCGGTCACATATAATAATTTATCCATCTTTTCACAAATGTGGCAAGGGCATGTGACATGGAATTTCCACATGGGCAATGTCGTGGCTTTGTTGGTTTATGTGATATCATGTGACCATTTATTGATCAATAAAGGAGACAATATATAGGTGATCAAAATAAAACTTGAGGGACGAAAATAATAAATGTCCAAAAGTTTAGGGTGCATAAAGTATATACATGAAGTCAAATTCTAATAAGTATATTATATTGGTTCCATTATTTTCCATAAAAAAAACTAATATTTGAAACTTTCTCTACATGGGTGGATCTGAGAAATTTTAACGTGCGCTACATTAGTTATCAAACACCACGGCTTAAAATAAACTAACATGGTTTATTATTATCATTCATTTCTAATAAGATCTAATCTAACCCTAGTTACACTTATTTTTCCATTTTAGACAAGTATCCTGCAATCTCTATGAGTTTGCCATTGATACAGCAAACTTAAAATATTCGCCCTTCGTTCTGTTATATTACACTCCCAAAACCAAAAAGGGCTTTTCAAAATTCAACCAAACAAGTTTCTGCCGATCCATCTTTGAACGTCCTCAGATCTATCAAAGTAAGCCAGTTCCTTTCAGAAAGAGAGAGAGGAAGGGAAAAAAAAGAGTTCCTGTCTTGCTGTTTCCTTGTCTTTTAACATGGCTGGTCTGTCTACCTCCATTCGGGTGCTGTCAGGGAAGCTTCGGTCTGTCCTAGAATCAGAATTCGCAATCAAACATAAAAAGTCTGCTTCATACTTGAATATGGCTTGCTCAAAGCTGGCAAGTATTAACACTACCGCTATTGTGGCCGCAGAGGAGATGCAACCAGATGAAGACGGGATGAATATTTGGGATCAGTTGCTCGAAGTTATCTACGATGCAGACGATCTGGCGGATGAGATTTTATACGAAGAAACGAGACGAAGACTGGAAGCAGATGAATCTCAAGTAGCATCTGTGGCACGCTCGCTCGTCCCTTCTTTTCGGGAAGGGTATAGCAAAGCCATAAAATCAAGGATCAAGCGAATTTGGGGAGCTATTGATCTCATTAGTGATGGTTGCTTAAAATCAGGCGAGTCCCCGACTAAAGGTAGAAGATATGAAGTATCCCAATCATCAGACAGCGTGCGTACAACATCTTTGTTAGATGGAACCGAAATCGTGGGGAGAGAAGAAGAGAGGAGTGCAATCATTCACTTGTTACAATCAGCGGATGCAAAATTGGATGCGATTGCCATAGTTGCTATGGGGGGTTGTGGAAAGACCACCCTTGCAAGGCTTGTATACAACGATGATATAGTCCATAAGCGTTTTCAGCTCAAAGCTTGGATAAGTGTTTCCTTTGATTTCGACGTTGTGAAAATCACCAGGGGAATTCTTGAGGCCATCACTTCTCGTATTCCCGAGAGCTACGACCTTGAATCGCTTCAACTTAGATTGCGTGAAAGTTTAGCGGGGAAGAGATTTCTACTTGTCTTAGACGATGTTTGGAATGAGGACGTTCGGAAATGGGAACTCCTGCGAACTCCTCTAGTTTCTGGTGCAAGGGGAAGCAAGATCCTCATTACCACACGCAACGACAGAGTTGCAGCTATTACGGGGTGTTCGACTGTCTATAGGCTAAACTTATTACCATACGAGGCTTGCTGGTCTCTGTTTATAATGTCCGCGTGTGGCGGTATGAGTGGAAGTATTCCAAAACATCTCGAGAATATTAGCAGGAAAATTGTTGACAGATGTGGCGGCCTTCCTTTGGCTGCAAAAACCATTGGGGGACTCCTGCGCTTCAAAAGCACTACTGAAGAATGGCTTCAAGTCCTGCGCAGCATATCATCGCTAAGCCCAGGCGAATCAGACGTTCTTCCAATTCTGAAACTGAGCTACAATGACCTCCCAGCTTATCTAAAGCCATGTTTTGCTTATTGTTCACTATTTCCCTCAGGTTATGAGTTTGAGAAGGAAAAACTGGTCCTCTTGTGGATGGCAGAAGGCTTCCTATTACCATCTGGTGGCCCATCAATGGAAGAGATAGGTGCTGAATATTTCAACGGTTTATTAATGAGGTCACTTCTTGTACCAGGTGATGGCTCGAAATTTAGAATGCATGATCTTATACATGATTTGGCTAGTCATGTATCTAAAGAATTATTTGTTGGATTAGAAAGATATCATTCAATATCTAACAGGACACATCATCTATCCTTGACCAGTGATGAAACCCTTGAAAATTTCCAGCGTACTCATGAAGGTACCAGATTAAGGACATTCCTTCTTTTTAGTTCTCCTTCAGATCATGAATCTACTCCATTAAGTCCTCATGCATTGGAGGATTTTTGGAAGGAACAAAAAAGATTGCGAGTCCTATCTTTACCTCATTTTCAAAATGCTCAATTGCCCAATTCAATCGGCAAATTGAAGCATCTACGTCACCTAGACCTCTCTGAAAGTGCATTACAAAGTTTGCCTGAGTCAATGTTTACTCTGTACCTTCTACAGACACTGATTCTAACAAACTGTAAACAGCTTCTCTTGTTACCAAAAAGCATTGTAAAGTTGTTCAACTTAAGACATCTCTACATTAAGGGAACTGGTTTGCAGCAGATGCCAGGAGAAATGAGCAGATTAAAAGGCCTTCAGACTTTGACTAATTTTATTGTGGGAGATAGGCTGAATATTAAAGGGTTGGGCGCACTTATAGATCTTCGTGGAGCACTGCTCGTTTCAAAGTTGCAAAATATATTCTCCGCATCTGACGCGTCTGATGCCAAGTTGAAAGACAAGAGGTATCTCAATGAACTTCAGCTGGAATGGAACAGCAATGAAGGGGATCGAGTCAAGGACATGAAGGTGTTGGAAAAACTAGAGCCTTCTAAAGAGCTGAGAAAACTTACTATTCAATCTTATGGGGGCATAGAGTTTCCGTCTTGGCTGGGAGACTCTTCATTCACAAATATAGTATTTCTATGTCTTCGTGACTGCTATAATTGCTGCTCCTTGCCTCCACTTGGACAGCTGCCATCTCTGCAAGATCTCATAATTGAAAGGATTGTCGGTGTAAGTAGCATCGGCCATGAATTCTATAGGGTGGATGAATCCATTTCCAGACCTTTTCCATACCTGAGGACTTTAACATTTGAAGGAATGACACAATGGGAACAGTGGATAGCACTTCAAGATGTAGAATTTCCCCGGTTGCAGAAGCTTTATCTAATAGATTGCCCAAAACTGAATGGCAGTTTACCAGAGAGCCTTCCTTCTTTGGTAGAACTGACGATCTCTGACTGTCAGCGGCTTGCGGCTTTACTTCCAAAGGCTCTGGATACTTATAAAAAGGAGTTATCCAATTGTGATAAGGTGCGCCACAGAAGTGAGGATGATAATATGTCGAGAACTGATGATGAAGTATCTCATTTTCCTTCAAGTGCAAGTGAGATCAATCAACAAGAAGGCTTTTCAGAGTCCTCCATACCAAGCGAAAGAAAAGAGAAAAAGGATGAGAGTAAGAAACAAGATGATTCTTTCTCATCATCTTCTTCTGTGACTTTCAAAGTGTCAACTATCACCAAATTAAAGGAGTTGCCGCCCCAGTTGCCCAGCCTCCGAATTGAGAGATGTAATGCGTTGGAGTCCCTACCTACAGGAATACTGGACAGACCTCTTCTTCAACGTCTGTATATTGTTGATTGTGATTCACTCAAGACCTTTCCTCAACTTCATCAACCCAGTTCATTGAGAAGACTTTATATCCGCAACTGCAGAAACTTACAGTTCCCCCAACATAATGAAATGGCGAACAAGTGCATTCTCCTTGAACATTTATATTTAGGAAGCAGTTGCGATTCTCTCGAGTCCTTCCCCTTGAATTCCTTCCACAATCTCAAAACTATTAGTCTCTGGGACTGCAAAAATCTTGAAACTCTATCTATGGAGAAGGGTTTGCCACTGGAACTGAAGTCACTTGAGGTCTTAGAAATCAGGGATTGTTCTAATTTGGCAACATTCCCTAAAGAGGGACTGCAAGCCCCAAGCCTCTCATCACTTGTTTTGTCCAACTGCAGCAATCTCAAGTCAATGCCTCGATGGATGCAGAGCGTCACATCTCTTCAATCACTGCATATAAATAAATGCAGAGAATTGCAACCGCTTTCGCCATGGCCCCTGCCTTCAAGCTTAAATATTCTTTGCATATCTTTTTGTGACAAAATTATTCCACAGGCAAAGTGGGAATTAAATAAACTTCAATCTCTTAGTCATTTTGAAATTGAAGGAGGATGCCAAGACCTGTTATCATTTCCCGTGGAGGGACTGCTGCCACCTAATCTCAAATCTTTGCGCATCACTAGGCTTCTGAATCTCAAATCTCTGGATGGAAAGGGGCTTCAGCAACTCACCTCGCTTCAATCTCTAGAAATAAACAATTGCAACGAGCTGAGCTCCTTCCCAGAAGACGGGCTACCTTCCTCCCTGTGTCTCCTCAATATAACGGAGTGTTCTTTACTGAACCAAAAGCTTAAAAAGAGGAAAGGAAAGGAATGGTCCAAGATAGCTCATATTCCTTCGATTCATCTTGGCGAGGTAAGGATCTCTAAAGCAACTCTAGAAGAGTCCTTTGCACAACTCAAGGAGCAACTTTATACATGTTAACTTGTGTGAAGATATAATACCTGAGTATCAATATCAACTGTTAATTATTAATGCCTGATATTTCTTGCATTTTCAGGTCAGTGGTTGATAGAAAATTGCTCGTCGGTTTTCAACCAGGCACACTTCGACGGGTTCGTCCTTTTAGATTGTTAGTCATGACTCATAACTCATAAGCTCTAATGTCTTCCAATTTTCATTTTTTGTTTTTACCTTTCCTGTGAAAAATACCTTAGTTTGTCTTTCAATTACGCTAAAAACTACACTTCTTTCCCCATTTTCTGGCAAATTTTGAAGATGTTAGAGCCACACTCTGTTCTCTTACCAATATATACCTGCTAAACCTATTAATATAGTATATATCTTGTAGGAATTGGGGCATTTTCAATGTTGGCTGTCAGAGCACGAGCACCAGCATTGGTCAGTTTAATTCCGTTCTTTCTCATTTTTGTATTCCATACTTTCAAGTTTCATGGGAAGTTTAGATTTCTGACAGACACTGATATGCTGCAATGCAAGGTGTTTTTGCAGGAGCATTTGTGAATCAATGAATCATCAATTGGAGCGTCACTGGCTTATAGGTTATAACTATTCGTGCAGGAAGGCAGGAATGGGGAATGCCCCTTAAGCCAAGGCTGAGGCTTATTCATGACAGGTACTACTCTTTCTAAAGCCTAATTAAACTGAGCTCAAATTGCATGTTTTTATAGACAACTTTTATGTATGAAAGGTTGATGAGAATGAGATGTGTTATATTTTGAAAGGACGCATGCACAAGGCTTAACACAGGCAGTGTTGTCTGATGCAGCAGTTTACATTCCTATGAGAAGAACGGGCCATGACTGGCTTTAGTCTGCTGGCAGAATTATTGTCTCTGTCAGCTTTGATATACAACTAACAAAATTCCCAATCCATCTACTAAAACATGCATAATAATAAAAACTAATTTTCCTTGTTATTTGTAGAAAGGAAAGTTGAATCTATTTTTTGGAAGAGAGTAAGATACTACAGCTATATATGCCATATTGCTAGGTCATTGGTGAAGCATCAGGATGGCAGGGAAGTCTGGACTTGCCTAGGCCCCCAAACTAATTCAGCTGCTTTCCCTTGGTAGGAGATAAGGTACATGCAGCAGAAAGTTGAATTGCCATGGCAGAGATTCATAATGCTTTCTGTACAGTACCCCGGGCATGCTCTATTAGCCTGGAGGGCTGTCTAGGACAGGCTGCCTACAAAGATCCGGTTGAATTCTTGGGGCATTGCTGATAGCAGTTGTGTGTAGTGTGGTCAAGAGCCAGATAGCAAATATCATTTGTTTTCTCTTGTTCCAACTAATAATCCTTATGGTCCAAAGTTCTACATACCTGTGTCTGCTTTAAGGGAGTTGGAGATTGGCTTTTAGAGTTTCATAGACCAAGATGTTATGGGAGACATGCAAGCTCCATGGCTGCTTTATTCTTATCGATGAATGAAGACATCAGATTCAGGCTACAAGAAATCCGGCACGTGGCGGGAGAATCAGTCAACAAGGATCTATGGAACACTGGGGGACTAGGTTCTGCCATGTTTGATTAGTTGTTGGCTTGTTGCATTTTAGTTCTTTGCTTTTGTTTTTAAAATTGAACTGCTAACTCTGCTTTTAGCAATGTGTATAAATTGGTAGCAGGTTGTGCTCTGCCTCTTGGATGAATAATAAGTTGCAATTGTCCTAAATTTGGGAAACAACTCATTCAGGTTTTACTGATTTGGGCTACCGAGCCTTCTCATCTTTGATATTTTAGGCTACAGACTTCTCCTGTACGAAAGAAACAAAATCAATTCAGTATGTTTTTGAAAGACAAAATTGAATACTAAAATAAATTTGTAATTCTCAAAACTGCTTTCTGCACATTCCAACTTCTGCCCCTATTCTTTATGAAAGTAAGTAAAAGGGAAGTGAATAATATGAGAACTAAGCAACCCTTGGTTAACAGCAGAAGTAAAGAGAATTTGTTTTTAGACCATTAAAATTTGACTGTACGGTCCGACTTAATTTTGTTTATCTCATGATTTGATCCTGAAGTTGCAGTTTTGTCAATGATTAATCTGGTTATAAAATTAGCAGTTTGTTCATGCAAGACAAGAAATGGCATATTGTTTAATCATATGCCAATGGCTTCTAAGATAAGGAGAGGGAGAGAGGAGCAATAGAGAAGCTGGCGAGGCTGGCCTACAATGAACCAATACTTCGGGAAGTTGTTAATGTTGAGAAAGTAGCTAAAGAGGAAGATGGATGCTGCTAGCCTAGCCTCACATATCCTTGCTGTTGTGAAGTTGGAAGGTCTTTTTCTTTTTCCTATGACTGACCCTCTCAGTAGAAATGGATTTCTGGTGTGTAATGTGTTTCTACTTTCTTCTTGTTTTATGGTATCAAATTTTCAAACCAATGAATTGATTTCTTCATTGGTGGCCTTAAACGATGAGGAGATCCAAATCGTAATCAAAATTTGACAGTGGGCGAAGCTCCACGATCCCAATTACTAATTGGACTTCTATCTTAGAAATAGTTAATGCACCATCAACTAAGGGCTAAGGCCCAAGAATTAGATAAACATTCATTTTCACGCCGCTACACCGTTTAAAGTCTACCTTCAATCAAAGCTGATAATTCAGAGCCACAGAGTCTCATTCAAATCATTCCCTAGGAATTTCTGGGTCCTTTCAACTGAATGTCATTTAAATCTGAATTTTAACAACAATTAATTAGGCCATACATTAACTTTGCTAATTTTTGTGAATGACGATTGAAATTGAAGTTACCACTTCACTCTATCTCATTTTTCAATTAGAGGTAAAATGATTCGAATGTGAGAATGATACAAATTTTGACTGTTGGAGGCATACAATGCAACCGAATTGATGAATGATTTACCTGATCAAACATGAGGCCTTTTCAAGTTACTTAGAGAGCTTTCTTGTAATCAACCATATATATTCCTTCATCATCCTCCCAGTTGGAATCCTGGACAAAGATTCCTTGCAATGATGGTTTAAGAGAGATGAGATCAATTTAGAGATTGAGCATTGAGTATTGAGAAAAAAAAAATTAAAAATGCCTTTTCTGAATTTTAGTGTTTAAGGTACTTCTGCTTTCTACATGTATCAAAAATTTCAAAACCAATGTATTTATTTATTTGAATATTATTAGCCTTGTCGATTTAATATAAGCTGACTTCTTAATTATGATCTATATATCAATTAGTTTCTCTCCAAATAAAGTGGCCTTTTGTTGGTTCTCCAAATGACACATCCTTTCTGATGGTCCACAAATAGAACAAGGCTTAAGGAAGGAAAAAAATAGTATTCTTTTGATAAAATGGTAATTTCATTGATAAATAAATAAATTAACTAAAGGATTGCTTTGTTTATCGCTCATTACGCAAAACCAAGAAAAGAACTAGCGCAGTTGACCATAGTCAACGATCCAGCAGGAAAGTCTCAATCCTTTTGATCTGCACAAGTTAGGAACTACAGAGCTTGTCTGCTAAGTTCTTGTTCTGATCACGTTGATTCTTGTTTGGGAACAAAAAGAAATGGTTTGGGAAACTGTGGGAGCGACCGTGGGAGGGGCATTTCTCTCAGCCTGGGAATAAAACCCTTTAAAATCATTAGGAAAAAAAATATTTAATATTTAGTGGGAGAAGAATGGGTGTGTTTCCTGAGATATGTGATGATGGATGTGTTATGTTTTTGGATTGAATCAATGAGCTTTTGAGCTGGCTTTACAACTTGGTGGTGGTTGGAAAGACCTTGAGAATTTGCATTTGTCATCTACCGTTTTGTTGGCTGTACTCCCATTGGTCTTGCAGGCTGGAAACTCAGGTTTGAACTCTACCCCTGGCTAATCTCCTTCCTAATGATGCCCAAAATAAAGTGTTCAAGACATGACAGTATTGTTATTGCTTTATTGTGCAGGATTACACATCAGATTGATACTTTTAGCTTCCTGAAATTGGTAAGAATAATTTTAACCCCTGCCCACCAGGTGTGTTTGTTTAATAGTATGCGTGGGTTAGTATGACTTTGGACAAGTTGTTCCGTCTTCATAGTTCATCTAAAAGTTTTTGGTTGTTGAATTCTAAAAATTAGATGGCATTACAGCCCTACTTGCACTTAAGATTATGATCTAGACATGACAGAAATTTGTTTTAAAGGATAGTTGCCAATCTTACAGAAAATTTATCTACTATACCCTTAATTACCTTGGTTTAGCTTAATTATTATATGGTAGTTTTTAACATTGATGCCTTTTGCCTAAGTTGAAATATTATTTTTCTTAAGTACTTTTTTTTTTGCATTGTTTACTTCAGCTTTTTTCCCTTTTTAGTGAAGACTGATAGTCTGCACTGTCATAGGTGAAGTGGGAGCAATTCAACTGGGAATCAGTAGGGCATTGCAAATTTTGAGCCAGAGCTACGTCCTCCACTCAAAGCCGGTATTACCTCTATTTTTTTGTTCATGATTAAATAATTATATTTATTTTCTTTTATACAATTATAGTCTATTAGTCCATATTTAGATTTTGGCAATGTCTTTTTATTTGAAATCTTCATTGTTATACTTCTATCTTACGTTCAAACTTGATAAATTTTTTTTATATTTATAGATGGTTAGCCCAAAAAAAAAGAGAGGAAAAATTTCATATTCTTGGTGAAAAGCATCTATAGCAGGTCTGTATATGGATTGTATGCTTAGACCGGCATAGCTGAGCTATAGGGGTGAACACTGGCTCCATAAAGATTGCCAAAAGGATTTGAGGCTACAGTTGTGGGCCAATCATCATCATCTGAGCGGGTTGGCCATTGCTGCCGGTTGGCCATTGCTGCCATCTGCACTGAAGGTGGAGCAGCAACCATGTTGGAGGCATAAAAGGGGTCGTGTGCTGGTTGTTGCATCATGTGACCACTAGAAATAGGAGCTGGTTCCCATGGATTGTAGCTGACATTCTGGTTGCTTCTTCTGATTGCATCATCATTTGATATGAAGGAAGTTGAGATACGTTCATGGTCTCTTATTAGTCCTCACTCCTCACTACTTATTTGATATGTTCTATTCTTTTCCGTATTTTTTTCCCTCGGTTTTTCCTTTCCATCAACATTTAAGTGATTGTGACATTCAATTCAAGTCATTTTAAGAAAGTAAGATTGAACCTTGCTCCACAACGGCATTAGCATTCCTCACATCTACATATATAATTATCATGTACTATCTTCAATAGTATATTTTACATAATTTAATTTAATTAACTTATATAAAAGTTATTATCCTTTGGTTGTACTATCTTTAATAGTATATTTTACATAATTTAAGTTTTAATTAACTTATGTAAACGTTATTATCCTTTGGTTGTTGTAGCAGTAGGCATTGTTGGTCATTGAAGGGGAAAAGAAGTAAAAAAAACAATTTGTAACTTTAATACTCATAATCATAGAATATTTGTTAATGATACATTCAAACATATGTCAATCATATTGAATTTGTCTAAATAAAATGAAGTGCAACTGCATTTTCAAAATACTTATATAAGGCAATAGAATGCCAATTATATTTTTGAGCAAAAAAAAAAAAAAGAATGACAACTATATAACTTATGAAGTTCTGTATCTAAATTATAAAATTAAAATGTATTAAAATTAACTCACATCTAAATTATAAAATCTATATATAATATTATTTCTATCCCCAAAAAGTTTTTTTGAAGCTATCCACGTCATCATTAATTTTAATTTTTATTTGTAAATTAGACTTTAAGACATTAAGACACATTAATTATACCAAGTCAACCCACCCATTAGGAAAAATTACACCGAAAAAAAAAAAGATCTGGCCCACCCCCACCCCCACCCCCCCTCTCTCTCTCTCTCGACGTTTGCACTCTCTCTTGCCCTTTCCTTTCTCTTATGCTTCTCTTCTCTTCTATTTTATCATCAACTTCCATGGATTGAAGAGGAAATCTTGTCCTTGCTTTCAATTGGAAACTAAATATTATAGCCACTGTGTCTGCTTCTCGCAGGTAAGCGATCTCTCTCTCTCTCTCTCCCCCATTTACTCTTAGTTTCGGCTTTTGATATTTGTGAGTAATTGACTCTCATAGGGACAAAGACGAGAAACGGAGAGGAAAAGAAGAAGTGAGGCTAAGAAGGAATCCCGGATAGTTTTTTGTTCTTGCCTTTACTTTATATTTTCCTTCTTTTGGGTATAGAGATAGTTTTATTTGTTTCTAAATTTCTTCCTTTTTGCATCCCTTCCTCCCAAGGCACTTGACGTTTGTCTTCTTCGTCTTAGGTCCCCTTTAAATTCTTCTTTGGGAGCAAGGTAATTTCAATGCTAACTGTTGCTCATTTTACTGCCTTTAATTTAATTTTGTCTTTGTTCCTATTTGCTGATTATTTAAGTTTCATTTTTGGTGATTATTCTTACAGGTACAAGAATTGGATTTGAAGTTTAAAGCATAAACTTTTAGGTATTTATTATTTTAGACTATATTCTCTATTACTTATTAAAAGATTATTGGTTGTTTCCCAATGCATTTTTTATGAATGCTTTGGATCGATGATATAGGTTGTTAATTATGCTTAATATCTTCATTTAAAAAGTGAATATAGTTACTTTACTGTTAAATTGTTTTCTAATCTTAATTCTATATAGTATAGAAATTGGACACCACTAAAATAATTGACATGATAAATTAGAAGGCATGCTAAACTTTGAACCTTTACTTTATTTTTATTAGCTTATAACAAGCAAGGGGTGATGCAGGTTGTTCAGTTTCATGCGTCTATAATAAGGAAGGCCACCGTCGACAAGCATAAAGAGTGGTGAGTTCAATCATTCTCCTTAACTAATTATTAATTATTCAATCTGATAACAAATAAGAAATGTCATTTACTTGATTTGCTTTCTTACAAGTGGTTGATGAATGTGCCTGTTGATGAAGGGTAGTTTCTCTCTATGCTTCTAAAGATCATGACTGCCAACAAAACCATGGAAATTGGAGTTTTTACAGGTTATTCCCTCCTTACTATTGCTCTTGCATTGCCTGAGGATGGCAAGGTCAACTTTTACTTATGTTTCTTAAATCTTAGTTCATTTGTTTACACTATTTTTTTTTCTATTTCTTACTTATTATTTAGTGTTATAGATGATTTTTAAGCTACAACACATTATATCTTCTGTTTGACAGATATTAGCAATTGATCCCTATAAAGAAGCATATGAGGTTCGATTACCATTTATTAAGAAAGCTGGAATTGAGTGCAAGATTAAATCATTCACTCATATGCCATTTTAAATCTCTATCTTTATTATTGAGAATATTCTCAAATTTCATTTAATTAAATTTCAATTCTATGTTAAGATATGAAAATTTGGATGAGAATATTATCAATTCAAATTTCTTTGAAACTAATTACTCATAACTTCATAATAATTTTCTTTGAAAGAATCTGTACAATATTAAGACCCATTGAATTATCTACTATTTTATAAGTTAATGAAATATTTATTTTTTAACATAAAAAAATAACCTCTATAAAATTACTCCCAACATGAGGGCGAACATCAATACTTGTTAAAATAAAACTAACCCCCAACGTTAGCGCGGGACACCAATCTAATTATCTATATATCAATTAGTTTCTCTCCAAATAAAGTGGCCTTTAGTTGGTTCTCCAAATGACACATCCTTTCTGATGGTCCACAAATAGAGCAAGGCTCAAGGAAGGAAAAAAAATAGTATTCTTTTGATAAAAAGGTAATTTCATTGATAAATAAATAAATTAACTAAAGGATTGCTTTGTTTATCGCTCATTACGCGTTACGCAAAACCAAGAGAAGAACTAGCGCAGTTGACGATAGTCAACGATCCAGCAGGAAAGTCTCAATCCTTTTGATCTGAACAAGTTAGGAACTACAGAGCTTGTCTGCTAAGTTCTTGTTCTTGTTCTGATCACGTTGATTCTTGTTTGGGAACAAAAAGAAATGGTTTGGGAAACTGTGGGAGCGACCGTGGGAGGGGCATTTCTCTCAGCCTATCTTCAGGTGCTGTTTGACAGGATGGCTTCTCGCCAGTTCCTGGACTTCTTTCGGGAGCAGGAATTTGATTACGATCTCTGGCAGAAGTTGAAGATGAAGCTCCTAGCTGTCAACTCGGTGCTCAGCGACGCCGAGGAGCAGCAGCAAATCATGAACCTGTCGACCAAAGAGTGGCTTGATGAGCTCAAAGACGCTATCTATGATGCAGAGGATCTGTTGGATGAGATTGCAACTGAAGCTCTGCAGTATGATATCGAAGCTGAATATCGAACTCCTGGAGAACGGGTAACATCTCTTAACACTCGTCTTAAGGAGATCTTTAGCAGAGTAGAAGTTATAGCTGAGGAAAAAGACTCCCTTAATCTGAAGGAAGGCTCAAGTAAGAAACCACCCTTCCCAAGATTCCCTACTACCTCCTTGGTAAATGTGTCTGAAAAATGCTTTAGGGATGATGAAAAAGAGGAGATTGTGAATGTTCTGCTATCAGATAACATAGATATTGGGAAGGGAATACCTGTAATTGCAATTGTAGGAATGAGTGGGCTCGGCAAGACGACCCTTGCTCAGTTTTTGTACAATGATGAAAGAGTGAAGAGAAATTTTGAGTTGAGAGCTTGGGCTTATGTCTCTGAAAGATCTGATGTTTTAAAGGTGACTGAATCACTTTATGAATCAGTCCTATTGAGCCATTGTAATATTAAAGACCTAAATGTCCTGCAGATTAACCTGGAGAGGGCAGTGATGGGAAAGAAGTTTCTACTTGTCCTGGATGATATGTGGAATGAAAGTTCTATTGATTGGGATCTTCTGCAAAGACCATTTCAAGTGGGGGGCCGCGGAAGTAAGATCATTGTGACAACGCGTAGTAGAACTGTTTTACCCCCTATGTCAACGTGTTCTGTTTATATTCACCCTTTGACACCGTTGTCTAATAAAGATTGCCTGTCAATATTTGCAAAGCAAGCTTTTGGAGATGAGCATAAGATTAATTGGGATTCTGCATTGAAATCAATTGGTGAGAGGATTGTAGAAAAGTGCAAAGGTGTGCCGTTAGCTGCTAAAACACTCGGAGCCCTTTTGTACTCTAAAGTAGAAGCTGAGGAATGGGACAAGGTATTGCATAGTAAAATATGGGATCTTCCAAGTGGAATGAACGACATTCTAGTAAGTTACTATCATCTCCCTTCTCACCTAAAGCGATGCTTTGCTTATTGTTCCATATTTCCTAAGGGCTATGAAATTGAAAAGGGGACTTTGATTCGATTGTGGATAGCAGAAGGCCTAGTGTTGCAGGGGTACAGTACAGGAAGAATGCAGGAAGTAGGTGAGCAGTACTTCAATGAGCTACTCTCAAGGTCATTTTTTCAGCAATCCAGTCATAGCACATGTTTTAAAATGCATGACCTTGTCAACGATTTAGCTCAACATATAGCAGGGGAGTTTTGTTTCAAATATGAGGATGGCTGCTCACCCCTAAACCCAGAAAGGGTTCGCCATTTTATCATGGGTACCAAATCAAGATGAAGCAGCTGATGAATTTTTTGAGGCCTTCTATGATAGATTCAAGCGTTTACGAACCTTCTTACCACTCAAATCATCATTAGATTCCGGTAGGATTGCTTTCAGTTCTACAGTCTTTAATTATATATTCCCAGAGTCCAGTTGCCTCCGTGTTTTATCATTAGCTCCTTATCATTTTCTTAACTTGGATGATTCTATTGGAAACTTGAAACATTTACGCTACTTGGACATTTCTCGCTCTGAAATTGAAAGATTACCTGAAAGAGTGTGTACTCTATATAATTTGGAGACATTGAAGTTGTCAGGCTGTCCCCGCCTCACGCAGTTGCCTAGGAACATGCGAAATCTTACTAAATTAGAGCATCTTGATATCAAAGGAGCAAATGTGAAGGAGATGCCAACAAAATTTGGTAAGTTGAAAAATCTTCAGTTTTTGAGTACTTTTGTTGTGAACAGCTATAGCAGGTCAAGGATTTCTGAGTTGAAGAAACTTTCCCTCCTGCGTGGCACTCTTTCAATTCTGGGCCTGCAGAATGTGTTTCAAACAAACGATGCTGTAGAGGCAAGTTTGAAGGACAAGAAATACATTCAGGAATTGATTTTCCAATGGGCAGCAGGGAATCGATCAGTTGCACATTCTGACACCGAGGTTCTTGACAAGTTGAGGCCTCATGAATATTTGAAGAAGCTCCAGATTAAACACTTCTCTGGTACAAAACTTCCAGGCTGGGTAGGCGATCCTCTCTTCTCCCAAATGGTGTCCTTGCATCTTGTTGATTGTGGTAACTGCTTCTCATTGCCACCGCTTGGACAACTGCCCCGTCTGAAAGAACTCTACATTTCAGAAATGAAAGGGATAGAAAATGTGGGCAGGGAATTCTATGGCAATGTTACCGAGCCGTTCAAATCCCTCGAGATTTTTCAGTTTGAAAGGATGCCAAAGTGGAGGACATGGCTATCTTTTGCTGATGAAGTTGGATTTCCTTCCCTCCTAGAGCTCACAGTTCACAAATGTCCGAACCTGGAAGGTAACCTACCCAACCATCTGCCTTCCTTGGTAAAGCTTCACAGCAATGAATGTAGGAATGTAAAATTCCTTGATCCTAATGGAAGAAACCAGCTGTCTCGCGCACTTGAGCATGTGCACATAATGAGTAGCTGTGACGACCTGACATCATTTTCATTAGGCCGGTTCAAAAAGCTTGTAAAGCTAAAACTCCAGGATTGCAGATTTCTTATATCTGTTGGGATGTATCAGGAAGATGAGCCTCTAACATGTCTTCGAAATTTGAAAATTAAGAACTGCCATAATCTGGGAACATTTTCCGGAAGGGGGATGTCATCTCTCCAGGTATTAAAAATATCCCATTGCGCAAAACTCTTCACTTTTCATTTGCCAACCAATCTTCAAGTAGTTTGTGTTAAAAACTGCCCAATGCTCCCACCACAGAATGAGTGGGGGCTGCAAGATATGGCGTCACTCACTCTTTTGAAGGTCGATGGCATCCCGCAGATTTCCCCATGAATCAGCCTTGCATTAACATAATCATGAATTAATCTTAGTTTCGACATTAAGTTTCACTTAAGTAAAATTTGTAAAAAAATATAAATGACTGTTGGAACTGTAAGGAGAAACGGGGATCTTATGGTAGTTGTGCATGTGTTCATTGTTTGATTGTAAATGATGTACAAGACCTCCTCAACTCTCAGCCACAAAACTAAGGGGGGCTTTTTTTTTTTTGTATTTTAGCTACTAAATTTTCTTTTTTTTTCAAATTTAATTGTCATTATTTAAAGTCATTGATTTTTTAATGATAATAATTATTATTATTTAAAGTCATTGAGTTCATTCAATGTATTAAATTAATTTTTTAAATAGTTATTTGTAATTAAGAAAGAAAAATAAAAGGATATTTAAAAAAAAAAGAAGAAGGTGGTGAAGTGGCTTTTTTATTTTTTAATAAAATTCAATGAATTTTTCTTCTCCTATTTTTTGAAAAAAAAAAAAAAACTTAATATGAACTTAAGAATTGAGAAGTTAAGATGAGGAAGCCCATATATTGCAATTTGCAAATAATCATTTGCATACTTGAAGAATTAGCGCGGAGATAAAAAATCTAGTCAAATTTAAAAAGAGACATTTTTTCCTTAAATAAGTTGAAAAAAATAAGAAACAACACTTCAAAAAAAGCATGTTTCTATACCAGCGGCTGCTAAGAAGGGCAACCGCTAGCGAACACAGACCTTGAAAACCAACGGCGAAATGGCTGGCTTTGATCTCATAGGAAACGGCCTAATTCACAATTCTCTCAGAAGTCTTTCCCCTTTCTCTTAGCCCCTCTCACTCAATCTTTTCTATTTAACCTCTTTCTCCTCTTCCCGATAAAGGTCTCAAATTCAGTGAGGGGGCGGTTTAGAGGGAGACTCAAGGGGGCCGAGGAAGGTTGAACTCTTGAAGCTCAAATTAGGAGACCCGGACTTGGGTGTTTCTTCAAACATCTTCGCTTCTTTCTTTCTTTCTCTACCGTGTAGAAGGAACGTTAAATTCTTTGAACAGCCTCTTACTTTTCCTTCTTTCTCTGTAATGTACATAATAAGAAGCAGGCAGCAGCTTAGAAGCGCACCAAAAGACATTATTTAAATCCCATATTGTCCATTTTTGATATCC
This sequence comes from Microcos paniculata, assembly GCA_030664755.1. Lineage (NCBI taxonomy): Eukaryota > Viridiplantae > Streptophyta > Magnoliopsida > Malvales > Malvaceae > Microcos > Microcos paniculata. The sequence continues at coordinate 43,076,476 of CP131458.1, read as the reverse complement.
TTGAACCATGTCCAAATCCAAGCCTCCAGGCCAAGCAAAGCGAAAACACCCAGAAACCATGGACGACACCACCTCCTTAATCCTTCAGGGTTGTGAGTTAGGTAAACTTCTTGAATCAAACCTTCCAAATTTCACCAACCAGCCCGAAATCCTTGCCAAGTGTTGTGATGATATCATAAAGATTTTTGCTAGAGCCAAAGAAAGGCTAAATGTTACGCACTTACTCCTCGAAGCTCAGAATTCATCACAACAGCAGCAGCAACAGCTGCAGAGTGGTGATCCCAGTTTGCAGGAATGGCAGGGTGCCATTACTCCACAAGCAACGGACACGATCTCGGAGCAGTCTTTTGCTGGAAAGCCTCCATTTGAAATCAATGATCCCAGTTTGCAGGAATGGCATGGTGTCATTACACAAGCAATGGACACGAGCTCGCAGCAGTCTGTTGCTGCAAAATCTCCATTTGAAATCAATGAAATGGGTGGAAAGAACCTGCTGGAGGGAACGTTTTCTGCTGGTTTGTCACGGTTGAAGGACAGCGTAAAAGGAGAGATCCAGGCAATGGATGTATCAGATTCTGATAGCGCTTCTTCATCCTCATCTCTGCGACCTGAAAGAAGGTTAGAAACTTTGGAGTCAATTCCTTCAGTAATTCACTCGTTTTGTCAATATTGTAGTATATTAGTTTCTGCTGAAACGAGAAGCAAAAAAGCAGAAAACTAATTAAGAAAACCAAGAGAAAGAGAGAAGAAACACTGATATTATTGTGAAAAAAAGTATCTTCATTCTTATAGAAAATAGTATATACATCAAGTTTCAGCAAAAGTCTTGAAATTTCAAATTAGGTTGAAATAAAATATAAATTCAAGTACAAAGCTTAGGTAACCATACTTCAAAAGACTACTGAGATTGCGTTCTCAATTCCTTAGTTGCTTCATGGATCACGCAAGAACAGCAAATCAACACAAAAAGATTTTTTTTTTTTCAACATCAAGAGCCCTCTGCTGCCTTAAACACTCCAACATTCTTCTGACTTATGTGCTTCAACCATGGCTTTAACTACTTTCAACACTCTGCTTGGTTGAACCACATCAAACTCCAAGTCTTTCTCTCAGCAAAGCCTTTGGTAAAAATATCTGCAAGTTGTTCCTCTTAACTACAATGAAGAACATGAATATATAACCAAACTTCTAAGCCTCACGAATAGCATGACACTTTACATTGATGTGCTTGGTTCTGCCATATTGAATAGGATCTTATATTATAGCAACGGCTGACTTCTTGTCTATCATGATATCGGTGGCTTTCAACTGTGGTTGCTCTAAATCAAAAAGGATTTTTCTGATCCCAACGGCTTGATTTGATATGCCGCAGCAGAAATATACTCAACTTCAGCAGAGAATTGAGCAACAACCTGCTGCTTCTTCGAGTTTCATGAGAATACACCACTTCCAAAGGAAAAACCACGAGCAGCAGTACTCTTAAAATCATCTAAACTACCAGCCCAATCACTGTCCAGAATCCAACCAAAGACTTGCTCTCAAACTTTAAATGCACATAGTATTCTTAAAATATCTAAGTACTCTTTTAGCTGCACAAGAGTGAACTTGAGATAGAGATAGAGTACTCTTTTTTCCAATTGCCAAAAGGAAAACGTCTCAAAAGCAAAAGAGCATTTCCAAGCTCTTTCTTGGATGCTAAGTAATTAATTAGAGGATGATCAGTTTAATTAATTACTGATCCTTTTCATTGCTTGCAGCAGGAAGGATGAAGAAGAGAAATGCATAATGACAGTACCGGCTCCGCAGATGGGAAACACCAATCTTCCACCAGAGGATAACTACACCTGGCGAAAATACGGCCAGAAAGAAGTTCTTGGTTCAAAGTATCCTAGGTAATAAACTTAATCACATTTTCCACCTTCTTGAACACACTGGATTTCTTCATTTGGCACATTCAAAAAGCATCCAGTATCATCCTTAATGCACATGTTTAGTTATAGTTTATTCTTTAATTGCAATTAATTTGTCAGATAGAGATCATTGAAGGTCTTTGCTTTGAAGCTGGTAACAGGCAATTTGTCTGGTATTATTTACCTCTCTCTCTCTATATTTTTAGAGCTTTGATCAGGTATAAAAAGTCACTTGGAACTTGACTCAGTCCCTCTCTATGTAAAATAATATTTAAGATTGACTGCTTAATTGCCCATTAAGCCAAAATCTAAATATGTGCCCTACATAAGTCGTTTTGGTATGTAAATGTCCAACGCCCCTGGACTTTGGATATGAATATTGTTCTAAGTATATACAAGTTTTTGGAAAATCACCTTAAATTAATCAAAGTTCAACGCTTTTATAGGAACTGATCTTCTATTTAATAAGGTGATTTTGTGTTAGGGTTGATTCCATTGTAACCTGAAAATCATGTTGATTTGACCCAAAGAAAAGGGAAAATGATAATCATGTGGGTTGTTTTCCTGCAGGGGGTATTACAGGTGCACTCACCAAAAGATGTACAACTGCCCTGCAAAGAAGCAGGTGCAGCGGCTAGACAATGATACCTTTGAAGTGACCTACATTGGTCTGCACACATGCCGGTCATCCACGGTACCCTCAATCCCGCCATTACCAGCACCACCACCACTGGTACTCGACGACGTTACACAAGGTCATCATCATCAGGCTGGTGATGTGCGCCTTAGAAGGAATGACGATGCTCCAGTGAGAAATGATGATGAAGTAGCATCACAATTCCCTCCAAGTACCACTGAGATTTCAGGCCTTCCACATGATGGCCCTTCATATTCCTCATCATCTCCTTCTGTGTCTCTTAGAGTGTCAAGCATGAAAAAGTTATTGGAATTGCCGCCTCACTTGCTTAGCCTCAGAATTGAGAGTTGTGATGCCTTAGAGTCCCTACCTACAGGCATACTAGATAGACCTTTGCTTGAATGCCTGTCTATCATTGATTGTGATTCACTCGAGACCTTTCCTCAAGTTAATCAGCCTAGTTCATTAAAAAGACTTTATATCCGTAACTGCAGAAACTTTCAGTTTCCCGAACCTCATGTGATGGCAAATCTCTACATTTGCCTCGAACATTTATGTTTAGGAAGCTGTTGTGATTCTCTCATGACCTTCCCCTTGAATTGCTTCCCAAAGCTTAAAATTCTTACTCTCTGGGACTGCAGAAATCTTGAGCATCTTTCGATGGAGAAGAAGATATGGCAGAACGATCTAAAGTCACTTGAAGCCTTGGAAATTAGGGACTGTCCTAATTTGACAACTTTTCCCGATGAGGGATTGCCAACCCCAAGCCTGAAATCACTCATTTTGTCCAACTGCAGCAATCTCCAGTCAATGCCAAGACACATGCAAAGCCTTAATTCTCTACAGACACTGCACATAAACAAATGCCCCAGATTGGAGCCGCCTCCAATATGGTCCCTGCCTGCCAGCTTAAATATACTCTCCATCACTTTCTGTGACAAAATGACTCCTCAGAGAGCATGGCAGTTAGATAAACTTGATAATCTCTGTCATTTTGAAATTGAAGGTGGATGTCAAGAAATGTTGTCATTTCCAGAGGATGGGCTGCTGCCAAGCAATCTTAATTCCCTACGCATCAGCAGGCTTTTGAATCTCAAGTCCCTGGATGAAAAGGGACTTAAACAACTAGCTTTGCTTCATAGTTTAGAAATAAATTATTGTGACAAGCTTGGTTCCTTGCCAGAAGATGGACTACCATCCTCCCTGTCATTTTTAAGTGTCACGGGCTGTTCTTCGCTGCATTCAAAGCTTCAAAAGAGGAAAGGAAAGGAATGGTTCAAGATAGCTCATATTCCTTCAATCCATCTTGGTGAGGTAAGAATCTCATAAACATCTCCAGAATAGTCCTTACAGAATTTAAGGACCAAAACTACACACGCTTGTGCTAGGATATAATCAATTTTGGCCCTCATTGCATGTTCCTTGTCATTGTTTTTTAGTCCCTGATGTATCTTTTTGCATTTCCAGGTCAGTGGTTAATACAATTGCTTGTTGATTTTCAACCAGGCACACTGTTACTGGTTTGTGTAGATTCTTCGTCACCAGCATTATTTACTTCTTCCAAATTTCATTTTCCTATTTACTTGTACTGCCTTAGTTGATTTTTGAGTATTGAGTTCAAGAATAACCTTGGAAACGAGCTTTCATAAATGAGTTAAAATAGGAGAGAGCTCACAAGCTCAAAATTTATGTATACACACTCTTCTTGTTTTGATACTTTACAGATGTTTGCTTCTGGCCAAATTTTCATTAAGAATTGGCTATAAGCACTTTTCTTGTTTTGATACTATTCAGATGAAGCAGACTAACAGATTTTAACTTCACAAGGATGTGTATTTTGATTAGAAAATACTAAATACCATCTGTACTTTGGTTCTGGGAGCATGTTTTTTTCTGCTTTCTTTTTGTAATTATGTTCGGTTTTAGCTGGAGCTCTGTGTTCCTATGTACAGTGAGTAGCTTTTGCTGCAGTGAAGTGCATGAACTTCTGTATCTTTGTGTGACTTTTGGATAAACCACTCTTGCCTTAGCAAAAAATATGTACTATTAATAAAAACTATGCACAAGATACTTCTGAATGCGTTTCTAATTAGATTTACCTCATTTCGACTTTATATCTTTAAATGCTCTGTTTATTTGGCCCAATATCATATTAATGGTTGGCAGCCATTGAAAATAATGCAATCAGATTTATGTATAGTTGTGAGACCAAGTTTCAGTTTTTCCCCTGCAAAACAGAGTTGTTCGTTCCTTTGAGGAAAATGGCATATGGGCACCCTACAGAGTACAGATTCACACAGCTCTTTCGCTTCAACTGTAAAATGATCATTTTCTATTATATTCCCAGCATATAAGTGGAGAAAATTAGCGTCTTCATCTATTGAAAATATGACCGAAGAGGTCGTGCTTCATGGTTTTATACTTTTATTAGCTTATCATTTGCTCTTGAAGTCGCAGTTTTGTCAATGATTTCATCTGTTATAAAAATATTAGCAGTTTGTTCATGCAAGACATGAAATAGGATATATTGTTTAATACTTAGATGCCAATGGCTTCCAAGATGGGACTAGAAGAGGGAGACAGGAGCATTATAGCAGCTGGGCAGGCTGGCCTGCAAAGAACCAATATTCTGGGAAGTTGTTAATGTTGAGAAATTGGCTATGCATCTAAGGCCCAAGATTTCGATAAACATTCATATTTCATGACTTACACCTTTTAATTAAGTCTACCACCTTCAATCAAGCCTATAATTCCGAGCAACAGAATCTCATTCAACCATTCCCTAACAAATTTTGGGTCCTTTTAACTCGAGGTCTTTCGAATCTGAATCTTGGCAACAATGAAAGAGGTGAAATTCCACCAACTTCAACACTTGAACCTAGTACCAGATAAGGAAGTTGTGGTACGGTAGGAGTGTGTCGAATGCTTCAATTCCCTAGCCATTATTTTTCCGGGAAAAGACTTCCACCATGTAAGGGCCAGGAGGATAATGAAACCTTGTGGTGTTCTGAGAGCATGAGTCTTAACCAAATCCAACAACGAATGACCAGAAACAGGCCATAACAGATTCTCTTAGAAATTCTTGGCTCCTTCTCGCGTAAGGACTCTGAAAGTTTAATCCAAAATGCCAAAAATAATTAGGCAATCAAGACAAGTCTTAATGGAAAAAATAGCTTAGGGAGAATTTTCCTCATTTGAGATATGGTGTGACTCGGTTTCAGATTAATTAAGACCCTATATGATTACCGGATACCACTAAATTTATATACCAAAAAAACAACAAATGTATCTTTTTCTCACCCATTGTATTTGGAAGCAGAAAACTGCATTTTATTTCCACCCATCTCAACTTCTCTTCCTATTCTTTATGAAGGTAGAAGGGAAGTGACTAATATGAGCATTAAAGCAACCCTTTGTTTCCTGCAGAGGTATAGTGAATTTGTTTCTAGACTATTGAAATTTGACTGTAAGATCTGATATAATGTTTGTTTTCTTATCATTTGATCCTGAAGCTGCAGTCTTGTCAATGATTCATCTGTTATTTAATCAGCAGTTTGTTCATGCAACTACAAGACATAAAATGGCATATATCGTTTAACTAATAAGCTAATGGCTTCCAAGATGGGACCAGGAAAGGAGACAGGAGCATTAGAGCAGCTGGTCAGGCTGGCCTACAGAGAACCAATATTTTGGGAAGTTGTTAATGCTGAGGAAGTAGTTAAAGGGGAGGATGCAAATGCAATGCTGCTAGCCTAGCCTTACACATCCTTGCTGTTGTGAAGTTGGAAAGTCTTTTTCTTTTTCCTAACTTTCTGATTTCTTTTTCTAATCAAAACCACCCCAATTGTTTAAGGCTTGAAGCCCCTTGCAGTTGAAGGGCTTCTTTGAAACTCACTCAAAACGCATTTCCAACCAACTTCCTATCTTCCCTTGACAACACCACACTTCTGCCTTCCTTTTTGGTATACAATTCATCCATTGGCTATTCTGCCCCTCTCTGTAATGCTTGTATAGATATTATAATGATCCTCTCTCTCTCTCTCTCTCTCTCTCTCTCTCTCTCTCTCTCTCTCTCTCTCTCTCTCTCTCTCTCTCTCTCTCTCTCTCTCTCTCTCTCTCTCTCTCTCTCTCTCTCTCTCTCTCTTATGGCCAATTAACATTTTCTTTCTATCAAAGAATTTTAGTACTAATTGAAACTTTACTTTGACTGTAAGTAACCGTTCCATAAAATTAATGGTGACAAAATGATTTGAACTTAAAACTTGTTTAATAATTCTCTAATCCAGACAACCTAGACTTGATTTAATAAAAAAAGAAAGTTAAAGATCAAAACCCAAATCAAAAACAGTTCAAACCTCCTAAAAAATCTCAAACTTAAATCCAACCCCTAAATCATAAATTCAAAACCAAAATGACCTGAATTCGGAATAACCCGAATTTAGAAACACCTGAGTTGAAAATTATCCAAACCCACCCTTTTCCACTTATGTCTAAAATCCTTATCAACCCTATTCCAAAGACCATTGTTTTTGTATGAGTACAAGTGATATAAATCAATCAATATATTTGAAAAATAAATATAACAACATTTTATTCATAAGTAAATTGCATTGCATTCCTGAGAAATTTGGAAAGCAACCTTTATCCTTATCAGTTGGCCAAGAAAAACTTCACATGTTCAACTATAACAACAATTCAAGCAGAAAAGAAATGGCCTTATTAAACAAAGTTGCAGAACAATCCTTAAAGGGTGGATTGGTAATTTCATTTGAATTAACATATGCAAGCAATCATTATTATAGTGACTTTATCTGATTAATTTATCATGAATAGAATATTAAGGTTTAACAAACTTCTATCATTATCATTGAAAAATGACAATTATTTAATTTGAGTTCAAAAAAAGGAAATAGCCTTCTCCTTCTCCTTCTTCTTCTCCTTCTCCCTCTTTCATCCTTATACCCTTTCTGTTTCTCTTTATTTTTGTTCTGTAGAGAGTTTTGGGATAGACAAAAGGTGCAGAAGAAGAAGGCAGAATTAATGGATTGTTCAATATGTAGTTCAATGCCATTTATTCTAAGGCCTCCAAGGAACACAATATGTGGAGCATGCTATGAAGGAGCAAGAAATGTTATCACCTTGATGAACAAGTTTGAAATTGATCATAGTAAAGGAAGTGATAGCAAAGCCAGTAACATTCCTGTTGCGTCTTCACCAAATTCCTGTAAGGCAAGCTCTGATTTTCATGTTTTCTTTTCTAGCTCTCTTTTCTCCTGTTTCATTCATAATCATGAACAGAACCTAACTTTATGTTTCATGTTTTCCTGTTGAAATTATCTGTTTGAAATATGCAAGTTAACATGTTAGAAGTTTTTAGGATTCTGTAATTGTTGGTAGAATTCTCACATAAATTATGACGGTTTGGCAATATGATGCCTAGCTATACAGATGACTGGCATTAGATTGTAAATCATTTTGGCTTAACAGAACCACATTCCTCTCTAGGCTTGATAGGTGCCATTTAAACGGTTTCTGGCATAAAGTAAAAACTTTTTGCTGTTAAAAACAAAACATTTTTTCACCACGGTGAAAAACAACATTCAGAACTTCCATAAAAGTATCAGCTCCTCAAATGGAGACCAGTTCTGATTGAGCCTAGGCCACAATAGTAACAAAACAAACCTCTGTTCCCTTCTGTTGTTGGGGCAAAGCCCATCAAAGCAATGATGCATTGATCCAATGCAACTACTTTTTAATGTTGTTTGCTGTTTCCTCTTGAAGAATTTGTCTTGGTAGTAACTAGTCAAAGCTAAAGAGATAGATATGTGCACAATTTTCAGAATCCAGAATGTGTAGGCTGAAGTAAGTTTTCTTTTTGCATGTGTTAGCCACAGCCACTTGCAAATCTTACCAAATGGATAACAAGCCTGAAAGATATAGAAGATGATTTGAACAAGAAAATAAGCTTCTTGAGTGGGCTTGTTGTGGCCTTCAGAGAACAAATTCATACTGACATTCAGCTGAAGCCTGGCAACAATGGGCATTGCATACCAGCACATAGAGCTTTACTCGTAATTCTTCCCCCTATAATCTTTTATTTCTTTCATTTTTGGCTAAAATACATCAAAAGTCTATTTGTTTTCCTCAGTTTCTTTCCAAATTGAGCTCTCAAAGTATTTTTGAAACAACACAAAGGATTTCTTTAGCATTTTAGCCTTTCTGTTCTTCTGTAAAACAAAATCAATTATTCATGTAATGAAATTTATAGGCAGCAAGATCAGAGATATTCAAGAACATGCTAGACTCAGATGGGTGCAAGGCTCCACCAAGTGATACTATCACTCTCCCAGAGTTGAACACTGAAGAGCTTGAATCTCTTTTGGAGTTTCTTTACAGTGGAAACTTGCCCTTGGACAAGCTGGAGAAGCATGCCTACTCATTGTTTGTTGCAGCTGACAAGTATGAGATCCCATACTTGCAAGAGTTCTGCGAGCGATTCTTGTTAAATTCCTTGAATGCCTCCAATGCTCTTGAAATCTTAGAGATCTCAGACATTTGTTCAAACAAGACATTGAAAGAAACAGCCCTGAACTTCATTGTTAGGAACATGGAGGATATAGTTTTCTCAGCTAAGTATGAAGTTTTTGCACCCAAGAACCCTCATCTTGGTGTGCAGGTCACCAGGGCATTTCTAATGGATGCCAGAAGCAAAAGAATTAATGGAGTTTGATGATGACCATGATGCCATTTGATGGAAGAAATTCTGGTACAGGTTCAAGCAAACACAATTAAAGGGGAAACCACCAAGAATGTATAGAGACATTTTACATGAAAAAGATGCAAGAAGGCAATAAACTTGTTGATTTGTTATAACAAATGATCACTTAATTTCATTAAGGCAGCTTGGTTGTGCTCAATTATTATTTATTAATGACAAAAGGCCACAAATTTTTCTCCTAGAACTTTTGTTTCATACCCATTGCATTTCACTAAACATTGATAAATGGCAGAAATGTTTTTGTTTGATGGAGAAAAGATTGCTGTAATTGAAATATGTAACTGTAAGCTAGCAGAATGGCTGGTGAAAGAGATGCTTACTACAAATTAACCGGGTTGGCTCAATTGGCAAGGATAGCTCACTTTAACATATAGCTGATTTCGCATTATGTTTGGAGATAATTAAAAAAAGATACTTTTCGTCTCAAATGCAATTCCAAACAAGTTTTAGTTCGCATCAAAAGTCATTTTTGACAATAAAAGTCCACCCAACCTGAAAAGCTATATATGAGGTGTTTTTACGTTTCAAAAAGTGATTTTGGATATTAAATAACTAAAAACATTTTGAGTAATTTTTTATTTTCTTTTCAAATTTTATTATTTTTAGACATTTAACCTTTCTATCACACTTTTTTACAATAATACCAAACACTTATCAATTTTTCTCCTAGTAATTTCAGAAAAGTACATTTTAAAAGCAGTTTCTTCAAATTGAACTCCTTCAAACTGCACCGTAATGCCATAATAGTCTTGGGCTCGAGTTTGGAGATCCCCTGGTGGGTCAAAAATTCTTAGTCTGTTAAGGATAGCACAACTTTGCCATTTTTTTTTCTTGGGCATAAACCTACCGGTATCGTGATCACATTATAAATGCGGAAGTTCTGCAAACCTATTTTCTTCATTATATATACTCTTATGTCGTTGGATGATACGCTTGACTATATTATTAACATTATTAACAAATTAAATTCCAATATTCAAAAATCCTCTCCACAGAGGCAATATACTGTTCTTGCAATCTACCATGAAGGAGTCTTCTCAATAATTATGTGACTGAATGATAAGTGTCGAACTATTAATTCTAATGATCACTCGTCCTTGGTTATGAAAAACAAATTATCTTGTACTTTTGTAAAAGATACTACTATATTATTTGGGTTTTTTTAAGAAAATATAAAATTACATTCATAATATTAAAAATTACAATAGATTCAAATTTTTTTCTCTTTTATTAGTAAATCTAAATTTTACTTCGTGATTCTAGTCATCTTGCCGACTCTACCGTATGGTTATTGCCACTCCCATTACAATATTCCATGTCATATCAAAGCAAACTTATTATCTACAAGAATTATGTAATATTAATATACTAAAAAAAGGGGGAGAAAAATCAAAACCAGGTAAAAGATTAAAATTAAGTACCCAAGATTAAAGTTCAAAAAAATAAATAAAAAGTTTATCACTTTAATCCACCTGCTTTTTTTTTTTGGCCAAAAATCCACCTGCTTTTTAAAATCAACTTTTATCAAAGATAAAACTTTTTTAGAGTGTATGCATACTTTGAATAATTCATCCATTTTTCTTGAAAGAAAGAAATGAGATAAAGGTGAAGCTTTTCTTTTACAAAAATTCATTTCTTTACACAAATTTCTTTTATGTGTACTTCATTTCTTTACAAAAATTCAATACAATAAAAGCACGTCGGAGTGCTAAAATCTCATGGCGCTATGTTAGATTGATTCTTTCCGGTATATTTCCATCTTGCGTGTTGATATACCTTGGTATTTATATCTCTATATTTTTTCAGCTTTGTGTTCTTTATACAAATCTTAGAAAGTTTTACTTAAGTCTTTTTAAGTTGCAAGGCAAAGAAGTCAATGAACGGGGAATAAATTGGACACCAAGGCAAATAAGTATTTAATACCAAAGTTTCAATACAAAAAAAGCATGTCAGAGTGCTAAAACCTCAATAGTGTCACGTCAGATTGATTCTTTCCAGTATATTGTCACGTTGCGTGTTGATACGCCTTGGTATTTATCTCTTTGGTTTTTTTTTTTTTGCTCTGTGTTCTTTATGCAAATCTTGGAAAGTTTTACTTAAGCATTCTCAAGTTGCAAGGCAAAAAGAGTCAATGAACGGGGAACAAATTGGACAAGAAGTTAAATGAGTATTTCATGCCAAAGTTTAAATACAACAAAAGCACGTTAGAGTGCTAAAACCTCATAGCGCCACGTCAGATTGATTCTTTTCAGTATATTACCACGTTGCGTGTTGATATGTTTTGGTATTTATCTCTCTATTTTTTTTTTACTCTGTGTTCTTTATGCAAATCTTGGAAAGTTTTACTTAAGCCTTTTCAAGTTGCAAAGCACTATTTAATGCCAAAATTTTACTAAACCGTTCCTAAGCTGTAAGGCAAAGAAGTCAAAGCAATTAATTCAATTCAATTCATAATACAAAAAGCACTTCGGAGTACTAAAACCTCATAGCACCACGTAAGATTGATACTTTCTAGTGTATTGTCACCTTGCGTGTTGATATGTATTGGTATTTCTCTCTTTGTTTTTTTTCGACTCTGTGTTATTTTTGGCCAATTTCTTCTCACGTCTTTTTATTAAAAGTAATAAATGTTAGATATGCAAATCTTGGAAACTTTTAATTGTAGATTAGAATTGAATAAATTGTATACGTGTATTAATAGTCACACCTTTAATGTAAATTGATGATTCATGAATTGCATTAAATGAGCCAAAGATTTGCTGAAAAAACAAATCTGCCAACAATGTACAAGTCTTAAAGGCAAGAAAATTTCTTGCCCAAAATTCATTCAAACTTGTCATTTTCTTTATATGTCATTTTTGCTCTTTTTCTCTAAAATCCAAACTATAAATTGTTGCCGTCGTCTACCATCATCAGCCGCAGTTATCAATCTCGGTTGAACTCGGAAAGATGCAGATCATCGCTTCTTGCCTCCTTAAGCCCGAATGTGGCATAAATTTTAGAAGTAATGATTGTAAAGGAGAAATATTAAATTTTAAACATATATTATAGTAAGGTTATAGTGGTAACAATTCTTTCATGTCAGATGAGTCAAATGATGGAATGAAATTTAATGAGTCATACAGCACCACATATTGGAAACTTGATCGTTTTTGCCTGAAAAACTTAGGGGTCGTTTGGTATAGTTTCTGTTTTTTTATTTTTTGTTTTTGTTTCATTTTTGTTTTGTTTTGATTCTGTTTTTGTTTTACTATCAATTTTTTAAAAATAAAAACACGTTTGAACTTATAATTTTGTTGTGCATTTTGGAAAACGAAAACACAAAATATGTTTGTTTGGCATAAAATTGTTATAAACTTCTTTTTATTGTCATTTTTTTCTCAAAATTTTATTTTTGTTCTAAAGGAAGATAGATGAGACTGAGAGAGAAAAAATCGATGGACTGAGAGAATTTTCTTCCGAAACAAACACATTTTCATCCCAATCCTCCTTTTCTTAACACTCCCTCTTTCTTTCCTCCTCTTCTCCCTCTGTTTCTATTCCCGCCCTCTCAAACGCCGCATCTTCCACCTCGAGTCCGTCGCTCTTCGTTCCCCCACGAGCTTCAAAGCGCATCACGTCCTCAAAGAATCCCGTGAAGAATCCCTTTCTCTCCTCCGCCTCAAGCTTCTCTTTTCCCTTCCTCCATTCTTTCCCCCATTTCCTTTATCGCCACCGTCCAAACTCAAGTCTTCGGTCTTCACAGCCTGACAGTCAGGAAATAAGTCTACGTTGCTTTCTCAGAAAAAAAGAGCCCAAAACCTACTGGGGCAAGAAGAAGAACTTAGCAGTTAGCAGAGAGAGAGGAGGAGAGACAGGAGGCAGAAAAATGAAGGCGGAGACTTTGACTCTGGTTCTGGTGAACCTGGATGGGATCATGGAGAGAGCAGATAAGGGAAGAGGGACAATAGAAGAAAAAACCATGATTTTTGCTTGATGCGGGAATCGAATGATGGCCTCAATAAAAGATACTGTTCACGCGTGTTTTTATGTTGTAGAAGTGTTTTGGAAACAACTGAAAACATCAAAATTTTACTTCCAAAATTTTCCAAAACATGACATTTGTTGTCAAAATTTTTGAAAATAAAAACACCTAACCAAACATGTTTTTATTGGTTTTGTTTTCAAAACACGAAAATGAAAACAAAAAACACAAAATGGCAACAAAAAACACAAAATGGCAACGATCCCAAACAGGCCCTTAACAAGTGTTTTTTTCTTAATTTTTTGGTAGAAATACAACCAAGTTACTAAGGTGGAAAAAAATGAAGAGATTTGAAAGATGAGTTTCTTGTGGGATGAAAGTGCAAGCAGTTTTACCTATAAAAGCATGATAGGATAGGTTCGGGACCATTTCGACTTTGGAAAAAATGTTAGGGGAAAAATAAAAAAAGGTTAATGAGGATTGCATAATTATGATTTTGTATGCTTTTGAAGTTCATGTGGTGCCATATCAATTTATATTTATTTATACTATATATAAAAGCGCTAAGAATAGCGAGCCCTGAGCTATGCTACGTCGTCAACATATCACCTATTGAACTACGTTCATAAGTCTTTTCTTTTTTTCTTTTTGGATTATTTTATCCATCATTTTTATTTGTAGCATTAAATACTAGATTTACCCTCCTGTAGAAATAATGTTGAATTTTAAAGTCAACAACCTAAAATAAACAAGTTCAAAAAAAAAAAACAAGTGTTCACATATATGACCCAATTACGTATTCCCTGTCAATTGTCAAATGCAGTAAGTAACAAAATAAATGACTAAGGCTTTCTGTCTTGACTCTATGTCGAGCTTAATAGGTAATTGGACAAAACATATTAATAGGTTTGGACTTTTGGAAGAAGGTACAGTAATGGACTTTATTGTGATCGATTAAATACAAAAAGTTTGAGTTATAACAAATTTATATTTATATATAAAAGCGCTAAGAACGGCGAGCCCTGAGCTATAAGCTTTTAAACCAAGTGAATATTGAATTTGCTGAGATAAATGTGCTCTTGGCGAACTGGGTGAGCTAAACAGGCTCAAGTCACTGAGGTTGAGGCTTTCCAAGGTCGTAGCATTGACGGATGTTGCATTGGAAAAGGAGATCGCGAGCATGAATGCTATGATGAAGACCAATGAGTTTAAGGCTGAGTTTCTTACTTAAGCCAGAGTTGACTGTCCTTACGGTTTATTGCTCTGTGTGTTTATTTGCTACTTGCTTTGTATTTTGTACAAGATCAAGTAAACTTACTTATCAATATCACTTTATGTTCAGATATTCGGAACATTTACTCTTATGGAACATTTCCTTACAAGTTTACGTCTAAAGTGAAAAACGAGTTTTTCTCATTACAATTTAGAAAAAAACGCGTAAGTTTTTTCTATTTCTTTTGTGTTTGAATCAAATAAACTAAGCCGAACTCTCCATTTTAACTTTTGAAAGACTTAAAATTTTTGGTAACCGGCCTTTTTTTTTTAATACCATATTATTATGGGGCGTTTGGTATGGGGTTATCTTACATAACCCTAGTAATGTGCACACTGGAATATGATATGCATTCGTTTGGTTTCTGATAATTACATTATCGAGGTAATGTAAGATTACTGCCACGTCAGCTTTTGATACACATTACCAGGAATCTCATAACTTCTAAATTCTTAGGTAATGTGAGATTACCAGGTTATGTTAAAATTTTTTCCTACTTTACTCTCAACATTTTGCCCCCACTACAACAAAAATAACTTTAGACAACAATCTTGATAGCAACGGTGATTTAAATTGTTGCCTAATAATATTTCAGGCAACATATATTGGAACCGTTGCCTTATATTGGCCATTATGCAACAGTGTCTAAGCAACGATTCGTAAGTATTGCCTATCAAGAGATTAGGCAACAAGTCAACAACGCCTCTCTGTCCATGTTGCGTAAAATTCTAACTATACGCAACAATTCTAAAGATGGTTGCATAGTGTTGCCTAAAATGTTGATGTTAGGCAACTTATAAAGAAGTTGTTGCATAATGTAAGAATCAAAAGCAACAATATAAGAATTTGTTGCACAATGTGAGAATTTAAAGCAACAATATAAGAATGTTGCATCTATTTTCATACTAAAGTAACACAAGAAAAAATATAGAAAATTGTTTCAATTTAAAAAAAAAACCCCTTAATTGTTCTTTTAGCTAAGTAAAAATGGTTTTAGCTTATATTTTATTTTTTATTTTAATTAAGTACCAATCTGGTGTACATAGATCTAATATATCTACACAATTTTCAATAAAATTTTTACATTTAACAAATAAAATTTTTATAGCGGCACATATATTTTTTGATGCAAAGTAGGGGTGTCCAAGTCTGGGTTCGAGCCGGGCTTGGACAGGCACTCAACAACAAGCATTATGCTTGTCCAAGCTCGGCCCGACCCGATTATTCGCACCTAAAGCTTTGATCAAGTTCAGCCTTAAAATATAAAGTTAAGCTTGTTTAACTTTTTTTAAATATTATATTTAAAAATTAATTTAAATCAATTTATAGTATAAATAAAAGTAAATCAACACATATTTAAAAAATTATCATCTAAGACAATGTTTATAAAGTTTATAAAGTCTAAATGCTACTAATATTTGAAAAAACTAATATTATGTTAGAAAAAAATGGAAAACACCAATAATATAAAAAAAATATATTTATATTAAATAATAAAAAATGGCCCGAGCTCGGGCTTTTATACCTATAACCAAGCTTGGCCAGTTTTCTAAACGAGTCTATAAATTTTGTCCAAATCCGACCCTTAAATTTAAAATTTTTGTTCAAACCCTCCTAAATATCAAACGGACTTACAAGTTTGAACGCGTAATCCAATAGTTCTGATGCAAAGTATGTGTTATATGTTTATTAATTTGTCATGTACTATTAATTTTAAAATTTTTAAGCAAATCTTATGGTAATACATGTCAATGGTTTATTTTTTTGTAGGTGAAATTTTTATGATGTATATGATTATTTTTATATAATGTTTGTTTCGTCGTTAATTTTATTTATATTTCATTTTTAATTCCACGAATAAATTTTAAACTAATCTAATTTACTAACTCAGGTTTTTTGTATCTTTCCCTTTTATTATAATAAAAATATAACAAAGCCCAAAATAAAATTTTGAAAGAGAGTGGCGGGCTAAATGAGAGCCTAAGCTAAAAATTGGTCCCAAACTTCCACCAAATCCGCGCCTCCAAAAATTTTTTAAACGTAAAATCTCAATCTTCCCATTCAAAGCAAGCCCTTCGCCGGAACTACTCCACGCCACCGTCCAATTCTTTCATCAATTTTTCCCTTTAAGGTGAGTTTTATACATCTCTAAAATCTCTTCAATCTCTTCACTATCTTGTTTTTTTGTTTTTGTCCGCTTAAGGTTTCATTATTTTACTTTTATAAATTGATATACATTTAACAGTAATCTTACATTGAGTAGTAATTGGTCTTTGATCTTTTTAATCGCAATTGAAGTTTGGGATTGAACTTCCATTTTAGTTCCAAATTCAATTATTGCCATTCTCAAGAATCACTTGTCCTCCTTCTCTTCGATGACGATGGCTTTAATGTGCATTGAGCTGTTGCTTTTGGTTTATTGTACAAATTTAAAGTTGCGTACTATGTGTTTGTTTATTTGTCTGTATGAATTGGCTATATTGTTTCGTTACTTATCGTTTAACAGGGCAGATTATGTCTCCAATTCTATAATTTTGAGAAATTAGAAATATGTTTAGTATGTTGGGAAGAAATTAGAAGTGTTCTAAATTTGGTTTTTTTTTTTTAGAAAATTAATAAATGGCTAAAAGGTCGTTTAAAACACTAGAAGGAATAGAAGAGATGGTCATAATCAGACTAGTGCCTCAGGAGAGATTTGAAAGGAATGGTTTGATACATTCTCTCTGTAAGCTACTGCAGCAGCGCCACTGGTAATCTTTTATGCTGTCAAGCTGATGAATGTGGTTGGGATTTGACAAACGCAAAGCAATATCATCGGCGCCACAAAGTGTGTGAGTCACATGCAAAGGCTGCTTTTGTTTTGGCAAAGGGCATTGGCCAGAGGTTTTGCCAGCAGTGTAGGTGTAGTAGGTTGTTTACTACTCTCTGCTCAGTAGTTTTCCGAAGCTTAATGTCTATACCTTACCACATCAACAGCTTCAATCATGTCTTTCTTCTAATCACATTCTCTGCTCATTCTACATTTTGCTTATAACTATGCTAAAATTGTTAGTTAGATACCTTTGAAGTACTTGGCAGTAACAATTTGCAGGTCTTAGGTGCTGTCCGTTTATAAATGGTAGAGAGTGTGTTTCCTTTGAAGGTGATTAGTGATTACTCTTTAAAGGAATAGGAATATCCTTAGGCAAATTGCCCCTTTCCTTGTATGTGACTTAGTGTCGTTGTTGCCTTGTTTGGATAATCTCAATAAACTTTTAAACTAGGAAATTAAGATGTGGTGTCTATGAGGTATAGTATTTGTGCATGGAAAATGTTCTGATTTAGATGCATGTAGCTCGTAGTCTTTCAAAGATAACTACCGCTGTTGGACTTTGGGGATGGATTGGTGTTTCTCTTGCTATTGGTTCATTGGGAATGTCCTATAGTAGGTAATATTTTCTGCTCTGACTTTGATATATAGTTGTTGAACTGAGTTGACATGTTTGTTTTATATGGTGGTTTTCTTTTTTGTTTTTATGCGATTAGCTATAATTTTTTAGAGCATGGTGCATGATATGTTATAGAACAAAACATTTTCTTACTAGCTCAAGTTGATTATATCATAGGTTAATTAATTTTCTTTTCTTTTTTAGATCATTTGTTCCTTAATTACCTGTGACGCGATGAGTGTTGATCTTGTCTGACAAGGATTTAAAATTGTATTTTCGTGATATGATCTTTAATTTAACTTTTCTAAATTTAGTTATTTTTGCACTTTTTATTTACATATTTTGATTATTTGCCATTCGATTTCAATTTTACAGCTATAAAATCGAGTAATGCCATCAATGTGCTACTAGAAGTACTTGCAACGTGTGTGCCAAGCTGCCAGCTAAATGATTTAACGGTCTTTAAACATGTATCGAATTTTTATTTATACATGAATTATTTTTTTTAATTTTGTCAATTATGTATCTAATTAATAATATAAATGTTTGAATGACTTTTGTGTATTAATTCATTAATTCAGGTGAAATAAATTTTTTAATTTTTTGATAATACAATTTGTTTCTATATATATAATTTTAATTTTATAAATTATGAACAAAATAATTTAGATTTTTGAATAATGCGTTACAAAAATGGTTGGCTTCCATAGTAAGATTGTTGCATAAACTTTTGAAAAGTTGATTAAAATCTGTTGCCTAAAGAAAATAAATTGTTGTTTTTAAGAGAGAGAGATGGTTGCATAAATTTTGCAAAATTTGTTGCAAAATGGTAATCTACTGTTGGAAACAAGTGTAATAGGTGTTGCAGTTTCATCTAAAAAACCATTGCATTTTCGTAAAATTTGTTGTCTATTTGTATTCAAATGTGTTGCCCAAAAATAAAATATGTTGTAAAAACCCATAAATCTTTGTTGCATATTTTGAAAAAAATAGTTGCCTAAACTCATAAAATGTTACCTAAAGTTTATGAAATTTGTTGCTTAAATTTTTTCAAGTGTTGCAAAAACACACATTTAACATTACTTAAGGTAAAATACTATTGCATAAATTGAAAGAAAAGTTGTTGCAAAATATCAAAAATTGTTACAAATTTGTCATAAAAGCGTAGCCCTTTCTTTTACAAAATTATTGCATTTGATTATAAAAAACGTTGCGACTGGTACGAAAAGACAACAGCATAAATTTTTGTTGCCTCAAAATAATTAATCGTTGCATTTGATCAAAGGCAACGGTGGCAGATGCAGCGGCACAAAAAGCGTTACCTATTTTCTAATACAACGAAAAGAAGTGTTTATGCAACAAATTAGAGGCGTTGCTGAATATTATTTTTGTTGTAGTGCCCTTTGGACCCTAATAACCTTATATAATTGATAAATTACAATATTTTTTTAAGCATAATTTATTTTGATTAAGAAACATAACTAAACTTAGCTTATATAATTATTGAATTATTAATTATATGTTAGTTCAATTAAACTAAAAGCATAATTAAACTTAACTTATATAATCATTAAATTAATTATATAATATTTTACTAAGATTATTACTTAAATAATTTTTATATTAGTTATGTTTAGTTATCAAACTTAATAAAATTGTAACAATTATATAAAACATTGAACAAATAAGAAATAAGTATAAGTGTTGCATTGAGAATATTGTAGTACCCATTTTGATAGAAAATATAATCCCTAACTAAACAAGTTATTCTTACATTCCCGGAATTTCAATTAAACAGAAATTGAATGCATTCCGGGAATATATATTAGGTTATATTTTAACCTAATAATCACATCACTTAAGTAATCTAAGATTATGAGAAACCAACCCTTGATGGTGACCTCACTTAGTCTCTTTGGCCACTAGACCAAGAGGTGGAGGTCTTAGTCTACTTTTCTTTGCTTTCTCTCTTCTTTTAGTTTCTTTGGCCCCATTAGATTGTCACCTTTATAATGAAAAATAACGTGCTTGGTTTCTTTTTTTAAAATAATGTAAAAGTATATTCATAACATTGAAAATTAGAATAGATTCAAAAGTTTTTTTCTCTTTTATTTATAAATCTAGATTTTATTTCGTGATCCTAATAATCTTACCAACGCTACCATATGATTATTACCATTCCCATTACAATATTCCAGGTCGTATCAAAGCAAATTTATTAAGTATCTACAAGAATTAAGTAATATACTAAAAAAAGGGGGGGAAAACCAAAACCATGTAAAAGATTAAAAATCAGTACCCAAGATTAAAATTTAAAAAAAAATAAAAAGTTTGTTTTTGTTAAAAAATAAATAAAAAGTTTATCACTTTAACCCACCTGCTTTTTAAAATCAACTTTTATCAAAGATAAAACTTTTTAAAGTGTATATATAAACTTTGAATAATTCATCCATTTTTCTTGAAAAAAGAAATGAGATAAAGGTGAAGCTTTTCCTCGGTGAATAAAAACCGGATCAGATCGGCCAGTTGAATTGAAAACCGGCCATAAGATTGGTCTGATAAGGATTGTTAAATCGATTTTTTATGAACCGTTTTAAATCGTCAAACCGATTGAATCGGTTGGACCGATTGAGTCTGAAATTCAATATTTTTTAATTTTTAAGCTATTTTTAATTGACTAATCCAAGTTCAAAAAAAGTTCAAGTTAATAAAAAGCCCAAATTTTAATTTTTTATTATGTTTAGATTTTTTATTTTGAATTTTTTATTTTATTTATTCTAATGTATTCTCATAATAAAAATTTGAGTTATGATGTAAAATAATTTGTAATATTTATATAAAAATTTGACTTATGATGCAAAATAATTTGTAATATTTATTTACGTTATGCAATGTATTAATATTTTATACTTGTTCTTATTTTTAAGGAATTTAAAAAAATTTTTGAATTGAAAATTGAAGGTTTAAATATTTTAATATATTAATAAAATTAAAATATTCATTATATCAGTTCAAACTGTTCCAACAGTTTAACAAATTAAACCGATTAAACCATTGAACCGATAACATCGCCGGTTCACTAACCGATACGGATTTTTATTCATTGCTTTTCCTAGTATAGAAGGAAAAGTTGCCTAACACGTGGAAAGCAGGTGAGCAATGGACTGCCCCTGTCCGGCTCAAACCAGATAAAAGAAAACACGTTAGTAGTCGAGTCTCAAGTTGTCATGAGAGTTTGGATAGGAAGGGTTGTTTTCAAAGTTTGAAAACGACTATCAAAGGGAAGATAGATGTCGACCGGTATTTCATTTTCGCCATCGTCGACGCCGGCGTTCGGTTTTGCATCGTCGACGACTTCTCTGCGGTCGTCAACTAGTGCCTTCGGGTCAAGCCCATTTTACTCAAGCAGCAGCTTTAGTAGCCTCTTCAGTCAAGCTGCTTCAGGTTTTTTTTTTTTTAACTATTCTCAGTTGCTTTGATTACATTCCTTTAATTATTGAAATTTTATTTTAGACTAAAAGTGACGTTATTATGATCTTTGTTTGCTTAAACATTACTAAGGGTTTACTTGGCTTGACTTTTACGGTAATGTGTTCCATAAAAACAATTTTTCCAAAGTTAATTTGGAAAATTTGAGCTTACTGAATAGCAAGTAAGCGACTGTACTGTTCTTCATTTAGAAAGTAAATAACTTTAATTCGAGATTGGGTTATTTTTTTCTTTTTTTTTCTCTTTTTTTCTGAATCATGAAGGTTAAAGTTTTAGTCTTTAGTTGTTGAAAGATAGGTAGCAACCATTAACTAGCATCTGTTTCAAGCTGATGTTGTCTCTGTCTGTAGGTAACCCTGCTTCTGGTGCCACAACTGCCCAAACATCATCAAATAGGAGGTTTGTATAGGTTTCTTGTTGGCTGTTGCTATGTTTATCATATTACATTTGGTAACTATTTGCTGCTGATTCAAATTGCCCTTTTCCAATTTTATGTGAATGTTTAATTCCGATGGTTTCTGTTCTACAATTTTATGTCAATAAATGGACTGTTTTTATGAGTGACTTATTTTTGTCCATCCGGAAAATGGCAAAAATAGATATTTAAGTGGTTTGGAAATGACTGCTTTACTGCTTTTGGAATGAAATATAACATTTTATCGGAAAAGAAATGACTGCATTGCTGCTTTTGGAATGAAATAAAACATTTTATCCATAAAGGAAATGACTGCATTACGTGCATATGGTAGTGGCAGTATGGTCAACTCCTTATTGGACACATTGTATGTGTTATGTGTGAATACTGAATTGAAGATATCCTATCACTGAAGATAAAAGTCAAATTTGTCTGAGAGAGTAAACTTTGTGTTTGGATAGGGCGGTGGTACTTGGGAGTACATATGAGAGTACAATCTGGATTGCATGTAAAAGTATGATTTTTTATATTAACAATTTAGTGATAACAAATATTAAAGTCTTCGTGCATTACTGCCAGCCAAAGTCTCAAGAGAGAGGATGATTCCGAAGAGATGATAACTTTCTTAAGACAATTTTTTGTGGCATTCAAAGAACAAAACCACACTGATATACAGCTTAAGCCTAACAATGGGCCCTGCATACCAGCACACAAAGCTTTACTGGTAAAACTGCCTAGTTAGTATCACATATGTACTTTTTCTTTGTCTGTTTAAAGATTAATCACACATCTTGTAATTGTGAAGGCTGCAAGATCTGAAATCTTTAAGAATATCCTGGGCTCAGATGGCTGCAAAGCTCCACCAAGTGATACTGATACCATCACTCTGTCTGAGTTAAACACTGAAGAGCTTGAGTCTTTCCTAGAGTTTCTTTATACTGGGAACTTGCCCGCAGATAAGTTGAAGGAGCACGTTTTTTCTCTATATGCTGCAGCTGATAAGTATGAGATTCCATTTTTACGGAAGTCATGTGAGCGTTATCTGCTGAATTCCTTGAGTACATCGAATGCTCTTGAAATTTTAGAACTCTCAGATGCCCATTCAAACAAGACAATGAAGGAAACCACTCTGAACTTCATTGTGGCGAACATGAAGGATATTGTTTCCGCACAGAAGTATGAAGATCTTGCTTCCAGCAACCCGCATCTTTGTGTGCAGATGACAAGGGCCGCATTTGCTGCAAAACGCATATGAATTAGTTAGTTGAATTTGTCTAAATCTTTGCTATGAGATATGGGGTTTTACGAGTAAAAAATCTGGGATTACTGATGCAGTCCATCCTGCTGTCAGGGAATATGTAAAGATCAGTAGGTGACTATCTATGACTGAGAACAAATGAATCATCTAACCGGTCCTTATTTGCAGGGTATTGTATTTTATTTTGCTTATTATAATCTGTTAACAACTAGCTCCTCCCTTGTTTCCTTCATCATCTTTGGCTCATAAAACTGCCCTTTTTTTGTCTTTTTGAGATGAATAAAACTGCCTCGTTGGTTGTCCCCTAAGACTTGTATCTATACATGTACTTACATGTACACATACATATCATGATGCATGTTGATATTGAGAAAAAAAAAAAAAAAAAGGCTAAGATGAAACGTTTGTTAATTGGGCCAGGAAGTGTATGGTAAAGGCAGTAAACTTGGCCATTATTATTATTTTTTTTTTGGCAACAACTTGGCCATTATTTAAAGCGTGTGTAATTTGTTACTTAGAAGTATATAAAATATAGTATTATTAATTATGTAAAAGATTCATTTTATTTTTACATTAATATATAAGCATTTGGTAATTATTATTAAATTTTTATTATAATATTCATTTTAATTTATGTGATATACTATTTTTGACTGATTAATGTACTATTATTAGTTTCTATTATATATTGAATTTTTTTTTTAATTTTAATTAACCCGAATGACCCGGTGATTTCAGTCTACAGTGTGGCATTCTGGTAACCACCAACCAGTCAAAGCTAAACAGATAGATATCTGCACAATTTTCAAAATCCAGAATGCATGTAGACTAAAGTGAGTTTTCTTCTTTTTCTTATAAATAAAAAGTATATAAGAAAAAGCCCATTAAAACAATGATGGCATTGATCCAATGCAACTACCTTTTAATGTTGTTTTCTGCTTCCTCTTGAAGAAATTGTCTTGGTAGTAACTAGTCAAAGCTAAACAGAGAGATATATGCACAATCTTCAGAATCCAGAATGTATGTAGGCTAAAGTAAGTTTTCTTTTTCCTTGTGTTAGCCACAACCACTTGCAAATCTTACCAAATGGATAACAAGCCTGAAGGATATAGAAGATGATTTGAATAAGAAAATAAGCTTCTTAAGTGGGCTTGCTGTGGCCTTCAGAGAACAAATTCATACTGACATTCAGCTCAAGCCTGGCAACAATGGGCATTGCATACCAGCACATAGAGCTTTACTAGTAATTCTTCCCTCTATAATCTTTGGTTTCTTTTCTTTTTGCCTAAAATACTAAAAAAAGTCTATTTTTTATTCTCAATTTCTTACCAAATTGAGCTCTCAAAGTATTTTTGAAACAACACAAAAAGGACTTTCTTAGAATTTTAGCCGTTTTTGCTTTTCTGTAAACTAAAATCAATTATTACTCATGTAATGAAATTTATAGGCAGCAAGATCAGAGATATTCAAGAACATGCTAGACTCAGATGGATGCAAGGCTCCACCAAGCGATACTTTTACTCTCCCAGAGTTGAACAGTGAAGAGCTTGAATCACTTTTGGAGTTTCTTTCCAGTGGAAACCTGCCCGTAGACAAGCTGGAGAAGCATGCCTACTCATTGTTCGTTGCAGCTGACAAGTATGAAGTATGAAATCCCACACTTGCAAGAGTTCTGCGAACGGTTCTTGTACTTAAAGATCTCAGACATTTGTTCCAACAAGAGATTGAAAGAAACAGCCTTGAACTTCATTGTTAGGAACATGGAGGACATAGCTAAGTATGAATTTTTTGCACACAAGAACCCTCATCTTTGTGTGCAGATTACCAGTGCATTTCTAATGGGTGCCAGAAGCAAAAGAATTAATGGAGCTTGAGGACCATGCTGCCATTTGATGGAAGAAACTCTGGTACAGGTTCAAGTAAGCACAATTCAACGAGAATCCACCAAGAATGTATAGAGGCATTTTACATGAAAAAGATGCAAAAAGGCCATAAAATTATGATTTGTTTTAACAAATAATAACTTAATTCCACCATGTTTGTTCTCATTGTTTTTTTTGGATGAAATATTTTTATTTCATTCTAGAAAAGCAGTGAAAACTGCTACTTATTGCAAAGTACATTGCTCAAAGAACTAACACTCGTTACTTGCTCAAGAGCAATTTGCAGACTAAGCAAAATTTTGTAAAACTTAGTACAAGAAATGTTAAGGTGCCAGTTTTCCTTAAGCATCGGATTTATGGGATCTCCATGAACATTGTCCAATCATGTAGCCTTGCTTTCACTGCATCCTCAATAAGCAAATAAACCGCATCAGAAGTTCTTTGTTGTCCCCCAAAGTACCTGCAAGTTCTTTCACACCACACATAGTAACAGCAAGCACTCCAAGCTAAGCGTAATACAATAGAGATGAGAGCTTTCCCTTTGTATTTTTTCACTGCCCAGTTAAATTCAAAGTTCCAGTCCTCTTCTGTTCTTGAAAGACCACATGCCACTAGTACTTTACACCAAATACTTTTAAAGAAATCACATGTAAAGAAGAGATGATTTCTAGATTCCTGTTGTTTTCCACATAACAAACAAAGATCTGAGTCCACCCCAGCTCCCCAATTGGCCAACCTATCTTTTGTGGGTAGTCTGTTTAAAATTACCATCTAAGAGATGATGGCATGTTTTGGGATATGATTCTTGAACAAGATTAATCTATGCCATGTCACTTTACTCCCATGGTTTCTAATCTCATTATAAACAAAGCTACTTTTGTATTTTGATCCTGTCATTCTCCAAGAGTTATCAGCTTGAATAAAACCAGTAGCCAACTCATTCAGTTTGAGGATCTTCTTTAAATTCCAACTATATCTCCTTAAGATAGGGATATGTAAAACCCTCCTACCTTTCAGAAATTTTCTCATTGTTTATTAACGGCAAAAGGTCACAAATTTTCTCCTGGAACTTTTGTCTCATACATACCAATTTCATTTCACTTCATTGATAGCGGAAATGTTTTTATTTGATTGGGAAAACCTTGCTGCAATTGAAATATAATTGTAAGCTGACAGAATAGCCAGAGAAGAGATGCTCGTTACAATCAAGGATTGGCTCAATTTGCAAGATAGATCAGCTCGACATAATTGGTCTTGATTTCAAGTCCGGTGGTCTCCACTCTTCTTAGTCTATTAAGTGTAGTACATCTTGTACTTGTGTATAAGCCCTCATCATCGACTAGTCAGATTAAATCCTGATTAATCCGAAGTCGAATTGTGTCAAACCCGAAACGAAAAAATTCTCTTAAATTTATTTTCTCAACTCTTCCTATTTTGTTGGACGATTCACCTGATTGTATTATTAACGTTATTAACAAATTAAATTTCAACTTTCAAAACTTCTCTTCACAAAGGCAGTATATCATGTTCTCACAACCTGTCCTGTCGTGCTGAACTCTTAACTCGAGTGATCAAAACAAGGGTAGATATAAAGAGCAAATTGTCTTTTGCTTTTGTAAAAGATACCATGTTAATATTGGATGAAAGGCCTGGCATCGTCGACTCATCACTTTACACCGGCCTTCTGTATTTTTAGTCTACTTTTCTTTAGGATGATCTTCCTCTCTTTTGGTTTCTTTTCTAGGCTTTAACTGGGAAGCCATTTTGTCACCTTTTACAGTAAAAAGTAACTAATGCATGACCTTAATTATTTTTAATAAAATAATTTGATCAAATTGAGTTTTTTATTCAATTTGATCAAATTGTTATAAAGAGATTAAATCCGTATTTTTATTTCATAACTTTGTAAAAGAAAAAGATAAAAAGTTTATTACTTTAATCCATCTGCTTCTTTTTGGTGGAAAATCCATCCACTTTTTAAAATCAAGTTTTACCAAAGATAAAACTTTGAATAATTCATCCATTTTTCCTTCTTTTATAAAACTAACACTGTATTTGATATGAAGGAAATAAGAAAGAAAGAAATAGTGTGGAAAGAAAGTGAGTAAGGAAATATAACTTTATTTTGTTTGGTAAGATAGAAATACACCTAAGGAAAGAAATAGGAAAGAAATGAGAGAGTTAATTTCCTTAGAAATTATTTCCTTCCAAATTGAGAGGAAATAGGAGGGAAAGAAAGTGATAGTTGAGTCTAACAAATAGAATTGACTATTACACCCTTAAAATTTATTTCTAATTACAAAATTTATAATTACAAGTAAAAGATATTAAAAGTGAATTTTTAACTAAAGAGTAAACAATGGTAAAATTGTCATACTAATTAAAATAAATTTTCTTTCTTTTTTATTTCTTAGTTATACCAAATAAAGGAAATAATAAATTTTTTTCTTTTCTTCTTATTTCTTTCCTTACTACCAAACATGATAAAGGAAATATAAATTTATTTTCTTTCCTTACCTATTTCCTTTCCTCACTTATTTCTTTTCCTTACTATTTCCTTCCCTTATATAGGCGAAGAAAAAAATAAAGCTTTTCCTAGTAAAGAAGGAAAAGTTGCTAAACACGTGGGAAGCACGTGAGCAATGGATCGGCTGAACCGGGACAGTCCGGTTCAGACCAGATAAAAGAAAACAAAAAAAAAAACTTGTAGTGGTTAAGTCGTCGTCGAAGTCTCGACTGAAAGGGTTGCTTTCAAAGTTCCAAAACGATCATCAAAGAGAAGGGAAATGTCGTTCTCTTTTGTACCGCCGCCTTCTCAGCCGACGTCAACACCTGCCTCCTCCGTTTTCGCAAACAACGCCGCCTACTATGGTTCTAGTGGCATTATCAGCTTCATTCAACCTGCTCCAGGTTCCTTTTTTTCTTTCTTTTCTTCTAACTATTCTCATTTGCTTTGATCACATTCCTTTAATTATTGAAATTTTTCGTTTCATACTAAAGGACTAAAAGTAATGTTATTATGATCTTTGTTTGCTTAAAGATTAGTAAGGGTTTGTTTGGCTTAACTTTCATAGCAATGGGGTTCCATAGAAACCTTTTTTCCAAACTTAATTTGGAAATTTAAGCTTACTGAATAGCAGGTAAGCAACTGTAGTGTTATTCATTTAGAACGTAAATAACTCTAATTCGAGATTTGTTTTTTTTTTTTCCTTTTTCCTAAATCATTTAGCTTAAAGTTTTAGTTTTTAATTGTTGAAAGACATGTAGCAATGATGAAGTACCATCCGTTATCCTGTTTCAAGCTGATGTTCTCTGTCTGTAGGGTTTGCTTCCGCTACTGCCCAAACGTCATCAAATAGGAGGTTCGTATAGGTTTCTTGTTGGCTGTTGCTAAGTTTATCATAGTACATTTGGTAACTCTTTGCTGCTGATTGAAATTGCCCTTTTTCCAAATTTATGTGAATGTTAAATTCTGATGGTTTCTGTTCATGCCAATAAATGGATTGTTTTCATGAGTTACTTATTTTTGTCCAACTGAAAAATGGCAAAAAATAGAGATTTAATTTGTTTGGAAATGAATGCATTACGTGCCTAAAGTAGTGGCAGTATTGTGAAGAAAATTATAAAGCAAAATTCTTTTTCTTCCCCTTTTTGTTTTTCTTGTAGAAATTAAGAGTCATGTTATTGTAAGCAAGCAAAGTATATAGACAAAAATAAGTAAAACACTTTCCTGAAAGCTGTTCCTTCCTTTAATAATGGTCTTAGTTTTTATAAAGTCTTTAAGGATTATTATCTCATACACACGCGATCGTTTTTAACTCAAAAAGGCAAAAGCAATGTTAGATGATTGATAAGTGTTCTTTTATAAATATTAATTAATATAAATATTAATTAATTAGATAATGAGACATTTGACAAAACTTTATTAGTGAAATTAAAAATTTATAATTATTTCCTATCTGATCACGTTTTGGGCACAAAAAGAAGGCCAAATATATTCTTAATATTTTGGAAGGATTATTGTAAAACCAAATTATTTAATACAACACAAACCTGAACAGATCATAATGTAAAATTCTTTGTTCTTTACCCATTCTCTTTTAGTGTTCATTTTTGTTTCCTTTTTTCTCTGTTTATAAGTTTATAATTTAAAATAATCTTTCTCACTCTTTTTTATCTACATAAAATACGTGTGTATTGACTATTCTTGTATAATACCTTAGATTTATATGCTTGCTATAGTTGTATAAGGGGATTTCCCTTGATTTCTGTCTCATATATACATATATTTTTTTCTTTGCTAATTTATTTATCTTCAAATTTGTTTTGACACGATATCTTTCTCATTTGTGTCTTTAAATTGCAGCTTTTTATTTAGCAGCTAGCAAGCTCAGTACAAGATGTTTACCATTTATGAAGTAACTTCATAACTTGGCTAGTTTAAACCTTTAGGGGCAAAATAAAAGTTAAAACTTCCTGTTTGTGCAGACACTCAACTTTTGAGATGCACAGTTAGAAGGTTTTCTTACACTACTTTTCTATTTTTTGTAGCTTTAATCCTTCATCGGATGATTTTTGGCCAAGAAAAAGTTGATTGATTGATTGAAAACTGATATCTTTCAAAAATGCCTTTAATAAACTTGAATCTCTGCTAAAGGTTTCTTATTTTTCCTTTTCGGTATCTTAATTCTTAAGTGTCAAATTCTTATTAGACACATTGTATGTGTTGTGTGTGACAACTGAATTGAAGATATCTTATCACCTTAAGATAAAATTAAATTTGTCTGAAACAGTAAACTTTGTGTTTGGATGGGGTGGGTGATACTTGGGAGTACATGTAAACATTGGTTCTTTATATTATCAAATTAGGGATAATAAATATTAACGTCTTCGTGTGTTACTGCCAGCCAAAGTGTCAAGAAAGATGATGATTCCGAAAAGAGAATAAGTTTCTTAAGTGGATTTTTTGTGGCATTCAAAGAACAAATTCACACTGATATACAGCTTAAGCCTAACGATGGGCCCTGCATAGCAGCACACAAAGCTTTACTGGTAAAACTGCCCAGTTATTATCACATATGTACTTTTTCTTTGTCTGTGTAAAGATTAATCACACATCTTTTAATTGTGTAGGCTGCAAGATCTGAAGTCTTTAAGAATATCCTGGGCTCAGATGGCTGCAAGGCTCCACCAAGTGATACCGATACCATCACTCTGTCTGAGTTAAACACTGAAGAGCTTGAGTTTTTCCTAGAGTTTCTTTATACTGGGAAATTGCCCGCAGAGAAGCTGAAGAAGCATGTTTATTCCCTATATGTTGCAGCTGATAAGTATGAGATTCCATACTTGCAGGAGTCATGTGAGCGTCATCTGCAGAATTCCTTGAATACATTGAATGCTCTTGAAATTTTAGAGCTCTCAGATGCTCATTCAAGCAAGACAATGAAGGAAACCACTTTGAACTTCATTGTCGCGAACATGAAGGATATTGTTTCCACACAGAAGTATGAAGATCTTGCTTCCAGCAACCCACGTCTTTGTGTGCAGATTACAAGGGCCTTTGTTGCTGCAAAATGCAAATGAATTAGTTAGTTGAATTTGTCTAGACGTTTGCTATAAGATATGGGGGTTTAGGAGTAAAAAAATTGGGTTTTCTGATGAAGTGCATCCTGCTTTCAGGGAATATGTAAAGATCAATATGCGAGTATGACATTTTAGAACAAATGAATCATCTAACCTACTTGTAGAGTTAAAAATCTACACTCATGATATGTATAAGATAATTTTCCCTAATATTATTATAGTACTATATACTAATTTTCAACGGATGGAAGGAAACAGAGTCCAACTAAAATAGGGAAAGGAGAAGAAATTATTTTTGTAAACCACCGTCGGCTGATCTGCCTAGCTTTAATTATAAAAAAAATAAAATAAAACCCTCAATGCCTTAGACCGATTTAACACCGAAAGAGTAATTTGTGATAGCTTTTCACACAAGTAATGGCTCAAACAAAGAGGATTCTGACGAGGAGAAGAGCATCACAGAGCCAAATCTTCCATCCGAAGCCAACAAACTCCTTCGTAATGAGTTGGTTGCGGACATACTTGCAAGGAAACCAGTCCTGTATTATATGGCTCGCTACCTTCCTCACGATTTGATTATCGAAATTCTCCTGAGGCTGCCGGAAAAATCTGTAGCAAGGTTCCGATCTGTTTCCAAGCATTGGAACTCTTCTTTGATGCATCCCAGATTCATCACCGAGCTGGCGATTAGAGCCAAAGAAAATCCCAATGACGACCAGAGAGTTGCTTACATCCGTGACTCATCACTTTGCAGGCTAAACCCTCGAAGATGTTATATGTTTAATGATCACATCAATCTCACTCTGGAGGAAAAAATTTCTTTGCCTACGGATAAATATTGGTGGCAGACGTCGTTTCATGAAATTCTTGGCTCTTGCAATGGTTTGATATTTATAGAGAAGTTTGCGCCCTGTAGTTGGGAGGGGAAAGCAGAGTTCTTCTTGTTAAATCCTCCAACAGGAGAGTCTCGCCAGCTGCCTAACTTGGTCGATGATGGAAAGAAATACGAATTCGGGTTTATTTATGATGCATCCACCAAAGATTACAAGATTGTAAGGTTTCGAGGGGAAAAAAATTGATGGAGGAGGAGGAGAGGTAGAAACATAATTCAAGAGACTCCAAGACAACTTCTTCTCGGACAAAGACATCATCCAACTGTTGAAGTTGGTGAATTTTTGCACTGGCAAGTTGCTGCTCCAAATCCTGACAGTATTTTAACGTTCGATTTGGCTCAAGAGAGATTCGTGGAGCTCACCAATGTACCCAAGGATCCTCAGTACGAAGCTACAATAATGGGAGTAAGTGTACTGCATGGCTGCTTGTGTGTTAGTAGAAGTACTGCTCTCTCCGGCCAGGATAGCGCCATATGGACGATGAAGGAATACGGTGTTGCAAAATCTTGGACCAAGTTGATCAACCTCAAAGCACTCTATCTACATGGCTACGGGTTTGCTGAATATCAACTGTTCCCCATGTGCTACATAGAGAACGGCAGAGTGCTTCTGCTGCATCATTTCTGTGAAATCGTTTTTTACGATCTTGACAAGCAATGCTTTAGGATTCCAATAGAAAATGGATTTTCATCTTTGACTCCATATGTGGAGAGTTTGGTTTCACCAAAATCTCTGTGCAGTTCTAGAATTAGTGACAGGCAAGTCAGGAAACCCAGAAATTAGCTATTGTACCGCAAAACATAAGCATTATATTTCTTTGTTACTCCAATCAGTAAGTTAGGAATTAAGTTCAATGAAATTTGGCATTTGGATTACTGGGATTTTCTTCCAAAATTTGGCACATAAAGATGACATAATATGTCATATATACCTTTTTTTGTGTCTGATGTCTCATTAATCAATATTGTGCACTGTACTTTACAAACTAAAAGTAAATAGCAAAATTATTAGTATTCTTTTCATATATAGACCATTCTGCATTGCCATTAAAATTGAATGAATTAAAGACAATCGAGTCTAATTGGGCTAACAGAATTCAAATTCGGTTCTAGCTGAATTTTGTTCTAACTGAATTTTAGGTTTCTCTTATAAATTAATGACAATCGAGCTTAATAGAGTTAAACTCAAATATCCAACCTACTAGAGTACAAAACAAAGTTCTGTTCCTTTCTGTTGTTGCCTTGTGTGGGTAAAGCCCATTAAAGCAATGATGCTCATTACAATCTCAAGCGCTTCGACATATAATGTTCTTGGTTTCGAGTCCAATGCTCTCCAGTACTCTTCCTAGTCTATCAAGTATGGTACATCGATCTTGTACTTGTGCATAAACACTCAGTATCAAATAGTCAGAAGATTAGATCCCGATTAATTCAAAATCAAATCATGTCAAACCTTGAACCAAAAAGTTTTCTCAACTCTTTCTATTTTGTTGGACGATTCATCTGACAGTATTATTAACATTATTAACAAATTAAATTCCAATTTTCAAGACTTCTCTTCACAAAGGCAATATATTGTTCTCGCACCCTATGAATTGATAAGTGCCGAACTCTTAATTCGAGTAAGCAAAAGAAGGGCAGATATAAAGAGCAAATTGTCTTTTGCTTTTGTAAAAGATAATATTATGTTAATATTGGATGAAAGGCGTGGCATCCTCTGCTCATCACTTTGCACCGCCATTTTGTATTTTACCCTTCTTTAGGATGATCTTTCTCTCTAGTGGTTTCTTATCTGGGCTTTAACTGGGAAACCATTTTCATTTTGTCACCTTTCAGTAAAAAGTAACTAATGAATGACTTTAATTATTTTTAATAAAATAATTTGATCAAATTGTTATAAAGAGATTAAATCTATTTCATAACTTTATAAAAGAAAAATAAAAGTTTTATTACTTTAATCCATCTTCTTCTATTTGGTGGAAAATCCATCTATTTTTTAAAATCAACTTTTATCAAAGATAAAACTTTGGATAATTCATCCATTTTGCCTTTGAAGAAAAAAAGAGTAAAGCTTTTCCTGGTAAAGAAGGAAAAGTTGCCAATGGAAGCGGCTGAACCGGGACAGTCCGGATCAAACCGGATAAAAGAAAACAAATAAATAGTAGTTCAGTCGTCATCTAAGTCTCGATTGGAAGGGTTGTTATCAAAGTTCGAAAACGATCATCAAAGAGGAGAGAAATGTCGTTCCCTTTTGGACCGGTGCCTTCTCAGCCGTCGTCAACTCCTTCCTTCTTCGCGTCAAACCCATTTTTCCCAAACAACGCCACCGACTATGGTAGTGGTGGCAGTAACATCTTCGGTCAAGCTGCTTCAGGTTCTTTTTTTTTCTAACTATTCTCAGTTGCTTTTATTAAATTCCTTTAATTATTGAAAATTTTTTTGTACTAAAAGCCTAAAAGTAATGGTATTATGATCTTTGTTTGCTTAAAAATTAGTAAGGTTTTACTTGGCTTGACTTTTATGGCAATGGTGTTCCATAGAAACAGTTTTTCCATGCTTAATTTTGGGAAATTTGAGCTTACTGAATAGCAGGTAAGCAACTGTAGTGTTCTTCATTTAGAAAGTAAATAACTTTAATTCGAGATTTCTTTTTTCTTTACCTCTTTTTCTGAATTCATTAAGCTTAAAGTTTTAGTCTTTAATTGTTGAAAGATAGGTAGCAATGGTGAAGTAGCATCTGTTTCAAGCTTTTGTCTCTGTCTGTAGGTAACCCTGCTTCTGGTGGCACTACTGCCCAAACATCATCAAATAGGAGGTTTGTTCATGTTTCTTGTTGGCTGTTGCTAGGTTTATCATAGTACATTTGGTAACTCTTTGCTGCTGATCCAATTTGCCCTTTTCCAAATTTATGTGAATGTTAAACTCTGATGGTTTCTATTCTACGATTTTATGTCAATAAATGGATTGTTTTCATGAGTTACTTATTTTTTCCATCCAAAAAATGGCAAAAATGGAGTTTTAAGTTGTTTGGAAATGACTGCATTGCGTGCCTAAGGTAGTGACAGTATGGTGAAGGCTGAAACTCTGTTGTAGAGAGTGCAGCCTCCCCTTTTCATCGGTGTAGTTTGTTTGGAGAGACATTTGTTTCACTTTCAAGTGTCTAGAGTGCTAAGTTAAAATTGATCCCATTAAAATGTGCATTATATCTTGCAATGTTTGTAATACTTTGGTAAAGTGTGCAGAAGAGCATGTAAAGACGCTTGCTAGGTGTGTAAGGGGATTTCCCTTGATTTCTGTCTCATATACCTATTTTTTTCTTTGCTAATTTATTTATTTTCAAATTTCTTTTGAAACGATATCCTTCTCATTTGTGTCTTTAAATTGAAGTTTTTTATTTAACTTATTTTGTCTATGCGGAATTATACCAGTCATGCTATATACTAAGGGGCTAGTTAATTTCATAAACAAAATAACAGCTAGCAAGTTCAGTACAAGATGTTTACCATTTATGAAGCAACTTCATAACTTCGTTGGTTTGAACCTGGGGCAAAATAAAAATTTGATTGATTGATTGAAAACTGATATCTTTCAAAATGCCTTTAATAAACTTGAATCTATGGTAAAAGTTTTTTTTTTTTTTTTTTTAGTATCCTAATGCTTAATTCTCAACTTCTTATTAGACAGATTGTATATGTTATGTGTGACAACTGAATTGAAGATCCTATCACCTGAAGATAAAAATCAAATTTATCTGAGACAGTAAACTTTGTGTTTGGATGGGGTGCTTGGTAATAGGGAGTACAATCTGAATTGCATATAAAAGCATGATTCTTTATTTTAACTATTTAGGGATAATAAATGTTAAAGTCTTTGTGTGTTACTGCCAGCCAAAGTGTCAAGAGAACATCAACCGGCTTGACAGTTACGGAGGATGATTCCGAAAAGAGAATAAGTTTCTTAAGTGGATTTTTTGTGGCATTCAAAGAACAAATCCACACTGATATACAGCTTAAGCCTAACAATGGGCCCTGCATACGAGCACACAAAGCTTTACTGGTAAAACTGCCTAGTTATTATCATATATGTACTTTTTCTGTCTGTTTAAAGATTAATCACACATTTCCTGATCGTGTAGGCTGCGAGATCTGAAATCTTTAAGAATATCCTGGGCTCAGATGGCTGCAAGGCTGCACCAAGTGATACTGATACCATCACTCTGTCTGAGTTAAACACTGAAGAGCTTGAGTCTCTCCTAGTGTTTCTTTATACTGGGAACTTGCCCGCAGATAAGTTGAAGAAGCATGTTTTTCCCCTATATGTTGCAGCCGATAAGTATGAGATTCCATTCTTACAGGAGTCATGTGAGCGTTATATGCAGAATTCCTTGAATACATTGAATGCTCTTGAAATTTTAGAGCTCTCAGATGCTCATTCAAACAAGACAATGAAGGCAACCACTTTGAACTTCATTGTCACAAACATGAAGGATATAGTTTCCTCACAGAAGTATGAAGATCTTGCTTCCAGCAACCCGCGTCTTTGTGTGCAGATTACAAGGGCCTTTGTTGCTGCAAAATGCAAATGAATTAGTTAGTTGAATTTGTCTAGACCTTTGCTATAAGATATGGAGTTTTGAGAGTATGTAAAGATCAATATGCGACTATGACATTTTAGAACAAATGAATCATCAAACCGGTCCTTCTGTACAGGGTATTGTATTTTATTTTGCTTGTCTGTTAATAACTAGCTCCTGCCTTTTTTCTTTCACCATCTTCGGATCATAGAACTGCCTTTTTTTTTTTTTCCTTTTTGAGATAAGTAAAACTGCCCTGTTGGTTGTCCACTATGACCTGTATCTATACATATACTAGAATGCATACATCCGTATCATGTATGTATGTAGATATTGAAAAGAGAAATTAAGATAAAAAATTTTGACACTTCGAATGGTTTGAAGGAAAAAAAATCACCAAGATATAGAAAGTCAGATGATGTGATAAAAAGATTATTATCCTATATACTGTCACTGTAAATTTTTAATTACATAAGTGGGTTAGATGACTGATAGGTATCAGGTTAGATGACTGATAGGTATCCTTTTATAAATATATTAATTAATTAATTAGTTAATAAGATATTTATCATTCATCTAACTAACTTGTAGAGTTAAAAATCTGCGATCATGATGTATGAGATAATTTTCCCAAAAATTGTAGTATTGCTGATTTTCAACGGATGGAAGGAAACAGAGTCCAATTAGAATAGGGAAACGAGAAGAACATTGTAAACCGCCTTCTGCACCTAGGCCTAGCTTTAATTATAAACTAGAGTTGTGCCGCGCTAACGCTACGGGTTAGTTTTATTTTATTTTATTTTAAGGTCTATGGAATTTGTATGGCAAGGTTATGGGACAAATACTGTAACTTTGAGCAAAACTTTGTTCAACAATGGTTTGAGCTGTAGATGGTGTGGATATGTTGGTTGGATATGTTATTGCCTCTAATGAATATAAAATTATCAAAGTTCATCAATGCTTGTACATCCCCATCTAAGTGAAGATTGGTGTATTGGGAAAGGTCTCAACTGTAGAGTTGCTCCTATTTCAAGGGTTATTGGTGCTCGTCGTTATTCCTGGATGAGAACCTGCGGTAGAGTGACTTGCACTTTAATTGGCTATAGGCTTTTTTACTTTGTATCAATGTTTCATCAAAATCAAATTACTTATATTAAAATGCAAAAAGTTAATGTGATAATAGTACTAATATTAAACTTGAAAGTCTTATATTAAACTAATCTAATTGCCAAATCTTTTATCTAATTGTCAAGTCTAAAACCAATTAAAAACATAGTTACATTATCAAACAAATAGGAAAGAGAGCAAACGGCGAGCAAGGCATTGACCTAAAAGTAGCACCTAAGATCATCATAACTAAATCCTTATCCTTAACACAAAAAATCATTGAACTTAATGAAATTCTTCATTCCCCTCCCATTGTACGGCAGCAACCGCTGCGGCTGCAGGGGTAACACAATCTGCTCATAAGCTGAAACAAACTCCAACCAATTAGTATAAGATAAGCTGCATAGTCAACTGTGGAGGCTCCAAAATTAATTATTTTTTGTAAAGAAAAGGAAAAAAGGATGAACCTTACTTGAATTGATGACCTCTGGCCCCACCTCCAATAAAGCTTTCAATTCTAGTAGAACCTCTGTGCACAACCCAAGAAAATGTTCTTGTCACGCCCCGACACCATAATTGGGCACGTAACAATCGCCGCAACCCTCGAAATGCATTCTATTAGGTTAAAATACACTTCAAAGGTTGCAAGGCTAAAATGGTCATTTCACCAATTTTTCTTTTATACAGTTTTCATCCAGTTTAATACTTAAAACACTTAACTAACATGCAGACAATTCAAAACAAATAAAATATCGAACTGTCATGGCATAAAAATTCATGTAAACACAAAGCACCAAAACTTCATGATATTTACGAAAATGCCATTAGGTTTACGACATATTTTTCGGTGAATTTTTAAACCAAGCTACAGGATTCAGAAAAATACGGTAACAGCTTCAAATATTATTAGACACATTAAAACGGTGAAATAGCTATTTAAACCGACATTCACTTACTCGGTGGACCCTACAAGAATTTTTGAAAAATAGTACATAAGTTGACTTTTTCACCCTTGGTCAAACCTGAGCCAAAAGCCTAGCAGTTTTTCCCACCACAACGTACCTATGAGCGCGGTTGGTATCTACAGCCTGAAAAATATTTTATTAAAAACACGGGTGAGCAACAAAGTTACCCAGTGAGTGGATAAAATAATTATATAAACGACAATGTAAAAACCAGTATTTATTATAAGGCAATAAAAGTCAAACCATAAACATAAACATAAATAAGGTAAGATTTCCATAAACTTTGGCCCATGTATCATCTATTTTATCTGTCAATTCCTCACTCAAGTTGTCGCCTTGGCCGAGGCCGACAACTGAGTAGCGAGTCCCATCTTGAACGGTGGATACCACAAGATGGACTCAAATTACCTTGCGGGTTTCCCTCCGCGCCTCCCGCCAAGGTACATACCACACTCACCACGCCTCTCAAAAGACGGTCCGTGGCTACTTAGCTACTGCAGTAACAAAATTCCTCCCTTGGAGGCCACCGTATAGTAACATTTTAGAATTGTGATGGCTTATAAACCCTTTGTTTTCATTTCTACAAATTGGCACATTTCAAAACCATATAAAACCTTTTTCCATTTATTTCAAAAACAAGAATAGGGATTTGTTTTAAAACTGTTCTTATAAAATATTTAGCAAAACCAATTTCATAAATTAGCCATCACATTCCATGGGCCATATATTTCTCATTATTCCATCATTTAACACATATAGATAACAAATAATTTCAGAAAAATAGTATTTAATAAAAATGCAATAAAACAGCAATTTAATTTAATTATCCACTCACAGTGAGGTCCTTGCTATTCTTGACCGTCCTCACCTGGTTCCTTGTCCTTTGATGGCGTAGGAACTCCAAATTTCATAAACTCATTTAGTCTCTATAGCCATTGCTAAATTGGACTAAAACTTAGTCTACATGCAATGCCATGCAAGCCATACACTAATTTAGTAGTCTACTAACAATTTCTACTTTTACTAATATTCTTCTAACTAAATTTATTTATTTATTTATTTATTTATTTATTTATTTATTTATTTTTCTTTCAAATTCATGTTTATTCCATAACTAGTTAAAAATTTTCCCACTGCCATAACACATTGTAAATTTCAGCCATTGTTCAAATTTCACCCAAATTCCACATTTTTCTTTTCCAACATTTTTCATTAACATTGTCACATTAAAATTACTCCAAAATAACTACATTTTAATTTAAATTTCAAAATTTCAAAAATGCCATTTTTCATGTAAATTTCTGCATAAATTATTGAAAAATTAAAATTTCCATTTCTAATGAAATTTAATGACATTTCCTAATTTGGTAAGCTTCCATGAACTACATATTTTAATCCTAAGGTTCCATGAATTCAATTTGACCCAAAAATCTTAAATTCAAAAATTCTCCATAATTTTTCTAATTTTCTAGATTCACACTCCTACAAGTGATTTCAAGTTAAATTGACCCTATATTCATGTTTAGCATGCCATAATCTACATTCTAACATCAAAATTAGGCATACTTACCTTGATTTGTGAAAATCCACCAAGAACCCTAGACTTTCCAATTGCAATTTCTCCTCACTTAGCTTGAATTTATTGAAATTGATTTAGGAATGTTGATGGGCTAATCAAGAGGTTTAATTTGATAGGTAATTTTAGTAGGCTTGTTTGGAGAATTTAGGACTCATGTTTTATGGAGGAAGCTTGCAAGGTTCAACAATGGTGGAAGGTGTTCATCTTTTTCTAAGGTTGAAGACAACTTAAAAGTTGCATGGAAATTTCTAGCATTTTCCCATGTCATGGCCGGATTTCACTAGGCAAAAGATGACAAAATTTGTTCCAAATCTTAGCCATCCATTCCTAAGCCAATGACACTTGTCATCATGTGATGAAATCCATAAAAGATAATTTTGTTCTTAGTTCCCATTTTGTCCTCCAACAATCACTAAAATTCCATCTATATCCTAAGTCAGTGTAATAAAATTTTCAGTGTATATTTTTATTCTTCAGACAATTTCCTTTTATT
Source organism: Microcos paniculata (assembly GCA_030664755.1). Taxonomy (NCBI): domain Eukaryota; kingdom Viridiplantae; phylum Streptophyta; class Magnoliopsida; order Malvales; family Malvaceae; genus Microcos; species Microcos paniculata. The sequence continues at coordinate 43,036,249 of CP131458.1, read as the reverse complement.
CCATTGGCAGTGAAATTTTCAAATTCCCTGTCATTTGTTAACAATTTCAGTCTAAATTTCTAACCTTACTACTAATTCTTTAACAATTCATTTAATTCCATTTATATCCTATCCATAACTTATGTAAGGCTTAAACTATATTTTCCATAATTTCCTACTAAATGATGCATGCCGGACGAACTAAGAGGAACAGTAATTTGGAACGGGTATTACAGCTCTCCCCCCCTTAAAATAAATTTCGTCCTCGAAATTTCACGTACCGGAACTAGTGAAGAGATGAGGATATTGTCTCCTCATTTGCTCATCGGGCTTCCATGTTTCCTCTTCTACTTGCGCATTTCTCCATAGTACCTTGACCATCGGAATGCTTTTATTTCTAAGTACTCGCACTTGGGTATTGAGAATCCGAACTGGTTGTACTTCGAAATTCAAGTCTTTCTTAAGTTCAACTGGTGGTACTTCTAATATACGCGAGGGGTCATATTTATATTCTCAGAGCAGTGTGAATCCTTTTCAACTGTAATAGTAGCCGTCGGTTTATAGTTTCACAAATTCATCTTTTATTCCTATCTCTCCAAATTTGGAATTTTCCTTCTTGACTCTATAATTCATATTGATCAACTCATAGTCCTCAATTCATAACCTATGTGACTCCAAATAAATCTTCCAGCCAATCTACAATTTCTTCAATTCACTTTTCCCATTAATGGAATTTCATATTTAATATCTACATCAATCTAGCTTGCCAACTTTCTTGGTTCTCTCTCTTATAGCCCAATTTCCATTCTAATACAACTGTAATAGTTCCATACTAGCCTTTCATAACTCCAAGCATATACGTTTTCTTATTGAGTTATGACCTTTCATAACTTGAAGAACATTAAAGCTTCCTTTCTTCCGCCCTTCACCCATGACTCATTTTCTCGTTTAATAAGATATCCTTCGACTTATATTGCTTGAGCAATAATGTCTTTGTCTTATGGTGAAATAATTAGGTTGAAAAGCACTTTGCTTCCTCTCAGAACCCAATCAAATTTTCTTTGAAGTAGTCAATCTAAAAGATTCCTTAAGAACTCCAATCCTCTCTTCATTTCAATGAATCACATTTCCATTATTATCTTGTCAGTGTATATGTACATCCCTTCATAATCTTCTCTTTATTCTTGGATGTTTCAATACATAAAAGTTGTTTTACGAACTTTCCTATCTCTCATCTCTTCCTACTTAAGATTTTTTTTTCAAAGACTCCATAACATCATGGAAGCAATCATAATTCATTCTACTACCACCCTTGACCTCAACTATTTCAATTCCAAAAGTTCTCATTATTCATTTAACTACTTGAACAAATCAAAACTTTCCCCACCTAATTTCACTTAGTTACCATCTTCTTCTTTAGCTTAGATTTCATATCTCTTTTTGTCGCACAAGTTTATCACCTTCAGTTCGCAATCATCAACTTATTTGCTTGAATCCCCTCTTTCACCATCCATCACAAACTTGCTTTTCCACAAATTTATCTCGTTTTCACATTCATACACAACTCACTACCAAAATCACTAGAAATTATTCTTGTTAACCATCCAACTACACTAAATTTCACTTAATCTATAATTATTACTTTCTATCCTTCCAATTCCCCCCCTTTTTTTTTAAGCCTATCCAGCAGGTTTCTCATAAGCAACCCTTTATCTTATAATATTTAATTGGCTTTTTGGCTCATTTTTTCCAAGTGTACACCATTAAGTTTCTTCTTATATCAAGTCTACCATAGTTCGTTGCTCATACAATCACATTTAATCATGCCATCATCACTGGTTCATATCAATCTCGTAATCCTCATTCATTCATTTCACAATTAATGTCCTTAATTACACACTTTCATCTTTAGTCTTTAATTCTCTTCTTTCAATTAACTTACTTCTCTATACACATATATCCTCAACAGGTCTTTCTTCGTAATGAAGAAGAATATCGTTCCCAAGCTTTTATCAAAAAGATATTTTGGACTTTGCTACGAAATTCTAATTTAGGTCACAAAACAAAAATCAGAGGGTACTATTGACCTCGCTTTAAAGTCCATGGGAAGTTTGGGAAATATTTGAATAACGTTCAAACATTTATAGACGGTCTATGTGACCATGCGACTGCTTGATCGTAAAATTAGTCGAAGTTCGAGTATCAATATCTAAAGGTAACTAAGGGTTTAGTACTAACAACAAGGTGTAAGTTACCTACAAGTTTGGAAAATGACTCGATCGAACCCGAATCCACTTGGCACTTTACAAAATTTTTTTTTTTTTAGAAAACTATTTTAAAACATTGTTTAACAAAAATTGAGTTCTGATATCACTTTAATTGTCACACCCCGATCCGAAGGTCGAGAATGTGACAACCGCCGCGTGCCACAAATTGTGAATGGCGCGCTTCACCCACAACTCGAAGCTCGCAAGGCTTATAGCATCATGAACCCATTTAGTAAATCGATTTTAGCTTGTCATGCAAAATGAAAAATAAGATTTTAGAACATTTATGCAGTCTAAAATTTAAATGAAAACAGTCCTTCAAGTTTAAAAATGTAGGTGAATAACAATTTAACCGTATTCAAATTATGCCAATGGATTCAGTAACAAACACACGTAAGCCGTATAGACTTAATGTGAAAGGTCCGGAGTCGAGTCTTAACACTTAACGGTCTATCTCTTTCGCGCGGTTAATTATCGTAGGCTGATTGAAAATAGTTATATACTAATCTATAATCTCGCTCCGCCCAGTCGATGTTTTCTCCTTAGTCAGTGCAAGTTTGAGTTTGTGTTAGAGACTAATTCGACCGGGCAAGCTTTGCCTCGATCAGCCGCGACCGCGCTGACGTTGTGGTGGCGTCGCATATCTATAACGAAAGAGGATTAGTCTCTAAATAACTATCTCTACATGAGATTTTACATGAAATATGCATGTTCTAACACTTTGACCAAGTTTGACCGAGGTTGACCGGGTTTGACCAAGTTTGACTCGGGCCCACCGACACTGAAAATTCACCAAAAACCGACTTAAAACCTCAAGCTCTGATACCAATCGAATTGTCACGCCCCGACACCATAATTGGGCACGTAACAATCGCCGTAACCCTCGAAATGCATTCTATTAGGTTAAAATACACTTCAAAGGTTGCAAGGCTAAAATGGTCATTTCACCAATTTTTCTTTTATACAGTTTTCATCCAGTTTAATACTTAAAACACTTAACTAACATGCAGACAATTCAAAACAAATAAAATATCGAACTGTCATGGCATAAAAATTCATGTAAACACAAAGCACCAAAACTTCATGATATTTACGAAAATGTCATTAGGTTTACGACATATTTTTCGGTGAATTTTTAAACCAAGCTACAGGATTCAGAAAAATACGGTAACAGCTTCAAATATTATTAGACACATTAAAACGGTGAAATAGCTATTTAAACCGACATTCACTTACTCGGTGGACCCTACAAGAATTTTTGAAAAATAGTACATAAGTTGACTTTTTCACCCTTGGTCAAACCTGAGCCAAAAGCCTAGCAGTTTTTCCCACCACAACGTACCTATGAGCGCGGTTGGTATCTACAGCCTGAAAAATATTTTATTAAAAACACGGGTGAGCAACAAAGTTACCCAGTGAGTGGATAAAATAATTATATAAACGACAATGTAAAAACCAGTATTTATTATAAGGCAATAAAAGTCAAACCATAAACATAAACATAAATAAGGTAAGATTTCCATAAACTTTGGCCCATGTATCATCTATTTTATCTGTCAATTCCTCACTCAAGTTGTCGCCTTGGCCGAGGCCGACAACTGAGTAGCGAGTCCCATCTTGAACGGTGGATACCACAAGATGGACTCAAATTACCTTGCGGGTTTCCCTCCGCGCCTCCCGCCAAGGTACATACCACACTCACCACGCCTCTCAAAAGACGGTCCGTGGCTACTTAGCTACTGCAGTAACAAAATTCCTCCCTTGGAGGCCACCGTATAGTAACATTTTAGAATTGTGATGGCTTATAAACCCTTTGTTTTCATTTCTACAAATTGGCACATTTCAAAACCATATAAAACCTTTTTCCATTTATTTCAAAAACAAGAATAGGGATTTGTTTTAAAACTGTTCTTATAAAATATTTAGCAAAACCAATTTCATAAATTAGCCATCACATTCCATGGGCCATATATTTCTCATTATTCCATCATTTAACACATATAGATAATAAATAATTTCAGAAAAATAGTATTTAATAAAAATGCAATAAAACAGCAATTTAATTTAATTATCCACTCACAGTGAGGTCCTTGCTATTCTTGACCGTCCTCACCTGGTTCCTTGTCCTTTGATGGCGTAGGAACTCCAAATTTCATAAACTCATTTAGTCTCTATAGCCATTGCTAAATTGGACTAAAACTTAGTCTACATGCAATGCCATGCAAGCCATACACTAATTTAGTAGTCTACTACCAATTTCTACTTTTACTAATATTCTTCTAACTAAATTTATTTATTTATTTATTTATTTATTTATTTATTTATTTTTCTTTCAAATTCATGTTTATTCCATAACTAGTTAAAAATTTTCCCATTGCCATAACACATTGTAAATTTCAGCCATTGTTCAAATTTCACCCAAATTCCACTTTTTTCTTTTCCAACATTTTTCATTAACATTGTCACATTAAAATTACTCCAAAATAACTACATTTTAATTTAAATTCCAAAATTTCAAAAATGCCATTTTTCATGTAAATTTCTGCGTAAATTATTGAAAAATTAAAATTTCCATTTCTAATGAAATTTAATGACATTTCCTAGTTTGGTAAGCTTCCATGAACTACATATTTTAATACTAAGGTTCCATGAATTCAATTTGACCCAAAAATCTTAAATTCAAAAATTCTCCATAATTTTTCTAATTTTCTAGATTCACACTCCTACAAGTGATTTCAAGTTAAATTGACCCTATATTCATGTTTAGCATGCCATAATCTACATTCTAACATCAAAATTAGGCATACTTACCTTGATTTGTGAAAATCCACCAAGAACCCTAGACTTTCCAATTGCAATTTCTCCTCACTTAGCTTGAATTTATTGAAATTGATTTAGGAATGTTGATGGGCTAATCAAGAGGTTTAATTTGATAGGTAATTTTAGTAGGCTTGTTTGGAGAATTTAGGACTTATGTTTTATGGAGGAAGCTTGCAAGGTTCAACAATGGTGGAAGGTGTTCATCTTTTTCTAAGGTTGAAGACAACTTAAAAGTTGCATGGAAATTTCTAGCATTTTCCCATGTCATGGCCGGATTTCACTAGGCAAAAGATGACAAAATTTGTTCCAAATCTTAGCCATCCATTCCTAAGCCAATGACACTTGTCATCATGTGATGAAATCCATAAAAGATAATTTTGTTCTTAGTTCCCATTTTGTCCTCCAACAATCACTAAAATTCCATCTATATCCTAAGTCAGTGTAATAAAATTTTCAGTGTATATTTTTATTCTTCAGACAATTTCCTTTTATTCCATTGGCAGTGAAATTTTCAAATTCCCTGTCATTTGTTAACAATTTCAGTCTAAATTTCTAACCTTACTACTAATTCTTTAACAATTCATTTAATTCCATTTATATCCTATCCATAACTTATGTAAGGCTTAAACTATATTTTCCATAATTTCCTACTAAATGATGCATGCCGGACGAACTAAGAGGAACAGTAATTTGGAACGGGTATTACAGTTCTGGTGATAGAAATATAATTACCAATAGAGACACTTAACTAATATGCCCAAAAGAATCCATTCTTTCCTGAATGATATTAAAGCCATATAACATTCATCGAATTTCCTCTTCAATTGCTTGCTACTTCTTCAAGAAGAGAATATTTTTGAAAGATTGCAACAGTTTCTTCCTTGGCACTGCCACTGGACACACACAAAAAAACATGAATCTGTAAATACATTTAGGCCTAGAAATTTGGCAATAACATCTTCAAATGATGAGAGTGACAAAAACCAAAGTACAGGCAGCTACTTACTATGAAATTATTTATTGAATTGAATCTTCATAAGCCGAATGTATTTTGAAAATTCATAAGCCAGTGCCCCTTTTGTACCAATGCACTTTTTGTACCATGGGCAATAATCCTAATGAAGTCAGAGTCAGGCACTCGAACTCCTATACTCTCTAAACCTGGGCTCAAGCATTTCTCAAGGATTCTTGATCCACCTGAAAGATATTCAAATGAATGTTTTAGCCACAAACAGTTCAAGTTTGAGTATGACAACAAAAAGGTTATAAACTGATAGTTTTGCTTCCTCTCTCTCTCTCTCCCTCTCTCAAATCACCAAAAAGAAAATATATCACAAACCTTGTCCTTGTACAATAGTGAAATCGAGTAAACCATGAGATAAATGGTTGATTACGCCAACGCGCTTTATGTGTAGCACACCCCCAACACAGATCAAAGAGGACTGGTATACACTCTTGGTGGTTCACTTATCAACTTTTTTTTTTGTCTTTCCCATCAATTGAATTAGCATTTGTCATTCTTCTAATTTTCTTAGGCTGCCAAAGTGAAATAGAGATTCCAAATCTTTAGCAAAGTCAATCACATAATATTTCTAGGTGCCTATCAAAGAAGCGGAGACCAAAGTAAATATATGGGAACTATTTTGATGGAACATGGACAGCAAAGAGAGGAGAAATCAATGACAATGAAACCCAACAACAACCTCCACACCAAAAGGAACCAACTGTTCTTTCTTACTGTGCATATTCATTCAGGACAAAAATACTGATAAGTAATGCATTCATTGTATTTGAAGATAATAATCCAGATAAGTATATATATATATATATATATATAGTTTGGGATAAAAGGTTAAAGAAACTAATACTTTTGAGAACCTGGAACTTTTCATTTATCTGCAAAAAGTAAAAAAAGTAAGCTCAGAAATAAAGTTAAATTAGAACTTTCATTAATTACATCAAAAACCTCAATAAACGATCTTTGAATATTTTAATTCAAACTAAAAGCAATCAAATCAACAGCAAACGATAGGATTGAGGATTTAGTCAAGTAAAGAAATTGATCATAAACCAAGTGGAGGAAAGAAGGCAGAAGTATACCGAAAAAGCAGAGGCAGCGATCGGTAATGAACATTTTCAATTTCATCTCCTAGATTCAATACTTTGCTTGCTCAAAAAAAAAAAATACAGCAAATCACCTTGGCTAACACATGTTTTATTTGAATCCTAAAGGAACTAAAGATCGAGTTACCAAGGAAGAAGAAGAGAAATACATTTAATCTGCACTTGCATCGATAGAAATAAATGACCCGTACGTTACTCTGGCCATCCATGCCGTTAGCCCCATACCATGGTAAAGGCGTTCAAGAGGGTTTTAAAAAATACTATTAAATGTTTTTTTTTAAGTAAAAACGGAAGAGCAACAAAAGAAAAGAGAGAGGAAAAAGAAGATGAGATGAATGAAAAGAAGCTGATAAGCACCAACGGGTAAGATAAAATGTTAAAATTCTTATCGATTGATTTTCCCAATAAATCTTCTAATTTTTTTTTATCAAAAATTGTTCAAAACTTCAAATGGTGGTAACCCAAAAAAAAAAAAACCCTTGTTAAATGCCACGTCTCCCTCATGCTCCATATTCAAATGTAAGAAGCTTAAAGCGCCACATGTCAATCTTTAGAAGTACAAGGGGATAACTTTAACAGTAGGTATAGATAAATAAAACCATATAAATACCTTGGACTTAGCCAGATTTAACACTGAAAAAGTAATTTGTTATTGCTTTTTACACAAGTAATGGCTCAAACGAAGAGGATTGTGACTAGGAGAAGAGCATCAGAGCCAAATCTTCCATCCGAAACCTACAAACGCCTTCGTAATGAGTTGGTTACCGACATACTTGCAAGGAAACCAGTCCTGTATTATACGGCTCTTTGCCTTCCCCACGATTTGCTTATCGAAATCCTCCTGAGGCTGCCGGTAAAATCTGCAACAAGGTCCCGTTGTGTTTCCAAGCATTGGAACTCTTCTTTGATGCACCCCAGATTCATCACCGAGCAGGTAATTCGAGCTAAAGAAAATCCCAATGACGACCAGAGAATTGCTTGCTTCATCCTTGAGTCATCACTTTACATGTTAAACCCTCGAAGATATTATATGTTTAATCATCACATCAATCTCACTGTGGAGAAAAAAATTGCTTTGCTGACAGATGAATATTTAAGGTCCTTTCATGTTATTCTTGGTTCTTGCAATGGTTTGATGTTTCTAAAGAAATATACGCCCTATAGTTCGAAGAGGAAAGAAGAATTCTTCTTGTTAAATCCTCTAACAGGAGAGTCTCGCCAGCTGCCTAACTTGGTCCATGATGAAAATAAGTACGAATTCGGTTTTGGTTATGATGCAACCACCCAAGATTACGAATTCGATTTTGGTTATGATGCAACCACCGAAGATTACAACATTATAAGGTTTCAAAGTGACTCCTATGCGTTCGAGGTTTTCTCCCTGAAAGATAATTCCTGGAGGAGGAGGAGAGGCAGAAACATGATTCGAGAGACTCCAAGACAACTTCCTGATCTGCTAAGACATCAACTGTTGAAGTTGGTGGATTTTTGCTTTGGCAAGTTGTCGGTCCAAATCCTGATAGTGTCTTAACGTTAAGAGAAATTCGGGGAGCTCATCAATGTACCCAAGGATCCTAAAGACGAAGCTAGAATAATTGGAGTTAGCGTACTGCATGGCTGCTTGTGTGTTACTAGAAAAAGTACTGCTGTATCCGGCCAAGGTTGTTCTATATGGATAATGAAGGAATATGGTGTTGCAGAATCGTGGACCAAGTTGATTAACCTCAGTGCACACAATCGGCTACTGGCTTGCTGATTTTCAACTGTTCCCCATGTGCTACACAGAGAACGGTAGAGTGCTTCTGCTGCAGAGTTTCAGTAAAATCATTCTTTACGATCTTGGAAAGCAATGCTTCAGAATATGTAAGATTCCAATAGGAAATGTGCAAGTTTCATCTTTGACTCCATATGTGGAGAGCTTGGTTTCACCACAGGTCTAGTATTATTAACAGGGCAAGTCAGGAAACCCAGAAATTAGCTATCGTATAGCAAAACTTGAGCATCATATTTCTTTGTTACTCCAATCTGTAAGTTAGGAATAGTTCAATGAAATTTGGAATTTGGATTTCTGGAATTTTCTTGCAAAACTTGGCATAAATATGTGATAATAGTCTCACTACATGTATATTTGCTATATATATATACCTATTTTATGTGTCTGGTTCCTCATTAATCAATATTGTGAATGTAATAATTTATTATTTTTGAACTCATTTCCAAACAAAAAGTAAATAGCAAAATTATTAGTTTTTTTTTCTTATGGAGATGATTCGGTGTTGTCTTTGAAATTGAATAAATTAAAGACAATCAAGTTCATGTCCAATCGAACTAACCGAACTCAAATTCAAACTTTGATTCATCAAGTTTTAGGTTTCTCTTATAAATGAAAGATGATCGAGACTGATCAAGTTAAACTCGAATAAGAACTCAGTTATTGAACCAAATTCTAGAGTAGAAGAAACTAAAGTTCAAGCGAACTCGAGCCTCAAAGTTTCAAATCGAACTCGAGCATGCATGGCACCAAGCTCCAAATAGTTTTAATTTCATTTTGCTGGCGTCTATTGTATGACATTTTACATAATGGAAATGCGGCTTCTCTGAAAGTCAGTTTGAAAGCCCTTCCAGTTCGATATTATTATTCTATTCCTACTTTTACAACATTTCTTAAAGTAATCATGGAAGCACATTCATGTTTTACGTTTTGATGTATAATTACTTGTTCTTATCCTCCTCTTCTTCTTTACCCAGGAATCTAAACCTAAATTAATCACTGATTTTCTTGGAAGTTAAAGTATGATGCTAGATTAATGATTGTTTAGTGATGGATAATTTCCAATTCCACAAGGGAATCTTCTGAAAAGTTTAGTCGTTTAATTAACTATTATTTGATTAGAATTTAAAACCAAATACTTTAATTAACTAGAATAAAAAATAATGTTTTTGGGATATTGGATCATGTGTTTCTTGAGGAATATCGAACAAAGTTTGACAAGACAATAATTAACAATCATCTAGAAAAGTACTTGAATGTTTAATCAGTAATCGGTACATGATTCTCTGCTTAATAAAGTGATTAAATTCCCTGGCCTAATAATAATAAGGTAAAAAAGCATGTTTTCGAAAAGTTTGTGAGATGGCTATTATTGATTAGCACAATAAATTAATTCGAGAGTTTAACATGAAATTGGATCAATAAATTCTATTACAAGCATACAATTTTATGGATCATTATAAAAATTGGAATTTCGGTTTTACAATATATACCTACATTTCAACAAGTGTTGGTTCAAGAATACAAGTCCATTCCCTTTGGGAACGAACAATTCTCACTCTAGGTAATGGGTTGTTATCTTGGAAAGTGATAACGACTAAAAAGTGGTTCCCGGAAACTGGCTTAAGTGATAACAACACACTACCCAGACAAGAGTGAGAATACAAATCCGTTCCCAGGAAGTGTCATCTTGGAAAGACGCTTTCCCTTTCATCTTTCGACTCTAAATGAATTAATTTTAAGTTAGTAGGCCTGGGAATATATACTTTGGCGAAACCAAGAAGAATAAACATAGCTACTTTTCAATGGAAATAAAGGTTTTGTTGTATGCTAAATAATGGAATTACACTTGTAATTAATTTGATTTTATTGTTCTATTACAATTTTCTTAAATTTGCTATATTTGTACTGTATATGATTCATGCTGATAAGTAAGGAATAATACTGAATGAAAATTTCCACAAAAAAAGAAAAGAAAAGACAATCAACGTTTCCTACGTATGCCATGTACGTACGTAGGAAAGAGAATTACATTTGGTGGGTGCCAATGTTAGCTGTTTCCCTTAATGGAGAATTAACAGAGATTCTTATTCCAAAAATGTGTGGACCAACAAAATAGCTATACCATCAAGTTATTGCGCTAATAATTAAGAGATTAAAAGTTAAAGTTAAAGTTAAAGCTAAAGAAGCTCAAGCTCTCTCTCCCCCCCAAGCCCCAGCCTTTAGATTCCCTTCATCCATCGGCTTAAGTTGCTTATAAATACCCACAATGGAGCTGATAAGGTAGAGAAGCAAGTGCCTTTGAAAAGTAAATTGCAGCTGCTCTGTTATATAGAGACATGGAAGACCGCAATTCAGCTTGTTGCCAAAAGAATTCTAAGATTGAAGACATTTCCCAGAATGAAACTAAGCCTAAACGCTCAACAGGTCTTGCTTTTTTTTTATTTAATTTTCTATATTTTCTTTCTTATTTCTTTCAATTTTTCTTTTTCATTTTGGGGGGTTTAATTATTAACTGATGAAAAATTAATTTTCCAGCAGGTGGGAGGAAGACAAATTGTTGTCCATGTGTAACTACAAGAAAGAAAGGGGAAGGAGGCTTCATGAATATGTTGTGAGTTCAACTTTTCTTCTTCACTTTCTTTCATATATATACTTTTTATGCCTTCCCATTAATTGAAAATGTCAAAATTTCCATTTCGATGCTCAAACACATGTTTTTGGGTTTTTTTTTGTAATCATTATATAAAACTGTATAATCAAAGGTTTGTATATGTATATCTCTTTTTAATGATTTCCCTTTTTTTGACTTATTTAATTTGCTCTATATATTTTTTTACTGATTAATAAAATTAATTACTTCATTATTGATCAGATGCCATGCTCTGGGCTGCTGTGGACTCCTTTCAGCTTGCTATGAACCTCGAACTTCTAAATAAGACCAAGGGGCAAAGGCTATAGAAACTTGGAGGAAGACGAAAATATTTGTTGTGTTGGCATTTAAAGATGTGATGAAATTGGCCAAAAAAAATAAATTTGGTGTAAGAAAAGGCAGTTCCAAATTTTATGTCTATTATTTCTTTAATTAACAAATGAGTGTAACAAGGGAGACTACTTGGCATCTACTTGAGATAATGTTATATTCTTGATTTGTATTGTGACTCTACTTTCATGGAATAAATAATATATTTATGGGACCTCAAAATCCTTTTTTTAAAGTTCAATTAAGGGATTGCTATTAGAATTTTAGTTTAATTGAAAGCCCAACATTACAATATTGGTTCAATTAAGGACATGCTTCAATAGGTCCTTAATTGAATTAAAATTGTAACATTGAACCATGAATCGACTAATTAGAATATTGAACCCTAAATTGAGAAGAACTTGTAAACGTTGGACCTTGCACCTATCTAAAATAGACAAGCTAGTATCGTCATGTCAATACCTCCATCTAAGTTTCAATTAATGTTAGATAGATTAAACGAATCCTCAGGTTTTACCCGATTTTAGTAAGTTTATAAATAAGTGTTTAAGGTTTTCATTAATTTTAATGGGGCTTATTAAGCAAATTATTAAAAATTTTCACTAAAACATATATATTTTGGCATTTAACTAAAATTTCAAAGTTGAGTGAGCCCATGCATAGAGCTCCGCCCTCTGGAATTGATGAAGGGGGAAAAAAGGTATTCTGAAAGTGAAGGATAAACGAAGCTTGCATGGCAATATTTTATTGAAACCCATCTTTTCTAAGACAAAATCTTTCACTTGGAAAGGAGAAGAAGAAAGTGGGTTTTGATATGGCACATAAGTACATATATATTCTTCTACAAAAACTGTTGGCTTTTATGATAAAGGAAGAACTTAGTATTTGGGAACTTCTTTAAACTTTTGAAAGATTGGTGTGGATAATTGGATATATTAGAAAAAGAGTCGTACTAGAAAATGGAAAAAAAAAAAAAAAGAGGTATGAATGCAGAAACAAAATACTATATATTGCAAAAACAAAAGGGTAGACATTATTTGTAAAGTTGGCCCAAATCTGGTTTGTTTTTGCTTTAAACTCACCCTTAGAAATACTCTATAAATAACAAAAACAAACAACTCATTATTTATTTCTTTCAATTTTTCTTTGTTTTTAATTGCCCTTCGATGGGTTTTAGGAATCTTTTGATTGGGCTTCAAATGGTTTGCCTAAATATTAATTTAGTTGGGCCTGGAATGGGCTATTAGTAATGACTGCAGAGTGTACCATTTAGTAGTTGGTGTTTCTTTTTCTTTGTAGGTCAGTACGTTTTTTTATTAAATTTAATCATTAGTCACTTAATTTTGAAAATTTTCTTACTTTGATCACTGAAGTTTAATTTGATCCAATTAGATCACTAAAATTTGATAAGTATATCAAATTTAATCACTCTAACATTTTTCATCTAATCAATTAATAGAAAAATGATGTGACAACCATGTCATTTACTATGTAAGTTATCACGTCACTCAAAATCTACATCAACTTTTTATTTTCCTCTTCTTAGCAATTTAATTCATTTTATGCTCATATTTTCTTTGTTAAATTAGAAGAGTTAAGAGGAGGAAGGAAAAAAATTGAATAATTATTCTAGGTGATGTGATAAGTTACATGGTAGATGACACGACAGCCACTTCATTTTTTTCATTAATTTATTGAATGAAAAATGTTAGAGTGATTGGATTTGATATACTTATTAAACTTTAATGATTTAATTGAGACAAATTAAACTTCAGTTATTAAAATGAGAAATCTATCGAAGTTGAGTAATCAATGATGAAATTTACTCAAAAAATTAAAGAGAATTAAGGGGAATTATCTATGGTTTACTCTTTAGGAATTATAAGTTTTTTTTTTTTAAGGATTACTTATTTTGAGAGAAAACTTAACTTAGTTAGACTAATTGTAAGGGATCTCCACCATAAATAAGAAGTCTCCCCACACACTTGCGCAACATATACAAATCTTTTACAACTTATCAACTTCTCTTAATGCCTTAACCGATTTAACACTAGAAGAGTAATTTATTAACGTTTTCAAGTCAAATAATGGGTCAAACAAAGAGGATTCTGACGAGGAGAAAAGCATCAGAGCCAAATCTTCCATCCGAAACCTACAAACGCCTTCGTAATGAGTTGGTCGCGGAGATACTTGCAAGGAAACCAGACCAATATTCCATGGTTCGCTACCTTCCCCACGATTTGATTATCGAAATCCTGTTGAGGCTACCAGCAAAATCCGTAGCAAGGTTCCGATGTGTTTCCAAGCGTTGGAACTCTTCTTCGATGCACCCTGGATTCACCACCGACCGGGCCATTCAAGCCAAAGAGAATATCAATAAACACAGAATTGTTTTCGTCATCTGCGCCAGCTCTAGAATTAATAACAGGCAAGTCAGGAAACCCAGAAATTAGCTATTAATGTATAACCAAAACTTGAGCATTTTATTTCTTTGTTTCTCCAATCTGCAGCAAGTTAAGAATCAAGTTGAGCACTGTAATTTGTTCCTTTTGAGCTCATTTGATCAATTTCTAACAAAAAGTAAATGGAAAAATTATTGGTGTCATTGGCATTGTTTTCAAAATGGCTAAATACCCAAGTTGGCCCCTAAATTATATATTTTTTGATATATTGGCCCCTAAACTTTTATTTGGAATAATTGACCCTTCAAACTATTATGTTGGGATAATTACCCCCTTAAACTATTATTTTGGGACAATTAACCCCCCAAAATTATTATTTTGGGACAATTAAACCCTCAAAATTATTATTTAGGGACAAAGTAGCCCTTAATTCAATAGAAATTTCTTTTGAAAATAAAGTTTGAGGGGTTAATTGTCCCAAAATGAAAGTTGGAGGGCTTAATTGTCCCAAATAAAAGTTTAGGGGCCAATTTGTCCATTTTGATATAATTTGAGGGTCAATTTAGATATTTAGCCTTTTCAAAATTAAATAAATTGAAGACAATTGATCAGTCTTGTCGAAACGTCCAAAGGGTTGTCCGACGGAAAATTTGGCGAATGAAAAAAGGATTTGAGAATTTCAAAAATAAGAAAAAGAGTCGCCACTAACCACTTGATTTAGGTAGGTTAGCCACCTATTTTGACTCCGTTTGACCAAACATAATCTAGAAAGATTACCTTAGGTCAAACAAATGTTGGTCTACGAAAACAAGTTTTGAGTTCGGGAGTCGGTTACGCTCGAGGAAGGATTAGCACCCCCAAAACGCCCGAAAATCGGTACCATAAAGTCTTTTGAAAATCAATTTTAGGGTTAATGACAAAATGCTTTCAACATAAAAAAAAATTGTAATTAAAAAAATCTGAATGTCGGAGTATAACTCCTTTTGATGTGGGTTAATCCACCCTTAAAGAAAATTCGGTTTAATGAGATCCGTATTGAAATTTGGTTAGAAAATTCCCAATGTAGAATAACCGAGTTGAGAACTTCCAAAAATAAAATTTGAAAATCAAAATGTTAAAACAAGTAATTTTTCAAAGATAAATTTTGATTTAAAGAAAAATAAGGGTTTTAAAAAAAGATGGGTTTAAATTTAGAAAGACTTCAATTGTTAAGGACTAAATTGAAATCTTTCGAAAATATTTTTTGATTTTTGAAATTAATGTCGGAATAATCAAATTCCTTTTATTGATGATAAATTGTGATTAAAAAGCAAAATTCTAAAAAGAGTTTAATTTTAATTGGAAGGATTCCAATGTAGGGACCTAATTGAAATTTTTTCAAAACATTTTTGATTTTTTTTTAAATAATGTCGGAATAATTAAATTCCTTTTATTTTTGGATCTCATGTTTAAAACCTTGATTAAAGAAATTAACCAAAGTTTAGTTTTTTAAAAAGAAAACCTCAACTATTGATTAAGTTTGAGATTTTCCTAAAAAGCCATTTTTAGGTTTTAAAAATTATGTCGGAATTCGAATTCATTTTGCTGATAAAAGGAAAGTTTGAAAGAAAACATTTTTTTTGGGTTTTCTGGAAAAATGAAATTTATAAAAAAAACTTTTGAAAATTTAAGGATATCATAAATATGATATGCAAACAATCTTTTAAAAGAATGGATAAAATCATTTTTTACTTTTCAAAATAGACGGAAATCTATATTGAAGCCTTCCGAGGCCTGATCGGAATCCCGATAAGGTTATCTCGAAAAACCCTCACCTCAGAGAACCATTGAAGTCCTCGTAATCACGAGGTCCCCTCTGATCCCCTATCATCGGGATTTCCAATGCACGTGATTTTTTTTTGAAAACGATGCACTAATTTCTAGATGTATGAAATGATGGGATAAAATAAACTAAGGACATGGGTTAGCACAAAAATGTATGAAGTATATGTTAAACGAATAATTAAATGTGCATGAACTTAATTTCTAAAATGACATAAATGATGTAAATGGGCCTAGGTTAAATGGCATATTAAAATGTTAATGGACCTAAAACAAAAATGCAAATGGACTTGATCCTAAAAATGCAAATGGGCCTAGTTACTATATGATATAAATCAAATGAAATGGGCCTAAACTAAAAATGTGAATGGGTCTGATTCTAAAATGTAAATGGGCCTAGTTACTATATGGTATAAATTAAATGACATGGACCTAGACTTAAAATGCAACCGGGCTTAATTTACTAAATGACATATAATAATAAAATGAGTCTAGTCCTAAAAAAGCAAATGGGTCTAATATTTAAAATGTAAATGGGATTAAAATTACTGAATGACATAAAAATATGTAAAATAACCTACAAATACTAAATGACATGAAAATATTAAGGATTACCTAAATTACTAAAATGTAAATGGGTCTAAATTGAAATGACCTAATTTTTTTTTAAAAAAAAATGATGCTTGCATGGACCTAAATTAAAATGAGACGAATTAAATAAGCATGACCTAAACTAGAATGTCCTAAAGTAAATTGCATGGATAAAATTGAGACAAATTAAATATACATGGGATTAAATTAAGATGGCATAATTTAAGTATGTATGGACCTAATGTTAAGATGATCTAAATTAAATATGCATGTAGCTAAATTGAAATGGGACAAATTAAATGTGCATGAAGCTAAAGCTAAATGAGAGTGATATAAATTAAATATGCATGGAACTAGATTAAAACGATACAAGTTAAATATGCATAGACCTAAATTAACATGAGACAAATTAAATATATATGACCTAAGTTAGAATGATATGGATCCAAATTAAATATATATGAATCTAGATTAAAATTATACAAACTAAATATACATGGATAATGATACAAATTAAATGTGCATTTACTTAAATTAAATATGTATGAATTTAAATTAAAGTGACATAAATTAAATCTAAATGGACTAATGAAGCATAATTTTTCCTTTTGGTTCTTTTTTATTATTATTATTTTCTTTCTTCTTCTTTCTAATCTAAAGACCTTTATTAAATATATAGGTGAGTGAGTGAAACGTGGCATGAACAATGCAATAGTTGACTAAATGCCATGAAAAAGCGTAGCATGGTATAATTAAAGCAATAATGAAAAGAAAAGAATCAGCCAAATCATTATGCATATTGCACAAATTCAAAAAGACAAAAGAAAGTGAAGCTGCGTTGGAAAATATACCAAAAATTTGGAAAGGAAATTTCTGCGATTGGATCAGGCTATCCACGGGATGGGACGCGGACCAAGAACGGGTTAAGGGTTGGCACGCGGGTCGTCGATGCGGGTCGGTGCAACACGCGGGTCGCGAGCTGGAGAGCGAGCATGCGCGGGCTGGAGCGCGGGCATGCGCGGGCTGAGGGGTTTTTAATGAGGGTGAAAGGTCTGTTTTGCCCTCTGTAGTATAAAAACTAATTTTTCAGTTCTTTTACAACCTTTTAGCCATTTTTGCTCTTCAATTTCTCTCTCTATCCGAGATTTTCCTTCTCTCTCTCTCTACAAACACAAATTCACCCAGAAATTCAAACCTCAAATAGATCAAACCAGCCTTCAAACCCAGAAAATTTATGAACTTCGAAGAACACCAAGAACAATTTTTCCAGATTTTGTCTTCTGAACCATGAAATTAAATACAATCTTCCTATACCAACTCCTTTCAAATCACTGAACACAAAATCATACACCGATTTACCAAACTCCAAACCAAAAACCCTAGATCTAGCTTTCAAATTTAAAAAAAAACTTTAAATCCGAGCTTTTTTTTTATTTCAGTGATCCTTACACGGAATTCAAGCCTAAAACTCACCAATTACTAGCCTATAACAAGCTCGAAATCCCTCCAAGTTGTTTTCTATTTTTTGTTTTTTGTTTTTTTTTTTTTGAAACAAAAACTCCAAGCCTCAAAAAAACTAATCAGAAATCTCAAAAATGTGTCTCTTTTTAGAGCTCCTCCTTTTTTTTCCGAATTCTCCTCCTTTTTTTAAGTGTTCTTGGGTTTTTAAGGCTGAATGGAATGTCACTGATTATTATTATTATTGTTTTTTTTCATGATTGAAGATGGGCTGACAGATGATTGAAGATGGGTTGGCAGATGATTGAAGATGGGTTGGAATAATAATTTGAGACAAAGGAAGATGGGATGAAATAATGATTGATTTTTTTTTTAATAATAAAAATAATAAAAATAATATGGTGTCTACAGTTGCCCCTCTTGGAGCGTTTTCTAAGAACCTTGAAGTTTACTTCAAGATAATTAGGAAATGGTCCAAGACGTAGACACCATGTGTTTTAGAACTTTTCAAAAGCCAAAAATTGGTCTCCAAACGAGTCAAATGCCATTAATTGGTCTTTAAATGAAACGAGAGCTGTGACTCGGTCTTTTAAATGAAACAGGTGCCGTGATTCGGTCACTAATTACAACGAGAGCCGTGATTCGGTCTTTTAAATGAAACAGGTGCCGTGATTCGGTCACTAATTACAACGAGAGCCGTGATTCGGTCTTTTAAATGAAACAGGTGCCGTGATTCGGTCACTAATTACAACGAGAGCCGTGATTCGGTCTCCCATTAAACTAACTGAACTTCGAGAACCTACATTAGGTCTCAGAATGAAATAAGAGCCATGAATTGGTCACTAAAATGGGACAAGTGCCGTGATTCGGTCACTAATTACAACGAGAGCCGTGATTCGGTCTCCCAATGAAATAAATGAATCGTGAGAACATAAACTAGGTTTCAAAATGGAACAAGAGCCATGAATAGGTCTCTTAAATGAAAAAATACCGTGATTTGGTCACTAAATGCAACGAGAGCCGTGATTCGGTCTCCCAATGAACTAAATAGACTGTGAGAACCTAAACTAGGTCTCAAAATGAAACAAGAGCCATGATTAGGTCTCTTAGATGAAAAAGTGCCGTGATTCGGTCACTCAATGCAACGAGAGCCGTGATTCGGTCTCCCAATGAACTAAATAGACTGTGAGAACCTAAACTAGGTCTCAAAATGAAACAAGAGCCATGATTAGGTCTCTTAGATGAAAAAGTGCCGTGATTCGGTCACTCAATGCAACGAGAGCCGTGATTCGGTCTCCCGATAAATTAATCATACCTTGGCGTCCAATAGAATCAAGAGCCAAAACTTGGTTTCCAACTGAATAAGGCGAATCTCAAAACCTTAGCTAGGCCTCAAAAATGAATTGAATGTCATACCTTGGTTGCTTAAAGAAAAAATAAGAGTCGTAACCTGGTTTTTTTTTTTTTTTCGATGAACAATCATAGTTGCTGGATTCTTGGAAAAGGATACTTCCATCTTGATCTGGAGTTGATGTATCCAATACCTGACAAGTTTTTTTGAAGATCTGATGCTCTAAAATGATGCAATGATCATGTCATGATGCATGCAATGCCCAATGCTTGATTTGCAATGACAAATTTAGTATCTTTTTGTACAAAGCCTGATTCTTGTTTGTAATAACATGGAAACCTCTTGCTCAATCTCGATCTTCTTGCTCATTCATTCTGATTAACAATTTCAAACTGTATCAGTATTCTTCCAATTCAAATTGCTCATTTCCATTATTTTTGCACATTCCAGACGATTTGCCGTAAACGACTTTAGTTGAAATTCTGTCTTTTAAACCAAACCTATGCCTTTGAAAATTAAATGAGCATTTTCATACTTGTATGGTTTCTCGCATGTTTATTCACATTTTGAAATTCATGACAAAATTTAATACAAGTGACAAACCCGTTAACAATAAGATTCATCGTATTATTAAGAAAAGAATCAAAGAGATAAAACAACTTGATTCAGTTTTTGCATTTCAGAACAAGATTCATACAAATGAAAGGAATTTAAACTTCAATTCGCATTCAAAAGTAGGTTCATACAAACGAGAGAGCTAGTTCATTGATTCGATACAAGAAAAATGATAAGAGGTACTTCCCAACAATGAATACTCGGAAATATGTGCGAACGAAACCTGAGTTCTTCATTTGATTAATTGATGATACCAATGAACTTGACAACTTAGTCTATTGAGTGATCTGATCTGCCCCAATTAGACCCACTGAATTTGATCTTGCTTCATTCAATAGCTGTGCTTATGCCCCCCCCTTTTTTTTTCTTGCTTGAGCCGCCTTTTCAGGTTTTCAACTTAAGCAACCCCTCAATTGATCCAAACTGCCCTTTCAGGTTTTCAACTTGGATCTCTCTTTTTCTTTTTCTTTTTCATCATTTTTCGTTCTTTTCATTTTTCCCCTTTTTATTTTTTCATTTTTTCATCATTTTTTTTATTTTCATTTCATTTTTTTTCATTCATTTTTTTTTACTTCAGGCATAGTATTTCTTTATGGCATCAGCATTGATAAGACTGGAGAATTCTTTCCCATCCATCTCTTGTAATATTAAAGCTCCACCAGAAAAGACCTTCTTGACAACATATGGGCCTTCCCAATTCGGTGCCCACTTGCCCCGAGAGTCGCGTTGATTTGGGAGTATTTTCTTTAACACCAACTCCCCTTCTTTGAATTGCCTCGGCTTCACTTTCTTATCATAAGCTCTCATCATTCTCTTCTGGTATAACTGACCATGACAAAGTGCGGCAAGGCGCTTCTCATCGATCAAATTCAACTGATCATGTCGTTCTTGGATCCAATCAGCTTCATCCAAGTCCACTTCTCTGAGCACTCTGATGGATGGAATTTCCACCTCGATAGGCACCACTGCTTCTGTCCCATATACCAATGAAAACGGAGTTGCCCCAGTAGATGTTCGGATTGCAGTTCGGTAAGCAAGAAGAGCAAATGGCAACTTCTCATGCCAATCTTTATAAGTTTCAGTCATCTTTGCTACGATTTTCTTGATATTCTTGTTAGCTGCTTCCACCGCCCCATTCATCCTTGGCCGATATGGTGTGGAGTTGCTATGAATGATCTTGAACCGAGAACATAGTGATTCTATCATTTTACTATTCAAATTCTGAGCATTATCGGAAATGATTCTCTCCGGAAGGCCATATCTACAGATGATCTCCTTCTTCAAAAACTTAGCAACTACAGATTGTGTAACACTGGCATATGAGGTTGCTTCAACCCATTTGGTGAAATAATCAATCATAACAAAGATGTATTGATGACCATTTGAAGCTTTCGGAGTAATTGGGCCGATAACATCCATTCCCCACATAGAGAAAGGCCAAGTAGACGCCATAACATGTAGCGGATTTGGTGGAACATGAATCTGATCCGCATAAATCTGACATTTATGACATTTCCTTGTGTATTTGATGCAATCCGATTCCATGGTTAACCAGTAATGGCCGGATCTCATAATCTGTCTAGCCAATTTGTGTCCACTAGCATGAGTTCCACAGACTCCTTCATGCACTTCACTCATAATCATTTGAGCTTCTTTAGCTGCCACACACCTTAACAAGACTTGATCACGGGTTTTCTTGTACAAAATTTCCCCATCCAAGTAAAAGTTCATCGACAATCGCCGAATAATCTTCTTATCATTCTCTGATGCATGATCAGGATATTTTTGGTGCTTTAGGAACTGTACAACATCATGGTACCAAGGTTTGCCATCTTCTTCTTCCTCAACATTCATGCAATGTGCCGGTTCACCTCTCAACTCGATCTTGATCGACGGAATCTCTGTGTCTGAATCAACTTTGAACATGGAGGCCAATGTGGCCAAGGCATCAGCAACTTGATTCTCTTCTCGAGGTAAATGATGAAAAGAGATCTCCTTGAAGTTCTTTACAAGATCTTTGATGTAGTCATGATAAAGGACTAACTTTGAATCTCTTGTCTCCCATTCTCCCTTCAACTGATAAATCACAAGTGCAGAATCACCATACACCTTCAAATTTTTAATTTTTCTTTCTATGGCCATCTGAATACCGAGAACACATGCTTCATATTCTGCCATATTGTTTGTGCACCTGAAATCCAACCTTGCAGTGGCTGGGAAATAGTTGCCTTCTGGGGATGTCAGTACTGCCCCAATGCCATGTCCAATTGCGTTTGAAGCTCCGTCAAAATACATTGTCCACGTTTCATCATCATCTAATTCTCCATCAACATGAGATATTGCCATCAAATCTTCATCAGGAAAGTCAAACTCCATAGGCTCATAATCATCATTAGCCCTTTCTGCTAAGAACTCTGCGACAACACTTCCTTTGATGGCTTTTTGAGAAACATACTGAATATCATACTCGGACAACAATACTTGCCACCGAGCAATTCTTCCTGACAAGCCCGGTTTCTCAAATATGTATCTGATTGGGTCTAACTTTGCCACCAATAAGGTAGTATGGTATAACATGTACTGTCTTAGTCGGTGAGCGGCCCAAGCCAATGCACAGCACATCTTCTCCAATGAGGAATACTTGGCTTCATATTCAGTGAACTTCTTACTCAAATAGTACATTGCATGCTCTTTCTTTCCAGTCTCATCTTGTTGCCCCAATACACATCCCATGGAATTTTCAAACACTGTGAGATATAAGATCAAAGGTCTTCCGGGTACTGGAGGTACCAACACTGGAGGATTTGTGAGATATTCCTTGATCTTTTCAAAAGCTACTTGACAGTCATCATCCCATTCACCTGGATCTCGCTTTTTAAGCAATTTGAAAATTGGATCACATTTAGCAGTCAATTGCGATATAAACCTGGCAATGTAATTCAATCTCCCAAGGAAACCTCTAACTTCTTTCGGGGTTTTAGGTGGTGATAAATTCTGGATAGCTTTGATCTTATCTGGGTCTACCTCAATCCCCTTTTCACTAACTACAAAACCCAATAGCTTTCCGGAGGTCACCCCAAAAGTGCACTTGGCTGGATTCAATCTGAGTTTGTACTTCCTCAGTCTTTTGAATAACTTCTGTAAATTGACAATATGTTCTTCCGTAGTCCGAGCTTTAGCAATCATATCATCCACATACACTTCAATCTCTCTGTGCATCATATCATGGAACAAAGTCACCATAGCTCGCTGATAGGTAGCACCGGCATTCTTCAAACCAAAAGACATCACTTTGTAGTTAAAAGTTCCCCACACGGTGATGAAGGTTGTTTTCTCTTTATCTTCTGGTGCCATCTTGATCTGATTATATCCCGAGAAACCATCCATGAATGAGAATATGGAATAACGGGCAGTATTGTCAACTAGGGTATCAATGTGAGGCAAGGGAAAATTATCTTTGGGACTGGCTCGGTTGAGATCTCTGTAGTCTACACACATTCGAACCTTCCCATCTTTCTTCGGTACCGGAACTATATTGGCTACCCACTCCGGGTACTTTGCAACTTCAAGAAAACCTGCCTCTAACTGCTTCATTACTTCTTCCCTTATCTTCAATAACACCTCCGGTTTCATCCGTCTTAACTTTTGTTGAACTGGCTTGCATTCTGGCTTAATCGGCAGCTTATGAACTACAATTTCTGGATCTAATCCCGGCATATCTTGATAAGACCATGCAAAGACATCTGAATACTCTTTCAACAAATCAACTAACTTTTGTCTTTCAGTTTCTGATAAAGTGGTGCCTATCTTCACTTCTCTTCTGTCTTCTTTTGTGCCCAGATTTATCAACTCTGTAGTTTCTTTATGGGGCACTATCTGTCTCTCTTCTTGCTCAACTAACCTCAACAAGTCTTGAGGCAGATCAGAATCATCAATATCGTCGTTATCAACCTCATCAATATCAATCAACTTATCAAAGTTGACCTCAGGTCCACTGTTTGTGCTATCTTCGCATTCATTGTCGGTGGACCTGCAAAGGGCAATTTGGAATGGATATATACAGAGTAATAGAATAGGAATGTGTGGTAAAAGAACAGAGATGAATTAAAAGTCTGGAGAAGAAAATTTGAGAATCAATAGAAGAAAACATAATGAATATATATATCTTATTGTGTCAAAAGTCAGCACATGCATCAATTCATCATTCAAGTTCAAATTATGTATAAACAAGAAAGAAAACCTTAACAAATTATGAAAATACTCATCAACACTCTTAGGCATAAGCGTTGATTTAATAAACAAGAGTCTCAGCTAATTACATTTGTTCAGGAGACGGAAACAAAGCAGGCATCTCAACAACAGACCAATTGTCTAATTCAGTGTCCATTTCAGCCATATAGATTAACCCATCTAGCTGATCTGAGACCTCATCATCAACAGCACAAATGACCAGATTCTGCAATCCTGACTGAACAAACTGGACTGAAATTGGTGCTTGCCCATACTGATTAAAGTTGACCCAACCAGCTGATACAAAGGTTTGTCTGATCGGTGGGAACTTCAATCCTTCGTCCACGCACACCCCATCCATCTTAGCCAACCTCCGGGCTTTCTTCTTCTCCTTCATCTGTTGTTTGTCTCTCCATGATGGTTTGAAACCAAGGCCAAAAGTATTATCTTGGTGAGGCCAGTCTATCAATTTGGGATTTCCTTGCAGATTCTTTCCCAAACCTTTTCCATCCGACCAACCCAATTCCCGCATCTGTCTCTTCTGACTAGTCAAGCCTTCAGAACTTTGGCTTGCACTCTTTTCCGACATGATCTCCGCAATTTCAAAAGATTGAAAAGAGCAGTCCAAAGCTTCTTCAGCAGCTTCAATGTAAGGGGAGTCCGAAGATTGCGTCACCATGATATCCTCTTCTCCTCTAACTGTCACTATTGTCCTTTCCACTCGAAACTTTACTTTTTGATGCAGGGTTGATGGAACTGCCCCAGCCAAATGTAACCATGGCCGACCAAGGAGACAAGTGTAAGATGGGTTGATATCCATCACTTGGAAAACCAACTCAAATGTAACCGGACCAACCTGGAAGGGTATCTCTATGGTTCCATACACTTCCCTTCGAGTTCCATCGAAAGCTCTGACTATGAGGTTACTCGACTGTATGTAGGACAGGTCCACCGGTAACTTCTGTAAAGATCTGAGAGGCATGATATTCAATGCTGAACCATTGTCGATCAAGACCCTCGCCATTGTGTAGCCCTTGCATCTGGCAGTAATGTGAAGTGCCTTGGGAATTCCTCTCATCCCCATAGGTATCTCATCATCCGTGAATGTGATGTAATTAGCTGCACCAATACTTCCAACTATATGGTCCATATCAACAACAGAAATATTTTTGGACACGTAAGACTGACTCAGGGCCTTCAGTAATGATTCTCTGTGGGACTCAGAGCTCAACAGTAGTGCAAGTAAGGAAATACGAGCTGGCGTTTTATTCAATTGATCAACCACGCTGTATTCACTTTGTTTAATGATCCTAAGGAACTCTTCGGGTTCATTAACAAAAGCACCATTGGTAACCTCTTTCTCTGATATCATGTCTTGAACATTCATGGGCTCATTATTGATCTTAGCCTTCCTTTTGGAAGATTCACCATTTTCAGGGCAATAAACTCTACCACTTCGGGTAATTACACCAACATCAGACACTGGGGGAAATCCTGACTCCTTAACTCCTTCGATTGTAGAAAAACTACATTCATACTTCCAGGGGACTTGGTGATCGTTTTTATACTCAAATGGTTGAGGAGGATTCACAACCACTGGCGTTGTTGGTTTTGGTGTATCATAGCAGATCACAAAAGGCTTAGGTGCTCCCATGGCTTTAGGAACAAATGGTTTTTGTGCTGGAGGTGCATCATAGTAAACTACAAAAGGCTTTGGCTTGGGTGGCTCATCAAAGTACACCACAAATGGTTTCTGTACTCCCTCTTCATCTCCTACCATATTTACGGACCCATCAATCCGTTCTGTATAAAACTGAATTAGGGATTGATCCATCATCCTTTGCACCAATTCACGAAAAGACTTACAATTTGGCACATCATGACCCACTTTACCACAATACCGACAACCGTCATCTTTTTTCTCACACTGAATCATTTGTGCCTTCTTCAATGCTTTAAAAACTGTAGCCATTGAAGTTTGCACCTCATTCACAGATCTCTTCACATGTTCACCATTACCAACCATATTTACTGCTGCCCCCCCATGATTCGGTAAAGGATTCTGCCCAACATTAGGTTGGGTATTCTGAGAGAAACTCAACCTTCCTCCTTTTACCAAATCCTGTACTTTAAGTTTTAGCACATAGCAATCTTCAGTTGAATGACCAGCTGCCCCGTGATGATAGTCACAATGTTCATTTGGTTTAAACCAGTCTGGGTATGGTGGTGTATAAGTTTTGGTCAAGCGTGGTTTTTCAATCAGCTTTTGTTGTAAAAGTTGTGGGAGCAAAGCAGTATAAGTGTATGGGATGGGATCAATTCTGGTATAAGTTCGAGCAGACCTTGGATTGGTTCCGGCATTTATGGTGGTGTTTGGTCTGGGCATGAAAATTTGTGCGGTAGGATGGAAAGTTGATCCGGAAGCAATGTAATTGGCGGCTGGTGGTTGATATGAGACAGCGGGTTGGTATGAAGTGGGTGATTGGTATGGAGCATGTGACTAGTATGGAGTAGGTGGTTGGTATGCACCTCGAGGCCTATAAGAACATGAGCGCCAGTTGTGTGAGGGCCTTTGATTGGGGTAGTGGTAATTTTGATGCTGATGTGTATACGGGTATGAATAGCTATCAGTAGCATGGACCTCCCCTTCCTTCTTCTTGGGATTATGCACCCTTTTCCCTCTAGATAAGTCTCCACCATCTATCTTTCCACTCTTGATTGCCTTTTCCAAGCACTCTCCGGCAACCACAATATCGGCAAACGAACCGGAAATGCTAGTAACAAGCCGGTCATATAGTGGTCCTTTCAGAGTTTCAATGAAGGTATAGTTTGACTCCCTTTCTGTCAGTGGCGGGTCAACCTGAGCAGCCACGTCTCTCCACCGTTGAGCATACTCCTTAAAGGACTCATTAGACTTCTTTTCCATGGTTTGAAGGGTCAATCGATCAGGAGCTAGATCTGTCATATGTTTATACTGGGCAATAAAGGCCTTTACCAAGTCTGACCATGACTGAACCTTAACCCGATCAAGTTGGTTGTACCACCTCAAAGCTGCCCCATAAAGACTATCTTGGAAGAAATGAATCAAGAGCTTGTCATCATAAGCATAAGCGGCCATTTTCCTTACATAACTGGTGAGATGTTCTTGAGGGCACCTGGTCCCATTGTACTTTTCAAAATCGGGGACTTTGAATTTAGGAGGAATCACAATGCCGGGAACCAGAGTAATGTCGACTGCATTCATGGCTCGATAATGCTGCGCGCCTTCCACTGCTTTCAGTCTTTCCTCCAACATACTCAACATCTTGATATCAACAGCTGCTTCTTTCAAACTTTCCGAATCAAGTACTACCGGGTTTGCTGAAGTTGTGCCAACATTAGTGGTTGGGACATGGGTAGGTTGAGTAGTTTGAGTAGGTAGGGTGGTGTAGACGAAACCACTAGCATTCGCACCAGTAGGTGGTTGAGGTGGGTAAGGATATGTCCCATGTGGCGGTGGAGATGAGTACTGATTTTGAGCATCCATTGGTGGAACCGGTATATGGAGTGTTGGAGGACCCTGGCGGGTCGTATCAGGAGTGTAACCCGGAGCATGAATTGGTGTCCCAGTATGAACAGGTGTATTCTCTCTGACCATCATACTCAACTCATTGATCTTTTCCATAGCCTCATTCAGCTTGTTTGTCAGATCCTCATTAGTCCGTTTCAGATTTTCCATCTCTGTATTCTGTTCTGCCATTTTTCGTGCTTGTAATCTAGTGTAGTATCGGGGAGCTTGAGATGCTATCTTGAAACCTTTAGTTATTACAAACATGGATCAGGATATTTTATTATGGAAAATAATGAGGTGATGATGCAACAAATGATTAATGCATGTAATGATAACAATCTATTCGTAACAATTAAACCATAAAACAAAATTGACCATTAGACGAGGCTATCATCCATCATCCCTAAATATTATCCTGCTCCTTCTGACTTTGTCCACTGGCCATGATCAATTTCCCTTTATATTTTTTTCTGTTTTTTTTTTTTTTGAATGAAACCTTAAAATAAAACGCAGAAAATGGGAAAGAAAAAGAATAACCAATCAATATGATCAATATTCAATTAAATGGATATATGCTACGAAACAAGAGCATGCATATTCATGAATAATTCAAATGGTGTATTCACAATGAGGCCCATCCATAACAAATTCACCACAAAGATATCTGATCATTTCAAAAGCGGGAAAAGAAAGCTCAATATCCATAAGATCATCATCTCAACTAAGCAAAATAGAAATCCATGCCTTAATGTTCCAAATTCACTCATAACCCAATTTCCTATTCTCTTGGCTCTCCTTGGAGTTGTCCCAGCTGCAGCCTTGCTTCAACACACTCCTTTTCGGCACAGGTCAATTTGATCTTGAGTTCCTCAACTTGTCGCACCAAATCCTTCTCCGTCCGTGTCTGGACATCTTTTGCCTTTTTCAAGGCGTCTCTCTCGTTTTGAACCAAACGGTACTGTGTGAGGGCTGTCCTCCAATCTTGGGTGCAATCCAAGAGCAACTTCCTTCTTTTCACAGATTCCTTACTGACCTTTTCTGATTCGGCCCTCCATCCTTTGACTTCAAACCTCAACCGGCCACTGATAGTATGTTCACTCCTCCAGTCACGTATCCAATTCTTTATCTTCAGCTTGCTCTTTGACAGCTTTTCTTGCAACCGACGATTATCCAATTTGAGCTGCTGACACTGTTGAGTCAATTCAGTTATCTCATCTCCTTCTCTCAACCTTCGATTCTCAATCTTTAACCTGTCGAACTCGTCCACTGGCTCATCAACTGTTCGGTAGGTTTTTTCTAGCACCGGTGGGCTCTTCACATTTTTTAGCCTGTTGCTGTGCCATTCTGGATACTCAGGTATGACATCTTCAGTGTATATAGCATGACTCATCTTATGAGCTCCTTTGTAGTCATTTCCATGCTTTGCCGCTTCTTTGAATTGTCCTTCAGTCTTATGAAGAAAGTCTACAGAGTCAAGGTCATGAGTAAGCGGGATGAACTGTTTTGATCCCAGTTGTCTTCGGACCAACAGTGGAGAATAACTAATCGTTCCCCAAATGCCCACTAATGGAATCCAAGGAATTTCAACACTGATATAAGGAGTATCTTTCATCGGCATCCACCTCGCCTTCCACATGATCTGAGAATCTTTCAAATCCTTGAACCAATCAATCCATGCTCCTTCAGGTTGCTTTGGCGGCCATTTGTTCCTGTTGTACACCGCTATCGGCTCTCGGTCCCTCCGGAGAAAACATAATCCTTCCTTTTTGACAAATCCGAAGTGACTCTTAAACCAGACCGTAAGCATGTGAGCACTACCCTGAAACCTCCCATTCTGACTTCTACAGTAGTTCAAAGATCGGATGGTTTCTGCTAGGATGGCTACAGATGGATCAGCTCCATGTTTAACTTCTTTAAGGAAAGTTGCCACTGCCGGATGTACATACCCCACTGTTCTAGGAAAGATCACCAATCCATAAATTAACACAGCCAGAAGATCAGCTCCCGTCTTGTTGGTGATATTCAAATCTGCCAATTGTACGAGATATTTGGCCTCTATTTGTCCACCTTTCATGGAATCCCGGACGTCTTTTGTTTCGACATTTATGAACCTCGCCATGTCTCTAGGATGATCTTTCCTTGGCCAAAACGCCTTGTCATTCTTCACATTTCGCAACATGAGCAGATCTTGATATTCTTCCACAGTTGGAACCATGTCATGCTTACCAAACACGAAGCATCGGTATGAAGGGTCCCAAAAGTAAAGTGATGCTTTAAGCACCTCTTCTTCCACTGTCACATCCAATAATAAGGCTATGTCACCATATAATTCTCGGAAATATGCCCGACCGTGCGGTCCTAACTTTCCCCATAACTCCTTTAACTCAGATAAGTCATTTTGTGCGAGATCGCACTCAACCACCTCTGGCAACGTAGACTCAAAACCTTCTTGAAGACAATCTCCCCGGGCTTTTTGCTCTTGTAAATGCTGTGCTTGCACCAGATTTGGGTTGGTAGGATCAAAAATAACAGGCTCTTCCAGATCAACTTCCATATGAACGGCCTTTACCTCATCTTCTACTATCTCTCCCTCTTTCGCCATGATCAAATTCCTTTAATGATAACTTTGTTATGGATGAATCCGGCAAGAAATGCAAAATGGAATGTAACACGGAGAGAAAATAAAGAAAAAGCAAAACAAGACAAAAAGAAACGCGTCAGTATGAGGTTATGAAAGAAATAATGACAGATAACTAACAAGCGATAATATATACAATACTAAATGAAAGGAATTGACAAAGGTAGAAAGCGTTCCTCCATGTGTCCTAAAAAGGTTCTCTCGAAAGATGGTTTGGCTCTACCTAGGCTTGGTATCCTCATAAAGGTGCTACGTGCTGGCTCTGTGGTTCTAAGACACATGGGATCTCAAGTTATTCTTAAGGAACAAAATGAGGTGAGGCATTCCCCTAACTTTCCTAGAAAGGGTGATTACCGGAATCCCGGGCCTCAGTGCAAAAGGGTGAATCCGGAATCCCGGACTTTTGTGAGTTAACGTGGTGTGTGGGAGGAACAACAAACCTTTATCAACCACTTTCATTGTTGCCTAAATAAAGAGGGAACGAAGCATAGTCACTAACAAAGATTGAGCAAACGATCAGTCCAATTCAAACAATAACCATAAATAAAGCAAGTAAAAGAAACGGAAAGCAAGCATGATTCACACTCACAAATATGCACACCAAGATATAATGAATAAAATGTAAAAATGAAAATAATGAAAGGATGTAAATGCATCATGCAATTCGAAAAAGTTTTTTTTTTATTTTTTTTATTTTTTCATTTTTTTTTTTGAAAAATGGATGCAATAAATGACATGAGGTGCAATGCAATGCATGATGTTGTGTAAACATTTATTATTAACCCCAAAATAGAACAAGACTTTGAAAATTGGCTTGACTCTTAAGTTGTCCCCAGTGGAGTCGCCAATCTGTCGAAACGTCCAAAGGGTTGTCCGACGGGAAATTTGGCGAATGAAAAAAGGATTTGAGAATTTCAAAAATAAGAAAAAGAGTCGCCACTAACCACTTGATTTAGGTAGGTTAGCCACCTATTTTGACTCCGTTTGACCAAACATAATCTAGAAAGATTACCTTAGGTCAAACAAATGTTGGTCTACGAAAACAAGTTTTGAGTTCGGGAGTCGGTTACGCTCGAGGAAGGATTAGCACCCCCAAAACGCCTGAAAATCGGTACCATAAAGTCTTTTGAAAATCAATTTTAGGGTTAATGACAAAATGCTTTCAACATAAAAAAAAATTGTAATTAAAAAAATCTGAATGTCGGAGTATAACTCCTTTTGATATGGGTTAATCCACCCTTAAAGAAAATTCGGTTTAATGAGATCCGTATTGAAATTTGGTTAGAAAATTCCCAATGTAGAATAACCGAGTTGAGAACTTCCAAAAATAAAATTTGAAAATCAAAATGTTAAAACAAGTAATTTTTCAAAGATAAATTTTGATTTAAAGAAAAATAAGGGTTTTAAAAAAAGATGGGTTTAAATTTAGAAAGACTTCAATTGTTAAGGACTAAATTGAAATCTTTCGAAAATATTTTTTGATTTTTGAAATTAATGTCGGAATAATCAATTTCCTTTTATTGATGATAAATTGTGATTAAAAAGCAAAATTCTAAAAAGAGTTTAATTTTAATTGGAAGGATTCCAATGTAGGGACCTAATTGAAATTTTTTCAAAACATTTTTGATTTTTTTTTAAATAATGTCGGAATAATTAAATTCCTTTTATTTTTGGATCTCATGTTTAAAACCTTGATTAAAGAAATTAACCAAAGTTTAGTTTTTTAAAAAGAAAACCTCAACTATTGATTAAGTTTGAGATTTTCCTAAAAAGCCATTTTTAGGTTTTAAAAATTATGTCGGAATTCGAATTCCTTTTGCTGATAAAAGGAAAGTTTGAAAGAAAAGATTTTTTTTGGGTTTTCTGGAAAAATGAAATTTATAAAAAAAACTTTTGAAAATTTAAGGATATCATAAATATGATATGCAAACAATCTTTTAAAAGAATGGATAAAATCATTTTTTACTTTTCAAAATAGACGGAAATCTATATTGAAGCCTTCCGAGGCCTGATCGGAATCCCGATAAGGTTATCTCGAAAAACCCTCACCTCAGAGAACCATTGAAGTCCTCGTAATCACGAGGTCCCCTCTGATCCCCTATCATCGGGATTTCCAATGCACGTGATTTTTTTTTGAAAACGATGCACTAATTTCTAGATGTATGAAATGATGGGATAAAATAAACTAAGGACATGGGTTAGCACAAAAATGTATGAAGTATATGTTAAACGAATAATTAAATGTGCATGAACTTAATTTCTAAAATGACATAAATGATGTAAATGGGCCTAGGTTAAATGGCATATTAAAATGTTAATGGACCTAAAACAAAAATGCAAATGGACTTGATCCTAAAAATGCAAATGGGCCTAGTTACTATATGATATAAATCAAATGAAATGGGCCTAAACTAAAAATGTGAATGGGTCTGATTCTAAAATGTAAATGGGCCTAGTTACTATATGGTATAAATTAAATGACATGGACCTAGACTTAAAATGCAACCGGGCTTAATTTACTAAATGACATATAATAATAAAATGAGTCTAGTCCTAAAAAAGCAAATGGGTCTAATATTTAAAATGTAAATGGGATTAAAATTACTGAATGACATAAAAATATGTAAAATAACCTACAAATACTAAATGACATGAAAATATTAAGGATTACCTAAATTACTAAAATGTAAATGGGTCTAAATTGAAATGACCTAATTTTTTTTTAAAAAAAAATGATGCTTGCATGGACCTAAATTAAAATGAGACGAATTAAATAAGCATGACCTAAACTAGAATGTCCTAAAGTAAATTGCATGGATAAAATTGAGACAAATTAAATATACATGGGATTAAATTAAGATGGCATAATTTAAGTATGTATGGACCTAATGTTAAGATGATCTAAATTAAATATGCATGTAGCTAAATTGAAATGGGACAAATTAAATGTGCATGAAGCTAAAGCTAAATGAGAGTGATATAAATTAAATATGCATGGAACTAGATTAAAACGATACAAGTTAAATATGCATAGACCTAAATTAACATGAGACAAATTAAATATATATGACCTAAGTTAGAATGATATGGATCCAAATTAAATATATATGAATCTAGATTAAAATTATACAAACTAAATATACATGGATAATGATACAAATTAAATGTGCATTTACTTAAATTAAATATGTATGAATTTAAATTAAAGTGACATAAATTAAATCTAAATGGACTAATGAAGCATAATTTTTCCTTTTGGTTCTTTTTTATTATTATTATTTTCTTTCTTCTTCTTTCTAATCTAAAGACCTTTATTAAATATATAGGTGAGTGAGTGAAACGTGGCATGAACAATGCAATAGTTGACTAAATGCCATGAAAAAGCGTAGCATGGTATAATTAAAGCAATAATGAAAAGAAAAGAATCAGCCAAATCATTATGCATATTGCACAAATTCAAAAAGACAAAAGAAAGTGAAGCTGCGTTGGAAAATATACCAAAAATTTGGAAAGGAAATTTCTGCGATTGGATCAGGCTATCCACGGGATGGGACGCGGACCAAGAACGGGTTAAGGGTTGGCACGCGGGTCGTCGATGCGGGTCGGTGCAACACGCGGGTCGCGAGCTGGAGAGCGAGCATGCGCGGGCTGGAGCGCGGGCATGCGCGGGCTGAGGGGTTTTTAATGAGGGTGAAAGGTCTGTTTTGCCCTTTGTAGTATAAAAACTAATTTTTCAGTTCTTTTACAACCTTTTAGCCATTTTTGCTCTTCAATTTCTCTCTCTATCCGAGATTTTCCTTCTCTCTCTCTCTACAAACACAAATTCACCCAGAAATTCAAACCTCAAATAGATCAAACCAGCCTTCAAACCCAGAAAATTTATGAACTTCGAAGAACACCAAGAACAATTTTTCCAGATTTTGTCTTCTGAACCATGAAATTAAACACAATCTTCCTATACCAACTCCTTTCAAATCACTGAACACAAAATCATACACCGATTTACCAAACTCCAAACCAAAAACCCTAGATCTAGCTTTCAAATTTAAAAAAAAACTTTAAATCCGAGCTTTTTTTTTTATTTCAGTGATCCTTAGACGGAATTCAAGCCTAAAACTCACCAATTACTAGCCTATAACAAGCTCGAAATCCCTCCAAGTTGTTTTCTATTTTTTGTTTTTTGTTTTTTTTTTTTTGAAACAAAAACTCCAAGCCTCAAAAAAACTAATCAGAAATCTCAAAAATGTGTCTCTTTTTAGAGCTCCTCCTTTTTTTTCCGAATTCTCCTCCTTTTTTTAAGTGTTCTTGGGTTTTTAAGGCTGAATGGAATGTCACTGATTATTATTATTATTTTTTTTTTTCATGATTGAAGATGGGCTGACAGATGATTGAAGATGGGTTGGCAGATGATTGAAGATGGGTTGGAATAATAATTTGAGACAAAGGAAGATGGGATGAAATAATGATTGATTTTTTTTTTAATAATAAAAATAATAAAAATAATATGGTGTCTACAAGTCTAATTAACTTGAATTGTCAAGTCGAGTTTTGGTTTCTCTTATAAATTAAAGATGATCAAGCCTAATCGAATTAGACTAATTATAACTCAATTATCAAACCAACTCAAGCCTCAAATTTTCAAATCGAGCCAAACTCTCGAGCATGATACTAATTAGCTCCAACCCGTTTTTTCCCTTTTGCTGGCGTCAATCGTATGACATTAACAACGTGAAGAATGCTGACCTAGCGAAGTTACATAATGGAAACGCGGCTTCTGAAAGTGAGTTTGAAAGCTAGACCTTCAGTTCAATATTATTCTGTTCTACTTTTTACACCATTTCTTAATAAAGTAAATGGAAGCAAATGCTTGTTTCACGTTTGTTTACTTGTTCTTATCCTCTTCTTCTTTTTAACACAGGAATCTAAACCTAAATTAAACTTTGATTTTCTTGGAACTCGAGTATAATGCTAAATTAGTCATAGTTTAATGATGGGTGGATGCCAATTTCACAAGGGAATCTTCTGAGAAGTTTAGTCGTTTAATTAAAGTATTTACTAATTAGAATCTAAACCCAAATACTTTAATTAATTAACTAGAGTTAAAAGAAATGTTTTGGGATTGGATATCACTTGTTGCTTGAGGAATATCGAACTTAGTTTGCCTTGTTACAATAATTAACAATCGTCTTAAAATAAGTACTCGAAGTCTCGAATGTTTAACTCATCAATAATTGGCACACGATTCTCTACATAATACTGTAATTGATTAAATCGCCGGACTATCCAAAATATGTTTAGTTTGTTTTAATGAATATTAATAAAGGTCAAAAACATGTTTCTGAAAAACTTATGAGATATTGGGTATTGATTAGCGCAAAGTAAGTTAATTCGAGAAAATCACCATGAAATGGATCAATAAATTCTATAACAAGCGAGAAATTATTAAGTAGGTCGGGATTATCAGGTCATTCATAGATCCTACTAATGAATTTGTGTCAATTCAAAATATTTTCTAAAACTAAAGACACTAATTTAATATAAGTTTAGTCCCATATTACAAAGAAAAAAAATTTAAAGGATAAATCTTTAAATTTAAACTATAATTGTAATAGAGTTGTCACAAATTTATTAGTAGGGCTCATGAATAACATAGTAGACCCACCTACCTAGTAATTTCTCATTATAAGCATACCATATTATCTATAAATATTGCAACATCAATAATAATATGCATACATTTCAACAAATATTGATTGAGGTGATGGCATCCTCCACCCAGATAAGTATGAGAATATAAATTTGATCCTCAAAAGTGCTCTTCTTGAAAAGGCTTTAAATTTCATATTTTTCAACTCGAAACAATTATTTTTTACTAAACCAAAAAGAATAGACACACCTACATTTCAATAGAAATAAGGTTCTGTCGTATGCTAAA
Organism: Microcos paniculata; assembly: GCA_030664755.1. Classification (NCBI taxonomy): domain Eukaryota; kingdom Viridiplantae; phylum Streptophyta; class Magnoliopsida; order Malvales; family Malvaceae; genus Microcos; species Microcos paniculata. Next base: position 42,999,714 of record CP131458.1, on the reverse strand, counting down.
TATAATGGAATTACACTTGTAATTAATTTGATTTTATTGTTCTATTATATTTTTCTTGAATTATTGCTACACTTGGACTCTACATATATGATTCTTGCTGATAAGTAAGGAATACGGATAAGTGAAAATTCCAAAAAAAAAAAATCAATCTTTCCTACGTATGCCATGTAACGTAGGAAAGAGAATTATGAATGCTGCAAATGTTAGCTGTTTCCCTTAATGGAGAATTAACTAAGATTCTTATTCCAAAATGTGTGGACCAACAAAATAGCTATACCATCAAGTATATATTATTTCACTAATAATTAAGAGATTAAAAGTTAAAGTTAAAGTTAAAGAAGCTCAAGCTCTTTCTCCCTCAAGTCCCAACCTTTAGATTCCCTTCATCCATATGCTTAAATTGCTTATAAGTACCCACAATGGAGCTGATGATAAGGTAGAGAATCAGCTGCTCTGTTCTATACATACATGGAACAGCCCAATTCAGCTTGTTGCCAAAAGAATTCTAAGATTGAAGACATCTCCCAAACTGAAACTGAGCCTAAACACTCAGCAGGTCTTGCTTCTTCTTCTTCTTTTTTTGTAATTTCTTTTCTAAATTTTCTTTGTTATTTATTTCAATTTTTCTTTTTTTCAATTATTAAGTATTGATGAAGAATTAATTTTTCAGCAGGTGGGAGGAAGACAAATTGTTGTTGCCCATGTCCAACTACGAGAAAGAAAGGGGATGGAGGCTTCATGAATAAGTTGTGAGTTCAACTTTTCTTCACTTTCTTTCATATGCATTTTATATGCCTTCCCATTAATTGAAAACTCAAATTTTCCATTTTGGTGTTCAAAATAACATATTTTTGGGTTTTTTTCTTTTCTATTTTTTTCATTATATAAAACTATATAACCAAAGGTTTGTATATATCTCTTTGTAATGATTTTCCTTCTTTTTTTGGCTTATTTAATTTGCTTTATATATTTGTTTGCTGATTAAAATTACTTCAATTCATTATTCAGCTGCTATGCTCTGGGCTGCTGTGGACTCATTCCAGCTTGCTATGAACCTCGAACTTCTAAATAGACCAAAGGATAGAGAAACTTTCACGAAGACAAAATTATTTGTTGGGTTGGCATTTTAGGTTGTGATGAAATTGGCCAAAAAAATAAATTTGGTGTAGGAAAAAGCCATTCCTAATTTTATGTCTATTATTTCTTTAACAAATGAGTGTAACAAGGGAGACAACGTGGCATCTATATGAGATAATGATATTCTTGATTTATATTGAAACTTCGCCTTTCATGGAATAAATAATATACACATGAGACCTCAAAATCGGTTTTTTTTTTCTTAGTTTAATTAAGGACTTGCTGTTAGAATTTTGATTTAATTGAGGGCCAAACATTACAACATTAGTTCAATTAAGGACACACTCTAATAAACCCTTAATTGAATTAAAATTGTAACGTTGGACCACGTATCGACTAAATTAAAAAATTGAACTCCCATAGACCTTGAATTGAGTATTTAACCTATCTAAAATAGGCAAGTATCGCCATGTCAATGCTTCCATCCATGTTTCAATTAATGATAGATTAGATTGGACGAATCCTCAGTTTTTACCCATTTTGGTAAGTTTATAAATAAGTTTTAAGGTTTTTATTCATTTTAATTTAATGGGGCTTATTAAGAAAATGATTAAAATTTTCAGTAAAACATATATAGTATATTTTAACATTTAACTAAAATTTCAAAGTTGAGTGAGCCCATTGAAATATATATAGCTCTGCCTTTGGAATTGATGAAGGAAAAAAAAGAAAAAAAAAGTAATTTGAAAGTGAAGGATGAATTTGCAATATTTTGCTGAAACCCTCCTTTTCTAAGAAAAAAATCCTTCACGTGAAAAGAATAAGAAAGTGGGTTTTCCTGGCTTATCAGTACATATTCCTCTACAAAAACTGTCGTTGGCTGTTATGATAAAGGAACAACTTGGTATTTGGAACTTCTTTAAACTTTTGAAAGATTGGTGTGGATAATTGGCTATATTAGAAAAAGTGTTGCACTAAAAGGGGAAAAAGGTATGAATGCAGAAACAAAACATATATTGCCAAAACAAGGTAGGCATTATTTGTAAAGTTGGCCCAGATCTGATTTGTTTTACATAAGTTCCTATTAGAAATACCCTAAAATAGCAAAAACAACTCATTTGTTATTTCTTCAATTTTTCTTTTTTAAAAAAAAATATTTTTTTTAGGGTGGGTTTTTTTTTTTGGGGCTTAATTAAGTTGGATTTTGGGCTCAACTAAATTGCACAAAGACAAAAATTGTGGTGCAATGAAATTGGCCCAAAAATAAATATGGTGTGATAAAAGGATGGAAATCGTGGCCCCTTTTTTGTGCCCCATTTCCTTTTTCAACCATCGTATGTTGCCATGAGTCATTTCTTTAATATCTACCTTAATCCTTATTTGATTAAAAACATAGATAAAATTAGATGAGAAAGAATTATTGTAATCTCTGTTTAACCTGTTGTTTCTTAAGTAGACGCATCATTTTAATTAAATAGAGATCCCATGACTACAACTTAATCAAGCGTTTAATTAATGGGGCCATAGTGTTCCTTCTTTGGGCTTCTAAGTTTGTTATTGAATCTTTCATTGTGCCGAAGAATCCAATTACGTCGCCCTTCGATTGGCTTTAGGAATCTATCTAATTGGGCTTCAAATTGCTTTCCAAAGTATTAACTTAATTGGACCTTGAATGGGCTGCTAAAATCCAATGTAACCCTGTTTAATTGCTGAATATATTTATTCGGGCCTTAAATAGATCTCATTTGGGACGTTTATCTCATTTTGGCGATAAATTTATCCATTAATTTGTTTGGGCAGAAGTTCCGGGCCTTAATTGGTCCACATGTGCTGAGTTGGACTTGGACCTTCACTTGAATGTAGTTAGACCTTAAATATAATAATTTTGGGCCTTAATTGGACAAGATTGGGCCGTAATAGGACAGGAATGAGCCCAAAACAAAATACCGTCCAGAAATAATAGAGGCAACCGCTTATCAATTACCAACAAATGTCGGTTGAGGTGTAGCAGCCTCTACTCCGACAAAAGTGATGACACCAGTTCGATCCCCCAAAAGCACACTTGTTGGAAAGATTTTACCTTTAACGCTACGGCCCCAAACGATTAATCTTGAGCCAAAAGCACGATTATACCCTTAATTAAACAAAAACACTATCCAAGCAAATCCGTATGGCATGAAATATCATTAAAAAATTTATAATTAATAAACTCCATTGCAGTGCAGATCATAGTCCTCCTCACAATGTTACATCTTTATCTACAAAATTTACAGAAAAATGCATGAATTCTCTGGTAACCCTTTATTTTGAATATATAGTAGTATATATTTCTGATGCAAACTTCAACAACAGCATAGATTCATTGGTAAACTTATCTCATTGTTCTTTCCAAATACGGCCGGCTACTTTCAGCTTCAGCTCCTGTCTGTCACCACCTGAGAAGAAGAGTGCCAGGTTCCTTTGAATGATAAGTCCATCTTGACTATCTCGAACTTTCCTATGACTATCACGAATGCTTCTCGGAACTCCTTGCCACATAAACTTTCTGCCATTGCCACCAACTTCTAGACTATAACTGAATTGCCTAGCCTCATCTTCATCACCCATGAATCGCAGGAAGGCCATGTAAACCGGCGCCATTCCTATGTGAAAAGCCTCAAAGTGCAAGCAAAATTGTCGACCAAAACAGTTGAAAACCTGCAACGGGAAGGACAATAATAGATGGCTTTAGAATTTAGATAGCTTGGTAAGAATCAAATGAATGGAATTTTATTAGTGAACTTGATGCAAGTTATATGCCTAACAGAGGAGAGAAAGCAGGAGACAGATCTTACAGTCAACATCCATGTGGCATTTTCCACTTCATGGGGATTGGATTTAACATATCTGTGGTTGAAAGTACAGCCATCGTGCATGTCAACCTTGTGATCATTCTTGAGATGCATGACAAGAAATGGAATATCACCAGTGACAGAGCATTCAGCTCCCGCATAAGGGCAATTATAAGGTCGATATCTACAATTCTTCTCGTGCTTGAGCTTACCATAATAGGGAAAAATATCATGACAACCCAGGATCTGGTATCTACAAGGAAGTTCCAGTGACTCTGCCACTTTCTCCAGTGCCAAACACCTTATATTCCCAAGCTCATTGCGGCAAGTTGGGCAAGAGTTGTGAACTCTAGCCTTACACATTGAACATACAGTGTGGCCATTGGGACACTAACAGAGAAAATACGAAAAACTCTCACACAAGAATGTTGAAGTACAAACCCAATGCTATGATTTGGTAGCATGGTGCAATTGAGGAGATGCAAATGTAAAACTACTTCCCTAATACAATTTTCCTTATCCATACTAACTATTATGGCATTGCCAATATACCTATTAGCTACCTAGCCTTCAGGAATAAAAAATAGTTCAATTAAGGAGTAGCATCATCACGATATGCCTTCAACAGAATAGCAATATATATTGGCATCTTTTCAATTAGTTTCAAAATGTAAGATGATAATCCCACTTTCTTCAGCTTAAAAGATTTGGCAAGAAGTATTTACACTTTTTTGTTCTTATATTATCCATGATATTGTTTTCTTCAATCTTGAATCCTGATTGGTTAACAAATAGTATATAGTTTGTAACACTTTACATGACAAATGATGTCAAATGCCAATGCCACCCATTTGACTATGATGCAAGCATAAAATCTTAAGGAGAATGCAATTCCAAAAACTTTCTGAAATTTTTCCGCATATAAACTGAATCTACCTGATAAATTGGAGGATACATCAAATTTATGCAAACAGGACACTCAAGTAGTTCATGCACATCATTTGTTGACGTCGCTCCCAGATTTCCACCTAAACCAGTTGCAGCTTTTCTTAAAGGGGAACCTCTTAACTCTGCACTTGAAGTTGCCATATCATAATCAGCAAACGTGATGCGTGACTCTATCACATCTTTACAGATACCACCACCAGGTGCCATATTCATAACGTTGAATGTTAATGCTCGCAGAGACTCTTTGCTAGATCTAGTGTAGAGCCAAGCACGCAGGGAAGGATGAGGGATGAATTCGACCTTCGCCTTTAACTCCTCATCCGCAAAACTTTCATAAACTTCTCTGCACTTCTCTCACTTTCTGATATTTATAAAACACATTTCCCTGCCAATAAGAATATAAGAATCTTTCTTAATCAAGGACAACCAAGCACTATCTCCAGCAAAAATCGATGGGAAGCTATGTACTTTAAATTCATCTTGATAAAAACAAAAGCTATGAGAAATTTTCAATAAGTCCAAGATAGAGATAGTTGAAGATTGATGAACCAGTAAACTATACCAAGTAGGTGCATTCAACAGTGTTACCAAATACAAAGTAATTGATAATTCTGTTATTTAATGCATCTAAGATTTTACTCTATAGTAGTTAGAAATGAAACACTGACAACATGAACACCTTGTCAATATGGTACCTTAAGAAGTACCAAGCTTTCAGCATGTATTTTGTTATAAGTTCAAGATGAGGCCTGTGATGCTTGTGGAATATCTTGACTGTCATTCTAGTCTCCTAAGACTACTATTTAACTGTGTTTCTACCAAGGAAGATGGGAAGCTATTCTACGTTCTTGTCCAATGAGTAGCCAAACGGAAAAGGATATCATATAAAGGGTAATCTTAAAGACCTAATCTTCATATATTGAAAGGCCAATAATGAAAATATCGAATATTTGAGTGATGTGAATTCATCTGAAGTTTCTGTATAATTCTGATAAAAAAAAATTCTGTATGCTTAACATAAGGCAAAGAAGGGCATTGGTATAAAGCAATGTTCATCTCAATTATGCATTGCATGACATGCCCGAGATAGAAAAAGTCTTATTCCTTAGTTCAGTTTTCTTTACATCAAACAAACATTATCGCCTCCTAGACTTCTAGACTTCAACAAAGATCTCAAAAGAAACAACATTAGCTTATAACTACAATTTAACTCGGAAGCTATGCTTGCTAAATCTGTGGCATAGAATACAACCACCATTCAAAGGCCAACAAGATGGATTTGAAGCAATAGAATTTGCCACCCACAAACTAAAGATCTACTCTTTCAACCAATCAAGGCAACTTATTGGTCTTGAATCAGAAACAATCGTGGCACGATGCATGCTTATTCTCATGTTCAAATCAAATTGCAAGATTTCTATTTTCCTCCTTTCCTCTTTCGACCGGTGGTTCTATCTTGGGATCGAAACAGCTTGATATAAGAAATCAAGAAAAGCATACCCCATTGAAGGATGCAAGCACTTTCAAAGAGCATATTTTAAAGAGATAACAGCTAGCAACCAATAAAGGAAAGAAAATAGAAGCAAATAAAAACCCATAAATGGTGCTTACAGATACTAATTAAGCTCACTTAACTGACACGCCCCAAATATGGCAAAGCAAATCCATCGTTTGTATAAAATTTCCAGTATAAAAGCATAAACTAAACAGAAAAAACAAAACTTTAATCCCCCTTCTACCCCAAACCGAAATTTAGACCCCAAAACACAAAACACAGTTCAAACGTTTAACCGAAAATCAAAGTTACCCTAACAAATAATCAAAAGAGATCAAAGAACCAATAAAGAAAGGCAAAACCCAGATAAAGATTAAACTCCATAAGGTCAAACCTATCAACAGAAAAGCCCACCAAGATGAGAAATTTCCAGCAGTCATCCAGTTTCAACTGACCAAATAACGGTAAACAGCAAGACCAAACCAAACCCAGATTGCAAAACTTGCATAGGAGAATATTCAATGAAATACAATCCAACTTTTTGAAGCCCCCCACTAAAATAATTGAATCATTTCAGACAAAGAAAGCTGGGAAAAGGTCGAAATGGGGTAAACGTGGAGGAAAGGCAGTTAAAGTTGGCTCCGCAAATTGCGTGTCTTAAGAAACCTTAATAGCACACAAAAGCGTCACAGATTTTGGGTTTGGATCCTCCCCTCGATTCACATACTGACATCTATGTATACACCTTGCACTTAGACAAACAAAAGTACAAAAACCAAGCTAAGGGGTGTCCCGATGATGAGTTGGCTTATGAAATGACCAATTTTTTTGTTTTAAATTAGAAATAGTAACAAATAATAGAAAAATATGATTTTTTTAATGAAACTTGAGAAAAATAGATTGTCCACTTCCTTCAATTAGGAGCAAGTACACAATAGTAGTAATTCACAATAATAATGCATTTGTTATGAGATTTGGACAAATCTGTCGTCGGAATAGTATATATCACTATCGATAAATAGTATATATTACTATTCATGTATAAAATATTCAAACCATGGGGCCCACATGCAAAATTTTCAAACTTTGCACAGTAACTCTTTCGTTTATAAAAAGCGCATTGAAGCGCTGATGATTGAAGAAGAGATATCTTCTTCTGATCGTTTTCGTTTCTTTTCTCTCTTTTCCTCTCTCTCTCTTTTTCTTTTTCTATTATTACTCGCTTCTTGTTCCAATTATTATTAATACACTTTCACAACACGTTATTTCACAACACGTTATCAGCACGAGGCTCTGTCAGCACGAGCGTTCTAAAGTGAAGCAAGTTTAAAGCCTGGTAAGTTCTTAAGGTTTGATTCCATTATTTTATTTAACATTTTCTTTACACTAGTTAATTTAAATTTCTATTGTGTAAAGATTTACTTCTAAATAATTTTGACACCAGAAGTTGTCAACCTAATTTTGACACCAGAAGTTGTCAACCTAATTGAGACCATTCATTTTAGAATTATGGCAAATATTGAAAAGCCCAAATTCCAAAATTTGGATGTAAGTGGCAATAACTATTTGTCATGGTGTCACGGCTTGAACTTTGTGGTGTTAAGCTTACTGAGGTTGAGTTTTTAGAGAAAACATTCTCCACCTTTCATGCTTCTAATATTGTATTGCAACAGCAATACCGGCAGCGCCAGTTTAAAACATACTCTGAATTGATCTCAGTCCTGTTGACTGCAGAACAAACAAATGAGTTGCTGCTTAAAAATCATGATTTAAGACCTGCTGGCTCTAAGGCATTTCCTGAAGCAAATGCCGGTTCAAGTAAGAATGTTGGCCGTCCTAGAGGCCGTGAGCGCAGGCATGAGAATTTTTTCCGTAAGGGTAGTGGGAGATTTAACAGTAATATAAATAACTCCCCACACAACCCTAAAGGTAAAAAGCCTATGAAGAATCATGATGATAGTACCTGTCATCGTTGTGGAATGACTGGTCATTGGTCACGTACCTGTTGTACGGCCAGACATTTGGTTGATCTATACCAAGCATCCTAGAAGGATAAAGGCAAGCACGTTGAGACCCATGCCATTGACCTAACTGTGACTGATGCTGAAGTCAATAAGGTTTTGGTCAATGAAAACTGTCATATTCTTGGCAATGAAAAACCTTTTGAGGTTTTTGATTTCATTTGATAATGTTGATGAAAATAATAAGTCCTCAGAAATAGATCCTGAGGGTTTTCATCTATGTTTTGCCATACCCTTGGATAATTATGTTACCAAGGAAGATATTAAATAAATATGGTCTTCAATAAAATCATTGTTGTGAACCTGAAGTTCCTACATCACTCGCACACGGGATTGTGTGCGTGCTTATAAACAGGGCCTGAAGCCTTTACTTGTGGACGTTTTAAAGCCGTGAGGTCTTGAAGTACCAAAGCGGACAATATCCATAAGCTGTTTATAACACGTTATCTTGTGTTTTATTCATACTTGTTGGTTTATATTTTGCATCATATTATTGATTTGTGTTTTATTCCATACTTGTTGGTTTATATTTTGCATCATATTATTAATTTGTTAAATTTTATGGAACTTGACACCTGAAGTTGTCAAGATAAATGCAAATGGGACATATTGAGAAAAAGGAAGATATATGTTTGCTTGATAGTGCTACAACGCATACTATACTTTGTGGCAAACACTTTTTCTCAAATGTGACATTGCGCAAGGAAAATGTTCAGACAATATCTGGTCCTGTTAATATTATAGATGGCTATGGGACTGCCACAGTTATTTTGCCAAATGGCACAACATTGTATCTTGAAGATGCATTGTTGAGCGGTAGATCAAAAAGAAATCTACTTAGCTACAAAGATGTACGCCGTAATGGGTACCATCTAGAAACAATTAATGAGCAAAATAAGGAATTACTTTACATCACTTTCTACAAGATGGGCCAGAAGACCATCCATGAGAAGCTGGAAGCTTCTAGTATGGGATTATATTTTGTCCCAATACGAGCTATAGAATCATATGCTACGATGCCCTGGAAACTAATGAACCCTGATGTGTTCGGACTTTGGCATGATCGCCTTGGTCATCCAGGAGCTACAATGATGCGAATAATCCTTAAAAATACTCGTGGACACCCTTTAAAAGATACAAAGGTGTTGTTGTCTAGAGATTACATTTGTGAATCTTGTTCACAAGGAAAGCTCATTACTAAACCTTTCATGACAAAGGTTGATTATGAATCCCCTTCATTCTTGCAAAGAATCCAGGGTGATATCTGTGGGCCGATTCAGCCTGCAAGTGGACCATTTAGATATTTCATGGTACTAGTGGACGCATCCTGCAGATGGTCCCATGTTTGCCTATTATCAACGCGCAACGTTGCTTTTACACGTTTGCTTGCACAGATAATAAAGCTTCGAGCTCATTTCCCAGATTATCACATTAAAAGCATAAGAATGGATAATGCTGGTGAGTTTACATCAAAGAATTTTGATGCTTATTGCGCTTCATTAGGAATTGAAGTTGAACATCCTGTCCCACATGTTCATACTCAAAATGGATTAGCAGAATCCATGATTAAGCGCATTCAGATTATTGCTCGAACTTTATTGATGAGGACAAAGCTCTCATCCTCAGTGTGGGGTCATGCTGTTTTACATGCTGCATCTTTAATTAGATTGCGCCCCACTACTTCTCATTTATATTCCCCTTTTCAGTTAGTCTTGGGCCAGGAGCCATACATTTCATATCTTCGCACCTTTGGTTGCGCGGTACAAGTGCCTGTAGCACCACCGCAAAGGACCAAAATGGGTCCTCAACGCCGTTTGGGCATTTATGTTGGGTTTGATTCACCGTCTACTATTCGGTTCCTTGAACCATTAACGGGTGATTTATTTACCGCTAGATTTGCGGATTGTCATTTTGATGAGACAGTATTCCCATCACTTGGGATACCTAATGCTTCCATATATGGAAAGCAGAAAAATGTCGAGATTTTCTCATGGAATGAGAAAAGTTTGTCTCATTTAGACCCAAGAACACCTGAATGTGAAAATGAGGTGCAACGATTGATCCATTTACAAGCTATTGCAAATCAAATGCCTGATGCATTTAATGAGACTGCTAAAGTTACAAAGTCTCATATCCCAGCTGCGAATGTTCCAGTTAGGATAGATGTTCCTGTAGAACCACCCGAAATGGATCTAAATGTCCCGCGCCTGAAGCGTGGTAGACCGATGGGATCAAAAGACACTGTTCCTCGAAAAAGAAGGGGGAGGAATTTAGAATCTGCTCCAGAAGAGCATAATTCTACTCCAGATGAGTATAATTCTGCTCCAGATGAGCACATTAATCTTTCTCGAGGAAAGCAAATTGCACCTGAAGTGCCACAACATAATATTCAAAGAGAGCATATTGCCCCTGAAGTGGCACAAGTTCATGAGCATATTGCCCCTGAAGTGGTACAAACCCATGAAAAGATCACCAACCTTGGGAATACTGAAATTTCCATCAGTTATCATAATGAGATATGGGATCGAAATGAGATAATCATCAATGATGCATTTGCTCTCTCAGTTGCTCATGAGATTATGAATGATGATTATGAACCTCGGTCTATAACCGAATGTCGTCATAGGCAAGATTGGCCTAAATGGGAGGAAGCAATCCATGCTGAATTGACTTCCCTTGCCAAACGTAATGTTTTTGGGCCTATTGTTAAAACCTCCGACAATGTAAAACCTGTTGGATATAAATGGGTCTTTGTCCGGAAACGAAATGAGAAAAACGAGATCGTGAGGTATAAAGCCTGACTCGTAGCCCAAGGTTTCCTGCAGAGGCCTGGGATAGATTATGATGAAACATATTCACCAGTAGTGGATATAGTTACCTTTCGTTTCCTTATAAGTTGGGTTGCCCAAGAAAATTTTGAAATGCGTCTTATGGACGTTGTGACGGCATACCTATATGGTTCATTAGATTCCAATATCTATATGAAAATTCCCAAAGGTTTAAAAATGCCTGAAGCATACACTCCCCGCAACTTATTCTCAATAAAGTTGCAAAGATCTTTATATGGGTTAAAGCAATCCGGCCGCATGTGGTATCAACGTTTGAGTGAATACCTGACAAAGGAAGGGTATATAAATGATCCCATCTGCCCATGCGTGTTTATTAAAAGATCTGAAACCAGATTTGCCATTATAGCAGTTTATGTCGACGACATGAATTTAATTGGGACTCCTGAAGAGTTATCTGAAACTGCTGAATATTTGAAAAAGGAGTTTGAGGTTAAAGATTTGGGTAAAACCAAACTATGTCTTGGTCTAGAGCTTGAGCACAAAAAGAATGGAATATTTGTCCATCAGTCAGCATACACTGAAAGATTGCTTAGACGTTTTAACATGGACAAGGCTCATCCATTGAGCACCCCTATGGTTGTAAGGTCTCTTGACCCCCAAAAGGACCCGTTTCGTCCTAAAGAATCTGATGAGGATATACTTGGTCCTGAAGTACCATACCTCAATGCAATCGGGGCTTTAATGTACTTGGCACAGTGCACGAGACCAGATATCGCTTTTGCGGTAAATTTGTTGGCACGTTTTAGTTCTGAGCCAACCTGGAGACATTGGAATGGGATTAAACATATCTTCCGTTATCTCCGATGAACCATTGATTTGGGGTTATTCTATTCTAAGAATACTACTAACTCTGGTTTAGTAGGTTATGCTGATGCAGGATATAAATCTGATCCGCACAGAGCTCGCTCCCAAACCGGTTATCTATTTTGCTATAATGATACAGCCATTTCTTGGCGTTCCACTAGGCAAACACTAGTTGCTACATCTTCCAACCACTCTGAAATTATTTCCCTCTATGAGGCCGGAAGAGAGTGTGTTTGGTTAAGATTTATGATATCACACATTCATAATGCTAGTGGATTCAAACCGGTGATAGATTCTCCCACTAAAATTTATGAGGATAATGCTGCTTGTGTTGCACAAGTCAGGGGAGGATATATTAAAGGTGATAAGACCAAGCACATCTCGCCAAAATATTTCTATACTCATGAACTCTAAGAAAGTCGACAAGTTGATGTTAAACAGATTCGCTCCATCGATAATCTTGCAGATTTATTTACCAAATCTTTGCCAACATCAACATTTGAGAAATTAGTTTATGGCATTGGTATGCGGCGAGTCAGTAAAATGCAAGATTGAACTCCCCAGAAGTGGAAATGTTTAGATGCTCCAGAAGTAGCAATTTGTTTTATTTCAGGGGGAGCGATTATGGACATAAGTGCACTGTACTCTTTTTTCCTTCTGTCTGGTTTTTGTCCCACTGAGTTTTTCCGACTTAAGGTTTTTAATGAGGCAGTAATAGCACGTCCAACTAGGCCACTGAAGTAGGCCTACCTATATTGTCCTGAAGACAAATAGATTGTCCTGAAGACAAGCACATATTGTCCTGAAGACATATTAGATGGACTTAATTGTATTGTACTCTTTTTCTCTTATGTTCGATTTTTTCCCACTGGGTTTTTCCGACTTAAGGTTTTTAACGAGGCAGCACACGTCCAAATTTTAATAGTGGCATTTGTCCAAGGGGGAGTGTTATGAGATCTGGACAAATCTGCCGTCGGAATAGTACATATCACTATCGATGAATAGTGTATATTACTATTCATGTATAAAATATTCAAACCATGGGGTCCACATGCAAAATTTTCAAACTTTGCACAGTAACTCTTTCGTTTATAAAAAGCGCATTGAAGCGCTGATGATTGAAGAAGAGATATCTTCTTCTGATCGTTTTCATTTCTTTTCTCTCTTTTCCTCTCTCTCTCTCTTTTTCTTTTTCTATTATTACTCGCTTCTTGTTCCAATTATTATTAATACACTTCCACAACACGTTATTTCACAACAGCATTGAGAATATTGAATTTTGATTTACTACAACCCCACCCCACCCCACCTCAACACAAGAAGAAAAAAAGATTGGAATTTCTAGATTATTAAAACAAATTAATCTTTGAATCAATATTTATTTAATAAAAAAGAATTCTGATTTTGCATTTTTAACTGCATAAGATTATCAGAATTTGAACCCTACTAATATTAGAAATTTAACATTCTATTATCAACAGGTTACAACTCTTCAAAAAAGTTTTTTTTTTTATTTTTAACATTAATTTATTTTAGTTAACAAAATTATTGAAGATTTATGATGTATACCATTTTTTAATCATGATAAGAAATACATATCATTATTGCGCTATTTTTAATATATATTTGAAATATTAGTTTTTTTTTATATATAACTTCTAATATTGGTTAATCATACATTAGATCTTGCCTAATTCATATTTGAATCATGTTGAACCTCTAATGCGAAGAAATTCTTCAAAATCTATTTTGTTTATTCCCAATATTCAAACTTAAAATCTTATTTAAAAGAGATGTTAAAATTGGGGTTAGTAATAAATCATTTAAAAGACTTGGATTGGATCGAAGATTTTTATACTCTAATAGATGTCCACTTAAGGTAATTGGTTCGAACCAAGTTGAATGGCTTTTGGCTCTTGATTAAATTCATTCTTTTTTTGTTTTTGGTAATTCTTTGATGATAGCGTAAAGAGAATAGTTTTGTGGCGATTGTTTGTCAAAACTTTCGACATATCCTAACGGCCTTTTGTGTAGTCTTTTTCAACTTGAAGTTTGGAAAGTGTTTGTTTGATTTAATTGCCATCTATCTATAAGCTTCGAGATTTTCAACCCGAAGGTGACATTTCCACCACACAAACGTTTTAAAATTCCAACTTTGATTTTGATTTTTCAGACCACAAGACCGTTGCTTTATTTAAAAAATTAAAATTAAATAAAGATTTAGAGGGATTAGAGTAGATAATAACTACAAAAGAGGTTAAGGTCAATCGAGTTGTTGTACAAATTAAATACAAAAATTAAGTAAAGTTAACTTACATAAGGTCAAATACGTACAAGAATTTTTACCATTGTGAATTTGTGATCTTTCCAATGAGATTTTTTTCTTTTTGTTGCTTGGGTTGGCCTAAGATCATAATATGGATCATAATCGGCATGGCCCAAATAAATGGACCGAGCCTTTCGAGTCGATATATATTGAGGTGACAAGAAAATATCAAATTAAAGTTAATTATCATAGTGACTTCTACCTCTTTGGCCTGGTGGCTAAGAGGCTTGAAGTCACCAAGGCAGGGGTTCGACCCCTGCCATCCCCCTCCCCCGGGTCTTAGTACCCCTAATGTAACAAAAAAAAAAAAGTTAATTATCATAGTATTCGACCACCAAATTTAAATGGTTAGCTTTTGATTATGTTGTTCTTTAGAAATGGATTTATTCCCATTTCTCGAATAAAACAGGTAAGTAGACTGCCTGTTGAGCCTACTACTTCCAAGTCCAACATATACAATCGGAAACATTTCTAATCATGGGGCTTTCACTTTGGTTTCCAAAGACAAACTCTACAAAGGTATTAGCACAGTACGTTTCGAACCAGCGAGCATTATTGGCTTATAATCCACATTTTCTTCACCATTTCAATATGATCTCTCACATCCATGGTCCATATATCCATTAATGGACTAGGCTAACAAGGTCATCTGAGCAGATATGAATGTCGGTATCTAATAACTAAATGTTATAATAATGAAGTAGTCCAAACTATTCTCATTATATATTTAAGAAAGAGAGATTCGAATCTAACTCTTTGAATAAGATATATCTACATCTACTTATTATTAAATCAAATATTCAGATGCCTCGAATTTATAATCAATAATTTAAAAACAATGGCCTCACACTATCTAGGTTTTCCATAAAAGGAATGAAAAATGTCCAACCTCTTGGACCAAATTTTCTAATAAGGTGTTATTAAGCGATAAACGTTGCAACCCATTTTCAGTTTGGCAGCTTAGATGGTGGGGAAAGTTGTTCAAACATTCTAGAGACTTGAAAACAAAGTTTAAGGTGAGAAGGAACTCAAGGAAGTTTAAGGTAGCTAAAAGAAGAGGACTTGTCTTAATAATTGATAAGGTGAGTTTCGTATCTAACATAGCATTGAGACTTATCAAGCGACTTAATTTCTTATAATCTATGGTTGATACAAGTCCTCTGTAGATGGCCACATGACCTTTGCATTTTCCTAACAATTTTGAAGGACAAGTTTCTCCAACTTTCTAACCATTAGGTTCTCTCTCCACCTCAAATTGAATTTTAATTCATATATTTTAGTCACAAGCTTATCACTAAAAATGAAATATGGATACAATAAGAAATTATAAGAAACTGAAATGAAAGTAAAGTGTCATTGAATTGAGTTAAATTCAGTTCAATGGACATATCTATATGTTAAATATCAAGTGCAATTGGAATCTACCTGGATTGATCTGGTTTTGCCTTAATATTAAAAGAACAAAAATACTCTAATATTAAAAAATTAAAATGAAATGAAAAAGTAAAATATTTCTCAAGCTTGGACCTTATAATCTTTGTGGGTTGGGTCAGGCCCACAGGCTGGGCGGGCTCTTGGGCAGATGCTATAGCCCTAGAGGGGGAGAGAGAGAGAGAGAATGGTGAGGGTTTTGGAAAGAAATCAAAATAACAAGAAAGAGGTGCATAGATACTGGACGGTCATAGACCAAAAAAAAAAAAAAAAGAGGTGCATAGATTATTAGCTGAAACGGCAAGATTCAAAGCAAATAGAGAGTGTGTAAACACTGATCATGGAAATCTTGTAGGAACTCCAATATGCCATAAACAAAATAAACCATATTTGGATAAAGTTTTATCATTTTAATATATATAATATATGAAAATCATACATATGGTTTCATATTTATGGAAGTGGGAAACATGGTGATCTTTTTCCTTGCTGTCTTTCCAACCAAAAGCGTACACGTGATAGAGGAGCCAGCCAAACTCCGCCTACCAAACAAGCTTTATCTTCAACAGGGGTCACATTATTTTCCTCCCAAGGGGCCACTTTGCATTGATTTACTGAGTATTGATCATGTGTCTCATCTCATCCTTAGCCGTCCAAGCATGGTCAAAATCCACTTTAACCCCTGTTTACATGCTGAGTAAGCAGACCAAAATCTATCTAAAACCAAAAACCTTTTCGTACATTCATATTCATATACCTATCTAGCATCAAATTAGGAACCATTTCGTTCAACGACGATGGTCAAACTACAACGGGCTTTCATTGTTTGATGTAAAAACATTAGAAAAAATCTTCATTTGTTGATCATGTTTTATATTTAATTCGAGATTAGAGATAATAACAATTTCCTACCCTTTTCCTGCTTCTATCATGTTAAGGGTCAAATTAATTTTAATTTTTTATCTTCCCAACTAACGTTTAACAACCTTTCAATAAGTATTCATTAATATATAGATTTTGATATCTGACCGACTGATATAATTTCCTAGGTTTTCAATTTTACATAGGAGTTTTGAGTTAGAATTCGAGATTTTTTTTCATTTTAATGAAAGAATTCAAAATTTAATCTAAGTGTGTGCTTGATGAGGATTTTTAGAAGTTTTAAGAAATTTAAAGAAGACATTTAAAAATCTATCAATTTAAAAAGACAACATTTATCATTACTTTGTTTGGATGAAGAGTTTTGAGAATAAAATTGTAAGTATTTACCAATTTAAATGAAATTAAAAGCGTAATTATAAAAAATCAATATTAAAAATACCAAAATATGTAATACGGGTATTATTGGATTTGTAAAAGTATTTAGATAGTACTAATAATATAAAAATTGAAAAATATATTTTAGAAATCAGTTTTTATCATTAAGATTAAAAATATATAAAAGTTACACTAAAAAAGGAAACTAAATTAATATCGATAACTAACTATTTAGGTGGATGATTTTGAAAAAACATATATTTAGGTGGATTTTGAAAGAGGGATTTGAGGGATCTTAAAATCCCTATTAAAAAGTCATAAATTTTGAAAAATCTCTTCATTAAATAACTCAAATAAATATTTCATAATTTAAAATTTTCAAAACCTTAATAAGAAAAAACCCTTCTTTAAAAAGTTTCATCCAAATAGAGTAACACACAATAAAGGATTCATACATATCTTCCCTTAAAGAGTTTTTTTTTTTTTTTGGTTGAAGACATAGCATAAGAGTTATATCTCTGGAATCTTAATTTATACATATTCTTTTTCAGGATTTGAATTTTAATTATTGATTCACTGAAATCGAGAATTCAACATTCTTTTAACATGTCACACACTATTGACAACGAGTATATCTCTTCGATGTATAAAAAAAATCGAAATTAATATATCAGCCCCCACAACCCCACAAATTATACGGCGTGAGTTAATGCAAAACAAATAACAAGTGTTGAATTTGGAATTTGGACCATATCTTGGTCAGCTTTGGCGTAAAATGCCTCCCATGTGTGTTTTTATGGAGGCTAAACTTAGGAAGCTACAATCAGACAAAACCTGAAGTAAAATAATCTAAGCACGAGAAAATTTTAACTGACAAAGTATATTTTTTTCTTACAAGAAACCGCAGCCATTGGTTCACGTCTTATAGAACTCTTCCATTTAGGCTTCTTTGGTTCTTCCCCTAATCCAATTGCGTGTAGTCAACATATAACTTCCAGGCTTCGCCTACAAGTCAAACAGGCCATTTTCATGTGCCAAGTCTTCCAATCCCCCCTATATAAGCAGCTTCCTCAAGCATTTCTTCATCATACTTCCCTGGAATTCCTCTTCCAGTCTTTCAAAAATCTTGCCAAGCTAAAGCCTACAAACTTTAAATACTTTGCAACTCTTTGGAATTTTATTTCTTGTTGAAGAAATGGAATTTGAGATGTCATCCCTGGCAGACTCTTTGATGAAGGTGCTCATGTTTGTGATTGTTCAAGGCCTGGTTTATCTCATCCTTTCCAAATCATCTGATATTTTCTCCAAGAACAAGATGAGATCCTTGAGCTTCAAGCCTGCTCGTTCCTTGAGCATTCGACGGATCCTGGCTTCCGTCTCTGATTTGCCTCAAGGTGTTGAGCCATCACCATCTTCAAGGAGTTTGAGGTCTCCAAGTCAAGAATTTCCCACAGTTGAAGAATACGAAACTTACTAGTAGTACAAATTCTCATGTTAGTATACATACTAGTGCTTTATTAGATCAAATTTGTTAGCTAGTTGTAGTTGTGTAAAACAATTTTTTTATTCTTTGGGTGTTGTAGTGTGAAAGAAATTTGTTATTCCGTGTTCGGATTGTAAAGAATTGATGCATCAATTACCTTAGTTCCATTTTCAAATGTTTTTATTTATTTATTTATTTATTGTTTAACAAAGAGTGCTTATTAGCCCGGGACTAATCCCTTAAAGGTCAAGAGCACTAAAGATAATGCTCTCCCAACAAGTGCACGTCGGGGGACAAATGTTTTTTCATTAACCATATAGATTTATGCTTATGATACAAAATTCTTAGTTTTCTTGAAGGATCTGTGTCTGACACATATCTAAGAAAATGGTATTGAACGCCCAACCCTTGGGTACAGGAAAACAGTTGGATAAATTGCAATTGACCTGGTCCTTGTCTTTTCCATATCAAGCCCTAACCCCAAGTCCAAGCAACAGCAGCGTTTTGGCAGGACTGTAGCACCATCTGTGACTCCCAATTAATGCTCAAGAACAATGTCTCAGGTTGTCGTTAATTAGCACCGGATATTTGCATATCAGAATGTCGGATACAATAGGAGGCACTTTCAAGTCATTTAGTTTAGAGAAACATTGTTCTGTTCTGTAAAGAATTAATGCATTCATTGATTTAGTTTCCATTTACAAAAGATTTCTGCAACCTTTTTCTATGTACCATTGCCTAATAAGATGATATTCTGTACATTGACATGCTATGTTACTCGACCTAGTATGAGACAGAACAGATTTATGCGTCTGGTACAAATACATTCAAACTTCTCTATGTGTTTCTGTGAATTTGGAGGTTCAGACCTCCATGTCCTTGTCCCTCAGGTGCTTATATGTGTCGGAGATGGGCACTTCGAGAAAAACAATGAATCCAGCAACAGAATTGTAAGAACTTTCAGATGCCAAGCCTGCAGATGCAGGAACACTTTGGAAGGTTTATAGCACCCTCTTTGACCAACCATGGGTGCTCAGCAACACTGTCTAAGGTTATTCTAAGCTTAGGATCTGCATAAAAGAAACAGCATAAGAAACACAAATGAAGTCTCTAATGTTACCTTTTTGGACATTACAAAGAAACAGCATATAGAGAAACAAAAATGACCTTTGCATAGAAGGCCTTGGAGCAAATCTTTGAGCCCTGTATCCAGTTCCTCTGGAAGAATTAAGGGGCAGTTTATAATCTGCAACAGTAACCATATTAAGAAAGAAAAGAGATCTTAAGGATGTAGAGGAAGATAAATAAGTAGGAAAATAGTGGGAGAAGGAATTTACTCTGTTATAAGTCTCAGGTAAACTGTCAGCCAGAAAAGGGTAGCAGCCTACCACCATGAAGTATAGGGTAACACCTGCAGCCCATATATCTGCTGCCTTTCCATGATAACCTGCATCTGCTATCAATTGAAATCTATAAATAGCCAAATATTTCTTGTTTTACATCATTAGTATCGACATTGCGATAAAATGATGGAACATTTTGAATCTTATATGGCAAGATATGCATTTTTGAATTGAAATGAGCATTTATGTACATAGTACTTACCCAAGCAGCACTCAGGCGGAGTGATAGCTGGAGTTCCAGGGCTTCTCAGGAGCACATCATTTTCATCCTGCAAATCATCAGCCTTTTAGAAGAATATTGAATCTCTACCAGACAGACAGACATAATCATCATCCTATCTCAAATGTCGAGCATTTTATATACCGCAAAAGCCTGGCTCACACTAAAGTCACCGATTTTCACCCTTCCATTTTTTGTGAGCAGAAGATTTTCGGGCTTTATATCACTGTGCACAATATTCTGTCAAAGCAACAGATTCTAGCGGTCATGTAGGTGCACTAGAAGATATAAAAGTTAAAGACGATATAATCATGGATTAGGTTTGTTTATAACTTAACCTTTTACTGAACTTGAACATGTTATAGTACCTGAGGAGTGAGCTACACAGATTCTACCATGAGAATTCTTATGTGCATCAGCCAAACCATCTATAGCTTGGTTGAACTAGGAAAAACTTACATGATTATGCAAATAAGTGAGACCGGCAATTATATCTTTGAAGTATCTCCTTGCTTTTGTCTCATCAATGGGTCCTTGTAATTCAGAAAGATTTTTGATAACATCACCTTCCACATACTCAAGAACTGCAAATTTAACAAAGATGCATATATCTAAATCAAGAGTAAAAAGAATAACCAATCAAGTATCCTATTATATATGTACCATGCATTTTTTTTCTGCATTACATTTTTTCGGTTAATTCTAGATCTAGAAGTGCAAAGCAATCTCGGTACCCATATAGAAATAATCGGATCTTGGGTCATCTATTACTTCAACAAGGTTGACTATGTTTGGATGATCCAACATCTTCATTATTGAAACCTGTAAAAGGATACAGTTTCATAACTAAAAAGTACAAGATAAAGCCATTAAATGAAGATTGCAGAAGAAACAGCTCATTCCATAACAGTGGCAAATTTTAACTAGACAGACTTAGGAGGTCAGGAACATCATGATTCAATTTTAGCAGAATTCAGTTACAGCCAATATTGACTCCAAGCAATAGGATACAAAATATGAATGCACTTAATCAAATTGCTATCAAAATAAGCTTTGCATAACGATAAAAGCTGAGCTCTAGACCGCATTCAATAACTTTTTTGTGATGAAAACTTCAAACAGAACATTTAGAATGCATATAGACTGATAGACCAGACATTTTCAAACATATACAAAAGAGGAAATGAAAATGTTTCCAACGTTCACCAATAATTTCCTTAGAAAAATTACAGTTTGAGTGAAGATATGCCAAATATACATGAGACTGTTCAGAGTTAGGCTCTAGGGGCCTGGCTCCTCTGAGGACAAATTAGCATTACCGACACTAAAATCTCATTACATTTGCAGATATGCATATCAGGTACAAGGGCCAGGGCCCTACTAATAATATGCAAAGATCAAGCTCTCCACCAAGTATCAACAGCATTTTATGAGAAGAGAAAAAAGACTAAAATTATCTCAAAAAAGGGATTAATTGCCTAGACCTCTTCCATTAATAATCAAATATCTAAATATTGCAGAGTGGCCAACTGAATTTGTTCAGTGTGGAAAAGGAAATAGTTGAATTTTAATGGCGAAACACAGAAGCATGAGACTCGTATTCGTTGTATCAGGCCTTGGAACTGATACAATGATTGCCTTTCAGAAGTTCTTCAAAATTACAAATATCTGTCACCACATTATCAGAAGGAGAAAATCAATGTCTCACCTGACCGCATAAAATCATCTGCAATAGTCTCTCATAAGACTGGATAAACTCATTGCAGAAATCCCACAGGACATTTATATTTTTTCAACAAATTCAATTTCAAGACCCATACAAAGAGTCTTGTTGAATGCTAACAAGTAAAAGTAAAACTAATAAGATCAAGGGAACATGATAGCTTTAAACTCTTTCTACATATTAATTTTAGAAACCTTACAAGTAATTCTGTCACAAGAAGTTTATATATTGCATAAATTGATCAAATTGAACTAAGTAATAAGATCAATGGGACGGTGAGTGATATTTAAGAAATATTGGAACTAGGAAGGTTGGAATAATATAAAGATAGAAATTGAGCAAACAATTAGGCACAATCTTGTTTTTTGCATGTAGAAAAAGCACATTACCTCTCTGAGAACATCGGTCATAGCTGTTTCGTACTGTGTCATGCGCACCTTGCACAATCTAGACTTGCAGATTCTCTGCAATAAACAATAAAACTATATCAACGTTATGTAGAACTGATAAGATAATTTCATAATCACAAAGGCAATCTGTTATTGATATGAAATTATGAACATTTTGAGTTATCGAAAAAGAAATCCAGTTAACAACTTCAAGCCTTGAAAGACTGATAAACAAAATATCAAACACTTTTTTGTCAGCTAAAGCAACCGATCCCCAGACAATAATCCAGAACCATGATTGTGAAACCTGGCTTTATATCAGTAAAGGAAGAATCCATTTGATGTACCATTAATGTTACTAAATAATAATCCAATTTAGATAGCAGAATACATACAACTTGTATCAGATATCCATAAAGAAATTTGTAATACCAGAGAAGAAAGTCAGCTTGAAAACGAACTTATTATATTAAGCAATAATGAACAGATTAATCAGTAATGAACAGATTAACTTATGATACGACAAATAATAGCTACCTTAATGGCATATGGGGTTCCATCGTTTTTGTTTCGATACAATACCTGCATGAAGTTAGGAAATTGATTACAAATTTTATCACTGCTGATGTAAAAAATCATCCAGTTAACCAAGTCCAGTAAGCATATCCATACCACTTTTCCATAGCTTCCCTGATTAATCTTTTCCTCTTTCACAAAGTCATTGATCATCTTCTTCCCATTCACATGCTACACTTCAAATTAAATACAGAATATAAGGTAGAGAATGCAGATCGAACTTTGCTATAATTGGCTAAAATACAAAGTTCTCCCAGGAAAAAGAATAATGTCCAAAACTGAAATATTGCACATGTCTGCTTATTAATGTCCTTTTGCTGTGCAAAAATACATCCCCAAAATAAAGACAAGACAATGCTAAATACTATGTCGTAGCTGGCAAATTTTAGCTATCTTTCAACTTCAGTGCAAAAGAATCTGAACTATGTTACAGAGAAAGAAAGAAAAAAAGGATCATTGTGAAGAATTACCCTGGAAATTTTTATTGAAGTAGTTTCTTTTACAGGAATCTTCTTACACGTTTGATTCTCCCTCGGCATGTATGGAGTTTCTTGCTTTCTGTCATTGTCGATTTGCTCTAGAAACAAGCAACCGGATGCAGGAGTACTGATCGATAACATCGGCTTCTTGGGATCGCGGAGAGCCATAAGGGAATTGCAGTTAGCTAGCAATGTTCAAATCAATCAGAGTTATACTTGAGAAAGTAACCAAATCAAACTGAGGTAACAGAAAACTCTTCTATTGAGATGGTTCCAGATTATGTTTTTATGTATCAGACAGGCACTAATGTTACATGCACCAACTACCAATCTTGATGATTAGGAGATGAATCTGATAGGCCACCTAAAGAGAACGGCAGAAACCACTCCCCAGCTTCCAATAAGCACTCTGAACAAAGTTGGTAGCAATATTTAAGAAAGTCAGAGTTAGATATGGGTCAACATACCCCGGTTATAGGAACTTAGAACTAGAGGGGACGAAAAAGCTCAAGGAAAATAAAAAGATTAAATAATTATTAAAGAAAGAGTAAAAGGGTATCCAAAACCATTTCTTTCTGGTTAAGAAAAAACCTTATTTTCAACATGGCTATTGAGTGTTGACTAGTAGCTAAACGTTTAAGGTTCCAGACTCGTTTTAGTCTTGACTTTTGGTAGTTCCTTGTTAGAAAAGACCTTGGACGACCACCACTCAAATTTCGCAACTTAGGATCTTCATATTGGAAATGAATTGCTAGCTTAATTAGTTTGGCTTTGGAAGACCTTTTTCTTGCAAGAAACCTTTTATTTTTTAATTGGAGAAGAGGATTCAAAAACTTCTTTTTTACGCAAGAGTAAATGCGTCTATTATCAAGTCAAATGCATTTTGAAGAAATGGCTTTCGTGCTTCTAAGTAATTCTTATAAGCAGGTAATTTCCCTTAAATAATTATAGACAGTTATGATTAAAATAAGTCTATTAAGGAATTAGGAAAGGAGAGGAAATGGTTTCATATAGATCTACGACATTAACACGAGTCTAATCTAATGTTTCCATATATATTCTAACAAAAAAAAAGAATGCATAACCCGTCACATTAACACAAAATAGAACCACTAGTTAATTTAATAGAAAAATTTGATTTCCAAGGAATTTTGTAAATACTATTTCTTTATTTAGATAATAAAAATATGAAAAGAAAAAAATAAACGTGCTTCCAAACATCTTTTCCTTCTACGTACAAGGCATCCAGGACATAGAGCATTCAGAAGTTAAAATAACATGTTTCACCAAAAAAAATTGAATTATTATAAACTAGCTAGTAGCTAGTCGCTATCTAGCATATTAAAAATGACGATGATGATGAAAGCCACCGCTGAAGCCGCCGCCATGATGATGGTGATGGTGACGATGATGACCTCCACCAGCGAGAGCAGGGGCCATAATGGTCATATATGAAAGGAGACCATAATTAGTAGAGTAGTTAGCAGCACTACCAGTACCCCTGCTGGCTTCACTTTTCTTATATCTTTCTGGTTCTTGAGGCTGCTAGACGCCACCAACAATTCCCGGCGTCACAATTCCCGGCTTCATGGTGGTTTCTCTAGCAACATAGGCGGAGTTGTGGCCAACACTGCCACCAACGGTTGCAGGACTGGTTGTTGTTGTTGTTGTTGTGGTTCTAGCAACATGGGTAGGTACTATGGTGCCATAGCTGGCTTGGCTCGTGTTTCTAGCAACATAGGTAGGTATGGTGTCATAGCTGGCCTGGCTCTTGTCGTGACATTTTTGCCAAATGATTATTGAAAATATTCCAACAAACAAAACGCCGAGGACTGACCCTAATATAATAAAGACTAGTGGGACATCATCCATTTCTTCCGATCGATGCAACTGAAGTATAGCGATTTCAATAGATCTCCCACTCTTTCCCCTGCAAGCAAACAAGGAATTTGAGAGATTATAAGCAATAGGAAGTAATTGAAGATCAAATAAATATATATTTACAAGGGACGACTTTCATTTTATCTCAAGCCACTAGCTCATTTTCCCAAGAAACAAAGAATTCTCCTTTTGATTGAGCAAAAAATTGGGTTTTACAACTCCTTAAGGAGTTCACACAGCTCAGTTTAAATTCGTGGAACTGAATCCAACAGTGACCAAAAAATCAGAATCGGAACCGTTTTTAGATTCTAAATAATTCGTGGAGTTGGATCGAGTAACCAGTGAATAAAAAACCGGACCGGACCGACCGGTTCAACCGGTTGAACCGGGAACCGGCCATAAATCCGGTCCGGTAATAGGCTTAAAACCGGATTTCAATTGAACCGGAATTGAACCGGGAACCGGTTGAACCGGTTGGACCGGTTCAACCGGAAATTTAAATTTTTTTAATTTTAAAAGCTATTTTTAATTAATTAACTCAAATTCAAAAGAAACCTAAATTAATGGGAAGACCAAATTTTAATTTTCTTATTATGTTTCAACTTTGAACTTTAAAATTTAGAGCTTAAATTTTTAATTTTTTTTATTTTAATATACTTCTATGATAAAAATATAATTTGTGATGTAAAATAATTTGTAATATTTATTTAGATTATGTGATGCACTACTATTTATTATTTTTTCATTTTTTTATGAATTTTATAAATTTTTTCATATTTTTATCAATTTTTTTAATATTTTCAGAAATTAATATAATTAAATTATTCAAATAATTGGACCGGCCGATTGAACCGGTTGGACCGGTTGAACCGTGACCTGGTCAAGCAACCGGTTCAACGACCGGTCCGGTTTTTTATTCACTGGAGTAACAAGCGATTTGTTCCAATTTAAGTAGGTCTAGATTTCGAGACCTTGCGTATGTAGTTGTCCCCGTTAGGAGACTCACCCACCATATCTAAGTGCAAGATGCGGGTCGAATCCGGATTAATAAGATCGAAACTCTAGATACCGTGTGGGAAATAAAAAAAAAATAACAATATGTATATTTTTAAAAAATCAAAATCAAATCACAATTCAATCCAAATAAGCTCTCTGTTCTGTATTCCTTATGTATTATTTTTTTAAAAAATCTCAAACTTGTGATCAAGAGAGACTATATGGCCCTAGAATTTGAGAGAGTAATCTGAATATTCAAACTCCATAGCAAGTAGCAAGGCTATAACACTAAAATAAAGTAATACAATATCTACCCAAATCACCAAAGACTGCAGAGGGATTAATGTAAATTTGGATTGGGTGTATGTATTTATATGAGGGTTCTAATTAAACCAAATCCATGTCGTGTAGAAACTTGCTACTCCTAGTAAGACCAGAACACCTGTATTTTGGGATGTAATTAAAAAAAAAACCAAATAATAAAAATTGGTCCAATAAGTAAGCAATGAAGGTTGCAAACCAAATAGAATTATTAATACAAATTTGAATCAAATTCAAATAAATATAATAGAGAAGAAAGGGCCGAACTTGACGGGTTATTAAAAACCAAAAGGAACCCACAACAGATCAAAGAGCACCAGCCTACCTGATGGATGGATCAAAGTGTGCATATGCCTGGAATTTTCCCGATTTTCTTGTGGGAGGGCAGCGAACGTGAAACCGGCCATTATCAGGAAAGCAGATTACATAAAGTGGAGCAGACGTGCTCAAGGGCCAAACTCCCATCCAAGTCCAAAAGGCCGGGCCAAAATTTAGGAGGATTTGGATAAAAATATTAAATCTATTTTTGAGTTTTGAATAAAAAAAAGACTTGTTTAAAAAACAGATTAGGTATTGGTTTTTATAGTTTAGGCTTAAATGCTGTTTGAATTACATAATAATACAATAAATTATTTTATTATTTATAATAAAGTTAAATAATTAATTTATATATTTTAATTTAGACCTGTAAAATTCTAATACAATTTAAAGTTTTTATTAAAATTCATTTAGATTTAAAATATTGTTAAATTATTTTTGTTTTAGTGTTTAAATTTTATTTTTAAATGAATTTTAATTATTATTAGATTTAATCCTCGTTCCGCACCGAGATCATTACAATTTAATTGTAAAATTTTAAACAAATTAACAAAATAAGTAATGAAATAATTACCTTCAAACCTTACAATCTCTATACAAAAATTGAATGATATAATATAATAAGAGTTCATTTATTGTCTTGTATTTTTAAAAAAATTAAAAAAATGGTATCTATCCAATGAACAAAAATGTACCTCCTTCTATTTGACTTCAAATTGAATTAAAATATCGCAATATTATTATGCCTAATTAAAACACTTATAAATTTATTCTTAAAAAAAAACTTAAAATTTATTATACTTCATTAAAATCTTTTTGAGAAAAATAAAAGTCCTTTAAAATAATCTTTTCATTTGTTATCCATTTATGTACTTAACTAAAGATATTACTCCCTTCATCCCAAAAATTTGTCATTTATTGATATTTCACAAAGTTTTAGGCGGTGGAAAATTAAAAGATCAAAATATGATTGAATGATATTATCCTTATAAGTTAATGTCTTAGTGACTTTTTAAAGAGGTTTTAGTATTCAAGGTTAAAAGAAGAAAGATAGATGTTAAAACTTTTTGGTATTTGTAAAGTGACATTTTGACTGGACAATTTTAAAAGTTGTAAGTTATTTAACTGGGATAGAGGAAGTGATTAAAAAAACATTTAGAATTATTTAATTCAGTAAAATATTAAAAAAATTAAAATTACTCTTTGGAGTAAGATTTTATAATTATTTTAAAATTATGTAAGATTTTATAAAAAAATAAATATGGGCTGGCTTATGTAGGTTTTGGATAAACTTTTAAAAATATGAAAATGCCTTGAACAAATATATAGGCCCAAAAAAAGGGACCGGATCAAGATTGGGCAAGCAAATGTCATGTTAATTTTATGTTAAAATTGAGCTCGAACCAGGCCCAATCCAACCCATGAGCAGCTTTACATATGAGTACTGAAATCCCAATTCAATACAGTTCCTCAAGTTAATTCATAATTTATCATTGCCTAAAGTTATCTTATTTTTTGTATGACCACATGTATTCATATCTATTTTAATAGTTTACAATTAATTCTGCTCAAATCGCATAAAAACCCCAATAATAAGAAGCTTTTTCAATACTATTTTTCCATTCACTAAACTCAAATCCGATACACATAGGACATTACATAGGACATTGAGCCCTTCCATTCAATCCGGATCACTGCCTAAAGTTATCAAATCTGCTAGTTTCGGCCAACAAATTGAAGAAAGATATTTACGTAAAATAATATAGTTTTGAAGAACGTCAAGTTACCACAATATCTTATTCTTTTGGCCAAACAGTGGCGCTAGTTAGTTAGTTAATAGAGTATTTCAAGAGATCAACTGTTGCCGAGTAAGTGGATGAAGCTCCCATGTTTTTTAAATAAGGAATTAAGTTCCAATATTATGAATAGAAAAAATAGTTTCGGAGATGAAAAAAAAAAAAAAAAGGGGTAATTCAGAGTTAGAGTGGGTTGTTTAAATATTTGTCAGGTGAAATCCATGGAATCTTGCCTCATATGTCAGCAATTAACAACTTTAACATAGGACTAAAGATCTGTCACATACGGTTCCCACTCCCCAGATTTAGTAGAATTTTTTATTGTTAATTTATTAATATATAAATTATTAAATAAATAAATATAATAATATGTACAGCTGTAGTGTTAAAACAAGAGTCCTCCGTTTGGTCCACCTCGTAGAAAGATGATTATGTCATTTTCTTTTAGATCTAATATATATAATATATAAAATAATCCTTGAATTTATATAAAATTATTGTTTTAATTATTTAATTTTTATTTAAAAATTTTTGATACTCAAATTTTTATTTTGTATATAATATAGCTTTTAGTACTAATGTGATACAATGAGAAAATGTCACATGTCATTTGAAAAATTTTTCTGTTAATATATGAATAAACCATATTAATATCAAGGGTTAAATTATACACAAAATAAAAATTTTAAGGTCAAAAATTTTAAAATAAAAGTTGAATGATCAAAATGATAATTTTATATATATTTAATGACTATTTTGTGTATTAAGCCTTTTCTTTCTCGATAAATAAAGTTTTTCGACAAGATTTATAAATTTTCTTTAAGTGTTTTTCACGTCAGTACTCGATATGATATTGTCAAGGGATCTTTTAAAATATTAAATATCTAACCTTTCTTTTTTTAAAAAAAGATTAAATCATCCAAAAATGCATGTAACAATATTTTACTATTGGTTACTGGAATGAAAATCACATAAAAAAAATCTAAGTTCGGTACAAAAGTTTTTAACTTATCAGGCAACTTTATTAGATTCCCATGTTGCAATGATGCAATCACAGTACTAAATCAAGTTTACTCTCCACCTTGTCTCTGTCTCTTCTGGTCTCTGCCATGGCTGATGCCAAGCACAATTCACCCCCACCAACATTCTCACTCTTTACATCAAGAAAAACAGTGTCTTTTGCTTTTAGTTTTACTTCTATTTTTGTTGGTTTCACAGCTTTGTTACTTATCAAGCCTTCTTCTTACTCTTCTCCCTGGCTCCAAAACTTCCTGCAAACTAAAAATCATAAACAGATAAGTAGATGTACATAGCATGATCTTCAATAAAAATCATAAGCATCCCTCTGTTTACTTATAGATAGCATAGATTTGTATTACCAGAGAAGAAATTCAGCCTGAAAACTACCTTATTATATTAAGCAATAACAATGGACAGATTAACTTATGATACCATAATGGCATATGGGGTTCCATCATTTTTGTTTCGATAGAATACCTGCATGGAGTTAGTAAATTGATTACCAATTTCATCACTGCTGATGTGAAAAATCATCTTGTTAACCAAGTCCAGAAATGGATACCGCTTTTCCGTAGCTTCCCTGGCTAATCGTTTCCTCTTTAACAAAGTTATTGATCATCTTCTTCCCATTCACATGCCACACTTCAAAATACAGAATAGGGTATAGAATGCACATCTAACTATGCTACAATTGGCTAAAATACAAAGTTCTCCCGGGAAAAAGAATAAAGTCCAAAACTGAAATATTGCACATGTCTGCTAATTAATGTCCTTTAGCATCAGTGCTAATGTATCAGAACTATGTTACATAGAGAAGACAAACAAAGGATCATTCTGAAGAATTACCCTGGAAATTTTGATTGAAGTAGTTTCTTTTACAGGAATCTTCTTACAAGTTCGATTCTTCCTCGGCATGTATGGAGTTTCTTGCTTCTGAAGAATTACCCTGGAAATTTTGATTGAAGTAGTTTCTTTTACAGGAATCTTCTTGCAAGTTCGATTCTTCATCGGCATATATGGAGTTTCTTGCTTTCTGTCATTGTCCATTTGTTCTAGAAACAAGCTGTCGGATGTAGGAGTACTGATCCATAACACTGGCTTCTTGGGATCCATAAGGGAGTTAGCTAGTAATGTTCATATCAATCAGAGTTACAATGGAGAAAATAACCAGATCGAACAGAGGTAACGGAAACTCTTCTATTGAGATGGTTTCAAATTATGTATCAGATGGAAGCCGATGTTACATGTACCAACTACTAAACTTGATGATTACATAAATCTGATAAGCAACCTAAAGAGATGACAGAAACCAACCCCCAGCTTCAATTAAGGAATCCAAACAAATTTGAGAACAATCAGGATGCAACAGTTTGGTAGCAATACATTAAAGAAGTCAGTTAGATATGGGTCTAGAGGGACCAAAGATTAAATAATTATTGTTAAGCAGTGAAAGGGTCTTCAAAACCATGTTTTCAACATGGCTATATCTAGTGTTGAGTGGTAGCTAAATATCCCGAGTTCTAGACTTATTTTAGTCATAGTTTTTGGTAGTTTCTTGTTAGAAAAGATCTTGGGCCAGCACTCAAATTTCCCAACTTAGGATCTTCAAATTGGAAATGAGGTTGCTAATTGGTTTAGTTTTGGTACAACCTTTTCTTGCAAGAAATCTTTTATTTTTCAATTGGAGAAGAGGATTCAATTCTTTTTTTTTTTTAAAAGCAAGAATGCGTGCATCTATTTGTTGAGTCAAATGCTTTTGAAGAAATCTTTTTCGTGTTTCTTTAGATGTCACCTTCATTTTCATAAGAAAACAAATTTTCTAGAGACATCCAAACACAAAATTGGATGCAATTAATTACTTCATTTTGAAGGGAAAAAAATACATACATACATACATATATATATATATATATATGCATCTCTTCTTCTTCTGCCATTCAAAAGCCCATTTTTCAAGTTTCACTTTGCTCAAGAATATTGGCATAACAATTTCTCTTAACCAAGAAAAAATTGTTCAAGAAGAATAGCATATAAATATCCAAATTCTACTAATTTATTTCACATATATATTATAGCATTTATTTACAAATTCTCACTTTAATTAGCTGCCGATAGTAATGCAGATAGCATACACTTCACTTGAACTTAGACAGTTTCTTTCTTTTGTGTTTGACTGCCCTTGCTTTAGTTGTAGATTTTTCAAGCCTACAGAGTTTGCCTAGAAGTTGCCTGTAATAATCTTATTATTGGCTGTAAGGTCATGATCTGTTGCAAGGTTGCACAACTAAAACTCAAAGAAATATCAATTTTTTTTCTTTTCTGTGACTTAAATCCTCCAATATTATGTAATTATATTACATTAAGTCCTAACTAATCTAGCTTTGAGTCTTCAATCGAGACCTTACTTGAGAGAAATCGAACATCTTTCACTCAACTTAATAGACATGGATGCTTATAAGGTTGTGATGCTTTAAGACACTT
This sequence comes from Microcos paniculata, assembly GCA_030664755.1. Lineage (NCBI taxonomy): Eukaryota > Viridiplantae > Streptophyta > Magnoliopsida > Malvales > Malvaceae > Microcos > Microcos paniculata. The sequence continues at coordinate 42,967,589 of CP131458.1, read as the reverse complement.
TCATAGTACATTTTGTGTAAAGTAAATTATAAATTTGGTCATTAAACTTTTAGAAGTTTTCTATTTTGATCATTCAACTATAATAGTCATTTAATTTTGTAAATTTAACTATTTTCGTCATCCATCTCCTAAAAAATAATAGCTTGATGATATGATATGATCAATCATCCAACATACCATGTGGCTTGCATGGTGATATGACATACCACAACATCCAAAAGGTCACTTGGCATCATGATGATATGACAATGCCATATCATCAAATATGTCTCGTGACATAGCCATGTCATCATGTCACGCAACATATTAAGTGATGTGATAATACCACATCAGCAGATCAATATTTTTCAAGGATTTGGTGACTAAAATGTTAACCAAATCATAAGTTTTTATAGTTGAGTGATCAAATAGAAAATCTCTAAAAATTAAGTAACCATTTATGTAGTTTACCCTTTTATGTACTAATTAAATTTATTATTACACTTATTTAACGTATTGAAGAAAACTATTTACGTAAAATAATATAGTCTAGAAGAATGTCATGTGTTACCACAATATATTAGTATTTTTTTTGTTCTCACAAAAAAAAATATTTTTATCCAAATAATAATGGCATTTTATTTTATTTTCTTTAATCAACGATGTCCTTAAACTTTTGGTTCAAAACTAATTACTTTCAAACCAGATTGACCCATTATGAAAGTAAACTTCTCTAATAATAGTTTTCTCTATTCAAAAAATTCAAATTCGAAATTTTACTTAATGAAAACAAATGTTAAACTACTTATACTAACCAATTTGTCAATTATCATGGCACTTTAAGTCAGTAAAGAATTATCTGCCAGGAAATTTTGTAAATACTTTTTTTTTTATTTATTTTAAAAAATATGAACAAAAAAATAAATGTGCTTCCAAACATCTTTTCCTCCTATGTACATAGGTATCCAGACACACACACACACACATATATATATATATATATATATAAAGTAGTAGAAGTAACTAGCTAGCTTGTAGAAGTTGAATTAATATATTTCACACAAAAAATGAATGAATATAAACTAGCTATAGTAGCTAGCTAAGCATATTAAAAATGATGATGATGATGACCGCCGCCGCCGAAGCCCACACCGAAGCCGCCACCATGATCATGGTGATGATATGACCTCCACTACTGTGATAAGCTGCAGTAGCATCATGATGATGATGGTGATGATGATGATGACCTCCCTCGCTGAGAGCAGGTGCCATATATAATGGTCGCGGGCTCGCGGCTGAAAGGAGACCATAATCGGTAGAGTAGTTAGCACCACCAGCACCCCTGCTGGCTTTACTTCTCGAGGCGCCGCCAACAATTCCCGGCTTCGCGGTCGTATCTCTAGCAACATTGGCGGAGTTGTGCCAACGCCGACACCATCGGTTGCAGGAATTGTTGTTGTTGTGGTTCTAGCAACATGGGTAGGTATAGTGCCATTGCTGGCCTGTCTCCTCTTGTGACATGTTCTACAAATGGCCGCTGAAAGTATTACAACAAAGAAAACGGCGACGACTGACCCTAATGTAATATAGAATAGTGCATTATCCATTTCTTCCTTTGATCGATGCAGCTGAAGTATACCAATTTCAATATACAGACTTAAAAATATCTGAGAGATCTCCCACTCTTTCCCCTGCAAGCAAACAAGAATTTGAGAGATTCTCCTTTTGGTTGAGAATGCAAAAAATTGGAATATACAACTCCCCCAGGAATGCTTAGGAATATAGAAGTGAACTGAACCGTGACCAAAAAATGGGGATCGGACCCGGTTTTAGGTTCCAAATAATATTATATATTTTTAAAAAATTTAAAATCGAACTACGGTTCAATTTAAGAGCCCGTTTGATACTTTGTAAGAAATTACTTTTCCTGTAAAGTTTAGAGTTACAATAACTTTACATACAAAGTGAGTTTATAGTGTTTGCTTTAGTACATAAAAGTTTAATTAAATTACATGTAAAATTTTTTGCAATATTTGGTTAGAACACACTTTTCTTGTAAAGTTTATTTAAATCTCAAATTTATCATTCTATTTTATATCTTTTTTAAAAAACAAGGGACAATAAAATAATTTAAATGTGATGTAAAATACTTTCTTACCTCCCCTGTGTAAATACTTTACCTAATCGAAGGTAAAGTAATTACAATTGACCATTTATATCCTTAAGATTAAACTAAACATAGTAAAATCTTTACAGCCCTTAACTTTACATGTAAAGTGATTAAATTACATCAAACTAAACGACCTTTAAGTAAGTCCTTTTTCGTAGCTCCTATGTATTAATTAAGAAAAGAAAAAAGGACACAAAACAAATCTCAAAATTTTTATCACTTGTGATCAAGGGAAACTATATGACCGTAGAATTTGAGAGAGTAATCTCAATATTCAAACTCCATAGCTAGCAAAGACTGCAGAGGGATTAATGTGAATTTTGAATTACCTGCTGATTTGAGCTTTTTCTTCTCTTGTATCCCTTTCTTCGATAGTAATTTGTTACTAGTTTTTGGATAGTTTGGGTGTAATTTGTTACGGTAATTTGTTCTAATTAAACCAAATCCATGTCGGATAGAAACTTGTTACTCCTAGTGAGACCAGGACAATAATCTGTTTTTGCTGTGTAATTACAGATAATAAAAATTGGTCCAATAAGTAATCAATGAATTGCAAATCAAATAGATTTATAAATACAAATTCGAATCAAATTCAAATAAATATAATAGAGAAGAAAGAGCTGAATTTGATGTGTTATCAAAAACCACGAATGAAAAAAGAAAAAATTTTGGAAGAGTTTTATATCTAGGTTTATAGAAAAAAGAAATACAGTATTTAAGGAGTGGGTTATTTAAAGAGAAATCATCTTGATTTCATAGAAATTATTATAAAATTAAGATGTGACATAAAATTTAGTCATTAGTGTAAACTTTTAAAGAAGTTTAGTCAAAAATAAAAATTTTAAAATTTTCAGACAAGTATCATAATTAATAATATTTATTAGGATATGATTTATTTCATAAAAATTATCATAAAATTAAGCTGTGATATAAAATTTAGTCATTATTGTAAACTTGAAAAGAAGTTTAGCCAAAAATAAAAATTTTAAAATTTTTAGATAAGTATCATAATTAATAATATTTATTAGGATATGATTTATTTCATAGAAATTATCAGAAAAATAAGATGTGATATAAAATTTAGTCATTAGTGTAAACTTGTAAAGAAGTTTAGCCAAAAATAAAAATTTTTAAAATTTTAAATAAGTATCATAATTAATAATATTTATTAAAATATGATTTATTTTAAATATGTGATCATAATTATATAATATCTTAATTTCTAAATAATTCCTACAAAACCAAATCCGTAGAGTGATCAATCCTGTTTAAATATTTTCCAGGTGAATGGAATGTTTGCCTAATATGGCGGCAAGTAAGGTCTCACCGTCTCAGTTACATTTGGTCACCAGATTTAGTAGAATTTTTTTATTGTTAATTTATTTATTTTTCTCACTTCTCATTGATTATGGAATTATTAATTGTAATTAATGTAATAATAATATGTACGGTTGTACTGTTAGAAAGAACAAGAGTCCTTCATTCGGTCCACCTGATAGAAAGGTGATTATGTCATTTTTTTTTTCCTTCCTGATAACTGATAAGTAAAGTTTTTTACTTATCCGGGCAACTTTTATTGGATTCCCATGTTGCAATGATGCAATCACAGTACTAAATTAGGTTTACTCTCCACCTTGTCTCTGTCTCTTCTGGTCTCTGCCATGGCTGATGCAAAGTACCCTTCACCACCAACAACAACATTCTCACTCTTCGCATCAAGAAAAACAGTGTCTTTTGCTTTTAGTTTCACTTCTGTTTTAGTTGTTGGTTTCACAGCTTTGTTACTTCTCAATCCTTCTTCTTACTCTTCTCCTTGGCTCCAAAACTTCTTCCAGAGTTCCTCTAACAGATCCCAGTTTTCCTCTCTTTTCTCTCGCTTTCTCCCCAAGGACCCCAACTCTTCCCAATCCAATTACTACCCAGATCCTGTTTCTCAACTCCTAGACAGGCCTTTTCAGATTTCTCAGGAGACTGAAAGATTTCATGGAGAAAAGGATTGGTCTTTGTCAAGTGAAGGTAACAGTGGAAGCCCTTTTCAGATTTCCCCGGAAAGTGAAAGATTTGGTGGAAAAGATAAGTCTTTTTCCAATGAAGTCAACAGTGGAGAGTCAAAGATTCATTTCAAGGGTAATGCTTCTAACACTCCTACTACTACTTTCTCGCAAGAATCCAATCACACATCACAAAGTTTAAATGCTGATATTACCAACAGTCCTAGCAGTTCTTTGGATTTTAGAGAAAGTAGAAAAGAATCGAAGGAAGGGATTTTAGAGAAGGAGAGGGTGTCGAGCGAATTGATATTGGGTGGAAGCAGTGATAAAATCTTTGAGAAGTTGAGAAAGGAAAATTTTGTGGAAATGATGAGTCATTGCAGAATATTTGATGGCGAATGGGTGAGAGATGATTCTTACCCTCTTTATGCACCAGGGTCTTGTCCTCATATTGATGAGTCTTTCAATTGCTTTGTTAATGGTAGGCCTGATAGGGGGTATGAGAAATACAGATGGCAACCTAATGCATGCAACATGCCAAGGTAATTTACCAAGTGCTCATACTTAGATTTATATCTGTTGATTCTTTTATGTGTAATTGAATCTTTCTCATTTGCATTATAGTCACATATTGGGACTTGGTTTTATGACTATTTAGAGGAGCCAAAAGCTGTGTAATGTTTCTTCATGTTATATGTAACTAAAAATAATATTTGGTGGTGGATATGATTATATCTTTGATAAATGTTCTAGTGGTATCTTCTTGTTTATTTCATTTATAGTATGATTTGGGCATTTGCCATGGAGTGGTTTTAACTAGACTTGTCTTGCAGGTTAAATGGCAAGCATATGCTAGAACTATTGAGAGGGAAACGTGTAGCTTTTGTCGGTGATTCTCTTGGTAGAAATATGTGGGAATCTCTGGTTTGTATCCTTAGAAATTCAGTTGAAGACAAGGGCAATGTTTTTGAAGCCTCTCAATCTCATAGGCACGAATCCAGAACAGAGGGTTCTTATTCCATTTTACTCAAAGTATGTTTGTCCTTTTATCCTTCTTTTTTTGATATAGACTTGTCGCTATAGGTAGTTTTCTTTTCTACACTTTCCTTTTTACGTCCTAATTTTGGATGGATGGATGAACAGGATTATAATTGCTCCATTGAGTACTTCCGATCACCATTTTTAGTTCAAGAATGGGTAATGCTTGAGAGAAATGGATCAAAGAAGGAAACACTTCGACTCGATATGATTGATAAACCATCTGATAAGTACAAAAATGCGGATATTCTCATCTTCAACACAGGACATTGGTGGACTCATGATAAAACTTCCAAAGGGTACCTAGTTGTACATATTTGTTAATATAATAGTCTTTAAGTGGAGAAGCTGTTAACAGTCTAAGAATATTGCAGGAAGGGTTACTATCAAGAGGGTAGCACTATCTATGATCGATTGAATGTTAAAGAGGCATTCCAAAAAGCTTTAACTACATGGGCTAGATGGATAGATACCAATATAGATACTGTGAGAACTCTTGTTTTCTTTAGGGGCTTTGCTGCATCACACTTCAGGTAAATTGAACACTAAAGACATGTCAAGATAAACCACTAAAATGGGGAAATCACGTGCCTCTTAATTCATTTTTCCTGTTCACAGGGGTGGAAGATGGAATTCCGGTGGACAATGTCATGGTGAAACAGAACCTATCACAAATGAGAAGTATTTGAAGAAATATCCATCAAAAATGCGAATTTTTGAGTCAGTGATAAATGCTATGACTACCCCAGTCTTGTATCTTAACGTTTCGAGAATGACCGGTTTCCGGAAGGATGCACATCCATCAATATACAGGAAGCAGAACTTAACAGAGGAGGAGAGAAGTTCACCTACGAGAATCCAGGATTGCAGCCACTGGTGCCTGCCGGGTGTTCCTGATACTTGGAATGAGTTGGTATATGCTCAACTCCTCGTAAAACATATTTTAAACCAGCAACAATTTCTGCGTCAAGAACAGCTAAAGAGAAGACCTTAGGTAATACGAATGCAATTTAACTTTGTAAATTCTTGTTCCATCACTAGATTGATTAGTGTCTATTATATTCTTCAGTGAAAAGTTTGGGTCCATAGGGAGAAGTGTAAAGTGATACTATTATTCTTTGAAGAACAGAAAAAGAAAATACATAAAAGCTGTTGTTAACGATAGTCCATTAGGTTTCTTTCCACGGAATTAAACTTATTTAACATCAAATTCCTAGTAGTTTGTAAGTCAATCTATGGGTTTGAATATGAAAATGGTATTAAGATTACGTATTCCTTGTAACATGAGTTGAAATTAGTTTGCATCTCTTATAATGAAAATATTTGGTTACTCTCAACTTGTTCAAGGAAACTCTGCTTGGTTTATTTATTAATTATGCTATTAATGCAACATGGAGGTCTGAATAAGTCGATCATAATATGTGATTTAAATTTGTATGCTTCTGGATTTGTGTTAAAGATCTTTTAACTGTTTGGAATCATAATGCTAGAGATAGCTATAAGTTAGATGAGGCACTTTAAATATAGGAAATTAGATCCAAAACATAGGTTTGCATGTCATTCGAGTCGCTTTTTTCTTGTCAGGCTAATAGCCAGCTTTTTAGCATTGGAATAGTATTTCTTGGTAAGGTTTGAAGAAACTTCTGCTTGTTTTCTATCTTGTTTCCGTCTTTTGTTTGTTGACAATAAAACTGAAAGCATAATATCTAAACCCATCTGTACTGTTCCTAAGGCCAAATGACTGAAAAAGTCAGATTTCAGTTCATCAAGGGTGTAGAATGCAGATGAAACAGCAGCATCCGAGGTTTAGATGTTGAATGCATGATTTTATTTGTCAGAAATGAGCTTCTTTGGATTATAAGACAAAAGCTTATATTCAAACACTGTTTTGAGTCGTACAGCGAAGATTGTGCCAAGAAACGAAGGATGAATGTTGAAAATCTAAATCAAATTGGCTGATTTGTAGTACATTTAGGTATTGCGTTATCTGTCAACCAAAGAAAGAATGAAGAAAAAGATGCCCATCTCTTAAGATTGTGCCTTATTTTCAGATGCTTGCCTTGATATTGTCAGCTCCTATGGGGTCCGAAACATTAGCTTAGTTTGCAACAAATTTGTGACCCCTTCATGTTGTGTCTCCTCAGAGATTTGCATCATTCTTTATTGATTCATTCATTCATGAACAGCATGCAGCATTCAGTTTTACTTTTCGAAATAATTTATAGACTTTGTTACTTGACATGGAAGAAACAGACATGAAGCCATCTAGCTTCCATAGCTCTCCATTCTCTTGCTTCTTCATGAACTTTCTCTGCTTTGTCATCTATGCCACCAAGCCATGCCAAGTGCCAAAGGCATAAAAGTTTTGGAAGTTATTCTTTTTTCAAAAAAATCCGAGAGCAAATAGCTTCCTCTTCAGGATCAAATCAATACACCTCAAAAGATATGCTTCCTTCGTGCTCTAATTAATCTGCGATCAATGCTTGATATTCCTTTCGTACGTATTCAAGTATCTTCAAAAAGCTTAATTAGTTCACATCTTGAAATTAAGGAAGATCCCAATGCTGTCCGTTTAAGGTTTCGATGCAATTTATGTGAACGTCAACGTGACAACCAATCTGATAAATGCCAGCCATGGAATGCTAATCGAGATTTATAGACATTCAATCAAATATGCTTGCATTTTCACAACCTTCGGTTCTTTTCCCATTTATTTTGTTTTGAATCGATGATTTTTGTCAACTTAAAATCGGATCATCTTTACAAATTCATTTCAAATTCAAAGAGCTTTATATGTTACATAATTGATATTTATATGTATCCGACATGAACACATCAAGGTTTTGATATTAGGGTAAAATAAAGAGTCCATGTAACATAGAAGAAGAGAAAACAAGGGTTTCATAATTTTTTTAAAGTAAAAACTCAAAATGAGATATTCACATTTTTTTTCGGTTTCCCACTCAATATCTAGAGTTTCACTCTGACTAATCCAGTTTCAATCCGTATCTTATATCTGGATATGATAAATGAGTCTTTCAATAGAAACAACTAAGAGTAAGATATTGACATTTGCCAAAACAATTAGATATCTATTACCACTTACCTTGAATTCCCCGAAATTATGCAAAAGTTTTTGATTGGATAAGGTGAAAAGTAAATAAAGGGAAAGCATTTTTGGTGATTATTAAATTATGATTAGTCATTATTATAATATATTATTATTAACTACTTGCTGATATTTCCAGAACATGTTTGATCAAAAAACAGTGGGAAAAGCATTACTTGAAAGTCCCTACAGATATATATGGAATATTCTTGATTTGATTGCTGACGTGTTATCAACTTAGATTTCTTTATTTTCCTTCTTATCTTTTGTTATGTTTTCTTTATTTTCCTTCTTATCTTTTGTTATGTATCCGACCTGAACACATCAAGGTTTTGATATTAGGGTAAAATAAAGAGTCCATGTAACATAGAAGAAGAGAAAACAACGGTTTCATAATTTTTTTAAAGTAAAAACTCAAAATGAGATATTCGCATTTTTTTTCAGTTTTTCACTTGATATCTAAAGTTTCACTCTAATTAATCGAATTTTAACCTGTATCTTATACTTGGATATGATAGGTGAATCTTCCAACGGAAGTAGTTACGAGTGAGATATTGACATTTGCCAAAACAATTAAATATCTATTACCACCTACCTTGAATTCACCGAAAATATGCAAAAGTTTTTGATTGGATAAGGTGAAAAGTAAATAAAGGGGAAGCATTTCTGGTGATTATTAAATTAAACAATTATATATCTATTACCACCAACCTTGAATTCACCGAAAATATGCAAAAGTTTTTGATTGGATAAGGTGAAAAGTAAATAAAGGGAAAGCATTTTTGGTGATTATTAAATTATGATTAGTCATTATTATAATATTATTATTAACTACTTGCTGATATTTCTATAACATGTTTGATCAAAAAACAGTGGGAAAAGCACTACCTGAGAGTCCCTAGAGATATATATGGAATATTCTTGATTTGATTGCTGACGTGTTATCAACTTAGATTTCTTTATTTTCCTTCTTATCTTTTGACAGATAGTATCCAAAGTTCCAAACATTAATCTCATCAATTATTTAGATTGTTTCGAAATAAATCCTACTTTTGTAAAATGAGGTACGCTTTTTGATTACCTTTCTAAAACCCTAAACTTTAAGTATAATTCTCTAATTTTTTACAGTTTTTAAAGTTAACAGTTATAAAGGTGTAAACAGCCTATACCGACGTAGTTGCATGGTCATTTGTAGAGTATTAAGTCTCTTAATTTTAACGATAAGGCGTGTTTTATCCATTTTAACCTTATAATTAAGTTCAAAGGCACAAAATTCCTATTGCAAATTAGTAGACATCGATTTTAAAAATTAGTGTATTATTTTATCATCGTAATGCTAAGATTGATCTCAAAGTTTCTAAATGGAGTCAAATAAGCATTTGTACTCCATTGAGTTAAATGAACCCTCGTCCATCTATTTTTTCTTTTTTATGGAAAAGATCAGCCACATGTATTGTTTCAATTAGGTTAATGTAAACATATTAGGTATTAATATATAAAGTCGACACACAGATTAATTTACGAATATGTAGTCAAACAGCATCTTTAATATTAATGCTCGTTCAATTGAGTGGAAGGGCTTGGATATGGCCTTTTAATTAATGTCTTGAGTACTTTGAGTCTTATAAATAACGAAAATATGCTAAGTAGAGTTGCCTCCATTTAGGGTTAGTCATAACTCGACTTTAAATTAATCAAAAACCTAATGTGATTTCCGGATATGAGGGGTTTATTGAAAAAAATACCGTCTTTAATCATCGGTCCATCCAAATTTTAGTTTACTTAACGAAAATATGGACGATTAGACTCTCATCTATGGACCCAATTAGAAGCACGGGGACATATCCGACCTTTTCTGCAAAGGTTGATATGCCAATTTTATTATACCAACTAGGATCACAGTATCTTTTGAAAGTCTGGCATTCATCGAATCAATGATTTTATCTGTTAAACAAAAATGGTGATACATGCATGCACTCGTTTCTGTGAAACTGAAAACAAAGGTTGAATCCAGGAATTAGAAAGTATAGATGCCCAGCTGCCCATGTAATTCTAATTCGTCTATATTTTGATTACCATCATCATTAATTAGTCAAAAACCAAATCAGAATTGAAGTGTATTGCCTGGGAGTAGTGTCTCTCAAGTGATTCTCCAATTTGGCTTTCGAGGATGATATGGTTGAACACTTTATTTTTGGAATCTGGCAACAGTTACAGAGGAGGTAGCTTGCCCGAAGAACAAAGTTCACTTTAATTAGAATCTGATTCCATTGATTAATTTAAAGACAAGTAAAGTAGCAGCCACCAAGCTGGAATTTTCAAGAATTACCTGACTTGAGAAAGAAAAAAAACACTTTTCTTGGATCATCTCATAAATAGAGAGATAGGTTCATAAGTTTTGAAGGAACAAATCATTGATAACTATAGCTACAATTTACATCTTCTTGCTAGCCAGAGCTGATCTTGATTTCTCTCTCTGATACTCATGGCAAATCAGAAAACCCAAGATCGAACAAGCGATAACAAACCAGCAGGTGATCATATCTCTCAATATGTCACATCACACAATTGGCATATAGTTATTAATTTTTTTTCTCTTTGTCAAATGTATCTTTCTTCTATATATGTTACTCGAACTCAAGATTGAGTTTCGGATATAAGGATGCGTCTAATTTATTCCGTATATATGAAGAGTTAGATCTCTATAATCATGTTTATCTGAATTCTGATATATGTCTGACACGGATATTTGAAGAAAACTAAAGAGTCGAAGCATCTCATATAGGCTCTCTTTCTATATTTTAATGTTTGTTTTCAATCTCAACTGATCTATGTATATTTCTACTTTCATTAATCTACCAGCTCCATGTTGCGGGCCTGTGACAAGAGACAAGGGCAATGGCAGGAGGAGAGGCTTCATTGAAGGATGGTGAGTCTTCAAAAATTAGAAAAATTGTTCATATATTTCTCTCATTTCCCAAATTAATCAATTCAATTTTGCCTTGAATTTTGGGTTTTGCAGTCTCTATGCTCTGTGCTGCTGCTGGCTGTGGGATGCCTGCTTCGATCTGTAGAATAAGAAGCAATCAGATGCCAGCTACGTCTAAGCATGTTCACCTATCCTGTTTGTTTAATGTTTGCTTTTGTACTTTAACGAACACTTTTTTTTCAGGTTACATGTACTTTGACAAACTTGGTAATCATGTAACTGCGTTTGGATCTTAGATTTTTTTTTTAATAAGGATCTTAGATATTTTAAGTTAAATTATAAGGTATAGTTTTTATTAGTAATTACTCTTGAAATCATACTTCTTTTCGTCGGTGCGATAGAAAGAAAAGTATATTTGTAAGGGGTAAATAATAAAATTACCATAATGTTTTGCTTGTGATTTGTCAAATTCTTGTCTAGCTGTGGCTGAATCTCATATAATGCCACATTCTTATTCTCTGTCTGTCAAAAGGATATGTATGAATATATGATTTGAATTGTAAATTCCAAAAGTTCTCTAGTTAGCCACCAAAAGTATTTTAAATTTCTTTTTGGTCCCCAAGGATATAAAATTGCATTTCTTAGTCATGCACCTTTCCAAATCTCCATTTTTTGTTGCCACCGTCGCATTTGATGACATGAAAATAGCATATCAGTCAACAAAGTTTTTGGGTTTTTTTTTCTCATTTTGGAAACCCACTTTCCAAAAGTTACATTTTGGTCCCTGAAAAGAGATGATGTAGATTGCCATGCAAAATTTCGTATAGATGGTGATGGAAATATAAACTTCGAAGAGATACATGAAGTATATCAAAGAAAAAAGTAAAAATTAGGTGGTCAACTAGGCAATTTATCTGAACTTTCAATTATTCATAAATTCAAATCTTGATAACCTCCAGCATTTAAGAATTTTATTTTGACACAATTCAAACCAAATGCTTTTAGCAAAAGTAAAGGTTATTGGTGAATAACTCAATATTTATTACTGACAATGCGAATATTGATAAGATGATCACTTCGCGAGTTGTCCAAAATGTAACCTCTCAATGAGAATTGCATATTACTTTGATAACTTACATTATGATTCATTTTGTAATAACATGTCACCCTCATTGTCCATTGTGTCCAAGAACCCAAGGTATAAACTCAAAGGAATTGATTTTGACGAATTTTCATAACCTAATCTTATCTTATATGATCCCTCTTTTTGTCTGCAGCCATTTGTAAAGGAACAAGTTTCTTTCACACACTACGCTTGGAAGTTAAGCTTCCTTTTCCTTGAAACCATGTTCTTTTCACACTATGTCTAATGTATATACTGTCCAAATTTTGAGATCTCGATAAAATTTTGATCGAAGTTATAATTGTTGAGATATCCTCTTACAAGTACCTTTTATTAAACTGAGTTTTTTTTTTTCCCAAGATAAGGTAATTATAAATCTTTATTCCCAAACCATGGTACTTTTTTCTTATTTCCCAAAATGAGGTATTTCCTTGCTATGTGTCACGGACAAGCCTATCTATCAATATCTGGCTCGACCGTGCGGCACTTGACTCGAGTCATGGACAAGCCTTTCTCTCTTTATTTGGCTTGACCATGCATCACTTAACTCGGATCCCCGATCAAGTCAGCCTAGAGTTGCTTGGTTCTGCTCAAGCACACAACACGTAGTTAGCTTTCATAGCCACAAGAACAGCCCACAAGGCAAGCACAAACCAGCACCTAGACCCCCTCGTCTAGAAACGAGAAGATGTTGGTGTTATTCGTAGTTTCCCTTGGTCCATCGAGGCAACAAGCCAACTAGCTCGAAGCGTCTAGCACACATTCACATGATATCGTGGCAACAAGCATGCCACAAGACAACATCGGGAAGCCATAAGGCAACGAGGGTACAAGACCATCACGCCACAAAGCCCCAGTCCACAAAGCCACTAGGCCACAATATCACAATGCTACAAAGCCACACGGCTACACGACCACAAGCCTCGAGGCCACAAGTTTCAAGGTCACGAGCCACAATGGCTCAAGGCTACAACGCCACCAAGATAGCCTGCAGGGCATGGGGAAACTAGCAAGGAGACCCCTTCCTACCCGTGAGGTGTACTTTGATTCCCCTTTCAATAGTATTATGAGATACATCGAAGCAACATGGCCATCGGACCAACACGCAACCAATACCATCAGGCAACAGCAATCACCATCGTAGCCACATCGGCTAATCAAACCTTCCCACACGTAGCACCACTTGAGGGTCAGGACAGCAGCCCTAGATGAACCGTGGTGCTTTTCCAAGCCAGGGAGCCGACCTACCATCGGGGTCTCTGGACTCTCCCCCCCTAAAGAGTTAACGGGATTTTATAGCTCCCCCACGAACATCCGTTCATATGTTCGAAACGAAGACCGATTTTCCTCGATGCAATGATTTGTCCATCATTAAGTCTCAATCCGATCATGGCTCAACAACGTTGGCCATGACACCATGTCATCACTACCTACCACGTTAGACTTCTCCCCTTCTCTTTTCTTCTTTCTCCTTCTCAATTCTCTCTTCTTGTCATATACACTCGAAAGACTTTTCCCAAACTCAAAATTTAGCGTTTGGATGGATCCAAAGTTTCAGCTAACTGTTGATCCATTGTTGTTGATGCATTCTCTCGTTGTGTTGTATCAACGAATTCGGGCGTATGGTTAATACCAAAGCATCCGTACCATATTCATACCATGGAAGAAGCCATGGCGACTGCTAGATCGAAGAAATTGTTGGATTTGATGCCTTGCCAGGCAAATGGAGACTTACTGTGAAAATGGGTTGCAGCCACCAGCCACACTCCAAGTAAACTCCTCTATACAACTGAAAAAAATCTCATTCACAAAACTTCCTCATTCATACTTTACTATGTAATTGTTGTCTGTTGTGGTAATTTCTTTGATGAATTTGTTCTTCTAAAATGAACCAAAAGGTGAAAAAACGTCATTTTTCGCTTGCATTTCGAGGGAATTTTCTTTTCATAATAGCAACGAAGAAGTCCTTGAAATAATTCATACGCAGAAACATTAATGATGCCAGAAGTAAGATTGGAACTTTCCAATCAGTTGGAATGAAACGGCAAAATTTTATTAATTAGATGTTGACGTTGCACACAAGCTGAGCCGTATGAATACTATTATTTGGTATTGAGAGTGTTGGATTTTGGCCACTGGTTTGGAAAAGGGCAAAGAGATTCATTTTTGCTGCAAGGTTTTTTAATCGGTTATTACTTATTAGAGTTGTGTTTTCATTTCAGTATTGGTTCTTTGGTTCTGTTTGGATTTTGCTTTTATAAGTCAGCAACAGATCCATGGCCATAAGTAGATAAGCCTGAAGTGAAATAAGGAAGAAATAATCGAGGAAGGACTAAGGAGAGGGGAAGGAGAGAAGTCTGAGGTGTGATTAATAGTACTGATAACATGGTAAGGAAATATCCCTATTTGAGAAAAAAAGAAAAAAACTACTTTATTTTGAGAATAAAGATTTATAATTACCTTATTTTGGGAATAAAGGTTCATAATTGTCTTACATGGGAAAAAACTCACTTTAATGTGTCATGTGATGTGATGTGTCCATACATATATGTTTGAACTTTGAAGCACTTGAAGTTGAAATGTGAAATATTGAATGTGAACACCTAGATTTGGTTTTACATTTAAGCTTTACTTTGATAGAAAAGATGAAAAATTGGAAAGAAAGAAAATAAGAGGAGAAAAGTAAGATGATGGAAAAAGAAAATTAGTATGTTTGGTAAGAAAGATAGAAAAGTGAGTGGAAAAATTAATTTTCTTTCTTCTTATTGGTTGGTAGAAGAGAGAAATGAGGAGAAAGAAAATCAATGTAATATACTTTTACAATTATATCCCTTATTTAATATGCTAGTAAGTAGTAGTGTTATATGTTATAATATTTTTGCTAATAAAGGATATATAAGTACTTACCTTAATTAATTAGACACCTTGTTTTCTCTTTATTTTTCTTTTCAAAATTAGAGAGATTTTGAATATGAAGTATGAAAGAAAATATTTATCTTTTCAATTTTTTTTTCTTTTTAAATTTCTCTCCAACCAACTACTTCAAAATTTATTTTCTCTTAACTTTTTCATCTCTCCATTTTTTTCTTCTACCAATCAAGGCATTAAGGTTGGTTTTTTTTTTTTTTCTGTTTAACCAAGATATTCATAAACTCTGTTGGCCCGGGATTAATTCTTTTTGTATCAAGAATGTGAAAAGTAAAGTTATCCCTACAAATGTAATTATAGAGATCAAACTTATATCCTCATTCTTATTAAAACAGAATCCGCTGTCACCCTAAGAGGGCATTTGTTTTGATGTAATTTAATCAGTTTGCATGTAAAGTTAAGGGCTGCAAAAACTTTACCATGTTTGGTTTAATTTTAAGGATGCAAAGTAAATGGTCAATTGTAATCACTTTACCTTTGACCAGGTAAAATATTTACACAGGGGGAGGTGTGAAACTATTTTGCATCACATTTAAATTACTTTATTATCCCTTATTTTTAAAAAAAGATATAAAATAGAAGGATAAATTTGAGATTTAAATAAACTTTACAAGAAAAATGTGTTTTAACCAAATATTGCAAAAAACTTTACATATAATTTAATTAAACTTTTATGTATCAAATCAAATATTACAAACTCACTTTGCATGTAAAGTGGTTGCAGCCTAAAACTTTACATGAAATTACTTTGCATGCAAAATAATTCCTTATAAAATATCAAACAAACTCCAAGTCCCTAATCGACAATGGTGTCCGCTTGCCACCCCAACTAACAGTTGTTGGGTTCGGCTTGGTTTTTTGGCCAAAGCCCAAAGGGTATGGCTTGTACTCTTTTTCAATCTCCCTCCTATTCAGCTGGAGGTACCAAGGCTGAAGAGTGAGGAGAGCCCCAGCATGGCCCAAGAACCATGATCCTATTGCGTTTCAATTTAATGACTAATGGGCTATGGATATATGATTGCCATTTGAGTTGAGCCTAGAATGGCAAATTTTTTATGATACTTTCATTCTTTTTTTTTTTTAAGAAAATCAAATATGTGAATAAGTCAAGTCCTAAAGTAACTATTACTGTAATTATTTTTTTATTATTTTAGGAAAAGGAATTCCAACTTATCAATTCTTTTGACAGAAAAAATATATGTACATACTTATCATTGAACCAAATGCTCGATGCGCTTCATCTTACTTACATCATGAATTCTTTCCTTATGATTGATATCAGAAAATGGCCAAACAAAACTTACAGGAAATACAACATATAAATGAAGAAAACAATGTGTATAAAGTGTAAAACAAATTCACAAGCAAAGATCTATAGCAGCAGTAACTGTGTACTCTCTCAAAAGTAACTAGATTGAAGCTGTAAGAGTTCAAGCTGTGCCAATAATTTTGCAGTTGACGACTTTAACCTTGGGTCACCATTCTGAGCTAGATCAATCAGCACCACCTGAGCAGATTCACCATACTTAACTCTATGTTCATCAACTTTGAAAACCCTTTCTAATATCCATAATGCTTTCTCCTGAGCTTTGACAGTTGATGATTCAAGAACTTTTATAATTGCTTGAACACCTGACATTTTTGCGATGTAATTGCTTCCATTTTCCGAAATCTCATCTTGCAGAAGAGTTGCAATCGCGTTTAAAACAGCTTCATCCGCTTCCCTATCTTTACCTTCCAATATTTGGATCAATGGAGGAATAGCACCTGCCTTGACCAAACAAAATGTTCTTTTGACAATGCAGTATCCATCATGGACTTCACAAAATGCAGTAGTTGAAGGTGGGACACAAAACCAGCTTGATTTTTTCGACTTTCGTAGAGATAGTGAGTTCTGTGATAGCTGAGCCAATGAGGTAGCAGCTAGGGATTTAGCAGCTAAGGATCCATTAGAAAGCAACTTCACAAGTAAAGGGATGACCTCATTTTCTGCTGCAAGAAGCTGTAATCTTTTATCAGAAGAAACTGTGAATCGGAGTAATATACCCGCAACACCTTCTGCTAACCATTGCCATGTTGATGTTAAGGTTGAAGGACTCGAATTCATTATGGAAACCAAAATTGGCAGCAAATTCGCTTTTTTCAGAACTTCTGTCACCTTCTTGTTGCCTATTGGTATGTTGCTCAGTATGCCAATTGCCGCAGCTTTATCACTCTCCAGTGGTGATGATGAGATGATGTTGACAATGATGTTCAGGTGGACTTCTCCTAACTGTTCTGTCAATTCCTCAGGCAAATATTTCGAAAGAGTGTAGAGTAAATTCAATGCCCCGGTCCTGATTTTCGCGTTACTTTCGGTTAGAAAGGGCAGGAGAAGCTGAATTGCACCATTTTCCTTCATTTTTCTTCTAACTTTTGATGCACTAGAATGGCCAGCAATGCTATTCAGTGCTTGTAGCAGGTGACACTGAATGACTGGACTTGACAGATTTAAAAGGGAGAGCATCTGCTGTGCCACATCTTGATTAACAAGAATAGATTCTGACTGTGCAATTCTTGCAAGAATTGCTGAAGCTGGCTCGCGGAGAGTCATGAGCACGGATGTGACAGAGAAAAGGAGTTGAAGTAGAGGAACTACTATGCCTGAACTGACCAACCGTTGTATATTATCCGACAAGTTTGACAAATTTTGCAATGCGTTTAAAGCTGAAAACTTTGCTTCAAGCTTTCCAGCATTAAACAGTGTAACAAGAGGTTCAACTGCCCCATCTTCTCCAAGGGAAGCTCTACTTTGATCTGTTAGCTCCATTCTTGACATTGCAGTTGCCATTAGGATCTTAGTCATGTCGGAACCTGGCAAAGGCACAAAGATATGATTTTAACAGCGATGAAGACCCTTCAAAGGAAGCATGATAGAAATACATTTTTCACTCATTATCCAAGTTTAGTTGCAATATTAGAGAGGTTGCAGCATGCTTCAAGAACTCAGATCCAAAAAGTAATTAAAGGGTATTTTCGTGTTACCTTCTTTCAAATAGTGCACTAGGGGCTTGAAGTAACCAGCCTCGGCCATGTGCAGTGCATTTTGTGTATTGCTTGACAAGGCATTCAACAACTTCCCTGCATTGTCCGAAGCAATGGGATCATCACCGTTAAGCATGGTGACTAACATAACAATACACCCTTGAATTCTGCCAAGCCGCCTCCAAACTGCAGGAAGATCTGATAATTCAAGCAACAGGCCTACAGCTTCCCTCCTCTCTTCCACATCTCGCGTCAAAGATTTCACCAATGCTGATAAAGATGCAGCATCTGCCATTTTCTCCTGTTAACTAGTACATGATGTAAGATAACTCACAAGATAATTTTCCATTGAAAAACAAAAAAAAAAAAAAAAGGGAAAGAAAAGAACATATCTTACCTCGTTTTCAGCATTTCCTAAAGCAAGATTTCTCAGTATCCGAAGAATGATCAAACGGTTGTTTGGCTTACATGATCCCAACCTATTGACCATAATGGGAATGATGCCTTCTTCATTGATCCATTCATTTGTAATCAATCCTTCCCTAATAGACTCATTGAAGCTCAAAAGTGCAAAGTTCAATTCTTCATCATTCCCATACTTTAGTTGCAAGACAACATCATCAATAGTAAGATCGGTTCTTTCCTCTTCGATTTCTGTTCTTACCTCCTCAATTTCCATCCTTTCTTCCTCAGTTTCTTTCTCTGATGCTGTGGCACTAACAAACTCAGATTCATCGCTCGAACTACGAGACGGGCTAGGACTCGGGATTAAGCTTACATCAAACCTCGCATTCATGAATTCTTTATGCAATGCACCAATCTTCTCTTTCATTTCCAAGTGAATATCAACGCTAGCAAAGAGAACAAGGCCTATAGATCTCCCAAGATCTTGTATCACATCTTCAATCCACATATTTGGTTGTTTGGAATCAGGGCTTTTGATCAAAGTCTTCGCGCGTCTAAGCTCTTTCTCCAACGATTCTATTGCTTTCCGAATAGTAACCGTGTCCATGACATCTTTGTTATCCTTTATTTCAGTCAAAATTGGAGCCAGTTTATTGAGAAGACTAGCAAATTCAGAGAATAGTTCTCTTTCTGATTCTGATTCTTTTGCAAGTGAGGCAACCTCTTCGACTGAGAGTTGCAGCTCGGATACGAGCTCAATGAAGGTTCTATCCTCAGTTTTATGCATTCTCAAAGATGGTGGAGCTTTTATCAAACAAAGATATCAAAAATTTTCCAGAGAAAATGATTCAATGAACTAAAACTTCAAAGAGAACAACAAAGGAAAAGGAAAACAGAACAGTTGAGAAACAGAGGATTTTCCAAGGTATAAACAGAGAGGTCAAACAGAAGCAGGGGTCTGGCAGGAACAGAGAAGGGATTGCAAATTCATCAAAGGAAAGCAAGAAATTATACACAAATTAAGCATCCCATACGTACAAATCACACAAAAAATTAGACTAAGAGGGCAAGAAAAACTCAAGGTCCAAGAAATGAGAAGGGGCTTAACCTGAAGCTTGGAACACACAAGAGACAAGACTGAGACAAAAGACCGAGTAATCGAAACACCCTTGAATCTTAATACGTCTCAAACGGGTGAGAAACAAAGGAAGAAATCAAAGAAACCAAAGGCTAAGTAGGAAGACCGACCCATGACTCCAAAAACTTTGCTTTCCTGGTTTACCTGGATCCCTATCAATCTGTTTTGTCATCTTCCCTCATCGGACTTGAACAAAGAAACAGAGAAACAGGGAATTGTTTTTTCTTTCTTCTTTTCAGGTTAAATTTACAATTATTATAATGTGAAAGAAAATCGATGAAATGTGAGAACGGAAGATTTTGCAGTTTGGAGTTTTGTGGAGAAGGGCATCTTCCTTGTCAATGTCAATGCCAGTGTGGGCTATTGACTTGTTATTAATCTCTTATAGTATTTATTATGTACCATCTCTTCTTCTTCTTCTTCTTCTTTCTAGGGAAGACTCAGTCAAAGGAAAGAAATTTACCATTTCTCTTGCTGTTCTGATTCTGTTTGATTTGCTTCCTTTTACTTTCAATCTTTGAATACACATGAAGTTTCTTGGTTCCCGCTGAAGGGACGACCTCGTTAAGTATGAGGTCTTTATCAGGATTTGAACTTTTGATAATCGAAATTAAGAGTTCTAACACTTTATTAATTGGTAACTCAGTTAGTGATTCCTAAGTATTATTTGTAGGATTTTCTTCATTTAAAACCGTCCAAGATTAAATTTAATCACAACTAAGTGTTCCTCTTTGGGATCTCGAACAACTTCAAGCTCTGGTGATTAGAATGGACAATTGGGTGTTAGAAGGGGAAAAAAGTGGCCATTTATCAGCAGGAATGGCAACACCAGAACGCAGCCAGCCATCCCAATTTGACAATTTAGGAAACTTTTGGTTTGCCATTGAGCCCACGTTAAATGTGTTATTTTGTTAATTAAAGGAAAGCTGCATGAAATCGTGTGGTGAGAAGACAGAAACCTGCAAGAGGGGTCACTTTTTTTCATGATTTTTTGACCAAAACTTCTCCTGTCTTCAGTTTTACATTCACACAAATCTCTTTAAATATAGTACTGTAATAACTTGCTTTTTGGTGAATTGATGTCCCTATTTATTTAAGTTGACTTTAGATTGTACACGATTCCCTTGCAAAAAATTAAAGTTAACTTTCTTTTGATGGATATCTCATTTTTCATTAATTTGATCACATAAAGGCCTGTACTTTTAAAACGGTGTTAATGCAAGTTTAATCATTCGAAAGCATACTTTTTGAAATGATTTTACCTTGCATTCTCCTGCAGTCCTGCTCAGGAAAAGAGCGATCTTGGATCAATAGCTTGAAAACCAATGTTTAACCCTTTTTTCTTTTGGTAGATCTCCCAATTTTTTTTTATTTAATTTGATCACGTCGGATACCGTATTATTTTCTTTGCCAAAAAGGCTAAAGGCTGTAGCCTAAGTACTCGTTTGGTAGAGCGGTGCAGTGTGTTTATTACAGTCCACCGCTGTTAATACTAAATTTCAACCGTACAATAATTATTTCCACCATTATTATTTTAATCTCTATCATTTATTAATTATTTTCACCGTCACCTCTGCAATCTCTCCGCTCTACCAAACAGGCCCTAAAAAGTGAGAAAATCTACATATTATTTCTTTAAATATGGTAGGTAAAATTAGTTAAACTCTTGCTATTTTAAACAGGTTGATTGTGAAAAACATGGTAATAAGAAAAAATAATTATATTACGAGTTCACATAGGGGAGTAAGAACCTAAGGCTTTTTTGGATTTACCCAAGGAATTAGTGTTCAGGAATAAATCAACACACTCTCCATTGTGAATAAGGATGTATAATACTATAAATTAATGACTGGAAAATCCTCCCGGCGCCGGCTGGCCGGCCAACCTAATTAATCCATTTCTTGAGCACCTGAATATTTTCTCTCCTGCAGCCGGCCAGCGAACCTAATACATTTTTCAAGTCAAGCAATAAGACAACTACGTAGTTTTCTGTTCAAGTGAAAAATCAACCCCTCAAACTAAATAAATTCGCAAATCAATACAAAGTTAGACAACGACATACAAATTGCAAAATAATTTTCTCCCTTGTATTTTCGTCGAGGAAACTTAATTAACTTCGAAGTGATTATTTTCACCCAATAAAATTCGAGTTTATGTCAAAATTTCCAACGGGTAAAGCAACAAAACATGAACAAGTTGTAACTGGAAGAAGATTCAGAAACTATCATTCATTTTAATTTTTAACCACTAATAAGGCATGCAGACTCAATAAATACATGAAAAGAGAAGAATCCAAAGCCATACATGAAGATAAGCTTGTCTTGACTTTCTCTCCATCATCGATCAAAGATCACACCATTAATGAGCCCTTCGTCGTGTCAACTTCGATGAATTTCCAGATGGTGGATGTAATTAGGGTAACGGTTCTCTTACTTAGTCAAAGCCCTTAATGGGGTTTTGAAGAGAGATAAATCAGTGAAAAGGAAAGCAAAGAAAGGAACAAATACTAGCGAAAAAGAGAGAATAACGTGAAAATCCATAACAGTTGACAATGAAGAAGATCTTGACAGCTGAAAAAATGCATATAGAGAGATATATGAGTGAGAGTGGGAGACTCATATCATAAAAATCAGAAGGAATATTTATTAGGGAACAAAATCTTGAAAAACAACTAACGGCAGAGAAAATAACCTAGGGATTTTGGAGGAAATTAAGAATGAAGATGATTAATTATATACTTGGAGTAGTTGTTTAATTAATTATTTATTATAAAGCTTATTTATCAATAAGCACTGAACTAGGAAGGCATGGGCATGATATGTTTCGTACATTTAAAAAAAAAAACCACCGGTATTCTATAATTACATTGGACCCCGATTATTTCGGAGTTTCCACATCTTTCTTAAGAAAGGAAATGGGCAAACAAAAGATAAAAAGAAAGAAAATTGTACACGAATCAGCTTTTGACTTTATTATCATGGAATTATTTAAAGCTGGTGAGGTTGGGGTATGGACATATGGGAAGAGTAAGAGCCTTAATCAATAATAATCACTAGTCATCTTCCTAAACCAATATTATGAATAATAATAATATAATAAAAATAAAATATAATAAAACAACTTATGTAACAAGGGATAGTGACCTGCTAATCTAAAATTGAATCCTAATATGAATTTCAAATGCCCCTTAACCTTTGGAATTTTACAAAACTTGCATTAATTTTTAATGATGAATTTTATGCTAACGTAATCATGAATTTACCTTAATTGGTCCAAAATTAATAGATTGGCACACATAAGTTATCTTTCCTTTTTTTTTTCTAATCAAAGTCATCCTTATATCTATTGACTCGAGACTAAACCTTCAAACTAAAATTGAGAAAGGTAAAATCCTCCTAATAAATAGATATCCAAAGATCAAATTTACATTCTCACTCTTATTCGAATAGAAGCCTTTAACACTTTGAACCACTGAATAACATACCCGCATGTTTCCATTAATCACTTTTTTTTTTAATTCTCTTTTTATGCCTTATGGCACAAATTAATTGGTTTAAGGAATAGGATTTGGGATTAATCATGAACTAAAAAGTCTTGTTGAAAAAATAGATCTTAGACAGTTTTTTTCTCGTTTGAGGTCTGATATGGCTTGATTTTGGATTAGTTTAATGTAATCATTAAATAACTATGAGTTTATATTGAAACACTTAAAAAAAAAAAACTCGTTAGCCCAAAAAAGGCTGTTTAGGACGTACACGTATTTATTTGGGCTTTAAGTTAACCTCGTTCACTTTGGACTTCCAATTTTAACGTTTTTAACCCACTCCTCAAACTCAGCCCATACACTCCAAAACCCAAAGCACTGCTTCTCAATTCTCGTTTCTCCGAGTAGGGGTTTAGGGGTTCCAACCTGTCTTTTTTGCGTGGTTTTTTGTTCGCTTCAGCCTTCGTCTTCAGGTAATCTTTCAAGCTCTGATTCTGTTAAGCTTTCAGAATAATTTGATGGGTTCTGGAAAGTGCTTTGGTTTCGTCAATGGGTAGTGACTGCTTAAGTGTCTAAAATCAAGTTTTCTCCAATGGGTTGTTTTAATTTAGCTTTGTATTTGTTAATTTGGGGTTCTTTTAGTAGTTTGAATATTTATTGATACTTCAAATGAATCTGTGCATTGTTCACTGAAAGCTGAAACTTTCACAATCTGATTCTTTTGTCCCTCTTAGTTTGTTGAAAGGGAGTAAGAAGAGAATTTCATTGTTCTTTTTCGATTCTTATTATGTCTAATTCACTGTCACCATTAACCAAAGCTTTTTAATTTGGTAGTGGATACCTGATTTTCTTTTTTCTGGTTATAGGGTTAGTTTATTTTGGTGTTAAAGTGAAAGAGGGAAAGAGAAATGCCTTTGTATGATTGTATGCTTCTGTTGAAGCCCCATGTGAAGAAGGAGGCTTTGATGGACTTAGTAACGCGAGTAGGAAAACATGTTTATAGCAGAAATGGGGTTCTGACCGAGGTAAAATCCTTTGGGACCGTTCAATTGGGGTATGGCATCAGGAAGCTTGATGGAAGATACTATCAGGTTACAAAATCTCACTCTCTCTTGTTTTCACTTAAAAGAGAAAATAAAAGACTCATGCTTTTAAAGAATGAAAATTCAATCAGGCTAAAATTGTGTGTTTCTTGATTTATTTTTCCTTTTCTTTTGAGGTTTATCGCCATTAGCTTGGAGTTTAGTTTCTGTCATAATTAATTACCTTTTGCAAGGTTTAGATTGTAATGGGTGTTGAACGTTGAAGTGGATTCAAGCTTAGTTTATCAATAGTCTGTCTTTCTTTTCGGGGTTTATTGCCAGCTATGAGCATAAGCAGATTTTGCATTGTTCAGACATTGTTACAATTTAGAAACAAGAAAAAAAAATGGTGCCAAGTGCCAACCCCAATAAATAGAGTTGCAATAAATTGTGGAACAAGACTGGTAGATGTACTCAAAAGGCACGGAGTGCTATAATTGGTATGGTGGTACTCTGTTCTACATGTTATGATCTGGTCTTGTTTCGTTGAAGTCCATCTTAAATATGGGGAATACTAAACTACTACTGTTATGTTGTGGATTTGTCTCTGTTGCAATAATTGTAACTAGTGTTTGTTTGTATAGAGAGAGTCCTCTCTAATGAAACTGATCAACACAAAAAATTTGCTGTTTTATATCAGTAATGAAGGTCTGGCCTGTAATGAAGGAGAATTGATTGATATATCTTAATTTCTGGTCTCAATAGAAAGTATTTGCTTGAAGCAACCCAAGTGAAATATGTATTTAATAGTTATCATCACTAATAAAGCCAAAATATCTGTATTTTGAGCTGATGATGTATGTGATAAGAAGTTTCCTGCAAACCTATTCTATTGCAAGTTTCTGCATGAGCTAGAAATATGTAGATAATTGGTGTTTTGGGTGTCGGAATTTATTAATGAAATGACCAATTGAACGAACTGCTTTCACTATGTTGTATGGTACAGGGTCAACTCATGCAGATGACAATGATGGCCACACCCAATATCAACAAGGAGCTGCACTACTTGAACAAGGAAGACAGGCTATTGCGTTGGCTTTTAGTTAAGCATCGCAACACAAAATTCGGATTGGATTTCTTTAATGAAGATGACGGAAAATCAGATCTGTTCAGCAAACTCCCTCGAGGCAATATATATGGAGAGGGCCTTGATGACGATAGTGAAGACAATGATAACGAAGACAATGACGAAGATGACGATGACGATGATGACTATGACGAGAGCCAAGCTAGTAGTGGAGAGGAGTGATGGGTAACAGATTTCTGATAATTTGATTATAGGGCAGAACACTGGTAGACAATAGAAGTTCATGGTCTATGTACTTTCTCATTGTAGTTTGCTGTTTCTCTTTTGAATCATCTGACTTCTGCTCTGCCTGGGTCTCTGGCGGCCAGAAGATTTATAGGGGCATTTGCATTTTCCCCAACAGCCTACAAAGAATTTTGTATTTGATTGATCAGCAGGCTCATTTCTCTTGGAAGTTAAAA
This sequence comes from Microcos paniculata, assembly GCA_030664755.1. Classification (NCBI taxonomy): domain Eukaryota; kingdom Viridiplantae; phylum Streptophyta; class Magnoliopsida; order Malvales; family Malvaceae; genus Microcos; species Microcos paniculata. The sequence continues at coordinate 42,941,701 of CP131458.1, read as the reverse complement.
CTTCAGCCTTTCAATCTATATGCCCCAACAGTTAAAAGAATGTTTAAGCTAAAAAATTGTAAATTTCGGGGGCAGGAAGCATGATGCAAGACAAAGCCTAACTTTGGGCATGTTCTATAAATCAAACCAGTTCTTGCTGACACTGAGATAAGAGGATTTGGCTTAGGATTTATGTCACCAGCCTTGACCACCTCCCTGTTCTTACCTTCCAATCCCATCAAAACTCCCTCTGAAGCAGCCCCCCCATCCCCATTGACTGTCAGACGTCAGAACTAGAAAGGTTCCTTGGTTGCGGCAGCAGAGACCCAACTTGTTTCACGTGCCGACTGTTGAGGGTATAGAAATAGCTAATCTTTGAAAGAAACTTTAATATAAGGTAAGATATATACGGCAAATAAGTCGTTGTAGTATAGTGGTAAGTATTCCCGCCTGTCACGCGGGTGACCCGGGTTCGATCCCCGGCAACGGCGATCTTAACATTTTTCAATCCCCGGCAACGGCGACCTTAACATTTTTCAATTGAGTTTCAATGTCAATCCATTTTGTTAACTTAAATTTTTTTAGCCATTCATATGTCAATCTATTTTGTTAACTTAAATTTATTTAGCCATTCTTCTGATATGGAGTTTCAATTTCAATCTGTTAATACGGAGTTAAATGCTGGAGTGCAATCAGTAGGAACAATTGGACTAAAGCTATTTTGATGGAGTTTTTGTTTTACAGGTGTCTCAATTTTGCTTAGGAAGTTAAACTTTTGCATGCAAAAACTTCCAAGAAAATCTACATCTTCCCCTGCATGCAACCCTGCCACGTACCACACCAATGCTGACAAATTAAGCAAAACAACACCCACCCTTTTTCTTCTTCATTAGTTCTCTCATCTTAGTATCTCTCCCTTGTTCTGGAAAAATGACTCCTCAAAGCCTTCTGGCATCGGCTGGCATAAACATAGGATTGGCAATGGTGATTCTGGTTCTCTTCTCCATATTGAAGAAACAGCCTTCAAATGCTCCTATATACTACCCTCGTCCTCTATCAAAACAACATCGGGTCATCTTCCCTCCTTTCTCTCTGTCTCGTTTCCTAATTCCTTCCTTTTCTTGGATCCCTCGAGCCTTTCGGGTCTCTGAAGATGAAATACTTGATATCAGTGGGCTTGACGCGCTTGTTGTTATCAGAGTCTTCAAGTTCGGGTCAGTTTACTTCTTCAATACATATAGCCTGTACAAATTAATCTGTCATTGAGATTTGATGATAGTGATAAATTTGTAGTATTACTTTGAGTACATATATGATTTTGGTTTCGATTTTCCCATTTCACTTTGCTCATTTCAAGAATCAAAACTGAACCTGGAGACTTCTAGTGTGATTTAGCAAGGGGTTTTCTTGTTCTCTTGTTTTGCTTGACAATAGATATGATTTCCCTTTTTGTTTTCCTTTCCTCAGGATCAATTTCTTTTCTGTTTGCTCTGTCGTTGGATTGTTGATACTCCTACCGATTAATTATGCCGGACAGGACGATCCATCTAGTAGTGATCGATGCATGGATTCCTGCACAATATCCAATATTAAAAGAGGTTCTAACATGTAGGAGTACTTTCACATTTTGGCATGTAAGACTATATGAATACATTTTGTTTCTTTATTTCAGCAGTGAGATATTTTTGTCTATAGAAGATTTAGACTTCATTTCACTCAATCAATCCAAAGAAGCACACATTCAAGTATTTTAAAAGACATACATTTTACAACAGTAGTTTGGATTCAATCTGTTTATTGTTAGTGTAGTCACATAGCTTATTTTCTTGATTTACAGGCTCTGGGTGCATTTTGTATGCCTGTGGTTCATATCTTTCTATGGATTATACCTCTTATATAGGGTGAGCCTTGTACATGTCTATTATACTTGTCATGCAATGAGAAATGGTGGTGGATTATTGAAATAGTCATGTTGCTGCTGAGTCTTGGCTTGTACTTTAGCCCTCAGAAATGTTGACATATAACAGGTGACTTCATGCATCATTTCCTTCTCCAGGAATATTCTGAGATTTTGGTGAAAAGGATTCAACGAGTGCGGAACCTGAGAAATCGTCCCGATCAGTTTACAACTCTAGTTCGACAAATTCCATTCTGCAATGAACACAAGGCTCACGGTTGTTGTGTTGACCACTTCTTTTCTAAACATCATCCTTATAGTTATCATTCTTACCAAATGTTATATGATGGGAAAGACATTGAAGATCTGTTGGTAAGTAGTGAATAGTCTCAAATTCACGAAATCTTATGCTACATATCATAAAGTAATCTTAATGATCACTTGAATAGATTCAATCTTTTATGGCATCCAACAAATATTTGCAACTCTTGCTGCCGGATATAGATATTCTCAATTCTGATTTTCTTCCCTTTGAACAGACTTCTTACAAATTACTTGCATGTAGGACCAGGCGAGAGTTATTGAAAAAAAGGTACATGACTTAAGAAAGAGGTGTGCAGCCAAGAAACATGGCAGAGAAGTGTTGCCCTTGGATGGATGTCGAGATGATGTTGAAAAAACAGCCCTGCTTGAGGAAAAGCTTCAGGAACTCTGCCATAAGATCTGTCAATTACAGAATGAGGACATGCTCAAAGAAAAGGTAACCTGTTGGCTGCAATATCTACTTCCCTCATCTGTAAAGAAAATGTGAGGAAAATTGAAAAGAAAGCAGTTTTCAGCATTGATTTCAGCACTTATTTTAACATTTTGGAAAGCAAAGTGATACTTGAATAGAGTATGTGCTTAGATATAGCATTCACACCGAGAAGATCTACAATTTCTTTCTCAACCTAGGAATCCAAGCTTGTCTTTCTGATTTCTTTAGGGTAGGAAATTTTATTTCTCAAGTTCCTTTTATGTTTTTTGTTTCTTTCTGTAGGAATTGCCTGTTGCCTTTGTCAGATTCAAATCTCGATGGGGAGCTGCATTGGCTGCACAAACTCAGCAACACACGAATCCACTTCTATGGATCACTGAAACAGCTCCTGAACCGAGTGATGTCTCATGGAGGAATCTAGCCATCAAGTACAAATTTTTGCTGCTTCACAAAATTGGAGTGATTCTTACAGCATCACTTCTTACAATTTTCTTTGCAGTCCCAGTTACAGCTGTTCAGGGGATTGCTAAATTTGAGAAACTTAAGAAATGGTTTCCTCCGGCCATGGCTATACAATTGATGTAAGAACTTTTGTTATTTGTTTATATATTCAAGCATTACACCGTTCCACAAAATTGTTCCCTTAAGAGGAGACTTAATCCTGAAATTGCAAAGAAATGTTTGTTAAATGTCTTGTCAGTATAATTAAACCAGCTATTATGTCTTTCTTCAAATAGAATTTTTTTTTGCTTTATGTAATTGCTTGATGAAGTTTGTTACAGCGCTCCACCTGACACATTTGTTGTACCATAGACCGGGATTATCATCAGTAGTAACAGGGTATCTTCCCAGCGCCATTTTGAAAGGATTTCTATACATTGTTCCATTTGCAATGCTTGCCATGGCTAAAGTGGGTGGCTCTGTCTCAAAGAGCAAGGAGGAGATCACGGCTTGCAACATGGTTTTCTATTTTCTAGTGGGAAATGTTTTCTTCTTGAGCTTGATATCAGGGTCCTTACTTGATGAAATTGGACAATCTTTTAGTCATCCTAAGAATCTGCCTAGCCATCTTGCTAGTCTTGCCTCTTCTCAAGTAAGCTTGCTTTGTCTTCATTTGTCATTTTTGCATTCTTTTCAATTATTTGTGCATTCTGCAGAAGCATTGTATCTATTATATGCAGTTTGGTCATAAAGTCTGATAAATTTGAGTTTGACAATGATGTTCCAGGCAGATTTCTTCATGACATACATCTTAACAGACGGGCTGTCAGGATTTTCCTTGGAGATTCTTCAGCCTGGCTTACTTATGTGGGATCTTATAAAGTCACTCACCTTTAACCGAGGAAAGGACCGGAAAGATCTGTATCTTTATTCACTGCAATACTTCAGAATCATCCCAACAATCTCCCTATCGATATTGATTGGTATAGTGTATGCAGTTATTGCCCCATTGTTGATTCCATTTCTTGTCGTCTACTTCTACCTAGGCTATGCTGTGTACATCAATCAGGTAACTTTCTCATCTTTGCTACCAAATTAGCTTGTGGCTTGTTCTACTTGGAACTAAGTAAACCATCTTCACCTACATAAAAGTTGTAAGAATTTTGATCACATTTTGCAGATTCAGGATGTATACAACATAGCTTATGACACATGTGGTCAATTTTGGCCTTTCATCCATCATTATATATTCGTCGCAATCATTCTCATGCAGATTACGATGATCGGTCTCTTTGGACTGAAATCGAAACCAGCTGCTTCTATATCCACCATTCCCCTAGTATTGCTCACCATAATGTTCAATGAGTACTGCAAGATTCGGTTTCTTCCTACATTTCAAGGGAACTCTATGCAGGTCTGATTTGATTCTTGGAATATCTCTAATAATTCATAACAAGTAGGACTCTTTAAACATCTAAGTTATGCAATGGGATGTTGCTTTCATGGACAGAACGCCGTGGAGAATGATGAACTTGATGAGAAAAGTGGTCAGATGGAAGGTAGCTACGAGAAAGCAGTGGGAGCTTATCGCCAACCTTCTCTGCGTCCAGTGCTCTTTACACGATCAGAATCCAACTTGACACAGCCATTGATTACTTCATTATAATTCTATTCAAAGATTCTTCGTTCTTCCTTGTTTATCTCCTCTCTTTTCCTCCTCAAGCTCTTTTTTTCACCTCCTTAATTAAGCTCCTTAATGAGAGTTACATTTTTGTTTTGAATTGGATGAAGAAAACATTTTTATAAGATCTGAATAGTAAATGCAATTCAGTTTTATATTTGCGTTTATAATTAGTATTTTTTTATAGATAATTAGTAATATTATTATATTTATTTATATCAAAATGTTAAAGGGTTGGAACTTGGAATATTACTTATTGCCTTATTGGTAAAGCTTTTTAACCATATTATAATTATAGTAAAAAAAAGTATGATATTTATGCATTAACTTTCCGCAATTAAAGATCTAGCCCAACTTTTAAACACAAGATTTTTGCTGTTTTTTTTTTTGGCTACTGCACAAAAATTTTGTTAACATGCAAAGAGAAGCTATTTTGCATGACTCAACCCTAATCAACATTTTTCACCTGATTTTTATTTTATATATAGGTGATATAAAATTAACTAATTATCAACTGTTGCAAACAATTGATGATTGTCTTATATTATTATTATCCATAAGATATTGGAGAAAATTTAAACTTGATAGGAAAAAAGTATAACAAGTGAGATTTTCTCAATATTTTAGGTTTGAAGCAATAACTCAACAGAAGCTTTACTATTTGTCGAGTAAGCCTAGTGCTCGATCCAATCAATGTTCCAAGTTTGCTAGGGTTGGTTTTTGTGATGATCCGGTTAATCCCCTCATCTATTTTCAGACCTATATTTTTGTAGTGCTTCTATACTGCAATTGTACCAACTTTAAATTATTTTTTTGTGAGTAAATTATAATTTATTTATTTCAAGTTTGAGTTCTAAACTATATACCATCTTTTGTGGTGACCAATTAAATGTTTCATCATCCATCATTAAAAAAATCATGAAGAGATATGTTCTAAACTTTTTGGAACTAGAGGTGATCATAAGTTGGGCAGGCTTTGACTTAAGAAAAACATAAAGGTGGTTTGTCTAGGCCTGGCCTGGCCTTAACATTTGGACTCGACCTTCTGTTCAAAATTCTCATAGATTTTAATATGTTTGTTTAAGATCTGCATAAAAGTTCATCCATATTTTTTTTAACTTTAAATAAAAATTAGAAAAATAAGAATTATAACATTATTTTCTTTAAGAAAAAACAAGAATTATAAAATAATTTTCAAAATTATATAGGATTATATTTTTTAATAAAAAAATATATCTAACATGTAATATTAAAAATGCTAATCTTATATACTATTTAATATTTCTATAAACAAAAAATATATAAACTATATTATATTAAAAATGGGCCTAACTCAGGTCGGGCTCGGGTTTTAAAATCTAAGACCAAGGCCCGGCCCGTTTTTTAAACAGGCTTGCTTCTTTATATAAGGCTCAATATTTAAGCTTTTTTTTTTTGCCCAAACACTCTCTTTTTTAAGGCAGGCCTTCAGGTTTTGGCAGATAATCCAGCCCTTGAATTGTTCTACTTGGAACATATGAGTATTGACAAAACAAACTATAATAAGCAAGCTATAGCATAAGTTGTGATCAATTGATTTACAGTATAGATTTGAAGCAAATTATCATTCAAAACAAAATATTAAAAATAAAATTAATTAGTTAAAATATTTAAATAGTTTTTTAATTTAACTCAATAATATCAATAACATTTTTTTTATGTTGATCAAAAATGATATTTTAGACAATTCAAACTTTTTACATAATTCTTACTTTCAGATTATAAATTATAAATTATAAATTACTGATATATATGTTCATGTAAGGAATACACCTGTATATAATCTTTCCTTAAACTCTTTCTTTTTCCTCGTTAACTCTTAGCAAGAGAGCTACATTTTTTTTTTTGAATTGGATGAAGAAAACATCGTCATAAGATCTGAATATAGTAAATGCAATTCAGTTTTATAATTGTGTTTATTATTAGTAATATGATTATATTTATTTATATCAACAGGTTAAAAGGTTGGAATATCTTAACTACATTGGTCCTCCCACTTTTTTCATTTTTTGAACTCTTTCAATGCTTAAGGGAAGCAGGTTCTCTCTTTATTTTTTCTTATATTTATTCAAAATTGCTCCATTTTCGGTTAGTGATATGAAAAAGTGGAGAGAGAAGGCTATAGTATATTATATTTTTTTTCCATTCCTATTTTCCATTTCAAGTTGATAATGGATGCATTGAGCGTATAAAAAAAACACCCCTTAGTAAAGCGTTTTAACCAATGAATAAAAAATCGGATCGGACCAGCCGGTTCAACTGGTTCAACTACGAACCGATCATCAGTTCGGTCCTTTAAGGGTCAAAAAACCGGTCACTGTTTGAATCGCTTTGGACCGGTTGAACCGGTTTAGTAAAAAAAATTAAATTTTTTACTTTTTAAGTTATTTTTAATTAACTAATCCAAATCTAAAAAAAGTCTAAATTAATGAGAAGTCTAAATTTTATTTTTATTATTATGTTTGAATTTTTTATTTTGAATTTTTTACCTTAAATTTTTTAATTTTTTATTCTAATGTACTCTTATAACAAAAATTTAATTTGTGATGTAAAATCATTTGTATTATTTATTTATATTATGTGATGCACTAATATTTTATACTTTTTCTTATTTATTATGAATTTTTTAAAAAAAAATTAATTGAAACTTTGAAATTTAAATATTTTAGGAAATTAATAAATTAAAATATTTAAATAACCGGTATAAACGGTTCAACCGGTTGAACCATTGACCCTCTAACCTCACCGGTTCAAGCACCGGTCCGGTTTTTTATTCATTGGTTTTAACCACTTTATAGTTAAAAGTAAAAGAAAAATGATATTTATGCATTAGCTTACAACAATTAAAGATTTAGCCCAACTTGTAAACACAAAATTTTTGTCAAATATCCAAAGAGAAGTCATTTTGCATGACCCAATCCTGAACATTTTTCACATGATTTTCTTTCTATAGAGGCCATAACATTAACTAGTTATCTGTACAAGTGCTTTTATCATACTTCATTCAGTATTTGATGAATACTTCTATGGAGTTTCTTATATTATTATTCTCAATAAGATATTGGTGAAAACTTAAACTTAGGAGCACAACAACTTTTAAAGGTAAATTATTACTTGCCTTCATCTGTTCTTACAAGAAAAGAAAAAAGGCTTTATGAGGCAATTTTTTTCACATATTGAGGGTAGTTTTAACCGCCTCAATAGAATTAGAATCGGATCATCAAACTGTCAATAGAATTAGCATCGGATGATCAAACTGCATCTAGACCGTCTGCTAGTTGACCGACTTTACGAGTTTGAGTCAATTTTGAGAACTGCTAGGGAGTTATTTAATAGAGGTGGTTTTTTAGAGACGGTTTAAACCGCCTCTACTGTTAGAGGCAATTTAGCTTGCCTCTACTATATTATTGGAGTTAATTGTGGGGCTTAAAACCATCACAAAATGGAGTTTCATTGTATTATTTGATTTGTGGGGTTAAAACCATCACAAAATGGAGTTTCATTGTATTATTTGAATTGTGGGGTTAAAACCATCACAAAAAGTCATGTTTCCCTTTTTATTTTATATATAAAACACATAATTTAATTTCAAAATTGTATTAAAAATCAAAATTAATTGATTAGAACATGTATAATTATTTAAACATAATACATATAAGAAATAACATTTAGGAAATCTCAAATTTACATCGTTAATAATGTTGAGGAAATTTTAACATGTCAAAATCATAAAACCCTAAATTTCTTTCTTTACAATCTCCGTATATCATTAAACAAGTGCTAAGCTTAACTCATAAAAGTTTCTCAATACCCCAAAAAAAAAAGTTTTTGCATCAAATCCCAATTGCCTTATAACAAGCTTTGATAGAATTATGCCCATACCAGAGACGGTGAGGACAACCTTGACAGCAAATACCTAAAAAATTGAAAATAATCATATTAAGATGCCAAATATAAGAAATTTATACATCCACTAACATAAAAATAATTAAGATTTTGATGCTTTAAAAAGTTCTCTCTCTTTAATCATAGAAAATCATAAATCATGAAGAAATGTAGAGATGAAAGGGCCAGACATTGGACAACTAAGGTGAGGGTGAAATCTTATAACAACATGATTTTTAAGGGTGAAAAATATCCCTTGTTGCACTTATCCTCAAGCTCTGGTCTCTTATCCATCCAGAGAGATAGAATCCTGGAAAAATCAGATTTATATAGCTAAAATAATCGATAAATAAGGGACAAAATAACAAAACAAAATCTCAATTCTTCAACGCAAGGGAGAGAAACTCACCGAGAGAGAAAGATGAAAGCCAAACCGAGTCTTCAGCCCTCACTTTCTCACAAAATAAATAAAAGAAAAAATATAATTAAAAGCCAAATATTACAAAGGCCTACCTAAAAATCCAAAAAGATTCATGAAAATTTTTAAAAATTCTGAAACATGAAATTTTACCCAATCAAAGCAACAGAAACTTCAAATGGTTGCGATGGCTTCTGAAGATTTGTTCGAAATCGTAAATGTCTTCATCTCAAACTCTATTTTCAATTTACTTTTTTTTTTGAGAAATGGTCTAATGTTGTTTTGAGTCTTTGGGAGAAATGAAAGGATTTTAAAATTTTGAGTTTTGGGGAATTTTGTTTCGAAGAGAGGGAAAAAAAATTTTGCGAAGAACATAATTATAAATATACAAAATAAAAGAAACTTTTATGTCTATTTATTTTTTTAAGAAACACTCTTTGGAACCAGTCTAGAACTAATTGGGTTAATTTTGAATTTGGGCCAGTTGAACCGGTTATTTAAAACCGACTATTGTGAGCCACCTATATTGGGCCTTTTCGGTGTAGTGTGTGGAATTGGCTATCTTAAAGAGCAGTCATAATGCCAAACATATTAGTGATGATCACATCAACAAATTTCCTTGTAACAATTGGGGAATTTGTGACAGTGCTTTTGCTATTTAAATGTTTAATTGTATAGGCTCTTCTATACCTTTAATTATGTCAACAAATAATAATAGCTTGTAATTTTTTTAATGAAATAAAATACTAACATTTTTTTTTAAAAAAAAGAAAATTTAAACTTGGTATGAAATGAATATGATAAGTGGATACAAATCTAAGTTATACTCCCTCTATCCCTTAGGGTCTGCTTGGTAGAGTAGAAAAACGGAAGGATGGAAAGAGATGGAACGAAAACTGGATAGAAAATCAGATTTTAAGAGTTTGGTAAGAAGGAAAACTGGAAAGACAGAAAAGAAGAAAGAAATATGTTTTCTTCGCAGTTTTCGTTATTGAAATCCGTCCAAAATTGGACGGATGACTGGGAAGAAAATGAGGGGCGTGTTTTCAAATAGTCTGCAAATACCGAAGTTGAGATTCCAAGCCTAGGTTAGTGAAAACTGCTGATCTTTGAGAGTGCTCTGTTTTGCACATAAAACAGGATAGTTTATGATTAAGCAATATTTTGAGCTAGGTGAAATTAGAATTAGAATGAGTTGTCAACTAGAAAGTTGTAAAGGAGTTTCTTATCTTTCTAAATAATCAAGAATCAAGTAAAACCATTAAGAATTGAATGAGTTATGAATTTCTGAATTTGCTGTCGCATTTTTTTAGGTGCAGTTTTATCGTTCTGATTTTGGGGCCATATTTTAGGCCAGTATTCATCTTTTTTTTTATCGTAGGATTAATATCTCTTTCTCCAAGATTGTTTGGCTTTTTGGCTTACATGGCTCCTCATGTAAAAGAATAGAATGAAAATATATATATTACATGGCTTTTTGGCTTTTTGTTTGCTAATGAAGTTCATTACTGATGTTCTTAGACGTTCCTCAGCTTGCACAGCCTGCACCATTTATCAGTGTATTGTCAATCCATCATCAGCTGAAAGCTCTGTTTTGCTTGGTGCCTACAGCCTTCAAGGAGGGATACACAGTAAGTTGTCAATTACTATTATACAGTACTTCCTAGTAAGTTAATATTGTTACCATTTATTTATCACCTGGTGTAAAACTTGCTGCTAATGCAGCTATATTATCAGCATACATCTTTGATTGCTGCTGCTCTCTACTGGAAGTTGGCCTTGTGCCACGTTGGTAGAAGCATTTGACTTCATTTTCAGTCATTCTTACTAAGCATATCTGCATAGCTAGATTTGTTCATCAGAAAGCTGTTTGAATGAAAGGCTTGTGCCACCTTCCTATCTGCTTGTTTTATATGGTATGTTTGAGATATCTAGGTACTAAAAACTCTATTTGAAAGTATCTTTAATACGTTCATATGCAAACTTTCTTTATAAAAGAATTTTTACAATGCTGCTACTATTATATTTCCTATTCTAATATGTTCTACATGTGGTCATTTTTTCATTTTGATGAATTTAAATATGTTAATGTGCAGATTTGAAAATAAATAAGAAGATTAAGAATAGTGAAAGTACAAGTCAGATTAAGAAGTCCAATCTCAAATGGACAAAAGAGATGGATATGGTATTTATCGATGCAATGTTGGAGCAGTAAGTGAATGGAAACAAAATTGATGGTGCATTCACCACTCTTGCTTACAACAACATGATTCAAGCATTAATCGAAAAGTTTGGTTTCTCAATTGACAAAAATCATTTGAAGAATCGTATAAAGACCATTAAAGAGAATTTTACTGCATGTTTTGATCTATTCAGTGGTTTGAGTGGGTTTGGATGGAATCCAATGACAGAACTTTTTGAAGATGAGCCTGAAGTATGGGAGGATCTAATAAAGGTTAGTAATTTACCTCTACTTGCCAAGTTCTAACAGGTTAATTATTGCCTTTACTATCTAATAAATGATTGAGTGATTAGTTTGTTTGAAAATTTTCAAAACTAACAATAGTAGGATTTAAACTATAGCTAATGGTCAGATCATCTTAGTATATATATCTGGCTCATTCTTATGTCCTTTTGATTTTTTGCATGATGTTGGGAGAATTTATAAGTGTATAGATTAAGGTGCACATATATTATATTGAAAGATCATGATTACTAGAGTATGAATCATGATTGAGGAATGAGCTGTTAGTTTGGTGACATTAAAAAGGAAGCTATAGTTTTGCACGAAGATAAAGGTTTGCTTGCTGTTTTCTTAATTTGTTTCCAATTGTAGGCAAAACCGAAGGTTGCAAAGTGGCAATATACCAAGATTCATTCCTATGGCAGGTTATATGACTTGTTTTCGAAAGACCGAGCTAATGGTAAGGGAGCTGCTAGTGCAAAAGAGAGACTTGATCAATGGATAGGAGAAGAAGGTAATGTTGGTCCAAATTCAGTGGATTTAGAAACAAATCATGAACCATCATCACCTACATCTATTTCCAATTCTGTTGTGCAACCATCAAAAGGCTCAAAGAGAAAAAGCTCAAATGGAATACTTATTTGAGAAGCAAATTGAAGTTCTAGACAATGCAATTAGTGATGTAGTAGAAGTAATGAGACAAGGAAATGTCATTGTTGAAAAAGTTGCACAAATTGCTGAAAGAGGACTTGCTATTGCAGAAAAAGGAAGGTCACATTGCTATTCTGAAGCTGAGGTCTTTAATGAACTTGTGGATTTTGATATTCCAGAAAGTGTCCAGCTTGATGTATTTTTATTCCTAAACAAAGATCAAAAAAGGGTGAGAGCTTTCTTTGGAGTTTCAAGACAATTACGCAAGGACTTACTCTTTAAGATGATGCATGAGTCGGATGGCATTTGAGAGATGATTTTTGTGATTATAAATGTTTGTTATAAGTTGATTTTATGGATATTATTTGAAGAATTTTGACTTTTTATTGAATGGTAAAATATGTATTGACTTGAAAATATTAGTGTTATTTTTCATGCAATTACCACTAACAAATGTTATCTTTGGCTTAATAACATTTTTGTATAATCCTTTTATCCATTTTTGTTTGTTGTTTACAAAATTATATATTAATGTATAAAATTTAAATTATATATGTAATTACGAAAATAATATATTAATATATTAATATATAATTACGAAAATAATTTAAATTATATATTAATATATTAATATATAATTACAAAGATAATTTATTTTTTTGGTAATAAATAAATTATATATTAATATAATCATTTTACTTCTAAATTTATCAACTCTATTTTAAAAATTAAAAAATCTTGAAAACGTTAATAAAGAACATCTAAATATTAAATATATATAAACCACAATCCCTTATTGTATAGGGGGTATAATGGTAAAAATAGATTAAAATTATTTTCTTTCCTTCTATTTTTCTTCTTTTCCAACCAATGAGATGAAGGAAAATTGACTTTTCCATCCAATTTTTCATCTTTTCTACTAAGCATATTAGAAAGAAAAAAAATACAATTTTCCATCTTCCCACTTTTCTCCCCCTTCCTATTTTGTTTCTTTCCATTTTTCTTTCATTGCTACCAAGCAAGGCCTTAATGTTTATCCCCAATTGATTTTCAGAAAATTTAAGAAAAAATAGTTAACTAATGTTGAATTACTTTGTTATTCTTAATATTTGTAAGTGTTTTTGGAATTTCATGTAATGATGTAATAGTAATAAAAGAAAAAGAATGGTAAAATTGAGAATTGAAATTTATGGATTATTTATTTATGGTAAGAGACAAATAAATTGAGACTTTAAACAAAAAAGATAGACAAACAAAATAGAACGGAAGGAGTAAAAGATATACAATTTTTTATAGCATCATCATTAAATAAAGATTTTTACATGGTAGATATATGGTCAGGAACATAGGAGTATCGACAAAAATCCTAATAAAAGAAGTGAACTAAGTTTGATCGATCAATTCATTTACAGTATGGGTTTGAAGCAAATTATCATTTAAAACATAATGTTAAAGATAAAATTAATTAATTAAAATATTTTATTCAATAATTACTAAAAATTATCATAATTCTTTTCATTTTAATCTAAAGGATTATATGTAAGTGAGTATATTCACTAACTAATATATATATATATATATATATATGTGTGTGTGTGTGTGTGTGTGTTGGTTTTTAAATAATTTTCACTACATTTTATATACTAGTTGTAATTCAAATTAGTTGAATATTTTACTGAGTATATTCTATCTAAACCTCAAGCTTAAATGTTCTAATTTCTAATTTTCTTTCTTCCTACTTCTTAATTTTTTTTTTCTAATTCAAACATTAAAATGCAATAATTCAATATTTAGGTCATTTTTTTTACTATGATTTAGCCAAACTTTTAAAACCGAATATTTTTGTTACAAAAACACACACACACTCAATATTTGTGCAAATACCGAATTATGTTGGCCTCTTAAAAAATATTCACTGTGCATGATCAAAGCCAACTACCATCAAACAATTCCTTCATTTCCGGCATAGTTTCGAGCACAGAACATCAGGCAGTGAATAGAGTTTATGTTGGTTAAGTTGTTGTCTATAATCACAGTTGCTTTAGAAGGCAGTAATCAGAGTGGTACAATTTGATTAGAACAGAATAATCAAGCAAAGGATTAAATTGAAATTATGAGATACTCAAAAAGATAATTATACCAAACTATATATAATCTAATCTATGTCATTTTTCACATATTTATATTTATTGTGTATAAGTGTCAAAAATATATATTAATAATAGTTATATTGTCAAAATTTAAATTCTTTCACTATATGAAATTATCATTCAAAGCATAATATTTAGAGGAAATTTGTTTCATTAAATTAATCTTATCCAATTATTACTAATAAAAAGAACCATCATAATTCATTTCATGTATATAATTATCTAGAAAGAGGGATCCACAAATATATTGATTTAAAATCATTTTCATAACATTTATTTATGTAAAAAGCACGCCTCTACTACTAGTGATTAAAATTAATTGAATATATTTTTAATTCAAAAAAATCATTTTTCATTAACAATTAGTTAATTCATTTTTTGTACTTATTCTTTTTAAGTAAGATATTAAGTTTGAGTTTTATGAATTAAAAAAATCATTATGTTTTACTTTCACAATGAGTTAACCCAATTTAAAAGGGATTAATTTTTTACCAAAGGGATCAAAGGGATATCCTCTGTTAAACTTAAAAAAAAAATCATTTTCCTTTCTATAATTTCAATAAGAACTACGTCCTTTGAAAATTTATTCTATTTAACCCAACACCCTAAATTAAAAAATTTCTTCTCCGTTAATCCTTTAATTTTTAGGATTAGCTTTCTCTTGTCTTTTTCTCCTCCGACGCCGGGCAATTAGTTAAATCGCTGGCATGAATGGAGATGTTTTCTCTCCAGAATTTCAGGCCCTCCCCTTCTCCCCATTAACTCTCTTCTCTTCTCTTTCCCCTCCAAATCCCTTCCTCTTCTCTCTCCCACGGGAAAAAACCCTCTGCCTTCCCGTCAGTTTGAATTGAATTCTGCCTCAGATTCTTCAACTCCTTCGATTTCCTCAACTGGGTCTTCCTCATTGTTTTCTACAGCAAACCCATCTTCTCAGATTTTGAATTTTCATAATTTTCGGTGGTTTTGAAGCTTCTCTTCTCGGCAAGATTGCGAGTCGAAAGCAGGTGTTCCAGATTATCAGTTTGATTCGGAGGAGTCAGAAAGATTTGGAATCAAAGTTGGATGGGATGAATGTAAGTCTATCTGAGGCATCCTTAAAAATCATTTTTCGGACTTTAAATTCCCAGAGGATTTCTGCATTGCGTTTCTTTAATTGGATTCGACAATCGCATCCCCAGTTTCGACCTAACACTGACATTTGTAGTTTAGTTATTGATAATTGTGGTAGATTAGATGACTTTGATTCCATGTTTAATCTTTTGAACGATTTTTGGCTACATGGAATACGTCTTTTTGATATTTATCTGTTATGATTTCTGATATAGCCAGAACGAAGGAATATATATGCAAATTGGTTGAGGTGTTGAGCAGAATCGGTGGACCCTGTGGTGTTGGTGGAATCAATGCTTTGATTGAGATGTTCTCTGCTCTGAAATGGCTAGATATGTAGTTGCAAACACGAAGAAGAGGTTGTCGAACTACAATATTTTGATTAGAGAAAGTTGCCGTAGAGGTGACTGTGAAGAAGCTATAGAGATACTTGAGCTAGTAGCAGGTTCTACTGCTGCTTTGGATAATAAAACACAATCATCCAAAAAAAGAAGAACATATAGAGATTCTTGACGATGAGATAGATCAAAGGTAGTTGTAACCCAAATTCCCAAATTTTTAACTATATACTTGGTTGCTTATGTAAGAATGATAAAGCTGCTGAAGCTTCAACCGCTGTAAAAGATGCAGGAATGTGGCTGGCATTAACATTTGAGATATTTATACATTATTTGTGTTGACTTGGTAGGTTAGATTTGGCATCTGAATGGCTCAATAAAATGATGTCAAGGGGTGTAGAACCACGGATTTTGACACATGCTGCCTTTATCAAGGGTTATTTCGAATTGCAGCAGTAGGAGGAGGCACATAAGTATGTGGTTGTTTATGGTGATAAGTATAAGAAAGTGGACAATATGATTTACAGTTTGTTGGCAAACCTTCATAGAAGAAGGGGAGAACCAGTTATGGCACAGAGTATTCTTTCTGAGTTGATAGAAAAGGGTCTGAAACCAAACTTCAGAGTGTTTATCGCTGTCAAGGAGCGGCTTCGGAATTCAGGTAGGGATGATCTGGCTAGAAATTTAGAAACAAGCTTTTCCAGCTTGATTGCTCTGCCAAGCTGATAATGAACCATATTTGTTCGAAATTTCTATAGAAGGAAGGTTGCTTCTGATTTCTGATTTCTGTTTCTAGTTGTGTTAACTAGCTCACTGGATGTCATGAGCTAAAGCAGTGAGGATTTTTCCTCTAATGCAATGCAAT
The DNA here is from genome assembly GCA_030664755.1 of Microcos paniculata. NCBI lineage: Eukaryota > Viridiplantae > Streptophyta > Magnoliopsida > Malvales > Malvaceae > Microcos > Microcos paniculata. The sequence goes on along the minus strand of CP131458.1, from coordinate 42,925,026 downwards.
TTAATGGCAGAAATTATCTCAATTGTGCCATCAACTATTGTAATCTAAATAAGAATATCTTTGGGGAAGAAAAGACAGATATGGGAGAAAATTTAACTTTGTATCTAACAAAATTTTTACTAAGTGAGATTGGGTAACATTTCTGAATTGCTTTTTTTGATCCTTAAAATATAGTGTTAACATTGGGAAATGGCTAATTGGTCATGTGCATATATTACTTCCTTATAACTCTACTGAGAGATTGTTTGCTCTTTCTTTTTCTTGCTTATATGAATGATAAAATTGCTTACTCCAAGATTCTTTGCTCTTTCTTCTTCTTTCTTATATGAATGATAAAATTGCTTGACCCAACCAACTTGAGACAGACAATGATTACTTCATTAGGATGATTTGTTATTGCTCCATTGTTGCTTCCATTTCTTGTCGTCTACTTCTACATAGGCTATGCTATGCACATCAATCAGGTAACTTTCTCATCTTTGCTACCAAATTAGCCTGGTTTGTTGTACTTGGAACTAAGTAAACCATCTTCACCTACATACAAATTGTGAGAATTTCAAACATTTTGCAGATTCAGGATGTATATAACACAGTTTGCAACACGTGGTCAATTTTGGCCATTCATTCATCATTACATATTTGTTGCAATAATTCTCATGCAAATCACTATGATCGGTCTTTTTGGACTCAAGTCGAAACCAGGTGCTTCTATATCCACCATTCCCCTTGTATTGCTGACCATAATGTTCAATGAGTAGTGCAAGACTTGGTTTAATCCTACATTTTAAGGATAATCTATTCGGGTTGTCTGTTTTGATCCTTGGAATATGACTAATAATTCATAACAAGTAGAACTCTTTGAACATCTAAGTTATGCAAAGTGGTGTTCTTTTCATGGACAGAATGATTGAACTTGATGAGAAAAGTGGTCAGATGGAAGATAGCTATGAGAAAGCAGTGAGAACTTATCGCCAACTTTCTCCGCGTCCTGAGCTTTAGACGATCAGAGTCCAACTTGAGACAGCCATTTATTACTTCATTATAATTCTATTCAAAGATTCTTTGTTCCTCCTTGTTTATCCACTCTCTTTTTCCTCCTTAACTCTCACTGTGAGAGTTACATTTTTGTTTTGAATTGGATCAAGAATACATTTTTATAAGATCTGAATTAAATATAATTCAGTTTTATATTTGCGTTTATAACTTTTTCATAGATAGTAATATGATTGTATTTATTTATTTATGTCAACAGGCTAAAAGGGTTGGAATATTACTTATTGATAAAGCTTTTTAACCACTATATAATTATAGTATTAAAAAATTATATTTATGCATTAGCTTACAACAATTTCAGATTTAGCCACATTTTAAACACAATTTTTGTTAACATCTAAAGAGAAGCCATTTTTCATGATTCAATCCTAATCAACATTTTTCACATGATTTTCTTGTATGGATGCTATAAGAAATAAGATTAACTAATTATCCGCACTTTTATTATTCTTCTTTCGGTATTTGAAGAATACTTCAATAACATATTGGAAGTGTACTACAATTTATCACATTTGGGAAGATTTTTTTTGTATGGCAACTTCCTTTATATAAAACAAAAGTCAGTATGAAGCAATGTCCTCTGCTGAGACATACTACTGCAGATTGCATCAGCAAACAATTGGGGAATTTGTGACAGTGCTTTTGCTATTAAGTAGTTGTTTAATTGTATATAAGTTCTTTTATTCTTTAAATATGCCAGCCAATATCTTGTACAACTTTCTAAAACAAACTGTTAATTTAAAATGGGTATGAAAATAATATAGCAAGTGGGATTTTGGGATATTTTATTAGTCTTGCAGCTAAGAATCATCAGAAGCTTCTCAGTTTGTCAAGTGATCTGATCAATCTTCCAAGTTTCTAAATCTATTTCCAAATCTACTAGAGATGTGTTCTGTAGTGTTACCATACCACAACTTGTGAATATGTAGCAACTTTAAATTGCTTTTTTTAATCAATAAATTATAATTTATTTCAAATCTAAGTTATAAAATATATACCATCTTATTTAAAAACAATAAATGAAGCCTTGAACTTTTATTTATAATTAAATAAGCTCTTGAATTTTTGTTGACAGTCAAATAAATTTCTAAATTTTTTATAATCAAATAAGTCCCTGAATGTTGATTTACACCTAAGTAAGCCTTTAACATGACTAAAATTAATTGCGTAATTTTTATGGATTTATGGAATAATTGCTAATTGCAAAATATAGCAAATTTTAATCATATAGAGAGTCTAATTAATTGTTAATTAAAGTTAGATTTTATAATTTTTAATGGTTGAATAACCAAATCAGCTCTCAAACTATACTAAAAAGAACAAATTGACCTTTAAATTTTTATTTGGGATAATTAACCCCTCAAACTATTTTTTTGGACAATTAACTCTCTAAATTATTGTTTTGGGATAATTAACTCCCCAAACTTTATTTTGGGACAATATAACCTCAATTATATGAAACTCTCAAGGGCTATATTGTCCAAAAATAATAATTTGAAGGTTTAATCGCCCAAAAATAATATTTCTAAAGGGTTAACTGTCCTAAAATAATAGTTTGAGGGGTCAATTATCCAAATAAAAATTTAGAGATCAATATGTCCAAAAAGGTATAGTTTAGGGGGACAAATTGAGTATTTAGCCAATATTTAATTATATCAAGAGGCTAATTGGGTATTAATAAATGTTCAAGGACCTATTTGATTACAATAAAAGTTCATCGGTTTAATTGACTTTTTAAAATAAATTCAAGGACCCTTATATATATATAAGTATATATATATATATATATATATATATATATATATATATATAAGCCAATAATTAAATATTAAGTTTTTTTCTTTTCTTTTTCGAGCATGATTTAGCCAAAGTTGTAAGACCGAATATTTTTGTAACAAAAAAAAAAAAAAAACCCACGCACAATATTTGTGCAACCTCTAAAAGATTAATGTGCATGATCAAAGCCAACCACTATAAAATATTTCTCACATGACCTTTTTATATATATAATCTAACTAGTATTACCTTGCTACCTTGTTCATAAAAATTTATTCTTTTCTGATTTGATTATTATAGTTAAAATATACATCCAAAAATTTTCATCATATCGTTATTATCCAATAAGATATTGGAGAAAATTTAAAATTACTAGGAAGGAAATTGACTAAGTAAATGGGTTATGCACGCTTAGTTAACTCACTTATTCCTAAGCATTTATGTCAATTCTGAGCTTTTACCCTATCATCATCTTGATTGGTTCTTTGTATTTTGTTACCCATGTCACATATCATTGAGATATATTTCTTATATAAGAGGTCAAGGAAGACCATTTGAAAGAGGCAAAAATGCATCCACCTTCCCACGAATCAAATACAGATAAGGATTATCTTCATTTCTGGCATAGGATCTCGTACATAATCCTACTAATAGAAAGTTTTCATGCACGCAACATCGGGTAATACAATAGAGCTTATGTTATCAACCTCGTGAGTGCTTTTGGGAGCATAACTAGAGGACAATATCACCGATTTGATTAGAATTAGACAACCAAGTCAACAACTAAATTGTACTATTTCACTAGAATTGGATAACCAAGTCAACAACTAAATTGTAATTGTAATTGTAATTGTGACTTGTGAGATGCTCAAAATTTCTATCATTTTTCAAATATTTGTATTTATTAAGCAAAAATATTTATATTTATGGTGTAAAAGTGTCCAAAATATATATTTAATAATAGTTATATTGTCAAAATACAAATAATTCTTTCACAATCAAATTATCATTCAAAATAAAATACTTAAAATAATTTTTTATTAAATTATTCTAATTCAGTTATTAATAAAAAAAACCATCATAATTCATTTCATATATATAATCATTTCTGTAACATAATATAAAAAAAATAAATATAGCTTTAAAATTATTTTCATACCATTTCAATGACAAGTACTAGTAGTTTAAATTAGTTGAATGTATTTTTTAATTAAAAAAAATCATTTTCGTCTTCTATAATTTCAACCAAAACTAGGTTTGAAAGTTTATTCTATTAACCCTACAGCCTAAATTTAAGAATCTCTTTCTTTCCTTATGTTTTTCTTTTTTGTTATCTTTAGGAAGCGTTTGGTATGATGAAAAATAAATATTTTTATAAAATTTAATTAGATGGAATCGCTTTTAAGAGTTTGATTGATCTTTTTACATGAAAAATTGGTAGACCAAATGAAATTACTTTCCTTGGTCTTATGGAATCATTTTTTAATAAGTTAGATTAGAAATCACTTTTCCAAGTGAGAGGAAAAATTACTAAAAATATATTTGATCTAAAATACCCTCATCCTTAACATGTAAACGTAAAATACCTTCATATTTTAAATGTTAAATTAATAAGAAATATCAATACCTACTTAATATTAATAAGAAATGTAATTAATTAATTAGTTAATTAATAACTTAACTAGTTAAATAATTAATTCAACTAACTGAAAGACATAATGAAAATTAATTAATTAATAAAAGGATAAATAAAAAATTAATAAAACATTCATAAGAAAGTGTTAGCACAGACTTTCTATGAAATTTAATCAACAATTTCCTTAATATACTAAACATTACTTTCCTAAAATTTTTTCTCCCCATCAATCACTCTCCTTGTAACGATTTTTATGGGAAGGTTTCTCTTTTCCTTCTCCGCCGCCGGCCGCCATTACTCGTCAACGCCGGTCAATTAGTTGAATTACTGGTATGAATGGATGTCTTTTGTCTCTCCATAAAAGCTCTCAATTTCAGGCACTTCCCTTCTCCCCACTATACTCTCTCTTCTCTTCTCATCTCTTCTTCGTCCAAATCCGTTCCTGCTCTCTCTCCCACTCCCCACACCCTCCTCTTATCTAATCGCTTACTGCCTTTCCATCGGTTTGACTCAAATTCTACCTCAGATTCTTCAACTGCTTCGATTTCCTCAACTGGATCTTCCTCATTGTTTTATACAGCAAGCCCATCTTCTCAGATATTGAATTTACATAATTTTAGGTGATTTCGAAGCTTCTCGGTTTCATCATCTTCTGGGCTAAATACGAGTCGAAAGCAGGTCTTCCAGATTATAAATTTTTGCCTCTTCACAAGATTGGAGTCATTCTTGCAGCATGACTTCTTACAATTTTCTTTGCAGTCCCAGTCGCAGCTGTTCAAGGGATTGCTAAATTTGAGAAACTTAAGAAATGGTTTCCTCCAGCCATGGCTATACAATTGATGTGAGAACTTTTGTTATTTGCTGATATATTCAAGCATTAGACTATTCCACAAAATTGTTCCCTTAAGAGGAGGCTTAATCCTGAAATTGCAAAGAAATGTTTGTCAAATATCTTGTCAGTATACCTAAAGCAGTTATTATGCCTTTATTCGAATAGAATTTTTCGCTTTATGTAATTGCTTGATGAAGTTTGTTACAGTGCTACACCTGACATATTTATCGTACCATAGACCGGGATTATCATCAGTAGCAACAGGGTGCCTTCCAAAGGATTCCTATACATTTTTCCATTTGCAATGCTTGCCATGGCTAAAGTAGGTGGCCCTGTCTGAACTCTCAAAGAGCAAGGAGGAGATCAAGGCTTGCAACATGGTTTTCTATTTTCTAGTGGGAAATGTTTTCTTCTTGAGCTTGATGTCGGGGTCCTCACTGGATGAAATTGGACAATCTTTTAGTCATCCTAAAAATTTGCCTAGTCATCTTGCTAGTCTTGCCTCTTCTCAAGTAAGTTTGCTTTGCATGCTCTTCAATTATTTGCGCATCTTGCAGAAGGATGGTCATCAAGTCTGATGGGTTTGAGTTTGACTATGGATGTCCCAGGCAGATTTCTACATGACATACATCTTAACAGATGGGCTGTCAGGATTTTCTTTGGAGATTCTTCAGCCTGGCTTACTCCTTTGGGATCTTATAAAGTTACTTACCTTTAACCAAGGAAAGGATCAGAAAGATCTATATCTTTATTCACTGCAATACTTCAGAATCATTCCGACGGTCTCCCTATCTATATATTGATTGGTGTAGTGTATGCAGTTATTCCCTCATTGTTGCTTCCATTTCTTGTGGTCTACTTCTACCTAGGCTATGCTGTGTACATCAATCAGGTAACTTTCTCATCTTTGCTACCAAATTGGCCTGGTTTGTTGCACGTGTAACTAAGTAAACCATCTTCACCTACGTAAAAGTTGTAAGAATATCGATTACATTTTGTAGATTCAGGATGTATACGACATGGTTTATGACACATGTGGTCAATTTTGGCCATTCATTCATCATTATATATTCGTTGCAATCATTCTCATACAAATCACGATGATTGGTCTCTTTGGATTGAAGCGAAACCAGCTGATTCTATGTCCGCCATTCCCCCCGTATTGCTGACCATAATGTTCAATGAGTACTGCAAGATTCGGTTTCTTCCTACATTTCAAGGATACTCTATCCAGGTCTGTTTTGATTCTTGGAATATCTTTAATAATTCATAACAAGTAGAACTCTTTAAACATCTAAGTTATCCAATGGGGTGTTATTACTGTTTTTCATGGACAGAACATCGTGGAGAATGATGAACTTGATGAGAAAGTGGTCAGATGGAAGGTAGCTATGAGAAAGCAGTTGGAGCTTATCGCCAACCTTCTATGCGTCCAGTGAGCTTTACACATTCAGAGTCCAACTTGACACAGACATTGATTACTTCATTATAATTCTATTCAAAGATTCTGTGTTCCTCATAATTTATCCACTCCTTTTACTCTTTAAACCATTTTTTTTCTCCTGAACTCAGTGTGAGTGTGAGAGTTACTGACACGCTCGGACCTAGTCCGCACGTGTCAAGTATTATATTTATGTAAATTATTTAGTCAAGAAACCAAATTAGATTTTTCATAGACGTTTTGAACTTCCTTTAGCTCAATTTCGAGTCTAAGAACTTAAAATTTTATCCGGTGTTGGTGGAGTTCTTGGACACGATGACCGAGGCAAGAAGGCCGAGTCAACCCATGGTCGGTTGACCAATGATCAAATCAGATGGGTTGACCTTTTGGTCAATCCAACTATTACAAAAGTGGTGGTCGGCAAGCTGACCACCACATTTGCTTATTTCTTCTTCATTTCTTCATTTCTCTTCTCCGTTCTTCTCCTCTTCAAGCTCTTTCAATTTCCTTTAAATTTTCAGCCTTCAATCCATCATTAAACACTTCATCAATCATCAATAACAACTCCTTTAGCTTGTTTGAGAATCAAAAACACCAAATTCATGAAGAATTTTCGAAATCCAAAAATCTGTCAAACTGTCGACAGATTGTTCATCAGCTCATAACTTTCAATTCAACTGTGGGAATTGGTTGGGTTTTTGGTATGTTGTTCTAGACTCATCAAGCTTTAATTTGATAGCTTATATGCATGATTTCGTGCTCTGAGCTGAAAGTTATGCTAATTTGAAGTTGAATTTCGCTGTTGCCCAGAAAATCTGCACACCTTACTGTTTTGCTTCGAATTTCTTGCTGAATTCATTGTTTAATTCCGTTTTTTTTGCTATGGGTTCAAAGATTATGTATCTAAGATTATTTGTTTCAATTATCATGCATTTTGGTGGAGAATTGAATTTAGGAATGGTGCAACCAGATTTTCTGGTTGCTGAAGAAATATGCAACCCGGATCCATTTGGATCCGGGTTGGACCCAGCTGATTGGGTCATTCCCAATTTGGGTCTTAAGGTGCAAAATGGTCATTTCGCGGCCCTAGGTCCCAATTAACTTATGGTAGCTTCAATTAATTTACGAACTTGCCCAATTTTACTCCGAGACCTTAGAAACTCTAATTAGATTTTACCTAGGTGTTTAATTTTTAGTCAATTGCCTTTATTAATCAAATTAGATTTTAATTTGATTATTTAAGTACGTGATTGTACGAGTTTCAGACCGGTAGCAGTTTGAGCTAAGGCATTCGTGGGGTAATCGGGGAGTATACAAACCTCCCTTACTTGTGAGTGGCTTGGATTATATTGGTTGACCATTAAGGGTTAACCGTTTTCAAATTTCTTTATAAATGCTTTATTAAATTGTTTATATATGTTTTGGGGTATGAAATGTCCACCCTCACACACAAAGTTTACAAATGATTTAAAGGGTGGAAATTTCAAATATTTTTATAAATTGATATTATTGATAATTGTTTGGGGTACGATGCCCCTGAGAGATGAGAGATTGAGCGGGTTCCTCGGGGCTCCAATTTGCGGGAGCGTGGATTGAGTTAGAGAAGCATGCAAGATTCTCGACCGTGGACCGCCTGTTGAGGGCCACGGCGAGACGAGACCCTGGGAGAGGTGCGAAGGGAAGCTCGCCTGTGCTCCAGATTGCTATGTTCCACCACAGCAAGGCAAACGTCAAGGGAATGGGCCAGAGAGCAAAGAAAAGTGTTTTAAAGTATAAAGTAACCCTTGACGGTCCAGCGGGTACCCTAGTGCACAAGTATACATTTTTTGAGACAATTTCAGAAGCTAGCCCATTTGGAAATATTATTATTGATTTAATATTTATTTTGGTGTGGGATTTCCTATAATTTTAGCAAATGGTTTATTAAATTGATTTTTGGATTATTTCATATCCCCAGCCTGAGGTGATCGGTCATTATAACCGAGTCCCTCACTGGGTACAAGTATATTGTACTCATTCCATTCATTTTTGTTGTCAGGCCATCAGGCTTCTGACGGCGGACGTCCCTGTGGTCAGTGATCCCAGTACGACACTGTGGACACGACTTTGTAGGTGCCACCCTTTTTGCTCAGTGTATCTTGACTCGGAATATTAGTGCATTTTACATATATATTTATATATTTATGTATATTTATATTACTTTCCGCTGCATGGAGCACCGTAAAACGTGTCACTTTCTTTTTAAATATTTTTGAACTATATTATCTATAATATTTTCGTATGTTTTCATATATTGCTCGAATATCCTTTGTTTTTATGCCTTGTGCCATCTTGGTTGCCCGCCTGACAAGGTACGTATCTCGAGGTGATATGGCGGTTGTCACGTGGCCGGGCCTGCGGGTCGGGGCGTGACAATTTGATTGGTATCAGAGAAAATTTTAATATATATTATATATTTATATTATACCGAGCCGAGGAGTTCACATAATTTTGAGATTTCTGATTTTGGTGTTAGAATTAAGGGGTATGATTAGTATAGAGATATTTTCGTCTACTGACCTAGATTTTGTGTAGAGTTACGCTATGCCACCTAGAAGGGGGAATATTCCTAATACTTCCGTTCCTACCCCTGATCCCTCAGTACCTAGGAGAAGATGCCGACTACGTAGGCAGCCTGAGATTCAGCCTAGTGTAGACCCGGAGACCACTGCAAATCCGGACGAGCCTGTTCCACCTATTCTGCCTGTTGATGAGACGCATCATCAGGATGCTCATGCTGACATTCCACCACCCCCACCTCCGACGACTGCCACGTCGGTGCCGTACATCCGACTACCGGCATTACACCACCAGTTCATCCATTGCCACCGATGCCGCAGCACTTTCAGTCGAGCGGTGCAGCGAGCACTTCTGCTGGTGCCATTTCTTCGGAGGATCGCATGGTGAGGTTCCTTAGCATTATGAAGGGACTAGAAACCCCAAAGCTCTCCGACACGTTCGCTGATGCAACGTGGGATTGGCTACATTTCGTCACGAAGAACACACAGGGTCTGGGCATGACCTCGGAGGAGCGAGTGAACGTGGTTACTCGATATCTCCAGGGACAGCCACTGAGTTGGTGGACCAATCTCGAGAGCCAAGCCACTGGACCAGTGACGTGGGAGACATTTGGTACTGAGTTCCGAGAGAGATTCATGAATATTTAAATATATACTTACCGGTGACTACATCAGGACGTGCGTCGGCGTCCTCTTGTGACATGGCGTAAACCTGAGTATGTTGTCGCTGCTGCTGCTACTGTGGGGGTCGTCTCGGGGGTGCTGAACTACTACCAATACCCGAATGCTGCTGAGAGGTAGAGGGTGCGGCGAAAGAATGTCGTGCGGGGTGAAACGGACGGAAACCTCCATAGCTACTCGGTCTGACTGGAGGCTGACTAAAACTCCGCCTAGGTGGTATAGAAGTAGTAGATGGACATGCACGTGCTACGTGGCCCATGCCTCCGCACTGAAAACATCGAGGTCCAGCCCTACACTGGCCAGAATGAAAACGCCTACAGTTTGGGCATCGAGGCCCAGACTCCACTCTCTTCTTCCCAAACCATCCTCTGCCTATGGACCCAAACCCAAACTTCTCTTTTCCTCGACCACTTGATGGAGGCGGTGGCAGAGAAAGCGACATCTGTGGTGCTGGGGACTCGACTGAACCGCCCCGAGATATTCCTCCATGGGAATATGAGCTCTGAGGCTGTTTCGACTCCAAGTCCATCGGTACGTCGGAAGATCGTTGACCACTCGAACTCGATCCTCCTGGTCGGCTCTGAGCAATCATAGCTTCGGCCCATAATGCATCCTGTCGACACTGCTCGAAGGTGGCTTTAGAAGTACGCTTCATCATCTGTACAATCTCCCACCGAAGGCCGTTAACAAACTAAAGACAAAGGGCGTCCTCGGTGATGGATGGAAGGTGGTGTGAAGGTCTCCGTAACTCTGTCTTAAACTGCTCTACTGATCTGTTGCCTTGCTGCAGTCGGAGGAACTCACCATATCGTCTCATCCCCATCTCTTCCGATATGAACCTCTCTCGGAACTCAGTAACAAATGTCTCCCACGTCACTGGTCCAGTGGCTCGGCTCTCGAGATTGGTCCACCAACTCAGTGGCTGTCCTTGGAGATATCGAGTAACCACGCTCACTCGCTCCTCCGAGGTCATGCCCAGACCCTGTGTGTTCTTCGTGACGAAATGTAGCCAATCCCACGCTGCATCAGCGAACGTGTCGGAGAGCTTTGGGGTTTCTAGTCCCTTCATAATGCTAAGGAACCTCACCATGCGATCCTCCGAAGAAATGGCACCAGCAGAAGTGCTCGCTGCACCGCTCGACTGAAAGTGCTGCGGCATCGGTGGCGATGGATGAACTGGTGGTGTAATGCCGGTAGTCGGATGTACGCCAGTGGCCATCTGTGATGAAAAGAATCTACTGGCCCAAGTGTCAAACATCCGCTCAAAATCAGCGGGCGTAAACGGCACCGGCGTGGCAGTCGTCGAAGGTGGGGGTGGTGGAATGTCAGCATGAGCATCCTGATGATGCGTCTCATCAACAGGCGGAATAGGTGGAACAGGCTCGTCCGGAATCGCAGTGGTCTCCGGGTCTACACTAGGCTGAATCTCAGGCTGCCTACGTGGTCGGCCTCTTCTCCTAGGTACTGAGGGATCAGGGGTAGGAACGGAAGTATTAGGAATATTCCTCCTTCTAGGTGGCATAGCGTAACTCTACACAAAATCTAGGTCAGTAGACGAAAAATATCTCTATACTAATCATACCCCTTAATTCTAACACCAAAATCAGAAATCTCAAAATTATGTGAACTCCTCGGCTCGGTATAATATATATTAAAATTTGTTCTGATACCAATCAAATTGTCACGCCCCGACCCGCAGGCCCGGCCACGTGACAACCGCCGTACCACCTCGAGATGCGTGCCTCGTCAGGTGGGCAACCAAGATGGCACAAGGCATAAAAATAAAGGATATTCGAGCAATATATGAAAACATACGAAAATATTATAGATAATATAGTTCAAAAATATTTAAAAAGAAAGTGACACGTTTTACGATGCTCCATGCAGCGAAAAGTAATATAAATATACATAAATATATAAATATATATGTAAAATGCACTAATATTCCGAGCCAAGATACATAGAGCAAAAAGGGTGGCACCTACAAAGTCGTGTCCACAGTGTCGTACTGGGATCACTGACCACCGGGACGTCCGTCGTCCGAAGCCTGATGGCCTGACAACAAAAGTGAATGGAATGAGTACAATATACTTGTACCCAGTGAGGAACTCGGTTATAATGACCGATCACCTCAGGCTGTGGATATGAAATAATCCAAAAATCAATTTAATAAACCATTTACTAAAATTATAGGAAGTCCCACACCAAAATAAATATTAAATCAATAATAATATTTCCAAATGGACTGGCTTCTGAAATTGTCCCAAAAAAGGTATACCCGTGCACTGGGGTACTCGCTGGACCGTCAAGGGTTACTTTATACTTTAAAACACTTTTCTTTGCTCTCTGGCTCATTCCCTTGACATTTGCCTTGCTGTGGTGGAACACAGCAATCTGGAGCACTGGCGAGCTTCCCTTCGCGCCTCTTCCAGGGTCTCGTCTCGCCGTGCCCCTTAACAGGCGGTCCAAGGTCGAGAATCTTGCATGCTTCTCTAACTCGGTCCACGCTCCCGCAAATTGGAGCGCCGAGGAACCCGCTCAATCTCTCATCTCTCAGGGGCATCGTACCCCAAACAATTATTAATAATATCAATTTATAAAAATATTTGAAATTTTCACCCTTTAAATCATTTGTAAACTTTGTATGTGAGGGTGGACATTTCATAGCCCAAAACATATATAAACAATTTAATAAAGCATTTATAAAGAAATTTGAAAACGGTTAACCCTTAATGGTCAACCAATATAATCCAAGCCACTCACAAGTAAGGGAGGTTTGTATACTCCCCGATTACCCCACGAATGCCTTAGCTCAAACTGCTACCGGTCCGAAACTCGTAAAATCACGTACCTAAATAATTAAATTAAAATCTAATTTGATTAATAAAGGCAATTGACTAAAAATTAAACACCTAGGTAAAATCTAATTAGAGTTTCTAAGGTCTCGGAGTAAAATTGGGCAAGTCCGTAAATTAATTGAAGCTATCATAAGTTAATTCGGACCTAGGGCCGCGAAATGACCATTTTGCACCTTAAGACCCAAATTGGGAATTAACCAATCAGCTGGTACCAACCCGGATCCAAATGGATCCGGGTTGCACATTTCTTCAGCAACCAGAAAATCTGGTTACACCATTCCTAAATTCAATTCTCCACCAAAATGCATGAGAATTGAAACAAATAATCTTAGATACATAATCTTTGAACCCATAGCAAAAAAAAAAACGGAATTAAACAATGAATTCAGCAAGAAATTCGAAGCAAAACAGCAATGTGTGCAGATTTTCTGGGCAGCAGCGAAATTCAACTTCAAATTAGCATAATTTTCAGCTCAGACCACGAAATCATGCATATAAGCTATCAAATTAAAGCTTGATGAGTCTAGAACAACATACCAAAAACCCAGCCAATTCCGACGGTTGAATTGAAAGTTATGAGCTGATGAACATTCTGTCGACAGTTTGACAGATTTCTGGATTTCGAAAATTCTTCATGAATTTGGTGTTTTTGATTCTCAAACAAGCTAAAGGAGTTGTTATTGATGATTGATGATTGATGAAGTGTTTAATGATGAATTGAAGGCTGGAAATTTAAAGGAAATTGAAAGAGTTTGAAGAGGAGAAGAACAGAGAAGAGAAAAGAAGAAATAAGCAAATGTGGTGGTTAGCTTGCCGGCCACCACTTTTGTAATAGTTGGGTTGACCTTTGGTCAACCGACCATGGGTTGACTAAAAGTCAACCCGGCCTTCTTGCCTCGATCATTGTGCCCAATGACCCCACCAACTCCGGATAAAATTCTAAGCTCTTAGACTCGAAATTGAGCTAAAGAAAGTTCAAAACGTCTATGAAAAATCTAATTTGGTTTCTTGGCTAAATAATTTACATAAATATAATAGTTGACACGCCCGGACCTACTTCTGAAGCCACCTTCGAGCAGTGTCGACAAGATGCGTTATGGGATGAAGCTATGATTGCTCAGCGCTGACCAGGAGGATCGAGTTCGATTGGTCAATGATCTTCCGACGTATCGATGGACCTGGAGTCGAAACAGACTCAGAGCTCATATTCCCATGGAGGAATATCTCGGGGCGGTTCAGTCGAGTCCCCAGCACCACGATGTCGCATTCTCTGCCACCGCCTCCATCAGGTGGTCGAGGAAAAGAGAAGTTTGGGTTTGGGTCCATGGGCTGAGGATGGTTTGGGAAGAAGAGAGTGGAGTCTGGGCCTCGATGCCCAAACTGTAGGCGTTTTCATTCTGGCCAGTGTAGGGCTGGACCTCGATGTTTTCAGTGCGGAGGCATGGGCCACGTAGCACGTGCATGTCCATCTACTACTTCTATAGCACCTAGGCGGAGTTTTAGTCAGCCTCCAGTGAGACCGAGCAGCTATGGAGGTTTCCGTCCGTTTCAACCCGCGCGACATTCTTTCGCCGCACCCTCTACCTCTCAGCAGCATTCGGGTATTGGTAGTAGTTCAGCACCCCCGAGACGACCCCCACAGCAGTAGCAGCTGTCGAGACGTTTTACCGCTCCGACGATAAATGATATGGCGTAAAAATATTTGGAACTAAACAGTCTAAAAACAAATGGAGTCGCCACTAACCTTTTATTTGAATAGGTGTGGTTAGTCACCTACTTGTTTAACCCGACGTAAATCTAGAAAGATTATGTCAAGTTAAGGAAAGAAACTGGTCTACGAAAAAGATTTTCAGGTTCGTGAGTCGGTTACGCTTGGGGAAGGATTAGCACCCCCAAGACGCCCGGAAATCGGTACCACAAAAGTCTTAAAAATATTTTACTTGGGAAATAATAATAAAATGTGTTTAAAATCATTTTAAGAAAAACATAATTTTAAATGTTGGAATAAATATTCCTTTTAATGTAGGATAAACATCCCATTGTAGAAACTAAATTCGAAATTTAAAGACTTAATGTCGGAATGAGCATTCCTTTTGATGTGAAAATCCACAGCCCAATTTTGAATTTGAAGAAATTTCCTACTTAGAATGGAGATTCAATTTCTAACTAGGAACAAATATTCTTCAAAAAAAAAAAAAATCAAAGTCAAGTTTAAAAATGAGGATAAATATCCTTTTGAAAAAACAAAGTTTTAATTTTAATTTTAGAAAGTCTCAATTATGAGAATATTAATTGAAACCTTCTAAAAAACATTTTGCAAAAAAAGTTGGGATAAACATCCTCAAATTCGTGTTTTGAAGATCACATTAAGAGACTTTAATTATGATTTATCAAATTAAAATCTCTTAGAAAGATTTAATTTTAAAACAATGTCGGAATAAATATTCCTTTTAATTTGATGAAGGGAATAGTTTGACAAAAATTTAGTTTGATAGGAAAATATTTTGAAAAATTAAAAATTAAAAAAAAGATAAAAGAAAATAAATATTCCCTTTTATTGAAAAAGAAATAAAAAGAAATAAAAAAAAGATTTTGAAAGTGATTTTTTCATAAAATTTGGATTAATTTGAGAGGCCTTAATTATAGTTGGAAAATTAAGATCTCTCAAAAAGACTTCTAAAACATGTTTTGAAATTAATGTCGGAATGAATATTCCTTTTATTTTAATTGGGCCTCTTAAGCAAGAGATTTTCTTAAAATGAAATAAAAATAAAATATAAAAGTAAAAATAAAATAAATAAAAAATAAAAGATTTTGGAATTAACATTGCTTTTTGTAAAAAGAAAATTTTTGGAGTTCATTCGCAAATTTTAAGAAATTAAAGACAATCATAAACATGATGCATTTTTTTTATGAAAATTACATGAAAAACATATTTTTTAATTTTGGAGGGATGAAAAATTCTCCCGGGCCCGATCGGACTCCCAATTAGACACCGAGAAAAAATCTCATCGGAGAAAACCTTCTGAAACCTCAGACCTCTAAGGCATCTTTCGGTTACCCCATGCATATGAATTTTTGTAAACCAATGTTCTAATTTTAATTATGCATGAATGAGAGAAGAAAACATAGGTTAGTATATATAAACGCAATTAATTACAAGAAAACATAAACACAATTAATTACATAACAAATAAGCAAACTTAATTTAAATAAACACATATATAAAGTCAAAGATGCAATTTTATACAAAATTCAATTCATAACTTAACAAACATATAGGCAAGGACAAAAGAGTAATTTTACACACATGATTAAATTTTAATTAAGACATACATGGATTTAAGAACAAAAAGGTAATTTAACAAGGTCAAAATTAAGTATTATACTAAATATGGACCTATTCAAAAATACAATTTTTACAACCAAGATTTCCCTTTTTTAAAATTTTTTAATCTAAATAGATTTGAAGATGCAAATTTTACAGTCAAAATCAAATTTTTAACCTAAACAGGTTTAAAGATACAAACTTCACAATCAAAATTAAATTTTTAAGCTTAAATAGGTCTAAAGATGCAAGCTTGGCAGTCAAAATTGAATTTCTAAGCCTAAATAGGTCTAAAGATGCGAGCTTGGCAGTCAAAATTGAATTTCTAAGCCTAAACAGGTCTACAAACTTGACAATCAAGACTGAATTTTTAATTTAATCAGATACTCATACAGGTCTAAAGATGCAAACTTTATGATCAAAATCAAATTTAAATAAAGTCGATATCATAAAACATACATATTAAACACAGAGAACTATAAGGATTGATATGAAATGAAATATATAAAGTTGGAAACTTTTTTACGTAAACAAAAAAAAAATTGCAAAGAAACAAGAAATTTTAAACACTAATAGAGTTGCAAAACAGATTAACCATAACAGATAGGTAAGAATCTGACAAACTTAAATAGCCACATCCACGCAGATAAGCAAAAGAAACTTGTAAAACCAAAATATTTGCATTCATGACAACAAAGAGAAATAAGACTCCCAAAACACAAAATGAATACTTGGGCTAAGAAAACTGCATATCATATTTCATAAATAGCTAAGATCGGCATAAAAGAAAGAAAAATCAAATCTCTTTTTTTTTACATCTAAACAAACGAGAAACAGATGAAGCATAAAAATAATAGCTAAAGATAATAATTTTACAATAAAGGAAGAATTTTTAACCTTCAAAAATGGGATTTGGCTTACAATAAGAACTCAGAAAGATGAAAAAGAAAGAAACTGTCTTAGAAAAACGTTTTCTTCTCCCTCTCTTTCTTTTTCAGTATTTGAAGAAAAATGCTGAAACTTTTCTCTGTATTCTCGCCTTCTCCTTTTTTTTTTTTCTGTGCTCTCCTCTGTGCTCTCTGTTCTGTCTTTAAAAAAAATGCTGAAGACCTTTGTGTGCTCTCTTTTTTTTTAGGAGAAAAAATGCTCCAGACCTTTTGCTGTGCTCCTCTCCTCTCTTCTCTCTATTTCTGTTCTCTTTTTTTTTTGACCCCCCGAATGAGTGCTGAAGCCCCCCCTTTTATTGAAAATGATTTGAGTCTCTCTTTTTTTTTATTATGCTGATGAGCATGATTGAAGATGGGTTGGTAATAATGGTGGATTGAAGATGGGTTGGTAATAATGGTGGATGGGCGTTATGGGTTGTGTTGACATATCTGTAGCTGTAGCTGGCGTTATGGGTTGCTGACAATTTAAAAAAAAACGACGATATGCCCTCTATCAACCTCTGCTCTGACTACATGAGTTGAAGCCTTTGTTTTTGCCTTTCTGTGTTCCTTCTTCCTTTCTTCCCTTTCCTCGGGCTTTTGTGGTGCTGAAGGTGTTTTTGTAGCCGCTGCAGTAGTTGCTGTTTTGGTGGCTGTGGGGCGGTGCAGAGAGGACGGAGATGGAGCTGAAACGGTCTGGGGCTGCGGCCTTGGTGTCGGGATCTCTTGGAACAAAATCATGCTGGAAAGCACGACACTGCAACGGCCAAGTTATTTTACGAATAGAGGGGCAACGACGAGTTGCTTTTACAAGTCCAACCAGCTTCATGGTTTTGCATCAGATAAGACAATGACTCATGGAAAATATGGATAGAAAGAATTTATCTGCTCCAACCGGGAAACTAAAAGTTGTCCATTATTGAAATACTGTCAGCACCACTTGAGAGGAAATTATAGGGGACCGTGGCCTTGCTGTTACAATGGGCGGCTTGCATGGAGGCGTGGCTTTCTCTTTTGTTTTGAATGGCTGTTAGCTCTTTCGAGGGAGAGTGGTGCGGTTGCTGCTTTGTTGTTGCTGTAGCAGCTGTGAAGAGGGTGGCGTAGCTGCTGTTGTCGCCGTGAAGAGGGTCCATCGCATTGATATCCCATCTGTCAACTGCTTGAGTGAAGAGCTCTAACTCATCCAAGGTACCGTACACATCATAAACATCATCTACGGTTGTTACGAGCGCATTAACCTTTGTTAGAATTCTTCTAACATTCCCAAGCTTAGGATCAAATGCCACCCCCACAGTCCATAAAAAGTTCTCCATCAACCTATCTCTGGCAAACGTTAACTTCTCTTCAAGACCCGTATCTCTCCACCACTTTGATGCATTCCTCAGATCACCCTGGTGCACGGCTTGAACCATATTAAAGTCCAATTTAGCAAGCTCCAGAAGAATAGGATTTCTGTTCTCTTGCCTCTCGTACACATCTATGAACCACCTGGCTTCCAACTTTAGCACCCTCCAATGTAAAGGAAGTTCCAAAGCATGGTCCACCAGAATGGAAAGATGTTCATCTTTGTTCTGCATCAGATATTCTTTGAGTTTTGTAGCAGCGAAAACTCTCGCCTTATCCAAGATGCTTTCATCCTCTACCGAAAAGTATGAAGCTTCATACAAATTTAGCAGCCCTTTGCAATCCTCACAGAGACCTGCCTTGAAATTCACCGTCTCGTCCATGAAACTTAAGAAAACCTCTTGAGCTACTTTATACCCGTGCTGCCTCAGCAGCCTAAATTCAAGTGCTGTGGCATATAAATTGCCTTTCTTCCACCCTACATTGCTCTGATTAACCCATAGGCCTTCCAAAATTCTCTTCGTTTCATTCTCAAAGTGATAAGATAATCCAAGTCGCTGCAAGATATCAATAAGCTCAAGCATCTCTAAAGGATCCGCCACTTTGTCAAGCATCGTTCTCACTTCGCCCACCAGTGTCATTGTTCGTTCATTACATGATTCTCCCAGAAAATCGCTCTTGATCGACTGAATATAGTCATAATTCCAAATGGTAGGATGGTAATTAGCAGATCGTCTAACAACTTTTTTTTTATTTGAAACATTTGCTGTAGCAACAAATTTAGTGGCTTGAACAACCCTGATCCTGTTGAGATTTGATCTGTTCGAGAAGCCTTTGCCTTACACTCTGATGAAACTCCTACCGGGGACCGAGGCAGTAAGCAGAGAAAAAGCCATGATGGAAATCTTCAAAGCTTGATAATTGTGTATCTCGGGACTCCATCACTAAATGCTAACGTCAATCAGGCCATGGAGGGAAGTTGCATTGTTCAACGGAAACAAGGAGAGCTTGCGGAGCTGAAGAAGTGGCAGTGCAGCGCTCATTTCTCTAACTTGAATATCAGAAGAAAGGAGACCATTTAAAATTGCACAAATGCTCTCCAAGCTGCCATAATTGAAAGGTGCAACGAAGTGTATCATGTGACCCAAGGCACACACTCCTATACTTGTAATGCTTGCATCATCAACACAGACATAGTTTCAGAAATGAATGAGAAAGTGTGGGACTTTGTGCGGGCTCCTTTGCCATATACATCTATATATATATATATATATATATGTATATATATATATAGATATCTAAATATCTATACATATCCTTTTATGATGACCCATTTGGTGGCTCCCATTATATATACGTATAAACATATATATATATATATATGTATACACATAAATATTTATACACAAATATACATATAAATATATATATATAAATACATACACAAATATACACACATATTTTTCATGATAACCGAGTTGTTTCGGTTGGTCTTTGACTTGCTTGGGTTTACATGGGAGTAGAATTGGCTCTTTTTGCTTTCCGGTCTTGGTTCAAAATTGCCTGCAAGGTAATGAGACAAAATTAAGATTAGATTATGTAAAATAAAGTAATAGTAATAAACAAAAATAAACTAAACTTAAAAAAGATAAGTAAAATAAAATTCAGAAATGATCAATCAATTAATTGACTAATTAACCAATTAATTAGCTGATTAAGTAATTAAAATTTAAAAACAAGTGACTACAGTTGCCCCTCTTTGATTGTTTCTTAATGATCTAGAAGTGTGAGCTTCTAGATAATTAAGAAATAAGCAAAGATGTAGACACTCTTTACTCAAATGTGTACTAAACAGTACTGGGGTTTTGAAAAAGATCACTATTGATAGAACTGATTTTAAAATCAAGGAAATTGTCCTAAATAGAACTAAATTTAAGAAAACCATCCTAAATAGTAATGATTTTAAAGGAAATTGTTCTAAACAGAAACAATTTTAGAGAAAATCACCCTAAGCAGAAATGATTTTTGAAGAAATTGTTCTAAACAGAAACAATTTTAAGAAAACCATTCTAAACAGAAACGATTTTTTGAAGAAATTGTTCTAAACAGAATCAATTTTAAGAAAACCATTCTAAACAGAAATGATTTTTGAGGAAATTGTTCTAAACAGAAACAATTTTGAGAAAACCATTCTAAACAGAAATGATTTTAAGTCTGAAGAAATTGTGCTAATTTTGAGAAAACCATTCTAAATAGAAATGATTTTGGATTTTGAAGAAATTATGCTAATTTTGACAAAACCATCCTAAACAGAAGTGATTTTAAATCTGAACAAATTGTGCTGATTTTGCGAAAAGCATCCTAAACAGAAATGATTTTAAACTTTTGAAGAAATTGCTCTAAATAGATGGAAAATCATCTTAAACAAAATGATCTTAAACTTTGAAGAAATTGCTCTAAACAGAAACAATTTTGAGAAAACCATCTTAAACAAAATGATTTTAAATTTTGAAGAAATTGTCCTAAAGAGAAACAATTTTGAGAAAATCATCTTAAACAAAATGATCTTAAATTCTGAAGAAATTGCTCTAAACAGAAACAATTTTAGAAAAACCATCTTAAACAAAATGATTTTAAATTTTTGAAGGAATTGTTCTAAACAGAAACGATTTTGGAAAATTATTTTAAACAAAATGATTTTAAACTTTTGAATTAATGTTCTAAATATAGAACAATTTTGAGAAAATCATTTTAAATAAGATGATTTTAAATTTTGAAGAAATTATTCTAAACAGAAACAATTTTTAGGAAGTTGTCTTAAACAAAATGATTTTAATTTTTGAAGAAATTGTTCTGAACAGAAACAATTTTGGAAAATCATCTTAAACAAAATGATTTTAAACCTTTGAAGAAATTGTTCTAAACAGAAACGATTTTGGAAAATTATTTTAAACAAAATGATTTTAAACTTTTGAATAAATGTTCTAAATATAGAACAATTTTGAGAAAATCATTTTAAATAAGATGATTTTAAATTTTGAAGAAATTATTCTAAACAGAAACAATTTTTAGGAAGTCGTCTTAAACAAAATGATTTTAATTTTTGAAGAAATTGTTCTGAACAGAAACAATTTTGGAAAATCATCTTAAACAAAATGATTTTAAACCTTTGAAGAAATTGTTCTAAACAGAAACAATTTTTAGAAAGTCATCTTAAACAAAATGATTTTAATTTTTTGAAGAAATTGTTCTGAACAGAACAATTTTGGAAAATCATCTTAAACAAAATGATTTTAAACCTTTGAAGAAATTGTTCTAAACAGAAACAATTTTGGAAAACCATCTTAAACAAAATGATTTTAAATTTTTGAAGAAATTGTTCTAAACAGAAGCAATTTTGAAAAAATCATCTTAAACGGAATAATTTTAAATCTTTAAAGAAATTGTTCTAAACAGAAACAATTTTGGAAAACCATCTTAAACAAAATGATTTTAATTTTTTGAGGAAATTGTTCTAAACAGAAACAATTTTGGAAAACCATCTTAAACAAAAATGATTTTAAATTTTTGAAGAAATGTTCAAAATATAGAAGCAATTTAGAAAATCATCTTAAACAAAATGATTTTAAATCTTTGAAGAAATTGTTCTAAACAGAAGCAATCTCAGAAAATCATCTTTAAACAAAATGATCTTAAACTTTGAAGAAATTGTTCTAAACAGAAGCAATTTTAGAAAATCATCTTAAATAAAATGATTTTAAATTTTTGAAGAAATTGTTCTAAACAGAAACAATTTTAGAAAACCATCTTAAATAAAATGATTTTAAATCTTTGAAGAAATTGTTCTAAACAGAAGCAATTTAGAAAATCATCTTAAACAAAATGATTTTAAATCTTTGAAGAAATTGTTCTAAACAGAAGCAATCTCAGAAAATCATCTTTAAACAAAATGATCTTAAACTTTGAAGAAATTGTTCTAAACAGAAGCAATTTTAGAAAATCATCTTAAATAAAATGATTTTAAATTTTTGAAGAAATTGTTCTAAACAGAAACAATTTTAGAAAACCATCTTAAATAAAATGATTTTAAATCTTTGAAGAAATTGTTCTAAACAGAAGCAATTTAGAAAATCATCCTAAACAGAAATGATTTAAAAAACGAGACATTTTTGAGAAATCATTTCCTATCACAAAAAAGTGATTTTGTATTTCAAAAGTTCATTCTATACAGAATTATTTTTGAAAGGCTTTTAAACAAGAGATTTTGAAGAACTATCCTAAACTAAATAATTCTAAACAGAATCAAACCATTCATAAATAGAACAGATCACCCTAAACATAATTACTTCAATCATGAGAAAATTATCTTAAACAAGGAACAATGTTGACGAATGAAACCATACATATAAAAGTAGTCTTGAAGAATTACCTGAGAAGCTTCTTATGCAAGACTAACCTCACAATCTTGAACTGAATTTACACCTGTTAATCTTTGAACCATGACATGATGCATAATGGATGTTTATGAGGAATGATGCTGAAATGATGCATTTCATATGCTCATGCTTAAATGAGGATGCTTTTCTTCTTTGCCTCAAAGGTTTCAAGATAGCCTTCTGGTTTGGTCCGACTCATACTTTTTTGAGCTTGGAATTGGAGAACATCTTCTTGTCACACCTTTTCTGGTATAAACATGTCCCAGACCCTTATTTCAAATCACTTTTGCCTGAACATCCCATCTCAAGGCAACTTCATTCATGTGTTATCACATTTTGGGCATCAAAAGTAAGCTATTGAGCTCATATTTACCCTCACATTTCTTCCCTTTTTGTGTTGGGAGTTGACTTCAAATGTTATGGTATTCACTTACCTGTTTGCTCTCCCTTTCATGATAAAGAAATTATGCAATTCATATTTAAGGAGAAATTCATGGATCATTTTGAAGAAGAGCAATGTACAATATAGTAAATAGACAAACTTATAACAAGGATTTAACAAACAAGTTTATAACAAAAGAATAAGAAAGGTACATGACCTCAGTGCGATGAATGCATAGACAACAAAAGCCGGTCATCTTGCACCCTGCCTTTGATTGACTCATCATTGCTAGAATGACGCCTGACAAAGTCTGATGATTTCGGACTATTCCGATCCCCATAACCGAACAAAACCTCTTGTACAAGTTAGGTGCCCATTTTGCCGTGCTTTCTCAAATTTCCTAAACTGCCCTTTTTAGGTTTTTAGCTTAGGAACCAACCTAATTGGATCTGAACCGCCCTTTCGGGTTTTCGCCTCAGACCCCACCTTTTCTTTTCCTTTCCGGACTCAAGCCGCTTTTTCAACTTGAGACGCTCTTTTCATTCATTTTTTTTTTTTTTTTTTTTCATTCACTTTTTTTTTTCATTTTTTTTTTTTTTATATATCCTTCAGGTGTAGTATTTCTTCACAGCATCGGCATTGACTGGATGTGGCAATTCATCCCCATCCATTTCTTGCAAGATTAGGGCACCTCCCGAGAATGCTTTCTTCACCACGTAGGGACCATCCCAATTTGGAGTCCACTTTCCTCGGGGATCATGTTGAGTAGGTAGAATCTTTTTCAGCACCAACTCTCCTTCTGTAAACTCGCGCGGACGCACCTTCTTATCATATGCTCGCATCATTCTCTTCTGATACAATTGACCATGGCAAAGTGCTTTGAGCCGCTTCTCTTCGATTAAGTTCAATTGGTCAAATCTCTCTTGCACCCAATCTGACTCTTCGAGTTTCAACTCTCTGTATATTCTCAAAGATGGGATTTCTACCTCAATTGGCACCACAGCTTCCATTCCATAGACCAGAGAATATGGAGTTGCCCCAGTCGATGTTCTTACAGTAGTGCGATAAGCATGTAAAGCAAAAGAAAGTTTCTCATGCCAGTCTTTGTAAGTCACTGTCATTTTCTGGACAATCTTCTTAATGTTCTTGTTTGCTGCTTCGACCGCTCCATTCATTTTTGGCCGGTAAGGAGTCGAATTGCTGTGTTTAATCTTGAATTGGGAGCACACTGCATCGATCATCTTGTTGTTTAAATTCTTAGCATTGTCAGTGATAATTCTTTCTGGTAGCCCATACCGACAAATGATCTCCTTCTTCACGAACTTGGTGACCACTGACTGTGTTACATTGGCATATGAAGCAGCTTCAACCCATTTGGTGAAGTAATCAATGGCCACTAGGATGAATTGATGCCCATTAGAGGCCTTTGGTGAGATTGCCCCGATTACATCTATGCCCCACATTGAGAAAGGCCAAGGGGACGAGATGACATGCAACGGATTAGGAGGCATATGAATCTGATCAGCATAAATCTGACATTTATGGCATTTTCTGGCATGATTAATACAATCCGTCTCCATAGTCAACCAATAATATCCCAACCTCATAATCTGTTTAGCCATTCTATGTCCACTAGCATGAGTTCCACAAATTCCGCCATGAACTTCTTCTAGAATCTTCTTTGCTTCCTCTGACTCTACACATCTCAACATTACTTGATCCCTACTTCTCTTGTAAAGGACTTCACCATCTAAGAAGAAGTTTGCCGACATTTTTCGGATCACTTTCTTGTCATTCTCAAGAGCATGATCTGGATACTTTTGAAATCTGAGGTATTGGGCAATGTCATAGAACCAAGGTTTGCCATCATCCTCCTCCTCAACACTCATGCAATGTGCCGGGTGAGTCTTCATGTCCAACTTGATTGCTTCGATTTCAGCTCCTTTATCGACTTTGAACATCGAGGCTAAAGTTGCCAATGCATCAGCCAACTGATTGTCTTCTCTAGGGAGATGATGAAAGCTGATTTCTTCAAATTGCTCAATCAATTCCATGATGTACTTATAATAATGGACCAACTTTGAGTCTCGTGTTTCCCATTCACCTCTCAGCTGATATATCACCAAAGCAGAATCGCCATACACTTCCAAAGCCTCAATCTTTCTTTCCATTGCCATCTGGATCCCCATAATTCAAGCTTCATATTCTGCCATATTGTTTGTGCAGTCGAAGTCGAGCCTTGCTGTTGCTGAGTCTTGATCTCCATTTAGGGATATTAGCACAACTCCTATTCCATGCCCCAGTGCATTTGATGCCCCATCAAAGTACATTCTCCATCTCTTATCTTTCTCTGATTCGGTGTGGAAGATTGCCATCAAATCCTCATCAAGAAACTCAAAGTTCATGGGTCCATAATCATCAATTGATCTATCGGCTAGAAATTCAGCAGCAGTACTTCCTTTGATAGCCTTCTGAGAGACATGTATTATATCATATGCTGACAGTAGCACTTGCCAATGAGCTAACCGACCTGATAATGAAGGTTTTTCAAAGAGGAGTCTGATCGGATCTAGCTTCACTATCAACCTAGTGGTTTTGCACTGTCTTAATCTCTGAGCTGCCCACGCCAATGCACAACACACCTTTTTTATCTGAGAATACTTGGCCTCATACCCTGTGAACTTCTTGCTGACATAGTAGATCGCTTGCTCTTTCTTGCCGGTTTCATCATGTTGCCCCAAAACATAGCCCATGGAGTGTTCCAACACTGTCAGATACAAGATTAGAGGTCGATCAGGCACAGGAGGTACTAGCACTGGTGGGCTCGACAAATACTCATTGACCTTATCAAAGGCTTTCTGACAATCTTCATTCCATTCTCCCGTATTATTCTTCTTCAAAATCTTGAAAATCGGGTCACATTTTACAGTCAACTGAGAAATGAAGCGGGAGATATAGTTTAATCGCCCAAAGAAACCTCTTACTTCCTTTTGAGTCCTCGGAGGTGGCAAATTCTGAATGGCTTTGACTTTATCCGGGTTTACCTCGATCCCCTTTTGACTAACAATGAAGCCCAACAGTTTCCCTGAAGTAACGCCGAAAGTGCACTTGGCCGGGTTCAATCTCAACCAATACTTACACAGTCTTTCAAACAGCTTCCTCTGACCAGTCATGTGCTCCTTTAGATTTCGGCCTTTGGTGATCATATCATCAACATATATTTGCATCATATCATGAAAAAGAGTTACCATGGCTCTCTGATAAGTTGCCCCGGCATTCTTGAGGCCAAAGGACATCACATTATACTGGACATGCCCCATATGGTGGTGAAAGCAGTCTTCTCCTTATCCTCTGAAGCCATTTTAATCTGGTTGTACCCCGAAAACCCATCCATGAAAGAAAATGTTGCATGTTTAGCCGTGTCGTCGACTAAAGTGTCAATGTGGGGTAATGGGAAATTATCTTTCTGACTGGCTTTGTTGACATCTCAGTAATCCACACATATTCGGACATTGCCATCTTTCATTGGGACTGGCGCTACATTTGCTACCCATTCAGGATAAGTAGCCACTTCCAGAAATCCCATATCTAACTGCTTCTTCACCTCTTATTTGATCTTTAGTAACATTGCGGGCCTCATCCTTCTCAATTTCTATTGCACTGGCTTGAACCCGGGCTTGATTGGCATTCTATGCACCATAATCTTAGTATCCAGACCCGGTGTATCTTAAGCAAAGGCATTGGCATATTCTTTGAGCAGTGACATCAATTCCTCTTTCTCTTTCAGTGTCAAGGAAGTGCCAATTTTGACTTTTTCTTTTTCGGCCAAATTGATCAACCCAGTAGTTTTTTTTTTGGCAAGATCTGTTTGTCTTCTCATTCAATCAGTCTCATAAGATCAGGGGAAGAGAGTAATCATCATCATCATTATTGTCAAAGTCATCCGCATTCATGAGCCGGTCGAAGTCGGGCTCGAGAGGACCCTCTTTGCTATCTTTGCATTCATCATTTGAGGTCGTACGAGTCAAGGGATAGTATAAGGAATATATATACATATATATTTAATCCATGAATGAGATAGAAGAACAAATAACAAGGGTCAATAAAAAAAACACGAAGTCCAATGAATAGCACTATGATATGAGATATGCTTTAACGGAGAATTTAAGAATGCATAATATCAAAATTATGAATGATAGAGCAAATATGAAAGTAAAACCCATAACATATGAAGGTCAACCACCAACACTCTTGGGCAGAAGTGTAGGATAAAAGTGTTCAAAATTGCCAAAGCTTATCATATGTCAACATCTACTAACATGATCGGTGTCTCAAAAACCTCTCAATTGTTCAAATTAGTCATTGGTGCTAACTGCCGAACCCATGTTTTGCCGTTGCTTGATTCATCATATCCCAACATAGCTAACTCAGCATTAATAGCATTTACTCCATTTCCGCCATGACTAGGAGACAAATTTGCCCCTGCACTCGGCTGCACACCAGTATCAAAAGTCAAACGACCTTCCTTGATAATCCCTTGTACCACTTCTTTCAATCTCATGCAGTTTTCAATACTATGCCCCTTAGCTCCTGAGTGATAGGCACATGTTGCATTTTCATCAAACCACTTGGGATATGGAGGCTGTAAGAGGGTCGAGTACTGAACCGGTTCAATCATCTTGATGTCCAATAGCTTGGTGTATAGCTCTGTGTAAGTCATGGGTATGGGAGTCAATTGTTTCCTTTTCTTTGGTGGTCTTGAATTTCGGTTTTGAGTGTTTGGTCTTGGAGCAGTGGAAATGGTGTTGGACACTGGGTATTGGTAAGCATTTTGAGGTTGTGTGCAACAGGGAAGAGGATACTGGTAAGTGTTTTGAGGTGGTGTGAAATTGGCCGGATGGTATTGGTGTTGGCATGGTTGGCATTGGGGTTGTGGGTATTGTTGGTGGTATCCTTCACATCTGACAGTGTTCACTCCGCTTTTCTCCTTTTTGGAACTCTCTTTGGCTGCACTTCCTTGGGATCACCAATCCATCAACTAAACTCAACTCGTATGCATCAATGGTGCCATAAGCATGAGTGCCCTCCATGGCTTTAAGTCGCTCCTCTATTTGATTCAACACTTTCTGGCTTTCAGCTTCGCCCATCTCTCTCTCAAACTGCTCGTTAGGCACAATCACGGGGTTGGCTGGGGCAAATCCCGGGACAGGAGGTGCCATAGTGTATGTGGGAGGAGTAATTTGTGGGGTTGGCATTGGAAGTCCTCTGCTTGTATTGAACATTGGGGGTATAAAAGGGTATATGCCAGGCGGAGGCGGTGGTGGAAAGGTGAATGTGTTTGTGGTTGATTGCAGAAATTGTGTTTGATTTTCTTGTGGGGGTATACTGAGGGTTGAAGGTGAGAGAGAGGTATTCATGGGTTGAGTTGTTGGAAGTATGTGTGAGGGTGTATTCTGGGGAGATTGCCCATTGGAATTGTTGCCCGAGCTGACCATGTTTTGTTGCCTCATAGTAGTCACCATTTCTGCCATCTGATCCAATTTCTTCTGCAATTCTTCATTTGCCTTCCTCAACTGCTCAATCTCAGTAGTTTGCTCTTCCATTACGATTTTGGACCGTAGTCTAGTATCAGGAGGTGCTATCTTGAAACCCTTTGATGTAATCACAAGGATGAATCAGATTCCCTTTATTATGAATGGAATGTATGTATGAACATGCTTGATGAAAATGCTTGATGAAAATACAACCATGGAATGCAAAAATAAGGGGAAGAAACGACAAAAAGGAAATGTGTTTGCCCACCATTAAGATACATGGATGTATATATACAAGTACAGTATGAAGTAGAATAAAAGGAAGCATGTCAATGATTTGATGTAGATGCAAAAATGAATGGTTTACAACAATTTAACTATAAAGGATAACTGGTCATTTCTTGAGAACGAGGCCAAAAGACCAAATATCCGTTGACCCGAAGATTGACCTTATTCATCAGCCATGACTAATTTCCCTTTAGAGTTATCTTGTCGCGAATGATTCTACAATGGAATGCATGTCATGTGGAGATGGCGAATAAAAGAAATAATCATGGATATTCAAGGCATAAACATGTATGGATGAAGCAAGGAAGTAAGTAAACATACGATAAGCAGACAGCATATATACAGACGAAGTGAAGAAGAGAATAGGAAAATTATACAAGTAGCATACCAATACAGGTTATGAAACATATCATCATGAAATAACTATTTGTACAAAAAGGTGAAAGGAAACAGACAGTTTAAACAACGTGCTATCATGAAATAAGCATATGTATAGAAAAATAGACAGTTTATACAAACAGCATGTCATTACGAAATAATCAGAAAACAGACAAACAGCATGCCATCATGAAATAAGCAGATAAAACGAAAAGGATTGATAAAGGTAAGAAGCCGTCCCCCCTTTTATGCCCTAAGAAACCGGGTTTTCTCGAACGGGTTTGGCTCTATCTAGGTTAGAATTTGGGTTCTTCTACATGCTGGGTTTAAAGCTCTAGACAAAGGTACCCATCGGACAAGATGGGGTGGAGGCAACCCCGTCGCCCCCTCCTAAATAAAGGTGAAGTTCGGACTCCCGAACTTTTATGTTATGAATTTGTGTCGTGTGTGAGGGAGGGACTTATACCTTTACCAATTGCCTTTCGGTGAAGCAGTGAACATTCGGAGAAGCAGAAGCAGGAAGCAGAAAAAATTTCACTATCACATGTCAACACACAATCAGTCCAATTCAAAATATAGGATAAATAATTAATATGATGAGATAAGCACACATGGTAAACAAGATAGGCATACATGGCATACACAAGGAATTAAAACAAGAAAAATACATACAAGTGACTAAAAGGGCAAAATGGTAAATACAAAAAGCATACTAGCAAATCAAGACATACAAAGGAAATTGGAACATGCAAAATATATACAAGTAATTAAGACATAGGGCATGCTAGAGGATCAAGGCATAGGCTAAGAATTAAAACATGCAAAATATAGACAAGTAATTAAACACAAAGCATATTAGAAAATCAAAGCATAAAAAACATACATATAAATTAAATGTGACATAGATGCAAGATGCAACTTTAATAAACTTAATTTTGAAAAATCTTCTTTTTTTTTTTCTTCTTTTTTTTGGAAAAATTTTGAAACAATTATTGGAAAAAAATTTTAATGCAAATGAATGATGCAATGCATGAAATGAAACTTAAAACATTTTATTATTAAACCCAAGTAAAATAAGACTTAAAAAGTGGCTTGACTCTAAAACTAGTCCCCAGTGGAGTCGCCAAGCTGTCGAGACGTTTTACCGCTCCGACGATAAATGATATGGCGTAAAAATATTTGGAACTAAACAGTCTAAAAACAAATGGAGTCGCCACTAACCTTTTATTTGAATAGGTGTGGTTAGTCACCTACTTGTTTAACCCGACGTAAATCTAGAAAGATTATGTCAAGTTAAGGAAAGAAACTGGTCTACGAAAAAGATTTTCAGGTTCGTGAGTCGGTTACGCTTGGGGAAGGATTAGCACCCCCAAGACGCCCGGAAATCGGTACCACAAAAGTCTTAAAAATATTTTACTTGGGAAATAATAATAAAATGTGTTTAAAATCATTTTAAGAAAAACATAATTTTAAATGTTGGAATAAATATTCCTTTTAATGTAGGATAAACATCCCATTGTAGAAACTAAATTCGAAATTTAAAGACTTAATGTCGGAATGAGCATTCCTTTTGATGTGAAAATCCACAGCCCAATTTTGAATTTGAAGAAATTTCCTACTTAGAATGGAGATTCAATTTCTAACTAGGAACAAATATTCTTCAAAAAAAAAAAAAATCAAAGTCAAGTTTAAAAATGAGGATAAATATCCTTTTGAAAAAACAAAGTTTTAATTTTAATTTTAGAAAGTCTCAATTATGAGAATATTAATTGAAACCTTCTAAAAAACATTTTGCAAAAAAAGTTGGGATAAACATCCTCAAATTCGTGTTTTGAAGATCACATTAAGAGACTTTAATTATGATTTATCAAATTAAAATCTCTTAGAAAGATTTAATTTTAAAACAATGTCGGAATAAATATTCTTTTTAATTTGATGAAGGGAATAGTTTGACAAAAATTTAGTTTGATAGGAAAATATTTTGAAAAATTAAAAATTAAAAAAAAGATAAAAGAAAATAAATATTCCCTTTTATTGAAAAAGAAATAAAAAGAAATAAAAAAAAGATTTTGAAAGTGATTTTTTCATAAAATTTGGATTAATTTGAGAGGCCTTAATTATAGTTGGAAAATTAAGATCTCTCAAAAAGACTTCTAAAACATGTTTTGAAATTAATGTCGGAATGAATATTCCTTTTATTTTAATTGGGCCTCTTAAGCAAGAGATTTTCTTAAAATGAAATAAAAATAAAATATAAAAGTAAAAATAAAATAAATAAAAAATAAAAGATTTTGGAATTAACATTGCTTTTTGTAAAAAGAAAATTTTTGGAGTTCATTCGCAAATTTTAAGAAATTAAAGACAATCATAAACATGATGCATTTTTTTTATGAAAATTACATGAAAAACATATTTTTTAATTTTGGAGGGATGAAAAATTCTCCCGGGCCCGATCGGACTCCCAATTAGACACCGAGAAAAAATCTCATCGGAGAAAACCTTCTGAAACCTCAGACCTCTAAGGCATCTTTCGGTTACCCCATGCATATGAATTTTTGTAAACCAATGTTCTAATTTTAATTATGCATGAATGAGAGAAGAAAACATAGGTTAGTATATATAAACGCAATTAATTACAAGAAAACATAAACACAATTAATTACATAACAAATAAGCAAACTTAATTTAAATAAACACATATATAAAGTCAAAGATGCAATTTTATACAAAATTCAATTCATAACTTAACAAACATATAGGCAAGGACAAAAGAGTAATTTTACACACATGATTAAATTTTAATTAAGACATACATGGATTTAAGAACAAAAAGGTAATTTAACAAGGTCAAAATTAAGTATTATACTAAATATGGACCTATTCAAAAATACAATTTTTACAACCAAGATTTCCCTTTTTTAAAATTTTTTAATCTAAATAGATTTGAAGATGCAAATTTTACAGTCAAAATCAAATTTTTAACCTAAACAGGTTTAAAGATACAAACTTCACAATCAAAATTAAATTTTTAAGCTTAAATAGGTCTAAAGATGCAAGCTTGGCAGTCAAAATTGAATTTCTAAGCCTAAATAGGTCTAAAGATGCGAGCTTGGCAGTCAAAATTGAATTTCTAAGCCTAAACAGGTCTACAAACTTGACAATCAAGACTGAATTTTTAATTTAATCAGATACTCATACAGGTCTAAAGATGCAAACTTTATGATCAAAATCAAATTTAAATAAAGTCGATATCATAAAACATACATATTAAACACAGAGAACTATAAGGATTGATATGAAATGAAATATATAAAGTTGGAAACTTTTTTACGTAAACAAAAAAAAAATTGCAAAGAAACAAGAAATTTTAAACACTAATAGAGTTGCAAAACAGATTAACCATAACAGATAGGTAAGAATCTGACAAACTTAAATAGCCACATCCACGCAGATAAGCAAAAGAAACTTGTAAAACCAAAATATTTGCATTCATGACAACAAAGAGAAATAAGACTCCCAAAACACAAAATGAATACTTGGGCTAAGAAAACTGCATATCATATTTCATAAATAGCTAAGATCGGCATAAAAGAAAGAAAAATCAAATCTCTTTTTTTTTACATCTAAACAAACGAGAAACAGATGAAGCATAAAAATAATAGCTAAAGATAATAATTTTACAATAAAGGAAGAATTTTTAACCTTCAAAAATGGGATTTGGCTTACAATAAGAACTCAGAAAGATGAAAAAGAAAGAAACTGTCTTAGAAAAACGTTTTCTTCTCCCTCTCTTTCTTTTTCAGTATTTGAAGAAAAATGCTGAAACTTTTCTCTGTATTCTCGCCTTCTCCTTTTTTTTTTTTCTGTGCTCTCCTCTGTGCTCTCTGTTCTGTCTTTAAAAAAAATGCTGAAGACCTTTGTGTGCTCTCTTTTTTTTTAGGAGAAAAAATGCTCCAGACCTTTTGCTGTGCTCCTCTCCTCTCTTCTCTCTATTTCTGTTCTCTTTTTTTTTTGACCCCCCGAATGAGTGCTGAAGCCCCCCCTTTTATTGAAAATGATTTGAGTCTCTCTTTTTTTTTATTATGCTGATGAGCATGATTGAAGATGGGTTGGTAATAATGGTGGATTGAAGATGGGTTGGTAATAATGGTGGATGGGCGTTATGGGTTGTGTTGACATATCTGTAGCTGTAGCTGGCGTTATGGGTTGCTGACAATTTAAAAAAAAACGACGATATGCCCTCTATCAACCTCTGCTCTGACTACATGAGTTGAAGCCTTTGTTTTTGCCTTTCTGTGTTCCTTCTTCCTTTCTTCCCTTTCCTCGGGCTTTTGTGGTGCTGAAGGTGTTTTTGTAGCCGCTGCAGTAGTTGCTGTTTTGGTGGCTGTGGGGCGGTGCAGAGAGGACGGAGATGGAGCTGAAACGGTCTGGGGCTGCGGCCTTGGTGTCGGGATCTCTTGGAACAAAATCATGCTGGAAAGCACGACACTGCAACGGCCAAGTTATTTTACGAATAGAGGGGCAACGACGAGTTGCTTTTACAAGTCCAACCAGCTTCATGGTTTTGCATCAGATAAGACAATGACTCATGGAAAATATGGATAGAAAGAATTTATCTGCTCCAACCGGGAAACTAAAAGTTGTCCATTATTGAAATACTGTCAGCACCACTTGAGAGGAAATTATAGGGGACCGTGGCCTTGCTGTTACAATGGGCGGCTTGCATGGAGGCGTGGCTTTCTCTTTTGTTTTGAATGGCTGTTAGCTCTTTCGAGGGAGAGTGGTGCGGTTGCTGCTTTGTTGTTGCTGTAGCAGCTGTGAAGAGGGTGGCGTAGCTGCTGTTGTCGCCGTGAAGAGGGTCCATCGCATTGATATCCCATCTGTCAACTGCTTGAGTGAAGAGCTCTAACTCATCCAAGGTACCGTACACATCATAAACATCATCTACGGTTGTTACGAGCGCATTAACCTTTGTTAGAATTCTTCTAACATTCCCAAGCTTAGGATCAAATGCCACCCCCACAGTCCATAAAAAGTTCTCCATCAACCTATCTCTGGCAAACGTTAGCTTCTCTTCAAGACCCGTATCTCTCCACCACTTTGATGCATTCCTCAGATCACCCTGGTGCACGGCTTGAACCATATTAAAGTCCAATTTAGCAAGCTCCAGAAGAATAGGATTTCTGTTCTCTTGCCTCTCGTACACATCTATGAACCACCTGGCTTCCAACTTTAGCACCCTCCAATGTAAAGGAAGTTCCAAAGCATGGTCCACCAGAATGGAAAGATGTTCATCTTTGTTCTGCATCAGATATTCTTTGAGTTTTGTAACAGCGAAAACTCTCGCCTTATCCAAGATGCTTTCATCCTCTACCGAAAAGTATGAAGCTTCATACAAATTTAGCAGCCCTTTGCAATCCTCACAGAGACCTGCCTTGAAATTCACCGTCTCGTCCATGAAACTTAAGAAAACCTCTTGAGCTACTTTATACCCGTGCTGCCTCAGCAGCCTAAATTCAAGTGCTGTGGCATATAAATTGCCTTTCTTCCACCCTACATTGCTCTGATTAACCCATAGGCCTTCCAAAATTCTCTTCGTTTCATTCTCAAAGTGATAAGATAATCCAAGTCGCTGCAAGATATCAATAAGCTCAAGCATCTCTAAAGGATCCGCCACTTTGTCAAGCATCGTTCTCACTTCGCCCACCAGTGTCATTGTTCGTTCATTACATGATTCTCCCAGAAAATCGCTCTTGATCGACTGAATATAGTCATAATTCCAAATGGTAGGATGGTAATTAGCAGATCGTCTAACAACTTTTTTTTTATTTGAAACATTTGCTGTAGCAACAAATTTAGTGGCTTGAACAACCCTGATCCTGTTGAGATTTGATCTGTTCGAGAAGCCTTTGCCTTACACTCTGATGAAACTCCTACCGGGGACCGAGGCAGTAAGCAGAGAAAAAGCCATGATGGAAATCTTCAAAGCTTGATAATTGTGTATCTCGGGACTCCATCACTAAATGCTAACGTCAATCAGGCCATGGAGGGAAGTTGCATTGTTCAACGGAAACAAGGAGAGCTTGCGGAGCTGAAGAAGTGGCAGTGCAGCGCTCATTTCTCTAACTTGAATATCAGAAGAAAGGAGACCATTTAAAATTGCACAAATGCTCTCCAAGCTGCCATAATTGAAAGGTGCAACGAAGTGTATCATGTGACCCAAGGCACACACTCCTATACTTGTAATGCTTGCATCATCAACACAGACATAGTTTCAGAAATGAATGAGAAAGTGTGGGACTTTGTGCGGGCTCCTTTGCCATATACATCTATATATATATATATATATATATATGTATATATATATATAGATATCTAAATATCTATACATATCCTTTTATGATGACCCATTTGGTGGCTCCCATTATATATACGTATAAACATATATATATATATATATGTATACACATAAATATTTATACACAAATATACATATAAATATATATATATAAATACATACACAAATATACACACATATTTTTCATGATAACCGAGTTGTTTCGGTTGGTCTTTGACTTGCTTGGGTTTACATGGGAGTAGAATTGGCTCTTTTTGCTTTCCGGTCTTGGTTCAAAATTGCCTGCAAGGTAATGAGACAAAATTAAGATTAGATTATGTAAAATAAAGTAATAGTAATAAACAAAAATAAACTAAACTTAAAAAAGATAAGTAAAATAAAATTCAGAAATGATCAATCAATTAATTGACTAATTAACCAATTAATTAGCTGATTAAGTAATTAAAATTTAAAAACAAGTGACTACAGCAGCAGCGGCAACATACTCAGGTTTACGCCATGTCACAGGAGGACGCCGACGCACATCCTAATGTAGTCACCGGTAAGTATATATTTAAATATTCATGGACAGTCATTTTTCGCGAATAAAGATATCATCGTACTCGTAACTGCTTGTCGAGCAAAAGTAACCGCTTTAGAAAATTTTTAAACGTTAGGCGTGGTAGTTATTTTCGATCAACCGGCTTATGTGATTATGGACACTGGAGCTACCTTGTCCTACGTTAATACCAAGTTTGCCGTGCATGCGGATCGAACGTTATTGTCCTTGGGGTTCGAGCTGTTGGTGAATACACCGTTGGGTGAGAGAATGGTGCGAAATACGGTGTACAAAGGATGTGCAGTGAAGCTGGAAAACCTGACTTTCGAAGCAAACTTAATTCCACTTCAAATGTCCGACTTCGATGCCATCTTGGGGATGGATTGGCTTGGGAGACATCGTGCTCAGATCTACTGCGAGCACCATTTGGTGAGGATTCCACGACCTGACGGCAGCATGATCAACTTTTACAGCGAGCGCAGAGGCACACCGAGTGTCATCTCCGCCATCAAAACAAGTAAGCTACTACTTAAAGGATGTAAAGCTGTGTTAGCCCATGTAGTAGACAATTCTATGGAAGAGCCTAACATTGAAGATATTCCGGTAGTTAATGAGTTTCCGGATGTCTTCCTTGATGAATTACCTGGTTTGCCGCCCGAGAGAGACTTCGACTTCTCGATCGAAGTTTATCCTGGTACGGACCCAATTTCTATGGCTCCATATCGAATGGCGCCCACTGAACTGGTTGAGTTGAAGAAACAACTCGCTGAATTGTTGGATAAAGGATTCATTCGGCCGAGTACTTCACCTTGGGGAGCCCCAGTTTTATTTGTGAGGAAGAAAGACGGTTCCATGCGACTCTGCATCGACTACCGCAAGCTGAATGCGGTGACCGTGAAGAATAGATACCCACTACCTCGCATCGACGATTTGTTCGACCAGCTTCGAGAAGTCGGAGTGTTTTCCAAGATTGACCTGCGATCAGGCTATAATCAGTTAAAGATCCGAGAAGAAGATATCCATAAGTTTGCTTTTCGTACCAGATATGGACAGTACGAGTCCTGTGTGATGTCGTTTGGACTTACCAACGCTCCAGCAGCATTTATGGACCTGATGAATCGCATATTCCATCCGTACTTAGATCGATTTGTCATCGTCTTCATTGATGACATATTGGTTTATTCAAGGAACCGGCGGGAGCACGCAAATCATCTTCGCATTGTGTTGCAAACTCTTCGAGATCACCAGCTTTACGCTAAGCTCTCCAAATGCCAGTTTTGGTTGCAGCAAGTTGGATTCCTTAGACATGTTGTGTCTAGGGACGGCATATATGTGGATTCCAGCAAGTAGAGGTGGCAAAAGCTGACCCGACCCGAGAAACCCGCCCAACCCGCCCGAATCCGAAACTAACCCAACCCGATTTGACCAAAAAAAGTAAACGACCCGAACCCGACCGATCCGAAACCCGATTGACTCGAAACCCGATTAACCCGAAACCTGTTTGATCCGAAACCTGTTTAACCCGAGAGGCTAACCCGAAATAACCCGAAAACCTAATTAAATAATATATTACCTTCTCATTCTTAGATATTATTAAATTTATTTAATAAATTTGTTAAAAAATAAAAATAAAAATAAAAATAAATGTCTTATTAAATTGAAATAAAAGACATATTTCATATTCTTAAATTTTAATCTTTGTCCTACAATTTATAAATTATAAGTTATACTTTAATATATCTCTTATTATATTATACTTCTAATAAGAGATAGAATGATAGATAGTTTATATTTGAAAAAATCTATTTAATTCTTATCATATGTAACGTGTGACATGTTACATGAGACATCTCTCATAAATTATAAGTTGATATAATCCCAATATATTTATAGATTTCATACTTTAATTTGATTTTATCATTTATATATGTGTTAATATGTTGTATAAATAGTATTAAAAAGCAGTAATGCATAATTTTATTTGTTTTAATTATTTACTTATTTTGATTCAACTTAATAAAATTAAAGTTTACTGTTGAATTAGAAATAGAAAGTGGAGAGTGGAAAGAAAAAACATAAAGAATTGAAGATTGAAGAGTTACTTATTAATTTGTTACTTAATAATTAAGATTTATAAATTACAAGTTTAATGGTATGTAATTTATGTGCATGAAGACTCGTGCTAGCAGATGACAATAAATAATTGCTTGATTTCGATTAGTTGATTACATGATATATTATTGAAAAGTTAACTTATAAATTTAATTTTTTTAAATAAATAATTGGAAATTCAAATGAAAATAATTTATGAATTAACCTAAAAACCCGAACTACACCCATCACTCATATCAAAATGAATCAATGAACAAATTTGAAAAACCCAAAATCAAATGACCCATGGGTCAAACCCGAAAAACCCGGGTTTGAACGACCCGAAACCCAAATGACCCGAGGTCCAAACCCGAGCTCAAATAACCCGAAACCCGTGTGACCCGAACCCAAATGACCCGAAACCCGTGTGACCCGAAATTTTCTTTGGGTCAAATTAACCTGATCCGATTGACCCGAACCCGTAACCCGCCCAACCCGCCCATTTGACACCTCTACCAGCAAGATTGAGGCAATCACCAACTGGAAACGTCCCACAACTCCTACGGAGATTCGAAGTTTTTTTGGGACTAGCTGGATATTATCGGAGATTTGTGGATGGATTCTCCGCGATTACGGCACCATTGACTAAGCTGACCCGCAAGAATACTAAGTTCGTTTGGTTAGAGGAATGTGAAGAGAGTTTCCAGAAGCTAAAGGATAAATTGACGACCGCACCGGTACTTGCCTTACCTGTGAGCGGCAAGGAGTTCACTGTGTATACCGATGCATCGGGCAACGGACTTGGATGGGTGTTGATGCAAGACGAGCGGGTAATTGCATATGCTTCCCGTCAATTGAAGCCGAACGAGGTCAATTATCCAGTACATGACTTGGAGCTTGCTGCCATAGTCTTCGGCTTGAAGATTTGGCGTCACCATTTATATGGTGAAACCTGTCATATTTACACCGATCACAAAAGCCTTAAACACTTTATGACCCAGCGTGAGTTGAACATGCGGCAAAGGCGATGGCTAGATCTCATCAAGGATTACGATCTCGTAATCGACTATTATCCCGGCAAGGCGAACGTAGTTGCTGACGCTTTGAGCCGAAATACAGTTACGTCCTTGGTGACGGTTAGAGATATTCACTTGTCAGAGTTGGTCGAGCTGAGGTCAACTTGAGCCAGATTTGCCTACGATCATCATGACGGTGCACTAATTGCCCAGATTCTAGCTAAGCCAGTGCTAGATGATCGGATTCGCTATCTCCAAACGTCCAATCCGAGGCTGCAGCAAGAACTTCAGAAGTTACAGTTGGGAGAACCATCGGAATTTTCAGTTCGCAGTGATGGAGTTCTGCTGTTTCGGAGTCGAATCTGTGCGCCGTACGACCTCGACCTTAAAGGCACCATTCTTCAACAAGCCCATTCTTCTCCGTTTGCTATGCACCCAGGTAGCACCAAGATGTATCGAACCATCAAGGACCATTATTGGTGGCCTGGAATGAAGAGAAAAGTCGTTGAATTCGTAGCGAGATGCTTGACGTGCCAGCAGGTGAAAGCAGAGCGTCGAAAGCCTTTCGGGACACTTCAGCCTCTCCAAATTCCTGAATGGAAGTGGGAGCACATCACCATGGATTTTGTGACCGGCTTTCCGCTCGTTAGACGAGGAGTTGATGCGGTATGGGTGATTGTCGATCGACTTACCAAGTCAGCACATTTCCTCCCTGTAAGCATGAGATGGAGCGTGAACCAGTTAGCGCAGCTCTACATGAACGAAGTAGTTTGACTTCACGGAGTCCCAGCTTCTATAGTTTCAGATCGAGATCCGAGGTTTACCTCACAGTTCTGGGACAGCTTTCAGCAAGCGATGGGAACTCAACTTCGTTTCAGCATTGCTTTCCATCCACAGACTGACGGCCAGTCAGAACGTACTATTCAGATATTGGAGGACATGCTGCGAGCATGTGCGCTTGAGTTTTCTAGTGGATGGGACACATACCTTGCGGCAGCGGAGTTTGCTTACAACAACAGCTACCAATCTAGCATTGGTATGGCTCCGTATGAAGCTCTATACGGAAAGAAGTGTAGAACCCCGTTGTATTGGGATAAAGTGGGCGAGAATCGAATCTTCGACAAGGCAGAGATTGAACTCACCACTAAAAAGGTGAAATTCATTCGGGAACGACTGCAGGCAGCCCAGGATCGAGATCGAAAATATGCACAGCGGAGGAGGACACCTTTGGAGTTCCAAGTGGGAGATCATGTGTTTTTGAAGGTTTCTCCTTGGAAAGGCGTTATTCGTTTCCGCAAGGCGGGAAAACTCAATCCGAGGTACATTGGTCCATTCCTTGTCACTGAACGGATTGGACCGGTGGCGTATCGCTTGGAGTTGCCACCCGACATGGCTCGGATACATGATGTCTTTCATGTATCTATGCTCCGAAAATACGTACCTGATCCATCGCACGTTCTTCAAGCGTCACCTGTGAAGCTGAAGAAAAGTTTAGGCTTCAGGGTTCGACCTGTAGCCTTATTGGATCGAGAGGTTCGATCCTTGAGGAATAAATCGGTACCTTTGGTGCGAGTTTTATGGAAAAGCTCGCAGATTGAGGAGCAAACATGGGAGCCCGAGAATGATATGAGACGTGACTTCCCCCATTTGTTTGATGATTAGTTTAATTGAATTTCGGGGACGAAATTTTTGTAAGGGGGGGAGAGTTGACACGCCCGGACTTAGTCCGCACGTGTCAAGTATTATATTTATGTAAATTATTTAGCCAAGAAACCAAATTAGATTTTTCATAGACGTTTTGAATTTCCTTTAGCTCAATTTCGAGTCTAAGAGCTTAAAATTTTATCCGGAGTTGGTGGGGTCCTTGGGCACGATGACCGAGACAAAAAGGCCGGGATGACTAAAAGTCAACCCATGGTCGGTTGACCAATGGTCAAACCAGATGGGTTGACCAAAGTCAACCCAACTATTACAAAAGTGGTGGTCGGCAAGCTGACCACCACATTTGCTTATTTCTTCTTCATTTCTTCTTTTCTCTTCTCCGTTCTTCTTCTCTTCAAGCTCTTTCAATTTCCTTTAAATTTCCAGCCTTCAATCCATCATTAAACACTTCATCAATCATCAATAACAACTCCTTTAGCTTGTTTGAGAATCAAAAACATCAAATTCATGAAGAATTCCAGAAATCTGTCAAACTGTCGATAGATTGTTCATCAGCTCATAACTTTCAATTCAACTGTGGGAATTGGTTGGGTTTTTGGTATGTTGTTCTAGACTCATCAAGCTTTAATTTGATAGCTTATATGCATGATTTCGTGGTCTAAGCTGAAAGTTATGCTAATTTGAAGTTGAATTTTGCTGCTGCCCAGAAAATCTGCACACCTTGCTGTTTTGCTTCGAATTTCTTGCTGAATTCATTGTTTAATTCCGTTTTTTTTGCTATGGGTTCAAAGATTATGTATCTAAGATTATTTGTTTCAATTATCATGCATTTTGGTGGAGAATTGAATTTAGGAATGGTGCAACCAGATTTTCTGGTTGCTGAAGAAATATGCAACCCGGATCCATTTGGATCCGGTTGGACCCAGCTGATTGGGTCATTCCCAATTTGGGTCTTAAGGTGCAAAATGGTCATTTCGCGGCCCTAGGTCCCAATTAACTTATGATAGCTTCAATTAATTTACGGACTTGCCCAATTTTACTCCGAGACCTTAGAAACTCTAATTAGATTTTACCTAGGTGTTTAATTTTTAGTCAAGTGCCTTTATTAATCAAATTAGATTTTAATTTGATTATTTAGGTACGTGATTGTACGAGTTTCGGACCGGTAGCAGTTTGAGCTAAGGCATTCGTGGGGTAATTGGGGAGTATACAAACCTCCCTTACTTGTGAGTGGCTTGGATTATATTGGTTGACCATTAAGGGTTAACCGTTTTCAAATTTCTTTATAAATGCTTTATTAAATTGTTTATATATATTTTGGGGTATGAAATGTCCACCCTCACACACCAAGTTTACAAATGATTTAAAGGGTGGGAATTTCAAATATTTTTATAAATTGATATTATTGATAATTGTTTGGGGTACGATGCCCCTGAGAGATGAGAGATTAAGCGGGTTCATCGGGGCTCCAATTTGCGGGAGCGTGGACCGAGTTGGAGAAGCATGCAAGATTCTCGACGGTGAACCGCCTGTTGATAGGCACAGCGAGACGAGACCCTGGGAGAGGTGCGGAGGGAAGCGCGTCAGGGCTCCAGATTGCTGTGTTCCACCACAGCAAGGCAAACGTCAAGGGAATAGGCCAGAGAGCAAAGAAAAGTGTTTTAAAGTATAAAGTAACCATTGACGGTCCAGCGGGTACCCCAGTGCACGGGTATACCTTTTTTGGGACAATTTCAGAAGCCAGCCCATTTGGAAATATTATTATTGATTTAATATTTATTTTGGTGTGGGACTTCCTATAATTTTAGTAAATGGTAACATAATATAGAACAAATATATCAGTTTTAAAATCATTTTCAAAATATTTATATATTAGTAGTAATTCAATCGGTTGAATATTTTACAAAGAATTTTCAATCTAAACTTAAAGCCTAAATTTTCTAATTTCTAATTTCCTTTCTACCTAGTTCTTAATGTTTCTTTCATATTTCAAACATTAAAATGCAATAATTAAATATTTAGGTATTTTTTTCCTTTTTCCGAGAATGATTTAGGCATTCAGCCATACTTTAAAAATTGAATATTTTTGTGAAAACAAAAAACACGCACACACAATATTTGTGCAACCTCCTAAAAAGTTAATGTGCATGATCAATGCCAACAACCATCAAACATTTCTCACATGATTTTATTTTATTTAAAATATATATATGTATATGTATATGTATATATATAATCAACTAATTCCTACCTTTATTACCTTGTTGCATAAAAATTATTCTTTTCTGATTTGATTATAGCTAAATATACGTCTGAACATTTTTTTCATATTATTACTATCGATAAGATATTGGAGAAAAAATTAAAATTAATTGGAAGGAATTTCATGGCGTGAACAATCTTTGCGCAATTAGTTGGCTCACTTACTTATAAAAATTTTCTTTATTTTGCCATTTATGAGTCTTTCCCCATCATCATTATCATTATTTCTTTACATCTTATTTACGTTTTCATATATCATCGAGAGATAAACTATTTCTTACATAAGAGGTTATATAAGAACATTTGAAGAAAACACAAATGCACCACCTTTCAATGAGCCAAATGCCGGCTACAGATTACCTTCATTGCTGGTGTAGGAATCATTACACAGTCTTCAATAGTCGAAAAAAACTTTAACATATACTAGAAAATGACCCAGGCTACGCTCCGGAATTTTTTTAAAATTTTAAGTATTTGAATTTTATTTTTTAAAAATATGAGACGATAAGGATAAATAATACTTTAAGATCAATCAATACAATCATATATTGATATTATATGTAAACTAGAATGTAATACAAAATGTATATAAAAAATTGGTTTGATATACATAGATAATGTTAATTAGTTAATAATAAAACTACATATACAAAATATTATACATATGTTGAAAATGTTGATTAATAATTAAATAAAAAAATTTTCCAACTCTTTGATAATAAATAAACTTTAATAATGTATACAACATACCAAAATGTGAAAAAATTTTCTCAAACCCAACAAAATCTCCAAGCTAAATTTTGTTTTAGACTTATTAAAGGTGAAAAAATTCCTACAAAAAATATATAAAATTTTTACAAAAATAAAAGAAAGCACCACAATTTTTAAAAGAAAAAAAGAGAAAAAACTAATGGGCTTTTAGCCCTAAACATAAAAAATGAAAAAGAGAAAAAAAAAGAGAAGCCAATGAGGGGTGACAATTACACCACTTCCTCCTCTAATATGCTCCATCTTTCATACGATGGAGTATAGATTACATGACACATTGGAAGAAAATGTTACTGCCT
The DNA here is from genome assembly GCA_030664755.1 of Microcos paniculata. Lineage (NCBI taxonomy): Eukaryota > Viridiplantae > Streptophyta > Magnoliopsida > Malvales > Malvaceae > Microcos > Microcos paniculata. The sequence goes on along the minus strand of CP131458.1, from coordinate 42,880,581 downwards.
TCTCAGTGCTGTCTGGAGATTAATTAGAAAACAATAATCAGAGTGGCATTTGATTAGAATTGGATAATCAAGCAAATAATTAAATTGTAATTTTGAGATACTTAAGAAAATTATGACAAATTATATATAATTTAGGTCAAATTTCAAATATTTGTTTTTATTGTGTATATATGCCATTAATTATAATTATATTGTCAAAATTCAAATTCTTTCGTTAAATCAAAATATCATTCAAAATATAATAATAATTAAAATTAATGTATTTATTAATGGAAGAAATCATAATTCATTTCGTATATATAATTATTTTTATAACATAATCATAATTCCTAAAAATTTTCAGTTTTCTATAATTTCAATCAAAACTACGCCGTTTGAGAATTTGTTCTATTACCCTAAAGCCTAAATTTAAGAATTTATTCTTTCTTTCCTTCTGTTTCTCTTTCCTGCTACCTTAGCGGCTACACCTCTCTCCCCTTTTTCTTCTCCGACGCCGGCAGGTGTCACTCCTCCAACGCAGGTCAATTAGTTAAATCGCTGGTATGAATGGAGGTCTTTTGTCTCTCCAGAAAAGCTCTCAATTTCAGTCATTTCCCATCTCCCCGTTACTCTCTTTCTTCTCTTCCCTTCCTTCTCTCTCTCTGACTCCCCAAACCCTGCTCTTACCTAATTCCTTGCTGCCTTCCCATCAGTTTGAATCAAATTTTGCCTCAGATTCTTCAACTGGTTCGATTTCTTCAACTGGGTCTTCCTCATTGTTTTGCACAGCAAACCCATCTTCTCAGATTCTGAATTTACACAATTTTCGGTGGTTTCGAAGCTTTTCCGTTTCATCATCTTCTGGGCTAAATGCGAGTCGGAAGCAGGTCTACCGGATTATCAATTTGATTCGAAGGGGTCAGAAAGATTTGGAACCGAAGTTGGATGGGATGAATGTAAGTCTATCTGAGGCATCCTTAAAATTCATTTTTCGGAATTTAAATTCCCAGAAAGTATCTGCATTGCGTTTCTTTAATTGGATTCAACAATCGCATCCCCAGTTTCGACATGGCACTGACATTTGTAGTCTGGTTATTGATAATTGTGGTAGATTAGATGACTTTGACTCGATGTTTAGTCTTTTGAACGATTTTAGGCTTCATGGAATATGTTTGAATCAAAGGGCTTTTCGATATTTATCTGTTATGATTTCTGATATAGCTAAAATGAAGGAATATATATACAAAACGGTTGAGATGTTGAACAGAATCGGTGGACCTTGTGGTGTTGGTGGAATCCATGCTTTGATTGAGATGTTCTCTGCCTTAGGATACTCTGAAATGGCTAGATATGTAGTTGCAAACACGGATAACAGGTTGTCGAATTACAATGTTTTGATTAGAGAAAGTTGTCGTAGAGGTGACTTTAAAGAAGCTATAGAGATACCTGACGACGAGATGATCAAAGGCAGTTGTAACCCAAATTCCCAAACCTTTAACTATATACTCGGTTGTTCATGTAAGAATGATAAAGTTGCTGAAGCTTGTCAAGTGCTCCAAAAGATGGAGGAATGTGGCTGTCCACCCAATGCATTAACATTTGAGATATTTATACATTATTTGTGTCAACTTGGTATGTTAGATATGGCATCTGAATGGCTGGATAAAATGATGTTGAGGGGTGTTGAGCCTCGGATTATGACACATGCTGCCTTTATCAAGGGTTACTTCGAATTGCAGCAGTATGAGGAGGCACACAAGTATGTGGTTGTTTACAGTGATAAGTATAAGAAAGTGGGCAATATGATTTACAGTTTGTTGGCAAACCTCCATAATAGAAGAAGGAAAGAACCTGTTATGGCACAGAGTATTCTTTCTGAGATGATAGAAAAGGGTCTGAAACCAAACTTTAGAGTGTTTAAGGCTGTCAAGGAGCAGCTTCAGAACTCAGGTAGAGATGATCTAGCTAGAAATTTGGAAACAAGCTTTTCCAGATTTAATCAGTCAAGCTAACAATGAACCATATTTGTTTGAAATTTCTATAGACGGAAAGTGAAATTTCTATAGATGGAAAGCTGCTGCTTATTTCTGATTTCTGTTTCTAGTTGTGTTAACTAGCTCACCGGATTTTTTCTCTAAAGCAATTTAATGACAGAAATTATCTCAATTGTGCGATCAACTATTGTAAAATCTTAGATGAGGTTGGAGAAAATTTAACTTGTATCTAGCAAACTTTTTACCAAGTGAGATTTGGTAACGTTTGTGAATTGTTTCTTTTGATTGGTCAAATATATCAACATTGGGAAATGGCTAATCAGAGTCTTGTGCATATATTTAGATAGATTCTTTACTCTTGCTATATGAATGATAAAATTGCTTGACTCAGCCAACTTGAGACAGCATGATTAATTCATTACAATGATTGGCTATTAAATAGGTCTTTTATTTTTTATTTTTTATTTATTGTCAAAGTCAAAGATTTGTCATTTGACTTATTTCAACTTTTGAACACAATGTTTGTGCAAATCATCAAATCATGAAGAGTCCTTTTGCATGACCCAACCACTATAAAAAATTTTGTCTCAAGATTTTGTCAGTGTCATTGCTAAAAAGAAATTTCTGCAGATTTTTGCATGACCCAACCACTATAAAAATTTTTGTCACAAGATTTTGTTGTGTCATTGTTAAAGGCTCTGTTTGGTACATGGAAAATTTCAAGGAAAAGAAAATACTTAGGAAAATTTGAAGGAAAGGGAAATGAATGGAGAAAATTCAAAATTCTTACATTGTTTGGTGTTAAGGAAAATATCAAGGAAAATAGTAAGAAAAATATTTTCTCATGTATGTTTGGTTCATGGAAAATATTGAGGAAAGGAAAATATGAGAAAATGCAACTTTTTTTAATTTTTAACTTTTAAAAGCTATTATAAGAACAAAAAAATCAGAGTGAGCCAACCGATCAACTCAAATTAAAGCTCTCAAACTGGATTCTATATACAAGGACCTACTTTGGTATGAAATCTTTAATCCAACATGCATGAACTTGGAAACTTCAAAAACTGAAATAGTCACAGCTCTTCGGTATAGTTTCTAGCTTAGCTACATCTTGGCTTAGCCAATGCAAAATGCTGCTGGGACCAAGGTTCTTCATCAACTCGAACAAGGAATGCTGCAAAGAGCTGTACCTTAATCGACTGTCCATGTGCAAGTCTTCCAGCATGAAAAAAGCCCCACCTGTTTTAACAGCATGAAAATATCCTGTTGCTTATTCTTAACTATCTTTTAGCATCAATTCTTGGAGAAAATGCAGAATTAAACATCAAAGCATGCTCAGTAGTTATAATCAAAACCCACTTACGAAATGATCAAAATTCCAGTTTCAAAACTTACTATACAAACCCAATTGTAAGCTACTCAAATCATAAAAAGCATAGGATTCAGTAGCACTTGAAAGTTCAGCTTTTTGCAATTTCAATAGTGCATTTCTTGACTGGACAACGACCAAAAATTTAGCCTGACAAGCCTCCTTGATTCTCACACAATGCAACAAAAACCCACACAGTTGCCCAATAAACCTTCTTGGTCAATTTGAATTTTGATTCTTTTTTTGCGTCTTTTACATTTTCTTAGTCCACTATAGATGTCATCACACCGTAATTAGATGAAACTGGTAAAAGTTTTCCATAGAACTGATTTACATAGCATAATGCATCATAATTTGTAGATATTGATCAGAATATATGCTTCAAAAGAACATGTAAACCTGAAGAGCTTCAATCTAAAGCCTAAGTATAATTATCAGGAATGAGTCCTATTGAAACTGAGTAAAGTTCGATCACGTTGAAACCAATCTGTCATACCAATATTGGTGGGGAAGATTCGGTGATGACCTTGGGCTGAGAGCAAGGCCGAAAGGTTGTTGATCGGAGAAGGAAGTGTGGTCACGACGGCCATGGTGGTTGGTTTGCTACAATTGCAAGTGGACTATTAGTAGCTTTGTCGCCGGAGGAAGCCACAGGTCCGATGGGACAGAGAGAAGGAAAAGACGATAAATTTTCCACCCTTTTCTACCGTTTTCCCCAATTTTTTTTAAGGAAATTGGGGGAAAATTTTTGTTCTATACTTTACCCTTCATTTTCCTTATTTTATTTTTCCCCCACATTTCCCCTACTAACCAAACAACCTAAATTAAAATCCAAGATTTTGCTTTCCTTTCCCTAATATTTTCCCTAGTACCAAACTAAACCAAAAGGAAATTTCTGTAGATTTTGTCGTGTCATTGCTAAAAAAAAATTTCTGCAGATTTTGTTGTTGTTACCATCAATAAGATATTAGAGAAAATTGAACTTTATATCATAATGATTTTGCTATTTTATTATAATGATGAACTTGGTTGTTATTTTCTTCCCATCTTCTCCGTTGTTTCTCCTCTTCTAATGTTGTCTTTTATTTCTTTTAGACTATGTTTGGTACATAAAAAATTTCAAGAAAAAAAAGATACATAAAAAAATGTGAAAAAAATGAAAATGAGAAGAGAAAATTTGAAATCCATACTTTGTTTGATGATAAGGAAAATACCAAGAAAAATAGTAAAGAAAATTAGTTCTAGCTGACTGCTCAAAGAATCTAAAAGCCATTTTCATCCTGCGAGCCGCCACCATTAAACTAAAGAAATAATAATAATTATAGCATTGCCAAGTTTTCATGGCTCATTGACTGTGCCTTCAATCACTGGCCCGCCATGCCATGGTGGTTATTTCTCGTCTAGCAAAAGCGACGACAGCGAGAACGAGGTCGAAATGGAAGATGCCAGCAATGGAGAAGTAGAAAACGATGAGGATAGGGACCACTCGCCTAAGAAGAAGTAGAGGACACAGTTATTGGATACAAAGCGATCGGCCCTCTAGTTAGACCGAAACACTAAGAAAGAGAGGGACACCCGATAAATTTTTCCTCTTTTCTGCCATTTTTCTCAATTTTTTGCAAGGAAATTGAAGGAAAATATTAATTCTATATTTTACCTATCATTTTCCTTATTTAAATTTTCCCCCATATTTCCCTTGTTAACCAAACATGAAAAATTAAAATCCAAGATTTCATTTTACTTTCCTTAGTATTTTTCCTAGTACCAAACATAGCCTCATTTAATTTTCACACAATGCATTCAAAAGTCCCGAGATTCATCAAATGGAAGCCTCCCGATGATGGCTGCTTTATCCTTAATTCTGATGGCGCCTTCAAAGCCGAACAGGGGATTGCTTCAGCGGGAGGACTGATTAGAGACAGCAACGGTGTATGGGTAAAAGGCTTTGCTATGAATATTGGCCATGCAGACAGTTTATCAGCGGAACTTTGGGGTCTGCATACAGGGCTTTTGTTAGCTAAGGAGTTGGGTTTGATGAATGTAACGGTAGAATTGGATGCTGCCATCGTAGTACAGTTTATTAAGGAAGGTATCTCGCCTACTCATCCTTATTCTGTGTTGGCTTTGGATGCCTTAGCTTTAGTCAAAGAGGGTTGGGTAACCATAGTGCGCCATATATACAGGGAAGGCAATAGATGTGCAGACTTCTTAGCCAATCTTGGCCAGAACTGTAGAAAAGGAGTTGTGGTATTTGATGAACCACCAAGTGAGCTTATTTCCTTTCTAGACCATGATGTCTCTAATGTCCCTATAGTAAGATTGTAAGCCTTGTTTAGGCATCTTATGTACAAAAAAAAAAAAATTTCGAACTCTAAAAACACATCATTTTCTGTGGTGGCCAAAGTTTTAAAGGATATTGGATAAGATGAGTCAATGTTTCTAGTATCCATCCTCATTAGGAGAACGTATAGAAGAACTTTGGCAAGGTAATAACTAATAATGTTGGATGTGGTTGATAGCTTCATCTCTATATAAGCTAACTAGAAGCGAAATTTGATATGCAACTAGAAGATAGTATTTCTTTTAGTACTACAAAGCCACACAGCTTGATATGGACCTGGAAGATTAGCTTGACCTGGACATGGAAGATAGCTTGATCTGGACATTGAGAGAGGCAGTGACTAGTGAGTTTGATCTGAACGTGAGATAGCTTGATCTGGACATTGAGAGAGGCAGTGACTAGGGAGTTTGATCTGAACGTGAGCCGTAGGAAGATAGCATCAGCTTGCTCTGAACATGAGACAGGTAGTATCAGCTTGATCTGAACGTGAGATGTTAAGGTGACTGTGTGGTTTCTATGTTTCAATGGAATACCAATTGCTTGGATGTGTTTGAAAGCCTCGACTACATTGAAGTAACGTTAGATCTTAAAGTTGTATTATTTTAAAAAAAAAAAGGAAGTAAAAGTTGTATTATAAAAAGAGAAATAAAGTATTGAATTTATGTTACAATTAAACTTAGACCATGTAATAGCGCGGTTTCCCCAAAATGAGAAAAAAAAAAGTTTACTCATAATTACCTAGAACGGGGTACGAATACGGAAACATAGTACGTAACTTATAAATTTTATGGTACGAAGATAGTAGACTTAGATGGTACGATATTTTGGATCATGATACGTCTAAAAGAATTTTTGGGTCGTTAATAGTATATATCATGTAAAATATTTGTATATACAAATCAATCTTTATAAACAATTAGAATATATAAAATAATTACATTCAAAACATTTGACTCAGAAAAAATTGAATCAAGAATATTTGTTCATTGGTTATTTGTTAGAATGCTTATGAAAAGAGCTTAGATTCTAATTTTAATTCAAGTAATTAATTTACCTGCAAGCTTTATCTTTCTCTCTTCATAACACTCATTATCTCTATCTCACTTATCAATTATATCAAAATATCCAACATTCAAAATTAAATTTAACTTGAAAAAGTAAGTGAATAAGTTCTTTTTTGTTTATTTATTTCAAATTCATCTTTTTTAGTTTTAATTTTTTCAAATTTTTAAATTTTATATAAAAAAATCTAGAACGCCATTTTCATGAAATTGGATCGGGATCCTTGAGATTCCGGAATGTAAAAATATCATGATTCGAATCAAAGATCCCGGATCGTAGTTCCAAGGGTGGAGTTAATCCCACTACAAGAAAAAGGCTAAATAGCCACGGAAAACAGGGACGGATTTTTCCGTCCCTAATTTACCAACGGAATTTGCAACGGGAAAAACAATCCGTCCCTAAATCCGTCGCTAAAGAGTAGAGCGGAGAAATAGGGATGGAAAAATAATCCGTACCAAAATCCGTTGGAAAATCAGGGACGGATTTAGGGAGGGAATAAGTTAGGGATGGAATAAGTTAGGGACGGTTTTAGGGACGTATGTAGCGACGGTTATGGTGAGATAAATTGATGAATATCTGTCTTATTTTTGGGACGGTTTTAGGGACGGATTTTAAAAATCCGTCCCTAATTCCGTTCCAAATGTCAGCCAAGGAAAAAATTATATTTGGCCAGCCAAAACGGTGCGTTTTGACTGGCCATGTTTTTAGGGTTATGCACTTAGCAGAACCCTCATTTTCTCCGCCTCCCTACCCATCTTCTTACTTCTTTCTTCTTCATTCTCTCAATTTTCTCATAAGAAAATAGTAGTAAAAGTCAAGTTTTTGTGTTGATTTGGTGGAAATCAAGGTAATATTTTCAAATCTCTTTGTATATGACTTTATTTTGATGATTAACATATGTTATAAATTAAGGAATTAGATAATATTCAGATTTTGATGATTATTTTTAAATTTGAATGTTGAGTTTTGGTGATTTTTTCCATATATATTAGTGTAAAAGTGTTAGATTTCTTTGAATGTTAATTGATGAGGGTTGTAAAATTGTTAGATTTCTTTGAATGTTAATTTATGAGGGTTTAGGTTTATTGTGATGCTTATTAATTTTATTATGTACGTTACATAAACTAATTAAAATTGAATTACATAATTGTCAGTTTATTTGTGATTGGGTTTAGGTGTAATATTTATTTCGTTGTGTATAATTGTTTTTATTAATTGTAACTTAGTATTTGATATTAATACGATTCACATTTCGATTATTGTAATTGTAGAACTTTGATTGAATGGAATTACTTTTATTGCATTTGTTGAGTATTATTTAATTGCAAGAGCTTACATTAACTATCTTGTTTTATATTGTGTGCAATGTAGTTGTTATTTCGCTCAAAATGACCAAATATAATTGAGTTGAAAAATGTAAAAGGAACTTCTTCATATATTTCATAATTCATTGTAGATTTTCATTGCAGTTGTTAACAGTATCGAATAAGGGTTCGAGGATAGTAATCGAACTAAATTTGTGCGATATTTGACAGGAGAAATGGAAGAGTTGATATGCAGTCGACAATGGATGTATCATCAGAAGGAACCAGGAAAGAAGGGTGTAACCGACGAGTTTATAGCTGGAGTTGGAGAATTCATTAGTTGGGCATCAAGTCAAGACGCGTCTTGGAAAAATGGAGAAAAAATTCGTTGTCCCTGCACTAAGTGCAATAATATGCACTTATTTTTACCAATGAGGGTTGCACAATATTTAATACTACGTGGATTTAAGGAGCATTATTGGAATTGGGTTAGTCACGGAGAGCCATTGTGTAGTATTGAAAATAACGAGCAGCAGCAACACGAACAAGTGTCATTACCGGATGAGATGTCACATTGGGGTTGCTATGATTACATGACATGGGATCAGCGTATGGTTTTTGATGCTGCACGATCGAGCTTTGCCCAAAATAATGAAGATGAGCTCGGACCCAGTGGAGAAGCAGCAAACCAGTATGGATATGAGCGAGATCCATTCATAAAGCAACCTGTGACACAGTTGGACGACAAGTGGTTTGACATCGTGCAAAATGCGGATCGGCCTTTGTTTGAGGGGTCTAGTGAGTCACAGTTGTCTTTTGCTTCCACCTTGTTAAATGGGAAGTCGGAGTTTAACTTGTCCGAAGGTGCATTCAATTATTTTTGTGATGCCATCAGGAAAGTATTGCCGGAGGAAAATAACTTTCCTCCAAACTATTATCAACATAGGAAAACCATCAATGAATTAGGTTTACCTGTGGTAAAGATTCATGCGTGCAAGAATGGGTGCATGTTGTACTGGAAGGAACATTCAAACTCTGATTGCTGTCGGTTTTGTGGTGAACCTAGATTCAAGGACACAAGTTGACGTGGGGATAGAACTCGTAAAAGAATTCCGACAGCCATTTTGAGATACTTGCCACTGACTCCCCGGTTGCAACGGTTGTACCATACCGCAGGCATAGCTGAACAAATGACGTGGCATGCTACACATGAAACTCAAGATGGGGTTATGTGCCATCCATCCGATGCCGAGGCATGGAAGCATTTCGACAGGACATATCCTGATTTTGGTTCAGAAGCTCGAAATGTTAGATTGGGATTATGCGTAGATGATTTTGCACCGCATGGGCAATTCGGAAGGACCTATTCTTGCTGGCCAGTTATTGTAACTCCTTACAACCTTCCTCCGGGTACGTGCATGAAGAGCCCTTACATGTTCTTAACATTAATCTGTCCGGTTCCAAAAAACCCGAAGAAAAACATAGACGTATTCTTGCAACCTCTAATTGATGAATTGAAGCAATTGTGGGAAGATGGGATCTCGACATACGATGCTTCGAGGAATGAGCATTTTCGCATGAGGGCTGCTCTTATGTGGACCATTAATGACTTCCCCGCTTATGGCATGCTATCCGGGTGGAGCACCGCTGGAGTACTAGGATGTCCTGTATGTATGCAGGAGAGTAGAGCATTCGTGCTTCCACATAGTAGGAAGGCGACTTATTTTGATTGCCACAGGTGCTTCCTTGACTCGGATCATCCGTATAGGAAGGATAAGAAGTCTTTCCGCCGTGATCGAGTTGAGAGGATGGCTGCACCACCAAGGTTGACAGGGGAAGTAATATATGGACACGTTTGGCATTTGCCCACAGCTATGGATGAGCCAATTAATATGCCTGAATATTATGGCACCCATCACAAATGGACTAAGAGGAGTATTTTTTGGAATCTTCCTTATTGGAAAACAAACTTGATCCGCATAACCTCGATGTTATGCATATTGAGAAGAATGTTTTTGATGCAGTGTTCGGAACTGTCATGGACTTGAAAGGCAAATCAAAGGACACTTTAAATGCCAGAACAGACATCAGTGCTATATGCTTTCGAAGTTCAATTGCAGTTGATCCTGAAAGCGAGCAACGCACCAAACCTAAAGCTGTCTATAATTTGTCCAAAACACAAAAGACAACTATTCTGAGATGGTTGAGGAATTTGAAGTTTCCTGATGGGTATGCCTCAAATATTGGGAGATGTATTGACATGAATGAAGAGAAGGTTTCCGGCATGAAGAGTCACGATTGCCATGTGTTTATGCAGAGACTGCTTCCGATTGCATTCAGAGAGATGTTGCCTCCTAGTGTGTGGAACCTTGTGACCGAACTTAGCCTATTTTTTCGGTGCATATGTTCGAGTATGCTTGACATTAATAAGGTTCGAGATTTGAACGAGAAAGTTCCGATCATTCTTTGTAACTTGGAGAAGGTCTTCCCTCCAGCCATGTTCGATTCAATGGAACATGTGGTTGTTCACTTGCCGTACGAAGCATTAGTTGGAGGGCCGGTTCAATTCCGATGGATGTATCCCTTTGAAAGGTAAACTAGCAACTTCTTTATTTTGAGGACACCTGATACTTTGAGTCTTCATAATTTTGTTGAACGATGTGTATACGTGCATCCTAATACATATTTGTTTAATTGAATTCATATAGGTTCCTTCACCAACTAAAGAAGACAATTCGTAACAAGGCTCAGGTTGAAGGATCAATTTGCGAAGCTTACATTGCACAGGAATTTAATTACTTCGCGCAAAATTACTTTCATTCGGACGTGTATTGTCACACGAAGCGACCCAGGCGCAATGATGAAGGATTAGCCAATGAGTCTCTCAAACCGTTCTCCATTTTTAACTATCCAACCCGATTTCAGGGTAAGGAGAAAACGAAGTGGCTTGGTGAGAAAGAACAACGTGTAGCGCATAAGTATGTTTTGCGAAATTGTCCGGAGGTGCAACCCATCCTTAAGTAAGTTAATTGCAATTTTTCACAACGAAATCGTTTATTTCTTTATATGTAGTTTGTTTCACTTATACCGATTTGTTTTTACCCCAGCTCCTTTGTCCAATATTATCAAAATGATGGATTCGATCAGCGTACCATTGATGATTCGATCGACGCCCATTTCGCCGATTGGTTCAAGCGATATGTTAGTATAGTTCGATTTTGATAATTAAACTGTTTAGAGAGTTATAAAGATTTAAGGGTATTAGTTTGATTATTCTAACTCTTGGGTTATCACATACAGCTTGATGCACCGGTTAATCGAGCAAAGCATATTGATGATTTGCCGGTGCTTATGCTACTTGCTTGGCCACCTTCAAGGAAGGCAACCTTTTGGCCCGGTGTGTTTATAAACGGGTATAACTTCCACACTCTTCAACGTGGAGCTGGCAAAGCAACAATGAATTGGGGTGTTTGTGTTCGAGGCACAAATACGGACTATCCTTCCACCAGTTATTATGGCCTCCTGAAAGATGTTTTGGTCCTTGAGTATAATTCTTCAGACAGCATGGCCATAGTTGTTTTGTTCGAGTGTGATTGGTTTGACCCTATCAACGGAATGAAGGTTCATCAAGATTACAAGTTGGTTGACGTCCATCGGCAAAAGATGTATCAGAAATATGATCCATTTGTTTTAGCACAACAAGCCATGCAAGTTTACTTCTGTGATTATCCGGGAGCTAGCAGAGACAGAGCTAATTGGTTGGCCGTCTGTGAGACAAAATCGATGAGAGTTGTTCATAATGTTACTGAAGAAGTTGAAGATGATGCTCTATACCAAAATGAAGAGATCGTGCAAACCCCAGCTGTTACCACTAATACAGATGCAATACAATTGTTTGACATGGCTGGTATCAACTTAGCTGTTGACTTAGGGGAGCTTCAACCAATCGCGGAATTGGACGACTCGAAGGATGAGTTCGATTCAGCAGAATCAACAAGTTGCTCCGATGACACTGATGATGATGTTGGATATAATCCAAATGAAATTTAACTTGCTTTGTACCGGGATTGTAATTAACAGATGCCATAATTATATTTCGCCAATTGCATTAGCAATATGTTAAGTGTTAAGTTATGTACAAGTTCATGCACTAAGTAACTTTTACTAATTCCCCAATTACTTTAAACATAATTCTTAATATGGCAGTGATGTTATTATAATTATATGGTGCGAAGGGAATAAACTAATACCCACCTCGACGTAATTCTACAAAGATTTCATGAAAACAAATTAGGGACGGATATAGGGACGGATATTGCATTTTCCGTCCCTATATCCGTGCCTAAAATCAGTCATTTCATGTAACGCTTAGCAACGGTTTTAGCAACGGAAATACCTAAAACCGTCCCTAATTCCGTTGAAAGCTTGTTTGACCTTTTGAATACTAGGGACGGATTTAGGGACGGATTTCTATCATCCGTCCCTAAATAAAGGGTTTAAAGTTTAAACCCTAAATCCGAAACCCTGAATTAGAATTTCCGTCCCTAATTCCGTCCCTATTTATTGATCTTAGGGTTTAAGAACTTTTTGGCACCTCAAACCCTACGGTTTAATTGTATACCGTCCCTAACAACAATATCCGTCCCTAAATCCGTTGCTAACGCAATTTCCGTTGCTATAACCGTTGCAACTCATCAATCTCGTATAATATCGATAGAAGGACTAAACCGGCTCATTCGTCTTTCAATTTACCATTCACCAACTACAAGCTATCAGAGGTATGTAGATGAGAGTATTAGAAAGTTGGATCGCTTATCGGAATCCTCTACAAGCTTTAAATTTGTTTGAAACGAAGAGTACTCGATGTGTTAGTAACATAACTATAGTACTTAACAAATACGTTTGTATATTTCATATAAAACCTATGTTGTTTAAAGTTTACACATAGGTAGTGGGTTATGTCGACCAAATTGCATATATAATTGAAAGTAACTGTCCCCGTTCTTCATTTTATTCGAAATCGGCCAAAAAAACCTATTTTTAATACTTCGGACAGATAAAACCGTCACTATATTCGTCTTTACATTGTCGATCCCTCCCTAAATCCGTCCCTATATGACAATTTATCATTTTATTTATAACCTAATAGGGACGGAATTTGGGATGGAATTTAATAAATAATATGGCGCGTGATTTAACCCACGAATTTTTTTTACTTAGATTAGGGACGGAGTTAGGGACGGATTTAGGAATTCCGTCCCTAATCAAAAATAATTGGCGCGTTTGTTCCCGCCAATAATTTTGGCTTTTAAGTAGGGACGGAATTTTTGAAATATAAATAATCCGTCCCTAACTCCGTGCCTAAATTGAGTACTTTTCCGAATTAAATTTTTTAAATATCGGTCGTTTAGGGACGGAATTAAGGACGGAATTTATAAATCCGTCCCTAACTCCGTTCCAACACTCAACCACTTTTGGACGGCTCTCTGGATTCCAGCCGTACTTTAGGGACGGATTTAGTAATTTTCATTAATTTTGGGACGGATGTAGGGACGGTTTTTTAATAATCCGTCCCTAACTTCGTCCCTAAATCCTACGCCCTTTCAAGCTTCAGTTGTTGACAGCTGTTAGGTAGGGACGGATTTAGGGACGGATTATTATTTTTTTATTTAATTTAGGGACGGAATTAGGGACGGATATACAAATATCCGTTGCTAAATCCGTCCCTAAATATCCGTCCCTAAATCCGCGCCAATTCATTTAATATAATCGGGCCGACGATCCTTTCCCCCCATTTCTTTCTTCTTCTTCTTCTTCTTTCTTTCTTCTTCTTCCTTCCTCCCCCCCCCCCCCCCCCCACCCCACGAGCCTCCGTGCGCAGCGCCCTCCTCCTCGCCGTTGGCCGCCATTTGGTCCGTCACCAACGGCGGTTCTCTGCCTGTGATTGCCGGCGACGTTTTCCCGATTCAAATCCGGTCCAATTCCGTCCAATGACGGTATAATTTAAGTTTTCTCTTAGTTTTGTTAATTTTGGTCTAATTTTAGTTTTGTTCTCATTGTTTAATTGTTTTGGTGTTCATTATTTTGTTCTCATTATAATTACTCTAATTAGTATTATTTGTAAATATATAATAATTAGTAATAAAAATACTCATTACTCTAATTAGTATTATTAGTTAAAATATTTGATAGTTTGGTAATTAGTATTATTAGTTTATAAATATAATAAATAGTAATAATTAATACTAATGGTTCAATTAGTATTATTAGTTTGAATATATAATAATTACTAATTACTCTAATTAGTAATATTTGTATAAATATCTAATAATTAGTAATCATACTAATTACTCTAATTAGTTTAAGTAGTTTAAGTAAAGAATACTTTGTAATACTAATAATTACTGTAATTACTTAAATTAGTGTAACTAATGTCATAATTTGTAATGTTACTAATTACTCTAATTAGTACCATTAATTTATAGATATAATATTTAGTAATTATACTAATTAGTCTAATTACTCAAATAAGTTTAAATATTACCTCATAGTTGTTAATTTAATAAGTTTAAATATTAAATATTGATTAAAATATAATTACTTGTTTAATTACTGTAGTTAGTATAATTACTTAAATAATGTCAAACATAAAATAGTAATATATCTTTAAAGCTGTTTAATAGTACAATAATTAGAACAACGTTTAATTATAGTAATGCGTTAATAGTATAATAATTATTTAAAAATTAAATACTAATTTCTTTAATTAGTTTAACAATATGGATTTAATTAGTAAACAGTTTAAGGGTTTAATACTACTTACTTGAATTACTTTAAATATTAAATCATAAGTAATTCGTTAACTCGGTTTAAATATTAAGTATTTAAGTCTAATAAGTTTGTTAGTTTTTAATTAGTTTACTTACTTTAATAAGTTGAATAAGTTTAAAAGGATATTTGGTAAATTAGATTGCAAATATTTAAATCATAATATTAATTACTTCCCTAAATCAATGAATAAACTAAATATAATTATATTTACTTAATAATACTATTCAATAATCATTTTAATTAAATAATTTATTTAATTAAATTACTTACTTAGTTGTAATTATAAAATTTGTTAATTTTAAAACTAATACAAAATTGAAATAAACTAGTTTATTATTAATGATAAGCCACAATTTTGTAGAGTTCACAGCACGATGATCATCCCTCGAGTTCCGGTCGAGGACGAGGTCGAGGTCGAGGCCGAGGTCGATCGGCCAGTTCTGGTCGAGGGGGCTCTGGGACTCAGTCACACCATTCCGGATCAGGATCTCCCTCAGTCGGTCATCCTGCTTCGCGATTACCACCACCTCCACCCACCGTTCTACCTCAGGAGACGTTCCCATCCCCACCTGTTCCAGCTTCGCAGCATACACAGGTGCTTTTCAATATTTATTCACCAAAATTGATTAACTGTCATGAATGTTCTTATATATAATTAATTAAACTAACAAGTTTGTTATAATATTTCGTACTTAGCCGACGTCTGCATCAGCGGTTCGATCTCATTCCCCATCACTTCCGTTGCTTCCAGATATTGGTCTCCACTCCTCCATCCCTACATCTAGCCATGCTCCTCCAGCACAGAGTTATGGTGCATCTCCATCTCCATCTCCACTGCCAGTTCAGGAGGTGACAGTCGGCGGATTGACATACCGCCTTATGCCGCCAGCACAGACGACTGCTTCCCAGCGAGCCTCCTCTTCCCACACTGCCCCGTCGTCTTTCATGCCTACACCTGCCTCCCAGCCCTCCGAGTCCCCCCAGCCAACCCTGCCAGCCCAGGCCGCCCAGCCATCTCAGCCTGATGTGTCCGGCCCATCTCAGCTAGATCCCCCGACACCGATGACAGTGGCCCAGATTTACGAGTAAAATCTTAACTTTTTTTAATTTTATAATGATTCCTAATTATATTTACTTGTTTTTCTTACTAACTACCTTTGATAATGGAATTTTGAAGGGATGAGAAGACAAACAAGAGGGCGAAGACGGAGATCAAGCATATCATATACGGACATTGGATCGAGCCGTGGTTATCCTGGATGAAGGTTCCGCACGAGACGCGCACCCGTATGTTTGATTTATGGATGGTAAGTCATAACCTACATTAATTATTTGTTTATTCATATAATTTAATTATTACATTATTATTATTTGAATATTTTATTTAATAATTATTATTACCATTGCTTAATTTGTTTAATTGAATTATGACATTATTATTTGCGCACTTTCATTATTTCTTTCAAATTACAGAGGCGTTACTCGTTCCCCGCCGAGGAGCGGAAGGCGGCGCGGGCCTTCTTTGATGCCACAGCCGGCAAATTCATCAGGCATGAGTTCAGCCGGGCTCGGCAGATACGTAGGGCACCTACTTGGACTTCAGACCATGTCTGGGACCGTCTCGGTGCACAGTGGGATGCCGACCCTGCTTTCAAGCTTCACAGTGAGGTGAACAAGAAGAATCGCAGCACTGAGCAGGCGATTGTCTATAGAGGTGGTAGTAGGGGCACCATATTCCACTGGTCCGATTTGGTAATAATTAAATCCATATTTTATTTTGCTTTAGTTTTTTATTTCATACATATTTTTCTTATAATTATTTAACACATTTTTTGCTTTTGTAGGTTAAGGAGGCGGGTGGTGATCCCGGTCCTGACAGATTATTCGGCAAGCTGTACAAGACCAAGGCCGGTGATTATCCCGAGGGTCGTGCCAAGACCATTGCTGTAAGTTTAAGTACTTAAATATATAATTATTGAAGTTAAAGTTTAAGTAATTATAACTCATTATATATAATCATCTTAAGTAATTACTTATACAATTGTAACGTTAATTTAGTTTATTCTTATATAATTATTCAATTTAAAATAAGAATATTCGATTAATCTTATACTTCACACACCTGATAATTTAATTTATATTCTTTCTTTTAGGAGGATTATGATCGAGCGATTGCGGAGGCACGTGCACGAGCTACCGATGACTCGGAGGTCAACCCGCATACGGTCTTTCAGGGGGTAGCGGGTGGCGAATGCGGTCGGATGCTAGGGTATGGCGACTTAGTTCACCACCCCCTGTTTCAGGCCGACTCTTCTTCCATCCCATCTCAGTCGCAAGAGAATATTTCCTTGCGACAACAGATGGCCGACTTGCGCTCCGATGTCGACAGGAGGCTGCGCAGGAGTCTGCTCGACAATTGGCTGAGAGAGATAGAGTGTGGGAGCAGCGATTACAGCAGATGCAGCAGCTGATAGACCGTTTTCCTCCGCCTCCCGGAGCTTCGCATCCGACAGACGAGCCACCTCCGTACGCTCAGGCTAGGACCGGAGAGTCCATCTCGCAGGTACAGCCTCAGCCCCAGGACGTCCATCATGCGCCCCATCAGGGCGATGCCAAGGCCCGGGGCAAGGGCGAGGGCCATGTCGAGGCCGGTGATGACTTCGATGAGATTGCCTCCCATTTAGGTGATTTTTAGATTTATTTTTGTACTTTTCATGTATATAACATTTACAGTAAATATATAAAATTATAATTTATTATTCATTTTCGTCTATTTTAATATTATTTTATATAGTAATAATAATTATAATATTATTACTAAATATTAATAGCACTAATAATAATAATACGATTAAATATTATTATTATTATAATTATATTATTAAATATAACAAAAATATTAATAATATTATTTATTATTATTATTACTACTAATTCATAAAAAATTAATACCCCGCCACTAAATATATAAAATATTATTTCAAAAAAATAATTTTTTTTACATTTTCCGTCCTTAAATCCGTCCCTAAATCTTGAATCCGTCCCTAAAGCCCTCCCCAAAACAAATCCGTCCCTAAATCTGTCCCAAAATTAGTTCATAAAACCTTTCAGCTATTACCTTTAGCTACGGAAAAAACCGTCCCAAATTCCGTTGCTATTTCCGTCCCTAATTCCACTGCAATACTTGCCTGTCCGTCACAAAATCCGTTTCAAATGTCATTACCTTGTCTCATGTCTTCCACCGAATTTAGGGACAGATTTGTCTTCCGTCCCTAAATATTTAGGGACGGATTTTATTATCCGTCCCTAAATATTAGGGACGCGCGTATAGGGACGGAAATAAATCCGTCCCAAAATCCGTGGGAAAGGCTTTTAGGGACGGATTTTTCATCAAATTCCGTCCCTATTTCCGTTCCTATGGATTGTTTTTCTAGTAGTGTCCGGTAACTATATTGCTACTCTAACAAATATAAATAAATAAATAAATAAATAAATAAATAAATAAATATTAAGAAAAAGGAGTTTAACCAATTGGATTAAACTAATTCTACTATGGTATGGTTTAAGCTTTGGTTTCGCCACAATTATAGGGCCATTTGGATTTTTGAAGCATAAACAGTCTCTCGTGAGGCTTCCATTCTTTTCTTTTTTTAAATTCTTTTCCGTTTCTCCCAAATTAATTCAACTCAGTGCAGGTGTTAAGTGGTCTACTTTTTTTCTTGGGGGGGGGGGGGGGGGGGGGGAAATGATCCTATGGATTAGGTTTTTTAAGAGTTATCACGAAACTAAAACGTGACATAAAATTTATCTATTAGTTTAAACAAGTTTAGTCCCAAATAAAAATTCTTTAAATTTTCAAGATAAGTTTCATAATTAATTATATTTATTGGGGTATGCATTATTTTAAATATGTGATAATAATTATGTCACGTCTTGATTTCGTGGTAACTCGCACAGAACGGAATTCATGGGATCATCACTCCTCTTTTAAGGTTGGCTGAGTTTCTACTATCCTAATTAATTTTTCATCTAAAATAAAAATTGTTTGGTATTGCGTTAAAATAAAAAATAATTTTTAAACAAGGGCCAATCAAGTTAATAATGAAATTATAGTTAAACAATTAGAAGAGGAATTCTTTTCAACTTAAGCCATCCGAGCTCACTTTTTTTTAAAAATTTCTTTTAAAACCCAATATTTTTGTTTGGAAAAAAAACACACACACACACACAAACTATTTGTGCAAGTATTAAATCATCTTAACCTACCAAACTAAGTCATTGTGCATGATATAAGCCAACCACTATCAAACATTTCTTTCATGATTTTATTTTATATATATATATATATATATATATATATATGTGTGTGTGTGTGTGTGTGTTTCTATAAAATTAAAATTAACTAATACTTACCAATTGCACACAATTTTTTTTTCTAATTTGATTATTATAGTTTTATAGTTAGATATCCTTTATCACCATAAATAAGATATTGGACAAAATTTAATTTTAATAGGAACGCCATGCATTAAGGAGAGCAATGGTAATATATTTGATGAACGTTTAAATTATACTTAAAATTTGGAAGGTTTGTGCACTTTAGCTTCAAATATCCAAGCTGAATTTGGATGGAATTGGGAAATGGAAAACATGCCCTTGAAGCGTGTAACTCAAAATTTGTTAATATTACATGTCCTTAGTTTTTATTTTCTGCCTTTCTTGCTTTATCCAAGATGTCTATTTTATGTCTAAGAACACCCTAAGCGCACACACGTTTGGGGTGCTCGGAGGGACACGGTAATTGTTCCACTATGAAAAGATGGCCACTATGAAAAGATGATGCTTTTGTTATTGAAATTAAAATATGATTTTGTGATCTAAAGATCAGACATTGAAATTAAAAACTAAGAAGACATAATAATTTGAAGTTTTGTGTTCTATGGAGGGCAAAGGTTTTCTTCTATCCTCAGTTTATCTTTTTCGGTGTTCTGTGGGGTAGGGTTTTCATCCTCAATACGAAAGAATATGTAGAAGAAGTCTCTGTATATTCAGGGAAGGAGCCAGGATTTTATTTCAGGGGAGCCAAGTAAAATTTCATACAAACAATTATATTAGAACATAATTGATGTTATATTATGCAATATGCCATTTTTTTGGTACATACTATGTAATATACTATTATACTACGAATTTGATGAGTTCATTACAATTACATGATAAACTCTTAGACTTATTAACTATAATTTATAAATATTATAATTTAAATTTAAATTAAAATATACAAAATAAATTGATATCACTACAATATATTATTTAATCATATTAAAAAATTAAAATATATACCATTGAAAGCTAATTAAATAAAGCATCTAATTTACAAATAAAATAAAAGAATGCACATAAAAACACCATTGATACATGTTTTCAATTTTAAATATAAATTAAAAATGAATTATGTAATTCACATTTGATAAAAGAATTTGATGCAAAATTCTCTCATTCTTTGAAACTATTCAACATGTAAAAGTTCTATAATTTTTATTCTCCAATAGTTAGGGTCTTTTTTTTTTGTTTTGGTAATTTTTCAATACAATTAGATTTATGATTAAAGTAAATTTAGAAAGTTAAACTTAGACATTTAACTAGTAGAAATTGAAGGTTAAAGAGCTAATAGATAAGTTGAGAGGTGAAAGCTAAAAGGTTTTTTTTTTAAAAAAAGTTGTAACTTGAAAAATGTAACTATTTATTTATTATTCGAGTTTAGTAGGACTTATAATAAATTTTACTAGTATAAGTGAGATTATAACAAGAATAAAATTGGGTGATAGTAATAAGCATTAAGAAAGTTAAAAGTAAAAAGCCCATTAGCCTTATAAGGCCTAAGTTAAGACTATTTTTAAAAAAAAAAAATTGAAAAGTTAAAGGGGGCCATTATTAAAATTTTGTAAGAATATTACCTAAATCTAATATTTTTCAATCAATAATATACCAACTTGTAAAAAGCTAGGGGGGCCATCACTACTAGAAAAACAGTCCATAGGAACGGCAATAGGGACGGAATTTGATGAAAAATCCGTCCCTAAAAGCATTTCCAACGGATTTAGCGACGGATTTATTTCTGTCCCTATACGCGCGTCCCTAATATTTAGGGACGGATAATAAAATCCGTCCCTAAATATTTAGGGACGGAAGACAAATCCGTCCCTAAATTCGGTGGAAGACATGAGACAAGGTAATGACATTTGAAACGGATTTTGCGACGGATAGGCAGCCGTTGCAGCGGAATTAGGGACGGAAATAGCAACGGAATTTGGGACGGTTTTTTCCGTAGCTAAAAGTACTAGCTGAAAGGTTTATGAACTGATTGTGGGACAGATTTAGGGACGGATTTGTTTTGGGAGTGCTTTAGGGACGCTTTTAGGGACGGAAAGGGACGGATTTAGGGACGGAATTCGGCTTAGGGACAGATTTAGGGACGGATTTTAGGGTTTCAGCTTTATTTTTTATCCTTTAGGGACGGTTTTAGGGACGGAAAATGTAAAAAAAATTTATTTTTTTGAAATAATATTTTATATATTTAGTGGGGGGGTATTAATTTTTTATGAATTAGTAGTAATAATAATAATAAATAATATTATTAATAGTTTTGTTATATTTAATAATATAATTATAATAATAATAATATTTAATCGTATTATTAGTATTAGTGCTATTAATATTTAGTAATATTATTATTATTACTATATAAAATAATATTAAAATAGACGAAAATGAATAATAAATTATAATTTTATATATTTACTGTAAATGTTATATACATGAAATGTACAAAAAAAATCTAAAAATCACCTAAATGGGAGGCAATCTCATCGAAGTCATCCCCGGCCTCGACATCGCCCTCGCCCTCGCCCTCGCCCCGGGCCTCGGCATCGCCTTGATGGGCCGCATGATGGACGTCCTGGGGCTGAGGCTGCACCTGCGAGATAGACTCTCCGGTCCTAGCCTGAGCGTACGGAGGTGGCTCGTCTGTCGGATGCGAAGCTCCAGGAGGAGGAGGAAAACGGCCTATGAGCTGCTGCATCTGCTGTAATCGTTGCTCCCACACTCTATCTCTCTCAGCCAACTGTCGAGCAGACTCCTGCGCAGCCTCCTGTAGCCTCCTATCGACATCGGAGCGCAAGTCGGCCATCTGTTGTCGCAAGGAAATATTCTCTTGCGACTGAGATGGGATGGAAGAAGAGTCGGCCTGAAACTGGGGGTGGTGAACTAAGTCGCCGTACCCTAGCATCCGACCGCGTTCGCCACCCGCTACCCCCTGAAAGACCGTATGCGGGTTGACCTCCGAGTCATCGGCAGCTCGTGCACGTGCCTCCGCAATCGCTCGATCATAATCCTCCTAAAAGAAAGAATATAAATTAAATTATCAGGTGTGTGAAGTATAGGATTAATCGAATATTCTTATTTTAAATTGAATAATTATATAAGAATAAACTAAATTAACGTTACAATTGTATAAGTAATTACTTAAGATGATTATATATAATGAGTTATAATTACTTAAACTTTAACTTCAATAATTATATATTTAAGTACTTAAACTTACAGCAATGGTCTTGGCACGACCCTCGGGATAATCACCGGCCTTGGTCTTGTATAGCTTGCCGAATAATCTGTCAGGACCGGGATCACCACCGGCCTCCTTAACCTACAAAAGTAAAAAATGTGTTAAATAATTATAAGAAAAATATGTATGAAATAAAAAACTAAAGTAAAATAAAATATGGATTTAATTATTACCAAATCGGACCAGTGGAATGTGGTGCCCCTACTACCACCTCTATAGACAATCGCCTGCTCAGTGCTGCGATTCTTCTTGTTCACCTCACTGTGAAGCTTGAAAGCAGGGTCGGCATCCCACTGTGCACAGAGACGGTCCCAGACATGGTCTGAAGTCCAAGTAGGTGCCCTACGTATCTGCCGAGCCCGGCTGAACTCATGCCTGATGAATTTGCCGGCTGTGGCATCAAAGAAGGCCCGCGCCGCCTTCCGCTCCTCGGCGGGGAACGAGTAACGCCTCTGTAATTTGAAAGAAATAATGAAAGTGCGCAAATAATAATGTCATAATTCAATTAAACAAATTAAGCAATAGTAACCATAATTATTAAATAAAATATTCAAATAATAATAATGTAAAAATTAAATTATATGAATAAACAAATAATTAATGTAGGTTATGACTTACCATCCATAAATCAAACATACGGGTGCGCGTCTCGTGCGGAACCTTCATCCAGGATAACCACGGCTCGATCCAATGTCCGTAGATGATATGCTTGATCTCTGTCTTCGCCCTCTTGTTTGTCTTCTCATCCCTTCAAAATTCCATTATCAAAGGTAGTTAGTAATAAAAACAAGTAAATATAGCAAAGGAATCATTATAAAATTAAAAAAAGTTAAGATTTTACTCGTAGATCTGGGCCACTGTCATCGGTGTCGGGGGATCTAGCTGAGATGGGCCGGACACATCAGGCTGAGATGGCTGGGCGGCCTGGGCTGGCTGGGCTGGCTGGGGGGACTGTGAGGGCTGGGAGGGCTGGGAGGGCTGGGAGGGCTGGGAGGGCTGGAAGGTAGGTGTAGGCATGAAAGACGACGGGGCAGTGTGGGAAGAGGAGGCTCGCTGTGAAGCAGTCGTCTGTGCTGGCGGCACAAGGCGGTATGTCAATCTGCCGACTGTCACCTCCTGAACTGGCGGTGGAGATGGAGATGGAGATGCACCATAACTCTGTGCTGGAGGAGCATGGCTAGATGTAGGGATGGAGGAGTGGAGACCAATATCCGGAAGCAACGGAAGTGATGGGGAATGAGATCGAACCGCTGATGCAGACGTCGGCTAAGTACGAAATATTATAACAAACTTGTTAGTTTAATTAATTATATATAAGAACATTCATGACAGTTAATCAATTTTGGTGAATAAATATTGAAAAGCACCTGTGTATGCTGCGAAGCTGGAACAGGTGGGATGGGAACGTCTCCTGAGGTAGAACCGTGGGTGGAGGTGGTGGTAATCGTGAAGCAGGATGACCGACTGAGGGAGATCCTGATCCGGAATGGTGTGACTGAGTCCCGGAGCCCCCTCGACCAGAACTGGCCGATCGACCTCGGCCTCGGCCTCGACCTCGACCTCGTCCTCGACCGGAACTCGAGGGATGATCATCGTGCTGTGAAGTCTACAAAATTGTGGCTTATCATTAATAATAAACTAGTTTATTTCAATTTTGTATTAGTTTTAAAATTAACAAATTTTATAATTACAACTAAGTAAGTAATTTGAATATAATAAATTATTTAATTAAAATGATTATTGAATAGTATTATTAAGTAAATATAATTATATTTAGTTTATTCATTGATTTAGGGAAGTAATTAATATTATGATTTAAATATTTGTAATCTAATTTACCACATATCCTTTTAAACTTATTCAACTTATTAAAGTAAGTAAACTAATTAAAAACTAACAAACTTATTAGATCCATATTGTTAAACTAACGAATTACTTATGATTTAATATTTAAAGTAATTCAAGTAAGTAGTATTAAACCCTTAAACTGTTTAATAATTAAATCCATATTGTTAAACTAATTAACAAAATTAGTATTTAATGGTTATATATTTATTAAACTATTTAGTAATGAACAACAAGTTAAAGTAATTAAAGAAATTAGAAATTAGTATTTAATTTTTAAATAATTATTATACTATTAACGCATTACTATAATTAAACGTTGTTCTAATTATTGTAATATTGAACAGCTTTACAGATATATTAGTATTTTATGTTTGACATTGTTTAAGTAATTATACTAACTACAGTAATTAAACAAGTAATTATATTTTAATCAATATTTAATATTTAAACTTATTAAATTAGAGTCTATGAGTTAATATTTAAACTTATTTGAGTAATTAGACTAATTAGTATAATTACTAAATATTATATCTATAAATTAATGGTACTAATTAGAGTAATTAGTAACATTACAAATTATGACATTAGTTACACTAATTTAAGTAATTAGAGTAATTATTAGTATTACAAAGTATTCTTGACTTAAACTAATTAAACTAATTAGACTAATTAGTATGATAACTAATTATTAGATATTTATACTAATATTACTAATTAGAGTAATTAGTAATTATTATATATTCAAACTAATAATACTAATTGAACCATTAGTATTAATTATTGCTATTTATTATATTTATAAACTAATAATACTAATTACCAAACTATCAAATATTTTAACTAATAATACTAATTAGAGTAATGAGTAGTTTTATTACTAATTATAATATATTTACAAATAATACTAATTAAGGTAATTATAATGAGAACAAAATAATGAACACTAAAACAATTAAACAATGAGAACAAAACTAAAATTAGACCAAAATTAACAAAACTAAGAGAAAACTTAAATTTTACCGTCATTGGACGGAATTGGACCGGATTTGAACCGGAAAAACGTCGCCGGCAATCACAGGCAGAGAACCGCCGTTGGTGACGGACCAAATGGCGGCCGACGGCGAGGAGGAGGGCGCTGCGCACGGTGGCTCGCGGGGTGGGGGGGGGGGGGGAGGAAGGAAGAAGAAGAAAGAAAGAAGAAGAAGAAGAAGAAGAAAGAAATGGGGGGAAAGGGTCGTCGGCCCGATTATATTAAATGAATTGGAGCGGATTTAGGGACGGATATAGCAACGGATATTTCTAATTCCGTCCCTAATTCCGTCCCTATACTAAAAAAAAAAAATAATCCGTCCCTAAGTAACAGCTGTCAACAACTGAAGCTTGAAAGGGCGTAGGATTTAGGGACGGAGTTAGGGACGGAATAGTAAATAACCGTCCCTAAATCCGTCCCTAAATTAATGAAAATTTAAAAATCCGTCCCTAAATCCGTCCCTAAACGATCGATATTTAAAAAATTTAATTCGAAATAGTGCTCAATTTAGGGACGGATTTTGGGACGGAATTTTAAATTTCAAAAATTCCGTCCCAAATACCGTTGCTAATGAAAAGCCAAAATTTATTGGCGGGAACAAACGCGCCAATTATTTTTGATTAGGGACGGAATTAGGCACGGAAAATTCGTCCCTAATATAAGTAAAAAAATTCGCGGGTTAAATCACGCGCCATATTTTTTATTTTGGGGACGGTGTTTGGGACGGAATTTTTATTTTCCGTGCCTAATTCCGTCCCTAAAAGGTTATAAATTAAATGATAAATTGTCGTGTAGGGACGGATATAGGGAGGGATGGGCAATATAAAGACGGATATAGTGACGGTTTTATCCGTCCCAAGTATTAAAAATCGGTTTTTTTTGCCGATTTCGAATTAAATGAAGAACGGGGACAGTTACTTTCAATTATATATGCAATTTGGTCGAAATAACCCACTACCTATGTGTAAACTTTAAACCACATAGGTTTTATATGAAATATACAAACGTATTTGTTAAGTACTATAGTTATGTTACTAACACATCGAGTACTCTTCGTTCCAAACGAATTTAAATATTATAGAGGATTCCGTTAAGCGATCAAAGCTTTCTAATACTCTCATCTACATACCTCTGATAGCTTGTAGTTGGTGAATGGTAAATTGAAAGACGAATGAGCCGGTTTAGTCCTTCTATCGAAATTATACGAGATTGATGAGTTGCAACGGTTATAGCAACGGAAATTGCTTTAGCAACGGAATTAGGGACGGATATTGTTGTTAGGGACGGTATACAATTAAACCGTAGGGTTTGAGGTGCCAAAATGTTCTTAAACCCTAAGATCAATAAATAGGGACGGAATTAGGGACGGAAATTCTAATTCAGGGTTTCGGATTTAGGGTTTAAACCCTTTATTTAGGGACGGATTATAAAAATCCGTCCCTAAAACCGTCCCTAATATTCAATTGGTCAGACAAGTTTTCAACGGATTTAGGGACGGTTTTTGCTATTTCCGTTGGTAAAACCGTTGCTGAGCGTAATATGAAATGACTTATTTAAGACACGGATATAGGGACGGAAAATGCAAAATCCGTCCCTATATCCGTCCCTAATTTGTTTTCATGAAATCTTTGTAGAATTACGTCGAGGTGGGTATTAGTTTATTCCCTTCGCACCATATAATTATAATAACATCACTGCCATATTAAGATTTATGTTTAAAATAATTGGGGAATTAGTAAAAGTTGAGGATTGCATGAACTTGTACATAACTTAACACTTAACATATTGCTAATGCAATTGGCGAAATATAATTATGGCATCTCCACATTACAGTTTAAGTACAAAGCGAGTTAAAATTCATTTGGATTATATCCAACATCATCATCAGTGTCATCGGAGTAACTTGTTGATTCTGCTGAATCGAACTCATCCTCCGAGTCGTCTAATTCCGCGATTGGTTGAAGCTCCCCCAAGTCAACAGCTAAGTTGATACCAGCCATGTCAAACAATTGTATTGCATCTGTATTAGTGGTAACAGCTGGGGTTTGCACGATCTCTTCATTTTGGTATGGAGCATCATCTTCACCTTCTTCAGTAACATTATGAACAACTCTCCTCGATTTTGTCTCACAGACGGCCAACCAATTAGCTCTGTCTCTGCTAGCTCCCGGATAATTACAGAAGTAAACTTGAATGGCTTGTTGTGCTAAAACAAATGGATCATATTTATGATACATCTTTTGCCGATGGACATCAACCAACTTGTAATCTTAATGAACCTTCATTCCGTTGATAGGGTCAAACCAATCACACTCGAACAAAACAACTATGGCCATGCTGTCTGAAGAATTATACTCAAGGACCAAAACATCTTTCAGGAGGCCATAATAACTGGTGGAAGGATCGTCCGTATTTGTGCCTCGAACACAAACACCCCAATTCATTGTTGCTTTGCCAGCTCCACGTTGAAGAGTGTGGAAGTTATACCCGTTTATAAACACACCGGGCCAAGAGCTTGCCTTCCTTGAAGGTGGCCAAGCAAGTAGCATAAGCACCGGCAAATCATCAATATGCTTTGCTCGATTAACCGGTGCATCAAGCTGTATGTGATAACCCAGGAGTTAGAATAATCAAACAAATACCCTTATGTTTTTATAACTATCTAAACAGTTTAATTATCAAAATCGAACTATACTTACATATCGCTTGAACCAATCGGCGAAATGGGCGTCAATCGAATCATCAATGGTACGCTGATCGAATCCATCATTTTGATAATATTGGACAAAGGAGCTGGGGTAAAAACAAATCGGTATAAGTGAAACAAACTACATATAAAGAAATAAACGAATTCGTTGTGAAAAATTGCAATTAACTTACTTAAGGATGGGTTGCACCTCCGGACAATTTCGCAAAACATACGTATGCGCTACACGTTGTTCTTTCTCACCAAGCCACTTCGTTTTCTCCTTACCCTGAAATCGGGTTGGATAGTTAAAAATGGAAAACGGTTTGAGAGACTCATTGGCTAATCCTTCATCATTGCGCCTGGGTCGCTTCGTGTGAGAATACACGTCCGAATGAAAGTAATTTTGCGCGAAGTAATTAAATTCCTGTGCAATGTAAGCTTCGCAAATTGATCCTTCGACGTGAGCCTTGTTACGAATTGACTTCTTTAGTTGGTGAAGGAACCTATATGAATTCAATTAAACAAATATGTATTAGGATGCACGTATACACATTGTTCAACAAAATTATGAACACTCAAATTATCAGGTGTCCTCAAAATAAAGAAGTTGTTAGTTTACCTTTCAAAGGGTTACATCCATCGGAATTGAACCGGCCCTCCAACTAATGCTTCGTACGGCAAGTGAACAACCACGTGTTCCATTGAATCGAACATGGATGGAGGGAAGACCTTCTCCAAGTTACAAAGAATGATCGGAACTTTCTCGTTCAAATCTCGAACCTTATTAATGTCCAGCATAGTCGAACATATGCACCGAAAAAAGAGGCTAAGTTCGGTCACAGGGTTCCACACACTAGGAGGCAACATCTCTCTGAATGCAATCGGAAGCAGTCTCTGCATAAAGACATGGCAATCGTGACTCTTCATGCCGGAAACCTTCTCTTCATTCATGTCAATACATCTCCCAATATTTGAGGCATACCCATCAGGAAACTTCAAATTCCTCAACCATCTCAGAATAGTTGTCTTCTGTGATTTGGACAAATTATAGACAGCTTTAGGTTTGGTGCGTTGCTCGCTTTCAGGATCAACTGCAATTGAACTTCGAAAGCATATAGCACTGATGTCTTTTCTAGCATTTAAAGTGTCCTTTGATTTTCCTTTCAAGTCCATGACAGTTCCGAACACTGCATCAAAAACATTCTTCTCAATATGCATAACATCAAGGTTATGGCGGATCAAGTTTGTTTTCCAATAAGGAAGATTCCAAAAAATACTCCTCTTAGTCCATTTGTGATGGGTGCCATAATATTCAGGCATATTAATTGGCTCATCCATAGCTGTGGGCAAATGTCAAACGTGTCCATATATTTCTTCCCCTGTCAACCTTGGTGGTGCAGCCATCCTCTCAACTCGACCACGGCGAAAAGACTTCTTATCCTTCCTATACGGATGATCCGAGTCAAGGAAGCACCTGTGGCAATCAAAATAAGTCGCCTTCCTACTATGTGGAAGCACGAATGCTCTACTCTCCTGCATACAAACAGGACATCCTAGTACTCCAGCGGTGCTCCACCCGGATAGCATGCCATAAGCGGGGAAGTCATTAATGGTCCACATAAGAGCAGCCCTCATGCGAAAATGCTCATTCCTCGAAGCATCGTATGTCGAGATCCCATCTTCCCACAATTGCTTCAATTCATCAATCAGAGGTTGCAAGAATATGTCTATGTTTTTCTTCGGGTTTTTTGGACCCGGACAGATCAATGTTCAGAACATGTAAGGGCTCTTCATGCACGTACCCGGAGGAAGGTTGTAAGGAGTTACAATAACTGGCCAGCAAGAATAGGTCCTTCCGAATTGCCCATGCGGTGCAAAACCATCTGCGCATAATCCCAATCTAACATTTCGAGCTTCTGAACCAAAATCAGGATATGTCCTGTCGAAATGCTTCCATGCCTCGGCATCGGATGGATGGCACATAACCCCATCTTGAGTTTCATGTGTAGCATGCCACGTCATTTGTTTAGCTATGCCTGCGGTATGGTACAACCGTTGCAACCGGGGAGTCAGTGGCAAGTATCTCAAAATGGCTGTCGGAATTCTTTTACGACTTCTATCCCCACGTCGACTTGTGTCCTTGAATCTAGGTTCACCACAAAACCGACAGCAATCAGAGTTTGAATGTTCCTTCCAGTACAACATGCACCCATTCTTGCACGCATGAATCTTTACCACAGGTAAACCTAATTCATTGATGGTTTTCCTATGTTGATAATAGTTTGGAGGAAAGTTATTTTCCTCCGGCAATACTTTCCTGATGGCATCACAAAAATAATTGAATGCACCTTCGGACAAGTTAAACTCCGACTTCCCATTTAACAAGGTGGAAGCAAAAGACAACTGTGACTCACTAGACCCCTCAAACAAAGGCCGATCCGCATTTTGCACGATGTCAAACCACTTGTCGTCCAACTGTGTCACAGGTTGCTCTGTGAATGGATCTTGCTCATATCCATACTGGTTTGGTGCTTCTCCACTGGGTCCGGGCTCGTCTTCATTATTTTGGGCAAAGCTCGATCGTGCAGCATCAAAAACCATACGCTGATCCCATGTCATGTCATCATAGCAACCCCAATGTGACATCTCATCCGGTAATGACACTTGTTCGTGTTGCTGCTGCTCGTTATTTTCAATACTACACAATGGCTCTCCGTGACTAACCCAATTCCAATAATGCTCCTTAAATCCACGTAGTATTAAGTGTTGTGTAACCCTCATTGGTAAAAAGAAGTGCATATTATTGCACTTAGTGCAGGGACAACGAATTTTTTCTCCATTTTTCCAAGACGCGTCTTGACTTGATGCCCAACTAATGAATTCTCCAACACCAGCTATAAACTCGTCGCTTACACCCTTCTTTCCTGGTTCTTTCCGATGATACATCCATTGTCAACTGCATATCAACTCTTCCATTTCTCCTGTCAAATATCGCACAAATTTAGTTCGATTACTATCCTCAAACCCTATTCGATACTGTTAACAACTGCAATGAAAATCTACAATGAATTATGAAATATATGAAGAAGTTCCTTTTACATTTTTCAACTCAATTATATTTGGTCATTTTGAGCGAAATAAAAACTACATTGCATACAATATAAAACAAGATACTTAATGTAAGCTCTTGCAATTAAATAATACTCAACAAATGCAATAAAAGTAATTCCATTCAATCAAAGTTCTACAATTACAATAATCGAAATGTGAATCGTATTAATATCAAATACTAAGTTACAATTAATAAAAACAATTATACACAACGAAATAAATATTACACCTAAACCCAATCACAAATAAACTGACAATTATGTAATTCAATTTTAATTAGTTTATGTAACGTACATAATAAAATTAATAAGCATCACAATAAACCTAAACCCTCATCAATTAACATTCAAAGAAATCTAACAATTTTACAACCCTCATCAATTAACATTCAAAGAAATCTAACACTTTTACACTAATATATATGGAAAAAATCACCAAAACTCAACATTCAAATTTAAAAATAATCATCAAAATCTGAATATTATCTAATTCCTTAATTTATAACATATGTTAATCATCAAAATAAAGTCATATACAAAGAGATTTGAAGATGTTACCTTGATTTTCACCAAATCAATACAAAACTTGACTTTTACTACTATTTTCTTATGGGAAAATTGAGAGAATGAAGAAGAAAGAAGTAAGAAGATGGGTAGGGAGGCGGAGAAAATGAGGGGTTCTGCTAAGTGCAGAACCCTAAAAACATGGCCAGTCAAAACGCACCGTTTTGGCTGGCCATATATAATTTTTTCCTTGGCTGATATTTGGAACGGAATTAGGGACGGATTTCAAAAATCCGTCCCTAAAACCTTCCCAAAAATAAGGCATATATTCATCAATTTATCTCACCATAACCGTCGCTAAATACGTCCCTAAAGTCGTCCCTAAAACCGTCCCAAAATTATTCCATTGTTTTTGCTCTAATTTCCGTCCCTAATTCCGTCCCTAACTTATTCCCTCCCTAAATCCGTCCCTAATTTTCCAACGGATTGTGGTACGGATTATTTTTCCGTCCCTATTTCTCCGCTCTACTCTTTAGCGACGGATTTAGGGAGGGATTTTTTTTCCCGTTGCAAATTCCGTTGGTAAATTAGGGACGGAAAAATCCGTCCCTGTTTTCCGTGGCTATTTAGCCTTTTTCTTGTAGTGCATGGCCCCCTTTCACCCCTAGTTCCGTCACTGTGTATATTTGAGAAACAAAAGTTTGAAAGAATGAGTGGAAGAGATTCTTTCTATTTGAGAAACAAAATTCTGATGAAGGGATATTTTTATTTTAATATCTGTAAATCTGTAAACTTTAGGTGATTATCGAGTTTCATTGCTACAACCTTCCAATTTTGTCAGATTATTTTAATATTAAAAATAGAATTCTTTAATTGGAAAATCTAATTCAATTACTAATAAATATCATAATTCTTTTCAGACTTATTCAAAGGGTTAACAACCAAATATACCATAAACCTTTTTTTTTCTCACCTTAATAAGCCCCAATCTTTTATTTTGGTCCATTTAAATTCAATTTGGATGGAAATTTGTCATGTGAGTCCACGTGATTGATGGTGCTATAGCCTAAATTTCAGCTCATATTTTTAATGGCACGTCAACAAAAGTTATCCTTAATTACAATGATGAAATTATGATTTTTCCCCCCAATATATAAACTAGAGTTATTGAAGAATCGGATTATCCGTCCAAATTCGAAGGATCGATTGAAAAATGAAAGAGTTTAAATAACAAAATAAGGTTCGAAGTTTGTGCCTTAGACAAAGGAGAAAGGCTATTTTCAAAACTGGTCGGGCCTTAGTCGTGGGCTTTGGAGTCCGAGCGTGACTTGGGCTCGATCCTTATTTCTATATAATATAATTTTTGCATTTTAGTTATAAAATATTATATATATTCGATCCTTATTGCATTTCTAAAAGGTTAATGTGCATGATCAAAGCCAACCACTATAAAATATTTCTCACATGACCTTTTTATATATATAATCTAACTAATTATTACCTTGCTATCTTGTTCATAAAAATTTATTCTTTTGTGATTTGATTATTATAGTTAGAGGTGTCAAAAGTTGACCCGATCCGAGAAACCCGCCCAATCCGTCTGAATCCGAAACTAACCCAACCCGATTTGACCAAAAAAGTAAACGACCCGAACCCGACCGATCCGAAACCCGATTGACCAGAAACCCGATTAACCCGAAACCTGTTTGATCCGAAACCCGTTTAACCCGAGAGGCTAACCTGAAATAACCCAAAAACCTATTTAAGTAATATATTACCTTCTCATTCTTAGATATTATTAAATTTATTTAATAAATTTTGTTAAAAAATAAAAATAAAAATAAATGTCTTATTAAATTGAAATAAAAAACATATTTCATATTCTTAAATTTTAATCTTTGTCCTACAATTTATAAATTATAAGTTATACTTTAATATATCTCTTATTATATTATACTTCTAATAAGAGATAGAATGATAGATAATCTATATTTGAAAAAATCTACTTAATTCTTATCATATGTAACGTGTGACATGTTACTTGAGACATGTCACATGTCTCATAAATTATAAGTCGATACCCAATATATTTATAGATTTAATACTTTAATTTGATTTTATCATTTATATATGTGTTAATATGTTTTATAAATAGTATTAAAAAGCAGTAATGCATAATTTTATTTGTTTTAATTACTTACTTATTTTGATTCAACTTAATAAAATTAAAATTTACTGTTGAATTAGAAATAGGAAGTGGAGAGTGGAAAGAAAAAACATAAAGAATTGAAGATTGAAGAGTTACTTATTAATTTGTTACTTAATAATTAAGATTTATAAATTACAAGTTTAATGGTATGTAATTTATGTGCATGAAGACTCGTGCTAGCAGATGACAATAAATAATTGCTTGACTTTGATTAGTTAATTACTTGATATATTATTGAAGAGTTAACTTATAAATTTAATTTTTTTTAAATAAATAATTGGAAACTCAAATGAAAATAATTTATGAATTAACCTAAAAACTCAAACTAAACCCATGACTCATGTCAAAATGACTCAATGAACAAATTTGAAAAACCCAAAATCAAATAACCCATGGGTCAAACCCGAAAAACCCGGGTTTGAATGACCCGAAACCCGAATGACCCGAGGTCCAAACCCAAAAAACTCGAGCTCAAATAACCCGAAACCCGTGTGACCCGAACCCAAATGACTCGAAACCCATGTGACCCGAAATTTTCTTTGGGTCAAATTAACCCGATCCGATTGACCCAAACCCGTAACCCGCCCAACCCGCCCATTTGACACCTCTAATTATAGTTAAAATATACATCCAAAAATTTTCATCATATCGTTATTATGAATAAGATATTGGAGAAAATTTAAAATTAATAGGAAAGAAATTGACTAAGGTGCTGTTTGATAAAACTGAAGTAATTAAGCACTGAAAATTAAGTGCTGAAAATTTTTTCTGAAAATTTTAAGTACTGAATTTATTGTGTAAAAATTGTTTGATAAGTTATTATGTTTGAACAAATTTATTTTTGAACTATTATAAGAGAAATGAAATTTTATGAAAACTAAATGCATTGATAATTAATAAAAATGAAAGAATAGTGGTTAAAAGGAAAGAATACAACATTAAATGTAATTAATGTATGATTTTTTCCTTAAATGGAATTGTTGAATGAAATAAATAACCTAAGAGCTACTTATTATTTTCAATGCTTTTTGATTGAAAATTTTCAATTAAGTGGTTCTTTAGCTTTTATTATCAAACACATTGAAAAAATGAAAGCATTGAAAATTTTCATTTTCAATAGTTTGAAATTTTTCAATGGTTAATCAAACAACCCCTAAGTAAATGGGTTTTGCCCACTTAGTTAACTCACTTATTCCTGAGCATTTACTTTGTTATGTCAATTCTGAGCTTTTACCCTATCATCATCTTGATTGGTTCTTTGTATTTTGTTGCCCATGTCACATATCATTGAGATATATTTCTTATACAAGAGGTCAAGGAAGACCATCTGAAGGAGGCAAAAATGCATCCACCTTCCCACGAATCAAATACAGATAAGGATTATCTTCATTTCTGGCACAGGATATTCAATTCTGGCATAGGATCTCGTACATAATCCTACTAATAGAAAGTTTTCATGCACGTAACATCGGGTAATACAATAGAGCTTATGTTATCAACCTCGTGAGTGCTTTTGGGAGCATAACTAAAGGACAATATCACCGATTTTATTAGAATTAGACAACCAAGTCAACAACTAAATTGTACTATTTCACTAGAATTGGATAACCAAGTCAACAACTAAATTGTAGTTGTAATTGTAATTGTGACTTGTGAGATGCTCAAAATTTCTATCATTTTTCAAATATTTGTATTTATTAAGCAAAAATATTTATATTTATGGTGTATAAGTGTCCAAAATATATATTTAATAATAGTTATATTGTCAAAATCCAAATAATTCTTTCACAATCAATTTATCATTTAGAATAAAATATTTAAAATAAATTTTTATTAAATTACTCTAATTCAGTTATTAATAAAAAAACCCATCATAATTCATTTCATATATATAATCATTTATGTAACATGATATATAAAAAACAAATATAGATTTAAAATTATTTTCATATCATTTCAATAACAAGAACTAGTAGTTTAAATTAGTTGAATATAAGCATTTTGTAATTAAAAAAAAATCAATTTTTCGTCTACTATAATTTCAATCAAAACTACGTCGTTTGGTAGTTTATTCCATTAAACTTGCAACCTCAATTTAAGAATTAATTATATGATATATGCATATATATTTATATATCATATTATGTTTTAGCTAATAATATTACTAATTAATTAATTATATGATATATATATATATATATTAAAGGATAAATTACATATATTTACTTTGCTAAAATTATGCGTAACTTATTTATAGGAATAAAAAAATTATTAATAATGCTAATTTAATTAATATATTATACATTTAATTAATTGAATTATAATTTGAGATAGATTTTTTTTATAAAATCTCATTTGAAGGACAACTCCAAAAAATTCAAATCCTCAATAACTCTAAACCCAATGGCCTAAGGATCAAATCCGAAAAATCCGAAATTCGAAAGACATGAAATTCAAATGATCTAAAACTTGAAAAACTTAAAAGATCCAAAATCAGAAAAAATAGAACCAAATGACTAGAAATCCAAAAAAATTGAACTCAAATAACTTAAAATCTGAAATGATCCGAAAATATTTTTTAACTCAAATTGACCCAATCTGACCGATTTATATGCAAAATTCGTCCGACTCACCAGATTTGACACCTCTACCTAATGGGCTTATGTCGTTTCTAAGGTCCTTAGCGTCGACCATACTGCGCTTTGGCTTACCTTTGATTAGGTCCTTAGCTTACCTATTTTCATGTACACTAACACTATGTAATTAATAGTATGGACTTTGATTAGGTCCTTAGCTTACCTATTTTCATGTACACTAACACTATGTAATTAATAATATGGACTGACTTCTGCCAACCACTTTAACTGTTGGTATTCATTGTCTCTTAACATTTATTAATCATATATTTTTTTTAAATTCCTCATTTTTTCACTAGGCCCACTTATTCATATGTTAGATCCACGTACGTAGGCATCGAACTGTCAATTCAATCCAAAAATGTTAAAGGACGGTGCAATAAAAAGACCTAGACTTTACACACACATAAGACTAGACTAGCCATAGCCAAGCAGAACAAGTCAACCAAAGAAATTTCAAAAGTGTAAAAATATGCGCTCAGAGGATCCAATGGCTTTGCTTACCATGGTTCGAGGATTAGGGACGTCATTCTTTCCTTCAAAAATTGAGAGAGTGAAAACGTTAGGAAAATACTATAGTACCATATAACAATAAAAGTTTTTGCCCTATTGCCAAGTGATGGGATCAATGACAATAAAAGTTGAAACTTTGATGCAGATTGAAACTTAATTTATTGAATGCATCAATGACAATAAAATCTAGGTAAAGAACTTCTTTCTTTCTTTCATTTTTTGTGAAACTAGGTAAAGAATTTTGTTTACCACTACAATATATTTGCCTGAGAATCTAAACAGGATGTCAAAATTTCTATTGATTATTATCACTTGGTTCGATGTATTGTTAGATGGATGGGTTGATATATAATATTGACGGAACTATATCACCATCACCTGTAATTATTTTTTTAATAATTTTATAATTGTTTAATCATAATAAAGAATTATGTAAAGATTTATCATGGAATCCGCACTAATAATAAGTGATAAATCCTTATATAATTATTTATTGTAATTGGACAACTATAGTGTTGTAGAAAAAATAATTACTGGTAACATAGACACAGCTCTCATAAGATTTTCATCCATTAAACTATAGTAAGATTTGAGAATGATGCCATGGGCCATATCAATTAGTGCTACAGCTTAAGAAAAACGTGAGAGCTCAGATATTTTTCTCGTAAGATGCCATCGAATTAACTAGAAGACAAACAAAGTCAGGGGATAATCTCTGCAAACAGATATATCCTACTTGAAGGTGGGGGATGGAATGAAAACTTATAGCCGTTAGTGATCTGATCTGCAATATTCTAGATTCATGGAGCACCCATTCTTCTCCTTTCCAATGATTTTCTCTTTCATTATCTTTCTGTTCATGTTGCTGAAACTCCGCAAGAGATTCAGAAACAACAACCAGCTGACACTAAATCTACCCCCGGGACCATGGAAGTTGCCTGTCTTTGGGAACATACACCAACTTTCCGGCTCTCTACCCCATCATTCATTAAGAGATTTGTCCAAGAAATTTGGTCCCTTGATGCACCTTCAGCTTGGAGAATGTTCGTACGTAATTATTTCTTCTCCAGAAACTGCTGCAGAGGTGATGAAAACCCATGACAGCATCTTCGCCTATAGGCCTTCTACACTTTTCGGAAAAATTATCATGTATAATGCAACGGACATTGCATTTTCACCGTATGGAGACTATTGGAGACAGCTGCGGAAAATTTGCACGTTGCAGCTGCTAAGTCCAAAACGTGTGCAGTCGTTCAGCCCAATTAGGGGAGAAGAGGTAGCAAAGCTGGTTAAAGAAATTTCTTCGAAGGCAGGATCCACAGTTAACCTTAGTAACATGCTCTATTCTCTAATGTATGAAATTGTTTCAAGGACTGCTTTTAGAGGGAAGTGCACAGAAGAAAAGGAATTCAGATTACTAATGAGGGAAATTATAAAGATGGGTATAAGTTTTTCTGTTTCAGACTTGTTCCCTTCAGTCAAATTTCTTCATTTCCTCAATGGCTTGAAGCCTAAACTTGAGAGGCTGCACCAGAAAGTAGATAAGATTCTTGAAAATGTCATCAACGAACATAAAGCTAGCAGCAAGGAAATATCGAAGAGTAATGAGGAGGGTGACTCGGATGATCTTGTAGATGTTCTTTTGAGTCATCAGGAGCATGGTGACCTTAAATTTCCTTTAACGACTGACAACATCAAAGCAGTACTCTTGGTTAGTAAGTCTATCTTTCATGTATTTTTACATGTTGAATTGCACAATAATTTCTTTCATTCCTTAGTGTGTTAGAATACTTTATTTCTAATTTGGTGAATTGTCACCAACCAATTTTCATGTCAAATCATCAAGAAAATTTAGATCTAAATGTTTAGATCTGAGCGGAAGCGTACCTAGATCCATGAAGAAAGCTTGATTTTCTGGTTATTGCCTTTCAAGTCAATATGCAGTCTTTGCTCTCTCTGAAGAGAGTTATTTCTTTTTGATTGATAGGATTTCAAAAAAGAGAAAACCTTTTGTGCATATGGCTTGGGGACCATAACCCTTATTTATATCTTTAATCTAACTTCTATTTTAGCCTATCATAAAAATAGAAATTAATCCTTTAGGTCTCTCTACACATTAAAATCCATTCTCTATTAGATGTCTAACCCAAAATTTTAAACTTTATTGATCACTTTAATTGGGCTTAATCTTATGATAGTCCATAATATATAATTAATATAAATATATGAGCTCACATGTTGAATTAAATCCAACATAGTGATCTTCTGAAGTCATTACTTTGATTGTATCGATCCGTAGCAGTAGGAAAATCCGAAAATATAGAACATGGAAGGAAGTTATGTTACTGTTAGTCTTTTCTATTCATGTAGCAATATTTGCATGATTTAATTCTAAATTTTTTAATTGTTTAATACCATTATTGCAGGATGTTTTCATCGCTGGCACTGATACAGCATTCACAACAGTAGAATGGGCAATGTTAGAAATGCTGAAAAACCCAAGAGTTATGCAGAAGGCTCAAGCAGAAGTGAGGCAGGTTTTTAATACAAGAGAGAGTGTTGATGGTGAAGGGCTTCATGCATTGGAGTACTTAAATATTGTCATCAAAGAAACTTTGAGATTGCACCCTCCAGCTCCTTTGCTATTTCCAAGAGAATGCTTTGAGAGATGCAAAATCAAGGGATATGATATACCATTGAGGAGCCAAGTCATTATTAATGCATGGGCGATTGGGAGGAATCCTGAGTATTGGAATGAAGCTGAGAGATTTTATCCAGAGAGATTTCTTAATAGTTCGATCGACTATAAAGGGGCTAACTTTGAGTTTATTCCATTTGGTGCTGGAAGAAGAATTTGTCCTGGCATGTTGTTTGGCATTGCCAATGTTGAGTTAACTCTTGCACAGCTGCTTTACCATTTTGACTGGAAACTAGCCGGTGGGAGGAAGAATGAAGAACTTGACATGGATGAGAATTTTGGGGTAACAGTAAGAAGAAAAGTTAATCTCTGCTTAGTTCCAATCCCTTATTTCTCTTCTAACAACTGAATGAGACTACCAAATAATGAATGGGTGATGTTTTGGATGAATTTAGCATAGACAAAGAATATTATATAGTATAATTAGAAATTAGAAATAAAATAAGTTGAATGTGATTCAGTGTCATGTATTATTATTATTATTATTATTATTATTGGTATGAAAGAAGATATCATAACTTAAAACAGAGTTTGGGATTAATCCCTTACAAAAACTTGATCAGCTGTCATTAAGGCCTGATCATTAAAAGCAACATTACAACTTCTGGGAAATGAAATTCCCATCCGATCAGCTAATAGTTCAAGCATAAGAAAAGGAGGAGGTTCTTCATAATACACAAAAGAAGTTGCCATAGTGCAACTAAATTTAGCAGGCTTATCCGCACAATTATTTCCTTCCCTAAGAGTATGCTCCAACGATGGCACGCTCAAGTGGTCCATAAGGTACCTGTAATCCGAAATGAGAGAAATATGAGTATGTTTCTCATTATGAAGATTCTTAATAAGAGTTATAGCAATTATTATTTGGTGAACTAGTCAATAGATAATTTGGCATTTCATAATTTGTATTTTCTTATTATTAGTATTATTTTATTTGTGGGTATCACTTTATTCTAATATATATCTTCATAGTTTATTTGTTTCATGAATGAGTTTCTTATATATATGGCATCATCAAGTTCAAGAGAGAAGTAGTAATATTATTTTTTTCTATGAACTCAGTCTCTGAGTCAATCAAATGAGATGATCCATTTTCTGGCTCAATATATAGCAGCTGGGGCACAGAGCAGGGTTCAGTAGGCCTAGCTAATTTTCACCCATTATGCCATGGGCCGGGCAGGCCTATGACCCTTAAAATTTTTCCTTTTTTAAAAAAGAAAAATTTTGGTTAGGCGTATGGTACCTTTGTAATTCCTTGTGATCAAATTATGCAATTAGTGTTGTATAGAAAATATGAATTTAATTCATTTATTATGATTTAATTAAATTAAATTCTTTTATTTTCATTTATTGTTAAATTAAGTTCAAATTATTAACAGTGTTAAACTTTCATAGTTACTTGTATTGTCATGACGTTAACTTTGATGATGTATGCTTCTAAAAAATATTATAAAATTTTCATGAAATATTTTTTAATTGTAATAATGAAAATCTTCACTAAAAATAATGAAATTAAACATTAAACAAGAAAAAATAATGAAAAATGAAATGTAGAAAATGCCATGTGGCAAAAAAAAGCCACTTGAAACTTTAAAAAAAATTTTAAACACATATATCTAATATTTCATGTAGTAAAAAAATCATATAAAATTTTTAAAAATTTTTTTAAGTACATATCATCATAATCAATACCACATCAATATAATTAATGGTAAAAATATAACATCATTAATAATTGAACTTAATTTGATAATAAATAATAATAAAAAGATTCAATTCTATTAAATTATAGTAGGGAATTTAGTTTTCATTTGCTGTATAATAGAAGGAAATTTGAACGACCCCTTTGGTCGAATGGCTGGGTTGCAAGACAATTCTTTTATAATAGTAAGATTCGAATTCTGACATCTTATATGTTAAAAAAATATAAATACCGCTAGATTAAGGGTTAAAAAAAAATCAATTTCATAATTTAACTATTTTCCTTGTAGATGTAGTTGTCTACTTGTCTTGTACTATCTATAAAAGTAAAGAGTGCTTGCTAACATCTAATTTATATCATTGATAAAATTTTGAGGTTATTATTTTTAATTTTTAAATTTAATAATAAAAAATTATAAATTTTTAAATGTCTTAAAATATTTTAATTTTAATTAAAAAATAAAAAAAATGACCTAGGGCTGGGCCAATTCCTAGTATATTTTGTAATTCCAAAAAATCATTTTTCGTCTTCTATAATTTCAATCAAAACTACGTCGTTAGAGAGTTTATTACATTAACCCTACAACCTAAATTTAATAATTTCTTCTCATCGCTCCGACGCCGGCCACCGTCACTCCTCCAGCGCCGGTCAATTAGTTGAATTACTGGTTTGAACGGAGGTCTTTTGTCTCTCCAGAAAAGCTCTCAATTCCGGACACTTCCCTTCCCCCCACTACTCTCTTTCTTCTCTTCTCTTCTCCTTCCAAATCCGTTCCTACTCTCTCTGCCACTCCACACCCTCCACTTATCGAATCGCTTGCTGCCTTTCCATCGGCTGGACTCAAATTCTACGTCAGATTCTTCAACTGCTTCAATTTCCTCAACTGGATCTTCTTCACTGTTTTATACAGCAACCCATCTTCTCAGATTTTGACTTTACATAATTTTCGGTGGTTTCGAAGCTTCTCGGTTTCATCATCTTCTGCTAAATGCGAGTCGATAGCAGGTCTTCCAGATTATAAACTTTTGCCGCTTCACGAAATGGGAGTCATTCTTGCAGCATCACTTCTTACAATTTTCTCCCCAGTCACAGCTGTTCAAGGGATTGCTAAATTTGAGAAACTTAAGAAATGGTTTCCTCCAGCCATGGCTATACAATTGATGTAAGAACTTTTGTTATTTGCTGATACATTCAAGCATTAGACTATTCCACAAAATTGTTCCCTTAAGAGGAGGCTTAAGCCTGAAATTGCAAAGATATGTTTGTCAAATATCTTGTCTTGTCAGTATAACTAAAGCAGTTGTTATGCCTTTATTTGAATAGAATTTTTCGCTTTATGTAATTGCTTGATGAAGTTTGTTACAGTGCTACACCCGACATATTTATCTTACCATGGACAATTGGTAACAGGGTAACTTCCAAAGGATTCCTATACATTGTTCCATTTGCAATGCTTGCCATGGCTAAAGTGGGTGGCCCTGTCTCAACTCTCAAAGAGCAAGGAGGAGATCAAGGCTTGCAACATGGTTTTCTATTTTCTAGTGGGAAATGTTTTCTTCTTGAGCTTGATATCAGGGCACTTGATGAAATTGGACAATCTTTTAATCATCCTAAAAATTTGCCTAGTCATCTTGCTAGTCTTGCCTCTTCTCAAGTAAGTTTGCTTTGTCTTCATTTGTCATCTTTGCAGTCTACAGAAGGATGGTCATAAAGTATGATGGGTTTGAGTTTGAATATGGATGTCCCAGGCAGATTTCTTCAAGCTAAATACTCAAGTTGGCTCATAAGTTATACATTTTTGGACATATTGGCCCTTAAATTTTTATTTGAGACAATTGACCCCTCAAACTATTATTTTGGCATAATTAACTTAAATTATTATTTTGAGACAATTAACCCCTCAAAACTATTGTTTTGAGACAATTAACCCCTTAAATTTAATAGTTTGGGATAATATAACCCTTGAGATTCCATGCA
The DNA here is from genome assembly GCA_030664755.1 of Microcos paniculata. Classification (NCBI taxonomy): domain Eukaryota; kingdom Viridiplantae; phylum Streptophyta; class Magnoliopsida; order Malvales; family Malvaceae; genus Microcos; species Microcos paniculata. The sequence goes on along the minus strand of CP131458.1, from coordinate 42,837,161 downwards.
ATATAACCTTTGGGGGTTAATTGTCCAAAAATAACAATTTGAGGGGTGAATTATCCCAAATAAAAATTTAGGGTTAGTTTGTTTTTTTTTGTGTAGTTTGATAGTCAATTTGGGTATTCAGCCGATTTATTCATGACATACATCTTAACAGATGGCCTGTCAGGATTTTCTTTGGAGATTCTTCAGCCTGGCTTACTCCTTTGGGATCTTATAAAGTCACTTACCTTTAACAGAGGAAAAGATCAGAAAGATCTATGTCTTTATTCACTGCAATACTTCAGAATCATTCCGACAGTCTCCCTATCTATATTGATTGGTGTAGTGTATGCAGTTATTCCCCCATTGTTGCTTCCATTTCTTGTCGTCTACTTCTACCTAGGCTATGCTGTGTACATCAATCAGGTAACTTTGTCATCTTTGCTACCAAATTAGCCTGGTTTGTTGCACTTGGAACTAAGTAAACCATCTTCACCTACATAAAAGTTGTAAGAATATCGATTACATTTTGTAGATTCAGGATGTATACGACATGGTTTATGACGCATGTGGTCAATTTTGGCCATTCATTCATCATTATATATTCGTTGCAATCATTCTCATGCAAATCACGATGATTGGTCTCTTTTGGACTGAAGTCGAAACCCAGCTGCATGCTTCTGTATCTGCCATTCCCCTCGTGTTGCTGACCATAATGTTCAATGAGTACTGCAAGATTTGGTTTCTTCATAACAAGCAGAACTCTTTAAACATCAAAGTTATCCAATGGGGTGTTGTTTTTCATGGACAGAACGCCGTGGAGAATGATGAACTTGATGAGAAAGTGGTCAGATGGAAGCTAGCTACGAGAAAGCGCAGTTGGAGCTTATCGCCAACCTTCTGTGCGTCCAGTGAGCTTTACACGATCAGAGTCCAACTTGACAGCCATTGATTACTTCATTATAATTCTATTCAAAGATTCTGTGTTCCTCATTGTTTATCCACTCTTTTTACTCCTTAAACTTTTTTTTTCTCCTTGGCCAAAAAAAAAAAAAAAACTTTTTTTTTCTCCTGAACTCTCAGTGTGAGAGTTACATTTTTGTTTCAAATTGGATGAAGAAAACATTTTTATAAGATCTGAATAGTAAATGCAATTCAGTTTTATATTTTGGTTTATAATTAGTAACATTTTAGAGATAATTAGTAATATTATTATATTTATTTATATCATCAGGTTAAAGGGTTGGAAAATATTACTTATTGATAAAGCTTTTTAACCACTTTATTTAATAATTATAGTAAAAGCTTACAAGTTACAACAATTAAAGATTTGGCCAACCTTCTAAACACAAAATTTTTGTTAACATCAAAGTGAAGCCATTTTGCATGACTCAACCCTAATCAACATTTTTCACATGATTTTCTTCTCTAGATGCTATATTTTTCACATGATTTTCTTCTATAGATGCTATAAGATTAATTAATCATCGGCTGTTGAAAAATGTTTTGTACAAGTATTTTTATTATTCTTCATTCGGCACTTAATGAATTTATACTTTCGTATAGATTTTCTTAATGAATACTTCTATAGATTTTCTTATATTATTATTATTATTATCAATAAGATATTGGAGAAAATTTAAACTTGGAAAATTTGAACTTGGGAGCCCAACCAATTTTCGAGGGGAAATTATTACTTGCCCTAATCGGTAGACTTGGTTGGTGTATTATAATCTACGATATTTGGCGTGATTCTTCTGTACAGCAACTTCTTTTATATATAACAAAAGTCATTATGAACCTAACCAGTCTCCTCGCCTGAGACATGTTAGTGTGCTTTCCATGCTTAGTTGTTTAATTGTATATGTTCTTTTATATCTTTAAATATGTCAACCATAGCCTGTACAATATTTCATTAAAAAAAAATTTAAACTTGGTATGAAAATAATATAGCAAGTGGGATTTTGTCGATATTTTAATTAGTTCTGCAGCTATGACTCATTAGAAACATCCCTGAATTTCAAATCTAAGTTATAAAATATACCATGTAAGATCTTTTATGATGATCAGTTAAATGTTCCATCATCGCAGAAGGAGATGTGGACAAAAATCTCAATAAGCAAGTTATAACATAAGTTTGATCCATTTATTTATAGCATAGGTTTGAGGCAAAATATCATTCAAAATATAATACTAAAAATAAAATTAATTCTTTAAAATATATAATTCAATAACTAGTAAAAATATTATAATTCTTTTCACCATTATGTAAATGATTATATATAAGTATATTGGTAACATAATATAGAACGAATATATTGGTTTTAAAATCATTTTCAAAACATTTATATACTAGTAGTAATTCAATTGGTTGAATATTTTAGCAAGAATTTTCTATCTAAACTTAAAGCCTAAATTTTCTATTTTCTAATTTTCTTTCTACCTAGTCCTTAATGTTTCTTTCCTATTTCAAACATTAAAATGCAATAATTAAATATTTAGGTATTTTGTTTCCTTTTTCCGAGAATGATTTAGGCATTTAGCCAAACTTTTAAAACGGAATATTTTTGTGAAAACAAAAAACACACACACACACAATATTTGTGCAACCTCCTAAAAAGTTAATGTGCATGATCAAAGCCAACAACCATCAAACATTTCTCACATGATTTTATTTTATTTACAAATATATATATATATAGATATATGTATATGTATATATATAATCAACTAATTCCTACCTTTATTACCTTGTTGCATAAGAATTTATTCTTTTCTGATTTGATTATAGCTAAATATACATCCGAACATTTTCATATTATTACTATCGATAAGATATTGGAGAAAATTTAAAATTAATTGGAAGGAATTTCATGGCGTGAACAATCTTCGCGCAATTAGTTGGCTCACTTGCTTATAAACATTTTCTTTATTTGCCATCTATGAGTGTTTCCCCAGCATCATTATCATATTTCTCTACATCTTATTTACCTTTTCATATATCATCAATCGATAAATTATTTCTTATATAAGCGATTAAATAAGAACATTTGAAAAAAAACACAAATGCACCACTTTCAATGAACCAAATGCCGGCCACAGATTACCTTCATTGCTGGTGTAGGAACCATTACACAGTCTTTAATAGTAGAAAAAGACTTTAACATATATTACATTACACATTGGAAAAATATGTTAGTGCCTTCTCAGTGCTGTCTGGAGATTAATTAGAAAACAATAATCAGAGTGGCATTTGATTAGAATTGGATAATCAAGCAAATAATTAAATTGTAATCTTGAGATACTCAAGAAAATTATGACAAATTATATATAATTTAGGTAAAATTTCAAATATTTGTATTTATTGTGTACATATGCCATTAATTATAATTATATTGTCAAAATTCAAATTCTTTCGTTAAATCAAATTATCATTCAAAATATAATAATAATTAAAATTAATGCATTTATTAATGGAAGAAATCATAATTCATTTCATATCTATACATACTGTTAATTCTACTCCTAGTGGTCCCAAAGGCTGACGCATGGCACTCTGTATTTTTTACATTTGCATTTGAGAGCTTTTCTGTATATAAAGATAGATATAAATATTTTTCTTTATTAAAAAAAATTAGAAGGATTTATGAGAAAATAAACAGACAATGCCTTAATTAATTAGAGCAATGATTTAGGTTATCTTTTCTCCTTAACAGCTGCTTTCCTTACGCTAACGGTAGCATTTCCTTTTCTTCATATTTCATCTTCCTTTTGTACCTATTTCTCCTTAATTTTCTTATGTCACTTCTAACTTTTTGTTTTGAAGAAATCAGGGCTAGATGAACCGACTTGCATTGGACCATGGCTTGAATCACCTAAGCAGCCTCTCCCATTGCTAATGGGCCGGGGTTGCTTAATTTCCACATATTCTCTTCTATTTTGCAGGCTAGCCTTCGCCTTGCAAGTTATCAACAGTCGAGAAGAATCATAAAGAAATCAGGATGGCTGCTTAATTAGGTAGTTCTTTGTATGCTTTATTCCGTCCAATTTGATCATCAATTCTTATTTATTTGCTCTTTCAAATTCTAAAATTAAACACTATAAATTCGATTTGGTTTGGTTTACCACTGTTTCTTTTGTATTTGCAGTTTATTATTGCCCTTTGAGTAAAGGATATAATAGGTTGGGATCTGATAGGCATAAGAAGTTTACAACTTTTTTAATTATGCTTCCTTGCTAATTTAAATTTCCAACTTTTCTTGTGGCTCATATGTCAACCGCATAATTTAATTTCTAAACAAAGATTGAGATTTTGGAAGTCTCCTTTTGACTTTGAAAATAGTGGGTAAATTTTTTCCTTTCTTACATCTAAATTGAAAACGGAATATGCACCTATAGGTTTGAGGACACTGGTGCTAACCTGTCGGAACTTTCTGAAAAATTCAATTAGCGCAGATCGTGAAAAATAAATTGATGAAGTTACTGATAAAGTTGAGAGGGATTTAATTCTATTAGGCGCTACTGCTGTTGAGGACAAACTCCAAAATAGGATAGGATGGAATATATAGAGTATATTTATATTTTTAGAGGTAGGGGCAAGGACAGATGATTTTCATTTTTTTTTTCTACTTTACAGGTTCCTAATTGCATTGACAAGCTTGCTCAAGCAGGGATTAAGTTGTGGGTTTTGACTACAGACAAGATGGAGACTTCACAAATCTGAATATGTTGATTTATGATACAGGTAACTTTGTATGTTAGTAGCAGTGCTCATGTTGAATTTTTTGTATTTCATGCATCTAATATATTCCAATCAATCCGTGGATCTTTGTCGCTTTTCAATAAGTTTATATCTATAAATCTTTTCTCTAGCCTAACAGTCATTGATTTTCGTACCAATTGTCATTTGTATGATAGGAAGTCAGGGTGCCTCTAAAAGCTTTCTTGGTTTGGGCTATTAACTTTGACTCCAATTATTTCAAATGTCCACACTTGATTGCCATTTAGTCTCTGCTTTAGTATATTTTTAATGCTGTATTAGTATAGTTTTATTAGCTAATATGTATTGTAAAGTAAGAGAAAGTTACTTGCTCCTCACATAACGTTTCTTTCTTGCCAATGCTATAATAGATGTTGTATTTCAATATATTTTTGTGTGTGTTTTTTGGACAACTCAATCTTTCAAGAGATAATAACTAGCCTTTGTTAAGTTTAGTGCTAACAAAATCTGATTTGGCTTCTCTTTTGGATTTAAAAAATAAAAAAATAGGAAAGGTTTTTCATTGTTACTTACTCTTCGTTAAGTTTTGATATTGGCTTGCATCTTGCAAATTTTATTCTCTCCTATCCATGTATTTGTTTTGTTCTTTTGGAGCAATAGTTGGTTGCTAAGTTGTTAATATGTTTGCTTGCTTTATAAGATTGAGAATAACTTGATACACTTAAAAGTGAATAGGTTCATTTTACAATTATAATATGTAAGAAAGGTTGGTGATTTTTTTAAAAAAAAGTTGATTTGTCATCTACCCCTATCGACTTATATGCAATGCAATCTGGTATTGGATTCTCCAAATAAATATCTTATTCGCTTGCATTTTTTTAAGATTGTTTTTTATTTTTAAATGCTGAATTGTTCATCTTTAGATTGAGTTTATTGCTTCACTCATTTCCTGCTAAATCTGACTTTCACATCTCATAGTAAATTATAGGTGCTTGGAGGTATTAAAGCCACAATTCAATCTTGATGAGGTAATTTCCCCTTACTTTGCTCTTGAATCTGTTACTCACTTACTTTGATAAGGGTGTCTAACAATGCCTCAAATAATGTTATAGATGGAATTGGAACATTATTTTTAGATGTACATTTTTTAAAGTTGAGCAATGTAGGGAAGGAAGGCTAGACGACTAACCATGCTGGTTGCCGCTCTGGATGATTTAATTGGTGAATCGTAGAATCATGTGTCACTTCCTAACTATTTCATTAAAAAAAAAAAAGTGTTTAAGAGCTTTGCTTTGAGTTCTTTTATTATACAATAATGAGAAAACTCTTTTATATCAATTTTTTGAGAGCTTATATATACTTTTATAGATGCATTTTCTTGGAAGATTATTTGTTTATCATTTTGACTGCATTTCAATGTTGTGTCCTTTCTACTTGCACAAGATCCTCAATGATAATTTGTTACATTAATTCGCAGAACAAAGAAAAGATCGACCCATGAAAAAATTGAACAAAACCAGAGAAGAAATTAGCCAAAGAGTTACAAACATCTTTCTATCATAACTATATTTGCTATTTTATATAAAGAGACCTTATATTAATAAGAAACCATTGTCATTTTAGACATATATTCATTATTAGAGGTGACTACCATATTCAACCAAGTCCTATATAAACCTGCAGCGTTAGCCTGGGACACCCTGTTAGTATATAATTATTTTTATAACATAATCATAATTCCTAAAAATTTTCCGTTTTCTATAATTTCAATCAAAACTACGCCGTTTGAGAATTTGTTCTATTACCCTAAAGCCTAAATTTAAGAATTTATTCTTCTTTCCTTCTGTTTCTCTTTCCTGTTATCTTAGCGGCTACACTTCTTTGCCCTTTTTCTTCTCCGACGCCGGCAGGTGTCACTGTCAATTAGTTAAATCGCTGGTATGAATGGAGGTCTTTTGTCTCTCCAGAAAAGCTCTCAATTTCAGTCACTTCCCATCTCCCCGTTACTCTCTTTCTTCTCTTCGCTTCTCTTCTCTTCCCCCTCCAAATCCCTACCTTCTCTCTCTCTCACTCCCCAAACGCTCCTCTTATCTAATTCCTTGCTGCCTTCCCATCAGTTTGAATCAAATTTTGCCTCAGATTCTTCAACTGGTTCGATTTCTTCAACTGGGTCTTCCTCATTGTTTTGCACAGCAAACCCATCTTCTCAGATTCTGAATTTACATAATTTTCGGTGGTTTCGAAGCTTTTCCGTTTCATCATCTTCTGGGCTAAATGCGAGTCGGAAGCAGGTCTACCGGATTATCAATTTGATTCGAAGGGGTCAGAAAGATTTGGAACCGAAGTTGGATGGGATGAATGTAAGTCTATCTGAGGCATCCTTAAAATTCATTTTTCGGAATTTAAATTCTCAGAAAGTTTCTGCATTGCGTTTCTTTAATTGGATTCAACAATCGCATCCCCAGTTTCGACATGGCACTGACATTTGTAGTCTGGTTATTGATAATTGTGGTAGATTAGATGACTTTGACTCGATGTTTAGTCTTTTGAACGATTTTAGGCTTCATGGAATATGTTTGAATCAAAGGGCTTTTCGATATTTATCTGTTATGATTTCTGATATAGCTAAAACGAAGGAATATATATACAAAACGGTTGAGATGTTGAACAGAATCGGTGGACCTTGTGGTGTTGGTGGAATCCATGCTTTGATTGAGATGTTCTCTGCTTTAGGATTCTCTGAAATGGCTAGATATGTAGTTGCAAACACGGATAACAGGTTGTCGAATTACAATGTTTTGATTAGAGAAAGTTGTCGTAGAGGTGACTTTAAAGAAGCTATAGAGATACTTGACGACGAGATGATCAAAGGCAGTTGTAACCCAAATTCCCAAACCTTTAACTATATACTCGGTTGTTTATGTAAGAATCATAAAGTTGCTGAAGCTTGTCAACTGCTCGAAAAGATGGAGGAATGTGGCTGTCCACCCGATGCATTAACATTTGAGATATTTATACATTATTTGTGTCAACTTGGTATGTTAGATATGGCATCTGAATGGCTGGATAAAATGATGTTGAGGGGAGTTGAACCTCGGATTATGACACATGCTGCCTTTATCAAGGGTTACTTCGAATTGCAGCAGTATGAGGAGGCACACAAGTATGTGGTTGTTTACAGTGATAAGTATAAGAAAGTGGGCAATATGATTTACAGTTTGTTGGCAAACCTCCATAATAGAAGAAGGAAAGAACCTGTTATGGCACAGAGTATTCTTTCTGAGATGATAGAAAAGGGTCTGAAACCAAACTTTAGAGTGTTTAAGGCTGTCAAGGAGCGGCTTCAGAACTCAGGTAGAGATGATCTAGCTATAAACTTGGAAACAAGCTTTTCCAGATTTAATCAGTCAAGCTAATAATGAACCATATTTGTTTGAAATTTCTATAGACGGAAAGTGAAATTTCTATAGATGGAAAGCTGCTGCTTATTTCTGATTTCTGTTTCTAGTGGTGTTAACTAGCTCACTGGATATTTTCTCTAAAGCAATTTAATGACAGAAATGATCTCAATTGTGCGATCAGCTATTGTAAAATCCTATATGAGGTTGGAGAAAATTTAACTTGTATCTAGCAAACTTTTTACCAAGTGAGATTTGGTAACATTTGTGAATTGTTTCTTTTGATTGTTCAAATATATCAACTTTGGGAAATGGCTAATCAGTCTTGTGCATATATTTAGATAGATTCTTTACTCTTGCTTATATGAATGATAAAATTGCTTGACTCAGCCAACTTGAGACAGACAATGATTACTTCATTATAATGATTGGCTATTAAATAGGTCTTTTATTTTATTATTATTATTTTTTTTTTATTGTCAAAGTCAAAGATTTGTCATTTGACTTATTTCAACTTTTGAACACAATGTAAATCATCAAATCATGAAGAGTCCTTTTGCATGACCCAGCCACTATAAAAATTTTTGTCACAAGATTTTGTCGTGTCATTGCTAAAAGGAAATTTCTGCAGATTTTGTTGTTGTTACCATCAATAAGATATTGGAGAAAATTGAACTTTATATCTAAAAAATTGTCAAATGATGATTTTGCTATTTTATCATAATGATGAACTTGGTGGTTATTTTCTTCCCATCTTCTCCGCTGTTTCTCCTCTTCTAATGTTGTCTTTCATTTCTTTTAGGCTATGTTTGTTACATAAAAAATTTCAAGGAAAAGAATATGCATAAGAAAATGTGAAGAAAGTGAAAATGAAAAGAGAAAATTTGAATCCATACTTTGTTTGGTGTTAAGGAAAATACCAAGAAAAATAGCAAAGAAAATTAGTTCTAGCTGCCTGCTCAAAGAATCTAAAACCCATTTTCATCCTGCGAGCCGCCACCATTAAACTAAAGAAATAATAATTGCCTGAGAAGAAGCAAGCAGAGGGGTGCAGCTATTGGATTCAAAGTGATCGGTCCTCTAGTCAGACCGAAAGACTAAGAGAGAGAGGGACACCCGATAAATTTTTCCTCTTTTCTGCCATTTTCCTCAATTTTTTGCAAGGAAAATTTTAATTTTATGTTTTACCTATCATTTTCCTTATTTAAAATTTCCCCCATATTTTCCTTGTTAACCAAACATGAAAAATTAAAATGCAAGATTCCATTTTACTTTCCTTAGTATTTTTCCTAGTACCAAACATAGCCTCATTTAATTTTCGCACAATGCATTCAAAATTTTTTATGTATAGTTCAATTTCGAACTCTAAAAACACATCATTTTCTGTGGTGGCCAAAGTTTTAAAGAATATTGGATAAGATGAGTCAATGTTTCTAGTATCCATCCTCATTAGGAGAATGTATAGAAGCACTTTGGCAAGGTAATAACTAATAATGTTGGATGTGGTTGATAGCTTCATCTCTATATAAGCTAACTAGAAGCGAAATTTGATATGTAACTAGAAGATAGTATTTCTTTTAGTACTACAAAGCCACACAGCTTGAATGCTTGATATGTACCTGGAAGATAGCTTGATCTCGACATTGAGAGAGGCAGTGACTAGTGAGTTTGATCTGAACGTGAGACGTAGGAAGATAGCATCAGTTTGCTCTGAACATGAGACAGGTAGTATCAGCTTGATCTGAACGTGAGATATGAAGGTGACTATGTGGTTTCTATGTTTCAATGGAATACCAATTGCTTGGATGTGTTTGAAAGCCTCGACTACATTGAAGTAACGTTAGATCTTAAAGTTGTATTATTTTAAAAGAAAAAGAAGTGTGGTTTCTATGTTTCAATGGAATACCAATTGCTTGGATGTGTTTGAAAGCCTCGACTACATTGAAGTAACGTGAGATCTTAAAGTTGTATTATTTTAAAAAGAAAAAGAAGTAAAAGTTGTATTATAAAAAGAAAAATAAAGTATTGAATTTATGTTACAATTAAACTTATTAGACCATGTAATCGGTTTCCCCAAAATGAGAAAAAAAAAAAAAGTTTACTCATAGTTACTTAGAACGGGGTACGAATACGGAACGTGGTACGTAACTTATAAATTTTATGGTACGAAGAAGGTAGACTTAGATGATACAATATTTTGGATCATGGTACGTCTAAAAGAATTTTTGGGTCATCAATAGTATATATCATGTAAAATCTTTGTATATGCAAATCAATCTTTATAAACAATTAGAATATATAAAACAATTACATTCAAAACATTTGGCTCATAAAAAATTGAATCAAGAATGTTTGCTCATTGGTTATTTGTTAGAATGCTTATAAAAAGAGCTTAGATTTTAATTTTTATTCAAGTAATTAATTTACCTACAAGCTTTATCTTTCTCTCTTCATAACACTCATTATCTCTATCTCACTTATCAATTCTATCAAAATATTCAACATTCAAAATTAAATTTAACTAGAAAAAGTAAGTGAATAAGTTCTTTTTTATTTATTTATTTCAAATTTATCCATTTTAGTCTTAATTTTTTTCAAATTTTTAAATTTTATATAAAAAAAATCTGGAACGCCATTTTCATGAAACTAGATGGGGATCCTAGAGATTTCGGAATGTAAAAGTACCATGATTCCAATCAAAGATCTCGGATCGCAGTTCCAGGGGTGGAGTTAATCCAGTAACTATATTGCTACTCTAACAAAAATAAATAAATAAATAAATAAATATTAAGAAAAAGGAGTTTAACCAATTGGATTAAACTAATTCTACTATGGTATGGTTTAAGCTTTGGTTTCGCCACAATTATAGGGTTATCCATTTGGATTTTTGAAGCATAAACAGTCTCTCGTGAGGCTTCCATTTTTTTTTTTAAATTCTTTTCCGATTCTCCCAAATTAAGTCAATCCACTGCAGGTGTTAAGTGGTCTACTTTTTTTTTTTTTTGGAGAAATGATCATATGGATTAGGTTCTATAAGATGAAACCAAAACGTGACATAAAATTTATCCATTAGTTTAAACAAGTTTAGTCCCAAATAAAAATTTTTAAAATTTTCAAGATAAGTTTCATAATTAATTATATTTATTGGGGTATGATTTATTTTAAATATGTGACAATAATTGTGTCACATCTTGATTTCTTGATAACTCGCAAGAAATGGAGTTCATGGGACCATCACTCCTCTTTTAAGGCTGGCTGAGTTTCTACCATCCTAATCATCTAAAATAAAAATTGTTTGGTATTGCGTTAAAGTAAAAAATAATTTTTAAACAAGGGCCAATCAAGTTAATAATGAAATTATAGTTAAACAATTAGAAGAGGAATTCTTTTCAACTTAAGCCATCCAAGCTCACTTTTTTAAAAAAATTTCTTTTAAAACCCAATATTTTTGTTTGTAAAAAAACACACACACACAAACTATTTGTGCAAGTATTAAATCATCTTAACCTACCAAACTAAGTCATTGTGCATGATCTAAGCCAAACACTATCAAACATTTCTTTCATGATTTTATTTTATATATATATATATATATATGTGTGTGTGCGCACGCGCGTGTGTTTGTTTCTATAAAAATTAACTAATATTGACCAATTGCATACAATTGCATATAAAAATTAACTAAAACAAAGATGCTTTAGATGTGCCTTCCTCAACCAGAAAAATAAAAAAGGCCAAAAACCGGCCAACGTACGTTATTGGTTTAAAATGATCATTTTCACAAATTTATATATGTAATTTTTTCTTTCACCCTTTTCTTTCTCTCTTCTCTCGACTACCTTAAGCGCTTCTTCTTTTCTCTGTTTCTTCTCTGGCACATCGGCCGCCAGTCCTCGTCCCACACGGGTCACGTTGTTAAACTAATTTTTTTTCTTGCTTGTGTGGGCTCAACTCTCAGGCTTATCTGAATTTTATTGAGCTCAATTTTCTCAGGTAATGATGAAATGCATTTAAACAAAGAAGAATTTTTCGATTTAAGCCATCCAAGCTACTTAACTATTTTAATTTTTCTTTCGAAGATGATTTAACTTTTAAGGCCTAATATTTTTGTAACCAAAAAAAAAATAAAAATAAACATACAATATTTGTGTAAATATTTAAATTATCTGAACCTCCCAAACGAAGTCATTGTGCATGATCTAGGCCAACTACCGTCAAACATTTCTTTCATGATTTTACTATATATATATATATATATATGTTGTAAAATTTAACTAATTGTCACCCTATTGCTGGAAAATTTTACGGAAAATATTTTATGATATTTTTTTTTCTAATTTAATTATAGTATTATAGCTATATATTCTTTGTTATCAATAAGATATTGGAGAAAATTTAATTTAAAAAGAAAAGCCATGCTTTTAATAAAAACTTAAACTGGAATTAAACTTAAGAAGGTTGGTGCGGTTTAACGTTAAATATCAAGGCTGAATTTGGACGTCTGGGTATGATGGAAGAAAAGGCCATCTTTCTTAGATTTGTTCCACTATAAAAGGATGATATTTATGCAAATTGGGTTTCCACAGCTGCAGCGACAGTGGCAACTACTTTGGCCGATTTGGTAAAGCTAATGACTTTCGATTTCAAGTTTTTTCATATCCTCGTTGGTGTCTGGTGATGGGAAACTAGCTTGTTGAGTGAAAAAATAGATTTTTCATATCCTTGTTGGTGTCTGGTGATGGGAAACCAGCTTGTTGGAGTAAAAAAAATTAATGGATCTGCCGTAACGTTTCGACCACAAATATTACATGGGTTTTTTTTTTCTCATATCCATGGTTTGTGTTGTTGTCGAAAGATTAAATGATACATTTTCTACTAATTGCTTTGATTTTAAATTGAATATTTTAGTTTGCAAATATTGTTTTGTAATTAAGATTAGATATTGAAATGAAAAAAAAAAAACATATAGAGATTGAAATTAAAAACAAAAAAGATATACACATAATTTGAAGAAAAAGACGGTAAAACCGGGAGTGGTTGAGTTTCATTTATCCAAAGAACTTAATAGTTGCCAAGAAAACTTACCATTCATTTAATAAAATAATTTGCATTCTTCTATAATTTCAATCTAAACGACATCGTTTAATAATTATTCTATTTAAGCTAAAGCCTAAGTTTAAGAATATTTTTTACTTCTTTCCTCGGTTTCTCTTTGTTAGCTACCTAGCGGCTCCACCTCTTTTCCCTTTTTCTTCTCCGTCAATTGGCTAAATTAATGTTTTTTTTCTCTTTCTCTTGCTTCTGTGGGCGCAAGCTTTTCTGAAGTTATTGAACTCAATCAAGATAATGATGAAATTATATTAAAAACAAATATTAAATATGGTTTATTTCCCTCAATTTAAGGCATCCAAGCTAACTTTTTGAATCTGTTTTTTTAGATGAATTTTGCTTAGATTTTTCTCCAATTCAATCTCTCAAATGAAGTTTGTAAACCTCTCTCTTTCTTAGTAGAAGTTAATAACCAAATCGTACTTAAAGTAGATATGGCATCTGAATGGCTCGATAAAATGACGTCGAGGGGTGTAGAACGTCGGATTATGACACATGCTGCCTTTAATTTATTACTTCAACTCGCAGCAGTATGAGGAGGCACACAAGTATGTGGCTGTTTATGGTGACAAGTATAAGAAAGTGGGCAATATGATTTACAGTTTGTTGGCAAACCTTCATAATAGAAGAAGGAAGAAAAGGGTCTTTCTGAGATTATAGAGAAGGGTCTGAAACCAAACTTTTTAGAGTGTATATGGCTGTCAAGGAGCAGCTTCAGAACTCAGGTAGAGATGATCTGGCTAGAAACTTGGAAACAAGCTTTTCTAGATTGATTTCACAGCCAAGCTGTTTATGAACCATATTTATTTGAAATTTCTACAGATGAAAAGTTGCTTCTGATTTCTGTTTCTAGACACGCTAACTAGCTCATTGGATGTCATTAGCTAAAGCAGTGAGGATTTTTCCTGTCATGCAATTTATTGACAGAAATTATCTCAATTGTGATATTAACTATTGTAATCTAAATAAAATTTAACTCTTAACAAAATTTTTACGAAGAGATTTGGTAACATTTGTAACTATTGTAATCAGAATCTGCTGACTTTAAAACTACTGTAAAAACCAACATCTCCCATTGGGAATGATCTGTAACACACTTTCAGATGTACCGGCCCCAATTGCAGAGATTTTATTATTCCTGCGTAACATGCTTGGAAGAAAGATTCCTATCAACACCAGATCTGTAGAACTTTGATTCACATTAAATGCTTTAAATCTCTTCGCTCATCATCTTGAGGTTCTCATGTCTCTTTCAATGTTAATAAATCTTCATTGAAACCTCGTCATCTAAAATGACATGTTTCTTCCTGTTGCTGTGGGAGTGGGAAACAAGTGAAGGGACCATATGTCTTTTGCAAGTGAATTTTCTAAGGAAATTTGGAGACAAGTACTGGCCAGGCCTCCAGGGTGCATTGTTCTAAGTAGACCTCAGAATGGGAGGGAGGAGGCAAAATGGACCCTGGATCATTCTCCAGGAAAGACATTAATTTGTTGCTGCAGTCCTAAGAGCTTGGACAGGATTTGCATTAAAAGTTTGGTTATTGGTCTACTTTCTCCAACCAAAGACAACGCATTACAAAGCATTTAGCTTTAACCTCAAATTTCAATTAAGTAAATTTGAAAAGAATGTAAATGATCCCAGTAGAAGGAACATCTGCAATGATTGGGGTATTGTATAGTCATCAGCACTTTATTTGTAACAAATATAGCAGCTTTTACTGCAACATCACCACTGCATGTTTATGTGCAGCATCACAATTATAACCTCTTCTTTCTTTCCTTTTAATCTTGGTGTACAGAGTACCTCATTTTATTTGTATTTCCCTTTATTACTATCTTCTAATCGAACATTCTTTTCTCTCCAGCCACATCAAGGATATATATAACAATTGCAGAACAGAAACTTATAAGTTTTCTTTAATTGCTATTGCTACTAATAAATAAATCAAGCAAATATTTGATAAGCCCACAAGAAAATAGCAGCTTTGTAAAGACTAAACTTTTAGAATTTCAAAACAAATATTTCAGCTACATTCCACTATTAAATATCTAGGATGTCTTCTTTACTAAGATCAATACATTCTTGAGCACAATAACTCCAGGTATTACTACTAAAGTAATCGAGGCTCATGATAATCACTAACCACAAAATATAAGCATCTACATGGTACAACAAATTCAATAAAAACTTAACTTGGTGGATCACTTGATAAATATACATTTGAAATGAAACAAAAGCAGGTATTAGACATGACCGGACACTAAAATTTAGTTTCTGAAAGAAAAGGAAATAATAGGAAATGAGGGGGGGGGGGGGGGGGGGGGGGAACCACAGACACACGCACATACATGGTAGAGTAATGGATGCATTAGTTAGGAGATCCAAAACAAGGAAGGAATGGAGGAATTCGAAAAGGATGAGGCAAAAACATACATATCACAATTGCATATCACAGAATACCCTTAAGCAAGCACACAAATATAGAAACTTACCCAATCTTTCTGGCCAAATAGAATGACTATTGAATGGCTGCTAAGAGATCAAGAAATCAGCAGCCTATGTACTTATACTGCAGTTCAAAAATAAGCTGGAATGATGAGCATTTCAAATACATTACAACTGCATTCTTCTTAGGCACTCTTGAACCTTGTCACTAATATGTGGTGTTGGGATATTAGTATTCATGTGGCAAGGCCAAATCAAGCAGTATTGTAAGATACGTAGGTAGAAGCTGCAAAAGGAAAAAAAATGGGCACACGCAGAGAGAGAGGATATTCCCAAAAAGATTTGGCAAAAATGTAAAAGATGAATGTAATATTCCTTTCAACCTTAAAGTTAAAAAGACATTAACCAAGCAGAAAATAGACAAGTACATTCTTTCTAGTTTCAAAAAATTTGAATAATTACTCCACTGGAATTGATTATAAAGAAATCAATATAATATTGCAAAGTATGATCTTTCATACACAACCTTTTCAAAGTTTCAAAAACATAAATCGATCTATTGCACCACATAATAACAGTTCCACAAATAGTGTTGCATTGCACGCATTCGCAAAAAAGCCCTTACCCACCATTTCCTTAAGAAGTTCTATTGCTTTTGAGGTATTGCTGTTTCGGAGAAAGCCTTGGATCATCACATTATAACAACAGCTATCAGGCAAACAATCATTATCTTCCATGGTCCTAAACAACTTGTATGCTTCATCTGACAATCCATTTTTACAGAACCCATTGATCATTACAGTATATGTGTGAACATTAGGGTTTACACCTTTGATAGAAAGTCCATGAAATAATTCCAGTGCAACTTTAATAAACCCAACTTTGCACATGCCATCAATTAGAGCAGTAAAATTGACAATATCAGGTTCCAACCCATTCTTCTGCATGACTTGAATCCATTTCAAAGCCTCTTCAATTTTACCATGTTGGCATAAACCATCCAGCAAAACTGAGTAGGTCATTAGATCTGGAACTAGGCCAGAAGCACACATTTTCTTGAAAAGTTCTTCTGCGGCAGGAAGTCTCCCTTGTTTGCACATGCCTTGTATAAGAGTGGTATATGTGACTGTATCGGGGATTGGTCCTTTTTCAGATATTTCATAAAAAATTTCCATCGCTTGATCTAACCTTTTAGCTTTTGAATACCCATTGATCATGATGCTGTAAGTAATTATATTAGGTGCACAATCCTTCTTAATCATCAACAGAAAAACTTCTCTAGCTTTGTCCATTTTGCTTTGCAGACAATGGCCATCTATCAACGCATTATACGTGGAAATGGTAGGTTTAATACCTTGTTTAATCATTGTGCCAACAATTTCTTCAGCTTCGGAAATCATCCCCTCCTTTGAAAGTGCATCAACCACTATATTATATGTCACGACATTAGGTGCAATATTGCTATCAACCATTTCATTCAAAAATTTTGCTGCCTCCTCCAACTGGCCACAATTACACATAGCATGAATTAAACAATTGTAAGTAATAAGATTTGGTTGAATGCCCATACCTTTCATCTCAGACAACAGCTCAAAAGCCTCGGTTGGCAACTTGTCCTTAAAAAGACTGTCAATGATAGTGCTATAGGATACAACATCAGGTTGGAAACCACTCTCTCTCACCATCCTTAGCAGTTTAACTGCTTGAATTGTGTAGCCAATTTTACACAACCCATTAAGTATTGTACTGTAAGTAATTAAATTAGGGTGATACCCTTTCACAATCATTTCATCTAACAAACACAAGGCCTGAGAAACCTTACCTTGGGAACAGAGCCCGTTGATCAAAGTCGACAAAGTTACAACATCAGGGTCAAGACCTAACTTGAGCATTTTCCCCAAAAGAGAAAAACCGAAATCAACTCGATCTAAACGGCAAAAACAGTTAATCAAGATTGTCATAGTATACTCACTTGGCCCAATCCCTAATGATTCCATTTGGGTACAAAGAGAAGCAGCAGGAGCATATTGTTTCATTCTTACAATAGATGCTAATAACTTATTAAATTCGACAAGGGGAGGCCTAGGGTAACTGTCGACCATCTGATTAAACAAAGTGAGGGCATCATCTACATTATCAAGACGATCATACTTACTTCCATTTCCTCTTACGCCATTCTTACTCAGAGAAGAAAAAGAATAAAAACGAGAAAGACCCATTCTACTGTCAACCATGTAACCACCAAAGCAGAACAAGAAAGAAAGAGGAGGACAAGATTTAAGTTTACCCATATCTGAGAAGAAGTTGAAGAAGCTGCTGTCCGATGGACGAAAACAAAAGGGATCCTTTCCGAGCAACTCAGCAGGAGTCTTTGGTTTCAATCCATGTCAAGTCGTTTTTTTTTTTAAACATTTTTTAAAATTAGATAAAAAAACAAAACTTAATAGCAAAATATAAACTTAAGTTTTGTTAAATTCACCTTTTTTCCGTTTAAATTTTATTTTTTAACTAATTATCGTTGAAATCTTGAATATTTGCAATTATTATAGCAAACAATCAAATAATGATTGGCATTTGCATTATTCAGATTTTAAATTTATATAAATCTTATTTAATAAGTCGACTTCCTATTTGTTCTTGGTTTTTTTTTTATTTGTGTCTTAACTTTAATAATTTTGTAAATTGAATTATTCAAAACTTTACTTGGATTTAAAAATAAACAGAGGATATAAGAGATCTTATATAAACATGTTGGATGGTTTAACTATATATCATACCTTACTAAAACGAATAAACCAATAATTTCCATTTTTCTATAATTTCAACCAAAACTACATCGTTTAATAATTATTCTATTTAAGCTAAAGCATAAATTTAAGAATATTTTTTTACTTCTTTCCTCCGTTTCTCTATGTTGGCTACTTAGCGGCTCCACTTATTTTCCGGCTGAAAGCTAAAATGAAGATAAAAACTTTTTCAAAAATCTCGATTAGGGATTAAATCTTTTAATTTTATCAATTCAAGGTTTAATGTTTGTAAATTATTTCAATTTGATCCCAAATCTTTTAATTTCATCAATTAAAGATTCAGCATTTCTAAATTAGATCAAATAAGGGTCTAATAGGCATTTTATATTTCCATAATTAATATTAATCATTCAAAATCTTTAAATGGAAATTAGGTTTTCTTTTTTAAATCAAACTTTATTCTTCTTTTTGACTTTTTTTCGCTTAATTACATCACTTGAAAACTAAATTTTAATAGTTTTTCTATGATATCTTTATTTGATCTAAATCAGAAACGTTTGATCTTTATTTGACAAAATTAAAAGGTTTGATACTAAATTAAGATTTACACAAAAATTTTAACTCTTATTTGAGCTTTTAGCCCTTATTTTCCCTTATTCTTCTTCGTCAATTAGTTAAATTAATGTTTTTTTTTTCTTTCTCTTGCTTTTGTGGGCGCAAGTTTTTCTGAAGTTATTGAACTCAATCAAGATAATGATGAAATTATATTAAAAAATATTAAATATGGTTTTTTTCCCTCAATTTAAGGCATCCAAGCTAACTTTTTGAATCTGATTTTTTAGATGAATTTTGCTTAGATTTTTCTCCAATTCTATCTCTCAAATGAAGTTTGTAAACCTCTCTCTTTCTTAGCAGAAGTTAATAACCAAATCGTACTTAAAGTAGATATGGCATCTGAATGGCTCGATAAAATGATGTCGAGGGGTGTAGAACCTCGGATTATGACACTTGCTGCCTTTAATTTATTACTTCAACTAGCAGCAGTATGAGGAGGCACACAAATAGAGGTGTCCATGGGTTGGGTTCGGGCCGGGCCGGGTTTGAGTAAAATTTTACAAAATCTTTGCTTGTCCAAGCCTGGTCAGTCCCGGTATTTCAGGCCTATTCTTCTGTCTAAGTCCGACTGTAAAATATTTATATAAACTCGAGGCCCGTCTAAAAATCCGTTTTTAATTTTTTTCGGACACTAATTTTAAAAAATAATTTATATTAATTTATATTATAAATAAAAGTAAATCAAATATTTAAAAATTATTATCTAAGTAATTTTTACAAAGTTAACAAAGTCTAAATATTAATAATATTTGAAAATATCAATATCATATAAAAAAATAAGAAAAATAACACATTAACAAATAAAATAAATATATAAAAATATATTTATATTAAATCAATAGTAAAACGGGCCGGGCCGGGTTCGGGCTTTTATACTTAGGACCAAGCTTGGTCTGTTTTCTAAACGGGCCTAAAAATTTTGTCTAAGCCCGGCCCTTAAATTTAAATTCTTGTCTAAACCCTCCCAAATATCGGACTGGCTTACGGGCTCGGGTGGGTAGCTCGGCCCTTAGACAGCTCTACACACAAGTATGTGACTGTTTATAGTGATAAGTATAAGAAAGTGGGCAATATGATTTACAGTTTGTTGGCAAACCTTCATAATAGAAGAAGGGAAGAAAAGGGTCTTTCTGAGATTATAGAAAAGGGTCTGAGACCAAACTTTAGAGTGTATATGGCTGTCAAGGAGCAGCTTCAGAACTCAGGTAGAGATGATCTGGCTAGAAACTTGGAAACAAGCTTTTCTAGATTGATTTCACAGCCAAGCTGTTTATGAACCATATTTGTTTGAAATTTCTACAGATGAAAAGTTGCTTCTGATTTCTGTTTCTAGTCGTGCTAACTAGCTCACTGGATGTCATTAGCTAAAGCAGTGAGGATTTTTCCTGTCATGCAATTTAATGACAGAAATTATCTCAATTGTGATATTAACTATTGTAATCTAAATAAAATTTAACTCTTAACAAAATTTTTACGAAGAGATTTGGTAACATTTGTGAATTGCTTCTTTTGATCCTTCAAATATATCAACATGGGAAATGGTCAAGTGGTCATGTGCATATATTTCACCCAAGGTCATCCTCTTACTACACTAATATTAGATGTTATCACTTTAAGCTGGTTTTGTTGATAATAGCTTTTGAGCTTCCAGTGAGCTTGACACCATCGAAGTCCAACTTGATACATCCATTGCCCATTGCTTCATTATAATTCTACTGGAAGATTCTTTGCTCTTTCGTGCTTATATAATCTAAAGCTAAAGCATACATTTACATTTTTTAATTTTTTTTCTTCCCGGTTCTTTGGTTTTAATTTATATTTTAAACATTAAAATCCAATAATTAAACATTTATTTAGGTATGAGCTTTTTTATGGTGATTAGCCCAACTTTTAAAACACAATTTTTTAATTTAAGAAAAAAACGCACACTATTTCTACAAATATATCAAATTATGTTAACCTCCTAAGAAAAAGTCATTGTGCATGATCCAAGCCAACCACTACTGAACATTTCTTACATGATTTATCTATATAATTATATATATATATATATCTAAATCTCTAAAATCTAAACTAAAACTCTAAAACTCTGTCACGTCCCGACACCATAATCGAGCACGTAACAATCGTCACAACTCTTGAAATGCATTATATTAGGTTAGAATACACTCCAAGGATCGCAAGGCTAAAACGGTCATTTTACACATTTTTTCCTCATACAGTTTTCATCCAGTTCAATAGTTAAAACATTTAGTTAACATGTAGACAAGTCAAAACAGTTTAAATGTCAGACTGTCGTGACGTAAAAATTCATGTAAACACAAAATACCAAAACTTCAAGAAATTTACGAAAATGCCATTGGTTACTCGACATATTTTTCTGTGAATTTTTAAACTAAGCTACAGGATTCAGAAAAATACGGTAACAGTTTCAAAATATTTTAGACACACTAAAGTCGTGAAATAGCTATTTAAACCGACATTTACTTCCTCGGTGGACCCTACACGAATTTTTGAAAAATAGTACATAAATTGACTTTTTCACCTCTGGTCAAATTGATGCAAAGTGCCAACTACCTTCCCACCACAATGTACCCTAACAGCTCTGTCAACTAGTTACAACCTGGAAAAATAAGTTTTATGAAAACGAGGGTGAGTAACTAGGTTACTCAGTGAGTAGATAACCGATAAAATATTTATAGAAGTATTGAAGTTCACAAAAATAAATTCAGATACTTTCATAATTCAAATATTCAAAGTAATATAAAAGAACCATTAGGAAAGAAGTTTTCCAGAAAATAGGCCCATGGGTCAAAGATACTGTCCGTCAATTTCTCTACCCAAGCTGTTGCCTTGGCCCGAGGTCGACACTGGATGACTGAGTTCCATCCTGCCCGACAGTGCCGCAGAATGAACTCTCGAATGCCTTGTCGGTTTCCCTCCGCGCCTCCGATCCAAGGCTAAACCATAAGCACCCGCTGACACGCCCGGACCTAGTCCGCACGTGTCAAGTTGAGTATTTATGTATTGTTGTCTAATCAATATACCAAATTTGATTTCCCATGGATGTTTTAAACTTCATCTAGCTCATTTTCAAGCTTAAAAACCCTAAAATTGAAGTCCGGGGATGTGGGCCCCACTTGGAATCGAGACCCGAGGAAATTGGGCCGAGTTGATCGGAGTCAACTCAGAAATTGTTGGCTCCGGCGCCGAACAGGGTCGGGTCCGGCGCCGGACCCGTTGTAATTATAAGGGGTCTCGGCTGCCGAGACCCCCATTTTTACATCTTCACTTCTTCTTCATTTCTCTCCGAGATCTCTTCCAAATTCTTTGAAATCAAAACTTGAATCCCTCTTCAAACACTCAATCAAACATCAATATCAACTTCTTTTTCCTCCTTGAAGATCAAAACACCAAAGTTTCTAAGAAAATCACCAAATCTAGAAATCTGGAATTTTGGCGACAGATTGTTCATCAGCTCATATCTTTTGATTCAACCGTGGGTTGTGGCTGGGAATTTGGTATGTTGTTCTAGACTCATTAAGCTTTAATTTGATAGTTTACATGCTTGATTTCATGGTCTGTTCTAAGAGAATTCGTTGATTGAAGTTGTGATTTTTGTTTTGCCAGAAATAAGTCAACCCTTAGTGTTTTGATCCAAAATTCGAGTATGTTTGATGGTTTGATTCTGTTCTTGAAGCTGTGAATCCATAGATCATGTGTTTAACTTACTGTGTTTCAATTTTGGTGTGGATTGGTTGTGAATCGGACTCAAACCGAGCTCGATTTAGTGCATGGCCGGCCACGGCCATGCACTAAATCGACTCCCGCGCCGGACACAATATTTCCCGCGCGGGAGCTGATGAAATTTTGGGATTTCATCCCATTTTGGCTCACTCCCGCCCGGGAGTGAGCCACCAGCAAGATTGGGTACTGTAGCTTAGGGGCATTTTGGTATTTTTGAAGCCCTAAACTTCAATTAACTTCAATTAACTTCCGGACTTGTCCAATTTAGTTCTTGGACCTTGGAGACCTTAAATAGGTTTTGATTTATGATTTAATTGTTGGTTGAATGTCCTAAATAATCAAATTACCGGACACTTTTCTAAGTGTCGGGCCTAGCCCAAGTGGCCCATGGACCCCGAGGGGTATTTTCGTAATTTTTCACTAAATGTCCAATTTTTACCCTGGAACCTCTTGGATACTTTTCCTAGCCCCGAATCACATTCAAGCCCAGTCGTAGGTCATGTTAGAGCCTCATAGGTGCATTCATAAATGTAATTATGGATGCTAACGTATATTTGCATGTATTACGGCTCCGGATAATCGAATGCGACGATGCACCGGAGGTTAAAGCTACATGGAGCGCTTGGGAGTATACGAATCTCCCAATACTGTGAGTGGCCTAGATTTCTCTGTTTAGCCACTGGGAAAGGGGGATTTAGAAAATGATTTTAAAACATAAATGTTTTCAAAACGGTTTTGGGATATGGGAAATCCATACACACAAAATTTATTTGTGATATACCCACACCGTGAGTGGGATGTTTTAAAAAGATGTATAAGATCTATGTGTGTGTGATTATATGTTTTAAATTATATGTGTAATTATATATATACATATATATATTGATATTATTATTAATTATTGTATGGGGAACGATACCCCTGAGAGATGAGAGATTGAGCATTTTACTCGGGGCTCCAATATGTGGGAGCGTGGACCGAGTATATGAGCATGCGTGATATTCAGCCGTAGACCGCCTATCGAGGGGTACGGGAGTTACTCAGCCGTGGACCGCCTATCGAGGGGCACGGGAGTAGGGCCTGATTGCGAGAGGCGTGTAGGGAAACTCGCCAGGACTGCTGTGTTCCACCACAGCGAGGCAAACGTCAAGGAAGTGGGCCAGAGAGAAAAGTAAAAATATTTTCAATGTATAAAGTAACCCTTGACGGTCCAATGGATATCCCAGCGCACGGGTATACCTTATTGGGACAATTTCAGATGCCAGCCCATTATATGTATATATATTTATTTATGGATTTAAAGTACTTTAAAAGAGGGTTCTCAGCAGAAGGACCAGAAAAGAATTTTAAAGGAAGAATATTTGTTTTATTATTATGTATTTTATTTTATTTTGGATTTCCCTTATCTGTTCTAACCGAGATGGAGATTCTTAGAACCTCTGCCACTCACCTGTATCCAATATGGATGGATGCAGATTCGTAAATCGGAGTCAGCTAAAGAAATGAGGCTCACTAGGAGGCGTCGGTGGCTTAGGCATAGAAGTTTCCGCTGTGTAGGTATTCTCTCAATTAGTCCACTGGCATTACTTTTAAAGTTAATTATTTTATTAAATATTTTCTAATCAAAGTTTTAGTTTTATTTAACAGCGATGATGCTCATTTATGCCTTGCGGTGCCTCAGGTGCGTGACTGGCCAGCACGTACTTTGAGGCAGCGCGGCTGTTGCCACGTGGCCGACCCGGGGCAGGTCGGGGCATGACACCAGCGCCCCTTAAAAGGCTGTCCGCAGGGTACTTAATTGCTGCAGTAACAATAAATTCCCCTAGTGGGGCTGCCGCGAGTAACAACTTACGACCCAGATGGCATTTCCACAGTATCATTTCATCGCACAAAATATTAACATCACACTTTTTAAAAACACAAGTTTCTTTCTCAATCCATAAATTAAGAAATAATTTCGTCATAGCACAGTAGGATTTTATAAAATCTCATAAACCGTTCATTAATACTTTAATTTGAGAAATCCAAGTAAACAAAGGCATTAAATTTAAAAATATTAAATCAAGTATAAAAGCAATTTTGAGTTAGTCATCCACTCACAGTGAGGTCCTCGTTATTCTTGACCGTCCTCACCCAGTTCCTTATCCTTTGATGGTGCAGGTACTCCTAATTTTCATAATTTATTTAGTTTCTATAGCCATTGCTAAATTTAATTAAGACTTAGACTAAGTGTAATGCCATACATGCCATGCACTAAATTTGAATTCTAACTCCTAATTATATTTTTCACTAATATTCTTCCAATCTAATTTCTTCAAAATTCACATCTATACCATTACAGGTTGAAAATTTCCCATAGCTATGGCACATTAAAAATTTTGGCCTTTACTCTAATTTCACCCAATTTCCACATTTTTCTTTTCCAACATTTTTCTTTAACATTTTCTAACTAAATTTACTTCAAAACAACTACATTTTCATTTAAATTCCAAAATGACAAAGATGCTATTTTCCTTGAAATTTTCGGCATAAATATTGAAAAATTAAAATTTTCTTTTCTAATGTAATTTGATGGCATTTCCTAGTTTAGTAAACTTCCATGAACTTCATATTTTGATCCTAAGGTTCCATGAATTCAATTTGACCTAAAATCTTAAATTCAAAAATTCTCCATAATTTTTCTAATTTTCTAGATTCACACTCCTAAAAGTGATTTCAAGTTAAATTAACCCTATATTCATGTTTAGCATGCCATAATCTATATTCTAACATTAAAATTAGGCATGCTTACCTTGATTTGTGAAAATCCACCAAGAACCCTAGACTTTCCAATTACAATTTCTCCTCACTTAGCTTGAATTTATTGAAATTGATTTAGGAATGTTGATGAGTTGATCAAGAGCTTCAATTTGATAGGAAATTTTAGTAGACTTGTTTGGAGAATTTAGGACTTGTGTGTTATGAGGTAAGCTTCCAAGCTTTCATCAATGGAGTTTGTTCTTCATTTTTCTCAAGGTTGAAGACAACTTGGAATTTTGTTGAATTTTCTAGGCTTTTCTAACCTAATGGCCGGATTTTTGCATGCAAAAAGATGACAAAATTTGTTTTCATCTTAGTCATTGGTTTCTAAGACTTTGCCACTTGTCACTAGATGGTTAAGTCCATAAAAGATAATTTTGTTCTTAGTTACTATTTTGTCTTCCAACAATCACTAAAATTCCATCTATATCCTAAGTCAGTGTAATAAAATTTTCAGTATACATTTTTATTCTTCAGACAATTTCCTTTTATTCCATTGGCAGTGAAAATTTTAAATTCTCTGTCATTTGTTAACAATTTCAGTCTAAATTTCTAACCTTACCACTAATTCTTTAACAATTCATTTAATTCCATTTATATCCTATCCATAACTTATGTAAGGCTTAAACTATATTTTCCATGATTTCCTACTAAATGATGCATGCCGGACGGACTAAGAGGAACAGTGATTTGAAACGGGTATTACAAACTCCATATACATATATTATATATATATATATATATCTATACTCCATATATGAAGGGTCAAGTATATATTAGAGGGGGACGGGGTGCAATTGTCACCCCCTCATTGGTTCTTTTTTTTTTATTTTCTTTTTTATGTTTTGGGCTAAAGCCCATTAGTTATTTTTCTTTCTCTTTTTTTTTTTAAAAAAATTTTGATGCTTTTTTATAAGAATTTTTTAACTCTTTACTCCATATATGAAGGGTCAAGTATATTAGAGGGGGAGGGGGTGCAATTGTCACCCCCTAATTGGTTCTCTTTTTTTTTTTTTTTTCTTTTTTATGTTTTGGGCTAAAGCCCATTAGTTATTTTTCTTTTTTTTTTTTTAAATTTTGGTGCTTTTTAATAAGAATTTTTTAACTCTTAATAAGTCTAAAAAAATTTAGGTTGGTGATTTTTATTGAGTTTGAGAAAATTTTTTCACATTTTGGTATATTATATATGTTATTAAAATTTATTTATTGTCAAAGACTTAATATTTGATTTATATATTTTTATTTAATTTTTTTGACAAATATTTTTATTTAATTGTTAATCAACATTTTCAACTTATGTATAATATTTTATGCATGTAGTTTTATTATTAATTAATTAACATTATCTCTGTATATCAAAATGAATTTTTTGTATATATTTTGTATTATATTTTGATTTACATATAATATCAATATATGATTGATTTTAAAATCATATTCATCTCTATCATCTCATATTTTTAAAAAATAAAATTCAAATACTTAAAATTTTAAAAAAATTCCCGGGGCGTAACGCGGGTTACTTTCTAGTTATTATTATTATTTTATATAATAAAAATAGAAGTTTGGAGTGCACTTAGGGTGGGGAGGTGCATTTGTCACCTCCCATTGGCTCCTATTATTCCCTTTCCCTTTTCCTTTTTTTTTGCTTTCTTTTTTAATTTTTGTTTTATTGTTTTATTGTTTTATTTTTAACTTTTTGACTTTCTTTTTTTTTGTTTCTTGCTTTTAATTTAATTTTCAATTTTTACTTATTTTTTTTAGATTTTTTTCCTCCTTGATGGACCTACAAAAAATGAGTTAAGCTTGTGATTTTTTTTAACTTTGAGAAAATCCTTTTATATTATTTTTATATTATATGTTCTTAAAATTAATTTTTAATTTATTATTAAAGAAATGTAGTATTTGATATATATTTTTATTTATTACTTAATCAAAATTTTCAACTCTTTTTTTTTTAAAGTAAGGGAATTTATTGAAGGGTGAGGAATTACAATACCAAGCATACAAGTTTGAATTTTTGAAACACCAAACCTGGCTAAGAGTTAGCAAAGAAATTTGCTTCTCTAAAAACATGAGCCAAGGAAATTTCACCTAAAATTGACAGCAAGTTGACAAGTTTATTGCAAAAGGCTATTGTATTTCCAAGGTCTAGTATGTGGATTAGAAATCTATGAGATCACCACCTTTGAGTCGCTTTCCAATATGATTTTAGGAGTGGGATGCAGCCACTTCAATAATGTGTGAGAGACCTTCAATAATAGCCATCAGCTCTGGAAGGTTTGAGTGAGATACCGATGCTTTTAGAAAAAGAATAATAACTTCTCCTTTTGTATTGTCAATAACCCCTCTATCCTTTCGGAGTTGCTCGCATTCCATCTCTCAAGAACCGTCACATTAATCTTCCACGAATTAGAAGGAGGCTCCCAAGAAGCACTTCTAATCGCAGGAAAGTGAGAACTCGGCCTTAGGAAATTTAGCCTTTAACCACCACCCAAGACGGAATCTGATGAGATCACAAATATGGTCAACAGTCATAACTTTGTGAAAAACCCTTTCATTTCAAGTGAGCCAAATGGACCACTTGAGAGCATAAAAGAGAGAGTTCCAAATTACTTGTTGGCCTTTAACATTTAGCAAACTTTTCCAAGTGTGAAAAAGCATTGGTATGGAATCAGGGATATAGTCCAAGCAACCTTCCACCACCTAGCATACTTGTACCAAATTTTCCACACAAAAGGACAGCAGCAAAACATGTGATCAAAGTTTTCAACTTATCAAGTTAAACTTTGTTGACGAAGCCCGGACAACTTCTAGTGTAATGTGTAATGTAATAGTTTGAACATTTTCTTATCAACTTAAGCCTGTACATAGGATAATCGATTAATTAGTTGCATCTAACTTAACATATACTATATTATCTATCTATTGGTTCCTTCTCGGCAGTTTTTATGTATATTATTAAATTTTAATTGGCGTAAGATCACATCGTAGCTTATTCGAGACGCTTGCCCATCTGCATTTTCTATCAAAGTATACGATGCGTACCGTATCTTCCAAGGCACATTTGTTTGGTACTATATTCTTGCGTGCTTTACCAGTTATATATTGGTGGCCAAGCTAATAAATCCAAAATAGAACGACTTCAAAACAGGAGTCATCATATTGTTAAAATATCCGTGATTTAAGGTACGATATTAATGTGATTTGTTGGTAGAATGTTAAACTCTTATTTTAAATACATATTTTAATAATTGACAACGGTCTTGTTGGAATAAACGGAAAAAACAATGCAGTTTACTGTTTGCGTAATCAATGGGCAATATGAATATAATTTAATTTATTACTATTACTAGTATATTCTTTTAAGCTACAGTTTTGTTTTTGACCCATTGATTAATTCTTGTACACAAAGGCGGAAACAGCTGGTAATGTAGAACTCTTTTCAAGGAAGTTCATAAGTATGACCTATAAAAGGAAAATCGCACGATTCACTAGAGTTTGAATAGAAAACAACCAGCCGAGAGAGCGAGTGATCGATCGAACAACTTAAGGAAACGAGATGGGCTATATACGTTTCGCTGCTATATAAATGCCTGCGTGCATATTAAGATGATCACTCCAATTTGGTAACAGGTTTTGCACATAATATGGGCATGTTGAGAGTTGCATTATCTCAAAGGAAGCATTATTTGGTATATTTTTTCAACGTTTCATCTCATCGAATATCTGTCAAAGATTACATTAATTATTATTTCTTTTCTTGTTAATTATGTTCTCATACATATTTAATTTTGTACTAATTATTATTAAGGGGTTAAGAAGAAGAAAGACAGGCTGCAAAAGATTAAGTAAGAAAATGAAAATGGTGAAGGTAGAGATGAATGAGATTGGTAAGGAGCAAGAAAGCATAAGGGAGGGGCAAAGAGAAGTCAAAGAAAAATTTGAAAGGATAGAGATGGAATGCGAGCAACTCCGAAAGGAGACTAATGTAATAATGCAGCAAAGTCTCAGCACACAGCTTCGCCTTTGTCTCATGTTTCAGATTCTGAAAGCACGCGAGAACAATGATTTCACCAAAGCTGCTGGCCTCACTCAGATTCTTCGGTTTGTTCCCTAATTAACGTCCTCTTACTTTTGTTACCCTTAAAATCTTCTAGTTTTTTTTTTTTTTACTTTAAATTAAATTTTATTAATACCATTAGGGAAAATATTTAACATATTTTCTCATTTTTGTTTTGCAGTGAAATCATAGCAAAACAAAGCAGGAATATTTAGCTAATTTGCTGGCTACTTTTGGTCGCAATTGAACATTTCCTGTTGAAAAGTAAAAGAACATCAACTGCGACGGTCACTTGTACTGTTTTTATTTCCTTAATAACTATAAAAAAGACAAAAACTTCTTTCTATATTGTAATGGACAGGATATGTTGAATAAAATTTTTCTTCTTTTTTCAATCAATTCCATATTCTAAATTCTTACTACAAGTACCCACTAAATTAAATCAATATCTGTAGTTTCAGTTGTAGACAAGTTGTTGTTCCTTCTTGAACCATGGATGCTCTGCTTTCTTTTTTTTTTTTTGGGTGAAAATAGTACTTCATAGATTAAAGAGCAGGAATAGTTCTAAATAATACATGGCCGGCTTCATCAAGGTGAAAGAAATTAAGTACAAAATTAAGAGGTTCCAAATAAAGTTTAAAGACCTTTATAGAGCTATTACATAGAGTTTGACTGCCATGCTTAGCCAAAATATCAGCACATGAGTTTGCTTCTTTGAAGCAGTGCTTGATTTTCGTTTCCTGGATCCTACGCAATAGGTACCTGCAATCATTCAAGATTGGTTAGAGTCTATTGTTAGAGCAGTGACCATTAAGGGAAGATGAAATAGCAGCAATAATAGAAGTGCTATCTAATTCAATCTCAAGCTTTGTTATTCCTAACTGAATTGCTAAGTGGAGGCCATCTCTTAATGCCCAACACTTAGCAAAACTATTTGTTGGTGCCCAAGTATCTAGCTGAGCCAATTGCCCATTTACCAGCATCAGTCATTATCAATGCCCCTGCTCTTG
Source organism: Microcos paniculata (assembly GCA_030664755.1). Classification (NCBI taxonomy): domain Eukaryota; kingdom Viridiplantae; phylum Streptophyta; class Magnoliopsida; order Malvales; family Malvaceae; genus Microcos; species Microcos paniculata. Next base: position 42,806,531 of record CP131458.1, on the reverse strand, counting down.
CTTTTCTGGGGTTGCCTAAAGCAGAGCCATTAGTATTGAGCTTGTGCCATCTATTAAGCCCCATTTTATCTTTTAAAATGTGCTTTAATGTTTATCATTCTTTTCTCTTCAACACCTTAGAATGTTGAATTTAGTTCACTTTCACCTTGTAGGTAAATCTAGAAGAGTTAAAAAGAATTTGAGCTAAAAAGGGCTTGCAACCTGACTTGAACCACCCAAGAAATTCATCAAGCAAATCCGTCCACGGATGGCCATTAGCCCGTACACGGATGGGTCGGGCAAGGCAAACCTTTCTCTTCACTCGTGCACAACCATCGATGTCTGGCCTTTGACCGTCGACGGATAGAAATTTCTAACTTGGAGTGTAAAAAGGTTTATCACGCATCAGTCGACGTCTAAAGTTATGCACGTCGACGGATCCCTCGGGCTGATACTTGAACTGAAGGAAATAAGCAGAGACGTCGACGTACAAACATCTACATATCGACAGATCAGCTACTCAATGATTCTTGAATCCAGACCATCCGTCCACAGATTGAAGGTGGATGTCCACGGCTAGCACTTCCAGGGTACACCTAATGTCATCCGTCAACGTCTCGCAGCTTGACCGTCAACGGATCAATCGAGCTGGGAAATATATGAAGAATGCAAGCCTATCCGTCGACGGGTAATCAATTAGACGTTGACGGCCAACTGGGTCAAAATGGTGGCAGGTCCACTCGAGTGCTTTCACTTCAAGATTGATCTTTGGGGAGCATGTCCTGTGGAATTAGTTGAAAAGGCATGGAGAAAGTCTTCAAGCTTCTTCAGACATTGTCTCTCTCTTGCTTTTGTAGCCTCCACTTATTTTTTTATTCCTAGGATTTCTTTTCTTATCTCTTAGGAATAGAGGGACTTTAGGAGTGAGAAGAGGACTTTTGTTGAGCTGGTAAGAGAGGAGAGAGGTAACCTCAACTAAGTTCAGTTTTAGTTTCAGTTTTCTGGGTTCTTTCTTCTTGTAATTTTCGTTTTTCCATTTCCATGTGAAGCTAAACTCTTTATTACTCCAATCTATTATAAGATTTAATCTTTTGATTCTCATTTGTGATTCTTGTTCTTAATGCTTTCTTGTTTATTGATTATTCTTCTTTCTCTTGTGCTTAAAGATGATGATCATGTTTGTTGTCTTGTCTTTTGGATTGCTTGATTAATTAGTTACAAATGATTGATTTAGTAGCTAATTAGCATGCTAATCTTTGAACTCCAATGCTATAGTTTGGTGAGTTCTTAGAACTTGAGTAGCAATAGGATGTTTTTACATTAAAAAAGAATTGGATATGCAATTTGAATAATGAATGCTGGGTTTGTTATTGATTGTTGTTAACTTTTATCTTTCCATAGCTTAATGCTCTTCTAGGGTTGAATTTGGATTGCTAGGATTCAAGTTAGTCATAAGAGGAAGGACTGATAGTGAACTTAGATTCATGGTTAATCAACATTTGAGGAAAGATTTATGGATTTGAAGTTGGTTTCTAATCCATTGAGTTAACCAATTGATGAGTAGAATGCTTGCTTAGTGAATCAATGACCAAGTGCTTGATCAAAGGATTGATCATATAATAGATTGGAGGCTTTTATTCATTGTGCATTTCATTGTTATTGCCATTTTGATAACTATTTACATGTTGCTCCCAACACCAATGCAAAACTCCCCCCTTTTTCTCCTTGTTAGTTTAATGTATGCTTAGTAAGTAGCGTGAAATCGAATAGCATTCCTCGTGGGATTCGATCCTTACTTGCCCTATTACATGGTAGATTAGTAAGGTTAATTTTGTTGCTTTGCGATAGGTAACACCATCCCTTGTCTGGTCTATTCCAGCAAATAGGAATTGTTGCAGGGATGTTCTGAGCCTTTATGATGCCAGTAGTTGCAAAGAATTCAACAACCTTTGCCATAGCTTTGCCCTTCACAGATTCAATCTGTCTTTTGCTACCAAAAACCCAGCTATTTCTCAAAAGCCAAATTTCCCAGAGAGTATGGATTACAATAAGTCCTAAAGGCAATCTATGGCTTGAATGGAAAGTTTTATCGGTGACTAAGTCTTTGCACTAGTCAGAGAACTGGATAGTTCTCTTGGGAGAATTCCCATGTCTTTCCAAATTGTGTAGTGCAACTTGACATTCCTTAAACAGATGTTGTTCATTTTCATTCGCATTGTTATAGAGCGGGCATTGTACATTCACTTGAATGCCTCTTTTGTTAAGAAGAGATCTAGTGGGTAAGATACCATGAGTGCACAGCCAAATAAAGAACTTTAGTTTCGGTAGGCATTTTAGTTTCCAAATCCAATTCAATGCCCATCACTCTTTGGATTTGATCCCATTTTTCCAAGTTCATAAGCTGACTTAACAGTGTATAAACCATCTGTTGATGTTGTCCAGAAATGGGAGTCTTCAGAGTTTTGAAGAAGTTGTGTAGGTGTGGCAAGAATAGTGTCAAGGTTTTCTTGAGGTAGATAAAAGAAAAGGGATTGAGGGTGTTCAAGGTACATTTGCACAGTGAGTTCACTTTCATGTACTATTAAAGGGCCTTGGATAAGTGGCTTTATTCTTCCCATGTTGATCCAGCTGTCATTCCAAAATTGGGTAGTCTAGCCAATCTTTATGATTTTCCCTGTGCCATTAAATACTAGTGGTGTTGCCCAATTCATTGCTTTCCATGTAATGGAACTGGAACCATGTGATTTAGAGGTATCAAGGCCATACTTCCCAGCGAGTGTTTTGCCCAAATAGCATCTTTATTGTCATTGAAACGCCATACTAGCTTTCCAACCAAAGCCATGTTGTGGATTCACGCTTCTTGTAGTCCCAATCCTCGATATTCAACAGGATTTGTGACATTGTTCCAATTCATTAAATGAAGCTTCTTTCCATGGTCATTATGTCTCCAAATAAAGTCTTTGCATATTTTATCTATTTCCTTGCATATGCTAACTGGTCGAGACCTGTATTGCATATCATATGCCGGAATAGATTCCAAAGATGCTTTTGTAAGTACCAGTCTACCTACCGGAGATAATAATCTTGCTTTCCATCCCGCGTGTTTAGTTCTCATTCTATCTCTGATGAAGAGGTAGTCAGCTTTACATGATCTCTTGCTGATCATGGGGATCCCCAAATATTTACCTAAATTATTTGTTTCCACAATGCCGATGGTGGTCTTCATCTGGGTTCGTTGGCTTTGGCTTGTGTTAGGAGAGAAGTAAAGTTTCGACTTCTGTAGGCTCACTCTTTGGCATGATTCGATGCAAAAAGTAGTCAAGGTTTGCTTGAATGTTGCTGCCATTCTACAGTTGTTCTTCAAAGAGATATATATCATCGGCGAACAGAAAGTGAGAGAATGCAGGTCTGCCTCGTGATGTTTTGACAGTAGTCCAAGCTTTGTTCGTTCATTGTTCCATGATTTGGAGGCCTAAGAATTCCATACAAATTATGAATAAGTATGGAGACAGTGGGTCACCTTGCCTTATTCCCTGGGATGGAGTAAAATTTGTTATGCTTCCATTAACGAGTACCAAAATCTTGGATTGAGAGATGCATGACATTATAAGAGAGATCCACATGTAGGGGAAATAAAAAAAGGTAAGAACTTTTTTAATAAAGCCCCATTCCAATCTATCAAAAGCCTTCTCTAAATCAAGTTTAATTGCCATGAAGCCAATTTTCCCTTTTTTCCTTCTAAAGAAGTTTACATTTTCTTGAACAATTATGCAGTTGTCAACTCCAGCTCTACCAGGTATGAAGCTCGACTGGTAGGGAGATATTAATTTTCCCAAGTAAGGTCTTAGTCTTTGAACAAAAATCTTTGTGACAACTTTATAAGGGAAGTTACAAAGGCTTATTGATCTGTATTGGTTAAGTTTAGAAGGCTTTTGGATTTTAGGGATCAAGGAAATCAGAGTTTCATTGAGTGAAGGAGGCAAGATGCCAGAAGCAAAAACAGAATGGATTTCATGGAAAAATTTATGCTTGATGATGTTCCAAAATTTTTAGTAGAAAAGAGGATGAAGTCCATCGGTACCAGGCGCCTTGTGAGGTTTGAAGGACTATACTATTTTCTGAATTTCAATATCGGAGATTGGGAGAAGAAGGTCAGATTTTTCTGTTTCGGAAAGGCCAGCACAAAGCAGGTTGGTATGATGAGTAATGGCTATGAAAGATGAGAGGTGGTGTATAGCTTCGAAAAATGGGAAGTAATGACATGCCCGGACCTAGTCCGCACGTGTCAAGTTGAGTATTTATGTATAGTTGTCTAGTCAATATACCAAATTTGATTTCCCATGGATGTTTTAAACTTCATTTAGCTCAATTTTAAGCTTAAAAACCCTAAAATTGAAGTTCCGAGTTGTGGACCCCACTTGGGCACGAATTCCACGGAAGTTTGACCGAGTTGACTGGAGTCAACTTGACCTTGTTGATTCCGGCGCCGGAACTGGTCAGAACCGGTGCCGGATCTGACCGAATTAAAATGGGTCTCGGCCACCCGAGATCCCCATTTTCATCTTCTCTTCTTGTTCTTCATTCTCCGAGTTCTCTCTTCCAATTTCCTTTGAATCAAACCCTGTAATCCCTTTTCAAACACTTAATTAAACATCATTATCAACTTCTCTTGTATCCTTGAAGATCAAAATACCAAAATTTTCAAGAAATCACCAAATCTACAAATCTGTCATTTCAGGCGACAATTTGTTCTTCGAGCTAGATCTTTCAATTCAACCGTGGGAAGTGGCTGAGAATTTGGTATGTTGTTCTAGACTCATCAAGCTTTAATTTGATAGTTTACATGCTTGATTTCATGGTCTGTGTTAAAAGAAATCGTTGATTGAAGTTGAGATTTCTGTTTTGCCTGAGACATGTTAAACCTTAGTGTTTTGATTCAAAATTCGAGCATGTCTAATGGTTTGATTCCATTCTTGAAGCTGTGAATCCTTAGATCATGTGTTTAACTTGCTGTGTTTCAATTTTGGTGCGGATTGGTGTTGAATCGAACTTGAATCGAGCTGATGAAATTGGAGGCCGAAGCTCGGCCTTAATTGCAGAACAGAACCGGCGTCGATTCTGGTATGAACCGGGGCCGGATCATGATAATCACTGTTGGGCAATTTTTGCCCCAATTTGGTTCCAGGGGCAAAATGGTCATTTTGTAACCCTAGATCCCTTTTGACCCCATTTGACCCAATTGACTTTAATTTACTTCAATTGACCTCAGGACTTGCCCAATTTTACTCCGTGACCTTAAATAGGTTTTGTTTTATGATTTAATTGTTGGTTGAATGTTTTTATTAATCAAATTAGATTTTAATTTGATTATTTAGGTACGTGATTGTACGAGTTTCGGACCAGTAGCAGTTTGAGCTAAGGCATTCGTGGGTAATCGGGGAGTATACAACTCTCCTCTCTTGTGAGTGGCTTGGATTATATTGGTTGACCAATAAGGGTTAACCGTTTTCAAATTTCTTTATAAATGCTTTATTAAATTGTTTATATATGTTTTGGGGTATGAAATGTCCACCCTCACACACCAAGTTTACAAATGATTTAGAGGGTGGGAATATCTTATATTTTTATAAATTGATATTATTGATAATTGTTTGGGGTACGATACACCTGAGAGATGAGAGATTGAGCGGGTTCCTCGGGGCTCCGATTTGCGGGAGCGTGGACCGAGTTTGAGAGCATGCGTGATACTCAGCCGTGGACCGCCTATCGAGGGGCACGGTGAGTCGAGCCTGGTTGGGAGAGGCGCGTAGGGAAACTCGCCAAGGCTCTAGATTTGCTGTGTTCCACCATAGTAAGGCAAACGTCAAGGGAATGGGCCAGAGAGTAAAGAAAAGTATTTTAAAAGTATAAAGTAACCCTTGACGGTCCAGTGGATACCCCAGCGCACGGGTATACCTTTTTGGGACGATTTCAGATGCCAGCCCATTTGGAAATATTATTATTGATTTAATATTTATTTTGGTGTGGGACTTCTTATAATTTTAATAAATGGTTTATTTAATTGATTCTTGGATCATTTCATATCCCCAGCCTGAGGTGATCGGTCATTATAACCGAGTCCCTCACTGGGTACAAGTATATTGTACTCACCCCATTCACTTTTGTTGTCAGATCATCAGACTTTGGACGGCGGACGTCCCTGTGGTCAGTGATCCCAGTACGTCACTGTGGACACGACTTTGTAGATGCCACCCCTTTTGTTTGGTAAATCTTGGCTCGGAATATTAGTGCATCTTACATATACGTTTATGTATTTATATATTACTTTCCGCTGCATGGAGCACCGTAAGATGTGTCACTTTATTTTTAAATACTTTTGAACTATATTATCTATAATATTTTCGTATATTTTCATATATTGCTCAAATATCCTTTATTTTTATGCCTTGTGCCATCTTGGTTGCCCGCCTGACGAGGCACGCATCTCGAGGTGGTAGGGCGGTTGTCACGTGGCCGAGCCTGCGGGTCGGGGCGTGACAAGTAACAAGGTTTTTAAGACCTTCATCATTTGAAATCCAAGAATTGTTGTCATCTAAAAGACCGAAGATTTTATTAGAAGATCTCCTGATAATGGTAAAGACATGAAAAAACCTTGTGTTTTTCTCACCATCCGCAAGCTAATCTATCCTAGATTTCATGGCCCAATAATCCTCTTCGTCTCGTAATATATCCTTATAATCATTCATAAGCACCTTTTGTAGGTCAATTAAGAATTGGCATAGGCTGTTTGCTTATGCTTTCTCAATACTAGCAAGTCTAGCAAGGATATGTTTTTTTTTCTGTTGAACAGATTTCCAAATGATTTGTTCCACTTCTTCATATCCTTCTTGAGTGTTTCAGTAGCTTGATCAAGGCAATTGGAGGGTTTAGCCCAACTATACTTAATGACCTCAGTAAACTCTGGATAGTTGAACCACATTTTTTGAAGTCTAAAAGGTTTGTTATCACCTCTGCCAACAAAAGAGTCAAGCCTGATCAGGATGGGGCAGTGATCGGAATGCACTTTGGGGATATGGTTAACATGAGCATCAGGATACAAAAGTTTGCAAGGTGAGTTAGCAAAACCAAAATCTATTCTCTATTGTATAAGATCATTGATATTTCTATTGTTGGACCATGTGAACTTTGGTCCATTGAAGCCTAAATCAGCTAGATTTCAACAATTAAGGCATTCTTGAAAAGCACTAGATCTAACAAGAGATATAGGATTTCCCCATTTTTTCCCTCTACTATTAAGAACCTCATTAAAGTCACCACAAACAAGCCATGGCAGGTTATGTGAATTTGCAACATTGACAAGATTAGTCCATAATAATTTCCTTTCAGAGAGTCTAGGACTAGCATAAATTGAAGATAGTAACCAAGTTTTGTTAAGAGATATTACCTTAACTTTGGCATGAATCTCCTACTCCGTTGCTCCAATTTCTTCAATTTCAACAACAGTAGAGTGCCACGGTAACCAAATTCCTCCTTTGTACCTAATTGTTTCAGTGTCAATACATTTGTCGAAACTCAGCTCTCCTACAATATGCATGGCACCTCTGACTCGGACCCTGGTTTCAGTGACAACCATAATTTCAGGCTTGTGAAGCCTGATCAAATCCTTTGTAGTGTATATAAAGTTAGGGTGCCTAGCACCTCTACAATTCGAGACTACTATTGACATGGATGACGGTGATGTTGGGTTTTCGCTCTATCTGAGCCTTTGCATTTCCTGGCTTTGATGCCAGTTTGTTGTTTGTTTGAACTTTTGAGTTCTGAACTAAATCCTGTGAATCAAAGCTTCTTCCTCTTGCTGAAGCGAGGACTTGGCGCATACGTTGAGCTGTCTCACCCCCGGACTTAATGTCAGTCTTACTGCTGCTAGTTTGTCAACCTTGAGTACGTATTCTATTAGTCCGTTTGTCAGGTAGTTTGAGGGTATGGCAAGTGTCCATAGTGCTGGGTGCCATGTCCTCTTTATCCAGTATGGCCTCGGATACTTTGTGTAGCTTAATTCCAGTAAGATAGGAATTTCTTGAGGAAAGATTGTCGCTGGAATCAAGGTTTCCAGCCATTCCTCGCTCTCGAATCCTTGCTCTTGGGCTGTCATCGGTGGTGGTTGGCATCTTTCTTTTTGGGCTCGGAACACAAACAATGGGAGAGGGTTGCTTGATGAGTTTGCTAGTGATAGAGGTTTTCTGAGCATCGATCTTGGTGATAAGGGCTGAAGGTTCGGTAGGGTTACCGAAAGTTCCCTTAACCGGGCTGAGAGTTAGAGTGTCTCGTCCCTGCCATGATGCCTTACAGATCTCTGATGCACCATTATGAATCCCACTCTCTGTCTCACCGGTTGCCCTGTTGTTCCTCCTTCTCTGTGCTGGATACATCCTGTTGTTAGAGAGAAGATTTTCCAGAAGAGTTTCCAGTTTCTGTGGTTTTTCCAACTGTAATTTGTGTCTCCTTTGCTTTAGCAAATTTTGTATTAACATTTCCTTGTGGTTGTGTCAAATCAACCTGCTTTTGCAAGGAATAGCTGTTGCTTCAATTTGTGTTCATCGATGTTCCTATGTTAATTTTCCCGGAATGGAAAGAATTTTGAAAACTCGTAACAGCTTTGGAAGCATCACCCTTTTCAAAGTTTTTTTGGGAACCCAAATTGCATTTGAAAATTTTTGTTGGGTTGCTTCAGCTTTTACTTTGTCGTTGTTTTTATTAATGACTTCCAGATTTGTGCTATTCTCGGCCGTAACAATAGAAGCTTCGGTGCAAAGAAGGATACGCCTTGACTAATGTTGTCTCGGGTCTTGTCAAGTTGAACAGTTTGAAAGTTTTTTTTCCCTCCAAAGCCAGCCGGGTTTTTCCCTGCAAAGAAGGATATTCCTTTTGTTTTGTACCTGTTCCTTTTGACGTTGGACGACCATCTAAGGACCAAGGCCATCATTGATCTTTTCCATTTCTTCATTTTCCAGTGTGATTTGATCGGTTTGTTTGATGGCTGGTGTTGTTTCTGGGTAGTTTTCCTCTTTGTGGCCGATTTTTCCACAGTGGAAACAAAGCAATGAAATTCCTTCATAGATAATGTGTTGTGTCATACCTTCAATGTTAACAAATCGGACTAAAGGCTTATTGAGATCCATTTGGACACATAGTCGAGCATATCTGCCTCATTCACCTGCTAGAGTTCTGTTGTCCACTTGTAGTAAGTTTCCAATATGCTTTCCAATCTTACTGAGGATCTCATAGTCAAAATATTCCACTGACAGTTTTGGAAGCCTAATCCATATTGCTACTGATGAATGATTTGCTTGAGAGGCTTTAAAATTTGGCTCCCATTTCCTAATTGATAGCAAGTGTCCATTGATGAACCTGGGTCCTTCTCTAAAGACATAGTTGTAGTCTTCTGCGTTTGCAAACTTGACTAAAAAGAAGTCTTCGCCGAGATCAACATAATGAGGCTCTTGCTGTATTTTCCAAAGTTGTTTGAGCTTGAGTGTTAAATGTTTGTATCCTACTTGTCGGTTGAAGGCTTTGACAATGATGGGAAGGGTTTCTCTTGTTTCTTCTCAGTTGATGATTCTTTTCTTTAGGTAGAGAAAATAATGCTCATATTCTTTTTTTTTTTCTTGAGAGTAGCGGCACAAGCATCGTATAGAGGTAATAAATCCTAGGGTTTAATTAAGTCAACACAAATTAATTTTAAAAAAGAAAATATCTAATCTACCCTTATTAAATATTTTCAAGTAAATCTGAAGCATTTATTGTAAATTAAAAGCTTGTGAATGTGGAGATGCCACATCTTAATTACGTTAAAATTCTTACAGAACCGAGTTCGTGGGATCATTTCTCTAATCTAGGCCAACTACTGTCTAACATTTTTTTCATGATTTTACTCTCTCTCTCTCTCTCTCTCTCTCTATATATATATATATATATATATATGTTATAAAATTTAACTAATTGTCACCTGTTGCTTGAAAATTTTATGAAAAACATTTTATGATAATTTTTTTCTAATTTGAGTGTAGTATTATGGCTATATATTCTTTGTTATCAATAAGATATTTGAGAAAAATTAATTTAAAAAAAAAAAGCCATGCACTAACTAGAACATTGATAATATATTTTAATAAAAGCTTAAACTGGAATTAAACTTAACAACGTTTGTGTGCTTTGACCTTAAATATCTGAATTCGGACGTCTGGGTATGGTAGAATTAAGAGCCATCTATCTTAGATTTGTTCCACTATAAAAAAGATGGTAATTATGGAGATTGGGGCTCCACGGCTGCTGCGACAGTGGCAACTATTGTAGCGGATTTGGTAAAGCTAATGACTTTCGATTTCAAGTTTTTTCATATCCTTGTTGATGTCTGGTGTTGTGAAACACCACCTTGTTGAGTAAACAAATTAATGGATCTTGAACCTAAATATTGTTAAGCAACCGTCTTTTGAATCTCAATATTGTCGAAGAATCCAAAAGAATAAATGACACGTTTTCTACTAATTGTTTACTTTTAAATTGAATATGTTAATTTGTATCAAGATTAGATATTGAAATTAAAAATAAAAAAAGTAGAGATTGAAATTAAAAACAAAAAAGATATACACAAAATTTGAAGAAAAAGGCGATAAAACCGGAAGTGGTTGAGTTTCATTTATCCAAAAAAATTAAAGAACTTAATAGTTACCAAAAAAAACTTACCATTCATTAAATAAAATAATTTCCCTTATTCTACAATTTCAATCAAAACTACGTCGTCTAAGAATTTATTCTAATTAAGCTAAAGCCTAATGCCTAAATTTAAGAATATTTTCTTCCTTCTTTCCTCTGTTTCTCTCTGTTGGCTTCCTAGCGGCTCCACTTCTTTTCCTTTTTTCTTATCCGTCAATTAGTTAAATTAATGTTTTTTTATCTTTCTCTTGCTTTTGTGGGCACAAGTTTTTCTGAAGTTATTGAGCTCGAATCAAGGTCATGATGAAATTACATTAAAAACAAATAATATATGTGGTTTTTTTTTTCCCCTCAATTTAAGGCATCCAAACTAACTTTTTGAATCTGTTTTTTTAGATGAATTTTGCTTAGATTTTTCTCCAATTCTATCTCTCAAATGAAGTTTGTAAACCTCTCTCTTTCTTAGTAGAAGTTAATAACCAAATCGTACTTAAAAGTAAATATGGCATCTGAATGGCTCGATAAAATGATGTCGAGGGGTGTAGAACCTCGGATTATGACACATGCTGCCTTTATCAAGGGTTACTTCAACTTGCAGCTGTATGAGGAGGCACACATTTTTACAGTGATAAGTATTAGAAAGAGGGCAATATGATTTACAGTTTGTTGGCAAACCTTCATAGAAGAAGGGAGAACCAGTTATGGCACAGAGTATTATTCTTTCTGAGATGATAGAAAAGGGTCTGAAACCAAACTTCAGGGTGTTTATCGCTGTCAATGAGCGGTTTCAGAATTTCAGGTAGAGATGATCTGGCTAAAAACTTAGAAACAAGCATTTCCAGCTTGATTTCTCAGCCAAGCTGATAACGAACATTTGTTTGAAATTTCTATAGAAGGAAAGTTGCTTCTGATTCCTGTTTCTAGCTGTATTAACTAGCTCACTGGATGTCATGAGCTAAAGCATTGAGGTTTTTCCTCTAATTAAGCTGCGAGATAATGGCAGAAATCATCTCAATTGTGCGTCAACTATTGTAATCTAAATAAGGTTATCTTTCGGAAAAAAGGAACAAGGAGATTGAAGAAAATTTAACTTTGTATCTAACAAATTTTTTACCAAGTGAGATTTAATAACATTTTTGAATTGCTTCTTTTGATCCTTCAAATGTATCAAAATATATCAACATTAGGAAATGGCTAAGTGGTCATGTGCATATAGGTTTTGTTGAGTATAGCTTTTGAGCTTCCAGCGAGCTTGATACCATCAAAGTCCAACTTGATACAGCCATTGGCCATTGCTTCATTATAATTCTACTCAAAGATTCTTTACTCTTTCGTGCTCATATGAATGATGAAATTGTTTAATCTTTGATCTTTCTTACTTATATGAATTGCTAGCTTGACCCAGCCAATTTGAGACAGACAATGATTACTTCATTATTACGATGATTTGCTCTTCCTTTGGTCATTTGATTTATTTCTACTTTTGAACACAATGTTTGTGTAAATTATCAAATCATTAAAAGTCCTTTTGGCATGACCCAACCATAAAAAAAAAAATTTTGTCATATGATTTTGTTGGACAGACAATAAAAGTGTTGATTTTTGCAAAGTACTTTTATTTTTTCCCTTAATATTTGATAATTAAGAATATATTCATTAAATATTTTCATAGATCTTATTCTTACGGTTGATAGTTGATAAGATATTCGAGAAAATTGAACTTTATATATAACAAAATTGCCAAATGGGATCTAATAATAGTTTTATTTGGTTTACTTCACTCCCAAAAATCTTTATAATTTTGCTATTTTATTATGAAAATGAACTCGGTTGCTATTTCCTTCCTATAATCTCCGTTGTTTCTTTCTTCTCTCATGGTTGAATTCTTTTGTTTAATTTTCGTGTAATTTATCCAAGTTTCTTTCTCACAATATCATGTATATTTCAGTTTTGAACTCTAAAATTACATCATTTTTAGTGGCGGCCGAAGTTTTACAGTATATTTAATAAGGCAATTCCATTATTCTATCATCCATGGGAGGAGTAGAATGTGTAGAAGGAAATCTGTCAAATAGAGAAACAAAAGTGGCGGCCAAAGTTTTACAGTATATTTCATAATGTGATTCCATGATTCTACGTACAATCCATGACAGGAGTAGCTATGTGTAGAATGTGTAGAAGGAAATCTGTCAAATAGAGAAACAAATGTAATGAAGTTTCTAATATAAATTTGATAGAAAGTATCGTGTAACTTGAGGTCATTCCCTCTTATGTATTGGGGTTTCCAGTACAAAGTTGTCACCTCTTCCTCCCAATAGTTATGTCAAAATATTTTAATGTATTAGCATATGTACAGCGGAAATTGAAATCAAATTATCATTCAAAACTTAATATTAAAATAAAATTATTTAATTAAAAAAATTTAATTCAATTATATTAATAAAAAGATCACAATTCTGATTATGCTTACAAATATTTATATACTAGTAGTAATTCAAATTAGTTGAATATTTTATAATTCATTAAATTCATTTTTCTTTTTCTATAATTCCTATACTATTTGGTTTGAGAATTTAATTTTATATCTAAAGCTAAAGCATACATTTACATTTTCTAATTTTCTTTCTTCCTGGTTCTTTAGGTTTCTTTTCTATTTTAAACATTAAAATGCAATAATTAAACATTTATTTAGGCAGTGCTTTTTTATGATGATTAGCCTAACGTTTAAAACACAATTTTTTAATTTAAGAAAAAATGTTAACCTCCTAAGAAAAAGTCATTGTGCATGATCAAAGCCAACCACTACCAAACATTTACTGCATGATTATTATTATTATAATAAAATTAAGATTGGTAACTCAAAAGTCATCTTATTATTAGTAGGGATATTGAAATACTTTGGTAACTCCAAGGTTTTTTTTTTTTAAATGACTCATTTTCTTCATTATTATAAAATTAAGATTAGAAGCTCAAAGTTTTTTTTTAATTGCATAATTAGGATTAGTACCTGAAAGGTTTTTTTTTAATTGTAAAATGAAGATTAGTAACTTAAAAGTCATCTCATTATTAGTAAGGTAAAACTGAGTTATATGATTTAATTACAAAAGTAGGATTATATATATATATATTGATTATATATATATATATATCTAAAATTTAAAATTTAAATCTATAATATATATATATATAACCGATTCCCTTTTGAAATAAATAGGAGTAATTTAGGAAGGGATTGTTATTACTTAAATGAGTTATATTAATAGTTAGGCATTAAATAATTCCAATTTCACATTTTCTTTTGTGTAAAAAGGTTTAGGAAAGGTTACACTTGATGTAGAATATCTTATCATATTCTCTTGATAAAAGACAATTGTAATTGCCTCCATTATATTTTAATAATATTAAATGATAAGTTACAAAATATCATTTAATTGATCATAATAACATATTAATTTTGGAAATATTTAGAACTTTCGGTTATTATAATATTTTAATATAAAATGCACCTATTTTTTATTTGAATTAGTTTAGATTCTATACTTCTATTCCGCGTTCTACATTTTGGTTCTACGTTTTTATTTTAAGTTTTAGATTTTAGAAATGGAATAAGCTTTCGTTAACCTGTCTGAATTTTTAGTTTCAATTGTGTATATAATAAAAAATTGTTACTAATAATGTTTATGTAATTTGTTAATTTTATTTTAATTTTTTATTTATTTTAGTTCAAATTGTGAAGACCCGGCCCAACTTACGAGATATTGTCCGTTTTGACCCGAAGCCTCACGGTTTTGTCCCACTCAAAAGGCACCTCACAGTATTAGGCTTGGATGTCATCATATATATCACATTAAAATCCCATATCCTAACGATGTGGGATTAGGGTATTATATAACTCCTTTTTTAAGTAAATAGCGGCAATTTAGGAACTAACTCCTTTTGGAGAAAACATGAGTAATTTAGGAATATTTCTATATGTAACACATTTATGTTTTTATATATTTTTATTTAAATAGAAAACCATCTCTCTTTTATATAAAACCAACTCCTTTTTGGAGTAAATAGGGGCAATTTAGAAACTAGTTCCCTTTTGGAGAATATCTATATTATTATTATTATTATTATTATTATTATTGTTGACACGCCCAGACCTAGTCCGCACGTGTCAAATTGAATATTTATGTATTGTTGTCTAGTCAATATACCAAATTTGACTTCCCATGGATGTTTTAAACTTCATTCATCTCAATTTCAAGCTTAAAAACACTAAAATTGAAGTCTGAGAATGTGGACCCCACTTGGGCACGGATCCCAAGGAAGTTTGACCGAGTTGACCGGAGTCAACCTTGACTCTGTTGATTCCGGCGCCGGAACTGACCGAATTATATGGGGTCTCGGTCACCGGAGATCCCCATTTTCATCTTCTCTTCTTGTTCTTCATTCTCCGAGTTCTCTCTTCCAAATTCCTTCGAATCAAACCCTCAATCTCCTTTCAAACACTTAATCAAACATCAACACCAACTTCTCTTGTATCCTTGAAGGTCAAAACACCAAAATTTCCAAGAAATCATCAAATCTACAAATCTGTAAATTTTGGCGACAGATTGTTCATCAGTTCATAACTTTCAATTCAACCGTGGGAATTGGCTGGGAATTTGGTATGTTGTTCTAGACTCATCAAGCTTTAATTTGATAGTTTACATGCTTGATTTCATGGCCTGTGTTAAGAGAAATCGTTGATTGAAGTTGAGATTTCTGTTTTGCTCGAGATATGTTAACCCTTAGTGTTTTGATTCAAAATTCGAGCATGTTTAATGGTTTGATTTCGTTCTTGAAGTTGTGAATCCTTAGATCATGTGTTTAACTTGCTGTGTTTCAATTTTGGTGCTGATTGGTGTTGAATCGAACTAGAATCGAGCTGAAGAAGATTGGAGGCCGAAGCTCGGCCTTAAATGCAGAACAGAACCGGCGCCGGTTCTAGTATGAACCGGGGCCGGATCATCTCTGCTGGGCAAAATTCGGGTCGAATAGAACCGGTGTCGGTTCACTCCAATTCCAGTGCCGTTTCTGCCTTTTAGGGGCAAAATGGTCATTTTACCTCCCGAAACCTAAATTGACCCCAAATCGATTCGGAACACTTTCGAGTCTTCCAAACCACGTCCAAACATCGTCTTAGGTCATATTAGAGCCTCGTAGGTGCATTCATAAATTTAATTATGAATGCTAACTTATATTTCTGTGTACTAGGGCTCCGGTTGAATCGAGTGCGGCGATGCTCCGGAGGTTGAGCTACATGGAGCGCTTGGGAGTATACGATTCTCCCATCACTGTGAGTGGCTTAGATTTCAGTGCTTAGTCACTAGGGCAAAATGTTTTAAAAATATAAATTGTTTTAAAAAGGGTTTTACAACGGTTTTGGGATAAGGGTAATCCACAACACACACTTTTTCCTTTGTGATACGCCCACTTATGGAGATGGGATGATTTTAAAGATACAAAAGCTTGTGTGTGTTTACATGTTTTTAATATTTATATAAGAAATAATATTATTATTATTATTGTGATTATTGGGAAACGATACCCCTGAGAGATGAGAGATTGAGCGTTTTCCTCGGGGCTCCGATTTACGGGAGCGTGGACCGAGTTTGAGAGCATGCGTGATACTCAGCCGTGGACCGCCTATCGAGGGGCACGGTGAGTCGGGCCTGATTGCGAGAGGCACGTAGGGAAACTCGTCAGGACTCCAGAGTGCTGTGTTCCACCACAGCAAGGCAAACGTCAAGGAAATGGGCCAGAGAGTAAAGTAAAATGTTTTAAAAGTATAAAGTAACCCTTGACGGTCCAATGGATACCCCAGCGCACGGGTATACCTTATTGGGACAATTTCAGATGCCAGCCCATGAGTATTTAATTATTTATTAAAGATTTTAAATTTAATACTCCTTGGAAGGATTTCAAAAGAGGTTTAGAAAACAAAATTTATTTTATTCACTCCTGGAGAATTGATACAGGAAATAATGAAAACAAAGTTGTTTAAATTTTAGATTATTTTATTGGTATTAATATATTTTGGATTACCCCTGTTTTCTCTAACCCTGATGGAGACCCATTGAATCTCTGTCACTCACTTGTATCCTGTGTGGATGGATGCAGATTCGCGTACGAGGTCAGCCAATAGATTGGAGGCTCATTAGAAGACGTCGGTGGCTTAGGCTTAGTAGTTTTCCGCTGCATAGGTATTCTTTTAAATTAATCCACTGGTACTAATTTAAAGTTTATTATTTTATAAAAGATTTTTAATTAAAGTTTTAGTTGTTTTGCAGCGATGATATCCATTTCTATGCCTTGCGGTGCTTCTGGTGCGTGACCGGCCGGCACGTACTACGAGACAGCGCGGTGGTTGCCACGTGGTCGACCTCGGGCGGGTCGGGGCGTGACAATTGTTGTTGTTGTTGTTGTTGTTGTTATAAAACCAACTCCTTTTTTGGAGTAAATAGGGCAATTTAGGAACTAATTCCTTTTTGGAGAAAATATGGGTAATTTAGGAATATTTTTATATTTAACATATTTATGTTGTTACATTTTTTATTTAAATAGAAAACGAGCTCCTTTTTGGAATAAATAGAGGAAATTTAGGAACTAGCTCCATTTTGGAGAAAATAGATATAAAACCAACTTTTTTTTGGAGTAAATAGGAGTAATTTAGGAACTAACTCCCTTTTGAAGAAAATATGGATAATTTAGGAATATTTTTATATGTAACATATTTATGTTGCTGTATTTTTATATTTATAATATTATATATATATATATATACCTATATCTATACATCTATACATCTATACATACATTTAAAGTTATCCCAAAAGAAGCTCTCCTAGATTGTCCACATCATCAATTTTTTCCTTTTTAATTTTTTTTCAATTTATTAAATATATGAATGTTTTTTATTCTTTATAAAATTAAATATTTTCTTTTATTTTCTCTAACCGTTCACTCTTTTGTCTCTCTCTGTTCTCTATAGTAGAACCCAAAGAAGAAACGTGCATGATAGTGGAGATGGGTTTCCTCTCTCCTTTCTTTGTTGAGTGTTTTTTGTTTTGTCTTTTCAATTGAAGAAATTGTTTCTTTTTTTATTTTTTTATTGTCATTGGGTTTCATGAGTGACAAAATGGAAGAATTGAAAAGGGAGGAACGAAAGAAAGAGAGGGGAAACCGGGTGGGCAAATGACTGTAACATTCCTAATATGCCAACTACTAAAATAGGTGAGGAAGAAAAAGAAAAGAGATTAATTCTCATAACTTTTTTTAAGTTGGTTTATGATCTTCTCAAAAATTTTAAATTAAGTTAGGATTTATATATATTTTAAATCTTTTCTTCTATGGGCTGATGGCTTTTTCTTTGTTTCTTTTCTATGTTTACCTTACTCCTTACATATATAACTTTTTAGTATCAGGAAGTAGGGGAAAAGGAAGCTTGCCATCTTATTGTTTCATGTACTGTATGTATAAGTCTAATTGAGATTTTGAATTATCACAGTATCTACAATTTGACATAACAATCATTAACTTTTTGCTTTTTGCATAGATGATTTTTTCTATATCATTTATTGACATGTATTAGCATCCCTTATTTTGTAGTATTTTTTTTAAAATTTCTATGGTTGATATATATTTTTGGTTAGATCATAGAAGATATTTGTGTGTGTTTTTTCCATTAATATTTCCTTAGCCTTTTGGCTCACTCATTGATGTTTCAAATCAATTTATATATGCTAGCTATTGATGATTAACACATTTTATAATTTAAATAAATTAATAATCTTAACTATTTCTTTTAAGCTAATTTTTTTCATTCAAATTCAAAAGTACTTGCCACGATGTTTTGAAAAGAATTTATCGTCCAAATTTTGAGCCACTTTATTTGGCAAATATTACTCTTATCTCTCTTTGCATTTTTTAAATCTTTTTTTACCTTCGTGTCATTAGTTATAAGAAATAATATGTGTTTGGTGGAAATAAGAGATACTATTTCTTAAAAATGAATTTATTGATCTTTTCAGCGAATATATCTTTTACTATTCTCAAACTTATTCCTGTTAAAATAATTAGAATTGTCATTTGGTGCTAGCAAAATAATAGTATTATCTTAAAAGGGTTAAGGCCTTGAATGTTCATGTTACTGAAAGTTTTGGAAGGTCTAATTTCGAATTCATTTTTGACTTTAGGTTTTTTAAACCAACAATAGTGGTATATACAAGTAACATTGAATATACTACTTTAAGAAGTTGAAAATTAACTAAAAGTGATTGATTATACTAAAAGACCTTTAATTTGTTACAAAGCTACTTTAAAGGTCTAATCTTTTCTTATGTCTTATTCTTTCTACTATTATAATGCTGAAAAATAAAGGCTAAAATCAATTCAGTCATACAAAGTCCAATGCAATTAGGTTTGTGAAAGTTACAGGTTTAAGAGTAGCTATCACAGATCATGAACGTAACATTTTGATTTGTACTGCATCTTACATTTCTCATATTTTGGTGGAACTCTTTATGCCAAAAAGCCATTCTCTTTGATCTAAAAGTGGCTACTACTAGGGGCTATAACAATATTTTTGGATAAAGATACAATTGAGACCATATGTAAAATCTTATTCAATTGAGATTCAATTGGATAGTGACAAACTATATTGAAGTGCATGCTTATCCTATCTGTAAAATATATTAGTTAATTTGTTTGTTTGTGTATGTCACTGTGACAGGCTTTTTCTTTTCCCTCTCTACCACATACTCAATTGGTGAAGACCTAAAAAGAGAAATATTATGTACAGTACCCGAAGAATCTTTGGCGACTGGGCTTGCTGTCAAAGAGATGAACACAGTAGTAGCTAACTCCCTTTTTGCAACCTGTAAGGACTGAATTTTAGGTTCTTTTTGACAACAGATGGCTTTGTTTATATGCTCCAACAACCATTTTAAATATCCTGTAGAGCCAATTATACTTTAATGATGTATTCCCTAAGCACTATCTCACTTTTTATTTTTGGAAAGTGAAATATTATTAATAATTACTTATCTAAATACTCAATGGTTAATTATAATTATATCATATCATTTTGCGTAAATTGCTTTATGTACAAAGGCTTTTTCTGCACATGTGTTGAAAGCCAATTGCCAATATTATGCATGTTTATTACATTGAATATATAAAGAAATATACCTGCAGCATTAACGCGGGCAGCCACACTAGTCTATACCTACTTTTATTTTTATCCCCAAAAAGCTCTTCTTAATACATCCGCGTCATATTTTTTTTCCTCATTTTTAATTTTAAAATATTCATAATAACTCTCCTCTCTCTTAATTCTCTCTCCCACTCAACCCTTTCCCTTCCCATCCTAAACATCATCGACACCACCGACAAGTCTTAAGCCTTCTCTCTTCTCTGTTGCTTGGTTTCCACTAGAGACAGTTCCTCTACCCCCAATAAAATTAGCCCTTTCCACAACTCTATAACAGAAAAAGGAACTTTGAATTATCAATCGAAAGGAAAAGAAAATTGAAAGATCAATATTGTCGGGGAGAGAGGTGGAAAAATAGAACAATAGAGAAAAGAGGGAGAAGGAAGAGGAAGGAGAGATGGAGGGATCGGTTGAGGCCGTTTGAAGCAATGGGAAGACAAGACCTGTCATATGCTTATTGGATTCAATGGTGCTTGGGCAGATCCTACGCTCGAGAGAAAGCCAGAGATAGAGATTGGGTTATTATAGGTTTGGGCAATCTTCAAATCAGCCATGGAGCTTGGTTAGGTTAGGAAATTCAATTGATGAGAGATATTGTTTGCATATATCCAAAATCTTTCTCTCTTTCACAATACTTACTTTTCTCTCTTTTTTCTTCTTTTTGTTGGCAATGATTTTCCCAGGTTCATATCGCTTGCCCTCTAATTGATGTAGCGACATGGTGCCAAATCACTCTTCCGACAATTACATCTTTGCGAGCTCCTATGATCACAAATTCTATAAAAATTCTATAATCTTTGCAGGTATCCTTTCTGTAAGAATTTTCTCTTTATCAAATTTCACGTTAATTTAAAGCTTCGAATAGTAAAAAAAAAACGCAAGCTTGGTTCTTATGCGACAGTAGTGGGGGGTGGCGAGTGGGCACAAGAAGGGTCATCTTTTTTAACATATTGGAACTAATATGCAGCATCAAGAGATGCAGAAGAGGGAACTGCAACTGGGTTTGGGTTCAATCTTGAATCTGTTGGGAGGTCTGCCAATTGTACAATCACCGGTACCTTCTATGTGTAAGCTATCATCACAGCCTCCTTTTTTCTTTAGGAAATGTCAAGAAACTTCTACTTTTAATGTGATTTTACGTTTTGTATGGTTAACTTGATGATGGAATTTGATTTTTCTTTTGAAATTAGAAAGTGACCATTGTCTTTTAGGTGAGTTGGATGATGGCATTTGATTATGTGGCTTCTGGTGGGCTTTGGTGTGTTGGTGATAAAACTTGCATTACTATATGTTAATGCCTATCAAATTGATTATTGGCTTATGGATTTGTTGATTTGATGGCAATTGATCTTAGGATATAGGTTCGGTTTGTGGATGACAATTTGATTATGTCCATTATATGTATGGTTTCTCCAAAAAAAAAAAAGGCATATGGGAAAATTATGAAAAATTAGAAACACAGTGTGGATCATTTGACTATTGTATGTGTACTTTTTTCTTCAAAATTAGTTGTATAGGACAATGATATACGTGTCAAAACCATAGACTTTATGACATTAGTTGGTTTTAGTATAAAAAAGTATCTCCTGAATGGTTGGCTACTTCAAACTTAGGTGTTAAGATCTGTGCTGAATGAGATTGATTCAATTCATTGAGATAATAAATAGCCTTGGGTTTTGGCTTTATTCCATTATGTTGTAGGACTAAGTTGGATAGTAAAGCATGTAGGGCCTTAATGTCATCTACATTTTGGTTTGAGCAAGTTGTAGAATGATTCTTTAAAATTAGTATATTGGTATCATTACATGGGTTGAAAATGATGTGATTGACAACGGAAGGGAACTTTTCTTCTTTAGATTGTTGTTATTGCCCTTTTAGTTTATTTCATTATTTTTTTAATTTTAAGGGTTAAACCTATGTGGTTTTGATGAGTTTGAGTTACTATGGACATACCTTATACTTTAACTTTCATCTTTCTCTCTTTAGTAAGCCAGTGCGTTACTGCTTTTTATTGGTCTATTTCTTCTAATTGAAACCCAAGATAAATTGGTTTTTTCAATCATTGTTTTCGTTTATTTTTTTTATTTTCTGTCTTTGGCGTCATTCAATTTGGACACATTGGTTATTCCTCAAGTGATGACCATAATAGCTCAAATTGAACTTTAAAAACTTATGGTTTATGGTATTAAAAAGCATGATTGTGAATTAGTTCTATGTGAATGGAACTTTACTTATGTTTTGATTCCAGATTTAAGGAAGACAAAGGAAGGTTGTTTGTGTGATGCGAACAATCGAGTAAGCTTTTAATCAACAAACTTTGTTCTTCTGTTCTAATTAATAAACCCTGATTCTATTTCTATCTACTAATACAAATTTGGTGTTTAGAGAAAAAAGAGCTTGATATCTGAGGAAGAGATATTATGTGCTGATAAAATTGCTCAGTTGCCTCAGAAAACTCATTTTCGGAACTGAATTTCTTGGCAAAAGGTGGTTTTGTGTCTTTTGTGAGGGGATTTTGAGAGTTGCAGGTGGTTGCTGTGAAGCTATCGAAGTTCGCATGGTGTTAAGTAGATATAGATTTATGTAGAGGGGTACAAGTTCTGAGCTCTGCACAACATAGGAATGATGTGGTTGTGGCTGTGACATTGATTCAAGTGTTACATCTTTGTTTTTTCAATTAAAAGGTTATGTTCTATCTATTCATATGTAAAGTATTTCTTCTTTTCTTGCAATTGGATATGTACGGCTTTCAGTTTCCTTTTTGTTCATTTAACAGTTTTGTGTATTGAAAATAAAATTGAGTGACTGAAGAATTTTTCATGAAATTGTTATAGAAGTAGCATCCAGATAAGCAACAAAAATCATTGCCATCTCTCTACATTCTCACTCCCTCTTGCTCAATGTTTCTTCTCTTTTCCCTCACCATATGATCTTTAAATCAATTTACCATTTCTGACCAAAACCTAAGACATGGTGGAAGGCCCATCAGTCATGTCTTGGTAGAGCAACAACAATAGTTTTATTATTTGGGAAGTGCCAGAGTTTGCAAGGGACCGATTGTGTAATTTAACGAGGAATACTAAGCGTAAATACAACATAAGAACCGATTGTATGGCTGATGGTCAAGAATTAGGATGGATTATGGTGGCTGCGCATTTGAAAGTTAAAAAAACCCCTCTCTTACTTGAATTAAATGGTAACCCTTTTTCCCATAATTTGTCTCTTAGTTCATATATATGGAATATTTGTGTGGACGTCATGTATATATATATTTACAATATACATGTTCAGCATATCACCAATTATAAATAATAACCTTTACTACAATTTCTTAATGAAAGTAAATTCTATATGCCATATGCTTTACATTCAATGCTGCCTCCAAAAACAAATACGAAGAACTTATTTTACATAGATCCCACAGCGGTAGCGCGGGGTGAACCTCTTGTATATATATATAACCAGCTCCTACGGGAATAAATAGGGGTAGTTTATGGATTATATAAATTGATTCAAAAATTGATGATGGTGTAGTTAAAAGGTTAAAAGCATAATAATTTTATTCCTTTGGACCATAATAATCCTATGTAATTGGTAAATTACAACATTCTTTTTAAGCATTTTTTTGTAAGAAGCATATTATTAAACTTAACTTATATAATTATTACACTATTTAAATATATTTTGGCCAAAAAAAAACTATTTAAACATATGTTAGTTCAATTAAACTAGAAACATAATTTTTTTGTCATAAATATAATTAAATTTAACTTATATAATTATTAAAATATTAATTATATAATATTTTGTGCATGACTTATCCAAGTAATTTTTTCACAAGGCTCAAGTATATAGTATCTATTTTTTTCTCTTATATAAACTAGGCATAATTTAATTTAATGAAACAAAAAAAATATTATTTTATTAAGTTCATTGAAGATAAATTTGTTTTGTTAGTCATATATAATTGTTGAAATAAAAAGACTTGAAAAATAGGATACATAGCACAAAAAAGAAATAAACTACAAGTTTTGAAGTGAGAGCATAATAGTAAAATATCAATTTTGACAGAAAATATAACCCCAACCAAACAGATTAATCTAACATTGACAAATGTAGAACCAAACACAATTTCGTAATCTTTTAGGTTATATACAAAGTTATCTTTGATGGAGTAAATCACATAACCTAAAGTTATCTCAGATTACCCGAACCAAACGCCCCCTAGTGTAATGTAATAGTTTGAGCATTTTCCTATAAAGTTAAGCTTGTACATAGGATAATCGATTAATTATTAGTTGCATTTAACTTAACATATATGTTATCTATCAATTGGTTCCTTCTCTGCGGTTTTCATGTATTTTGTTAAATGTTAAATTTTTATTGGAGTAAGGTCACATTGTAACTGATTCGAGACACTTGCCCATCTGCATTTTCTATCAAAGTATACAATACGTAGCGCATCTTCAAGGCACATGGTAATATATTCTTGCGTGCTTACCGGTTATATATTGGCGACAAAGCTAATAAATCCAATATAGAAAGACTTCAAACAGGAGTCATTCTCATATAGGTATTTTTATATGATTTAATTTTTTTTAAAAAAAAAAGAATTAAATATTTAGTCTTTTAAAAAAACAGTTGATAATATCTTATTGATTATTGAAATGAAAAACATCTAAAAAAAATATATAAGTCTTGTTTGAAATGATATTGATAAAATGTTAAATTCTTATTTTACGTACCAACACATGTTGGATTGAATGAAAGGAATTTAATGCCCCTTAAATAAGATCTCGAGTTCGAATCTTGTAAATGGAGAAAATAAGTTTTGGGAGAGTTTTTCCCATTTAGGATCCGATATGATTCGAATAAGATTAACAGTAGATCGTTAAACGGATACGAACACATGTAGTTATAAAAAAAAATTCTTATTTTAAGTACATATTTTAATAATCGACAACAGTCTTAATAGGAATGAATGGAAAAACAACTCTGTTTACTGTTTGCGTAATCAATAAGCAATATGAAAATAATTGAATTTATTATTACTAGAATATTCTTTAAGCCATGGTTTTGACTTTTGACCCATTGGTGGCGTAAACAGATGGCTATTAATGTAGAATTCTTTGATGTACCCGAGTCATCGTCTTTACCTTTCCAAGGAATTTCATAAGTATATAATCTGGAAAAAGAAAATCGCACGATTCACTAGCGTTTGAAGAGAAAACAACCAGTACAGATAGCTGATCGATCGAACAACTTAAGAAAACGAGATGGCTATATAGGTTTCGCTGCTATATAAATGCCTGCTGTATTAAGATGATCACTCTAATTTGGTAACAGGTTTTCCACACAAAATGGGCATGATGAGATTTGCATTATCTCAAAGGAAGCATTATTTGGTATATTTTTTCAACGTTTCATCTCATCGAATATCTGTCAAAGATTATATTAATTATTACATTTCTTTTCTTGTTAATTATGTTCTCATATATAGTTAATTTTGTACTAATTATTAAGGGGTTAAGAAGAAGAAAGACAGGGTACAAAAGATTAAGTAAGAGAATGAAAATGGTGAAGATAGAGATGAATGAGATTGGTAAGGAGCAAGAAAGCATAAGGGAGGGGCAAAGAGAAGTCAAAGAAAAATTTGAAAGGATAGAGATGGAATGCGAGCAACTCCGAAAGGAGACTAATTTAATAACGCACCAAAGTCTCAGCACACAACTTCGCCTTTGTCTCATGTTTCAGATTCTGAAAGCACGCGAGAACAATGATTTCACCAAAGCTGCTGGCCTCACTCAGATCCTTCGGTTTGTTCCCTAATTAACGTCCTCTCATTTTTGTTACACTTGATAATTAATTATCTTCTAGTTTTTTTACTTTAATTTAAATTTTATTAATACCATTAGGGAAAATATTTAACATATATATTTTCTCATTTTTGTGTTGCAGTGAAGTCATAGCAAAACAAAGCCGGAATATTTAGCTAATTTGCTGGCTACTTTTGGTCGCAATTGATCGTTTCCTGCTGAAAAGTAAAATAATATCAACTGCGACGACCACTTGTACTGTTTTTATTTCCTTAACTATAAAAAAGACAAAAACTTCTTTCTATATTATACTGGACAGAATGTTGAATAAAATTTTTCTCGTTTTTTCAATCAATTCCATATTCTAAATTCTTACTAAATCAATATCTGTAGTTTCAGTTTTAGACAAGTTATTGTTCCTTCTTGAACCATGGATGCTCTGCTTTCATCTTATCCGAAGGTAACGTTGCAAAGAAATAGAAACAGAGTATTAGATTAAAATAATTGTTCCTTTTTGAAGGATGGATGCTGTGCTTTCATCTTAACCAAACTTACTGCTGCAAAGAAATTAAAACAGAGTATTAGATTAAAGTTATTGTTCCTTCTTGAAGCATGGATGGCCTGCTTTCATCTCAACTAAACTTACCGTTGCAAAGAAATTAAAACAGAGTATTAGATTAGAGTTTAATTAAGTAGGCGCTATTGACAATATTATATTTGAACAAAATGCACAAGATGATGTGCTTTATTTATTATGATTGAAGAGTTTCTATTTAATGCCAGAGCCCAGAGGTATGCCACACCTCTAGGGAACCAAAAAAACAGAGCATGAATTTTCTTATTTCACACCCATATCTGCCAACTCTTCTTCCCCACTAAAGTTTCAAATTCTTTGCAAATATTCTTGAAAAGGAGAAAGTTTAGGGAAACAGAGAGCTTTGAGGGAGCTATAGCTGCCGAAGTATACATAGTAGAGGTTACAGGGGAGGGTAATAGGGTAACTGGGGTGGCCAGAAAATGAGAAAAAAAAAAAACCACTGAAATCGATCGGTTCTTAATTGCATTGGTGTGGAGTTGCGGCGGCGTTACGCCGCATTTTAGTCCCTGTTGCGGCCGATACGTAATAGGTGTCCGCGTTACGGTTGTGATACCCAGTCACAACTGCATAGCGGCAAATAGCAGACACCTTTAAAAATCGTTATGAAGCGGCCATCATGTCCCTTTGCGGCCGCTTTTTAATACTAAGCACCTCCTAGGCTCCGTGTCACATTTTGACATTATTTTCTCGGCCATCTCAGCCATCTCCTGCATCTCTTCTCTCCCCATTTATCCTTCCAATGCTCCATCCGTTGCTGCAGGGCTCGCTTCAGACCGGAGCATTGCCATCTTTGCCATGGTTTTGATATGTTATACAGCTAGCTAGATGAGAAGGGTATGGTTTATGGCTTTGATGGTAGGAAATCAAGTCAGGAGTGATAGATAATGTTATTGGAGAGTTAAGCCCTTGCATGTTGATTAATCACCCATAGATTAGTGGAAATGATACTGTAAGATCGAATGAAGTCTAGATACATAATGTTATTAGATGTAAATTAACCAAGAATTGTACATTGATATTTGTAGTTTTCCAACCCTCTTCAGAGTACTTATTAAGAGGTGTAAGGTTCATTCACATAATATAAGACTACATGAGAAGAGGGCTTTATACATATCAAGTTTATACAAATTACAAACACAATCATCAAATACTACTAGAGGCACTCCCTTTTAAGGCTGACTCGATCCTTGGTGCTCCCGTGTTCTGTTCTACTTCCCTTATAAAGTCCAGCTCTTGCAAGTTTTATACTTTTGCTTGCCTAGATATCAGTTTCCTGGCAAGAAAATTTAATATAATTTCAGGATTAATTATGGAATCATAAAAAAAGAAAAGAAAACATAAAATAACTGAAACCAAGTTAAAGAAAGTTAAAGCCAACCGCAGAGCCAAAACAAGGGCGGTAGCTTTGAGGGGGTTTCCATCTTCCCGAGCTTTCAAGATTTGAGAGAGAAGGGAAAGGTGAAGCTTGATTAACATATTGGTTTCATTTCTGATTCGATCGAAATCGTGTTTGATTCTTTCGAACCTTTGTTTTACTTGCCATTGCTTCTTTTTTATACACTTTTGCTGCTCGCTAATCCCGTCCATCTCTGCTCTCAGTCGTCTAATTTTGGCTTCTATATTGTTCCTTCTGTTTCTTCTCTGATGAGTTTTGATTAATTGCAATTCACTGTAATTCGAACAAGAACAGTTTCAATCAGATATTGCCATTAAAGAACCAAAAAAAGGTTTCCGAAAACAAAAACCAGTAATGAAGAAGAATAATGAGAAATATATAATTACCCAAAGCATGGTTTGAGCTTGTACTATATTATATTGTTCTCTCCCTCCATAACTCACTCTTTCAAATTTAGTTTCTCCATTGAAGCTCTTCTGTTAGCAGACTGATGACCCTGAGTCCTTTACATACTTGGATAAGGCTACATACAGATGCGCAATGAATCGCTCGGTCTTTGGTTGAGAATAAACCGTTATGAACTCCCTTTGGGTCACCATCGTACGAGGTTTCGCTCGAGGTAATCAACACTATAAGGAGAAGAAGAAGAAACTCTATATGATATATGGAGAAATGACGTGAAACAGTGACGTTTGGCAAGGTGGAAGGTGCTTGGCGTTTCGGGTGAAAATTAACATCATCATAACATCGTTTGACTTTGCAAGGTTTTTACCTTTCGTCGTCGGCTAATCGTTCGACTCATCGACTGGAGTTGATTCCATTTCAAGGTTGTTTCTTTTTAATTTTATCAAGCATTCACTTGTCCATCATTTAATATATATATATATATATATATATATATATATGAAAGAATGTTGTAAATTTTTTTTTTTGAAGAAGAAGAATGTTGTAAACTTTTGAATCTTCTAAAATACTCTTTTTTTTATTTAACATATTTCAAAACTAACATTGTTGTTATTTAGCTAAATTAAAATTCTTTATTTATTTTTAATTAAATATTTATTTTTTTTTAGAATTATCCATATTTGTTAAGTTTTTAATTTTTTTCTTTTAATTATATATTATTTTAAGGACTAGCTTAAAATTAGATAAATTTTAATATTAAGTTGTGGACTCCAACTCCAATCTAATATTGTACTAAACTCCTAGTATGTAATTTCTTGAGATACTGTGGTGCAATTAAATTTTTTCTAAGTGTACTTATAAGAAATTAAAAATTTGCTTAACTAAATTAGGTGTTGAGAAATTGGAATTGGTGGGATTAATAAAGGGCAAAGTTAACGTTTTGGCTGATGGTATAAAAGCCAAAGAATTGGCTTAGAAGAAGAGAAAAATCTCTTCTTTGTTCTTCCTTTTCTTTCCATCATTTTCTCTCCAATTTAGCTTCAATCTTTTTCTAATTTCTCCCTCAATTCTCAATGGATTTAAGCAAATGAACACTCTAAATCGTAGTACTTTTTGAGCTCTACACGAATATGGTAACTATTCTTGGAGGGAAGTAAGGACTTGAGCTCAATTTGTAAGAGAAGTTTCGGCCCAAATTGGAGATTTGGAGAAAATTAGCTCAATTCGGTTTGAGCCTCTTAGGTATGTTATCTTACTTTCTTTGAGCTTCCAATTGATGTAAATTTTGTTTGAATTGGTTGGATGATGGATGAGATCTTTGAGTTGGAAGAAAAATAGGTATTTTGAGCTAAATTCTTATATTTAAATTTGAATTATGATTGTGACGTGTTGTGGAAGAGTTATGTGGTGTGTTTGAGCCTTAGATGGCTATTGAGAAGATTAAAAGTGTGAAAGTTTGAATTTGGTGGTGTTTGGAGTGGCCAAGATGACTTCGGTGCCAGACTTAGCTGTGTCACATACCGGAGTGGAGCACAGAAGAGAAAGGTGGTTTCGAGTGACTACCATGCAGGACCCGACCATAATTGGCACCAGACTCGATCAAAATAGGCAAATTTTAGCTTTTTGAAAAGGTTTTTGAGTCATTTACAATTTTTTCCAAAATAATTTTTCCTTGATTTTGACCCTAACATAGAGAAAAATACGATTTTTTCAAGTGTCACTAATCTGTCATGATTTCTACAACCTAACCTTTTGAATTTAAATTGAAAATATTAGAAGCCAAATTTTTCTTTCTTGTATATTATAAAACTAAACTAATTAATTGTCATCCTGTTGCATAAAAATTTATGACAAATCTTTCTTTTCTAATTTAATTATAGTTAAATATACTTGGTTGCTATCAATAAGATATTGGAGAAAATTTAAATTATTAGGAATCTCATGCACTAGTTTTTACATCTTATTCAGTGTCATTATTTTCTTACATCTAGTTGTTCTTCTATTGCTATTATTTTTTTTCTCTCTTAATTTGTTTGCAATTCCACGATGTTGTTTCAACTTTGCATAACCAAACACCTCATTATTCATTTATAATCCTTATAGCCTCCAATATACAATCTTATACAGAGAAAGTTTCAAAATGGAAAATTTCAAATGGACTCAGGCAGCAACACTGTAGAGATTGCATCACCTAATTAATGTTTCATTACCACTCTTCATGAAGAAAAATTGAAATGAAAAAGATGTCTAGAAGTATTTAGAAGGGTCATGCTAATGGGATTGTAAACGGTGAAAGAACAGCGTTGTTTTGCAGCAGGCAACAAGGGTATTAACTCAATTCGTAAAACTCATTCTCGTTATAAAATGTTTGGGTTCAAATTGTCCTTGGCGCTATCTTGTATAGAATACTACTTGTTTTAGTACCAAAAAGCTATAAATTTAACTTAAACCAAGTAGTTAGATGTACTAGTACTAATGTAGAATGGTTTAAGCTTTGGTTTCACCACAACTTGAGGCCGGTCCATTTGGATTTTGGAGGCAGAAACACATTCTCTTCTCAAGCTTCCATTTTTTTTTCGACCTTCTCCGAGGCAAAGAAACACTCTTTCTAGTTCTACCGTGCTGCCTTCTTCCTGCTATTGCCGATCAAGGTAATTTTGAAATTACATTTAAACAAATAGAAAGATGATTTTTTTTTTCAATTTATGTGATCCATTCCAAGTTAACTTTTTTTATTTTTTTTGGAGGATGATTAAGCCCAACTTTTAAAACCCAATATTTTTGTAACAAAAAAAAGAAAACAAACAAACACACACAATATTTGTGCAAATATTAAATTATCATAACCTCCCAAACGAAGTCATTAAATTGAAACCTTAAGTTTTTTTTCCCTATTTTTTGCTTATGCCAAACACAACTAATCAATTTTTTTTCTTTACTTCTTATTTCTTTCTTTATTACCAAATATGATGGAAGAAATATAAATTTCTTTTCTTTTCCTTCTTATTTTATTTTCTTTTTTATTTCATTTTCTTACCATTTCCTTCCCTTCTATCAAATATAGGCTTAAAGTCAAATGTTTTAGTTTCTATAGTTTAAAAGTTTTTTTTTTCATCCCTATAATTTGAAAATCAAATTATTTTTGTCCCTATATTTTATACTTTAACAATTTTTTAAAACTTTTTAATATAATATATATCTTTAAGATATAAATAAATAATTATCAATTAAAAATTAGTATCAGAATATTAGAAAATATATAATAAATTGATACTTATATATAAAATCAATAAAAATACTAATAGAATGACCAAAATCGTTTGACATTAAATATGTAAAGATCAAAATAGAATGTTTTAAACTTTAAAAATCAAAATAAAATTTGGATTAAACTCTCAGTGCAATAAATTAAGCGAAAATTATTTTTAGGTGTGTTGGCGTGCTAAAAATGCCCAAATGGTGTGATGAGCGAACTTTTATCTCTCTTTAGTGTAATGTTCAACTTAATTTCCCATTAGTGTAATTTGTTTTACATTCTTTATCTATTTTACCTTTTAATTTCTTAAATAAAAATCAACTAATTTTAAAGAAAAAAAGCATGTTCACCCATTCTAATCATTTTATTAAAGGATGAAATTTATATACAAAACTTAACTATTGTTAATTCTTTGATTATATATTTTTTAATAATTTTCAACATACACCAGTTATAATTTCTAGTAATAGAAGAAAATAAAATAAAAATAAAAATTTAAATTTAAATAAAAATATGCATTGATAACAAATTTTCATTATATTTGAGCCATTGTAAATTAATTTAAAAATAAAATTTAATGTAATAATTATCAAAAAGCAAAAAATTCATAAATAAAAAGAATAGCTATTAAAAAACAAAGAGAAAGGTTTAAAAAGCAGAAAATAGGTAAAGTCTGTAAATTTATTTAATAAATTTAATGGGTAAAATATTAAAAATAAAATTTAATATAATAGTCAAAAAGCTAAAAATTCATAAAAAAAAAAAGAATAGTAGTAGTTATTAAAAAGAAATAGAAATATTTAAAAAGGATAAAACAGGTAAAATATGAAAAAATTTATTACATTAATAGGAAATTAAATTGATATTACACTAAAAAGGATAAAAATTGACTCATTACATAATTATGACATTTTTAACTCACTAATACACCTAATGATAATTCTCCATAAATTAATGAAATAGCGGCCGATTTTTCCCCGTGTTACTAAAGCCCCTGCTAACTTAACCAATTCCGCTGAACTTCACTATCCAAATCCCAGGGGTAGGGGTTACTTGGCCGCCGTCATAAAACAGCTTTCTGAACGTTAATCCCTTCCTTCTAAATTGGCGCGGCCACACAGAGTTAAAAATCCGGATTTCCTTTTTCGCTGTAGCTCTTCTCTCTTTCTCGTTCTTCTAATTTTCTCCTTCCTTTCGTACCTCAAATATCTCTGTCCATCGGCCAAAAAAAACTCTCTCTGCAACATTTCTCCAGAAATCTTGGACTTGAACGTCTCTGCTCTCATGGAATCTCTTTTTTTTTTCTTTCTCTAGATTTTACCAGGAAATTGAAAGCTCATTTCTCATTTTCGATTCTTTGCCTATTAAAAACCCTAACCCTTACTCTATGGTGGCATTAAGTTCTGAAATATTTTAACGGTGATGGCCACGGGCTCATCAGCGATGGCTTTGTTCATAGTCAAAGATACAAAGATGGAGTCTCTTTGGTTATTTAGTTACTTTCTGGTAAGATCCCTAACAAATTCCAGCCTTTTGTTTTGTTTAATTTTGAAAATTCTTATATGTCGTTTCTTATAACATCAGTGATGGGCAGTTATAGAATTGAAATCTTTTGTTAAGTATGCGGTTCTCCTTGTTGAGCAAGCGCTTATTGGAGGTTGATTCCAGGCAATTTGAGATTCTTTGTATACCTTTTTCATGCTCATTTGCAATTAAAAATTTTCATTATCCAGTTTTGGATCTTGGAAGCACAATGAATGATCTAACTGTGGTTTTTTTTTAAAAAAAAAATTCTTTTTAGGCGATGGTAGAGTACCAATTTTAGTAGAAAACTGAGGAAGAGAAGTGAATTTTTTTTTAAAAATTCTTTTTAGGCGATGGTAGAGTACCAATTTTAGTAGAAAACTGAGAAAGAGAAGTGAATTTTATTTTATTTTTTTGCTTATCCAAATAGGTTCCAATCGTTATTATTATGTGTTTGAATGATTTGTTAGCTCTTACAGGTGGTGGCTACTTTGCCTTGTGCTTGGATGAAGATGTGTAGGTTGCAATTTGCAGTTTTCCCTTTAGGGTTTTGCTAACTAGTCTGTATTTGAAGATATGTTATATTCTTTATCGTGATTGTTATTTTCTCTTTACAATAGGTTAAGTGGAACTAGTGGACCTTGCGAAACATTTGGGAACTTGTGTTTGGCTCATAATGAAGACATTGAGCCAAAGAATTTTGAGTTAATTGTAGTTTCTTGAGATCATATTAAGGTTTCTGGTTGTCAGTTTCTCAACATTAAATTTAAATGTGTGTTTAACCATGCAGCTTTAGGGATTCACACATGCCTCACATCACATTACTTCAACTGAAAGAAGGCTGCCTGAGAGTTTAAAGCTGAAATGTTTAGATTCTGCTATAGCTGGAATCACTGCGGTTGTTCTGCTACCAGACATTGAAGTTAAATGTTGGGGTATGCACTTTGAAATCCAATTTTTTCCCTTGGATATTTAGCTACTTATTTACACTGTCAAGCCTATGAGATACATAGAGAGAAAGTTTTCATAGACATTCATGA
Source organism: Microcos paniculata (assembly GCA_030664755.1). Classification (NCBI taxonomy): domain Eukaryota; kingdom Viridiplantae; phylum Streptophyta; class Magnoliopsida; order Malvales; family Malvaceae; genus Microcos; species Microcos paniculata. The sequence continues at coordinate 42,772,563 of CP131458.1, read as the reverse complement.
GAGCATGCCATAGTTTGTTTATCCACTTGATTTATTTATTTTGCTTCTTTGGGATATCGGTGACAGTTTTGGGGGAGTAAAATTAGACGATGAGTTAGTGGGCATTGAATATGTTTGAATGGCTTTTGTAATGCTACTTAAAGTGGTCCTATTTAGTCTTGTTTTACTCTGTTTTTAATTTAGTCTGATTATTTTTACCTGCTAGATTCATGGCTTTAGAATTGCTGTTCAATGTAGTACATATACGAAGTTAATTAAAAATTTGTTTCCGAGGTTTGGGTTTCTCTGGCCGCTTGGTTACTGTGGTTGGGCTGATCCATGTCTATTTTGCACATACGGTATTATTTTCTTTTCTTTTGTGGAGTTTGGACAACTAACTAGATCTAGTAACGAATGACACTTTTTACTTGTAAGTCAATAAAATAATAATTTTCCTTTTTCTATAATTTCAATCAAAACGACATCGTTTGAGAATTTATTTTTTCTAAGACAAAAGCTAAAATGTCTTCTCTCTTCTTCTGTTTCTCTTCTCTCTTCGCTATCTAGTGGCTCTGCTTTTTTCTTTTTTTCTTCTCTGACAACGGCCGCCGACGCCGGTTAGTTAGTTAATTTTTTTTTTCTTTCTCTTGTGGGCACTAGTTTATCTAAAGTTTATTGAGCTCAATCAAAGTAGTGATGAAATTACCTTCAAAACAAATAAAAGATGATTTTTTTTTTTCAGTTTAAGACATGAAGCTAACTTTTTGAATCTGTTTCTGTTTTTGTTAGGTGAATTTTGCTTAGCTTTATCTCTGGTTCTGTCTCTCAATGAAGTTTGTAAGCCTCTTTCTTTCTGAGTAGAAATTTGTGGAGTTTTTACACTTGATAATTGGTGCAAAGAACGATTAACTTTTGTTCGTTTGGGTGTTTTGAACTCTGGCTTTAGGTGAAGAACTCATCGGCTTTGTGCTTTTTGCAGGCATGCCTTAGTGAAGGTGGTGGTTTCCATTCCCCACCATGTCATATGCTCAATGTATCTGGGTTTAGAATCTTACTTGAATGCCCCTTGGAGCTTTCATCTCTTTCTATTTTTGCTCCAGTACCAGTTGCTTCTAAGCCCCATGGGTTTTTGGATAAGGACTTAGTTGTTAGAAAAAAGCAGAAGGTTGAAAAACCTCTTGATGCTGATGATTTAGTACATGCAGAGCCTTGGTATAAAACTGTAAGAAATTTGCATCTCTGGGATGCTTCCTTTATTGATGTTGTCTTGATCTCCAGTCCTATGGGCATGCTTGGCCTGCCATTTCTTACTCGAACCAAGGACTTTTCAGCTAAGGTAACTAGAGTTTCAGAAATGTTTCATCTTTGAAAGCAAGAATATTTAGCATAGATATTTATTAGTCTTGGCTGAAATGTTGTTTGCTATACTGTGCTTTTAACTTGGTCAGATATACGTGACTGAAGCAACGGCGAGGATTGGACAGCTGTTGATGGAGGATCTTGTTTCAATGCACATGGAATTCAGGCAATTCTATGGACCGGAGGATTCTTGTTTCCCTCAATGGATGAGGTGGGAAGAGCTTGAAGTTCTTCCATCCGAACTGAAGAAGATAGCTTTAGGGAATAATTGTGAGGAGCTGGGAGCTTGGATGCCTCTGTACAGGTAATTATCATTCCATAGATAGATCATATGTTTCTATTAATCTGTACAGAAATATGGCAAAACTTGATTGCAAGGCTTGATGTATTGTGTCAGTCTTTAGGCATTGTTTATGATTGGTCATCGTAGAGTTCATATCGAAATCATAACAAATACTGTTGACAAATTTGTAATTAAACAGCTTTTCAGATGCTAACTAAGACATTAATGAGGTGTAATCACCAATTGGAGTTTGCACGTATAAATGTGTTTCTCTCCAGATTTATCCCTTAACAGCTTGTTAAATGTAAATGGATTAGATATTAATGGACACTGCTTTTCAGTGCAGCTGATTTGAAGGATTGCATGATGAAGGTTCAAACACTAAAATATGCTGAAGAAGCTTGCTACAATGGAACTTTGATCATTAAAGCATTCAGCTCTGGTTTGGAAATCGGGACCTGCAATTGGACAATAAATGGTCCAAGAAATGATGTAGCTTATATTTCAAGCTCTATCTTTGTTTCAACACATGCGATGGATTTTGATTTGCTTGGTCTTCAAGGGAAAGACTTGATAATATATTCAGATTTCTCATCTCTGGATGCTATGGAAAATATGGAGAATGATGAATACTTTGATCCTATTACTTGTCCCTCTTTAAATACTAGGTAATTTTTCTGTTGAATAATGATATGTTATTTTATCTTTTCTAGGATCCTTTTCTTTTAATTAGTTCTACTATATATATATATATATATATATATATATTAGATTGCTAGTATGGTAGAACTAAAATCCTTTGCTTTGTAATTGTAGCTTTGATGTCAACAATAAGGAAGAGATGGCTGCATCCTTGCTTAAGGATGATGAAAGTACAGAGGAAATTGAGAAACTGGCTTTTATATGTTCCTGTGCCATTGATTCTCTTAGAGTAGGTGGATCAGTTCTTATTCCTATTGATCGACTTGGAATTGTCCTGTGCCTTTTGGAGCAATTGTCAGTTTTGTTGGAGTCTTCATCTCTAAAGGTATTACATCTTTCTTTTTCTTTCTTTTTGATTAGCACATGTAGCTAATCGTCTAGCATGGACATCCAAAGTTATATAGATGCAATGCATGACAGCCCAAAAGAACACATGAGCTAACAGATATGACAAAGAGAGGGAATTGTTGTTTAACAACTCGAGTCTTTATGTGTAAAAGTTGTTTCTTTATCATAATGAAATTCTAGTAACTAAAACTGAAGTGGTTTTATGCAACTACATGGTTAACATGATTCCTTGGAACCGTGGCCTTCATCTTTGAACCTCTTTGATCATCACAAGGCCTAACAGGTTCATCTTGGCCTTGTCAACTTTCTTAAGACCCATGCCGTGGATATGGGTGTTGGGTTTTGAGATTAAAGTCTATTCTTAGATCATAACATTATAGCTTCTGATTTTTGGTTGAGCAGTTCTTTAAGAGGAGGAAAACTGATGTTTAACTTGTATACTTGCATTGAGTTATGCTTCTTTGCTAACAGTCTTATGCTATATATGGTACAGGTTCCTGTATATATTATATCTTCTGTAGCAGAAGAATTATTGGCCTTTACCAACATAATTCCAGAGTGGCTCTGCAAGCAGCGGCAAGAGAAGGTATATCTTCATTTGTGGCTTATTGTGTCAATATAAGGATAGGATCTTTCTTTTTATTTCTCTTTTTGTTGGTTTGACAGCTTTTTTCTGGTGAACCATTGTTTGAACACGCCAAACTCATAAAAGAGGGGAAGATCAATGTGTTTCCTGCAGTTCATTCACCTGAATTATTGTAAGATATGCCCAGTTGTTTCTGTTGCTATTTCCTGCTGATGATTTATGATCGGAAATGGAAAATATTAACTATGGCTTGTTTTTTTTGTTCATATTCCTTGGGTTCTCAAAAATATTATATTTGGTGTAGTTTTGGTTTCTTACCTCTCACATTGATGGATCACTTTTTCATTTGTTCAATCAACCCATTTTGTTTGTTCTTACAGATCTTTAATATGTTAAAACAAAATTTAATCCTTTCGTGAGAAAGAAAGAAAGAAAACAAGGGTAATTTTGAATCCCATAGAAACCAACTTGTTGAAAGATGTAGCATTAAGTGATTTTAAGTTGAGAGATGCAGCTGGTGGTAGAGAGTAGCATAAGTTAGCGTGCAAATAAAATTCATCTGAAGTTCATATGACAGAATAAACAATTTTTCCCCATGTGTTATAAGACAGCTTAAAAGTTCAATTTTGTTGTTGTCAGTGATCAAAAGATTTCAGAAAAAGGGTTCATGTCTTTTGTCATTATGGTCATGAGTTGTAGGCAAATAAGTCAATAATATGGTGACTCTGTGAAGGTTACTGATTGCTTGCCACTTGCCATATCTTGAACTAAATTTTAATGCCCTTCAGGTTTTAGTAATGTCAATTAGATGTCATTGTAAAACAAAAATGTATTACGGACGCTAAATGGAAGCATTCAATCCCTTAAGAACTTAGTAATCAGTTTGGTATGACAATTCACATATCAGTATGTACTTGAGAAGCTAACATAATGTCCATTAGAACCAATTGGCAGGAACCTTGTGTTGTATTCTGTCCTCACTGGAGTTTGCGGCTTGGTCCAGTTGTCCATTTGCTTAGGCATTGGTGCTCAGATCCTAATTCTTTGCTTGTCCTTGAGGTGCTCTTTTCGTCCATGTCTTCTGATTATGGATGATATTAAATATGATAGATATGATTTTATTTTGAATGTTTTTTGAGCAATCAAATACGTATATGTGAATTTTGCAGAGTTGTCTTGATGCTGACCTAGCTCTGTTGCCTTTCAAGCCAGTAGCAATGAAGGTTCTTCAATGTTCCTTTCTGTCTGGAATAAGGTAAGTTTTGGTTCTCTCTCCCCCTCCCTCTGAAAAACACAAACTCAAATAGTTGGCATAAAGAACTTCAAGCCAGAAGAAAACCTTTCAAAATCCGTCTTGTATGCTGCTTTTGGCTGGAGAACTCAAATGATGTGTTCAATATACGGTTTAACCTAGTGAATGGTCTGTGTATTGGGCCGTAGTCTCGCATTTTAGGCTATTCAGGATTCTTCAATTACATGGAACTGTCTAAAACTGTCTTGGAGTTTACAAAATTTCAAGTTGAAAATCACTGAAATGTGAGTTTGGTCTTTAGTTTATACTGCGTTTTCTTTATTGGCAAGTAGATGAAGTTTTTATTCCAGAATGATTAGAATTATTTTTTAAGCGAATTCTCCTAGCTTGCCCTGTTGAAATGGAATTTATGTGTTACAACTACTACTTCAAGTTGTCCTAAAGGTTTAGCTACCATTGCATTTATGTTTTTTCCTGTTTCCTGCAGGTTGCGGAAAGTTCAACCCTTACTGAAGACTTTGCACCCGAAATTAGTTCTGGTGATCTATTCTATTCCTACTGATGTTTGCTTTCTGCACGTGTTGTGTGAGATATTATTTATCTAACAGAACTTTGTGCTCTTTCATTTTGAAAACAGTTTCCTAAGGATTTGGGGTGCAAGATCCAAATTTCAGAAGAAAACACAGTGTTTCTCTACTCTGAAGAGGAAACATTATGTATACCAAGCTCGAAGAAGAGCACAGAAATAGAGATTGCAACAGGTTTGGCTTCCAATTTCCAGTGGAAAATGTTGAAGCAAGAAAATATCACAAGGCTGGAGGGTGAGCTTTTCATGGACCATGGCAAACATCGATTGCTTTCTAAGTCCCATCCATCAGATTCCAAGCAACAAAGACCATTACTACACTGGGGTTCACCAGATTTGAAAAAGCTTCTTACTGAGCTGTCAAAGATGGGCATTAAAGGAACCATAAAACAAGCCACGGATGGGGTTGAATCTGAAAGTGCCGCTAGTATTGTAGATATCCATGATCCTCAAAAAGCCTCGATAGATGTTCAAGAAACTGGTACAGTTATCGTTTCTGCTGATGTGAATTTAGCCTCTGATATTGCCAAAGCTATAGAGATTGTTTTGGATGGCATTTAAAGGAATTGTAAGTTTCATTCTTTATATATCATTTATTCATTCATTTAGAAATGAAAGCATATGCGGTTGAGTTCTGTTTTGGAAATTTTTTTTTTTTTTCGGCCGGTTCTGTTTTGGATTATGAAGCAAGAAGAGTAACAGTATGGATTGAGGCTCGAGCTTGAAAACTTAATGTATTACTAAAAAAGAAAAAACACGCAAGACAAGGATAAAACGTACACAACGAACTGCAACACTTGTTTTTTATTTTTAGGGACAAACAACATAGCGTCACTGCCACTGACGGCAGCACCACCGTGACCAGGCTCCTTATGGTGTTTGTGGCTGTATGTGTTTATGGTGATGCTCGTGCTCATGTTCATGCTCCTAGGTTTAAAATATTTAATTAATTAATATATTTAATTCAATAATTAATTAAAATATTAAAAATAAAATAATCAAAATATTTAATTCAATAATTAGTAAAAATATTCTAATTTAAGTATATTCATAACATATTACAGAAGGAATATATTGGTTTTAAAATCATTTTCATAAAATTTACATACACGTCTATCTAAACCTAATTCCTAAAGTTTCAGATTTCTAATTTTCTTTCTTCCTAATCCTTAATGTTTCTTTCCAGTTTCAAACATTAAAAAGCAATAATTAAATATTGAGGTCAATGTTTTTCTCTTTTCGAGAAAGATTTGACCAAACTCTTGAACCGGAATAGTTTTATTAAGTAAAAAACACACAGCCACACTACTTGTGCTAATAGTATCAAATTACGTTAACCTCCTAAAAAAGGTAATTGTGCATGACTAAAGGCGACCCAGTTTCAAACATGACAAGATTTTCTTTTCTTTACGGCAAAGAAGGTCTTCTTTTGATTAAGTTCCCTGGAATATATACTTTGTTCTTCCGTTAAGTTCGGAATTAAAGTTTGTACAAAAATTCTTGAAACCAATCACACGCATTGATTAAAAAACCTTTTATATATATTTGTAATGCCACCTTTTATATATCTTTGTTCCTTCTAGGTACTAGTGGGTAGTAGAGCTGTCAAAAGTTGACCCGAACCCGATAACCCGACCCGACCGACCCGAACCCGAAACTAACCCGACCTGGTTTGACTAAAAAAAGTAAACGACCCGAACCCGACCGACCTGAAACCCGATTGACCCGTAACCCGATTGACCCGTAACCCGATTGACCCGAAACCCGATTGACCCGGAACCCGATTGACCCGAAACCCGATTGACCCGGAACCCGATTGACCCGAAACCCGATTGACCCGAGAATCTAACCCGAAAAACCCGAGAATCTAACCCGAAAAACCCGAGAATCTAACCCGAAAGAACCCGACAAACTAATGAAATACTCCCTCTGTCCCTATTTATCTGCCTTCTGCTAGAAGCTTTATTTGTTTTTAAAAACTTTATTTATTCCTTTTTATCTGTCTATATCCCAGCATTAATTATTAATTTTTTAAAATTACCCTTTTAAACTACTTTTTTTCTCTCTTAAATAAATATTTTTTCTAAATAGGAGAAAGAATTAAAGAAGAAGAGAGATAAGGATAAAATAAGAAAGTCAATGTAAATATGTATGAAATTTTGTACCATAACTATTTTTTTTGCCCTGTATGAAATGATTAATTGTAATAGACAAATAGGGACAGATGGAGTATTTTTATATAACTCATAAACTTCAAATTTAATAAATAAATTTGATAAAGAAAATAAAAATAAACATTTGATAAAATTTTGATCAAAGTGAACTTAAAAAAATATTTTTTCATAATTATGGTTTTTAAATTTTATTATTATGAATTTATGATTGAATTATATGAATTTATAGAATATTATTACTTAAATTTAATAATATTAATTATGAACATTATTAAGGAAAATTTGAGAATTTACAAAAGGCCATGTTGATTTCATCATTACTGATCAAATCAATAAATAAATTTTTTCATGTGAATGACAATTTTCCATTTTAACTAAGAAAATTTATAAATTACAGTAATATTAATAAATTACTAATATTCATATCAAATTAGTGAATTATCTATCCAACAAAAAGTATCTAAACATTAAAAATTTGAAATTAAAATTTTAATATGTTGTCATATATTTTCTCCTTATAATTTAGTTCTCGCCAAAACAAATAATTTAATGAGAATGCCGAATGTAGTGTGTGTGCAAGTTGTTCTATTATGCAGAAGTATGTGATGTTAATCACTAATCACTATAAAATATAGTCTATATACAAGTCTTAGAAAGGAAAGAACAAAACAAGGTCATTAGCACTAAGATAATAAGATACTAAGATTAGTGGTTCATGGTGGCCATAGCTGTATGAATCATGAATTTATTATATATCAATTAGAATTTAGAAATGAATTAGTAAATAATAAAAATTTAAATATTTATTTTATTTAAAACTATAGATAATTTATAGGAAAATTTTTAAAAAAGTTATAAATGTTACTAATGTAATTAATGCATTTATAACATTACAAATTTAATTAATTTAATTACAATTTATAACAAATCTAATAAATAATATTTTTGATAAAATCTCTCTTAAGTATTAATTTGTAAAATCAAAACTTTAATTCAATTTAAAATAATCGATAACCCGAATGACTCGAGAGTTAAATAAAAAAAAATCGAATCCAAATGATATAAAATCCAAAAAACCTGTAACCTGAAAGACCCGATGGTCAAACCCGAAAAACCCGAACCCGAAACCCGAATGACCCGAAACCCGACAAACCCGAGGGCAAAACCCGAAAAACCCGAGACCCAAATGACCCGAGACCCGAATGACCCGAAACCCGAATGACCCGAGACCCGAATGACCCGAAACCCGAATGACCCGAAACCCGAATGACCCGAACCCGAATGACCCGAAACCCGAAATGACCCGAAAATCTCTTTTGACCCAAACTGACCCGACCTGATTGACCCGAACCCGAAACCTACCCGATCAACCCGATTTGACACCTCTAGTGGGTAGTGTAATTTTATACACTTCACTTTGAAGTAGAGATAGCCTATAGGGAGCGCATGGTGGGCAGAATAGGGGCGCATGGGTGTTTACGTTGAAGTGTGGCTTTCTTGGTGGGGGCCACATCGACGTGCATGGGTAGCATGGGTGTTTACGTTGTACTATGGCTTTCTTAATTAGTTTACATTTGTAGAGGATTAATTAACCACATCCTAAGACAGACTTATCCTAACCATTAACTCAGCCTAAATCTTCTTTTGAATAACATTAAACAAACTAAAAAAAAAAAAAGACTAATGGTAGCACTCTACTTTATCTTCAAAATCTCCTTTTGCTCCTTTGAAAAGAAACACAGACACAAAGAATATTATTATTATTATTATTATTATAAACAAAGAAAAAATAAAGACTAATGGTGTGCCACGTGTTACTGGACTTGACTAAGAGGGCCTGAGTGAAACTGATGCTAAAATTACGTACAACAGAAGGCAAGGTGATAACCAATAATTCACTGAGGATTGAGGAATGCTCGGGGCGGTAGTCCAAACACTTGCTTTTGGACACTCGAGCTTCTAAGCTGCCAAGTCCACCAACATCTAAAACATCAAACTTGGTACTCATTGTCTAGGTAAACTTCACCCTTTTCCTTCTGAAAATTTTAAAATTGTCATTTTTCTTTTTGCAACACAAATTACCTTAGAGTTCAGACTTTTACCTCAAAAAGGAGGAAAGGATTTATTAAACTCAGAACAAGAAAAATAAATTCCAAGTTTATTTTTCACAAAACCTAAATCACATTCAATATCCATTTCAGAATTAAATTTGTAAAAGAGTTTTGCTACAGGACTCATATATAATTCATCCCATTTATAATCCGACTGATGTAATAGGTTTTTTTTTTTTTCTAAATTTCTACAATTATAATTGTTAAAAAGATGAAACTTATCTTATAAATAAAAAAACATTTTAAATGTTGGGGCTAAACCTTATATTAAATGTGGAACTAAATAAGTTTGACAAATCAAGAGAAGTCACATCAAGAGGGTTGTAGACGAGTCAAGAAATATTTTTCTTTATAAAATAGACTTTCAACAGTACACTCTTTTTTTTTTATAAAACAATACTCTTTTTTAACCTTATTGTTATTACTGTTAAAAAGAAAAAGAGTATGTATTTTTTCTCGGATGCCTTCAAAATTTTAATGTTAAATTCCATAAATGGTCATTTAACATTTAAAGATTTTCTATTTTGATCACTCAAATATAAAAACTTATGATTTGATCATTTTTCTTTGTAAAATTCAGTATTTTAGTCATCAAACCCTTAAAAAAATTAATTTGATGATGTGGCATTGTCACATCAACCAATATATCACGTGGCACGATGATGTGACTATGCCACGTGGCATATTTGATGACATGACAATCATGTCAAATGACATTTTGGATGATATGGCATGCCACATCATCATGTCACGTAGCATGTTGGATGACGTGTCATGCCACATCATCAAGCTATTATGTTTTAAAAAGTGGGTGACCAAAATAGTTAAATTTACAAAGTTAAGTGATTAAATTGTAATTTTTTATAATTAAATGACCAAAATAGAAAACGTTTAAAAATTAAGTGACTAAATTTGTAATTTATCCAAATTTTAATCTCACTTATTAATGATCATTTGTATCTCAATTTGTAAAATGCTACTATTTAGCATTCTTCTCAGATTTTGGGTTCTTCGATCACCGATATAACGTTGCCCATCTCCAATAATCTTCACATTACAAACTAAACTAGGCTAATAAAGGAGAAAATTATTCTTATGAAAAGTAATACTCAGAAAGTATAATAGATGATCCTATCAAGATCAGTTTCATGGATCAGCCCCTCAATTACTAACTAGAACAAGAGATTTAGTAAAACCTCTTCAAATCTCTCTGACTTCATCGATCCCATCATCATCAAAGAGATGTAACATTTAGAGCTATTTAGACGGTTTGGATCTTCAAAAATTAAAACAAAAATAAATAAAGCTCATGCCAAGCCAAGATCAGAAGCCTTGTTTTTACGGTTTAAAAGGAAAAAAAAAAGGAAAAAAATAAAAGCCAAGGAAAAGGAAAGGAGGAGAAGAATATATGATTCCAGTTTGATCTTTGATGGTTATGTGTGGGGCTGCAACACAATCTTCTGGGGTAAGATTAGAGAAGGTTTTTAAGTGAAAATTGCACAAATTCATGGTTTCTTTACCTTTGCCGAGGAACGAAGATATATATCCTCTTTACCTTTGCCAAGGAATCGAAGATATACATCCAAACACAAGTAGAAAGCAGGCAGGTCTCTGGCAAGGGAAAAAAAAAAAAAACCAAACAAACAGAACAAAAGAAGCAAACTGCTTTTTATTTAGAAAAACCTGCAACACGTTATTAAAAGTGTTTAAGGGCAAGTGTTCGGGTGATTGCCCCTAGCATTCCTCATTTGGCATATATGTCATCAGACCAAGGCAAAATTCTCCTGGAAGAATTTAAAACCTAACCATATTTCTATATTATACTAAGGAGCCAAAAATATTAAGACAAAGTTATCTTATTAAGACATAAATATTAATACACAGTCTCAAAAATGAAGAATAAATCAGCAAGTTTTAGTTACTTCAAGCAAAAACAGTAGTATTGTACATATGCAAGTGTAAAATAAACGAGTCTTTACATTGTAAAAGACAAAAATCTATCCAGGCATCGATGGGTAAAGAAGATACGGTTTGTTGGAAGTTAACACACAATAGGTTATTTACCACTGTTTGAAGCTCAATCCATTGATAGTAATTTCAAGTGGATTAGGAAGACAAACTCTTCCCAAAATCCATTGATATTTGTTGAGGCAATTAGGCCGAGTCGGGCAGCTGTATCCTAGGAACCAACGATAACGAGCAAAGTGATTGTGTATGTTTTGCAAGAAGCTAGGCATGACAATGGTTGCGAACGGAAGAAATTAAAAACAAGTAATAAGAGTCACATTAACAGTAAAGGAAGTTAATGACATGTAATTCAACAGAGACTTTTTTTTTGTTGTTGTTGAAAAAAGTACTAAAACCGAGACTTAAAACAACAACAGGAAAGCAAATCCAAATTACTTAACTATAGAGTTGATAAACTAGAATTCCAACCCCCAAACAATTACTTGACCTAAAAGTTTGAGAACTGGCTTTTGTGCAGCAATTGTATACCTTGGGGCACCGGCGGCATCTCTTTCCATTCGAAAGATGATTTGATCTCCGGCGACGAGTTTCTTTTCAGAGACAAACTGATGCCATTCTCCCTGGAAAACAGGCTTGGGATATTGGCTCTCTTCACCTCTAATGTAACATCCGAACTCCCACACCTTGCCACAAATACCCACCACGGGAAAATACTCTGTATACCCTCCTGCATGAGGTGGTAGATGCTCCATGAAGTTACTTGGAACGGACATCTGTTTCTTAGCGTCGACATTACTAAGTACCTTGCTAAAGGATGCCATAGCTGATCAAAACAACACTATGGAGAGCTTAGTTGATGAGAAGAAAATGGAAATGTTGGTAAGTCTAATTAATTTGCATCGTTCTCTACACCTGCACCAAATTCTCCATTTATATGCAAAGATTATGACCTTTCGTGCGCCATAGTCTTGCTTCTCTGGTCATAGTAAATAATCTATTTTGCTTTTCCCAAAACAATAATAATAAAAAGAAGATTCCAGGAGTAGGAAGCTAAAGCTAAAGCTCGATATATATTTTGGGTAATATAATAATCTACAATGTGAAGACTTGTTGATCTACTGTTTTTGCTTGAAGTCACTAAAACTTGCTGATATATTCTTCATTTCATGGCCTGTATATTAATAATTTATTCTTAAGATAACTTCGTCCCTTCTTGTGATTTCTTAGTGTTGTTGTTTTAATAGGTCTGTTTCGAGTGGGTGACTTTCTTCTTAAACATTTATCTTAAAGCTTAGCTTACACAAAGATCGATTTAAGATGAAAAGCAAGTCAAAGGTTGTCATATATCTTGGATATATAATTCTACCCTTCGCAAAATTTCTAATAAGAATTGTTTGCTGTAGAATATATTTCTTTAATTTCGCTCATCCTTTTGGCAAAGCAAACTCTTTTGTTGACTCCTTGTTTGCCAAGTTATGGATTGGTATAGTTTTCGTTGTAATTTTCCGTTTCAATAAAATTTTCTTTACTATTACAAAAAACGGTTCTATTGAAGGTATATGTGTGTACGGGTACGTTGTTCACCAAAAGAAAAAAAGTTAATGTGTTGCCTTACAGAACATTCCTCAACACTTCGAGGCCAGTACCGTTTAGTGCAAGGTTTTGCAACAGTTATAATATTATATTGTTAGGTAATTAAGTATGATTAATATGTAGATCACACATAAACACTTTTCTTTTTTATGTTATTCAGAATATGAAAAATATGGTTGTATTTGTGATTAGTTTGTCACCCTTGTCTTGTTGTTTCTTAACAATTTCATATTCCATGGTTACATATATATATATATATATATATATATATATGGTGTATTAGAATTTCTTAAAAAAGGTGAACCATATGGGTTCAAAGCTTTACAGTTAAATAATACTCCCTTTGTCCCTATTTGTCTATCCCCATTAATCGTTTCATACAGACAAGAAAAGTAGGTAAGATATAAAATTTCATAAACATTTATCTTAACTTTCCTATTTTATCCTTATTTTTCTCTCCCTCTTTGATTCTCACTTCTATTTAAGAAATTATTCATTTAAGAGAGAGAAAAATGAGTTTAAAATGATAAGTTTGGAAAATTAATAATTAATATTAGATAGGGATAAATAAAAAGAGACAAAAAAAAATCACAAAAAAAAACAGATAAATAAAGATTGAAGAAGTAATTTAAAAAAGATTGTTAGTACATGAGACTTTTGTTTGGACTTTGGCGTCCACCCCACTCTGTTTCGGTTTTTGGTGGTCTCCATATTTGTCTCTTTAAAGGCATTGAAGAACTTTTAAGTAACCACCTACCAATGTGAATTGCTCTAGAAAGGTCAAAGTTTATCTGATTCTTTGTCCACTTTTGAACTTTTGCATTTTAATATTCTAAGTTCGTTTTAAGAGGCCTACGTGTTATTGGGTACATGTTATCGGATTCTTTCAACGAGCACATTACGTGATACCGGTATTGGGTACATGGTCAGTGGGTACGTTATTGGGGTTTCATCGTGACGTCTTTGCTAAGACTAGTTTACTTCATTTGAATGCGAAGTGTGGATACTTGAATTGTGCATATAAGGTGTTTGGTGATATTTCTGAGAGGAATGTTGTCTCTTATGTTTCTGAGCCGTATGAGCTGAATCAGTTTGGCATGAACTAAGAGAAAGCCAAACTGATTCAGTTGAGAAGAATCATGACAACATAGAAGGAAATTGTGATCATAAATTTTAAAAACAATAGCAAAACTATTAGCGCTATTTTGAACACAACATATAAATAACAGAGGAGTTACTGTATCGTTTGTAAATGAAAGCCGATGATGTAATTAATCAGAATTCATTATTAGGCTGGTCACCTTAATTTCAGCTGGGTTACTGTAGCATAGCAAATTGAGTATTGACTTCACATTTGAATAGCTGGATGCCTGTAAGCAATGACTGTAGTTAAATCTCTCAATAATTCATCCATGATCTACCAATTATTTATTTACATGTTTTCTTCCCAATCCCATACAAATATCCCTTTGTTAATAACAAAAAACAAAAAATATATGCTTTAATTAAAACTACTGCAAAAACTAACATCTCCCCTTGGAAATGATCTGCATCACATTCCTAAAGATTCTTTGCTCTTTCTTTGCTTATATGAATGATAAAATTGCTTGACCAAGCCTACTAGAGACCAACCATGATTACTGATTTGCTCTTCCTTGTTAAATAGTTTTTTTTTTATCATTGTCAAAGTCAGAGATGTCATTTGAGTTATTGCAACTTTTGAACACAATGTTTGTGCAAATCAATGAATAAAAAATCGGATCGGTCGTTGAATCGGTTGATCGATCGGATAACAATTTAATCGGTTCAATAGGTTCAATCGGTCGGTTCAATTACATAAATAATTTAATTTTATTAATTTCTTAAAATATTTAAAAAAATTGATAAAAATAACAAAAAATTCCTAAAAAATAAAAAATAATAGTGCAACACATAATCTAAATAAATATTATAAATTATTTTACATCATAAATTAAATTTTTATTATGGGAGTATATTAAATAAATAAAGTTAAAAATTTAAACTCTAAATTTCAAAATTCAAAGTCCAAACATAATAAGAAAATTAGAATTTAGATTTTTCATTAATTTGGACTTCTTTTGAGTTTTGGTTAATTAATTAAAAATAGCTTAAAAAGTAAAAAAAAAAATTTAAATTACTGTTGAACCGGTTTAACGGTTCAAACGAAATCTGATTTTATCAACAGATCAAATTTATAATCGATTCTCGATTCAACCGATTGAACCGATTAATTCGATCCGATTTTTTATTCCATAGTACAAATGATCAAACAAGGCGCGTTTTTTTTCAAGAGGCGTGCTCTTAGAATACTGTTCAAGTAAATCAGGCCTCGAGTATGGCCTTATCAACTTGTGAGTCTTCACCCATCATGCTTATAAACTATGTTGGGCGTTGCTCGTACACTTAAGTAAGCTCAAATGGTTAAAAAGACAACACAAATAGTAATTATGTGATTTTGATGTTTTTAAATGGTTAAAAAGACAACACAAATAGTAATTATGTGATTTTGATGTTTTTATTATGACTAAAAATCCTTATTACAAAGTTTACTTTAAATAGAAAATTTTAATTTTAAGGGTAAGTTTTAAATTTTAAAAATATATTATTATAGGATTTTAGAAAAAAAAATCTCCATAAATTTGTCAAAATTTAGAATAAACTCGGCACTATATTAAAAAAATAGTTTAATCAATATGATCGATGAAATCACTAGACAATGATTTTTTTTCAATTTAAGTCATATGTAACTTTTTTTTTTATCGAGGATGATTTAACTCAACTTTTTAAAACTCAATATTTTTGTAACAAAAAAAAACCAAACAAACAAAAGAAACAAACACACAATATTTGTGCAAATATTAAATTGTCTTAGCCTCCCAAACGAACTCATTGTGCATGATCCAGTTCAACTAGCCTTAAATATTTCTTTCATGAGTTTACTACATATATGTGTTATAAAATTTAACTAATTGCAACCCCATGCATTGCATAAAAATTTATGAAAAAATATTTTGATTTTTATTTTCTAATCTGATTATTTTATAGTGTTATAGTTGTTTTTTTTTTATTAACATCGTTAAGATATTAGAGATATTAATTTTAATAGAAAGGATATGCCCTAGGAAGTGTGACAATAGCATATATTTGACTAAATGCGGGTTTTCACACTAGCGATATTAATTTGAAACTATTGTTATCACTTGTCCACCATAAAACAGATGGAATTTGTTCCATTATAAAAAGATCAAATTTGTGCAGACTAGCACTCCAAACGGTGGTTGCAGCTCCGGCCACCGCCGCAAATTACCACAAACACTAATGAATAAAAGTAATTAAAATGGTTATGCAAGTGAAAAAAGTTGTGAAAACAGAAATTGAGTTTCATTAAGCCAGCTTTTTCTCGGCTACTTTACTTAGTAAAGCAAAAGAAATTTAAACAACCTATCATTCATTAGCTTCAACGATGTAAGTCAAGAGTAAATGGTATTAATAGTTCTTAAAGTTTGATTTAAATTTTATTTTAATCCTTATAATATGAAATGCTTTATTTTAGTTCCAAAAGTTTTACATTGTATTTGGTAGAAAGGAAATAAGGAAGAAAGAAAGGGTGTAAAAAGAAAGTTGATGAAAAAAATACAATTTTTCTTTGTTCGGTACAAGAGAAATGCACCTAAGAAAAAAAATAGTAGGGAAATAGGAGGGTCCACTTTCTTATAAATCATTTCCGTCCAAATTGGACAGAAGTAGATGGAAAGAAAGTGATTGTTGATTATAACATATGGAAATGACTATTACACCATTAAAATTTGTTTTTAATTACAAAATTTACAATTATAAATAAAAAAATATTGGGAGTAAATTTTTAACAAAAAAGTAAACAAGGATAAAATTGTCAAATTAATTAAAATAATTTTTTTTCTTTCTTATTTTTTACTTATACCAAACAACGAAAATAGTTAATTTTTTTCTTTCCTTATTGTTTCTTTCTTTACCATCAAACATGATGGAAGAAATATAGATTTCTTTCTTTTTCCTACCTATTTTATTTCTTTATCTATTTTCTTTTCTTACTATTTTCTTCCGTCCTACCAAATATAGACTTAAGTCAAATTGTTTTGATTTCTATAGTTCAAAAAATTTTATTTTCATCCCTATAATTTGAAAATCAAATTATTTTTGTCCCTATATTTTTATACTTTAATAATTTTTAAAAATTTTTAATATAATATATATCTTTAAGATATAAATAAATAAATATCAATTAAAAATTAGTATCAAAATATTAGAAAATATATAAGAAATTGACACTTATATATAAAATCAATAAAAATACTAATAGAAGGACAAAAATGGTTTGATATTAAATATTTAGAAATCAAAATAAAATATTTTAAATTTTAGGGATCAAAATAGAATTTGGATTAGATTCTAAAGACCGATGACATTATTATTAACTAGTAAGTCATAAAAATAATAATTTTCGTTTTTTTTTTTAATTTCAACCAAAACGACGTCGTTTGAGAATTTATTCTCTCTACGACTAAAGCTACCTAAATTGTCCTCTCTCCTTCTCTTTCTCTTCTCTCTTGGCTATCTAGCGGTTCCACTTCTTTTTTCTTTTTCTTCTCCGACAACGGCCGCCGACGCTGGTTAGTTAGTTAATTTTTTTCTCTCCCTCTTGTGGGCACAAGTTTATCTAAAGTTTATTGAGCTCAATCAAGGTAGTGATGAAATTACGTTCAAAACAAATAAAAGATGATTTTTTTTTTCTCCCAATTTAAGACATGAAACTAACTTTTTGAATCTGTTTCTCTTTTTTTAGGTGAACTTTGCTTAGCTTTATCTCCAGTTCTGTTTCTCAATGAAGTTTGTAAGCCTCTTTCTTTCTTAGTAGAAATTAATAACCAAATGGTACATAAAGTTAACAATTTTAGTTACGTTTGTGGAGTTTTTATACTTGATTATTGGTGTAAAGAACGATTAACTTTTGTTTGTTTGGGTGTTTTGAACTCGGGGTTTAGGTGAAGAACTCATCGGCTTTGTGCTTTTTGCAGGAATGCCTTAGTGAAGGTGGTGGTTTCCATTCCCCACCATGTCATATGCTCAATGTATCTGGGTTTAGAATCTTACTTGAATGCCCCTTGGACCTTTCATCTCTTGCTATTTTTGCTCCAGTTCCAGTTGCTCCTAAGCCCCATGGGTTTTTGGATAAGGACTTAGTTGTTAGAAAAAAGCAGAAGGTTGAAAAACCTCTTGATGCTGATGATTTAGTACATGCAGAGCCTTGGTATAAAACTGTAAGAAATTTGCATCTCTGGGATGCTTCCTTTATTGATGTTGTTTTGATTTCCAGTCCTATGGGCATGCTTGGGCTGCCATTTCTTACTCGAACCAAGGACTTTTCGGCTAAGGTAACTAGAGTTTCATCTTTGAAAGCAAGAATATTTAGCGTAGATATTTATTACTCTTGGCTGAAATGTTGTTTGCTATACTGTGCTTTTAACTGGTCAGATATATGTGACTGAAGCAACGGCGAGGATTGGACAGCTGTTGATGGAGGATCTTGTTTCAATGCACATGGAATTCAGGCAATTCTATGGACCAGAGGATTCTTGTTTCCCTCAATGGATGAGGTGGGAAGAGCTTGAAGTTCTTCCATCTGAACTGAAGAAAATAGCTTTAGGGAATAATTGTGAGGAGCTGGGAGCTTGGATGCCTCTGTACAGGTAATTATCATTCCATAGATAGATCATATGTTTCTATTTATCTGTATAGAAATATGGCAAAACTCGATTGCAAGGCTTGTTGTATTGTGTCAGTCTTTAGGCATTGTTTATGATTGGTCATCGCAGAGTTCAGATCGAAATCATAACAAATATGGTTGACAAATTTGTAATTAAACAGCTTTTCGGATGCTAACTAAGACGTTAATCATGTGTAATCACCAATTGGGGTTTGCATGTATAAATGTGTTTCTCTGCAGATTTATCCGTTTATGGCTTGTTAAATGTAAATGTATTAGATATTAAAGGACACTGCTTTTCAGTGCAGTTGATTTGAAGGATTGCATGGTGAAGGTTCAAACACTAAACTATGCTGAAGAAGCTTGCTACAATGGAACTTTGATCATTAAAGCATTCAGCTCTGGTTTGGAAATCGGGACCTGCAATTGGACAATAAATGGTCCAAGAAATGATGTAGCTTATATTTCAAGCTCTATCTTTGTTTCAACACATGCGATGGATTTTGATTTCCTTGGTCTTCAAGGGAATGACTTAATAATATATTCAGATTTTTCATCTCTGGGTGCTATGGAAAATATGGAGAATGATGCATACTTTGATCCTATTACTCGTCCCTCCTTAAATACTAGGTAATTTTCTGTTAAGTAATGATATGTTATTTAATCTTTTGTAGGATCCTTTTCTTTTAATTAATATATATATATATATACTTATATATATATAGAGGAGGGATCCACTTACACCCGGTGTAAAACTAAAAGTTTTACACCCTTTTTATAACTCGTCGCACGATTAATATTTTAACGATTCGACCGTTGGATTTAAAGATATATTCGAATCTATCATGCACGTAAAATTTCAAGTCAATCCGATACTTTTATGATATCGATCTAGATTCTAATATTTTTAGATATTTTTAATATATATTTAACGGTGGGAAATTCTATCGCTTCAAAACATATGCTAGACATTTTAAATTAACTCGAAATTTTGCATGCGCGATGTATGTGAATAGAGCATAAAATTCGACGGTCGGATTAATTAAATATTAATCATACGTTAAGTTACGAAAGGGTGTAAAACTCTTAATCTTACACCCGGTGTCAAATGATCCCTTCTCATATATATATATAAATATATATATATTAGATTGCTAGTATGGTAGAACTAAAATCCTTTGCTTTGTAATTGTAGCTTAGATGTCAACAATAAGGAAGAGATGGCTGCATCCTTGCTTAAGGATGATGAAAGTATAGAGGAAATTGAGAAACTAGCTTTTATATGTTCCTGTGCCATTGATTCTCTTAGACTAGGTGGATCAGTTCTTATTCCTATTGATCGACTTGGAATTGTCCTGTGCCTTTTGGAGCAATTGTCAGTTTTGTTGGAGTCTTCATCTCTAAAGGTATTACATTTTTCTTTTTCTTTCTTTTTGATTAGCTCATGTAGCTAATTGTTTAGCACGGACACCCAAAGATATATATAGATGCAATGCATTACAGCCCAAAGGAACACATGAGCTCACAGATATTACAGAAAGGGAATTGTTGTTTAGCAACTCGAGTCTTTAAGTGTAAAAGTTGTTTCTTTATCATAACGAATTTCTAGTAACTAAAACTGAAGTGGTTTTATGCAACTACATGGTTAATATGATTCCTTGGAACCATGGCCTTCATCTTTGAACCTCTTTGATCATCACAAGGCCTAACAGGTTCGTCTTGGCCTTGTCAACTTTCGTAAGACCCATGCCGTGGATATGGGTGCGGAGTTTTGAGAATAAAATCTATTCTTAGATCATAACATTATAGCTTATGATTTTTGGTTGAGCAGTTCTTTAAGAGGAGTAAAACTGATGTTTAACTTGTATACTTGCATTGAGTTAAGCTTCTTCGCTAACGGTCTTATGCTATATATGGTACAGGTTCCTGTATACATTATATCTTCTGTAGCTGAAGAATTATTGGCCTTTACCAACATAATTCCAGAGTGGCTCTGCAAGCAGCGGCAAGAGAAGGTATATCTTCATTTGTGGCTTATTGTGTCAATATAAATATAGGATCTTTCTTTTTATTTCTGTTTTTGTTGGTTTGACAGCTTTTTTCTGGTGAACCATTGTTTGCACATGCCAAACTCATAAAAGAGGGGAAGATCAATGTGTTTCCTGCAGTTCATTCACCTGAATTATTGTAAGATATGCCCAGTTGTTTCTGCTGCTATTTCCTGCTGATGGTTTATGATCGGAAATGGAAAATATTGACTATGGCTTGTTTTTTTCGTTCATATTCCTTGGGTTCTCAAAAATGTTATATTTGGTGTAGTTTTGGTTTCTTACCTCTCACATTGATGGATCACTTTTTCATTTGTTCAATCAACCCATTTTGTTTGTTCTTCTTACAGATCTTTATATTAAACAAAATTTAATCTCTTTGTGTGAAAGAAAGAAAGAAAGAAAACGGGGCAGAATTTTGAATCACATAGAAACCAACTTTTTGAAAGATGTAGCATTAAGTGATTTTAAGTTGAGAGGTGCAGTTAGTGGTAGAGAGTAGCATAAGTGCTTGGACTATTTGGCATGCTAATAAAATGGATCTGAAGTTCATATGGCAGAACAAACAATTTTGCGCCATGTGTTATAAGACAGCTTAAAAGTTCAATTTTTTTGTCAGTGATCAAAAGATTTCGGAAAAAGGGTTCATGTCTTTTGCCATTATGGTCGTGAGTTGTAGGCAAATAAGTCAATAATATGGTGACTCTGTGAAGGTTGCTGATTGCTTGCCACTTGCCATATCTTTAACTAAATTTTGATGCCCTTCAGGTTTTAGTAACGTCAATTAGATGTCATTGTAAAACAAAAATGTATTACGGAAGCAAAATGGAAGCATTAACTTTAGAACTTAGTAATCAGATTGGTATGACGATTCGTGTATCGGTATATACTTGAGAAGCTAACATAATGTACATTAGAACCAATTGGCAGGAACCTTGTGTTGTATTCTGTCCTCACTGGAGTTTGCGGCTTGGTCCAGTTGTCCATTTGCTTAGGCATTGGTGCTCAGATCCTAATTCTTTGCTTGTCCTTGAGGTGCTCTTTTCATCCATGTTTTTTGATTATGGATGATAGTAAATATAATAGATATGATTTTATTTTGAATGTTTTTTGAGCAATCAAATACGTATACGTGAATTTTGCAGAGATGTCTTGATGCTGACCTAGCTCTCTTGCCGTTCAAGCCAGTAGCAATGAAGGTTCTTCAATGTTCCTTTCTGTCTGGAATAAGGTAAGTTTTGGTTCTCTATCTCTCTCTCTCCCTCCCCCCCCCCCCCACCCCCCCCCCCCCCCCCCCCCTCTCTCCTCTCCCTCTGAAAAGCACAAACTCAAATAGTTTGCATAAAGAACTTCAAGCCAGAAGAAAACCTTTCAAAATCTGTCTTGTATGCTGCTTTTGGCTAGAGAACTCAAGTGATGTGTTCAATAGAGGGTTTAACCTAGTGAATGGTCTGTGTATTGGGCCATAGTCTCGCATTTTAGGCTATTCAGGATTCTTCAATTACATGGAAGTGTCCAAAACTGTCTTGGAGTTTACAAAATTTCAAGTTGAAAATCACTGAAATGTGAGTTTGGTCCTTATGTTTATACTGCGTTTTCTTTATTGGCAACTAGATGAAGTTTTTATTCCAGAACGGTTGGAATTATCTTTTAAGCGAATTCTCCTAGCTTGCCCTGTTGAAATGGAATTTATGTGTTACAACTACTACTTCAAGTTGTCCTAAAGGTTTAGCTACTATTGCATTTATGTTTTTTCGTGTTTCCTGCAGGTTGCGGAAAGTTCAACCCTTACTAAAGACGTTGCAGCCAAAATTAGTTCTGGTGATCTATTCTATTCCTACTGATGTTTGCTTTCTGCACGTGTTATTCCTACTGATGTTTGCTTTCTGCACGCGTTGTGTGAGATATTATTTATCTAACAGAATTTTGTGCTCTTTCATGTTGAAAACAGTTTCCTAAGGATTTGGGGTGCAAGATCCAAGTTTCAGAAGAAAACACAATGTTTCTCTACTCTGAAGATGAAACATTACATATACCAAGCTCGAAGAAGAGCACAGAAATAGAGATTGCAACAGATTTGGCTTCCAATTTCCAGTGGAAAATGTTGAAGCAAGAAAATATAACAAGGCTGGAGGGTGAGCTTTTCATGGACCATGGCAAACATCGATTGCTTTCTATGTCCCATTCATCAGACTCCAAGCAAGAAAAACCATTATTACACTGGGGTTCACCAGATTTGAAAAGGCTTCTTACTGAGCTGTCGAAAATGGGCATTAAAGGAACCATAAAACAAGCCACGGATGGGGTCGAATCTGAAAGTGCTGCTAGCATTGTAGATATCCATGATCCTCAAAAAGCCTCGATAGATGTTCAAGAAACTGGTACAGTTGTCATTTCTGCTGATGGGAATTTAGCCTCTGATATTGCCAAAGCTATAGAGATTGTTCTGGATGGCATTTAAAGAAATTGTAAGTTTCATTCTTTATATATCATTTATTCATTCATTTAGAAATGAAAACATATGCGGTTCAGTTCTGTTTTGGATTTTTTTTTTTGGCAGTTCTGTTTTGGATTATGAATCAAGAAGAGTAACAGTATGGATTGAGGCTTGAGCTTGAAAACTCCATGTAATACTGAAAAGAAAATACATGCGAGACGAGGATAAAACGTACACAACCAAACTGCAACATTAGGTTCACTTTTTTAGGGACACGACTCTTACTAATACGAATAACAGAGGCTACTTGTGCTCTTATTTGACAACACAGCTAAAGACTTCAAAGGAGCACGGGAACTTTTTCTTAGAAAGTCCTGATTAAGCCTCACTACCACTGACGGCTGCACCACCGTAACCGGGCTCCTTAATGGTGTTTGTGGCTGTGTTTATGGTGATGCTCGTGCTCCCCGTGCTCATGCTCAATGTTCATACTCATTGGTTTAAAATATTTAATTAATTAATATATTTAATTCAATAATTAATTAAAATACTAAAAATAAAATAAATTAATATTTAATTCAATACTTAGTAAAAATATTCTAATTTAGGTGCATTCATAACATAATAATATAGAAGGAATATATTGGTTTTTTTAAATTCATTTTCACAACATTTATACACACGTCTATCTAAACCTAAAGCCTAAAGTTTCAAATCTCTAATTTTCTTTCTTCCCAATCCTTAATGTTTCTTTCCAGTTTTAAACATTAAAATGCAATAATTAAATATTTAGGTCAATGTTTTTCTCTTTCGAGAATGATTTAACGAAACTCTTAAAACAGAATATTTTTATTAAATAAAAAACAAACACCCACACTATTTGTGCTAATATCAAATTTTGTTAACCTCCTAAAAAAGGTAATCGTGCATGATTAAAGCCGACCCAGACCCAGTTTGAAACATGTCTGACAAGATTTTCTTTTCTTTACGGCAAAGAAGGTCTTCTTTTGATTAAGTTCCCTGGAATAAGATACTTTGTTCTTCCGTTAAGTTAGGTATTAAATTTTGTACAAACATTCTTGAAACCATTCACATGCATTGATTAGAAAGACAAATACAAAAGCGATGCCGCAGGAAAAAATGCAACATTATTAATTATAGGGTCTTTTCTACTTTGCCATGGATAAGGGAGAAATGTTATGTTCCTGGGGCGCATGGGGCTGCCCACCATGGGGCGCATGGGCGTTTACGTTGTAGTATGGCTTCCTTGGGGGGGCCACCTCGACGTGCATGGGTAGCATGGGTGTTTACGTTGTACTATGCCTTTCTTAGTTTGCATTTCTAGAGGATTAATTAACCTCATCTTAATACACACGTGTCCTAACCATTAACTCAAAGTCCTACCCAGCTCCAACTCACCTATCTACCATGCAAATTAAACTAAGAAAGCCATGGTATGGCATGGGGTGTTCACATTGTACCATGGTTTTCTTCTGCAGTATGTAATTTTCAATTTTAGAGAATTAACTTATTTTATGAATAATTTTATCCGCAGTGTAAATTTATATAAGTACTATAAAATCGTATTAAAAATTATATGTATTTTTTTTTTCATCATATCTAGTACAATTTGATGTTCCAAGTATGGCCTAAATCTCCTTTTGAATAATATTAAACAAAGTTAAAAAAAAAAAACTAATGATATCATCGGTCTATTTTATCTTCAAAATCTCCTTTTTCTCTTTTAAGAAAACACAGACACAAAGAATATTATTATTTTTATTATTATTATAAACAAAGAAAAAATAAAGACTAAGGGGTGCCACGTGTTCTGGACTTGACTAAGAGGGCTTGAGTCAAACTGATGCGAAAATGACAACAGAAGGCAAGCTTTTTTTTTGTTTGGTAAATAACAACAGAAGGCAAGATGATAACCAATAATAATTCACTGAGGAATGCTTGGGGCGGTAGTCCAAAAACTTGCTTTTGGACACTCGAGCTTCTAAGGTCCCTTTTGGTGACACCATACGGTCAGGTGTAGTGAAATTTGTGTTTTGAATAGTTATAAAATCTTATAAAATAGCCTTAAGTGTAAGTCGTGGTGAGATACATTTATACTACATAGATTAGTAGAAGTCGCGGTGGGCAACAATAAGAAAGGAGGTATGGCGGGTAATCTCACCGTCACCGCTAAAAACTGTGGAGTTACCAAAGGAAGTCTAAGCAGCCATTTCCACTAACATCTAAAACATCAAACTTGCTACTCAGTGTCTAGGTAAACTTCAACTTCACATTTTCCTTCCGAAAATTTTAAAATTGTCATTTTTCCTTTTGCAACACAAATTACCTTCAAAGGTCAGACTTTTACCTCAAAAAGAAAGAAAGGATTTCTTAAACTCAAAACAATAGAAATAAATTCCAAGTTTATTTTTCACAAAACCTAAATCACACTCTTAATATCCATTTCAGAATTGAATTTGCAAAAGAGTTTTACTATATGATCCACATATAATTCATCCCATTTATAATTCGATTGACGTGATAGGTTCCTTTTTTTTTCTAAATTCTTAATATTATAATTGTTAAAACACTACTAAAAAAACGCTATATAGGCACAGAAATAGACGCGAAAAATTAAGGAAAATCCGTGCCAAAAAAAAATAGGCACGAAAATAGGCGCGAAAAAAAAAGCGTGCCTATAATCGCGTCCCTAATATACAGGCACGGAAATAAAAATCCGCGCCTAAAATATAGGAACGGTAACTTTTCCGTTCCAAAATCCGCGCCTACACATGAGACCCTGACACGAACTTTGGCACGGACTTTGAGACGGAATATATAAATTTAGGCACGGATTTGAGCGCGGAATTTGAAACTGAATTAGGGACGGATATATTCGAGGCAATAAAAATATAAAAGTGGAAGATTCCTCATTTTTGGAACGGTTTTAGGCACGATAACGTTGTGTAGGCACGATTTTAGGCACGACTGTTGTACTTAGGCATGGTTTTTGGCACGGTTATATTGTGTAGGCCCGGATTTAGGCGCGGTTTGAAAATAATAATAATAAAAATTTTAAAAATTAATAATTATTACTATTTTTTATAATATTTTATTATTATTATTAGTAGCATAATATATGTTTCAGAAATTAATTAATATTGAAATTCAAGCAAATTATATATATTGATGTTAGTGTTAACTAGTAATTTACAAATTTATAGTTGAAAATTATATGAAATATAAGATTTATATTTATTTACAAATAGAAATCTATATATCCCCTAAACTGTTTGAATTGAAATCATCCCCATCCGAATGATCTTCGTCCTCACCATCCCCGTACTCACGTCGAGCTGCTAGAGGATCTTCTTCTTCTCGAGGCTGCGCCTGAGAGGTGGATTCCCCGATTCCAACTTGATCATGTAGCGATGGCTCCGATGCTCGATAAGGGCTCCCGTAAGCCTGGAGGGCTCTAATATGGCTCATCATCTCTTGCATCTGAGCCTCCCACATCCTTTTCTTCTCTTGTTGCCTTATCCTCTCTTCCTCTTGCCTTCTATCAATCTCCTCACACAAGTTAGCTAATTGCGATCGCCTCCTATGCCGTGATTGTGAGCCCGATGCTCGTTCTCGCTGTGTGCCCTATAATTGAAAAGATCAATCAATAACTGAAAATTAAATTTCATCAAACATTTATTGCATACTTAAAATAATTTTAATTTTAACAAACACATAATTACAATGTTATTAATAAAAATATGCATGGCCAAAAATATTAATTTAAGCTGAAAATATTAATTAAGCCATCATTTCCCACTATTAACCTAATTTCTCAATCTAAAATATTAATTTTATCAAATTAACCTTATTTCTCAATCTAAAATATTAATTTCATCAAATTAACCCAATCACTCAACTCAAAATATTAAATTCATCAACATTTTGTAAAATTAACTCATTTTATCAAACCAACATATTAATCAATTTCAAAATTTCATCAAATTAAGCCAATTACTCATCTTAAAATATTAATTTCATTTATATTTTCATCAATTTATTCTAATTACTCAACTTAAAATTTTAATTTCATCAAAATTTCATCAAAATTTTCAAATTAAGTTAACGTAAACAATACATTTCATCAAATTATAGATAACTCAACCTACAAATTTAATGAATTCATCAAAGTTTAATCACATTATTCTAATTACTCAACTTAAAATATTAATTACATCAAAATTTCATCAAATTAGCCGAATAACTTAACATAAAATTTTAAATTCATTAAAATTTCATCAAATATTCCCAATTTACTTATCCACTACATTAATTTCATCAAAATTGCATCACATTAACACACTTTCTAAAACAATTTAATTAACAAACAATGGTATTAATATTGACCCTATAATATTAATTAACAAATAATTAATAAAGTAACAAACAATTTACTTAATATCAAACCTATAATATTAATTAACAAATAATTAATAAACTAACAAACAATTTACTTAATATCAACTCAATTTACAAAGTCATCAACAAATTCAAACAACAAACACAATTTTGGTCAAAATTAACCAAAACACATAAACAATTAATTCAAGATATAGAGAATAAGAGAAAACCGTCATATTTGGCGGTTGATGGTCGCCGAAATTTGGTCGGCCGGTGATGCCTTCTTGTTTGGGTGGAAGGTGGAAGGAAAGGAAAGGAGAAAGCAAGGTGGAGAGTGGAGAAGAGAAAGGAAAGGGGAGGGAGATCGGAACAAGGCCGAGGTTAGGCCGGAAACGATGGGTTCACCACTTGGAGGGATGCCGAACGTCGTGGGGGGGCGGCAGGTTGCAAAGGGAAGAAGGGAAAAAGGAAGAAGAGAAAAGAAAAAGATAGGGAGAGAGGAAGGGTTTTGGGCACGTAGAAATATAAGCCTTTTATAGGCTCGGAATTAGGCGCAGATTATTTTCGTTCCTAATTTCAAAAGCCGCGCCTAATTCCGAGCCACATTAAAAATTAGGCGCGGAAATAGGCACGAATTTTGCCCAATCCGTGCCTATTTCTGTTCCACAACAATAGGCGGGAACAATGGGTGGTAAAATGAAATTTCGTTTAGGCACCGAATTAGGCGCGGAAAATTAAATTCCGTGCCTATTACAAAGCCAAAATTAAACGGGCGGGATATTTTGGCGGTCCGTTGAAATATTTAGGCACGGAATTAGGCGCAATATTTTCATTTTCCGCGCCTATTACCGTGCCAAATTTGAACGGCGGGAAATTTTGGCAGTCCATCGAATTGTCTAGGCATGGAATTAGGCTCGGTATGTTGATATTTCGCGCCTAAATCCGTGCCAAATTAAAATGGCTTGATGTTTTGCAATTCGTTTAATTTTGATTAAGGGACGGTTTGAAGTGTTTAGGCTCGGAGTTTATCGTGCCTAACTTTAATTAATTGTAACAAAAGGAATTTCTATTAAAATTTTTAACTAATTGAATATTAATCTATTCCTAAACAAATATTCCTAATTTTTAAAAGCATAATTATAAGAAATTAATATATTTAAGTTTAATATTTTTTTATAATAGATATTATGACACATCTATTATAACTTATATAGCTTATATACGCAAAATTATATTCATTTCATATGATTCCTAACGTATAATTTTTGAATTGGAGAATTCCTACTTATTATTCCATATTATCGAGTGATTAGATTGGAATTGATAATGTATATTGAGATGTACTAAAGACCATATATATTACAGAAATATTAACTCCATATTGTATCATCAAATTCAAAACTCATTTGGATTATAACTAAAATTACTAAAATTAACATTATAACCATATAAACAATACTAAAAATCCAAGTAAATTATACAAGAACCCAAGCATTATATCTTAAATACATTTATTTTATACTAATAAAAAAAACTAAAAATCACTAAAATAGAGAACATTATAACCTATAAAATCATATAAAATACAAAAATATTATGTAATTGTTTAAATTTTAACATTTCTATAATCATTAAAATGAAACTATATACAAAGAATTTGGAAGATATTACCTTGATTTCAACCAAAATCCACAAATGATATAGCTTTTTAGTGTTTTTTTCTTTTCTTTTTTTTTTGCAAAATGAAGGAGAAAGAATAAGGAAATGGGAGAATGAAGAAGGGAGGCAGAAATGAGAGGTTCTGCAATAAGTTGCAGAACCCTAAAATACAATGTCAAGCCAAAACGTTGCGTTTTGGTTGGGCAATTAAATTATTTTGCTGTTACAGATTAGGCACGGATTTAGGAACGGAAACCGTTCCTAATACCGTTCCTAAAATCATACTTGACATAGGAACGGAAATAGGCGCAGTCCGCGCCTAAATCCGTTCCTAGAATGTACCGAACCTAAATCCGTGCCTATTTAGGCGCGGAATTTGGCACGGACACTTTCTCCGGCCTCGTTTGATGTGTCCTTCCATGTTTGGAGCGGATTTTGGCACGGATTTTATTTTCCCTTCCTAATTCCGCGCCAAATTTGGCACGGAAAATTTCCGTGCCTATTTGCCATGCCTATATGGCATTTTTCTTGTAGTGAAAGATGAAATTTATCTTATAAATAAGAAAATTTTTTAAATGTTAGGGCTAAATCTTATTAAATGTGGGACTAAAACAAGTTTGATAAATTAAAAAAAAATCACATTAAGAGGGTTATAGAGATGGATTAAATATAGACAGGTCAAAAAATATTTTTCTTCATAAAATAGACTTTCAACAATTCACTCTTTTCTAACCTTATTATCATTGTTAAAAAGAAAAGAGTATTTATTTATTCCCGGATGCCTTCAAAATTTTAATCTCACTTATTAATGATCATTTTTATCTCATCTCAATTTTTAAAATACTGCTATTTAGTATTCCTCTCTCAGATTTTGGGTTTCCTCGGTGACCGATATTACGTTACCCATCTCCAGTAATCTTCACATTACAAACTAAAAACTATAGGCTAATAGAGGAGAAAATTATTCCCATGAAAAGTAATACTCAGATAAAATAATAGATGATCCTATCAAGATCAGTTTCATAGATCAGCCCCTCAATTACTAACTACCTACTACAAGAGATTTAGTAAAACCTCTTCAAAACTCTGACTTCATCGATCCCATCATCATCAAAGAGATGTAACATTTAGAGCTATTTAGACGGTTTGGATCTTCAAAAATTAAAACAAAAATAAATAAAGCTCAAGCCAAGCCAAGATCAGAAGCCTTGTACTCTTTTACGGTTTAAAAGGAAAAAGAAAAAAGACAAAAGAAAAAAGGAAAAATAAAAGGCAAGGAAAAGGAAAGGAGAAGCTAAGATAGATTCCAGTTTGATCTTTGATGGTTATGTGTGGGGCTGCAACACAATCTTTTGGGGTAAGATTAGAGATGGATTTTAAGTGAAAATTGCACAAAAATTCCTGGTCTCTTTTACTTTTGTTTTGCCGAGGAATCGAAGATATGTATCCAAACACAAGTAGAATAAAAGCAGGTCTCTTGTCTCTTTTGCTTTTGCAGACGAATCAAAGATATCCAAACACAAGTAGAAAGCAAGCAGGTCTCTGGCAAGGGTAAAAGAAAAAAAGCAAGGACAGCAGAAGAAGAAAACTGGTTTTTATTTAGAAAAATCTGCAAGCTGTTGTTAAAAGTGTATAAAGGTAAAGTATTGGGGTGATTGCCCCTAGCATTCCACATTTGGCATATATGTCATCAGACCAAGGCAAAATTCTCCTGGAAGAATTTAAAACCGAATCATATTTCTATATTATACTAAGGAGCCAAAAATATTAAAACAAAGTTATCTTAAGACAAAAATAATTAATATACAGTCTCAAAATGAAGAATAAATGAACTAGTTTTATTAATTACTTCAAGCAAAAACAGTAGCTTTGTCCATGCAAGTATAAAATAAACGAGTCCATCTTTACATTGTAAAGGACAAAAACCTATACAGGCATCGATGGGTAAAGCAAAATTCGAACCGGCGATAGAGAGCTAGCTTTAGAATCTTGTTCTCAAAGCAAGGAAAGAAAAATAAGAATCAGATATGATTCAAACTGAAAGTTGCCATTGCTAAATCCAGGTTGGTTAAAGCGGTAAGAGTTTAGACCAGTGACGTAAGACACATGAATTTAAATTCCCACATACCATTTTAATAAACAATTTATAACTCCAAAAAAATCCACAAAATTAGAATTTATAAGATTCGCAACTTACAGAGACTTTAGAGGTGAGATAACATACTTTGCCCTTAAACTCTACTTTGATTTAAAAAAAAAACTGAAAATTGCCATTATTATTGAGATTGAAAAAAATTTTA
Source organism: Microcos paniculata (assembly GCA_030664755.1). Taxonomy (NCBI): domain Eukaryota; kingdom Viridiplantae; phylum Streptophyta; class Magnoliopsida; order Malvales; family Malvaceae; genus Microcos; species Microcos paniculata. Next base: position 42,741,013 of record CP131458.1, on the reverse strand, counting down.
TAATTTAATATTTTAAAAGTCATTAAGACTAATTGAGTTCTGATTTGATATAGGCATTTCAGATGGATTTACATGTCCATATATATTTAACAAAACTACATCTCGTTAATTATTACGTGCAGCTTACGTTAAGTCATTTTTAGCTCCATCTACCAGTCAAAACTCTAAAGTTAAAAGACTATTATTATGTCCCCTGCAATAAGTGTCTTTTAGTTCAAGGTGAAACTCAAAGTTCATATCTACGACCTCTCTCCATTGGAGAAAATTGGAACAGAGAACACATCTAAAAGATTTATATACAAATTTCACACTCCAAATGAACACTTGTAGTTAAAAACCGGTCATACAGTATTGAGAAAGGCCAGTTTGCCAAAACTTGAAGAAGAATGTCTCTGAAGTTTGGTATAGCATGATGAAAGGCCAGTTTCTCTTTGTCTGGGATTAAAGTGTGCGTTACTGGAGATGGAGAAAAAACTTCTTTTTGGTTAAGTTAGATGCCTGGAATGGCTTATTTCCTTAGGACCTTTAAATTCGATTTGTCAAGGGTCCATTTTTAAGGGAAGAATTTTTTTTTTTAATTGTGAGTGATGTGTGTAGAGGGCAGTATGCGAGTGGCTTGCCAACATGGGAAGTAAATCCTTACCTGAAGAGCAGTTGTTGAAAAGATTGGTCCTTCATAGTGGTAAAGAAGATACAGTTTGTTGGAAGTTAACACACAATAGGTTGTTTACCACTGTTTCAGCGTATAATCTTGGTAAGACTTGGAGGAAAAATGGTGAAGCTCAATCCATTGATAGTAATTTCGAGTGGATTTGGAAGACAAACTCTTCCCGAAATCCATTGATACTTGTTGAGGCAACTAGGCCGAGTCGGCAGCTGTATCCCAGGAACCAACGACAACGAGCAAAGTGATTGTGCATGTTTTGCATGAAGCATGACAATGGTTGCGAACAGAAGAAATTAAAAACAAGTAATAAGATTCACATTAACAGTAAATGAAGTTAATGACAAGTAATACAACAGATTTTTTTGTTGTTTGAAAAAGTATTAAAACAGAGACTTAAAACAACAACATGAAAGCAAATCCAAGTTACTTAACTATAGAATTGATAAACTAGAATTCCTGCCCCCAAATAATTACTCGACCTAAGAGTTTGAGAACTGGCTTTTGTGCAGCAATTGTACACCTTGGGACACCCACGGCATCTCTTTCCATTCGAAAGATGATTTGATCTCCGGCGACGAGTTTCTTTTCAGAGACAAACCGATGCCATTCTCCCTGGAAAATTGGCTTGGGATATTGACTCTCTTCACCTCTAATGTAATATCCTAACTCCCACACCTTGCCACAAATATCCACCACGGGAAAATACTCTGTATACCCTCCTGCATGAGGTGGTAGATGCTCCATGAAGTTACTTGGAACGGACATCTGTTTCGTAGCGTCGACTTTACTAAGTACCTTCCTAAAGGATGCCATGCATAGCTCAAAACAACACTATGGTCTATGGAGAGCTTACTTGAGGAGAAGAAAAAGGAAATGTGGTAAGTCTAATTTGCATGGTTCTCTAGACTTGCACCAAATTCTCAATTTATATGCAAAGATTATAACCTTTCGTGCGCCATAGTCTTGTTTCTCTGTTTAAAATAATTATAATAATCTCTATTTTGCTTTTCCCAAAAAAATAATAATACAAAGAAGATTCCAGGAGTAGGATGCCAAAGCTAAAGCTAGATATATATTTTGGGTAATATAATAATCTACAATGTGAAGACTCGTTGATCTACTGTTTTTGCTTGAAGTTACTAAAACTTGCTGATATATTCTTCATTTCAGGGCCTGTATATTAATAATTTATTCTTAAGATAACTTTGTCCCTTCTTGGGATTACTTATTGTCGTTGTTTTATAGGGCTGTTTCGAGTGGGTGACATTTTTCTTAAACATTTATCTTAAAGCTTAGCTTACACAAAGATCTATTAAAGATGGAAAGGAACTCAAAGGTTGTCTCTTTTCTTGGATATATAAATATTCTACCCTTCGAAAAAATTCTAATAAGAATTGTTTGCTGTAGAATATATTTCTTTAATTTCGCTCATCCTTTTGGCAAAGCAAACTCTTTGTTGATTCCTTTGCCAAGTTATGGATTGGTATAGGTTTCGTTGTAATTTTCCCTTTCAATAAAATTTTCTTTACTATTACAAAAACGGTTCTATTGAAGGTATATGTGTGTTGCTCATTATCTCAAAAAAAAAAAAAAGTTATGTGTTGCTTTTACAGAACGTTGCTCAACACTTTGAGGCCAGTACTGTTTAGGGCAAGGTTTTGCAACAGTTATGATATTATATTGTTAGGTAATTAAGTATGATTAATATGTAGATCACACATAAACACTTTTCTTTTTTATGCTATTCAGAATAAGAAAAATATGGTTTTACTTTGTGATTAATTTGTCACCCTTGTCTTGTTGTTTCTTAACAATTTCATATTCCACAGTTATATAAGGTGTATTAAAATTTCTTTAAAAAGGTGAACCATATGGGTTCAACAAGCTTTACAGTTAAATAATGATTCAAAGTACATAAATAATACAAGCCAGAGAAATATTGCTCCCTCTATCCCAAAATATAAGTCTATTTTTGACTTTTTTCTATCAAATAACTTCATTGTTGACCATTATTTTCTATAAAAACATAAAGTAAGAAAATTTTTAAAAATAATATGTGTAAACCTTAAATCATGAACTTCTCAAAATATATTTTTTGAAATTTTAATTCTATATAATTTTTTCATAAATAACAGTCAAAGATAAATTTGATTGATCAAAAAAAGTAAAAAATGAACTTATATTCTAGGACAGAGGGAGTATTACATAGTAGTAATTAACTAGAGATTTGGCCAATGTGAGTTAGTTAAAATGGTAAGAGTTTGAACCAGTGGTGTAAAGCACTCAAATTCGAGCTCCCACAGACTCTCTCTTTGATAGATAATTTGTAAATTCAAAATTTTTCATAAAATTGGAGTTTACAAACAATTAAAAATATTGATAGTTTATCCTGATTTTAGAGATGGGATAACCTACCATATTCCTAAACTTTTTTCTTAAACTTTTTTCGACAAAAAAAATTAACTAGAGATTTTGTTGATAAAATATAAAGGACGTTATCAACATAATTAATATTAATGTAAGTTTATATTTGGCACATTTTTCTATTACATACTTGCTTTTTGTGTGCACGTGTGTAGCTGGCAATCAGATGATACTAAATGATGGTAAAATCTTTTTCTGTGGCAGTAATTAATGGGCTTGAATTGTTTGAGAGAGGCTTCCTGGTAGTATATAATAATATAGAAAATGTGGCATTAGTTTTAAATTCTCAAAGGAGAATTTTGCCTCGGTCTAATGACACACTATGCCAAATTGCTACTATTAGTCAAAGTCCAGGGAATTCTTGTTATCTTCTTGCCTAGTTTCTCTCTTGTAATTTGCAATAGTTTCACTAAGGCAAAAAGATAGAGTAATATATTATCTAGGTTGAGACAAGTTTCTCTCTCTTCTTGCCTGTGCTTTTGATTTTTGAATGAGACAATGAGCCTTTCGAGTTTTCTGTATAAATATATGTTGGTTTATATATGAGGTTTATAATTGAAAAATTAAGGTTAAGAACGGTGGATCAAAGCTCAAAGGAAGGGAGTTTACTTTAACTAGCTCCTTAGTGGGATGCATCCAAACTTTTCTTCTTCTTTAAAAAAGAAAAAAAAGGTAATAGGAATAAGTATGATTAAAACTGGGGGTTAAAACTCAAAGGGGAATAAGAAGTTACTTTAACTACCCCTTTGTCGGATGCATCTAAAATTTTTCTTTTGAAAAAGGCAAAATAAATTTATTTGTGAATATAGAGGCAAAGCGCCATAGTCATGCCAGAAACAAAACAGGACAATAAGAAGCCAACACCAACAAGGAATCTAGAATTAATCAAAAGCTTGTAGAGAGCCCATCTCTCTTCCAAATTAAACCCTCCTTAGCAAGTTATCAACCATAGAATTACTCTCTTTATGGATGTGACAGATTTTCCACTCTGTTAGACTCATTTTGATAGCTTCAAGAGTATAATGCATGCTCCAAGGAATTGGGTCTAAAATCCATCTAACGGCATTTGTGGTATCACTTTCAATAAGAAGGATGTGAGTTGAGTTGCATTTGGATGCTGAAAAGATGAGCATTGTCTCTTTAATCGCCAAGAGTTCTGCTAGATTTGAATCTGCAGTACCGATGGATTTAGAGAAGATTATTTTCACGTTACCAAATTCATGTAAATTTGATATCATGAATCTGTAGTGGCTACATCTAAATTAGTCTCCATCTACGCTGGTTTACACCAAGTAACTTTTTCATTTTGAAAACTACTTTTAAAGCCTAAATGAATCTATTTGGATCACAAATTATCTAGAATGGGATTTGTACCTGGGCATGCATGGCAGGTGGTTGGTACATGAGACTTTTGTTTGGAATTTCGCGTCCACCCCACCCTGTTTCGGTTTTTGGTGGTTTCCATATTTGTCTCTTTGAAAGGCATTGAAGAACTTTTAAGTAACCACCCACCAATGTGAATTGCTCTAGAAAGGTCGAAGTTTATCTGATTCCTTGTCAACCTTTGAACTTTTGCTTTTTAGTAGTAATATTCCAAGTTCGTTTTAAGATGCCTACATGTTATTGGGTACGTGTTGTCGGAATTCTTTCAATGAACACATTATGTGACACCGACATTGGGTACATGGTTAGTGCGTAGAGATCTCCATGAGTCGGGCTTATGCAGAAATTTACAAGAGATGTGTTTACCCAAGTTCAACTCGGCCCCAACAATTTCCGTCCTCTTTATTTGTCTAAATCTAATCCTAAAATATTTATATAAGTTTGACGTCAGTTTAAAACTCTATTTTTTATTTTTTTTCATATATTAATTTTAAAAATTAAATTATATTAATTTATAATATAAATAAAAATAAATCAACAGATTTAAGAAATTATCATTGAAGATAATTTTTACAAAGTTTAAATCTTAATAATATTTGAAAATATCAATATTATGTATAAAAAAAAAAGAAAAACACTACATTAACAAATAAAATAAATATATAAAAATATATTTATATTAAATAAATAGGCCAGACCGGGCCTTGATTTTTTTTTACCAATGACCAAGCTCGGTCATTTTTTAAACTAGCTTTTAAATTTTGTCCAAACTTGAACCTCGAAATTATAAATTTTGTCTAAACCCTTTCAAATATCATATGGATCTACGGATTTGGACGAGTAACCTGGTCCTTAGACAGCTCTATTAATGGGTACATTGTTGTAAAATTGGGTTTTCATTGTGACGTCTTTGTTAAGACACGTTTACCATGTTTGACTACGAAGTGTGGATACTTGAATTGTGCATATAAGGTGTTTGGTGATATTTCTGATAGGAATGTTGTTTCTTATGTTTCTAAGCAAGTATGAGCTGAATGATCAGTTTAGCATGAACTAAGAGAAAGCCAAACTGATTCAGTTGAGAAGAATCATGACAACATATCAGGAAATTGTGATCACAAATTTTAAAAACAATAGCAAAATTATGAGTGCTATTGTGAACACAACATATAAATAACATAGGAGTTACTGTATCGTTTGTAAATGAAAGCAGATAATGTAATTAATCAGAGTTCATTATTAGGCTGGTCACCTTAATTTCAGCTGGATTAATGTAGCATAGCACATTGAGTATTGACTTTGCATTTGAATAGTTGGTTGCCTGTGAGCAATGACTATAGTTAAATCTCTCAATAATTCATCCATGATCTACCAATTATTTATTTATATGTTTTCTTCCCAATCCCACACAAATTTTCCTTTCTCACTAACAAAAAACAAAAAATATATGCTTTAAATCCCTTTAGAACTTAGTAATCAGTTTGGCATGGTGATTAAATATGTACTTGAGAAGCTAACATAATGTACATTAGAACCAATTGGGAGGAACCTTGTGTTGTATTCTGTCCTCACTGGAACTTGCGGCTTGGTCCAGTTGTCCATTTGCTTAGGCATTGGTGCTCAGATCCTAACTCTTTGCTTGTCCTTGAGGTGCTCTTTGCATCCATACTTTTTTATTATGGCTGATATTAAATGTCATAAGTATGATTCTATTATGAATGTTCTTTGAGCAGTCAAATACGTATATGTGAATTTTGCAGAGTTGTCTTGATGCTGACATAGCTCTCTTGCCTTCCAAGCCGGCCGGTAGCGATGAAGGTTCTTCAATGTCCCTTTCTGTCTGGAATAAGGTAAGTTTTGGTTCTCTTTCTCTTCCCCCCTCCCTCTGAAGAACACAAACTCAAATAGTTTGCATAAAGAACTTCAAGCCAGAAGAAAACCTTAAAAAATGGTTTAACTGAGTGAAAGGAGATCTGTGTATTGGGCTGTAGTCTCTCATTTTAGGCTATTTAGAATTCTTCAATCATATGGAAGTGTCTAAATCTGTCTTGGAGTTTACAAAATTTCAAGTTGAAAATTTCTGAAAAATGTGAAGTTTAGTCCTTATATTTATATTACCTTTTCTTTATTGGCAAGTAGATGAAGTTTTTATTCGAAATCGGTTAGAATTATCTTTTAAGTAAATTCTCCTAGCTTGCCTTGATGAAATGGAATTTATGTGTTAATACTACTACTTCAAGTTGTCCTAGTTTTAGTTACTATTGCATTTATTTATGTTTTTCCCTATTTCCTGCCAGGTTGCAGAAGAAAGTTCAACGCTTACTAAAGACATTCCAGCCAAAATTAGTTCTGGTGATCTTATTCCATTCCTACTGATGTTTGCTTTCTGCACGAGTTGTATGAGATATTATTTATCCAACAGAACTTTGTTCTTTTTCATTTTGAAGATAGTTACCTAAGGATTTGGGGTGCAAGATCCAAATTTCAGAAGGAAACACAATGTTTCTCTACTCTGAAAATGAAACATTACATATACCAAGCTCGAAGGAGAGCACAGAAATAGAGATAATGCTACTGAAGAAAAGGATGGTCTTTTGATTATTTTCCAAAATTTTAATTTGCAGGTTAGAAATGTATGCAAATGTATTTTTCAGAAGTGAAAAAACTTACGGGTTTGAGTTGCCTCAGCAAGCTCTCATGAGCGGAGACCTCAGACGAGATGAGGAGTACGAGAGCTGATGCCAGAACAAGAAGAAGGAAAACCTTGGAGAAACCCATTTCTTTTAGCAAAATCAAGAGAGAAAAGTTCAATCTTCAACAAAATCTTTGCTGGAGAGACCCTTGTCAAAGACTGAGCAGGTTGAGTTCACTACTTATATTGAAGGCTTGGAGATAAAAACAATGAAAGAGAGAGATCAAGGCACGAAATATTGGTTTTTAGTGTAGGAGTCACAAGAGTCAACAAGCTAAGATAGATTTCCATATTGGAAAATGTGAAATTTGCATAGTTTAATTCATCTGAAAACTAATCTGCTTGTCCCCCGTTGTAGTTCTCCCCAGGCTGGCCCTGCATACTTCATTGCTCAACGATCCAAGCACTGATAGCTACCTGATTTCTCACTTACTAGTCTGTTTGTTGTCCTTGATTCTATATATATACAATATAAAAGCATCAAAATGGAACAGTGAAAGAAGATAGAATTCCCACTAGAACAAACTCAAAACTTGGATATAGTTTATATTCGGTTAAATACCCAAGTTGGCCCCTAAACTATACATTTTTGGACATAGTGGCCTCTAAATTTTTATTTGGGACAATTGATCACTCAAACTATTATTTTGGGACAATTATCCCCTTAAATTATTATTTTGAGACAATTAACCCCCCAAAATTATTATTTTGGGACAATTAAACTCTCAAAATTATTATTTAGGGACAAAGTAGCCCTTAATTCAATAGAAATTTATTTTGAAAATAAAGTTTGAAGGGTTAATTGTCTCAAATAATAGTTTAGGAGCCAATTTATCTATTTTGATATAGTTTGAGGGCCAATTTGAGTATTAGCCGTTTATATTCAAAACTCTGCAAAAGCCCCCATCAGATGCAAGTTTCACCAAGTTTTCAGAATGATCTGCTTAAAACTACAGCAAAAACTAACATCTCCCCCGTTGGAAATTATTTGCATCACATTCTAAAGATTCTTTGCTCTTTCTTCGCTTGTATATGAATGATAAAATTGCTTGACAAAGCCAACTTGAGACCGACCATGATTACTTCATTAGTTCATTTCAATGATTAGAAAAAATCTAATTTTAATAGGAAGGATATGCTCTAGGAAGTGTGACAACAATATATTTGTCTAAATGCGAGTTGTGCACTCTAGCCTTAAATATCCACGTTGAATTTGGACATTTGTTTATGGTAGACGTATGAGTTTTTTGCCTTGAACTTGTACTGAAACTATTGTTATCACTTGTCCACCATAAACAGATGGAATTTGTTCAATTATAGAAAGATCGAATTTGTGCAGACTGACACTCCAAACGGCGGTTGCAGCTCCGGCCACTGCAGCAAATTACCACAAACATTACCTGTTCTGCCTTTCGAGAACATTTACATCTAATTGTTTAAACCTTTAAATCTGAATGTTAATTTACAAATCTGGTTTCGTAATCTAAAAAACAAATGCTAATAAGCAAAATAATTAAAATGGTTATGTAAGTGAGAAAAGTTGTGAAAACAGAAATTGAGTTTCATTAAGCCAGCTTTTTCTCAGATACTTTACTTGGAAAAGTAAAAGAAATAAAACAATCTATCATTCATTAGCTTCAACACTGTAAGTCAAGAGTAAATAGTATTAATAGTTATTCAAGTTTGATTCAAATTTTTTTTTTTAATCCTTATAATATGAAATGTTTTATTTTATGCTATATTTAATAGGAAGGAACGAAAGGGTGTAGAAAGAAAATAGGTGAAGATATATAACTTTTCTTTGTTTGATGGGAGGTGTATTTGTTTGATGGGAGGGAAATACACGTAAAGAAAGAAATATGAGAAAAATGGAAGGGCCTATTTTCTTAAAATTCATTTCCGTTCAAATTGGACGAAAGTTGGAAGGAAAAAAAAATTGATTGTTGATTATAACATATACATATTGAAATGATTATTATATCTTTAAAATTTGTTTTTAATTACAAAATTTACAATTATAAATAAAAAATATTGGGAGTAAATTTTTAACAAAAAAGTAAATAAGGATAAAATTGTTAAATTAGTTAAAATAAGTTTTATTTCTTTCTTATTTTTCACTTTACCAAACAACATAAATAATTAATTTTTTTCTTTCTTATTTCTTTCTTTACTACCAAACATAATAAAAGAAATATAGATTTCTTTCATTTTCCTACATATTTTATTTACTTATGTATTTTCTTTCGTCCTATCAAACATAGTCTTAAAATAAAACTATTTTTGTTCTTATAGTTTAAAAGTTTTATTTTTCATTCATATAATTTGAAAATCAAATTATTTTTGTCCTTATATTTTTATACTTTAATATTTTTTAAAACTTTTTAATATAATATATATATCTTTAAGATAAAAATAAATAAATAAATAAATATCAATTACAAATTAGTATCAAAATATTAGAAAGTATTTAATAAATTGACACTTATATATAAAATCAATAAAAATACTAATAGAACGAACCAAAATCTATGACATTAAATATGTAAAGACCAAAATAAAATGTTTTAAATTTTAAAAATGCTCAAATCAGAACTCAACATTTAGGATTATTTCATTTAAAGACTTCAACCATTCAATTGCTATAAATCAGGATCTAATCCATATGGATTGTAACATATAAGGATCTGTGCAACCAATGTTAGCGTTTGTAATACATGCAAGACAAAAAACACGTGATTAATTACGATCATGACACATGGCATACTAATTTATCAAACCGTCAGATTAATATTAAAAATAAATTTAATAAATTAGGGAATATATAATGTAAAAAATAAAAAATAAAGAAACAGAAAAAAAGGGAAAAAATCAATAAATCAATAAACTAAATCTAAAAATAACTTTTCATTCTTAAACCCAGAATCAAGAAGTTAAAAACACAACATAGCTATGGAGATTAGGAATATTTTGGGCTATTCCTAGTTTCAAATTAGAAAATAGAAATTGTTGGTCAAACCCACCAACTAACGAGACAAAGCCCCTCTAGCTAACTTCAAAATCACTGCCCCCATCTTCTTCCCTCATGTAAGGCTTTAAATTCCTAAGAAAATCACTCACTCCTCGGGAAGACTAACAGTGAAAACTACCTTGAATATTGCTGTCAAAACGGTGGCCACCATGTGCGCTGCGTCCTGGTCGTTGAGGAAGCAGCGGTGTACCCCGACATCGGCTCTGCGATAAAAACAACATGGAGGAACTTACCAACTCAGATTTGAGGCTACTTCTTTTTTCCGGCAAGTATTGTTCTTCTTTGCGTGTTGTTCTCCAAATATGGATTTTCTGAGATTAGAGTAAGGATTTGTTGGTTGATAAGAAAGTTTGTATGAAAAAAACTGGGAATTTTTTATGGGAATTTTTATAAATTAGATGAGTGAAAAACACCTTTTTTATTCTACCAAAGAATTTTTTATTTTATTTTTCTGAATTTTCTTTTTTATATGTTTGTCCACAACGTTAACTACTTAACGGGCGCGTGGTTTACACTGCTTCACATGAGTTTTAATTTGATACAATCCAAATTAGCTTAGTTCTTCATTTATTGCAATTGAAAGATTTGGTACTTAAATGAAAAAATTCTTAAAGGATGAGTTTTGATTTGAGCATTTAGTTTATTATTATTATTATTACTCATAAGTCAATAAAATAATAATTTTCCTTTTTTTATAATTTCAATCAAAACGACTTCGTGTGAGTATTTATTCTTTTTCTAGTACTAAAGCTAAAATGTCCTCTCTGCTTCTGTACTGTTTCTCTGCTCTCTTCCCTAGCTAGCGGTTCCACTTCTTTTCTCTTTTTCTTCTCCGACAACGGCCACCGACGCAGGTTAGTTAATTTTTTTTCTCTCTCTTGTGGGCACAAGTTTATCTAAAGTTTGTTGAGCTCAATTATGGTAGTGATGAAATTACCTTCAAAACAAATAAAAGATTTTTTATTTTTTCAATTTCAGACATGAAGCTAACTTTTTGAATCTGTTTCTGTTTTTTTTAGGTGAATTTTGCTTAGCTTTATCTCCAGTTCTGTCTCTCAATGAAGTTTGTAAGCCTCTTTCTTTCTTAGTAGAAATTAATAACCAAATGGTACATAAAGTTACAGTTTTAGTTAAGTTTGTGGGGTTTTTAAGCTCGATTAATGGTGTAAAGAAAGATTAAATTTTGTTTGTTTGGGTGTTTTGAACTTTGGGTTTAGGTGAAGAACTCATCGGCTTTGTGCTTTTTGCAGGCATGCCTTAGTGAAGGTGGTGGTTTCCATTTCCCACCATGTTATATGCTCAGTGTATCTGGGTTTAGGATCTTACTTGAATGCCCCTTGGACCTTTCATCTCTTGCAATTTTCGCTCCAGTTCCAGTTGCTTCTAAACCCCATGGGTCTTTGGGTACGGACTTAGTTGTTAGGAAAAAACAGAAGGTTGAAAAACCTCTTGATGCTGATGATTTAGTACATGCAGAGCCTTGGTATAAAACTGTAAGAAATTTGCATCTCTGGGATGCTTCCTTTATTGATGTTGTTTTGATCTCCAGTCCTATGGGCATGCTTGGCTTGCCATTTCTTACTCGAACCAAGGACTTTTCAGCTAAGGTAACTAGAGTTTGGGAAATGTTTCATCTTTGAAAGCAAGAATATTTAGTGTAGATATTTAGTTGTCTTAGCTAAAATGTTGTTTGCTATGCTCTGCTTTTAACCTGGTCAGATATACGTGACTGAAGCAACGGCGAGAATAGGACAACTGTTGATGGAGGATCTTCTTTCAATGCACATGGAATCCAGGCGATTCTATGGACCTGAGGATTCTTGTTTCCCTCAATGGATGAGGTGGGAAGAGCTTGAAGTTCTTCCATCTGAACTGAAGAAAATAGCTTTAGGGAATAATTGCGAGGAGCTGGGAGCTTGGATGCCTCTATACAGGTAATTATCATTCAATAGATAGATCATATATTTGTATTTATCTGTATAGAAATATGGCAAAGCTTGATTGCAAGGCTTGTTTATGTATTGTGTCAGTCTTTAGGTGTCGTTTATGACTGTTCATGGTAGAGTTGAGATCCAATTCATAACGAATACGGTTGACATGTTTGTAATTAAAACGGCTTTTCGAATTCTAACTAGGGACATTAATAATGGCAATCACCAATTGGGTTTTGCATGTGGAAATGCGTTTCTCTCCAGATTTATCTGTTTACCACTTGTTGAATGTAAATGTATTAGATATTAATGGACACTGCTTTTCAGTGCAGTTGATTTGAAGGATTGCATGATGAAGGTTCAAACACTAAAATATGCTGAAGAAGCTTGCTACAATGGGACTTTGATCATTAAAGCATTCAGCTCTGGTTTGGAAATTGGGACCTGCAATTGGACAATAAATGGTCCAAGAAATGATGTAGCTTATATTTCAAGGTCTATCTTTGTTTCAACACATGCGATGGATTTTGATTTCCTTGGTCTTCAAGGGAATGACTTAATAATATATTCAGATTTCTCATCTCTGGATGCTATGGAAAATATGGAGAATGATGCATACTTTGATCCTATTACTCGTACCTCTTTAAATACTAGGTAATTTTGCTTTAATGATATGTTATGTTAATCTTTTCTAGGATCCCTTTCTTTTAATTAGTACTACGATATATAAAAGATTGCTAGTACGGTAGAACTAAAATCCTTTGTTTTGTAGTTGTAGCTTAGATGTCAACAATAAGGAAGAGATTGCTGCAACCTTGCTTAAGGATGATGAAAGTACAGAGGAAATGGAGAAACTAGCTTTCATATGCTCCTGTGCCATTGATTCTCTTAGAGGAGGTGGATCAGTTCTTATTCCTATTGATCGACTTGGAATTTTTCTGTGCCTTTTGGAGCAATTGTCAGTTTTGATGGAATCTTCATCTCTAAAGGTATTACAGTTTTCTTTTCTTTCCTTTTGGTTAGCACATGCAGCTAATCATTTAGGATGGACATCCAAAGACATACAGACGCAATGCATGACAGCCCAAAAGAACACATGAGCTCATAGATATGACAGATAGAGGGAATTGTTGTTTAACAACTCGAGTATTTATCTGTAAAACTTCTTGTTTCTTTATCATTATGAATTTCTAGTAACGAAAAAAGAAGTGTTTTTATGAAAAAAGAAGTGTTTTTATGAAACTACATGGATGATATGATGCCTAGGAACTGGGACCTTCATCTTTGAACCTCTTTGATCATCACAAGGCATAACAGGTCCGTCTTGGCTTTGTCCACTTAAGACCCAAGCCTTGTTTATGGGTTGGGAGTTTTGAGATTAAAATCTATTCTTAGATCATAACATTACGGCTTATGATTTTTGGTTGAGCAGTTCTTTAAGAGGATTAAAACTGATGTTTAACTTGTATGCTTGCATTGATTTATGCTTCTTTGCTAACAGTCTTATGCTATATATGGTACAGGCTCCTGTATACATTATATCTTCTGTAGCAGAAGAATTATTGGCCTTTACGAATATAATACCAGAGTGGCTCTGCAAGCAGCGGCAAGAGAAGGTATATTTTCATTTGTGGCTTATCGTGTCAATATAAATAAAGGATCTGTCTTTTTATTTCTATTTTTGTTGCTTTGACAGCATTTTTCTGGTGACCCATTGTTTGCACATGCCAAACTCATAAAAGAGGGGAAGATCAATGTGTTTCCTGCAGTTCATTCACCCGAATTGTTGTAAGATATGCTCATTTGTTTCGGTTGCTATTTCCTGCTGATGGTTCACTCTTGGAAATGGAAAATATCAACTATGGCTTGCTTTTTTGTTCATATTCCATGGGTCCTTAAAAATATTATATTTGGTATAGTTTTGGTTTCTTACCTCTCACATTGATGGATCACTGTTTACTTTGTTCAATCAACCCTTTTGTTTCTTTTTGTCCCGGATCTTTAATATGTTAAATAAAATTTAAACTTGGTCTATTTAGCATGCTAATAAAATGCATCCGGAGTTCATATGGTAGAAGAAACAATTTTGTCCCAGGTATTATAAGACAGCTTAAAAGTTCAATTTTCTTGTCACTGATCAAAAGGTTTCAGAAAAAGGGTTCATGTCATTTGTCATTATGGTCATGAGTTGTACGCAAATAAGTCAATAATACAGTGACTCTGTGAAGGCTATTGATTGCTTGCCACTTCTCATATCTTTAACCAAAATTTAATGCCCTGCAGGTTTTAGTAACATCAATCAGATGTCATTGTAAAACAAAAATGTATTAGGGAAGCAAAATTGGAACATATTGATGAAGCGTTAAATCCCTTATAACTTAGTAATCAGTTTGGTATGGTGATTATTTTATCAGTATATACTTGAGAAGCTAACATAATGTACATTAGAACCAAGTGGCAGGAACCTTGTGTTATATTCTGTACCCACTGGAGTTTGCGGCTTGGTCCAGTTGTCCATTTGCTTAGGCATTGGTGCTCAGATCCTAGCTCTTTGCTTGTCCTTGAGGTGCTCCTTGCATCCATGCTTTTTTATTATAGCTGATTTAAATGTACTAAGTATGATTCTATTGTCAATGCTTTTTGAGCAATTGAATATATGTGAATTTTGCAGAGTTGTCTTGATGCTGACATAGCTCTCTTGCCTTTCAAGCCAGTAGCAATGAAGGTTCTTCAGTGTTCTTTTCTGTCTGGAATAAGGTAAGCTTTGGTTCTCTTTCTCACACCACCAACAAACCAAACCCCCCCACCCCACACCACCACCACCACCACCACCCCCAACCTCCTCTGTGCAGTGGTCTACCTGTCCGCCCGAAGAACCCAAACTCAAATAGTTTGCATAAAGAACTTAAAGACAGAGCAAAACCTATCAAAATCCGTCTTATACGCTGCTTTTGGCTAGAGAACTCAAATGATGTGTTCAATACACGGTTTAACTTAGTGAAAGGGCTGTGAATTGGGCCGTAGTCTCGCATGTTAAACTATTCAGGATTCTTCAATTACATGGAAGTGTCTAAGCCTGTCTTGGAGTTTACAAAATTTCAAGTTGAAAATCAGTGAAATGAGAGTTTGGTCCTTATATTTATATTGTCTTTTCTTTATTGGCAAGTAGATGAAGTTTTTAGTTAAGAACAGTTAGAATTATCTTTTAAGAGAATTCTCCTAGCTTGCCCTGTTGAAATGGAATTCATGTGTTACAACTACTACTTCAAGTTGTCCTAAAAGTTTCGCTACTATTGCATTTATGCTTTTTCCTGTTTCCTGCAGGTTGCGGAAAGTTCAACCCTTACTAAAGACATTGCAGCCGAAATTAGTTCTGGTGATCTATTCTATTCCTACTGATGTTTGCTTTCTGCACGTGCTGTGTGAGATATTATTTATCTAACGGAACTTTGTGCTCTTTCATTTTGAAAACAGTTTCCTAAGGATTTGGGGTGCAAGATCCAAATTTCAGAAGAAACCACAATGTTTCTCTACTCTGAAGATGAAACATTACATATACCAAGCTTGAAGAAGAGCACAGAAATAGAGATTGCAACAGATTTGGCTTCCAATTTCCAGTGGAAAATGTTGAAGCAAGAAAATATCACAAGGCTGGAGGGTGAGCTTTTCATGGACCATGGCAAACATCGATTGCTTTCTAGATCCCATTCATCAGACTCCAAGCAGCAAAGACCATTAATACACTGGGGTTCACCAGATTTGAAAAGGCTTCTTACTGAGCTGTCTAAGATGGGCATTAAAGGAACCATAAAACAAGCCACTGATGGGGTTGAATCTGAAGGTGCTTCTAGTATTGTAGATATCCATGATCCTCAGAAAGCCTCGATAGATGTTCAAGAAACTAGTACAGTTATCATTTCTGCTGACGAGAATTTAGCCTCTGATATTGCCAAAGCTGTAGAGATTGTTTTGGATGGCATTTAAAGAAATTGTAAATTTCATTCTTTATATATCATTTATTCATTCATTTACAAATGAAAGCATATTGGCCGGTTCTGTTTTGGATTATGAATCAAGAAGAGTAACAGTATGGATTGAGGCTCGAGCTTGAAAACTTAATGTATTACTGAAAAAGAAAATACACGCAAGACAAGGATAAAACGTACACAACCAAACTGCAACACTTGTTTATTTTTCAAGGGACATGACTCTTACCAATACAAATGACATAGGCTACTTGTGCTCTTATTTGACAACACAGCTAAAGACTTCAAAGGAGCACCAATAGCCTAAGTTTTTCTTCGAAAGTCCTGATTAAGCCTCACTGCCACTGACGGTTGCACCACCGTGACCAGGCTCCTTATGGTGTTTGTGACTGTGTTTGTGGTGATGCTCGTGCTCCTTCTCGTGCTCATGGCCATCATGCACCGTCTCATGCTCATTCTTGTGCATCTTCGTGTGTTCATCTTTATGAGTGTGCTTGTGTTCATGTTCAGGGGAATGATGCATGTCCTTTTGCTGGCTCTCTACGCAAAAAGGCATAAGAACAACATCTTTAATACTGTCTATATAGAGAAAAGGATGGTCTTTCGATTATTGTCCAAAATGTAACAGGTGGAAAAACTTACGGGTTTGAGTTGCCTCAGCAAGCTCACGAGCAGAGACCTCAGACGAGATGAGGAGAACGAGAGCTGACGCCAGAACGAGGAGGAGGAAAACCTTGGAAAAACCCATTTCTTTTAGCAAAATGAGGAGAGAAAAAGATCAATGTAGAACAATGTCTTTCCTGAGACCCTTGTCAGAATGAGCAGGCTGTGTTCAATATTTATATTGAAGGCCTGGAGTAAAAATAATGAGAAGATCAGGGCACAATTATTGGGTTCCAGTAGTAGGAGTCACAATAGTCAACAAGCTAAGCTAGCTTTCTATATTGGAAAATGTGAAATTTGAGTAGTTTAATTCATTTGTCTGAAAAAACTGATCTGCTTATCCCCAGTTGTCGTTCTCCCCAGGCTGACCCTGCATTCTTCATTGTTCAATGATCCAAGCACAGCTACCTACCTAATTTCTCACTTACCATTGGTCTGTTTGTTGTCCTAAGGATTCCATATAACACAATATGAAAGCATCAAAATGGAACAGTATCCGAAAGAAGATACTACTCCCACCAGAAAAAACCCAAAACTTAGATATAGTTGATATCCAGAACCCTGAAAAAGCCCCCATCAGATGCAAGTTTCACCAAGTTTTCAGAATCTGCTGACTTTAAAACTACTGTGAAAACCAACATCTCCCGCTGGGATTGATCTGTATCACACTTTCAGATGTACCTGAAAGAAAGATTTTATTATTCCTGTGTAACATGCTTGAGAGAAAGATTCCTATCAACACCGAGTCGGTAGAACTTGTTATTCACATTAAATACTTTAAATCTCTTAGCTCATCATCTTGAGGTTCTCATGTCTCTTTCGATGTTAATAAATCTGCATTGAAACCTCCTCATCTAAAATGACATGTTTCTTCCTGTTGCTGTGGCAGTAGGAAACAAGTGAAGGGACCATATGTCCTTTGCAAGAGAATTTTCTAAGGAAATTTGGAGACAAGTACCGGCCAGGCCTCCAGGGTGCATTGTTCTAAGAAGACCTCAGAATGGGAGGGAGGAGGCAAAGTGGACTGTGGATCATTCTCCAGGAAAAACATTAATTTGTTGCTGCAGTCCACAGAGCTTGGACCGGATTTGCAAGGAATCAAAACAAGTTTGTTATTGGTCTACTTTCTCCAACCAAACACAGTGCATTACAAGGCATTTAGCTTTAACCTCAAATTTCAATTAAGCAAATTTGTAAAGAATGTAAATGACCCCAGTAGTAGGAACATATGCAATGACTGGGGGATTGTATAGTCATCAGCACTATATTTTGTAACAAATATAGCAGGTTTTACTGCCACATCACCACTGCATGTTTATGTGCAGCATCACAATTATAACCTCTTCTTCTTTCCTTTCAATCTTGGTGTATAGAGTACCTCATTTATTTTGTATTTCCCTCCATTACTATCTTCTAATTGAACATCCCAGTCTCTCCTGCTACATCAAGGATACATAGCAATTGCACAATAGTAACTTATAAGTTCTATTTAATTGCTATTGCTCTAATAAATAAATCAAGCAAATATTTGATAAGCCCACAAGAACATAGCAGCTTTGTAAAGATTAACCTTATAGAATTTCAAACCAATGATTTCAGCCACATTCCCCTAATATTAAATATCTAAGATGTCTTCTTTACTAAGATCAATAAATTCTTGAGCACAATAACTCCAGCTATTACTACTGAAGCAATCTGGGTTCATCATAATCACTAACCACAAAATATAAGCATCTACATGGTACAACAAATTCAATAAAAACTTTAACCTCGGGGGAACTTGATAAACTACATATGAAATGAAACAAAAGCAGGTATTAGACACGATTGGGCACTAAAATTTTGGTTTCTGAAAGCAAAGGAAATCATAGGGAACTGAGGGGGGAAAGAAACCACAGACGCACGCACACAGATAGTAGAGTAATGGATGTAATAGATAGGAGAGCCAAAACAAGGAATCAATGGAGGAACTCGAAAAGGATGAGGCAAAAACATACAGATCACAATTGCATGTCACAGAATACAATTGAGCATGCACGCATATATAGAAACTTACCCAATTTTTCCAGCCAAATAGAATGACTATTGAATGGCTGCTAAGAGATCAAGTAATCAGCAGCCTATGTACTTATACTGCAGTTCAAAAATAAGATGGACTGCTGAGCATCACAAATACATTACAACTGCATTTTTCTTAGGCACTCTTGCACCTTGTCAATAATCAAGCAGATTGAAAGATACGTAGGTAGAAGCTGCAAAAAAAGAAATGGCCACACACATAGAGAGAGAGTATTCCTAAAAAGAGTAGTGGCAAAAGTGTAAAAGAAGAATATAATATTCCTTTCGTCCTTAAAGTTAAGAAGACATTAACTTAACAGAAAATAGACGTACATTCTTTCTAGTTTCAAAAAATTTGAATAATTACAGCAGTGGAATTGATTATAAAGAAATCAATATAATATTGCAAAGTATGATCTTTCATACACAACCTTTTTCAAAGTTTCAAAAACATAAATCGATCTATTGCACCACATAATAACAGTTCAACAAATAGTGTTGCATTGCACGCATTCGCAGAAAAGCCCTTACCCACCATTTCCTTAAGAAGTTCTATTGCCTTTGAAGTATTGCTGTTTCGGAGAAAGCCTTGGATCATCACATTATAACAACAGTTATTAGGCAAACAATCATTGTCTTCCATGCTCCTAAACAACTTGTATGCTTCATCTAACAATCCGTTTTTACAGAACCCATTGATCATTATACTATATGTGCGAACATCAGGGTTTACACCTTTGATAGAAAATCCATGAAATAATTCCACTGCAACTTTAATAAACCCAACTTTGCACATGCCATCAATTAGAGTATTATAATTGACAATATCAGGTTCCAACCCATTCTTCTGCATGGCTTGAATCAAATTCAAAGCCTCTTTGATTTTACCATGTTGGCATAAACCGTCCAGCAAAACCGAATAGGTCATTAGATTTGGAACTAGGCCAGAAGCACACATTTTCTTGAAAAGTTCTTGTGCAGCAGGAAGTCTCCTTTTTTTGCACATGCCTTGTATAATTGTGGTATATGTGACTATATCGGGGATTGGTCCTTTTTCAGATATTTCATAAAAAATTTCCATCGCTTGATCTAACCTTTTAGCTTTGCAATACCCATTGATCATGATGCTGTAAGTAATTATATTTGGTGCACAATACTTCTTAATCATCAACTCAAACACCTCTCTAGCTTTGTCCATTTTGCTTTGCAGACAATGTCCATCTATCAATGCATTATATGTGGAAATGGTAGGTTTAATACCTTGTTTAATCATTGTGTCAACAATTTCTTCAGCTTCGGAAATCATCCCCTCCTTTGAAAGTGCATCAACCACTATATTATATGTCACGACATTGGGTGCAATATTGCCATCAACCATTTCATTGAATAATCTTGCTGCCTCCTCCAACTGGCCACAATTACACATAGCATGAATTAAACAACTGTAAGTGATAATATTTAGTTGAATGCCCATACCTTTCATCTCAGACAACACCTCAAAAGCCTCGGTTTGCAACTTGTGCTTAAAAAGACTGTCAATGACAGTGCTATAGGCTACAACATCAGGTTGGAAACCACTTTCTCTCATCATCCTTAGCAGCTTAACTGCTTGATTTGTGTAGCCACTTTTACACAACCCATTAAGTATTGTATTGTAAGTAATTAAATTAGGGTGATACCCTTTCACAATCATTTCATCTAGCAAACACAAGGCCTGAGAAACCTTACCTTGAGAACAGAGCCCGTTGATCAAAGTCGACAAAGTGACAACATCAGGGTCAAGACCTAACTTTAGCATTTTCCCCAAAAGAGAAAAACCGAAATCAACTCGATCTAAACGGCAAAAACAGTTAATCAAGATGTTCATAGTATACTTATTTGGCCCAATCCCTAACGATTCCATTCGAGTACACAGAGAAGCAGCAGCAGCATACTGTTTCATTCTGACAATAGATGCTAATAACTTATTAAATTCGACAAGGGAAGGCCTAGGGTAACTCTCTACCATGCGATCAAACAAAGTGAGGACATCATCCACATTATCAAGGTGATCATACTTACATCCATTTCCCCTTACGCCATTCTTACTCAGAGTAGAAAAAGAATTAAAACGAGAAAGACCCGTTCTACTGTCAACCATGGAACCACCAAAGCGGAACAGGAAAGAAAGAGGAGGACAAGATTTAAGTTTATCCATCTCTAAGAAGAAGTTGAAGAAGCTGCTGTCCGATGGACGAAAACAAGAGGGATCCTTTCCGAGCAACGCAGCAGGAGTCTTTGGTTTCAATTCATGTCAAGTGTCCACTCTTGTTTTTCTCGCCGCATATTATTAGTTTTTTTCTTTTAACATTTTTTAAAATTAGATAGATAAAAATCAAAACTTAATAGCAAAATATAAACTTGGGTTTTGTTAAATTCTCCCTTTTTTCCATTTAAATTTTATTTTTTAATTAATTATCAATCTTGAATATTTGCAATTATTAGAGTAAACAATCAAATAATGATTGGCATTTGCATTATTCGGATTTTAAATTTATATAAATCTTATTCAATAAGGCGACTACATATTTGTTCTTGGTTTTTTTTTTTTTTAGACATGTGTCTTAACTTTAATAATTTTGTAAATTAAATTATTCAAAAGTTTACTTGGATTTAAAAATAAACAGAGGATAAAAGAGATCTTATATAAACTTGTTGGGTGGTTTAACTCTATAGCTACCTTACTAAAATGAATAAACCAATAAAATAATGAAAACTAAAGTGTTCTACGTCATTAATCTTACCAATTACCATTAAAAGTACCACCACAATTAACTTTAAACCATCCCTGATCTAGAAAATTTGATAATTGAAGTCATAAAAAATGGTATTTTTAGTCGATGGAATAAAAAAGTACTTGTATTATTTCATTCAACTACATATTAAGTTAAAAATATAAAAACGCATAAGTTTTTCGTTTTTTTATTCTTTAGCCCTTATAGTATTTTAATTTTATATTCATCACTATTTATTGATTTTTAAAGAGGATTATAAATCACCATGCATTAATTTTGTACCCATCACTATATGTTATTAGTACTTGTCCTCCCCTTAAACAATGTATAAAAGAATTAAATTAGAATTATTAAAAAAAAAAAAGAAACTCATGTCATTTTAGCTAGTTAGTATGTCAAGATTTCTTAAATGCTTAATACACAAATAGCCCTTGAGCTTATATGAAATTATCATCTTAGCCGTCTAACTTCTATTGTGAACTTTTTGATCCTTGAACTTTGATTTTTTGAATGTGTTCTGCGAGTGAATTTTCTAAGGAAATGTGGAGACAAGTACCGGCGAGGCCCCCAGGGACCAGGGCGCATTGTTCTAAGAAGACCTCAGAATTGGAGGGAGGAGGCAAAATGGACTGCGGATCATCCTAGGAGCTTGGACAGGATTTACAAGGAATCACAACAAGTTTGGTTATTGGTCTACTTTCTCCAACCAAAGGCAGTGCATTACAAAGCATTAGCTTTAACCTCAAATTTCAATTAAGTAAATTTGTAGAGAATGTAGATGATCCCAGTAGAAGGAACATCTGCAATGATTGGGGGATTGTCTAGTCATCAAGACTATATTTTGCAACAAATATAGCAGCTTTTACTGCAACATCACCACTGCATGTTTATGTGCAGCATCACAATTATAACCTCTTCCTTCTTGCCTTTCAATCTTGGTGTATAGGGCACCTCAGTTTATTTGTTTTTCCCTTTATTACTATCTTCTAACTGCACATCCCTTTCTCTCCTGCTACATCAAGGATACATAGCAATTGCAGAACAGAAATAAGTTTTATTTAATTGCTATTGCTAGTAATAAATAAATCAGAAAATATTTGATAAGCCCCCAAGAACATAGCAGCTTTGTAAAGATTAACCTTTTAGAATTTCAAACCAACGATATCAGCTACATTCCACTACTATTAAATATCTAAGATGTCTTCTTTACTAAGATCAATACATTCTTGAGCACAATAACTCCAGGTATTACTACGAAAGCAATCTGGCTGGGTTCATCATAATCACTAACCACAAAATATAAGCATCTACATGGTACAACAAATTCAATAAAAACTTCAACTTTGGGGATCACTTGATAAAAGTACATTTGAAATGAAACAAAAGCAGGTGTTAAACATGATTGGACACTAAAATTTAGTTTTTGAAAGAAAAGGAAATAATAGGAATTGAGGGGGGGAAAAACCACAGATGCACATACATGGTTGAGTAATGGATGTATTAGATAGGAGAGCCAAAACAAGGAAGGAATGGAGGAACTCGAAAAGGATGAGGCAAAAACATACATATCACAATTGCATATCACAGAATACCCTTAAGCAAGCACGGCTATATAGAAACTTACCCAATTTTCCAGCCAAATAGAATGACTATTGAATGGCTGCTAAGAGATCAAGAAATCAGCAGCCTATGTACTTATACTGCAGTTCAAAAATAAGCTGGACTGATGAGCATTTCAAATACATTACAACAGCATTTTTCTTAGGCACTCTTGCACCTTGTCACTAATATGTGGTGTTGGGATATTAGTATTCATGTGGCAAGGCCAAATCAAGCAGTATTGAAAGATACGTAGGTAGAGGCTCCAAAAAGAAAAAAAATGGGCACACAGAGAGAGAGAGAATACTCCCAAAAAGATTAGTCGCAAAAATGGAAAAGATGAATATAGTACTCCTTTCATTCTTAAAGTTAAAAAGACATTAACTAAAAAGAAAATAGACATGTACATTTTTTCTAGTTAAAAAAATTTTGAATAAATACAGCAGTGGAATTGATTATAAAGAAATCAATATAATATTGCAAAGTATGATCTTTCATGCACAACCATTTTCAAAGTTTCAAAAACATAAATCGATCTATTGCACCACATAATAACAGTTCAACAAATAGTGTTGCAGTGCACACATTTGCAGAAAAGCCTTTACCCACCATTTCCTTAAGAAGTTCTATTGCCTTTGAGGTATTGCTGTTTCGGAGAAAGCCTTGGATCATCACATTCTAACAACAGTTATCAGGCAAACAATCATTATCTTCCATGCTCCTAAACAACTTGTATGCTTCATCTGACAATCCATTTTTACAGAACCCATTGATCATTACAGTATATGTGTGAACATTAGGGTTTACACCTTTGATAGAAAGTCCACGAAATAATTCCACTGCAACTTTAATAAACCCAACTTTGCACATACCATCAATTAGAGTAGTATAATTGACAATATCAGGTTCCAACCCATTCTTCTGCACAACTTGAATCCATTTCAAAGCCTCTTCAATTTTACCATGTTGGCATAAACCATCCAGCAAAACTGAATAGGTCACTAGATTTGGAACTAGGCCAGAAGCACACATTTTCTTGAAAAGTTCTTGTGCGGCAGGAAGTCTCCCTTGTTTGCACATGCCTTGTATAAGAGTGGTATATGTGACTGTATTGGGGATTGGTCCTTTTTCAGATATTTCATAAAAAATTTCCATCGCTTGATCTAACCTTTTAGCTTTGCAACACCCATTGATCATGATGCTGTAAGTAATTATATCAGGTGCACAATCCTTCTTAATCATCAACTCAAACACTTCTCTAGCTTTGTCCATTTTGCTTTGCAGACAATGGCCATCGATCAATGCATTATACGTGAAAATGGTAGGTTTAATACCTTGTTTAATCATTGTGTCAACAATTTCTTCAGCTTCGGAAATCATCCCCTCCTTTGAAAGTGCATCAACCACTATATTATATGTCACGACATTGGGTGCAATATTGCTATCAACCATTTCATTGAATAATCTTGCTGCCTCCTCCAACTGGCCACAATTACACATAGCATGAATTAAACAAGTGTAAGTAATAATATTTGGTTGAATGCCCATACCTTTCATCTCAGACAACACCTCAAAAGCCTCGGGTAGCAACTTGTCCTTAAAAAGACTGTCAATGACAGTGCTATAGGCTACAACATCAGGTTGGAAACCACTTTCGCTCATCATCCTTAGCAGGTTAACTGCTTGATTTGTGTAGCCACTTTTACACAACCCATTAAGTATTGTACTGTAAGTAATTAAATCAGGGTGATACCCTTTCACAATCATTTCATCTAACAAACACAAGGCCTGAGAAACCTTACCTTGAGAACAGAGCCCGTTGATCAAAGTCGACAAAGTTACAACATTAGGGTCAAGACCTAACTTGAGCATTTTCCCCAAAAGCGAAAAACCGAAATCAACTCGATCTAAACGACAAAAACAGTTAATCAAGATGTTCATAGTATACTCACTTGGCCCAATCCCTAATGATTCCATTCGAGTACACAGAGAAGCAGCAGCAGCATACTGTTTCATTCTGACAATAGATGCTAATAACTTATTAAATTCGACAAGGGAAGGCCTAGGGTAACTCTCTACCATCCGATCAAACAAAGTGAGGGCATCATTTACATTATCAAGACGATCATACTTACTTCCATTTCCCCTTAAACTATTCTTACTCAGAGTAGAAAAGGAATTAAAACGAAAAAGACCCAGTCTACTGTCAACCATGGAACCACCAAAGCAGAACAAGAAAGAAAGAGGAGGACAAGATTTAAGCTTACCCATCTCTGAGAAGAAGTTGAAGAAGCTGCTGTCCGCTCCGAGCAACCCAGCAGGTGTCTTTGGTTTCAATTAATTTCATACTTCTCATGTGTTTCTCGTCATATATTATTTGGGTAATTTTAACATTTTTCCCTTTAAAATTATCAGGCCTTGGCTCCCCCATAAAGTGATGAAAAATCATTATTTTTTTTTTGTAAAAATTCATTACACAAAATAATTTTTGAATTTATACAAAACTGTTATTTTAGTTTTTTTATTTTTTATTTTTTATTTAAAACTTTTTAATCCTCAAATTTTAATTTTTTTAATAATATGTAACATAAAAATTTTCACGTGTCACTATCTCAATATACTGCTTGGGAATGATTTCAGTCAGGTTGAGAAATTAGAACTTCATGCAAATCAGATTGGAAACCTACGTACAATGAATTGGATTGGAAACAGAGGTAAACAAATTCGAGTTCGATTTTTTTGTCTGAACAACATTCCCATCACAAACTTTATTAAAATACCAACGCAAACAAATCCATTGTCAGCAATTCATACTGAAACAGATAGAGTTGAAAAGGTATATACATGATAGAAATGAATCAGATCTTCCCACCAAGTAAGGTCACCAAGAATCTTCTGTAGTCTCCTGATGTATCTCCTATAACTGCATCATCAAGGTTGGACTTGTAAATGTTGATATATTCTCCTCTTATTTTCATCATGTCAATTTCTGCTCTAGTTACAATGGCTCTTGTCAGTGAATCTTCATCGGTTCCAAGCCCAATGATGGAAGTTCCAATAACCTGTTTGATGGTTTGAACAGATAAGAAGCCACACCAAGAGGAAGAAAAGAACAAGTCTGTTAAAACTACACATAGAGACAGAAGAAAGGAAAGCGAAGTTCAATATGATCAGCTCAACCTTTCTTCTGAATAAGGCAATGGCTGTACTTTACTACCAGGATAAAGCATCTCATCCCAACACAACCTTAAAATTAAAACTATTTTAGAGTTGATGAGAATTTCCTTTTTATTCCCCTTTTTCCTTACAAAATAATCATACATGAGAAACAAAATGGTCATTTAAAAGAAAAGGATAGAATCACCTCTGCAAAGTGCTTCTCTGGGGAATCTATGCACAAAATGACCATTTTTAATAGTGATTCCAAATCACCCTTCCCCAATTTAATGATGTCCTGCCAAAAATAAAATGTTCAGTCAAAGGACAAGAAAAATATGAAAATGGAAAAGGAAAATGATATATAAAAACTGCATGATGCATATAGATGGAAGCAAACCTTCTCAACAGGATTTCCATGTTTTTTCTTGTAGCAATCAAATGTTGTCCGGAGTTGATAGAAATTTCTTGTAGAAAGTATATACACAACATCATCATGAACCAACTCCTTGGTTTTGATAGCCTCATGTAGCCTATCTGCCTCTAAGTTTGCAACATCCATGTCCACCAATTCTTTGTCATACCGGTAAGATGTTACCAATCCCAACAAAATCTGTGCATCACCAACATCACCAAGTCAACCGGATGATGTTTTGCAAATCCCAAAATCTCATATGTTACATGAGTTAGTGTTCCTTCTTTGTCAGTTGTCTACCTATTCTGAGTATGCTTACCTTTCTGAGGGGCATAGATACCGAAGCTACAATATCTTCTTCCAGTGAACAGTTAAAAAGAGAGCAATAGGCCTGCCTTACTGCTGCCAGATGCTGAGGAGATGATGCACATGACATCTCAATTATGATTTCTAGATGCTTGACACCCTTCTTCTTTGATTTCAATGCTTCATTTGCCAGTCTGGCATCCCTCTCAGAAGGATCATATGTCCATAGAATGACAGCTTTCTGTTAAACATCAGAAATTCTTATTTTCAAGATATGAACAGAGGAATTCACATGGATGTTAACATTTAAAACTTTCTAATGAAATTGAACACCTAATGCTCAGGAAGAACCCCAAAAATTGTCCTCTTCTTTCTCTTGAATCAAAACACAAAGGGGAAAAAAAACCCAATCCAAAACATAGTTTAAGTCTGGTCTTTTCCTTATAAAAATCCGATTTTTATATATTTGCTTTAAGGAAATACAAGCTGGAAGAAAACCAGAAGCCTTAATCAAATGATTATAATGTGGGGAAATTCATCCTTCTATTGATATGAAATCATATGGTTTGATCCCTCTTGTCGGTAACCACACAGATCAGAGCTAGAAACCTGTTGTTAAATTTTAACTTCACAACAATGAAATCTCAAGGTTCTGGATTCTTAAAAAGTTGCGGCAGAAATTTCAATAGACAATCAATCATTGAAACTTTGATGGGACTTTCACATTTTTATTCAATCAACTAAACATTCTACGTTGGAATGCAGATTAAGGACCTTGTCATCAAATAAAACTGGAAGGACAGAACAGAACATACTCTGAAATCACCAGAAAGTTCAGAATGTAGAGCATCAATAAGACTTTCATTGTAGAGTTGCTGATAAGTTTCTCTGATTCTCCTCCTTTGACCTGCATCTCTATGTCCTAATATCTCAATTATTCCTTCCTCATCTGTTCCCAATCCTGTAAACAAATTCCCCAATAACATCAATATCAAGAATTCAGTAACAAAAAGATCAAAAAGAGAGAATAATGGAGACCTTCAAAAGCTTTCTTGAGTTTTTCTGAGTCTTCTTCTGGAGGAGGAGTGGCATCCAGTACTTTAAGTGAACCCATTCCTCCAATCTTAAAACTAGATTCAGGGCTATAACTTTTTGATTTGCTTGTGAAAAGTTTCTTAAAACTCTTCATCTTTCTTGTTCACTGGTGTTTCTCGGTTGCTTTCTTCAGTTTCTGTTGTTTCCCCTCCTGATATTGCCGAATACCAGGACTTGTAAGCTTTATTTTTGTTTAAACTTTGATACCCTTTTCTAAGTTAAAAAATAGTAATAAAAAAGGAGGAAACTAAGGCAATTTAATGTTAATTTAAAGAAAAAGACCCTTCCATTTTGACATATTTTCATAAACTTCTACGAAGTTTTGCAATTTATGTTTGGTTCCATAGAAATTTGACATTTGCTTCGATCTGTAACAACTTTTCCTACTTGTTACTCATCATTAATGATTTCAACATTTAATAATTCAGTAACATATCAGTTTCAATGAGTTATCAACTTTTCTGGAAACTTTTTGAAAACAACTCTTGGAAACTTTATTGTCAGACTTGAGATTGATCATCACTAATTTTTCTCTCATTTTCCCAGGAAAATTAATAAAATTAATATTAGTGATTTTTCTCTCATCACTAATGCTTTGATTTAGATTCATTGTCAATTGAAGCTGACAAGGATAATAGGAACAAAATGTCCAATTTGTGGTGTTACTGTCAAAAACCCCTTCTTGTCTTCTAATTTGTTGAACATTATTAATTATGAACTGTTGGAAGGTCAATGATGTGATCTCTATATTTTTGCATGTGATATTTAGATGGCAGGTAGAGAAATGCTTGATAATGTCACATTGTTGAATTAAACTTGATAAGATTTCACTTTTCATATGCACATTCTTCCAAAATTTGTTTCTGATATTTCTGCTGGACAGTTTCAGATTGCTTGGATCAAATTGCTTGGATCAAACTGGATAAGATTTAAATTTTCGTATGAATGATTACAAATTTGTTGTGGCATGAAACAGTTCCTTGAGGACCCCAAAGCAGAAACGAAATAAATGTACTAGTAAGAGATCAATGTGAAGGGAGAAAAGCTCTGGTCATATGACAGAGGAGGAGGAAATTAATCTAAAATTGTTCACATTCTCCCCACCTGCTATGACCACACAAAGAAAAAAAATTAAAAGAAGATTGATGAGAGAAAGAGACTTGGCCAAAAGAAAAATATAATTAAAGAAGAAGATCTTCAAAGCTGATCTAACAGATCAGAAAGGGATAAACAAACTAAGGGCCAAGTGTTGGGATACCTAAAAAAAAATGTGAACAATGTCTTAGCTGTCCACGGTATAATAATTAATTAAATCTCTCCATTTGAAACAACTAGGAATGAATAGACCCTCTATTCCCGCACTGTGTTTTCAAAGTGGAAAAAATCAAACGAAGAATTTAAACAAAGAAACAATGTTCCTTTTCCGGCTTCCCATGAATTTAAGTTTGTTAGTATAAACCCACCAATCCAGTACTCACATTGGTCCTAATTAATCCAAAATCGACCCGTGTCAGATCCTAAATCAAGCAAACTAAAGGTCTTCCGAACTTATTATTTTTCTCTATTCATATAATTCGAACCTGAAACCATAAGGATAGAGCTCCTTCCACTCATGAATTTAAGTTTGCAATATCATAGATCTATATTACATATGTTCCTGCAAAATGTGCTCCTCAAAAATGGATTTGCTGTTTTAGGTAGCTCCTCCGTAAGATAATATGGATCATAAATTCTCGGTAACAACCCCTTTTTATTGTGTGCATCCCAGCATTTGTTCCAACTACTTACAAATAAAGAAAACCAGATAATTACCAAAAAAACAAAAAAGCTTGTTCGTATCACAATCTTTGCCTAAGTTAAGTCTTAATTCACCCTTTACTATATATATAAATGGACGCCTGCGTGCCAAAGCTTTCTACACATAACCAGGAGAAATGGGATCCAGGAATTTCTTTGTTGCAATCATGGCATTTCTTGTAGTTGGTCTCTGTCTAATTGCATTACACCACTCTCATCACGATGGTATTAGTATCCACGAAACTGTCAAAATAAACGTCGACGAGTACAGCATTTTCCCCCAGGGCGATCAGGTTGACCAAACCTGCCTCCCTTACGGTCGCTTCTGCCTTTTTCGTCCCATGGATTGTTGTGGCGACCGCGCATGCCTTTATGGGTTCTGCATTTGATGACTGCTAAATTAGCATCCACAATTCCTAAAGATGGATTGTATTCTGTTTGAAGATCAGTATGTGTAATAATTGTATTCTGTGTTTCACGTGGCTGGAAATATAAGGTTCGAAATGCTCTGAATCATTCCTGAAATTCTACTCTTCAGGTGTTACTACTCGTTTGTTTTTCTTTTGTGAAAAGGCACCATGATGGAGAAGACACGTTATATCGATAATTACCACTCTGTCTGCTGGTGCTGGCTGGGTCTTAATTTGTTGTTTTGCATGTAATGTTCATACGACAGTTCAAGCTGGTTCATACGACAGATTCGATAAGATTTTTGCTGTTTCTATTTCAACCAAATGTGAAAAACAAGGTCTGGAAGTTAGTTGTGGCATTGAATGATCCTTGTCTCATTTCGTTAAATGCAAGAAGGACCAGCAAGCAATTATGGACTTCTTCAATTCAGTTTCCAGTAGCCATACATATTCTGCAACTTTTTTCCTTTGTAACATGATGTCATTCATCTTGTATTTTGTAAACAAATTAAATAACCAAGAAAGTTAGGAATTTGTCTGCACTTTGTTATGCTTAATTATTCCAAGATATTTTTGGGAAATGTACTTTTTTTAGTTAAAAAAAAAAAAGAAGTAGACGAAAGCTTTAGCGTTTGCAGAGGACAAAGTGTGAAAATCTTAGCTGTCAATGCTTCTTCCTGGTCCTAGCCAGGCTGGACTTTGATTTGATCAATACATGCCTCCATTTCAACAACTAAAGAAGCAAGAAATAGGCCCCATGTGATAATTGAGAGTCCTCACTCAATGAAAAACACACGGTATGTAAAAGAAAACGACTACATATCCTCTTCCCATCAAGATACGACAGCTAGTTTTAAGTTTATTCCTTGAATTTTATCAATCAAACATTTAAACCCTAAATTTTATTAAATTTGTAAGAAATTTCTGTTTTTTAATAGGTAACATTATTGGCAGGATATCAATCAATTTTGTTAATAAAAATATTGCACAGGTTTGCTATAATTAATTTGTTCTTGACAGAAGCCTTTTCACTCTGAATTTTTCTAATCTGAATGTGTCATGTGAATCAGATACTCCTCAGACTGGTGAACTACCATCATCATCATCATCAACCATGTTGCCCCATATCCATTGCTTACTAGATTTCTGTTTTGCTAGGTAGGCGGCTTACATAATACTTAAATTTTTTAATGAAATGAAATAGTTGATAGGATGGTGCTTAGCTGTTTGGATAAAAAATCTTATGTCATGTTCCTTAAAATTTTTAATAACACATAATATTACTATCAATTTTATCCAATCAACATCTTATTAATTTTATATATTATCATCATATAATATATCATAAAGTCAAAAGCATGATGTTGCAAATTTTTATTTTTTAGGTTTTGATGGACACATGTAGGATCTTTAGATGAAAAATGAGGAAGACTAGTAAAAAACAACCTCTCAAAAAGTAATATTTTTTCTTTCAAAAGATTAATAAGATGTTTTTTGTAATAATTACATGTGTATATATTAAGTCACACTCATTAGTTTGATTTTATTTTCTTTTTGAAAGTTTCAAATTTCATTGAATTCCGATAAAAAAATGTAGATTAATTTATAGAAGTATCAAAGTAATGAAAACTATGGAATGTCCCAAGAAGTTATTGCTTGATGGGACTGAATGATTAAAAGGAAACTAAACCCACATAAGAGCTGTAAGGTTAGCATCCGACCTTAGACAACAGATAACCTCATCCAGTGGATGTAGAGCCATTCAAGAAATAGAGAAGCACTTCAGCTGCCCTCAATGGTCTCTGTTGCTTTGCTTGAGATTAAAGAGGGTCAGCCAACAGAGTGGACACTTTGGCAGCTCTGCCTTGTTAAGAGAACAAAATGGTAACACTTATATACTGTGCAGAACCATTCAAGCTATTCCCCTCCCTGCCATGGAAGAATCATTGGTGCTCCAGCTGTTATTATTGCAGAGATAAAAGAAAAAAAAAAGAAAAAGAAAATGGAGGCATCATAACCAGGAAAACTATTATAGTCCCAAGGAACCTTGCACCGGCATTTTAAGACATTGATCAGGATCTTATGCTGGATGAAGTTGATTTTAGCTTGTCCAGCTAATGGCATCCCTTGGGAAAACAAGCTGAAGATCTGGCAAATGCAAATTTGAGCATTTGCACCAAATGCTTACAAATAAAGTGAAAAATAGGTGACCCCAACAAAGAATTACTATAATAAAACATAAAACAAACTCATCTTCTCCATTTGAGCATTTGTTCCAACTACATAAACAAATAAAGAACAACAAAAACGCAAAAACTTGTTCATCTTTGCCTAGTTTTTAGGCCTTCACCATTTGTATGTTTAGGGGCTCCCTCCAGCCAAAGCTTCTACATAACTAGGAGAAATGGAGGACCATCACGTCTTCCTTGTCATGCTGGCAATGGTAATAATTTTTGTACCGTTGTATACAGGTGTCCACGATACTATCAACAAAAACTTCAAGAACAGTACAAATATTTCTGATGGTGATAATCAAACCCCCTCCATTGCCAAAGCCATTTCGGGAGACCTTTTGCTTATGGTATTAACACCCCATTTCCTTTAATTTCCTTTAATTTTTTAAACAATACTCCCTTAGTTTTAATTAATTCAACTGTTTACATGATTTGGATTTCTATTTTTATTTTCTGGAAATTCCGAGTTAGGATTCCTAGTTAATTGGGTAGTTTATTCACCTATATATATTTCGATTTTATTTTGACTAATCATTCTTTTATGAGAAAAGGTATATGAATTTCCAAAATCAGATATTAATTATTTAATTGGTTCAAAAGATAAAATTTAAATGAAAAGTGGGTTCAAGTAGTATATGTCCAAAATGAAAGGACTGTTCTTTAAAAAAAGTTACAGAATTAATCTAATGTTACAGAAGAATACTTAATGATCAAAACGCTTTCTCTCAGCCATTATTTTGTCTTTTTTATATTAATTAATTAATTAAATTCATTAATTATCGTTAATTCTTTTCTTGTATAGATTTTGCCAAAAATATAACCTGAATTTTCAGAATGACAGAAATAACCTTCCAGGTTGATATATATAAATACATTGCTTCTTGTTGCATTAGTCAGAACTCTTAACACTCTTTCATTTTTATATATTTTCCAGATTGCAGAACTTCCAGAAATCAATATGGCTCTTCCAGAAGACATTGAAGCTCTTAACAAAGCTCTCTCAGGTAAGGTCCCTTCATGCTTCTTCTTTTCTTCAACTTTAGTCGTATTTTTTTGGTCGCATACATTCACTCTAATTCTTAATTTTTTCCCTGTTGATCAGCATCTCAAATTGCTAATCTTTCTGGCGAAATGAAAATTTCAAACGATATATAATTTTTCTTTATGTTCCATGTACAATTTTCAGTTCTTCCCAATCTTATTGCTTATTATTAGCAAGAAGCAGAGCTTAGTTCGTACATTGCTGAAGACAGAGCTTGGGCGATTAATTGAAGCTAGCTAGTTCTTTTGTTTAGAAATTTACAAATGATCATGACTTATCTCAAAATCGCAGGGATTGGAGTGGATGAGAAATCAATAATCTCTATATTGGGAAATTCAAACCATGAACATAGGAAAGCCCTCAGGCAGGGACGGTCGTCCAAGTTCTTCGTAGAGGATGAATATGGATTTGAGCGATTTGATCCGTCTACCATTAATAATCTCAAACTTGAATTCAGGAGATTCAGGGTATGTGACATAAAAAAAGAATAACCTATGGAAGAAATAAACTTGAAAAATGAAAAAAAGAAGCTTCATCAACTCAAAATGACCTAGTAATAAGGCCCTGGAGAGATTTCTGGGATAATAATATAACAAAATGCTAAAAGGCGGTTGAATTATGGGATCTTTCTTTCTTTCTTTCCAGTGCTGTTTTTGCTTTGTTTTTGATTTCCTGATGAAGAGATTTGTGTGGTTG
Organism: Microcos paniculata; assembly: GCA_030664755.1. Taxonomy (NCBI): domain Eukaryota; kingdom Viridiplantae; phylum Streptophyta; class Magnoliopsida; order Malvales; family Malvaceae; genus Microcos; species Microcos paniculata. Next base: position 42,706,657 of record CP131458.1, on the reverse strand, counting down.
TTAGGATGCTGTGGTGCTTTCACTCTTGCATCCATGGGAAAGAGATGCTCGTTTGATTGAGAAGGCCATCAAGAAGGGCCCAAAGCATTATAGTATTATTGTGGAGATAGCATGCACCAGATCATCTAGTGAATTATTGGGTGCAAGAAAGGCTTACCATTCCTTGTTTGATCGCTCCATGGAGGAAGATATTGCTGCCAACATCCAGGGCAGTGAGCGTAAGGTGAGGATATTGGGTCAATTCCACATGAAAATTCTATATTTTGGGCCAATTAACCCAAACACTAAAGCCCACTTTGCTTCCTGGAACAGCTCTTGGTGGCACTTGTGAGTGCTTACAGGTATGAAGGGCCAAACGTAAATGAAGATGTTGCAAAATCTGAAGCTGAAGTCCTTTACAAGGCAATCAAGAATGCTGATAAAAGAAAACCCATCGAGGATGAGGAGGCAATCATGATCCTTGCCACAAGGAGCAAACCCCATCTTCAGGCAGTCTATCAACACTATAACAAAATTAGTGGCAAGACCATCACTAAGGTACAGCCAACAGTACTAAATTATCAATCATTATGTAAATTGTTTGGACTCTTCATTGTTCTTGAACTATTACCATGTCTGAAGATATTTCAGATCAGATATATAAGGAAAAACTTTTAAAACTTGAACTGGATTTGATGTTTGATTCACTATTGCTTAATTTTTGTTTAGGACCTTGAAGCTGAGGGAATCTTGAAAGATACAGTAGAATGCCTGTGTACCCCAGAAACATATTTCACCAGGGTAAGATATTATGTCGGATTTTTCTTTTGGTTGGGTTAAAATGTTTTGCTTGTTGGTTTATTTTAGTTAAGCTTTTGTTTGTTTCCATCTTCTCAGATTTTGGATGCAGCTCTGAGTGCTGATGCGGATGAGGGAGCCAAAAAAGCAATGACTCGAGTGATTGTAAGCCAAAAGGGGGCATTGGTCAAGGAAGGTTACAATCTGCCGAACAAAGTTGAAGGGACTCTTACAGGGTTTTACAAGGATTACATGCTTCGCATGTTAGCCACAGGAGAAAATAAAATAAGTCAATCATAATTATCAATCTAATTGCAATAGGTTGGTCACTTTCATTTCAAAACAAGTGGCCCTCTGTGGTTCTTCTGTTTAAGAGTTGAATTTATATTTTACGTTATTATATACGGTCAATCTCATTGCAATTGCAAGAAAACTTCATTTGATTGGAATTCAGGGGAGATAGCATAATATTTCATTATCAATCAGATAGATCACACATTTCTTTTTTGTTTTTCTTTTCATTGCATAAAGCACCAAATTTGGCCCTTCTCTGACAAGGGAGAAGGTCCAAAGGTTGATTGACTAAAATAGTTGTTCCATCAAGATAGCTTTGAGACAAATTGATTAGATAACTCCGCACACTTGTTGCCCTCTCAAACAATAGGTCGAAAACATTGGCTATATGTCCAAATTGGTTCAAGATGATGATTTTTTTAATCCAAAAATACTCTCAACTTGAAAGTTGAAACTTAAATTAAACCATGTTGTATAAAAGTCAAATGTCCAATGAAAATGTTTAATATCCATTTTGGTCCTTGAATTATATAAAAAAGAATATATTGGTTCCTAAATTTTTATTTGATATAGATTAATTCCTGAACTTTTATTTAGAATAGATAAACCCTTAAATGAATTCAAACTTAATGAAAACAGTTAAAAATTCAAGACTTTTATTTTTAAATTAAAAACTTGAAGTAGAAAAACTACGACAGTGCCAGATATGAGATCAAACGATTTGGGTTAAGTTTTCAATCATCTAAGAACCAATCTATCCCAAAATAAAAATATAAGAATCAATCTATCTCAAATAAAAGTTTAAGGACCAGTCTATCCTTTTTTATATATATAGTTTAAGGACCAATTTAAGTACTAAACCCTAAAGAAATTGACAAAAACCTAAGTTCGAAAACCAAGGATTTTAATATGTTCCTTTCAAATATGGTTGCATCTAGATAGTTAAAGATCCTGAATTTGATTTCACTGACAATAATAAGCTGCCTGGTTGAAACAAAGAAGAGATCAAATGACACGCCCGGACCTAGTCCGCACGTGTCAAGTTGAATATTTATGTATTGTTGTCTAGTCAATATACCAAATTTGACTTCCTATGGATGTTTCAAACTTCGTTTATCTCAATTTCAAGCTTAAAAATCCTAAAATTGAAGTCCGGGGATGTGGGCCCCACTTGGAATCGAGACCCGAGGCAATTGCGCTGAGTTGACCGGAGTCAACTCGGATTTTGGTTGACTCCGGCGCCGGACAGGCACGGGTCCGGCGCCGGACCCGTCATTTTCTATAACCGAGACCCCCATTTCTTCTTCACCTCTTCTTCTTCATTTCTCTCCGAGATTTCTTCCAATTCTCTCTGAATCAAACTCTCAATCCCTCTTCAAACACTTGATCAATCATCAATATCAACTTCTTTTGCCTTCTTGAAGATCAAAACATCAAGATTTCCAAGAAAATCATCAAATCTAGAAATCTGGAAATTTGGTGACAAATTGTTCATCAGCTTATATCTTTTGATTCAACCGTGCGTTTTGGCTGGGAATTTGGTATGTTGTTCTAGACTCATCAAGCTTTAATTTGATAGTTTACACGCTTGATTTCATGGTCTGTGCTAAGAGAATTTGATGATTGAAGTTGTGATTTCTGTTTTGCCCGAGATAAGTCAACTCTTAATGTTTTGATCCAAAATTCGAGCATGTTTTATGGATTGATTCCGTTCTTGAAGCTGTGAATTCATAGATCATATGTTTAACTTGCTGTGTTTCAATTTTGGTGCGGATTGGTGTTGAATCGAACTCGAACCGAGCTTGATTTCATGGTTGGCCGAACACGGCCATAATCTGGAGGCAGGTCCGGCGCCGGACCTGGTGAGTCCCGCGCCGGAGCTGACGAAAATTGGGAGTTTCTCCCATTTTGGCTCACTCCCGCCCGGGAGTGAGCAATCTGTCGGCAAGGTTATTGTAGCACTAGGGGTATTTTGGTAATTTTGCAACCCTAGACCCCATTTGATCTCAATTGACTCCAATTAGCTTCAATTGACTTCCGGATTTACCAATTTTATTCCGAGACCTTTAATTGGTGTTATTTTATGATTTGATTGTTGGTTGAATATTTTTATTAATCAAATTAGATTTTTAATTTGATTATTTAGGTACGTGATTGTACGAGATTTGGACCGGTAGCAATTGAGCTAAGGCATTCGTGGGTAATCGGGGAGTATACAACTCTCCTCACTTGTGAGTGGCTTGGATTATATTGGTTGACCATTGAGGGTTAATCGTTTTCAAATTTATTTATAAATGCTTTATTAAATTGTTTATATATGTTTTGGGGTATGAACTGTCCACCCTCACACACTGAGTTTATAAATGATTTGAAGGGTGGGAATTTCAATAAATTTTATATATTGATATTATGGATTATTGTTAGGGGAACGATACCCCTGAGAGATGAGATATTGAGTGATTTCCCTCGGGGCTCCAATATGTGGGAGCGTGGACCGAGTTGTGAGCATGCGTGTTACTCAGCCGTGGACCGCCTATCGAGGGACACGGTGAGTCGCTCCTGAGTGCGAGAGGCGCGTAGGGAAACTCGCCAGGACTTCTATATGCTGTGTTCCACCACAGCAAGGCAAACGTCAAGGGAATGGGCCAGAGAGTAAAGTATAAATGTTTTAAAAGTTTAAAGTAACCCTTGACGGTCCAGTGGATACCCCAGTGCACGGGTATACCTTTTGGGACGATTTCAGATGCCAGCCCATTTGGATATATTGTTATGGATTTGATATTTGATTTGATTTGGGATTTCATATATATTTCAGTAAATGATTTATTAAATTGATATTTGGATTATTTCATATCCCCAGCCTGAGGTGATCGGTCTTTATAACCGAGTCTCTCACTGGGTACAAGTTTATGTACTCACCCCATTCACTTTTGTTCTCAGATCATCAGACTTTGGACGGCGGACGTCCTGGTGGCCAGTGATCCCAGTTGTCTCTGTGGACACTATATTGTAGGTGCCACCTCATTTTACTTGGTATATCTTGGCTCGGAATATTATTACATCTTACATATATATTTGTGTATTAATAAATAATACTTTCTGCTGCATGGAGCACTGTAAGATGTGTGACTTTACTTTTAAATACTTTTGAACTATATTATCTATGATAAATTCGTATGTTTTCATATATTGCTCGAATATCCTTTATTTTTAAGCCTTGTGCCATCTTGGTTGCCCGCTTGACGAGGCACGTATCTCGAGGTGGTACGGTGATTGTCGCGTGGCCGAGCCTGCGGGTCGGGGCGTGACATCAAAGAGAGATGATTTTTATATACCACTAGCCTAGAAGGAAGATTTGACTTTTGATGGAAAAAATTATATTAATCGCTAATATATATACTCCCTTAGTCCCTTTTTATTTATTTATTTTTAGAACTTTTGTATGTTTCTTTTTATCTGATCCCTATCTTAATATTAACTATTAATTTTTAAAAGTTACCCTTCCAAACTCTTAACTCTCTCTTTCCAAAGGGGAAAAGAGATAGAGATAAAATAAAAAAGTTAAAGTAAATATATATATAATTTTGCACCATAACCTTTTTCCTTATTATGTGTGAAACAGTTAATAAGGACAGATGGAGTAGTTAGTAATTTAGATGTATTAACCAATCTTATATATATAAACAAACAACTATGTTTCAATGATCGACACATGGCATATTTATCTTTTTGCCATGTGTCTATCATTTGATTTTTTTTAAAAATAATTTATTTAAGATTTTTTATAAATAAATTTTATTAAAGGTAAAAGATCAAATATTATCCACTAAGTTAAAATTTAGAAAAAATTATAAAAATTTATCTTCTTAATTAAATTGTTTAATATATTTAAATTTAAATTGATATTATCACTCTATTTGAAGAAGAGTTAATTTAAAATATCTACTTAAAATTAAAATTAGTATATTAAAATGGGAAACTGCTAAATGCAATTTTTTAACAATATTATTTCTTTAATATGAACAATTTTTTACTAAAATTTGTAGAACAAACTTTTTATTAGTTTATAGGTGTATGCTTTATACATGTTTAAAACTTTTAAAGGTTTTAATATCAATAATTTTAATATGTATATATATATGCATATTAAATAAGTAAAATAAACTCAATGATCGACACATGGTATGTTTATCTTTTTATCATGTATTTATCATTTTTTAAAGGATTTTGCTAACGATAGGCACCCGTTAACATCCATTAAATACTTTAAAAAAGTTATTAATTACTCACAAAAGTTGCTTTAATTTTGGTGTTAATAATGAGTTTGCTAAAATGTTGTTAAGATAAAACATATATGACAAAAATAACTATATGTATAATTATGTTTAAAAAGTGTCTAGCAATTTTTTTAACCAAAAAACTTTTAATTTTTATTTTATTTTTAAAAAATATTTTTATTCCAAACTTGATAAAAGATGTTGAGATTTTTTTTAAAACCCTATAATAATAAATATTTAAATTTAAGACTTACCCTAAAAATGAACATTTTTTGTTAAATTTGGGGCTAACCTTTTTCAATGAGTACTATTATCTTAAAAAATTGTAAAAAATATTTTCTTTGTTAATTGTGAAAAATAATTTTTATTTTATATGAAAATAAAATATAAAAAACAAAGAAATCTAAAATTTTTTTAAGAGCAATATTGTCCTTAGAAGAACTAATTCTTAATTAGTTGGGCATAATAATTACTGTTGTTATTGATTTTTTTGTTTGGTGCATTGTTTAATGCTTGTTAACAGGTGCCTATTATTAACAATTTTCTATTTTAAATATATATGCAATATTTTAAAATTTTTTAATTTAAAATTTTTATCCTTTATTTAATTGGATTATCTATTCTTTTTTTTAGAGGAAACTAACAAACTTTTTTTATAATGTTTCAAATATAATTTAAATGAATTATAGATTTAAATTTTTTAAATATAAATGTAATATTTTAAGATTTTTTATCATTTATTTAATTGGCTTATCTATTCTTCTTTTTTTCCAAGGAAACTATTCTTTTATCATGTTTCAAATATTTTAAAAGAAAAATAATCAATAGATTTATTGTAATCTTTCACAACTAAATTTTTTACCTTAATTTTTTGGCTGAAATTTTATCTTGATTATTTAAATATAATTTTTTATCAATTTTTGTTAGATTAATTAGAATCATGAATATCTTTTTCTTTTAAATTTTGAAAATTTCCCATACATGTAATATTTAATACACTTAAATTCTATGATTTAAGGTCTCAGTAGGATTCAACTATATATTTGAATTAAAACATTTTTGCATTTGATTTCTTTATTGAATTGATAAGATACCGAGAAAATTTAAAATCTAATTTACACTTAAAATATATTAAAACAAGATTTTAGGAAGGTTAAAATCTAATTTATATTTAAAATATATTAAAACAAGATTTTGGAAGGGTTTGGGAATCTAAATTTTAATAAATAATTTAAAATTTCAAAAATTACACTATTAATCTATGTTAATCCTATCTTAGGGCATCTGCAATGAAAGCATCAAATTTTGCACCAGTTTGGTGTTAAAAAAGGAATATTTGTAGAATATTCTTACACCCAATTTTTTTCACTCCAATATATTTTACACCAAATTGGTGTTAACCGTAATATAATAATTATATATACAATAAAATCAAATTTTATTTAGATAATACTTGCAATATTAATTTATTTATTTAAAACAAAAAATCATTCTTAAATAATAATTAATAATATTTTCTAATAAATTAATTACTCACATTAAACATTACTATTTTAACTTAATATTATTTCAGAAAATATTTAAAAAAATTATTTCACATAATTCTTCTAATTATCATCACTACAATAAAGATTATATTCTTTTTTTCATATTTAACTTTTGATTTTATGAATTACCTTATCGTTCCCATAGATGTTCAATTAATGCATTTCGAAGTATAAAATGAGCTTCTTTATCTTTGATTTGCTTATGCTGAGCAAAGAATTCTTGGAATCAGGTTGTTTCGTCTTGTACCATCTCAACTTCAGTGGTCGATGCTTCTTTCCAATTTTCAATGTCCGCATGCGCATCATGTTCATCTTCAATGATCATATTGTGCATTATAATTTATTTTCTTTTTAATCTATGCTGTAAATTATGTTATTTCTTACCCTATTTAATTGCTTTTTATCTATTATTGAATTTAAATTCACAAAAAATCACTTTAATAAATTATTATTAAAAACAGAATAAAAAGTTATTTGATAAATAATTCTTGAAATAGATTAAAATTGACACACCTGGACCTAATATGACTTTTCCGTACAAACAGAATAGTGTAATATGATGTATTAATTCAACAATATATCGGTCCGGCTGTGTCTAATTAAGAAGAGAAGTTAAGCTTAAGATAAGACGGAGTTGGAAGATGAAATAGGTAACCATGCATGGAAGCACTAAGGTGGACTTCTTTAAGTCCATAGCCAATGGATTAGACGTCCATTGGTAAATTGGTCGGTGGATTAGGTCAAGGATCGAGATTATGAGAGGTTACAAAGAGGGAAAAAAGTCTGGCACGGGGTCCAAGTAGGCCCGGTGCCGGGCTTGCCTATAAATAATGGGAGTGAGCTCTCCCCCTCTCTCATTTCTCTCCTTCCTCTCTTCCTCTCCTCTCATTTACTCTCTCGGAGTAATTTTGGATTTTTGGCCGATCCAGACAAACCGCCGCAGGATCAAGGCAAGATTTTGGTATGTTATTCTGCTCGCCTTAATCTACGTTTTACTAGGTTTTCACGCATTTCCATGCATTAATCTAGGAGAGATCCAAGCTCAAAGTTAATTTAGCTTTTTAGTTAGATTTGAGGCTTAGATTCGAGATCTAGGAACTTTGAGCTTGTGATTCTCGTTTCTGCTTCAGCAAACGCATCGTGGGAGGTATGAGGAATGTACGTCTCGATTTTTATGTTAAACCATGGATCGAGGAGCCCGAAAATCAAGGCACCAGACGCGGCTCCCGTACGGGAGCCGAGTCAGTCCCGTGAGGGAGTGACCAAGGTGCCAAGTCCCGCACAGGACTTGGCCTATCTCTTGCAGGAGTAGGCGGCAGCCCATTTTCCCCACGTAGGACTTGGGCGAGGCGCGGCCCAGTCCGCGTGGGAGGGCCTGTCGAGCCCAGCCGACATGGGGAGCCCATGGGCCCCCAGGGGCATTTTTGGTAATTTTCATCAATTGTCTGATTTTGACCCCGGAACCTTCCGAACACATTTCTAAGCCCTGAAACACTTCAAAACATCGTCTTAGGTCATATTAGAGCCTTGTAGGTGCATTTATAATTGTTTATGAATGCTAACACGTTTTTCCTTGTACAAGAGTTCCGAATGATCGAATGCGCCGATGCTCCGGAGGTTAAACTACATGGAGCGCTTGGGAGTATACGAACCTCCCAATACTATGAGTGGTCTAGACTTCTTTGTTTAGCCACTGGGCACAAAGGTTTTAAAAATGTTTTAAAAACGTAAATGATTTTCAAAGGTTTTGGGATACAGGGAAAATCTACACACACACAGCTGCTTGTTGATATACCCACCTAGAGAGTGGGATGTTTTTAAAGAAAAGAATAAAGACCTATGTGTGTGTTTATATTTATGTTTGGATGTTTTAAATATATATATATATATATGTTATATATATGAAATATTATTATTATGATTATTGAGGATACGATACCCCCGGGAGATGAGTGATTGAGTGGGTTCTTCGGTGCTCCAATATATGCGGGAGCGTGGACCGAGTTTGAGAGCATACATGAGACTCAGCCGTGGAAAGCCTATTAAGGAGCACGGTGAGCAGAGACCCTGGGAGAGGCGTGTAGGGAAGTTCGCCAAGGCTCCAGGTCGCTGTATTCCACCACAGTGAAGGGCACCACCGAGGGAATGACCTAGAGAAAGAGAAAAGAGAAACTGTTTTAAAAAGAAAAGAGATAGCCCTCGACGCAATGAGGCATAGGACGACCGACGGGTCGCGCCTTCAGTATGATAGAAGTCAGCCCAGTTGAGTTATGTATATATATTTATTCACTTAAAGTGTTTTTAAAGAGAGTTCTCGGCTAGAGAACTAGAAAAAGATTTTTAAAAGAAAAATATTTATTTTATTATTTTACTTTAGATTTTCTCTGTTTTCCTTAACCCCGATGAAGATTCATCGAACCTTTGTCACTCACCTGTATCCAATGTGAATGGATGCAGATCCGCGTATGAGGTCAGCAGATAGATCAGAGGCTCACTAGGAGACGTCGGTGGCATAGGTTTAGTAATTTCCGTTGCGTAGGTATTCCTTTAAGTTAATACACTGGTATTACATTTAAAGTTTATTATTTTTATTAAATGATTTTTAATTAAAGTTTTAGTTGTTTTGCAGCGATGATACTCGATTCATACCTTGCGGTGCCTCGGATGGGTGGCTGTAGACACGTACATCGAGGTAACGAGGTGGTTACCACATGACCAGCCCGGGCGGGTCGGGGCGTGACAAAAACTATATTAATCTTAATTTAAATATGAATGAGATATTTCTAATGATATTTATTTTTAATAATTTAAATTTACAATTTAAATATTTTTCAAATTATATAAATATATCCAAGTATAAAATGTACAAAAACAATAAACATAAAAAACAAAAGTTAAAAAAGTAAAAAAATAAAAGCGCCCAACACCAGATTTGGTGTTGCACTGTAGCAACACCAAATTTGGTGTTCTCGGGCAACGTAAAATGGTGACTTCGTTGGAGTGGGATTTGGCAAATTTTAACACCATTTTGATTTTTTGGTGTTACATTAAAAATGGCCTAATTTTGCTTATAAATAGTACCCTTCTTTATTTTTCTTTTTCAATCCCTAACCTTCATTTTTGGAGGCATAAAATACTGGTTTTTTTTCTCCTATTTGTTTGGCTACCCATTCGTGGAGAATGGGAGTGCCCTACCAACCCAGGCTAAGTAACATGTTGGGTCAAGGGTCGCACACATCAATGCATCTAAGCCAATCATGGCCCACTTGATATCAAGCAGTGTTATTAAACTTGGAGGGCCAAAGGTATAGAATAACTTTTTACAACTTTTCATTCATTTTTTTAACTAAATTATTCTATAATGTAATTTTTTAGTGATAATCAACTTTCTCTATAAACAACTTTTAATTTAGTTGTTAGACTTACTTATGTATTTTATGTATGTCCTTTTTATATTAAATGTCCATGATTGATTTCTTTTTTACTTTTACTATATATATTTTTTATATTTCTTATTGCTTGATTTTTTTTTCACTCATATTCCTCATGTTTTCATCTTTATCAAGTATCAATTTTAAATATAAGAGATACTTTAGCAACTCCTTATGTCATGTAAGTTTACGTAGATAAGAATGAAGAGAAAGCAACTATGGAGTGAAGAACATTATTGCACAATCAATTAGGAAGAGGCGCTACATAATAAAAGACCTCAAACTGTCGTGATTTCGGTTTTTTTAGTAAGTTTAAATTTATAAGAATTTTTTATTCTTAAAGAAATTGAGAATATTTTGTAATTGGGGCTTTAAGAACTTAAATAAAATATAATTATACATAAATATTTTTTTAAAATTAACTTGCAAAGGCATGGGGTTTAAAACTAGTTGTGAGTGAATTTCTAAGACAAAAAAGAAAGTAGCGGTTACTCCTTTAATTAGGAGTTACATTTTCAATAAAAATTTAATCTGGTTTGTAGTTCCTAATTAATTCTCTCATTTGTCCCTTTGTCCCTTTGTCTATAGGAGCGTACGTAGCTCTCTAATGTAATGTAAGGAAGAAAAAAGTAAGAAAAAGTTAGGCTAATACAACCAAATAATAATTCAGGGATACCACAATTTTAGCTTGTCCAGCTAATGGCATCCCTTGGGAAACAAGCCGAAGATCTGGCAAATGCGCAGCAACACACAAATATTTGAGCATTTGTATTCTTTAGTTCCTTGATTAATTTTATTAGTACCGTCAATCTAAAGTTTGTACAGCATGTAACCAAGAATAAAAATCCCCTGCCTCCTCTCATTATCCCACTTTATACCCCGTAATCACAGTCCATCATGTGTTTTATTTACTTAATTCTTCTTATTCCTCATTTAATTTTAACAAAATAAACAAAGTAAAAATCATTACTTTTTTCTTTATTCTAAACTAAAATATTACCCCAATAATAGTATAAACATAAAAACTTATTCTGAAAATTGAAAATTTTAAATTTGGGATTAAACTCTAAAACCAAACAATAAATAAATATAGTTAGATGAATGAGACACGTGGTGTGTGTTCTGATATATAAGACACAAAGTGTAGCACTAAAATAGGATAGGTAATTTCTATCTTATAAACAATAACGATTTTGACCAGTTCTTTTGGATGAAATGAAATATTTAACATTTTATCCAAAAAAAATAAAGTAAGAAAAGGTAACCCCAACAAAGAATTACTATAACAAAACATAAAATAAGCTCACCCAACAAAGAATTACTATAATAAAACATAAAACAAGCTCATCTTCTCCATTTGAGCATTTGTTCCAACTACATACAAATAAAGAAAAACAAAAAAGGGAAAAGCCAAAACTTGTTCATCTTTCCCAAGTTTCTGGGCCTTCACGATTTGTATGATAAGGTGCTCCAGCTATTGCTTCCATACATAACCTGCAGGAGAAATGATGGCGAACGTCCACTTTGTCCAAATTCTAATCGCGATCGCTGGTCATCTTCTTATCTATCGACTTTTAACACAGCACCGCTCTTCTGTCCAGGACAATGTCATCACAAACGTCAGCAGCACAAACATGTCTAACGGAGATATTGACAACCAAAACCCCTTCGTTCCCAAAGCCATTGCTGAAGAGCTTTTGCTTTTGGTATGCAGACCCCATTTCCTTTTCCTTTTAATTCAACTGTTTACATATTTTGGAGTTTTTTGGCTAGATTTATTTAGTTGCAAGAAGTTGGGGGCTATATGTAAATTGCTTAGCTAGCTAGAAATCCTGGTTTGTATTATGGGATGTTTCTTTCTCTCTTTCCAGGCTGTTTTTGCTTTGTTTTTGGTATACTGATGACGAGATTTGTGTGGTTGTTAGGATGCTGTGGCGCTTTTACTCTTGCATCCATGGGAAAGAGATGCTCGTTTGATTGAAAAGGCCGTCGAGAAGGGCCCAAAATATTATAGTATTATTGTAGAGATAGCTTGCACCAGATCTTCTAGTGAATTATTGGGTGCAAGAAAGGCTTACCATTCCCTGTTTGCTCGCTCCATGGAGGAAGATATCGCTGCCAACATCCAGGGCAGTGAGCGCAAGGTGAGGCTACTGGGTCAAATTCCACATGAAATTCTATATTTTGGGCCAATTAACCCAAATAGGAAAAATACTAATGCCCACTTTTCTTCCTGGAACAGTTCTTGGTGGCACTTATGAGTGCTGACAGGTATGAAGGACCAAAGTTAAATGAAGGCGTTGCAAAATATGAAGCTGAAATCCTTTACAACGCAATCGAGAATGCTGATAAAAGGAAACTCATCGAGGATGAGGAGACAATCATGATCCTTACTAAAAGGAGCAAGCCCCATCTTCGGGCAGTCTATCCACACTATAACAAAATTTATGGCAAGACCATCACTGAGGTATAGCTAGCCAACACTAAATTATCATTCTAATGTTGCAATAAATACGTATGGGGAGATTACTCATTATGTTGTTGGGACATTTTCATTTTTCTTACATGTCTATGTCTGTGATAATATATATCTGAATCTGATAGACATAAACAGAGGTCTTACCTTGCAAATATAAGGAAAAACCTATAACACTTGAATTGGATTTGATATTTACTCCCTAGTATGATAAAAATACTACTCCCTCCTTTCCAATATTTGTCATTTTAAGGTTATGCATAGATATTAAGATTTGCAATAAAAGTCCTAACATCTAGAAAAAAAATTATAAAATGACATTTTTACCCTTTTATTAAAACTATTTACTCTCATAAATATAGACATTCTCTCTTTCATTAATTAAAAAAGATAGTGGTCTCCAACCTAAACTCCAACACCAACTATATCACAATCAATATCAGTGTTCTAAAAAATGCAAAAATTTTCATCCGCCATATTTTCCACCAAGCTTCAGCCATATTTCTTTCTCTTGAAAAGCTTCTGCTCCTTCCTAAGGAAACTTGTTCAAATCAAACCCAAGATCTGTAGCTTGCATTCAAGTTGAAATTTAACAATTGATTAAAATCTGCACCTACATTTGTGGAAGCTTCTTCCTCTTTTTTTATTGTAGGCATTGTATCAGAATAACAAAAAAGTTTAGAATTTAAATCAATGGAGTCTTGCTAATCTCTCTTCATTTTTTTGTTAATGGAGTTTAAAACCTATTGCTAGAGGTGATCATGGGCCGGGCCGGGCCGGGTTCGGGCCGGGCTTTTAGTGGAGAAAAATATAGATTTGGCTTATCCAAGCCCGGCCCGGCCCGAAATTCGGGCCTGACCTTTTGTCCAAGGCCCGCACAGATTTGAATATGGTTGTCCAAGGCCCGCACAAAAGCCCGTCTAAATTTTTTTTAATTTAAATAAAAATTAAAAAAATAATAATTATAACATTATTTTAGGAAAAAAACCAAGGATTATTATTGAATAATATTTATAATTATTTGAGATTATATTTTTCTTTAAAAATATTTCTAATATGTAATATTTAAAATACTAATCTTATATACATATATCATATTTTGGAAACTAAAAATATTAAAATTATATTATATATAAATTCGGGCCGGGCCGGGCTCGGGCTTCAAAGTCTAAGACCAAGGCCCGGCCCGTTTTCTAAACGGGCCTTATTCTTTGTCCAAGGCCCGATATTCGGGCCTAATATTTTTGTCCAAACCCTCCCAAATTTCGGGCGGGCCTTCGGGCTTGGGCGGGTAGCCCGGCCCTTGAGCAGGTCTACCTATTGCTCATAACAAATTTATATGCGTATGGATGAAAAGTTAAATGCTACTGCCATTAATCCATTATTGGGAAAGAATACTTAAAGATTCAAACTAGTTGAAGATAACAAATTTATAAATCTATGTTGAAAATTGAAGAGCGTAATAATTTTTTTTTGACCCAAAATGTAAATTTAAGTAGTTAATGCTTTGGAGAAAGAGAAGGGCAAAATTGAAAAAAAGATAGTTAATGCTCTCTAAAATTCTTAAAATGACAGATAATATAAAACAAAAAATTTTCTAAAAAGTGACAGATATTGTGGAAAGGAGGGGATACCATATATCTGACTTTCTTATGATTAATTACTTGTTTAGGACCTTGAAGCTGAGGGGATCTTGAAAGATATAGTAGAATGCCTCTGTACCCCTGAAACATATTTCACCAGGGTAAGATATTATTGTGGGTTTTTCATTGTTAGGTTAAAATGATTTGGTTGTTAGCTTATTTTAATTTAAGCTTTTGTTTATTTCCATCTTGTCAGGTTTTGGATGCAGCTCTGAGTGCTGAAGCGGATGAGGAAGCCAAGAGAGCATTGGCTCGGGTGATTGTAACCCAAAAGGGGGCATCGGTGAAGGAAGGTAAGGAAGGTTACGATCTGCCGAACAAAGTTGAAGGGACTCTAACAGGGTTTTACAAGGATTTCATGCTTCGCATGGCAACCACAGGAGAAAATAAAATAAGTCAATCATAAGTTGATCGGTCACTTTCATTTCTCAAAATAAGCGGCCCTTTGTGCTTTTGTGTAAGAGTTGAATTTATATTTGAAGAGGAGTCTACTGTAAAACTTTTACTTTTGTTTTTTCTGTTTCTATTTACCTATCAGAAATTCATGTTCTTTTTTATTTGTTATTTTAGTGAATAAAAAGGTAATTATCGACTTTGTTACCATTATTACAAAAAAAAGAAGGAATTGGCGGCATTTTTATTTCGAGAGTCATTTTAACCCTCGGGTAATTCCTTTCAATTCTCAAATTTTCTGGGGTCATATTTCCCCTCAAGTCTTACCATTCCATCGCTCCATTTTCTCCACTAAAATAAAATTTGGCGTTGGCGGCTTGGCGCCAACATTAAAATTAAAAGAAGCGAGAAAAAAAAACCGAGCCTTTGTTTTCTATTCTAATTCCTCAGGCGATTTTCTCTCAAGCCAAACACTTATGTTATGTGATTCTCCCCTTTCCACTCACTTCCTTCTATATCCCTCACCCACCGCTTACTTCCTGAAATTCGCTCCTCGCTTGCTCTGCTTCTCTATCCATGGTGATGCCTTGTGATTAGCGATCATCTAAAAGCACTCAACTCCATGAATTTCAGTTCCTTCTGTTACTTGGTGAATTATGTGTCAGCCATCTTAATCTGGAAAATATTTTATAGGTTGATTATGGTTTCTACTTAGTTAGGTTTGTGTCTCTAACCCTAACAAGTCTAATTTTAAAATCATCTCGAATTTCAATCGCTCAAGCCAAGCTAGGGTTCTTTAATATTTGTTTCCTGATATTTTCCCAATTCTCTAAATTTTTACTAATAAGGCCAAATAATTTCGTAAAATATTCTTTATTACATGAAATTAAGGACATTAGTTTATGCATTAACTATGTTTTTGTTATATGGGAAGATTGAAATTTTGTTGTTAAATTTGTAGGTTGCTGTAGAGAAGATGATTAGATCACATGCCCTAGTTGTGGGACTGTGAAAGTTTTATTTAGGACTACTTGCGATTTGCAAAATTGCATTCAACCCAGGCCAGCTGATGATAATCTTGTTAGTCATGGTTTGTAAATCATTCTGAGGCCCCCTTTGGTAGCACCTTGCGGTGAGGTACAGTGGAATTTGTCTTTAAATGGTCATACAATCTCATAAAATAGCCTTAAGTGTAAGCTGCGGTGAGGTGCATTTATCCTACGTGGATTAGAGAAAGCTACGGTGAACAACAGTAGGGGAGGAGGTATGGTGGGCAATCTCACCGCCATCGCAGGTAATCTCACCGCCACGTCAAAAGCTGTGGAGTTACCAAAAGGAGCCTGACGCTAGTTAGATGACATGAGTGGAAAAATTAAAGTAAACATACTATTCTCTAGTTCCCATCCTTATTCTTTTTATTTTGTTTTGTGATTAATTTATATCTTTAATTAAATTAATAGACTTTGCTTGCAATCTTGTTTTATGGATATACATGAGGTGTGAGATTTTGGGTGGGAAGTTAAAAATGGAGGGGTTGTGCTTGTTTGGTAAGAACCTTTTTTGTTTTTAAAATAGAATTCATTTCTCTGGAAGTTTTTTGATAATTAAAGCTTATGTCTATGGTCTTATGGACGTTAAGCTTCCTCATGAACTGAATGTCTACCAGGTTTGCTGCAGCACGTGTAATATTGCATAGGTCCTATAATCTGAATTTAGTTTGAGTTTACTTCAACAACCATTCCTCTTCTTCATTCCAGAGTCTCCTCGATGGCTGTTGGTGAGTCTAAAGAATAATTAATTTTAATGGCAGGGTATCTTAATTTTTAAATCACAATTTCTCCCTTCTCCTTAGTTGTTTTTAGTTTTCTTGTGTTAACTATATTTGTCTTACAGTTTATTTTGTAATCAGTTACTTTGACACGCCCGGACCTAATCCGCACGTGTCAAGTTTTATATTTATGTAAATTATTTAGCCAAGAAACCAAATTAGATTTTTCATAGACGTTTTGAACTTCCTTTAGCTCAATTTCGAGCCTAGGAGCTTAAAATTTTATCCGGAGTTGGTGGGGTCCTTGGGCACGAAGACCGAGGCATGAAGGCCGGGTTGACTGAAAGTCAACCCATGGTCAGTTGACCAATGGTCAAACCAGATGGGTTGACGAAAGGTCAACCCAACTATTACAAAAGTGGTGGTCGGCAAGCTGACCACCACATTTGCTTATTTCTTCTTCATTTCTTCATTTCTCTTCTCCGTTCTTCTCCTCTTCAAGTTCTTTCAATTTCCTTTAAATTTCCAGCCTTCAATCCATCATTAAACACTTCATCAATCATCAATAACAACTCCTTTAGCTTGTTTGAGAATCAAAAACACCAAATTCATGAAGAATTTTCGAAATCCAGAAATCTGTCAAACTGTCGACAGATTGTTCATCAGCTCATAACTTTCAATTCAACCGTGGGAATTGGCTGGGGTTTTGGTATGTTGTTCTAGACTCATCAGGCTTTAATTTGATAGCTTATACGCCTCATTTCGTGGTCTGAGTTGAAAGTTATGCTCAATTGAATTTGTATTTTCGTTGCTGTCAGAAATTTCTGCAATCTTAGAGTTTTGATTCCAATTCCTTGCATGATCAGTTGTTTAAATCAGTTTTGATGCTGTGGAATCTTAGTTTAAGTGTTGAGGAGTATGTATTTCGAATTTCACATCCATTGGAGTTGAATTGAGCTCGAATCGAGCTAAAGAAGATGCAAGGCCGAGTTTAGCCTTGCTGCTGCCAAGGTGCAGCAAAGGTCCGGGCCAGGGACAGAAATGTCCCTGGGCCGGATCCTCCCTGTTTTGGGAGAGTCCCTATTTCGGGTCTAGGGGCAAAATGGTCATTTTGCAGCCCTAGACCCCATTTGACCCCAATTGACTCAAATTTACTTCAATTGACTTCCGGACTTGCCCAATTTTACTCCGAGACCTTAGAAACTCTAATTAGATTTTACCTAGGTGTTTAATTTTTAGTCAATTTCCTTTATTAATCAAATTAGATTTTAATTTGATTATTTAGGTACGTGATTGTACGAGTTTCGGACGGGTAGCAGTTTGAGCTAAGGCATTCGTGGGGTAATCGGGGAGTATACAACTCTCCTCTCTTGTGAGTGGCTTGGATTATATTGGTTGACCATTAAGGGTTAACCGTTTTCAAATTTCTTTATAAATGCTTTATTAAATTGTTTATACATGTTTTGGGGTATGAAATGTCCACCCTCACACACCAAGTTTACAAATGATTTAAAGGGTGGGAATTTCAAATATTTTTATAAATTGATATTATTGATAATTGTTGGGGTACGATGCCCCTGAGAGATGAGAGATTGAGCTGGTTCCTCGGGGCTCCAATTTGCGGGAGCGTGGACCGAGTTAGAGAAGCATGCAAGATTCTCAGCCGTGGACTGCCTGTCGAGGGGCACGGTGGGACGAGACCCTGGGAGAGGTGCGAAGGGAAGCTCGCCAGGGCTTCAGATTGCTGTGTTCCACCACAGCAAGGCAAACGTCAAGGGAATGGGCCAGAGAGCAAAGAAAAGTGTTTTAAAGTATAAAGTAACCCTTGACGGTCCAGCGGGTACCCTAGTGCACGGGTATACCTTTTTGGGACAATTTCAGAAGCCAGCCCATTTGGAAATATTATTATTGATTTAATATTTGTTTTGGTGTGGGACTTCTTATAATTTTAGTAAATGGTTTATTAAATTGATTTTTGGATTATTTCATATCCCCAGCCTGAGGTGATCGGTCATTATAACCGGGTCCCTCACTGGGTACAAGTATATTGTACTCATTCCATTCACTTTTGTTGTCAGGCCATCAGGCTTCGGACGGCGGACGTCCCGGTGGTCAGTGATCCCAGTACGTCACTGTGGACACGATTTTGTAGGTGCCACCCTTTTTGCCCTGAGAATCTTGGCTCGGGATATTAGTGCATATTGCATATATGTTTATGTATATATATTACTTTCCGCTGCATGGAGCACCGTAAAACGTGTCACTTTCTTTTTAAATATTTTTGAACTATATTATCTATAATATTTTCGTATGTTTTCATGTATTGCTTGAATACCCTTTATTTTTTTTTATGCCTTGTGCCATCTTGGTTGCCCGCCTGACGAGGCACGCATATCGAGGTGGTACGGTGGTTGTTACGTGCCCGGGCCCGCGGGTCGGGGCGTGACAATTTTATACGGCGGTTGTCACGTGGCCAGGCCCGCGGGTCGGGGCGTGACATACTTATTTTCCATTGATGTCATAACTAGGAGTATTGGAAAACCTTAAAAGTTTCTCAAAGGGAGGAATTTTAGATGTCTTTCAGAAGAACTATGTTTGCCCTTACTTGTAAGACATATAACTTGGTTGAATTCATCAATATCTCTATGTGTGCTACGTTTGATCCATTGATAACCCTCGTATTCAATTATAGATGTATTTGGCATGATGACACGGTCAAGTTTGGGAGGAGTCATTGCATTTGCATTGTATTCATGTTTTATTTCTGTCTCAACAAGTAATTACTAGTCTTTAACAATCTCATTGAACTTTGATATAACTTTAACTGCATAAATTTCTAGTTTATGATGATTGGCGGGTACATCGAGCATGACTGGACTCGTTACATTAGCTACTACTCAGGTTTTCTTGACCTTTTAGGTCATGCCAATTTTCAATTGCTGCATATCTCAGAAACTAAAAATATTGTCGTTTTTTATTTCTAGTTGCAGACATTACTTGGCATTCTAGGGACATTCTTAATTAATAAATCTGGAAGGTGGCCTGTTCTACTGGTTAGGATGAACATTTTCTAATGATTTGTAAGTAAATGGGATAGCTGAAGAATGAGATAATTGTGGAAGAATTTGTTTGTAGATTTCACACTATCCGGACTACTTACATCACACAGATCAATGACTAATGAGCAGGAAATTAATTGGGAGTCAAGGTACTCCTATTTTGGCACTCATTGGCTTATTGGTAATGCTTCACATTCATTTTTGCTTTCCTCCCTTTTCTAATTATTGTCTAGTCTACTTTCTCAACTATCGATTATGTTTTCAGATGTATATGGGATCATATGTGGTAGCCTCAGGAATAACATGGCTATTAATAGCAGAGATAATGAACTGTTTTTGCCTTTTTTCAGTAAAAGGGCTAGAGACTGTTTAATTATCTTTTATCTGGTAGTAGAACCGAACGAGTAAGTGTACTGTTAAACTCTATTTTATTTTCTAAAATGTGCTTTAATGTTTATCATTCTTTACTCTTCAATACCTTGGAATGTTGAATTTAGTTCAATTTTGCTTTGTAGGTGAAATTAGAAGAGACGTCGACGGACTAATCTCTAGCACGTTGACGAGTAGACCTGGAACCGGGGAGAGAGCTGGTTGGTCTGGAGCACCTTCTTTGTGACGCCTAGCCCTAGAATGGCCAAGTTGGATCTTAGCATGCATGTGGAGGTATTCTTAGTAACAAAAAGGGAAACTTTTACTTAATAAAATTTTTCCCATTTTGGCCTCCAAATATCTAAGACAAACTTTAACTTAGAAAGTAAAAGTCAACTTTTTGTATTATTTTTCAAAAATTCCGTATACCTCACTGAGGGCATAAATGACGTTTCAAACTACCCAGTTGTCTTCTTTAGTATGCCTTAAAATATTCGAAGCTATCACAGCATTTTTCTGGACGTCCTTGTCGAAGGAAAATATTGCAGAAGAAAATGTCGTAACGTCAGATGGCATTTACGTAAATAAATGCAAAGTGATTTTTAATCACTGAAAATAATTTTTCCTACAATATGGAAGGATGCCACATTGTCATACGCTGTTATTACTTGAGAACTGCCTAGTTGCTGCGTGAAAATCTAAAGTGCAATTACCATTTTACCCTTGAGAAGTTCGAACTAATATAACTCAAACGGTAAGGAGTTTGGAGATTCTGTGACACATGGAATAACTCGACAGGGCTTGAATAATAATTTGAGACAGTGTACAAGGTTTGGGACTGATTGAGGACATAAATGAAATTTTCAAATTTTTTGGGGGCAAAATCGTCCATTGGGGCAAAATGGTCATTTTTCCACTAGATTTTATTTGGTCATGTGCCAATGGCCTTATATAAAGGTGATGGCCGGCCATGCATGGAGAATTCAAGAGAATTCTAAACTTTTCTCCATTTTTCTTCCATTTTCTCCATTTTTCTTCATTTTTCACCAAAATTCTTCCTACCTTAATTTCTCCTAGTTAAATCCACCAAACCCCTACGAGTTTATAGTCAAATTGAAGCTCTCAACAAGCCCATCAATAATCCTCTATCAATTTTGGTGAATTTGAGCTTGGTTGGAAGTAATTTGGAGAAGAAAGATTAGGGTTTATGTTGGAGTTGGGCAAATCATAAGGTAGGTATACCTAATTTTGAGTTATGTTAGAGATTTTAGCATGCTCATCATGGATATTGGGTTAATTTTGCATGAAATGTGAATTATGTATATGAAATTAAGGAAGAAAGGAATTGTTATATTATGGATTTTAGATTCATGAAATTTAGTTGGCAAGAAAGTTTATAAGTTGAATTAGAATAATATGAGAGGTTTGAATTTGCTAGAAATTGATCTTGGAGAGTGCCAAATGGGCAAGGTGCAATATGGAATGGTTAAGCCGAAATTCTTAGGAGAAAAATGCAAGATTCCAATTTTGCAAGAATTTAACTAGTTTGATTGTATTCTTGGAATAATTCGGGTATAAATGTGGAGAATTGAATTATTAGGATTGGATTGTTAAAAGTATTTGAAGAAGGAATTGGCAATGTGAAAGTATGGTGCCGAAATTTCCAAGAGAAAATGCAAGGTATTGATTTTACAAAACCAAATTAGTATAATTTTGTTTTGGAGTGAATTAGGTGTAAATATGAAAATGGAAATTGAAGAGATGAATAAATATCAATTTGGTGAAATTGGGGATGTTGGCCGAAATTTTTGAGGTGTAATTGATATTGGTAAATTATGAGTTTGAATAGAAATTGATGAAGGAAGAATATATAGATTTATTAGTGAGAAGGAGAAATCAAGAAGATTTAGAAATTAGTCTCGTGTTACATACAAGTCGTACTTTCTTGTAAATGTACACAATGCTCACTTCTATCGTCAAATACTGACGTGTTGTTTGAAAATAAATATTTAGGTAGTGAACCTTCTTTCAAGGATAAGTAGCATGGGAAATAGTGGGAGTGCATACCCTCTCCAAACCTGTGAGTGGGACTTTACAGACCTAAATAAATGCTTTGCCGTTTAAATTGTTTTTTTTAAATGAAATGGTTTGATTTCTTGATCTCCAATTGATTTATGATAGTTATTTATGATCTTGGCATTAATTGACCTATTTTAATATTTTTGCAATCAAGTATTTGGGTTATATGATGAAATTTGATTGGAATCGATATTATTAGAATTGACTTCGATAATGGGCCAGTCGGCCAAATGATATTATATTGAATTGTATTATTTACATGATGATTGTGGTGGATGAGATGTTAGTCACTGCAGTGATGCCTCTCATGGTCCGACCTTGTGGAGGCGGCGTGAGTAGGCTTTCACATCCACTTGGGGTGGATGGTACAGGGTTTTTTCTGTGCGCACTATTATGTGATTATGCGACCCCAGCGGGAGTACTCCTGCGGTGAAGGCCCGTGCCAAAGCCAAGTAGAGGGCTTTTTATTTCATAAATAAAGAAACTAAAGAAAAACCTCGGCGGGCTTAGATCTCATCTTGGCGGGGTAAGGTTTAAGCAATGTGTTTTGGCAAGCCCTAAAATGTTTTCTTATAGACGATTGCTCATTTTTTTTTATTGCTGTGTTATGGAAAATGTTAAATATTAACTTGAAGATTCCTTATGCTGTGATAAATAAATTCATGATCGTTAAAAAGGGTAAATTTTCGATTCAAATCTATACAAAACTTGTATATATATTTTTCTTAATTAAAATTTTGTTGATGGTCTTGTCTCACTCACTGGATATAGAAAATATACTCATCCCATTTTTCTTAAAAAAATTATTTTTCAGGATAATTAACCGCGCAAAAAGGGTAGACCACTAAGTGTCAAGACTCGACTCCGGACATTTCATAGTAAGTCTATAAGACTTATGTGTGTTTATTACTGGATCCACTGGCATAATTTGATTACGGTTGAATTATTATTTACCTATGTTTCTCAATTTAAAGGGTTGCTTTCATTTAAATTTTGAACTGCATAAATGTTTTAAAATCTTATTTTTCGTTTTGCATGACAAGTTTAAATTGATTTATTAAATGGGTTCAAGATGCTATAAGCCTTGCGAGCTTCGAGTTGTGGGTGAAGCGCGCCATTCACAATTCGTGGCACGCGGCGGTTGTCGCATTCTCGACCTTCGGATTGGGATGTGACATTCTTGACCTTCCTCGCCTTGCTCGGGAATTTCTTGAAGAATTGGTGGCTTGGTCCAAATACCCCTTACAAGTTTGTCACCACCAAGAAGGACATTGTCAACTCTACCAAGCTGACTTCTTTTGGCTACAAACTTATGGGGGTTATTTGGACCAAGCCACCAATTCTTCAAGAAATTCTCTAGCCACGCGAGGAAGGTAAAGAAGGTGCTCCAGACCAACCAGCTCTCTCCCCTTATTGGACAACTACTTTGACTGGCTATTATTATGATGTATGGCTATGGTAATCATTTATGATATATATATATATGAGGAGGGATCATTTGACACCCAATGTAAGATTAAGAGTTTTACACCCTTTCGTAACTTAACATATGATTAATATTTAATTAATCTGACCGTTGAATTTCATGCTCTATTATACATCGTGCATGCAAAATTTCTAGTTAATTTAAAATGTCTAGCATATATTTTAAAGCGATAGAATTTCTCACCGTTAAATATATATTAAAAATATCCAAAAATGTTAGAGTCTAGATCGATATCCTAAAAGTATCGGATTGACTTGAAATTTTACGTGTATGATAGATTCGAATATATCTTTAAAACTAACGGTCGGATTGTTAAAATATTAATCGTACGACGAGTTATAAAAAATGTGTAAAACTAAAAATTTTACACTGGGTGTAAATGGATCCCTCCTCTATATATATGACATGCCCGGACCTAGTCCGCAGGTGTCAAGTTGAATATTTATGTATTGTTGTCTAGTCAATATACCAAATTTGACTTCCCATGCATGTTTTAAACTTCATTCATCTCAATTTCAAGCTTAAAACCCTAAAATTGAAGTATGAGAATGTGGGCCCCACTTGGGCACGGATCCCAAGGAAGTTTGACCGAGTTGACCGGAGTCAACCTTGACTCTGTTGATTCCGGTGCCGGAACTGGTCAGAACCGACGCCGAAACTGACCGAATTATATGGGGTCTCGGTCACCCGAGATCCCCATTTTCATATTCTCTTCTTGTTCTTCATTCTCCGAGTTCTCTCTTCCAAATTCCTTCGAATCAAGCCCTCAATCTCCTTTCAAACACTTAATCAAACATCAACACCAACTTCTCTTGTATCCTTGAAGATCAAAACACCAAAATTTCCAAGAAATCATCAAATCTACAAATCTGTAAATTTTGGCGACAGATTGTTCATCAGCTCATAACTTTCAATTCAACCGTGGGAATTGGCTGGGAATTGGGTATGTTGTTCTAGACTCATCAAGCTTTAATTTGATAGTTTACATGCTTGATTTCATGGCCTGTGTTAAGAGAAATCGTTGATTGAAATTGAGATTTCTGTTTTGCTCGAGATATGTTAACCCTTAGTGTTTTGATTCAAAATTTGAGCATGTTTAATGGTTTGATTCCGTTCTTGAATAAGAAATTAAATTTGGGAAGTCAAATTTGGTATACTCGAAAGAGTCATAAATGATAAAACCTACTCTTAGAATACCTTCTTTAGCAGCAAGCCACCATATAGAGTTCTCGAGTGTGGTCGTAAGTGAGAAGACCACCTTCTTTCTCGAGATTCGTGCAAGTAAGGCACGCTTTCCAAGAAAACCCCCGAACTTAAATTTTCAATTTCCAATGTTCTTTCTACTCAATAGCCGATTTGTGCAAGGGATGGTATTTCCCTTGAGATGGCGAGATAGATGATATCTCGTCCAGTTTTTCGACGAAGCCTAGTAGAGGCTTACTAGTGGAAACTGGTTCGATGCTCACAACCTTCGATGTTCAACCTTTGAAGTTGTGAACATCAAGACTCGCTAGTAAAGCAACGAGTGTCAAACGTAAATAAATGCATTGCCCCAATCCTTTACACTTGTGACGTGTAAAACGTGGGAAGAAATGATGCGACTAGAACGAGGCCAAGATGGGTATAACGTGCGTGAACGCTAACCCCACTTCTCTTGTTTTCTACACCATTGGTGTGTAGCCTTGGAGAGAGAGTTCGGTTAGAATAAAGGAAATTGAATGAGTTTATCACGGAAGACGTGGTTGACCAAAAACCTCAGGATGTGAGAAGAAGCATCCGAGCAACCAGATGAAGGATTGAGGAGGACATCACAAAGCATCAGATGAAGATGAGGAGAAGTTTGCCAAAGAACCCACCGGTTGGCAAGTCTGGCGGGATAAGCCCACAGATTGCTGGGGTGATGCTCCGAGGACTGAGCATAAAGTGAGAGAAATGGCAGCAAGGGTTGGTTAAATTCTTATACTTACACAGTGGTGTGTAAGTGGCGAAAGAAAGGGGAGTATTGGCGAACGAAAGAGAATTCGTCTGAAATCAATCGAGGAAAAGCATCCAAGAAGATTAGAAGAGAAAGAGCAAACCCAAGATCCCAAGATGTGAGATATGGGAAAATCACTTGGGAATGTGAAAGGATTGATAAGAGAAAACCTTTAAATGATCCATGGATGACAAAAAGGAAGAGTAAGGAAAAAGGGACAAGAGAGAAGCTATTCTTGGGAAGCGATGAGAAGGAATAAAGCAAGAGTGATGAGATGGAGAGCGAGGAAAGAATGAAAAGTGATCACATCCAAGTGGTCAACGAATAGTACATCCGTTACTACTTGTTTGACCATTGGATACCAATGTTAAGAAGGATAATGGACAAAAGAGAAAGGAGATGAAAGATGGAGGAAATGAATTAAGGAAAACGACAAGTTGTAAAACCTCCACTCTTAAGGGGATTAAAGGTGATGAATTTTTCATTAATTGGTGGCTAATGAGAGTAAGGAGGAGGAAACCTCCAAAGGATAATAAGAAATGATTTTGAACAAAGTGAATGGGAAGAAAGCAAACAAAGAAAGAGTGTAACGCACGGCAATGATGGAATGTCTGCATTCGTGATAATGGAAGGCACGAAGGGAATTTCCTTCGATATTGTGAAGTCGTCATCAGATGGAACTGGTGAGAAAGAAGAAGAGGAAAGGAGAAGAAAGCGAAAGTCAAGCATAATGAACCCCAAACTCGAGTCAAGTCAAGGCACTACATTCTAAAGCGAGTAAGTTAAAGAAAGAATAAACAAGAACTACGGGAAGCCAGAACCGAGATACAGAAAAAGGGGTCAAGGATATAAATTGGTTAAAGGAAGAGTAAATCCTTGATTACTTGAAAACGGAAGAAGAGAACAAAAAGAGGTTAAATTGTGAATTGGTAGAAAGAAAAGGAAAGGAAAATCCCTGATTTGTTAGATGAATGAAGGAGAGATAAAGAGGTTGGATAAAAAAAAATTGGAGAAAATATAAAAGAAAGAGCGCTCGTAGGAAACGAGTGAAGAAAGAAGATCGCATCCCTATGGATAATGGGTGATAGTGGATGATGCAAGTAAAGAGTGAATGGAAGAGATTGGAAAGGAAGCGAAAGAATAAAGATGTAAGTTAAGAGAGGAAGAAAGAAGAAAAGGGCAAGCAAAAGAAGTGAGGATACCAAGACATGGAAATACAAACAAGAGTGAACGAAGGATAAGAATAATGATGATGATGGGAACTTTAAGGATAATCAAACACAGAGAATGAAGAAAAGTGTATCGATCTAAGTAAGAGTCGAAAAAAGAGTGAAGACAAAACAAGGATGAATAAATGATAATTGAAATTGGAGAAGACAAAAAGGTGATTGAGCATAAACCAGAATAATGGTTGGAACCGGAGAAGACAAAGGATCAAGACGTGGCATAAGTGTGAGATAGAAGGAATTAAGAGTTTAAGGTTGAAGAATATGGAAGATAAGTTAAATCTTTTAGAAAGAGGGGAGTAAGCTAACTTGAGGATAAACTCCCCGAAGAATGATAAGTGAAGAAAGGATGAGGGAGATGAAGTCAAACCAAGCTAAGGTGGAGTTAGCTTGACGTGGGCAAGATAGAAAGGTAATAAGAATAGAGAAAGGTGTTACCCACGATAAATAAACCATGACATCGAAAGACAAAGAAGAGATATCAATGTATTAAGAGCCGAAGATGGTTAAGAGAAAGGAAACCCACATGTGTAAAGCAAGAGATGTGCGAACTGAGACAGAAAATGGTAATAAGAAAAACCCCATGTACTCAATGGAAGGAGTACAGGAATAAGGAAAGGAATAGATCAAGCTCATAAACTTCTATGAGCACAGCCAGTATGAAAAACAGAAAGGAAGTTCTAACACCTAAGAGGATCAAAGGTTTTAGAGGAATAGAGGAATAAGGAATATAATGATGAAGAAAGTCAGAGAAGAAAGCGAAGAGAGAAGAATGAAGGCAAGGTAAAAGAAACCCTGAATACAACATGAATGATCACGTGGATCGAGGTAAGGAATTGTGAAGAATGGAAAGGATATGAAGATTTCGAGAACTGTAAACGATGCCAAGAAGTGGCAACTGACCCAAGAGAAGGGCAGAATCGAGTAAGGGACGAGATACTTTAAGAGAGAAGAATACGAAGATAATGAAGCTACAAAGGTTACCGCACGGATTTGATATGCGTGTTTGGTCTAGTCTCGTAGTGACAAGAAGGCAAGAGAAATGTGGACCCCACAATAGACGTGGGCGAATGAAAAGGAAAGAGATGGGGATATGGAAACCCCAGGAATTACTGTTGATGAAGGAGGAAAAGTGATCAACCATTAGCATTGGAGCTAATGTGAAGGAAAGAAATCGAAAGGAAGAGAAACGCGCGACATCTCCTGAATGGGATACTTCAAGAAAATAAAAGTTAAGGGAAGCCTAAGAGGCAAGAGAAATGGTATGAATGGGTATGAGGTCGAGGCTCAAGTGTGATTGATTTGGGAGCCATGTGAGGCGTCCTTATGTGAGGAAGGGTCAGAGATCGAGATCTTGAGGATCTCTGTGATGACCACTCGAGAGGACTGGCCCAGTGCATGATTTGGGGTGTGCATGAGGCCACCCAGAGTTTCCGTCCCAGAGAGGATGTGAGATGAGATATGATGGGCCATGGGCCCTATTTGTGATTATGATGGGCGGTCAGAGAGTGGGTCAGCTTGTGAGAGCCGAGAGGGCATGGTCTCTGATTCCTCTGTTATGATATGGCCAAGTGTGGGCCAATATGTATTAGAGCTTGACTCATATGCCATGAGATTTGAATGGAGGAAGTGAAAAAGAGAAAGAATGAAGCAATAGATGAAATGAGAAACGAAACCAAGATAGGGGGAAAGATATTTAACTCACTGCATCCTCGCCATGAAGGCGAGGGAGTTAAGTGAAGGTCTTTCCTGATAACTTGGCTACAAGGATGAGTACAAGACCACGAAACAGCCAGAAACGCGTCAAAGAATGACCTCGAAGTGAGAGACAATGGCAATGAAAAAGGAGAATGAACTCCTAAGAAAAGTAAGAGGTGTGGAACCTCAGAAGAAACAAAAAGATAGTCTCGCCAAGAGAGAGACTTGAAGGATGAGACAAGAACAAAGCGAGAGCATAAAGCAAGCACAACTACAGCAAAGGAAGAACCTCCAAAGGCCATACTTAAAATAAAGAAGACCTAACCCATAAATAGGTAAGGGTAGGCTATGTTAAGGAAATGATGAGGTTTAAACTCAAGAGTAGAAGAGCAATTTTAAATTCATCCGAGAACGATTTCAGGCAGCCTAGGATCGAGATCGAAAATATGCACAGCGAAGGAGGACACCTTTGGAGTTTCAAGTGGGAGATCTAGTGTTTTTGAAGGTCTCACCTTGGAAAGGCATTATTCGTTTCCGCAAGGCGGGAAAACTCAACCCGAGGTACATTGGTCCATTCCTTGTCACTGAACGGATTGGACCGGTGGCGTATCGCTTGGAGTTGCTACCCGACATGACTCGGATACATGATGTCTTCCATGTATCTATGCTCCGAAAATATGTACCTGATCCGTCGCACATTCTTCGAGCACCACCTGTGAAGCTGGAGAAAAATTTGGGCTTCAGGGTTTGACCTGTAGCCATATTAGATCGAGAGGTTCGATCCTTGAGAAGTAAATCGGTACCTTTGGTACGAGTTTTATGGAAAAGTTCGCAGATTGAAGAACAGACTTGGGAGTCCGAGAATGATATGACACGTGACTTTCCCCATCTGTTTGATAATTAGTTTGTTTGAATTTCGGGGACGAAATTTTTGTAAAGGGGGGGAGAGTTGACACGCCCGGACCTAGTCCGCACGTGTCAAGTTGAATATTTATGTATTGTTGTCTAGTCAATATACCAAATTTGACTTCCCATGCATGTTTTAAACTTCATTCATCTCAATTTCAAGCTTAAAACCCTAAAATTGAAGTCTGAGAATGTGGGCCCCACTTGGGCACGGATCCCAAGGAAGTTTGACCGAGTTGACCGGAGTCAACCTTGACTCTGTTGATTCCGATGCCGGAACTGGTCAGAACCGACGCCGGAACTGACCGAATTATATGGGGTCTCGGTCACCCGAGATCCCCATTTTCATCTTCTCTTCTTGTTCTTCATTCTCCGAGTTCTCTCTTCCAAATTCCTTCGAATCAAACCCTTAATCTCCTTTCAAACACTTAATCAAACATTAACACCAACTTCTCTTGTATCCTTGAAGATCAAAACACCAAAATTTCCAAGAAATCATCAAATCTACAAATCTGTAAATTTTGGCGACAGATTGTTCATCAGCTCATAACTTTCAATTCAACCGTGGGAATTGGCTAGGAATTTGGTATGTTGTTCTAGACTCATCAAGCTTTAATTTGATAGTTTACATGCTTGATTTCATGGCCTGTGTTAAGAGAAATCGTTGATTGAAATTGAGATTTCTGTTTTGCTCGAGATATGTTAACCCTTAGTGTTTTGATTCAAAATTTGAGCATGTTTAATGGTTTGATTCCGTTCTTGAAGTTGTGAATCCTTAGATCATGTGTTTAACTTGCTGTGTTTCAATTTTGGTGCGGATTGGTGTTGAACCGAACTTGAATCGAGCTGAAGAAGATTGGAGGCCGAAAGTCGACCTTAAATGCAGAACAGAACCGATGCCGGTTCTGGTATGAACCAGGGTCGGATCATCTCTGCTGGGCAAAATTCGGGTCGAATAGAACCGGCGCCGGTTCACTCCAATTCCGGTGCCGTTTCTGCCCTTTAGGGGCAAAATGGTCATTTTACCTCCCGAAACCCAAATTGACCCCAAATCGATTCGGAACACTTTCGAGTCTTCCAAACCACGTCCAAACATTGTCTTAGGTCATATTAGAGCCTCGTAGGTGCATTCATAAATTTAATTATGAATGCTAACTTATATTTCTGTGTACTAGGGCTCCGGTTGAATCGAGTGCGGCGATGCTCCGGAGGTTGAGCTACATGGAGCGCTTGGGAGTATACGATTCTCCCATCACTGTGAGTGGCTTAGATTTCAGTGCTTAGCCACTAGGGCAAAAATGTTTTAAAAATATAAATTGTTTTAAAAAGGGTTTTAAAACGGTTTTGGGATAAGGGTAATCCACAACACACACTTTTTACTTTGTGATACGCCCACTTATGGAGATGGGATGATTTTAAAGATACAAAAGCTTGTGTATGTTTACATGTTTTTAATATTTATATAAGAAATGATATTATTATTATTATTATGATTATTGGGGAATGATACCCTGAGAGATGAGAGATTGAGCGTTTTCCTCGGGGCTCCGATTTGCGGGAGCGTGGACCGAGTTTGAGAGCATGCGTGATACTCAGCCGTGGACCGCCTATCGAGGGGCACGGTGAGTCGGGCCTGATTGCGAGAGGTGCGTAGGGAAACTCGCCAGGACTCCAGAGTGTTGTGTTCCACTACAGCAAGGCAAACGTCAAGGGAATGGGTCAGAGAGTAAAGTAAAAATGTTTTAAAAGTATAAAGTAACCCTTGACGGTCCAGTGGATACCACAGCGCACGGGTATACCTTATTGGGACAATTTCAGATGCCAGCCCATGAGTATTTAATTATTTATTAAAGATTTTAAATTTAATACTCCTTGGAAGGATTTCAAAAGAGGTTTAGAAAACAAAATTTATTTTATTCACTCCTGGAGAATTGATACAGGAAAAAATGAAAACAAAGTTGTCTAAATTATAGATTATTTTATTGGTATTAATATATTTTGGATTACCCCTGTTTTCTCTAACCCTGATGGAGACCCATTGAATCTCTGTCACTCACCTGTATCCTGTGTGGATGGATGCAGATCCACGTACGAGGTCAGCCAATAGAATGGAGGCTCACTAGAAGATGTCGATGGCTTAGGTTTAGTGGTTTCCGCTGTATAGGTATTCTTTTAAATTAATCTACTTGTTACTTATAAATTAAATATTTTATTAAATAATTTTTAATTAAAGTTTTAGTTGTCTTGCAACGATGATATTCATTTTTATGCCTTGCGGTACTTCTGGTGCGTGACCGACCTGCACGTATTTCGAGGTAACGGGACGGTTGCCACGTGGCCGACCCCGGGCGGGTCGGGGCGTGACAACATATATATATATATATATATATATGTTACAGAGCTGATTCTTGAAAGATCTTGAATTGAGAAGAAAAGTAAGAAATATCATAAAGAAAAACTAAATATTCATTTTCTTTTCTTTTCTTTTCTTCAGTTGGTAGTGGGTTACATGACTCTGTATAGGAGGTGAGTTCGGTGACTAGGAGGCCAAGAAGAAAACTCTTTTGGAGAGGAGGAATTCATCGCTCGAATGAAAATATTCCAGCTTGTGATATATTTGCTTATTGATCACAAAAAATATCTACTTTTTATGTAAAGTGAACAAATAAATTCCACATAGCCCGCATCTCCTTTGCATGTGTCATGAACCTAGAGATTGCTAAATTTCTCGGTCAAAATGCTTATTCTTTCAGATTGTGCTCAAAATAGAAAAGTACGGTTTCTTGTTTGAGCAGTTTTCAGGTATGCTTTATTTTATTGAGTGTGGTTAATTAGGTGATAATTGAGAGATGATTTATTCTTGCAGCAACTTGGTCTCAGAATCTTCTCCAAGTGCACTTGCTCCTCCAGGTAATCTATTTTTGCTCTTATTTTACTATATCCATATTTATTGGTACTTTTGAATACCCATTTGGTCTAACTAGAAAAGACTATAAAGTCTCATTCATCTTTTATTTATGGTTTAATATCTAAATTAGTTCCTGAACTATATCAAAAAGGACAAATTGGCCCATCAAACTTTTATTTAAGATAGATTGGTCCCTAAACTTTTATTTTGAAACAGATTGATCCCTAGACTTTTTATTTTGGAACAGATTGATCTCTGAACTTGACAGATGGGGACAAATTGGTCTTTGAACTTTTATTTTGGAACAAATTGATCCCTGAGTTTTCTTTAGTTTTTTTTTTCATTCAGGATCTATTTGTCTCAAAATAAAAGTTTATGGACTAATTTGTCTCAAATAAAAGTTAAGAGACCAATTTGTCCTTTTTGATATAGTTCAATGACCAATTTGGGCATTAAGCCTTTTATTTATTGACTTATTTAACTTGTTAAGGTTGTATTGAAGTTCTTAAAACTTCTTTTTTCATGTTTTTGAGGAATTGAGAAAGAGGAAAAAGGAAGAAACTTATAATTTTAGATAATAGTACTAATTATTATGTCTTAACTTTTGTCTTCAGGTTGTATTACCTTTTTATGTCTTAACTTTTAAAGTAAAATCTACCTTGGTTCAGCGACAAATGTACTTATCAAAAGGAGGACATTTTTGGAAACTGATAAAATTATAGATGATCTTTACCATCTTCAAGGACAATCTTTCTGTTGGCGAGTCTCAATTAAGTGGAGTTGTTACCCAAAATTGTCTCAGTTCACTTATTTTGCCCTCGTTCCTGCTACTGCAGTTTCAGAAATTGCCCAAGACGGATTTTGACTATTATGTATCTGGTACAGCGAACCAATGGACTCTTGAGGAAAATCAAAATGCATTTTTAAGGATTTGTGAGTTTCTGTTCATTTACAATTGCAAGTACTGAATAAGGTTTTCAGCTTAGTTTTAAATTCCTTTTAGCGATGCTTACATACTAGCTTATTTGCTTTCTTCTTGCGCACTTGGATTAGTATGGACTTTTGGATGTTATTGGAACTTTTGTAAGGATGTTATTGGTATTAGAAGTAAGAAAATAACTGATATTGGAATTAAATTTGTATACTTCTCAGTACAAAACTATTTGATACTTCAAAATAATGTTTAACCTTTTGAATGAATCATTTATTTTGTTTATTGGTTTTAGCGTACATAGAAGAAAATGGATGTAAGATCAATGGCAACGTTATTGAATAAGCTGTTATACAAAAAAGGAGAAGAATTAGCGGGGGTTATGACCCGGTAAGGAGGAGATATATCATGGATTATGTTTCCTGGGGGTTTAAAACCCATTTATTATGTTGATTACAGGGAATTGTTAACCGCCGGCGATTGTGACTTTTACCGGAGGTTGACTAAAGCCCCACTTAAACATTTACTGACTCTCGCTTAGCCGGCTCTCCTGTTGGGGCTAAGCAACCGCTGGTAAATTCTTCATCCGGGGGTTATAACTCCCGCTAAAGGCTTGTTTTGACCCCTACTAAAAACCTTAATTTTTGTAGTATTTTACCCTTCTTTAAATTCCAACTCTGGCAAAAAAAAATACTAATTTCAACTTTTTCAACACTTTTTCGTTGGTTGGGATTATAAGAGAGAGACATAAATAAAGGAATGACAGAAATAAAGGCTTCCTTTGATAACACTATTGCTTTTTACGGTAGCATTGAGATTGTCCACTATAACTTCTCTCCTACAGTTATCCATCGTAACTTTCTCTAATCCATGTTGAGTGATCACACCTCACCGCAGCTTACACTTAAGGCTATCCAAAATGATGGTACAACCATGAAAGCACAAAATTTCTTTCACCTCTTACCGCATAGTAGTATTGTCAAAGAGAGTCAAAGACATTAAATATATAGAGAGATAGAAGTAGAAAAAGTAATGATAATTTTGAAAGGATATCTAAAAATTTTATTGATTTTTAAAAATTAACTACTTTCTTAATCTAAGAGAACTAATTATCAATGACAAATAAATAGGAATAAAGGGAACACATTTTTTTTAATAACTTGACGTACGATTAATATTTTAACAATCCGACCATTGGATTTAAAAATATATTCGAAGTTATCATATATGTAAAATTTCAAATCAATCCGATATTTTTATGATATTAATTTAGACTCTTACATTTTTTAATATTTTTAATATATATATATCTATTTATATATAACTACGATATTCTATCATAATAAAACATATGCTAGATATTTTAAATTAATATGAAATTTTACATGCATGGTATATGTGAATAGAGTATGAAATTCAACAGTTGGATTAACTAAATATTAATTATACGTTAAGTTATGAAAATGTGTAAAACTCTTAAACTGGTATAAAATAATCCATCCTCTCTATATTTTAGTACATTATATATATATATATATATATATATATATATATATATATATTGTCCATCTCATTACAAAATGCAAGAAAGCTTCAGAAAATTGGAATTATATGATAGAATTACGCAATTCTTGAAACATTGGCTGTATGTCAACGTTGGCTCAGGATGATCATTTCTTAATCCAAAATTACTCTCAACTTGTGAAAGTTGAAACTTGCAATTAACCCTGCTATATAAAGTCAAAGATCTAATGAAAATGAAAGTAACTTGGGCCGACTCAGAAAAAAAAAAGTAATCTAAGCCTAAAAATCTAGGATTTTTAATTTTTAATCTAATCCTTTCAAATTTGGTTGCATCTAGATAGTCAGATCAAAGATCGCGAATTTGATTTCAATGACAATAATAGGCTGCCTTGTAGAAACAAAGAAGGGAGAGAGAAGGATTCTTATATACTAGCCTGGAAGGAAGATTTGACTTTGATAGAAAAAATTATTAGTTGCTTCGTTTTCTTTCCATTTTTTTTACCTAAGATAATAGGCTATACAATATAGAGGGTGGCCTTTTGGCAACTTGGCATGTCCCATCCCATAAATCCCACATATTAATTGCGAATATATATGTTGGCCAAAAAAAAATTGCGAATATATAGTTAGTAATTTAGATGTTTTAACCAACTATGATTTTTTGTCCTAAAAGGCAAATCAACTATGATTTATGAATGAATATAATTCGTCAAAAAAAATTTGAAAAAGTTTTTCTTCATTTAAGGTTCGATGTGGCTCGATTCCGAATTACTTAAGATCTAGTATAGAATATTAAATATCAGGAGATTTATATATAAGAAAAAAGAATACAACTTAAAAAAAAAGAACCTAGGGCTTAACTTGTTTTGGAGTTAGATTTTCTTTTCTTTTCTTTTCTTTTTTCTGTCACGCCCCGACCCGCAGGCTCGGCCACGTGACAACCGCCGTACCACCTCGAGATGCGTGCCTCGTTAGGCGGACAACCAAGATGGCACAAGGCTTAAAAATAAAGGATATTCGAGCAATATATGAAAACATACGAAATTATCATAGATAATATATACAGTTCAAAAATATTTGAAAATAAAGTGTCACATCTTACGGTGTTCCATGCAGCGGAAAAAAATATTATTTATAAATACACAAATATATAGGTAAGATGTAATAATATTCCGAGCCAAGATACACAAAGCAAAAGGGGTGGCACCTACAATATAGTGTCCACAGAGACGAACTGGGATCACTGGCCACCAGGACGTCCGCCGTCCAAAGTCTGATGATCTGAGAACAAAAGTGAATGGGGTGAGTACAATATACTTGTACCCAGTGAGAGACTCTGTTATAAAGACCGATCACCTCAGGCTGGGGATATGAAATAATCCAAATATCAATTTAATAAATCATTTACTGAAATATATGAAATCCCAAACCAAATCAAATATCAAATCCATAACAATATATCCAAATGGGCTGGCATATGAAATCGTCCCAAAAAGGTATACCCGTGTACTGGGGTATCCACTGGACCGTCAAGGGTTACTTTATACTTTTAAAACATTTTTACTTTACTCTTTGGCCCATTCCCTTGACGTTTGCCTTGCTGTGGTGGAACACAGTATATAGAAGTCCTGGCGAGTTTCCCTACGCGCCTCTCGCACTCAGAAGCGACTCACCGTGCCCCTCGATAGGCGGTCCACGGCTGAGTAACACGCATGCTCTCAACTCGGTCCACGCTCCCACATATTGGAGCCCCGAGGACAACGCTAAATCTCTCATCTCTCAGGGGTATCGTTCCCCATACAATAATCAATAATATCAATATATCAAATTTATTGAAATTCCCACCCTTCAAATCATTTGTAAACTCAGTGTGTGAGGGTGGACAATTCATACCCCAAAACATATATAAACAATTTAATAAAGCATTTATAAATAAATTTGAAAACGGTTAACCCTCAATGGTCAACCAATATATTCCAAGCCACTCACAAGTGAGGAGAGTTGTATACTCCCCGATTACCCACGAATGCCTTAGCTCAAACTGCTACTGGTCCGAAACTCGTACAATCACGTACCTAGATAATCAAATTAAAATCTAATTTGATTAATAAAGGCATTCAACCAACAATTAAATCATAAAACAAAACCAATTAAAGGTCTCGGAATAAAATTGGCAAGTCTGGAAGTCAATTGAAGCTAATTGGAGTCAATTGGGGTCAAATGAGGTCTAGGGCTGCAAAATTACCAAAATGCCCCTAGTGCTACAGTACCCTTGCCCACAGATTGCTCACTCCCGGGTGGGAGTGAGCCAAAATGGGATAAAATCCCACAAATCAATAGCTCCGGCGCGGGACACACCAGGTCCGGCGCCGGACCTGTCTCCAGAACATGGCCATGCTCGGCCATGCACCAAATCGAGCTCGGTTCGAGTTCGATTCATCACCAATCCACACCAAAATTGAAACACAGCAAGTTAAACACATGATCTATGAATTTACAGCTTCAAGAATGGAATCAAACAACCAATCATGCTCGAATTTTGGATCAAATCACTAAGGATTAACATATCTTGGGCAAAACAGAAATCTCAACTTCAATAATCAAATTCTCTTAGCACAGACCATGAAATCAAGCGTGTAAACTATCAAATTAAACCTTGATGAGTCTAGAACAACATACCAAATTCTCAACCTCAACCCACGGTTGAATCAAAAGATATGAGCTGATGAACAATCTGTCGCCAAATTTCCAGATTTCTAGATTTCGAAAATTCTTGACAAATTTGGTGTTTTTGATCTTCAAGGAAGCTAAAGGAGTTGTTTATGATGATTGATGAAGTGTTTGAAGAGGGATTGAGAGTTTGATTCTGAGAGAATTGGAAGAAATCTCGGAGAGAAATGAAGAAGAGGGTCTCGGCCAACCGAGACCCTTATAGAAATGACAGGTCCGGCGCCGGACCCGTGCCTGTCCGGCGCCGGAGTCAACCAAAATCCGAGTTGACTCCAGTCAACTCAGCCCAATTGCCTCGGGTCTCGATTCCGAGTGGGGCCCACATCTCGGAACTTCAATTTTAGGGTTTTTAAGCTTGAAATTGAGCTAAACGAAGTTTAAAACATCCATGGGAAGTCAAATTT
Source organism: Microcos paniculata (assembly GCA_030664755.1). Taxonomy (NCBI): domain Eukaryota; kingdom Viridiplantae; phylum Streptophyta; class Magnoliopsida; order Malvales; family Malvaceae; genus Microcos; species Microcos paniculata. The sequence continues at coordinate 42,668,756 of CP131458.1, read as the reverse complement.
GGTATATTGACAAGACCACAATACATAATTATACAACTTGACACGTGCGGACTAGGTCCGGGCGTGTCATTTTCAGTACTTAAAACGCCTAACAAATTTTTGGAGTTAGATTTTCAATAACTTAATTAATTAGGATGAGTCTTAATTCTCTCATTTGTCCATTTCTGTATATATAGGAGCGTAGGTCTCTAATGTTATATATATAAGAATAAAAAGTAAGAAAAAGTTAAGTTGATATATACATTCTAAACACCAATCAAGGGATACCTCAATACATTGAATTAAGATAGTAATTTGAGAAACTGATATGGACCAAATGAATCAGTCAGTTTTCTAAGGATAGGGCAATAATTTAGAGAGATCAAGCATACTTCTCTCTCTGTTTTTTTTTTCCTACTTATTTATAGAGATGAAAATATAAAGCCGAAGCAGAAAAAAAAATCCAATAAGAACCGAATTCCAATGGATTGACCCAATAATCACAAGCCGGAATTTGAATAAGACCGATCAAGGGAAATTAAAAAGCCCTAATTACTTTTATCGACCCAAATTCGAGATTGTTCTCACTTAAACAAGACTGCTCACATTTAACGCTAGAATTTCAAATTTACTTGCAAATTATGTTTTTACAAAACTCGAATTTGATTTCAAAATGGAGCAAAAACCTAATCCAAATGTAATATATCGCTGAAGCAACTCAAATCCAAACAAAGAAATTTGAAAAGGAAAATTGAACCCACAGTGATATGAATATGAGAATCTTAACCAAGAAAATCCAGTCTTCAAAACCCGCCCATTAGCCACCCGTACTCTCTTTTTCCCCTTTTTTTTTTTATTTTTTGTAAACCCCTTAGATCTTGCAGTCACCTATACTCTCTGCCATTGAAAGTAGGCCAAAATTAGTTGTCAACTGTTCAGGCTTGGATAATTTTGTATGTTACACAAGTGAATATTCCAAATGTAATGTCCAAATTAATATTAATAACATCTATTCAATTTGGAGTCAAGGTTTTCAACTTGCAAAAAGCAGAGGCTGCGTGCTAGAAATTGATACTTATTGTATTTACAAGTTGATTGATTTATTTTATTGGCATTAAATTAAGAACACAAAGTCTTCAAAGTTAAGTAATTAATTTTGTTTATATATAGTATCAAAATTCATGCACGTAAGTTATAAACGAAACATTTGTTAGAAATTTTATATTTACGAGTCCATTTCAGGAGGAGTTTGCAGACATTTTCATGGAGAAATCGTATGCCATGAACGGGGGAGACGGTCCTCTCAGCTATGCCCAAAACTCCTCGTATCAGGTAAAATATTTAACTTAATTATAGGACTTACGTGAATTTTACTTAAATGAATGAAATCGAAAGATCGTGTACTAATTTGAACAAAATAATAGGTTGAATCTTGAAATGAAATATGTTCTTGAACCATGCCCTGTTTTCTTTGCAGAGAGGAATCATGGAGGCAGCCAAAGTTATGCTCAATGAAGGAATCTCCATGAAACTTGACATTCAAGAACTTTCGCTGGCAGCTTCAGAGCCACTAAGAATTGCAGACTTGGGTTGCTCTTCTGGACCCAATACAATTCAAGCAATGCAAAATATTCTCGATGCTATAGAGAACAAGTTCCGAACCGATGAACAAAGTCATCGAACCCCAGAACTTCATGTTTTCTTTAATGACCAAGTTGGCAACGACTTCAATTCCCTGTTTGCATTAATTTCCCCTGAGAAAAATTACTATGCAGCTGGTGTTCCTGGTTCTTTCCATGCCCGACTATTCCCTACGGCCTCCCTCCATTTTGTTTACTCATCATGTGCACTTTGTTGGCTTTCTAAAGTGCCAAAAGTGGTCGAAGACAAAACTAATCCTGCCTGGAATCAGGGTCGAATTCATTACACAGGTGCACGAAAGCAAGTGTTTGAAGCTTATTCGGATCAATTTGGCAAGGATATTGCCTCGTTTTTACAGGCAAGAGTTGAAGAGATTGCACCTGGTGGGTTAATGGCACTTGTTATACCCGCTGTTCCTGATGTGATGGCCCACCCTCAAATTACCACAGGATCAGAATTTGAACTTGTAGGTTCTTGCCTCATGGATATGGCCAAAATGGTAATTTTCTTGTCCTTCTTTTGACTAATAACAATTTTTAAGTTAATGATTATGCATAATCAATTAAAACTCCCTGTTATATTTAGAAAAAATGTCTGATGAAGATGGTCTGTAAAAAAAAATTTTACATCCTTTTATAATAATGCACCACATCAAACTTTCTAAAGTTTTTACATAATTTTATAATAGGCCTTATTATTTACTACTGTTTTACAAATAATCCCATATTTGTTCAAAGTTTAACTTCAAGTTAAAAAAAAAAGATTTGTAAAATAAGTTCTAAAATTTAGAGTATTGCTGAGGCAAGATTTTAGTAATTATAAAAAAAAATATTTGAGTTTATTTTTAAAAATATAAAAAAAATTACTTAAATAATTATGTGTGCTATAATGTAGTGTAAAGTTTTATAAAAATTTAAAAAATCTAAGGTAATATGTTATTATTAGAAGGTATAAGGCGGTCTTGATCAAATTTTTATTTTTTTCATGAATATCATTTTATTTCTATATTTTTTTTCGTCTATAATTTTTTGATATCTTGCAATCATGTTGGATTTCGACTTATTTTGGCTCTCTCAAGTTCGTTAGAATTTGCTTTCTACGGTGCAGGGAATAGTAAGTGAGGAGAAGATTGATACCTTCAACTTGCCAATTTATTATACGTCTCCGAAGGAATTGCGAGGAATTATAGAGAGAAATGGATGTTTAAGCTTTGAGAGGTTGGACATTTTAGATGTCCCAAAGCAGCACATAGCCATGCCTGACCTGAGACAACGAGTGTTGTACATGAGAGCTGTGTTGGAAGCACTGATTGAGAAACATTTCGGAGTCGATATCATCGATCAACTCTTCGAGATATACTCAAGGAAACTTTCTAAGTCACCAATTTTCTTGAACCCAGATGACCAGAAAACAACTGCACTCTTTGTCCTCCTCAAGCCTAATGGAAGGAAATAAAGAGATATTCATCTCATCTATTCTTAATATTCCTCAATAGAGAATAAGTTTTTTTTTTCCCTTTTTTTTGAAAATAAGAAGAAATGTTTCTTTTTCTTTTTTAAAAGAAACAAGAAAATTTTCCTTTGCTCTAAACAAGAAAATAAAGAAACACCGTTCTAATTCTAACTTATTTGATGAAATTTAGAAAGGTGAGGGCTTAATTGAATCAATTATAAGTGTAGGGGCATAGTTGGTACTTTTTTACAAAGGCTAATGGTTTACTTGATCAATTATCTACAATATAATATATATATATATATATACCCACACACACATATATATTATAAGAGTGCGAGTCATCTCACCTATTTATTTTTCTTTAATATATTCTAAAAATGCTATTAGTTTAAATTGAGCATTACCTTTTACATTTTGGATATTTTTAAAATTAAAATTCAGCTTTAACTTTGGATTTTGTCTTATCTTTTATGTTCTTTATATCCATTATATTTAAATGAATATTATTTACTTTAATGTAATTTAATTTAAATATTACTTTTATGTTTTTTGGTATATTTACATATATCTATACATGTTAATTTAACAGTTTACGATTAATACTATTCGAGCTGCATCGGATTCCAAATGAAATAAAACTCTCCCAAACCTTTTTTTCTTCATTCATGATACTCGAATTCGATACCTTATTTAAGGGGTATTAAACTCTTTTCACTCAACCCAATATGTGTTGATAAATATTACTTTTATATAATCATCAACTTTAATGTAGTTTACTTTAAATGTTATTTTATATACATTCTTTATTCTTTATAAGATATATATTTTTCTATTTTTTTTGTTATTATTAATTATGTGTTGTATTATGTGCATTACACGTGACAGAATAACTAGTATGTGTGTGTGTGTGTTTGTATAAGTAAAGTTTTAGAGAAAAGGAAATTAAATCATCTTTAAGGTCATGATAAGTCGTCAACTCCTTTTATAATTTAATTACTAACCTGTTAAGCTTTTGTTAGGTTAGGTTACTATAAAATAGAGGCTCAACTTGTGCCCATCTTTAAGGACATTTTAGACACTTCCTTAGTCAATATAAATATCATCTTTTCAACTATTTTTGGTAAAGAGAAAGCAGCTAAGAGTGTGAAAGAAAGGAGAAAAATACCTAGTTGACAGAAAGGAAATGTGAGCAAATTTTTCTGCACAAAGTAGTCCGAGAAAAATGATTGCCGGTGAAAATTTCACCATTTGATCAAGCTAAAATTTTGACAGGTTATTCAAGACTTGTTGATCTTCAATTAGAATGGTCAGATCGTCAAAATGATATCTCTAATTTAACTGTGACTTTTTGTTGGGATCGTCAAAATTTCACCTCCAACAAAAAATCACAGTTAGGGCCCAATTGAATTTTTTTCAATCTATTAAAAATTAATATTTTCAATACTTTATGATTTTCTACACGTTTGATAATTTTTTTTAATTATCACTTAAAAATATTTTTTTAACAAAAAAATTGTTGAATTTAAAAAGTAAGTAGAAAGCTACTCAACACTTAATGAAGAAAAAATTAAGTGATTTTGTTTAAAAACTTCCCCTTTATGCTTAAACTACCTTTGTTTTAGGGATTATAACGTTTAAAAAAAATTTTAACATTTATGATTATCAAGTAATACATTTATATTCAACATTTAATTTTTAATGTAATGTCAAATAGATTTTGTAATACAAATTCAATGTTAAAATTTCAGTACTTATTTTTCAACATTTAATTAATTCAGTTTATCAAATAACATCTAAAACTGAGTATTTGTTTACCATAGGGCTCCGTAGGCACACATGTTTGCTTGGTTGGGCCAATTATTTAATAAATATATTTTATAACTTATCTTACTAATATATATATATATATATATATATAAACCAATTATTTAATTGTTCTTACCAAATAAATTATTTGAATTTTATTTCAAAATTAAAAATTATTATTATAATACAAAATTAAATATAATCGAAGTACAATTTCCCAAGTTTAAATTTAATTTGAATCAAATTATATTATACAATTATTCTTTTTGATGGTTGTTGTGAAAGGAAAAAAAAACAAATTGAGACAATAAAAAAGAAAAAAAATGTAATCCGACACCTAAGAACAAATAAATAAAATATATTTGATTAAATCAATTGAAAATTATTGACTAGATAGAGAAAAAAGTGGAAAATAAAAAAAAATTAAAATTGAAATTACCCAACCCAAGCAACAAAGTTCGCTAGTTATTCAAAGAAAAAATTATTGACCGAAAAAGAAATATATCTATTTAATAAAATCTAATCTTACTTGTGGTTGTGGAGCCGAAAAATTTGACTAACAGTAGATAGATATATAATTTTCTTCATTTGTATATTATTTAATTTTTTTTATAGAGTTTAACTTTAGTATATTGATAATGGAGTTTTTTAATTTTATAAATGAGATTAAGAGGATAATACATATCCCAATTACTTAATTAATTAATTAAAAATATATAAAAGTATACCTTACAAGAACACATATCAGTCATTTAACTATGTTTGTAGTGTTTAAAAATTTCACTGTCAATAAATAAAATAATAATAATTTTTTATATGTTATTTAATAAAATTTTTAAAAAATAAAAAGGTAAAAAAAGAAACCCAAAATCGAAATTACCCCACCCAAAATATAAAATTTGCGCATTGATTTGATCACCACGTCACATGCAACGGTCATACGACTGTTGGAACTCGAACCCTCATCCAGCATCCCACCAACCCCACACTACCCACCTATAAATACCCCGTTTTTCTCCCAATTTTCTTCACACCAAACTCCATCTTATCTTTTTCAATTTCTCATTCTCATTTACTAAATTTCAACTTTACTACTTACAATTTATTTTCTTAATATATTTTTATGTTATATTTTAAAAGACTGTTATAATATATAATACAATTTAATTGTATTGAAAAATAAAATTTCTTTTTCCTCCTTTAATTGTTTGTGAAAGCTTACACAAGATCGCACGAAGCAACTAGCTCTACAAGACAAATTGAGAAGGATAAGCTCTCTCTCCAACTCTTGGTAATTATATTTTCTTATTTTAATATATTTATTCATTTTTGTGTACATATATTTATTTGTTTTTATTACATTTTTTAATTCATTAATTTTTGCATAATGAAGAGATCATCTCATCATGTGAATTTAGATGATGATATTGAAATATCTCATATAGTCAACAACAAGCTGACCATTCTAAACGAAAAGCTAGTGATGTGTGAAATTTCTTTAAAATAGAAGATGTCCTAGGGGAGGGGTAGTAGGCCAGCCCACTTCTTCGTGCCAACCCAGGCATGGCACGGCGCCCCATTTGGCACAGGCAATAGTTACCGATGGTTGTAGTGTAGTGTCTCAAAATACAAGTTCGATTTTAGAAGTATATTTTTTAGGGGCTTAATACATATTTTGAAACTTTAATTTATTGGAAATTATCTACTTAACCCCTAAACTTTTATTATGGTTGTTTTAGTCTTTAAACTTCTATTTTAAGCCTTTGTTAACTGTTCCGTGAGCCCTTTCATTGATGGTTCTGTTAACTTATAGATGTAGACTAACGGTTCCGTCAACTATTATAGATAGCATACACGCGGACTTAATACATGACATGTGGACAAATTGTGAGACTACAAAAAACTAAAAAAAAAACAGAAAAAAATTACTTTTAATCAAATAAAAGTTTTTTCTTCATCTTTCGCACCGTCTTTCATTTAGGGATGATGGTTACGGTTCGATTTTGATTCCATTTTAGATTTTGAACCGTTGATTCTGATTCTTGGAATCTTGGTATTGAAATTTTAACTCTTAGGCGGTAATTCGACTCCAGTTCTGGTTTCAATCCAGTTTCGATTTGAAATTTAAACCTTTTTTTAAAGATAATTTAAATTATTTTTTAAATTTTAATTAAATTATAGTTAAATAAGTAAATTTAATTCTAAATTATATTGATTAATTATCAAAATTTTTTAAAAGTTATTAAATTGTAAAATATATATGAGTAAAGTAATTTTTTATAGTTACAATAATAGTATTGTAAATAATAAATAAGTAATATAATATATTTATAATATATTATTTATATGATAACATGATATAAATATAAATCTAACTATAAAATATATATTAATACATATATTATATCATATTATTATTAAATAAATAATTATTATAAATAATTAAAATTCATAAAAAAAAGTAAAAAATAATAAAACTGGAATCGAAACTCAAACCGAAACCTTGTCTGGTTCCGGAACGGTTTTGTAGATTGATTAAAGTTTTTTTTTACCACAATTTCGATTCCACAGTTCCAATCGAACCGTGATAATGTCTACTTTCACCCAGTTTCCTGCTCCCATCACCACCTTTGCTACCCCCAACCGCCGCTGGCCTAGCTGGATTAAACCAAACTTTTTCAGATTTTCCCGACCTCATAAACACGTTTTTCCAGTTTACTTTTCTTCAGAACTTCTATTTTTTCACAGGAAAAAAAAAAACAAGAAAACCCGATTCCTCAAAGATTTCGCCTGCTCCACCAGCGATTCTCGAATGAAACTGTTCTCCTGTCCCGCCATTGCCTTGATTTTTCTTCTTGCTTTCTTGTCCTCGCACTTAATTCAAGTCTCTGCTTCTTTTTCTTCGATGTTTGATTGCTTGATTCACAAAACCAAATGTTCGCTTCTCTGCATTCGGATTTTAAAGGAACCAAACAAAAAGGGGAAATTATGATTCTCATCAAGACTCATTTTTATGGAGTCTTTAATTATGATGGACTTTCTTTTCTTCAATTTGTTTCTGAAAATTTTTTTGTTCTTTTTTGGTTCTTCTAAAAGCTTTGGAAAAATCAAAGATAAAAACTGGAGAGTGGGGAAATTAAAATGCATATATGTGATCTCTTATTTTGCTACTATTGACTTTTTCTGTCGTTGATTTCAACTTCTGATATTGAACATTTGATCTGTTTTTATTCCCATTGTTGAGGGCTTCGGGGTAAAAAAAAAAAAAGACTGATTTGCAGTCTTGTAGTTGTGGCTGACTTTGTTTTGCCTTTTTTGGTTGCTTACTGGAGTGGCTGCATCTTTCTGCTTCTTGTGCTCTCTTGTTTTGTTCTTTTTTATATTATTCGGTCTTATTTTATTTATCTATTTTTTTTAGAAGTTTTAATTAATTTATTTTTTATTATAAATAATTAATTAATAAATTTTAATTTTTAAAATTATTTTTAATTTTTTTATTATTATCATATCATTATACAAAATTTTAAAAATACTTATAAACATAAAAAATAATAAAATAATTCAATACAATTAAATAACTTTTTATTAAATTTTGTGAAAGTTAATAAGGTACTAACATATAGAGATGGGGTGAGTATTTCGTTTTTCTGGTTTGATGAGCCATGGTTTGTTATTCTGTTTTGGTTTTGTGTCTTTGTTTCTGCTTGGCTTTCTTTTTGTATTTCTTCTTTCTAATCTGGGAAAGATTTCGAGAGGGAACATTTTTCCTAATAAATCCCTAGATGAATTAGATCTTTGTAGATTTATAGATCTTTTGCTTATGGTATTTTTATTCCAGTAAATCTTTGATTTTTTACCAAATTCTTTCCCCTAAGGCGGGGGAAAGAGTTTGAAGAAAACAATGTTGGAGAAGGGATCGTGGAAGAGAAGAGAGAGAAAAAAATTTTTTTAGTTAATTAAAATTTCAAAAATAAAAAAAATATTTCCTCATGTTCTTATTATTTGTCCGTAATAACTAATTATCTTAAATTAAGGAAAGTAGTTATTATTTAAATTTCAATAAAAAATTTATATATAATTTCAGAATTATCTTTAAATAAATATCAATCTATATCTTTTTATATTTTGTGTCGCTGTATCTTTCTTATTTAAAAAAGAATAAATTTAAAAAAAAATTAATATTCTATTAAAATTATAAATAGATAAATAAAAAAAACATAACTAATAAATAAATAAATAAAAATAGAGAGAATAATATTTTTGTCAATAAGATGACATGACATTGCCATGTGCATCCCATCGGATGATGTGGGATTTTCATGTGTCAAGCGAATGCCCATGTCAACAATTTTAACAGACGTTACAGACGAAATTGGATGGAGCTAGACGAAGGGTTCATGGAGCATGGAAATCATAGTCTAAGGACCAAAACTTATCTAAAAAAAGTTTAAGGGTTAAGTTGACAGTTTTGTATGAGTTAAGGAGCTTTTTTGTGTATTAAATCATTTCTTGGGAGTATTTAATCTTTAAAGTTTCCTGTACGAAAAGGATTAATTTCGAGTTGGCATGGGATACCTTAGGTTGGAAAAAAAAAAGGCAATGGTTTGACACAAGGATAAGTTTACGCAGGGCATTAGGAGGAGCTTGCTCATGGAGAAACCATATGCTATGAAGGGTGGAGATGGTCCTCTAAGCTATGCTCAGAACTCCTCATATCAGGTACTATATTTGAATTCCTTAATTCTATCAATGATAATTTCCTTATAACTTTCATCATCGAATTTACTTAAATGAACGAAATCGCAAAGATCGCGCATATATTAATTTGATCAAAATAGTAATAGTTTGAATACCGAAATGATAATTGGCAACTGTTATATCCTAAAATGAGCATTAAGATTTAAGCCTCATATTTTCTTCAAGCATATGCCCTGTTATTTTTGCAGAGAGGAATGACGGAGGCTGCCAAAGTTATGCTCAATGAGGAAATCTCCAGAAATCTTGACATTCAAAAACTTTCACTAGCAGCTTCAGGGCCATTCAGAATTGCAGACTTCGGTTGCTCTTCAGGACCCAATACAATTCTAGGAATGCAAAATATTCTAGATGCTATAGAGAACAAGTTCCAAACAGACGGACAAAGTCATCAAACCCCAGAATTTCAGGTTTTCTTTAATGACCAAGTTTGCAATGACTTCAATTCCCTGTTTGCGCAACACTTGCCCCTGGGAGAAAATACTATGCAGCTGGTGTTCCCGGTTCTTTCCATGGCCGACTCTTCCCTAAGGCTTCCCTCCATTTTGTTTACTCATCATGTGCACTTTGTTGGGTCTCTAAGTTCGAAGACAAAACGGATCTTGCCTGGAATAAGGGTCGGATTCATTACACAGGTGCACCAAAGGAAGTGTTTAAAGCCTATTCGGATCAATTTTGCAAGGACATGGAATCTTTTTTACAGGCAAGAGTAGAAGAGCTTGCACCTGGTGGGTTGATGGCACTCGTTATACCCGCTGTTCCTGATGTGATGGCCTACTCTCAAATTACAATAGGGTCGGAAATTGAGCTTTTCGGTTCTTGCCTCATGGACATGGCCAAAATGGTAATTTTATTTCCACTCCTTTTATGAAATATTTAAAAAAAAAGTTTAATGATTTTTAACTATTCTGTCTGATTAATTACTCCCTCTCTTATTTGATAAATAATGTTATAAATCTTGTCAAATTAATACATTAAATAGAGGTGATTGAGTTAAACTAAAATCCAATCTTGTTACTAGGTGAGTATTACTCCCTCTGTCCATTATTATCTGTCCCTGTTAACCGTTTCACACAGGGCAAGAAAATTAGTTAGGGCTCAAAATCTTATATATTTTACCTTTACTTTCTAATTTTACCCTCCTCTCTCTTCCCATCTTGGCCTATGGAAGGAAAGCAGAAAAGTCAATGCATTTAAGAAAGACAGAGAAGTTTGGAGAGAGAGAGAGAGTGAAAGGGTAAATTTGGAAAACTATCAATTAATACTAAGACATGGACAGATAAAAAGAGACAAAAAAAATCCCAAAATGAGACAGATAATAAGGGACTAAGGGAGTAATTATCAATTTCTATCGCCTAGCTAAACTTTTCTAATAATAAATCTCTATGTTACGAGTGCATCACTCTTGTAGAATTTGTTGTTAAAAATATATATATATATTTAAGAATCTTTTTTTAATTAATTTATTATTATATTTATTTTTCAAATACATTTGATTAAAGATAATACAGTAATTTATATAAGAGTAATATTTAAATTAAATTACTTTTTTTGTACAAAAATTATTTTATTTTTAGCATTATAAATTATTGTATTCAAGAATACTGATAATCAAATTAAACTAAATGATCCATGACATTTGTATTTTTTAATTGTATAAAACATAATTTAAACCAATAGATTCTTGAATATTAAAGAGTAAAAGCCCTCTAAAATCTTAATGTTTAATTATTTATTTTTTAAAAATTCAATATAAAAGGTAGAACCTAAATCTAATAACATTTTTTAAATATATTGAAGAAAAATTAAGGAATATTAAATATGAATCTAATGACACTTTTATATATATTATAAATAATAATCAAGTAATTGGATTTCCATTTTTTTTGTTATGTAGGGAATAGTAAGCCAGGAGAAGATTGATACTTTTAATGTGCCACTTTATTTCACAACCCCGGAGGAATTGCGAGGAATTATAGAGAGAAATGGATGTTTCAGCATTGAGAGGATCGACATGTTGGACATCCCAAAGATGCACGTAGCCTTGCCTGACCTAAGCCAAAGAGTGCTGCTCGCGAGATCTACCCAGGGAGTGCCCATTGGGAAACATTTTGGAGACGAAATTATCGAACAACTATTCGAGATATACTCGAGGAAGCTTTCTAAGTCACCCATTTTCTTGAACCATGATGAGTATAAAGCAGCAGCAATCTTCGTCCTCCTCAAGCCCAGTGGAAAGAAATAAGAAAATATTCATCTCATTCCTCAAAAGAGAATAAGATTGATTTTAGCCTTTTTTTCCCCTTATGAAAGAAATAAGAAAGTGTGTTTCTTTTTTGAGCCATTTTCATTTTTGAAAGCACGTGATTTATAAATTTAATTTTTTTAACTTGTCACGTCAAGTCATGATTTTTTAAGAGCTTAATGCTAAAATATTAATTACTAAATTTTACACAGATCAAATTATAAATTCTTATAGTTGAATAATTATAAAATAGAAAATCTCTAAAAATCAAATGACTAAACTTGTAAGAGTAAATAGTACCAATAGTTTTTAAAATTTGACCTAAATTTTATTTTGATCTTTATAATATGAAATGTTCTATTTTAGTTTCTAAAGTTTGAAAATCAAACCATTTTGATCCATATAGTTCAAAAAATTTTATTTTAATCCCTATAGTTTGAAAATCAAATCATTTTAGTCAATATATTTTTATACTTTAATAACTTTTTAAAACTTTTTTAATCTAATATACATTTTTAGCATATAAATAAATAAAATTTTTTTTTGGTGGAATAAGAACTGAATTACTTAATCAAAAATAGAGGTTCTAAATATTACAACCCCAGCTTCATCAAAGTGAAGTCTGTTCATAATAAAAGCAGGAGGCTCAACAAAAAGTTCAAAGGCCTCATTAATATTACTACACAAAATATTACTCCCATGCTTGGCCAAAAGGTCGGCACATGAATTAGCCTCCCTAAACATATGTTTGATCTGCTTCTCTTGTATTTCATCCAACAAGCACCTACAATCAGTCATGATTGGTTGGGTAAGGTTGTTAGTAAACATACCATTCATGCTGTTATAAATGGCAGAAATAGTAGCAGTACTATCCAATTCTATTTCTAGTTTGGATATGCCTAACTGAACAGCAAGAGATAATCCATCTCTAAGTGCCCAACATTCTGCAACAAAGTTGGTGTTGTGACCCAAGTATCTGGACGATCCTGTAACCCATTCACCATGTTCGTTTCGAATAATAGCTCCTACGCCCGATTTGCCCGGGTTGCCAAAGGGAGAACCATCGGTGTTAAGTTTGAACCAGCCAGTTTGCGGTTTATGCCACTTAACAGGGGTGAAAGCAGGGAGGTTTACTTTGTTAACTTTTCCATTAATAAATAAATTTCAATTTGATAAAATGAACGGTGAATATTGACTATAGGTGTCCAAGACCGGACTCGGGCCTGACCTGGACAAGCACTTAACAAGTATTATGCTTGTCTAGTCTTGGCCGGGCCTGATTATTCAGGCCTGAAGCTTTGACAAAACCCGACCCTAAAATATAAAATTAAACCCGAAGCAGGTCTAAAAGCCCGTTTAACTTTTTTTTCAAATATTAATTTTAAAAATTAATTTATATCAATTTATAATATAAATAAAAATAAATCAATACATATTAAAAACTATCATTCAAGACAGTTTTTATAAAGTTTACAAAGTTTAAATACTACTAATATTTGAAAAAAAATATCATGTAAAAAAAAGAAAACACCAATATCAATAAATAAAATAAATCAAAAAATATATATTTATATTAAATAATAAAAAACGACTGGGCCAAATTCAAACTTTTATATCTATGACCAAGCCAGGCCCATTTTCTAAATGACTGTATGAATTTTGCTCAAGCTCGACCATTAAATTTAAAATTATTATTCAAACTTTCCCAAATATCGAGCCGGCGTACTGGTTTGAGTGAGTAGCTTGGCCTTTAGACCACTCTAGTATTGACTAGAAGGTGATGTGGGCTATTCTTAGCTCTTGATATTAAAACTAGAGATAAGTGGACCTCTCCATTGCTTTATTTATATATAATACTCCCTCTATCTTTATTGACGATTTCACACAAGGTTAAAAAACCAGTACGGTATAATTATATACATATTTACCTTTTTAAAAAAGTTTTATCCTTATCTTTATTCTCCTTTGATTTTCTTATAATTTGACTCCGATTACATTTAAAAAAAAAAGATTCATTCAAGAGAGAGAGGAGTTAAGAATAATACTTTTGAAAAATTAATAATTAATATTAAAATAGGAAAATATAAAAAGGACAAGTAAATGTTGTAGAAGAGAACAAATAAAAAGGGATAGATAGAGTATTGATTGTGTATATGTATGTAGGTCTCACTATTTAAAAAAAAGGAGAGAGAAGATAACTTGTAAAATGATAAAAAAAAAACTATTAGAACCAATAGATAAAAAATGGAATTTGAGATATAAAATAGGTATTTTTATAAATTCACATTCTTTTTTATATAGTAGTAATAGTGTGTGTATATATATATATTTATGATATAATTTTTCTTCGAAATATACTATTTCTTAAAATTTTAAAAAAATTAAAAAAACCCACCCAAAATAAATCTAATAAATTTAATTTGTAACGTTCTTTTGTCCCCAGGTGGCCAGGCCGCACATGCAATGGCATGTGATTATTGGAACTTGGAACTCTCCTCGGCTCCTCCTCCCACCAACCCGCTCACTGCCCCCGCCTATAAATATAAAATACCCATTTTTCTCCCAATTATCTTCAACCCGAACTCCATCTTATCTTTCTTCAATTTTTCTATTTACAATTTATTTTCTTAATATTTTTATGTTATATTTTAAAAGATTGTTTAAATATATAATAAAATTTAATTAGTTTGAAGAAATTTGTATTTCTTTTTCTTCATTTAATTGTTTGTGAACTTATACAGCAACAAGCTTACAAAGACAAATTGACTGATAAGTTCTCTTTCCAACTCCCGAAAATTCTTGGTAATTTATATATTCTTATTTCAATATTTATTCATTTTTCTGTACATATATTTCTTTGTTTTTATTTATATATTTATTAACTTTAATTTACATAATAAAGTAATCACCTCATCATGTGAATTTAGATGATGATATTTACTACAAGAAAAATGGTCGATTTCTACAAAAATTTCTACAAAAAATTTTTTTTCACACACCTTATACCCATGAAAAATTTTTTTCCATGGGTATAAGGCTCGTGAAAAAAATTTACTATGAGAAAAATTATTTTTTCAGTAAAAATCTTTCGCAAGAATCGATCATTTTCTTGCAGTGATTGAAGCATTTCATATAGTCAATCGCAAGCTAACCTTCTAAACGAAAAATTGTGAGTATTAAATTTCTTTAAAGGCAAATGCTAATAAGTGCACCAGCCACCCACACACTCTTTCAGTCTGGTAAAAAAGGAATATTTTGTTGTTTAATTTTATGAAAAGATATACTGACAGTTAATAATTAAATTACAATGTTTCCCCTTATTATAATATTATTTTTACCCATTTTTCCTTTAAAGTTCAAACGTGACACTAAAAATTTTGGCACTCTATTTTTGATTTCTTTAATTTTTTTTATTATTTATGTGTAAGACAAAGTTTAACATAAAATTCTTTAAAATAATTATTATTTAATGGTAAGTTTTAAATTTAAAAACAATTATTGTGGTAGGATTTTAAATTTTTATTTTATACTATTTCAATTTTTTTACTATTTTACGCGTAAAATGACGTTTAGTCCCCATTTAAAAAATTTGATTTTTTAAATGTAAATTTTAAATTTCAAAACAATTATTTTGCTAACTTTTCAGATTTTCTTTAAGAAATGAGTAAGGGAATAAATAAACTTTAAATTGATTTTTTTTTCAAATAATTAACAACCAAACAAATAAGGGTAATTTTTGTTTATCAATATTTAAAATTTTTAACTTTTTTCATGGTCTCACCTTATTTATTTGGTATAATATACAAAATTCTTTGTAAAGTCAAAAGAAACCCCCTTTTTCAGACAAAAAGGTAGCCTTTTCAACAAATAAATTACTTTTTTTAAAAAAAATTTAAAGTGACTTAACAGTGTAAGAGTGCACCGTTAACCGGAATTTCTTTAAAAATAAAAGATGTTCAAGAAGAAAGGTAGTAGGCCAGCCCATTTCTTGGTGCCAAGCCAGGCACCGTACGGCCCATATGGCAAGTGTGCCACAGGCCAACAGGCCGTATTGACTTCCCAAAAGTACGAGGCTCTTTTCCAAGCTTGCCTCCTGAATCCTGATGCAGACAAGCAGTGATGCGACATGGACTAAGTTCTCTATGTACATTTTAGACCTTTTAGCACATTTCATTACTTTAAAGGGCGATTGTCACCCACAATTATTGATTAAGATGGTAATGGCCTCTATTTTTTTCTAAAGATGAGAACACAAATTCAATTCCTAAAAGCATGTTTGTTGAGAGTACTTTATCTTTAATATTCTGGGATCAAAAGATATTAATCTTGGACCAATAAGGCGTATAATACCTTTGGTTAGAAAAATAAGAAGTGCAAGACACAAGAATAATATGTTTACGCAGTGCATTCAGGAGGAGCTTGCAAATATTTTCATGGAGAAACCATATGCTATGAACAGGGGAAATGGTCCTCTCAGCTATGCTCAGAACTCCTTATATTAGGTACTATTTGTGACTTAAGAACTGCGGTGAAGGTAATCCTTAGTGAATATATTGAATTCCTTAATTCTATTAATGATAATTTCCAAACTTTCATCATCGAATTTGTGTAGAGAGGAATGACGGAGGCTGCCGAAGTTAAGCTGAAAGAGGAAATCTCCAAAAAATCTTGATATTCAAAAACTTTCACTAGCAGCTTCAGAGCCATTCAGAATTGCAGACTTTGGTTGCTCTTCAGGACCCAATACAATTCTAGGAATGCAAAATATTCTAGATGCTATAGAGAACAAGTTCCAAACAGATGCACAAAGTCATCAAACCCCAGAATTTCAGGTTTTCTTTAATGACCAAGTTTGCAATGACTTCAATTCCCTGTTTGCATCACTTCCCCTGGGGGAGAAAATACTATGCAGCTGGTGTTCCCGGTTCTTTCCACGGCCGACTATTCCCTAAGGCTTCCCTCCATTTTGTTTACTCATCATGTGCACTTTGTTGGCTCTCTAAATTCGAAGACAAAACTGATCTTGCCTGCAATAAGGGTCGGATTCATTGCACAGGTGCACCAAAGGAAGTGTTTGAAGCCTATTCGGATCAATTTGGCAAGGACATGGAATCATTTTTACAGGCAAGAGTAGAAGAGGTTGCACCTGGTGGGTTGATGGCACTCGTTATACCCGCTGTTCCTGATGTGATGGCCTACTCTCAAATTACAATGGGATCCGAATTTGAGCTTCTGGGTTCTTGCCTCATGGACATGGTGAAAATGGTAATTTTCTTCCCTTTCTTTTTACCTACCAATTAAAAAATAAGTTAACGATTTATAGCGATATGTTCATTAAATAGAGGTGTCTATGGATCGATTTAAATTAAATCCAATCTTGTCACTCAGTAAGTATCAATATTAGTTTCTGTCACTTAGCTAAGCTTTCTTATTAACAATAATGATCAAGTTGGATTTCAATCTTTGTTATACAGGGAATAGTAAGCGGGGAGAAGATTGATACTTTTAATGTGCCTGTTTATCACCCTTCCCCGGAGAAACTGCGACAGATTATAGAGAGAAATGGATGTTTCAACATTGAGAGGATGGAGATGTTGGGCATCCCAAAGATGCACAGAGCGTTGCCTGACCTAAGCCAAAGAGTGCTATTCATGAGAACTATCTTGGAAGTGCTCATCGAGAAACATTTTGGAGTCGAAATTATCGATCAACTCTTCGAGATATACTCGAGGAAACTTTCCAAGTCACCCATTTTCTTGAACCCTGATGACTATAAAGCAACTGCACTCTTCGTCCTTCTCAAGCCCAAGGGGAAGTAATAATAAGGAAATGTTCATATCTCATTCCTCAGTAGAGATCAATACGATTTTTTTTTTCCTTTTTTGAAAGAAAGAAGAAAGTTTGTGTTTCTTTTTCTGAACTAGTTTTGAATCTGTGCTTTGCACGGACCGGAAGTATTTTATAAGTAAAAAAATTTTTAAAATTTTAAAATTTTAATTATTTTTATAAAAATGGTAAATTATGAAATTTAAATGAAATATTGAAAGAAAATTTAGTATGATGTAATGAAATTCTCAAAAAACAACAAAAAATTTTGTTGTCTTCTTAATAATTATAATATTCTATTTACCACATGATACAAAATTTTCATCACTTATTAGATTAAATGTATGGGCTAAATTATTTAACATAACGTACTAATTATAAATTACTTGAAACAATTGATTAAATTTAAGGTATATATTGAATACTTTAAAAGATTATTACAGCTTGATCCTTTAAAAAAAATACCATTATAGCTTGGTTAGGTAATAATATAAATAATTTATTTAATAATATCAATAATATCATTGTAATTTGTTCACCATTTCATGATAAATAATGATTATTGTGTACCTTTTATGTTATTTTTTAATCGTTTAATCAATATCTTCAAATTTTACTAAGAAGTTACCTTTGAGATAGTCATGTACAATTGTCCATAACTTAACACCAGTTTAGGTAAATAAATGTAAGAGCCATGCTCTAATAGCACTCCCCAGGTGTCACGCCCCGACCTGCAGACTCAGCCACGTGACAACCGCCGTACCACCTCGAGATGCGTGCTTCGTCAGGCGGGCAACCAAGATGGCACAAGGCTTAAAAATAAAGGATATTCGAGCAATATATGAAAACATACGAAATTATCATAGATAACATAGTTCAAAAATATTTCAAAAGAAAGTGACACGTTTTACGGTGCTCCATGCAGCGGAAAATAATATATGTATACATAAACATATATATGTCAAATGCACTAATATTCCGAGCCAAGATACACAAAGCAAAAGGGGTGGCACCTACAATGTCGTGTCCACAGTGACGTACTGGGCTCACGAACCACCGGAACGTCCGTCGTCAGAAGACTGATGATGTCACGCCCCGACCCGCAGGCTCGGCCACGCGACAACCGCAATACCATCTCGAGATGCGAGCCTCGTCAGGCGGGCAACCAAGATGGCACAAGGCTTGAAAATAAAGGATGTTCGAGCAATATATATGAAAACATACGAAATTATCATAAACAATATATTTTAAAATCAAGTAACACATCTTACGGTGATCCATGCAGCGGAAAGTATTATTTATAAATACACAAATATATATGTAAGATGTAATAATATTCCGAGCCAAGACACATAAAGCAAAAGGGGTGGCACCTACTATATAGTGTCCACAGAGACGAACTGGGATCACTGGCCACCAGGACGTCCACCGTCCAAAGTCTGATGATCTGACAATAAAAGTGAATGAGGTGAGTACAATAAACTTGTACCCAGTGAGAGACTCGGTTATAAAGACCGATCACCTCAGGCTGGGGATATGAAATAATCCAAATATCAATTTAATAAACCATTTACTGAAATATAGTAAATCCCAAACCAAGTCAAATATCAAATCCATAATAATATTTACATAAGGGCTGGCATCTGAAAATTGTCCCAATAAGGTATACCCGTGCACTGGGGTATCCACTGGACTGTCAAGGGTTACTTTATACTTTTAAAATATTTTTACTTTATTCTCTGGCCCATTCCCTTGACGTTTGCCTTGCTGTGGTGGAACACAGCATCCGAAGTCCTGGCGAGTTTCCCTACGCGCCTCTCGCAATCAAGAGCGACTCACCGTGCCCCTCGATAGGCGGTCCACGGCTGAGTAACACGCATGCTTACAACTCGGTCCACGCTCCCACATATTGGAGCCCCGAGGACAACGCTAAATTTCTCATCTTTTAGGGGTATCGTTTCCCATACAATAATCAATAATATCAATATATCATATTTATTGAAATTCCCACCCTTCAAACCATTTGTAAACTCAGTGTGTGAGGGTGGACAATTCATACCCCAAAACATATATAAACAATTTAATAAAGCATTTATAATAAATTTGAAAACGGTTAACCCTCAATGGTCAACCAATATAATCCAAGCCACTCACTAGTGAGGAGAGTTGTATACTCCCCGATTACCCACGAATGCCTTAGCTCAAACTGCTACTGGTCCGAAACTCGTACAATCACGTACCTAAATAATCAAATTAAAATCTAATTTGATTAATAAAGGCATTCAACCAACAATTAAATCATAAAACAAATCCATCAAAGGTCTCGGAATAAAATTGGGCAAGTCTGGAAGTCAATTGGGGTCAAATGGGGTCTAGGGTTGCAAAATTACCAAAATGCCCCTAGTGCTACAGTACCCTTGCCGACAGACTTGCTCACCCCCGGGCGGGAGTGAGCCAAAACGGGAGAAATCCCAAATTTTGGTCAGCTCCGGCGCGGGACTCACCAGGTCCGGCGCCGGACCTGACTCCAGAACATGGCCATGTTCAGCCTTTCATCAAATCAAGCTCGGTTTGAGTCTGATTCACAACCAATCCGCACCAAAATTGAAACACAGCAAGTTAAACACATGATCTATGAATTCACAGCTTCAAGAACGGAATCAAACAATAAATCATGCTCGAATTTTGGATCAAAACACTATGGGTTGACTTATTTCTGGCAAAACAGAAATCTCAACTTCAATCATCAAATTCTCTTAGCACAGACCATGAAATCAAGCGTGTAAACTATCAAATTAAAGCTTGATGAGTCTAGAACAACATACCAAATTCTCAACCTCAACCCAAGGTTGAATCAAAAGATATGAGCTGATGAACAAACTGTCGCCAAATTTCCAAGTTTCTAGATTTGATGATTTTCTTGGAAATCTTGGTGTTTTGATCTTCAAGAAGGCAAAAGAAGTTGATATTGATGATTGATGAAGTGTTTGAAGAGGGATTACAAGATTGATTTAGAGAGAATTGGAAGAGGAGGCTCGGAGAATCGAAGAAGAAGAGGAAATGTGAAAAATGGGGGTCTCGGCCATCCGAGACCCCTTTAAAATTAACGGGTCCGGCGCCGGACCCGAACCTGTCCGGTGCCGGAGTCAACATTTTTTGAGTTGACTCCGGTCAACTCGGCCCAATTTCCTCGGGTCTCGATTCCAAGTGGGGCCCACATCTCGGAACTTCAATTTTAGGGTTTTTAAGCATGAAATCGAGCTAAACGAAGTTTAAAACATCCATGGGAAATCAAATTTGGTATTAAGACAAGACAACAGTACATATTTATACAACTTGACACGTGCGGACTGGATCCGAGCGTGTCAGATGATCTGACAACAAAAGCGAATGGGGTGAGTACAATATACTTGTACCCAGTGAGAGACTCGGTTATAAAGACCGATCACCTCAGGCTGGGGATATGAAATAATCCAAAAATCAATTTAATAAACCATTTTCTGAAATATAGTAAGTCCCAAACCAAATCAAATATTAAATCAATAATAATATTTCCATATGGGCTGGCATCTGAAATTGTCCCAATAAGGTATACCCGTGCGCTGGGGTATCCACTGGACTGTCAAGGGTTACTTTATACTTTTAAAACATTTTTACTTTACTCTCTGGCCCACTTCCTTGACGTTTGCCTTGCTGTGGTGGAACACAGCACTCTGGAGTCCTGGCGAGTTTCCCTACGCGCCTCTCGCAATCAGGCCCGACTCACCGTGCCCCTCGATAGGCGGTCCACTGCTGAGTATCATGCATGCTCTCAAACTCGGTCCACGCTCCCGCATATTGGAGCCCCGAGAAAAACGCTCAATCTCTCATCTCTCAGGGGTATCGTTCCCTAAACAATAATCAATAATATCAATTTATAAAAATATTTGATATTCCCACCCTTTAAATCATTTATAAACTTGGTGTGTGAGAGTGGACAATTCATACCCCAAAACATATATAAATAATTTAATAAAGCATTTATAAATAAATTTGAAAACGGTTAACCCTCAATGGTCAACCAATATAATCCAAGCCACTCACAAGAGAGGAGAGTTGTATACTCCCCGATTACCCACGAATGCCTTAGCTCAAACTGCTACCGGTCTGAAACTCGTACAATCACGTACCTAAATAATCAAATTAAAATCTAATTTGATTAATAAAGACATTCAACCAACAATTAAATCATAAATCAAAACCTATTTAAGGTCTCCAAGGTCCAAGAACTAAATTGGATAAATCCGGAAGTTAATTGAAGCTAATTGGGGTTTAGGGCTACAAAATTACCAAAATGCCCCTAAGATACAGTACCCATGTCGGCTGGTGGCTCACTCCCGGGCGGGAGTGAGCCAAAATGGGAGGAAATCCCAAAATTTGGCAGCTCCCGCGCGGGACTTGCCAGGTCCGGCGCCGGAGCTGTTTCCAGCACATGGCCGTGATCGGCCATGCACCAAATCGAGCTTGGTTTGAGTTCGATTCTCAACCAATCCACACCAAAATTGAAACACAGCAAGTTAAACACATGATATAAGGATTCACAGTTTCAAGAACGGAATCAAACCATTAAACATGCTCGAATTTTGAATCAAAACACTAAGGATGAACATATCTCGGGCAAAACAGAAATCATAACTTCAATCAACGAATTCTCTTAGCACAGACCATGAAATCAAGCATATAAACTATCAAATTAAAGCTTGATGAGTCTAGAACAACATACCAAATTCCCAGCCAAGTCCCACGGTTGAATCAAAAGATATGAGCTGATGAAAAATCTGTCGCCAAAATTCCAGATTTCTAGATTTGGTGATTTTCTTGGAAACTTTGGTATTTTGATCTTCAAGGAGGCAAAAGAAGTTGGTATTGATGTTTGATTGAGTGTTTGAAGAGGGATTCAAGGTTTGATTTCAAGGGAATTGGAAGAAAGAGCTCGGAGAATTGAAAAACAAGAGAAGATGTGAAAATGGGGGTCTCGGGCAGCCGAGACCCCATATAATAACAACGGGTCCGGCGTCGGACCCGTCCCTGTCCGGCGCCGGAGTCAACCATTTCCGAGTTGACTCCGGTCAACTCAGCCCAATTTCCTTGGGATCCGAATCCAAGTGGGGCCCACATCCCCGAACTTCAATTTTAGGGTTTTTAAGCTTGAAATTGAGCTAAATGAAGTTTAAAACATCCATGGGAAGTCAAATTTGGTATATTGACTAGACAACAATACATAAATATTCAACTTGACACGTGCGGACTAGGTCCGGGCGTGTCACCAGGCAAGCTTGGGTCTCATCCACGGCTTTGTCAATGCCCACCAGACTTATAAATGATGTTGGGTCTGGCCTAAAGTATTGTCCCTTCAGTAAGTTTTAAACCTGTGCATTGATATTAAATTAAATTTATTTATAAGTTTTTAGATTTATTTTTAAAAATTTTATAATAATTATATTTGATTGATATTCATATATTTTAAATAATGAAAAATAGTCCACTGTGAAGCACGAATATGAAAAGATCTAGTTAATAATATAAATATATTCAAATATTTGTATAATATAAAAATATCAAAGTAAACCTACATAATATATGCAAATAAAAATATATATACCAATATTTATAAAATATAAAATATAAAAATTCAATTTTGAATTTAATTGGGAGTATTAATGAACTTTCTTATTTGACCTCAAATCCTTAATTACCTCATATTTGACCTTAAATCCTTAATTACCTCATAACTTGATATATTTGACCTTAAATAATATTATATTTAAATTAGAATAATAAATAACTTTGGTGTGATTTTATTTAAATTAATTAAAAAAATCCTGATTTTATCGTTTTAATCTAACTCTCCTAGGGTTGGGTTTCTCAAATTTGTGTTGAAGATGTTAGCATAAGTATACTTTAAAATAGGTATATGACCACGAATATCCAAGGCATATATGAAAAATATGAAAAATTTGAGATTAAAATTAAGATCCATATGATCATATTTGAAGCTATAATTAAGATTAAAATTAAAGCGAAAATTAAGCCATTAGGTGAGGACTTATTTAGCATTGTCAATCATAACTTATTTGATTTAACCTCATTTAATTAAAGCTATAATTTAAAGCTATAAATAAGATTAAAATTAAAGCTAAAATACTATTCTTTTCGGTTAAAAAATAGGCCAATAAAGTTAGGATTATTAAAGTACGATATATCAAAACAAAAAGGATGAAAATTATGTGACCAACAATTATATGTTAACAAAGAAAAAATAAATGATAAAAAACATAAATACATACAAAAGAATTTGAAAAGTTGGCTAATCACACAGCAAAACACTCACATGGGTCCAAAACCTTATGAAAAAAGGTATGAAAAAAGATGCCAACAAAACGCTCATATCTAGCTGAATGATTAGCCAACAGTAAAATGTAAATAGTATTCTTTTCATGAAAAAATAAGCCATAAAAACCTTCAAACAGATTTTCATGACTTGACTTTTCATTATAATCATATATATATTTACACAAAAAGAATAACTGCTTTTTAAAAGGAATATACCAAACAATAAGACAAAAAATTAAGAAATGAAAAGAGAAATTACACAAAATAGAAGCCAAAAACATAAAACAATATTACCTTCAAAGGAAAATTCGTCTAAAAGAAGTGTATGATTTAGGATTGAAAGAAGATGAAGAGTCTAAAAAAGGTTTATGGTTTAGAGTAAGAAGATGATGTAGTATTTATAATGGTTAATGAGTCAGTATTTATGATTAAAATTTTTAAAATCTTTAATTTATCTAAATTAAAGGGTAATTTATATTTATGATTGGAATTTTTAAAATTTTAATTTTTCTAAATTAAAGGATAATTAATATTTATGATTAAAATTTTCAAAATCTTTAATTTTCCTAAATTAGAGGCTAATTTATTTTGAAATTTAATAGTACATAATTTTGAAATTTTGAAATTTTAAAAATTGAATTTGAAATTTGAGTGTACACGTGGCAAGCAAATGGACATGTCACTTGTCTAATTTATAGACTATATATATTTAATTCCTTTCCTTTTATTAAAAAGGGATTGTTTATATATATATATATATATATATAAGATTAATTTATTTTGTATTCCAAATTAAATTTCGATCAAAAATAAAAGTAGAACAAACATTCAGGGAAAATTTTGACACTATTAATGTTAGTTTGAAAATATGAATATTTTTTTGCTTATGTAGCTTATTTGGAAACTAATACAAAAAAATGGTGATAGAGGTACGAATAATTATGCTTTAACACTTGCCTTGATTTAAGGAATAATAAGTTTTTTTTTTTGTGTATTGATGCATTATGTTTTAGGCGTTAGTATATTCTAGAAACAAAGAAAAAGCCCAAACATTAATTCTTAAAAAAGAATATTTGTCACGCCCCGACCCGCAGGCTCGGCCACGTGACAACCGCCGTATCACCTCGAGATGCGTGTCTCGTCAGGCGGGCAACCAAGATGGCACAAGGCTAAAAATAAAGGATATTCGAGCAATATATGAAAAACATACGAAATTATCATAAATAACATAGTTCAAAATATTTAAAATAATGTGACACATCTTACGATGCACCATGCAGTGGAAAGTAGTATTTATAATACACAAATATATATGTAAGATGCAATAATATTTCGAGCCAAGATACACAAAGCAAAAGAGGTGGCACCTACAAAGTCGTGTCCACAGTAACGTATTGGGATCACTGCCCACCGGGACGTCCGCCGTCCGAAGACTGATAATCTGACAACAAAAGTGAATGGGGTGTGTCACTCCCCGACCCGCCCGGGGTCGGCCACTTGGCAACCGCCGCGCTACCTCGAAGTACGTGCCGGCCGGTCACGCACCAGAAGCACCGCAAGGCATAGAAATGAATATCATCGCTGCAAAACAACTAAAACTTTAATTAAAAATCATTTAATAAAATATTTAATTTATAAGCAACACCAGTAGATTAATTTAAAAGAATACCTACACAGCGGAAACCACTAAACCTAAGCCACCGACATCTTCTAGTGAGCCTCCATTCTATTGGCTGACCTCGTACGTGGATCTGCATCCATCCACACAGGATACAGGTGAGTGACAGAGTTTCAATGGGTCTCCATCAGGGTTAGAGAAAACAGGGGTAATCCAAAATATATTAATACCAATAAAATAATTTAAAATTTAAACAACTTTGTTTTCATTATTTCCTGTATCAATTCTCCAAGAGTGAATAAAATAAACTTTGTTTTCTAAACCTCTTTTGAATTCCTTCCAAGGAGTATTAAATTTAAAATCTTTAATAAATAATTAAATACTCATGGGCTGGCATCTGAAATTGTCCCAATAAGGTATACCAGTGCACTGGGGTATCCATTGGACCGTCAAGGGTTACTTTATACTTTTAAAACATTTTTACTTTACTCTCTGGCCCATTCCCTTGACGTTTGCCTTGCTGTGGTGGAACACAGCACTCTAGAGTCCTGGCGAGTTTCCCTACGCGCCTCTCGCAATCAGGCCCGACTCACCGTGCCCCTCGATAGGCGGTCCACGGCTGAGTATCACGCATGCTCTCAAACTCAGTCCACGCTCCCGCAAATCGGAGCCCCGATGAAATCCACTCAATCTCTAATCTCTCAGGGGTATCGTTCCCCAATAATCATAATAATAATAATAATATCATTTCTTATATAAATATTAAAAACATGTAAACACACACAAGCTTTTGTATCTTTAAAATCATCCCATCTCCATAAGTGGGCGTATCACAAAGTAAAAGTGTGTGTCGTGGATTACCCTTATCCCAAAACCGTTATAAAACCTTTTTTTAAGACAATTTATATTTTTAAAACATTTTTGCCCTAGTGGCTAAGCACTGAAATCTAAGCCACTCACAGTGATGGGAGAATCGTATACTCCCAAGCGCTCCATGTAGCTCAACCTCCGGAGCATCGCCGCACTCGATCCAACCGGAGCCCTAGTACACGGAAATATACGTTAGCATTCATAATTAAATTAATGAATGCACCTATGAGGCTCTAATATGACCTAAGACGATGTTTGGAAGTGATTCAGGGCTTAGAAAAGTGTCCGGGAGGTTCCGGGGTGAAAATCGGACACTTGGTGAAAAATTACGAAAATACCCCTGGGGGGTCTATGGGCCACTCGGGCTGGGCCCGACACTTAGAAAAGTGTCCGGGAGGTTTTGGGGCTAAAATCGGACTCTCGACGAAAAATTACCAAAATGCCCTTGTGGGCCCGTGGGCCCCACACCCGGACTAGACTGGCCCCACACGGGTTGGGCCAAATTCTACTCGAAATCGGGCTCAAAAAGCCCACCTATGAGATATTTATACATTATAATGATATAATATATAAATATCTAAGATATAATAATATTATATATAAATATCTAAAATATATTAATATAATATATAAATATCTTTTAATATAATAATAATATATTAAAATTATCTAAACAGGGACTCGATCGGCCAGTTCTTCTGCCGGTCTCTCCCCAGTTTTCGCACTCGTTTCTCCTCCTTTCGACATACAAACTTAGAGAGGCGATCCTCATGGCATCCACAACGGATATGCCGAGGCAGAAACGAGAAACACCGGTC
This sequence comes from Microcos paniculata, assembly GCA_030664755.1. Classification (NCBI taxonomy): domain Eukaryota; kingdom Viridiplantae; phylum Streptophyta; class Magnoliopsida; order Malvales; family Malvaceae; genus Microcos; species Microcos paniculata. The sequence continues at coordinate 42,641,371 of CP131458.1, read as the reverse complement.
CAATTTTCCCGTAGACCGAGATTTAGCCCAAATTAACTAAATCTTTGATTTACTCACACCCGGTGCACAAAAATGCGTAAAAAACAGAATGGGACGTAGAATAAGGTGAATACTATAACACACTAAAAACTTATCTTATTCCACCGGCCCGAAATCCACTTATTTGAGTTTAAAGTTTTAATCCGGTTAAAAGATAAAAACTTGGATCTAGGCTAAACCGATGCATGGTTGTGCGTGCAAACTTAACATAACGTAGATCGAGGTGAGAAGAACAACATACTGGAAACTCACCTTGATCTGATAGCCGGGCATGTACCGCTTTACCAATTGTCCAAAATGCCTCTGGTCGGCTCCAAAGAGAAAAGAAGAAAAAAGAAAGAAAAAGAAAAGAAAGAAAGAAAAAAAAATGAAGAAAGGTTCGGCACCCCCTCCCCTATTTATAAGGGAGCCCGACACCGGGTCCACTCGGGCCCCGGGTCAAACTTTTTCTCCTTTTTCAACTTTCTTTCATTTTCACCCATTAGCTAAATCTTTTACTTTCTTGTGCCAACGGGGTCCATAATAAATTTCTAGGGACTTATTTGGAGGTCTTTTTGGCATTTATTAATTTTCATACACGGTTAATTACTTTTTCTTCTAACTCCATCTTATCTTAATTTAAACTTCTCTTCTGACTTGACACAGCCGGACCGACTTATTATTCAATTATTACGTCATCTTGTACTATTCCGCTCTTACGAAAAGGTCGTGCTAGGTCCGGGTGTGTCAGGGTGAGTACAATAAACTTGTACCCAGTGAGAGACTCGGTTATAAAGACCGATCACCTCAGGCTGGGGATATGAAATGATCCAAAAATCAATTTAATAAACCATTTACTGAAATATAGTAAATCCTAAACCAAATCAAATATCAAATCAATAATAATATTTCTATATGGGCTGGCATCTGAAATTTTCCCAGTAAGGTATACCCGTGCGCTAGGGTATCCACTGGTCCGTCAAGGGTTACTTTATACTTTTAAAACATTTATAGTTTTCTCTCTGGCCCACTTCCTTGACGTTTGCCTCGCTGTGGTGGAACACAGCAGTCTTGGCGAGTTTCTCTACGCGCCTCTCGCAATCAGGCCCGACTCCCGTGCCCCTCGATAGGAGGTCCATGGCTGAGTCACTCCCGTGCCCCTCAATAGGCGGTCCACGGCTGAATATCACGCATGCTCATAAACTCGATCCACGCTCCCTCATATTGGAGCCCCGAGTAAAATGCTCAATTTCTCATCTCTCATCTCTCAGGGGTATCGTTCCCCATACAATAATCAATAATAATATCAATATATAAGATTTATTGAAATTCCCACCATTTAAATCATTTGTAAACTAGGTGTGTGAGGGTGGACAATTCATACCCCAAAACATATATAAACAATTTAATAAAACATTTATAAATAAATTTGAAAACGGTTAACCCTCAATGGTCAACCAATATAATCCAAGCCACTCACAAGTGAGGAGAGTTGTATACTCCCCGATTACCCACGAATGCCTTAGCTCAAACAGCAACCGGTCCAAAACTCGTACAATCACGTACCTAAATAATCAAATTAAAATCTAATTTGATTAATAAAAGTATTCAACCAACAATTAAATCATAAAACAAAACCTATTAAAGGTCTCGGAATAAATTGGGCAAGTCCGGAAGTTAATTGAAGCAAATTGGAGTCAATTGGGGTCAAATGGGGTCTAGGGCTGCAAAATTACCAAAATGCCCCTAGTGCTACAGTGCCAAGTAGGTAGGTGGCTCACTTCCGGGCGGGAGTGAGCCAAAATGGGATGAAATCCCAAAATTTGGTAGCTCCGGCGCAGGACCTGCCAGGTCCGGCGCCGGACCTGTTTCCAGAAAAGGGCTGTGATCGGCCATGCGTCAAATCAAGCTCGGTTTGAGTTCAATTCACCACCAATCCGCACCAAAATTGAAACACAGCAAGTTAAACACAAGATCTATGGATTCACAGCTTCAAGAACGGAATCAAACAACCAATCATGCTCGAATTTTGGATCAAATCACTAAAGATTAACATATCTCGGGCAAAACAGAAATCTCAACTTTAATCATCAAATTCTCTTAGCACAGACCATGAAATCAAGCATGTAAACTATCAAATTAAAGCTTGATGAGTCTAGAACAACATACCAAATTCCCAGCCACAACCCACTGTTGAATCAAAAGATATGAGCTGATGAACAATCTGTCACCAAAATTCCAGATTTCTAGATTTGATGATTTTCTTGGAAACTTTGGTGTTTTGATATTCAAGAAGACAAAAGAAGTTGATATTGATGATTAATGAAGTGTTTGAAGAGGGATTGAGGGTTTGATTTCAAGGGATCTAAGAGGGAGAGCTCGGAGAATTGAAGAAGATGAAGTGAAGAGAAAATGGGGGTCTCGGCTGCCCGAGACCCCTTATAAAATTGACCGGTCCGGCGCCGGACCCGACCATGTCCGGCGCCGGAGTCAAACTTTTCTCAGTTGACTCCGGTCAACTCAGCCCAATTTCCTCGGGTCTCGATTCCAAGTGGGGCCCACATCCCCGGACTTCAATTTTAGGGTTTTCAAGCTTGAAATTGAGCTAAATGAAGTTTAAAACATCCATGGGAAGTCAAATTTGGTATATTGACTAGACAACAGTACATAAATATTCAACTTGACACGTGCGGACTAGGTCCGGGCGTGTCAATATTTGTGTCTAAACTTTTGAATTGTTGTAATATTTTAATTTTGTAATATATTTTTCATATAAAATGAATTTAATATCTTTTTTTTGTTACAAAATAAACTTGATATCAATAAAAAGTAGCCTCCACAATGGACAAATCTTAAAAAATATAGCATTTTTTTTTTGAAAATTTCATTGTTCTTCTAACACATGGAAAAATAAAATAAAATAAAATAAAATAAAATAATTATCTGATAAACAATGGCAATTTGTAAATAAAATGTAGAAAATAAATTACATTTGGAGAAATAATTTCAATTACCTTTTATGGAAAAGATGACTTTGATAAACCATTAGTTTTCGAAAATTCCATTGGTTTTGTAACACATAAAGACAAAGCAAAATTAAGTAATTTAGTTAATATACTTACAATTGAAAACCACAAAAATATCTTTGGAGAAATAATTTTAGCAAAAAGCAAAATTAAACAATAATACAACTAACCTCTCAAATGAGTAGGAAATAGAGAATAAGGAAAAAGATTACCTTTATAAGAATAATGTATTACTTTAAAAAACCAAGCTTTCTCAAAAATTTCATTTGACTTCCAACAAATAAAAAAATTATAAAATAAATAATTTATCTAATCATATATATCAAAATGATTTAATAAAATGATAATATATATATGAAATAAAACGATAGACTGAAAAAGACATACAAAAAAGGTACTAACATCAAATGTGTAAAAATGGAGGCTAAAAAAAAAAATTTCTAAAGAGTAGTCATCAACTGATATGTGAGATACAAGGTTAGGGTTTTGGTGTCTTATTTATAGTGATGGCAAAGAGTATATAAGGCAACAAATATTGTATAATTAGTGTTTTAATATTAATTAATATGAATTTTCTCCTAAACTATGGGTAAGAAATTGTTTATAATTTGAAATTTAAAATTTGAAATTTGAAATTTGAATATTGAAATTTGATAGTAATTAGTATCAATTTTATTCAAATTTAATATTTCTAATAGTAATTAGTATCTATTTTTTGCAATTTTAATGTTAATAGAATTTTTAAAATTTGAAATTTGAAATTTGTTTTTTAATTTTGAGAATTAAGGGGTAGACTTAAAATACTTGTCGAATTTTTAGACCAAGCACATTTAATTTCTTTCCTTTTATTGAAAGGGTTATTTATGATTTGAAATTTGAAATTTAAATATTTAAATTTAATAGTAATTAGTATTAATTTTCTCCAAATTTAAGATTTTGGACAGTAATTAGTATCAATTTTTTCTAAATTTAAGGTTAATAGATTTGTTAGAATTTGAAATTTGATTTTTAATTTTGAGAATTAGGGGGGACAAGTGACATTCATAGACTTAAAAGACTTGTCGAATTTTTAGACTACGTACATTTAATTTCTTTCCTTTTATTGAAAGGGGATTCTTTTTAATATATATTTGTCATTCACTGTCACGTGCGTTGCATGAGATAGAATACATTATTAATAATAACAAAAAATAAAAAATAATAATAAATGTAAAAAAAAACTACATTAAAGTAAATAATAATTAAACTATAGATTCGTAAACTTTAAATTAAACTACATAAAATTGAATAATAATTAAACCATTTTCTTCAATATAATATAGTAGTAATTTAATTATGATGAAAATAAAATTAGTTAATTACTAACATCATTTAATAAATATATAAAAAATATTTAGTAAAAGATAAATAAAGAGTTTCAATTTAAATCAACAATATCAATGGTAATTTTGAAATATTTAGAAAAAAAAATATTTTAAACGATTCAAAAGTTTTACATCATTCGTACTTTTATATATATATATATATTATATATATAAGATTTAATTTCTTTTCTTTTATTGAAAGGGGATTCTTTATATATATATATATATATATATATATATATATATATATAAAAGATAAGAGAAAGGATGAAAGTTACTGAATTTTTTTTGTGGCCATGAGAACGAAATCCGAGCATGTTACTTGTTCATCGTGCAATATACTTAATTAATAAAGATACATATCTAGATTTTTTTTTTTTGAGAATAAGATACATATCTAGATTAATGAAATTAATATTGATTACATTAATAATATTCTTAAAGTACTATAAAAAAAGACTTCTTAAAATAAAAATTAATCTGAGACGTTCAAAGAACTTACAACTTAAAAAATAATTGTTTTCTCATAAGCATTCACATGCTTGGGGGGTGATGTGTGGTGGTGGATATATCATATGTATACCTATCATATTTTCTATTATACTATTAAACAAAATTAAGTTTCGACCAAAAAAAATTAAACAAAATTAAGTCAACAACATCCTTTACCTGCACTAATTAGCATGTTAATAATCGAATAATAATGATTAATGTTGTGACAACATTATCAGGTTGGTTGGAAAGATCTGATGTGTATATTTATGCTTATATATTATTCTTTAGAAATCCTACACATCTTCTGCACTACCTGTTTTTTTTTTTTTTTTCATTTTCTTTAAAAGTATGATTTATTAATAAAATGAAAAAGGAGGAACTTGTGTTAATTAATATAAGAACAACTATTACATAGCAAGGTAGGTGCAGAATATAAATGCAAATGCAACTGCTTCTCTTTTGGATTTTTTTTTTCATCTTATTCTTTATAATTAATTAATTAATAAAGGTTCATATGGCATCTTTTTCACATGGATGAAATCAAATGATCACCACAAATCAGGGATACTTTTTCTTAAAATACACTAAAATGTTTTTTGGGATACATGTTCTAAAAGTTTCATATTCCTATGTGCATTTAAAGTGTTGTCTCATTTTCTTAAAAAAAAAAAAAGAGTTGTCTCATGATGCTCGACCTTTTGTATTTACATGCTCGTATTGCACTACCCAAACCCATAACCTGTAGATTTTATTCTTCCATGGAGAGGCCTCTCGCCACCGACAGTTCAAACACTCATAACTCAGAGAGAGACTTCTGAGGTGATCCAGTCCTACAGTCAACAATATAGTATTGTTTTAAAAGAATGATGAGGTGTGTGGCATTTGTTTGAAGATATGAAATGCATAGCTGGCAATATATCATCAACCTATATCAATTGGCCACCTAATTAGCTTCATTACTTGGCTGTAATTTCAATACCCAATGGGCAACTTAGTTTTTTTTTTTGTGAAATAGTCAACTTCTTAGTTCATACCGTAGAAAATTAAGGTTGGATGGAGATTTTTTCCTTTTTCTTTTTCCTTTTTTTTTTGGCTGGAGATTTCGGCTGCAAGAAAACCTATTAAATTAAGCACATGCATGTCCTGACTAATAATAAATGAGCCAATATGTGTAGAAGAGGACCACATTTCCAACTAAATTCTATTAAGGTGAATTAATTATAATTAACTGAAAAATAATTATTATCATACTTTATTTTTCTTTCAATTTTGTAATTTATCAAAAGTATAGGGTATAACTTGTTATAGACATTGAATTTTGATCTTCAACTTTACACCTTTGGACCACAATAAAATTAATCAATGTATTTAGTAAAATGTGAATGAACTCAGGATATTATTAGCATAATCCTAATTGATTAACTACTTAATTTAGTCGATCTTGAATTAACAGTAAGCTAGTAATCACTATATCAGACTTGCCTTAGTTATTATTAAGTGAGTCAATAAAATATTTGAATCACATAATATGAACATAGTACTCTTATTATTGTTACGTAAAATATTCCATATGGTTGGTAAGTTCATTTATTAGTTAGATAGGAAGCAGTGTGAATATATATATATATATATATATGGCTAAATATCTTCGTCCGGATCAAACTATTCACGAAGTGATAATTTGACCTTTCAACTTTTTATTTGGATAATTTTATACTCATACTTTGATTTTCTGAACAATATAATCTTTGATGTTAACGTGACTTAACATGAAAAATCCAAGTGTCATTAGTGTCTGAATAAATTAAGAAAGTTAACACTAAAGACTATATTATTAAAAAAAATCAAAATATAAAAGAGAAATTTTCCAAAATAAAAGTTGGAGGGCTAAATTGTTACTTTCAATAGTTCAAAGGCCAACTTACATATTAAGGCATACATATAAAGTCGAGTCGAATGCAATGACTTGTTATGTGAATAGTAATGAGAAAATTCCGATCGAGTTGAGCTTTTGCCCTTTGAAGTTTTATAATCTTAGCTGTTGCCTTTAGTACAGCAAGGATGAATCTGCTAAATTTATTTATTTTCACCAATTATTGCTTTTTTTTTTCTCTCTTTCAAAGTTTTCTAAATTTTCTTATCTCTGTTTTCCCACTTGAAATCCGTTTGCCAAACTACCCCAAAATTGAACAAAGGTAATGACAAAAACGACCTCTTAGGCTCATATAAATTAATGGCATTTCTTCCTTAGCATGCATTGCCACCCCTTCTACTACTTATTGCGTCCTATATTCTAGTCTTCTCTTCACACTGCTTAACTCCGAAATTGAGCAAATGGCCCATCCTGCCGAAGTGGAAGTTGTCACCAAAGCCTTGTCAGGTTCTTCATTTTCCTTCCCCCAAACTAATTTCTGGCATTACCATAGTGTTGAAACATACTTAATTAGTCATCTTTTTTAAAGAAATCTCCCAATGAAATTTACGAACTAATTATTCATTTCCGTTTTTGCGTCAATTTTTCTTTTTTTTCCATTTGAGGTTGTCTTGTTTGAACTCTGATTACTAGAATTTTGAGTCCAAGTATCCACTGACAGGCCGCACGGCTGTTGGCTTTTCCTTAATGCTTTAGGAATTGGTGTTGATGAGAAATCATTAGTATCAATATTGGCCAAATCACGGTATGAGCACAAGAGATCCATTAGGAAGGGATGTTCCCAGTTCTTCTTCGAGGATGAACGCCAATTCGAGCGTTGGGATGATTCTGCCATCAAAGGTCTCAAAGCTGAATTCAAGCGGTTTAAGGTATAAATATCTATGCACCTCAAAGTTCTAGCTAAATATCTATGTACATCTGACTTAATTACATACCGATCACTGATCACTGAGTCGAATGTTCGGATATTTCTCTTTAATCTTTTGTTAATTCTTCCTTCTTTTTTTTTTTTTTTTTAGGATGCTGTAGTGCTTTCGTTGATGCATCCCTGGGAGAGGGATGCTCGGCTGTTGAAGAAAGCATTGAAGAAGGGGCCCCAACAATATGGGGTGATAATAGAAATAGCATGTGCGAGATCATCTGAAGAGCTGTTGGGAGCGAGAAGGGCCTACCATTCTCTCTTTGATCGGTCCATCGAGGAAGATATTGCTGCCAATGTCAAGGGCAATGAGCGCAAGGTTTGACAAATATATCTAACCTTGGCCAAACTTTAAATAAAAATGAATAAAAGTAATTCTCGTTTACTTTCCATGCCCCATACTTTATTAAGGCCTAGCTCACAATGACAAGGATTCAACATTTTTTTGGACTAATTAAAGTTTAGGTGTCGCAGAGACAATATTCAAATCAAAATTCCAAATCTGAGAATGGCCTTTTTTGTATTTGAAGGTATAGAGGAGATTCTAATCTTACTCTTTAAGTAGGAAGATCATGCATCGGATATCAAAATAAATATTAATTAGAGTTGGTACCCAAAAAAGAACTAATTAGAGTGATATATTAGGACTTTGATTTTTTTTTCTTTTTCTTTTTTAGTATAAACTCTTATGTATCCCGTAATCATGTTGTGTCCCGACCAATTCGGAGTTGAGCCGTCAGACACAAACGGGAAAACTCTCCCTTAGCTTGAGAATAAACCCTCTGGCTTCTTACTATTACTTTTGGGGGGAATTAAGTGGCATCTCATTAACTAGCTAGTTTATTTGTTCTTTGAACAGCTATTGGTGGCACTGGTAAGTGCTTACAGGTATGAAGGACCAAAGGTGAAGGAAGACTCCGCAAAATCTGAAGCCAAAGCACTTGTAAATGCAATCAAGAATGCCGATAAGAGGAAACCCATAGAGGACGAGGAAGTGATCAGGATCCTAACAACAAGAAGCAAGCCTCATCTTAAGGAAGTCTATGAGCAATATACCAAAATTTCTGGCAAAAGCATTATTGAGGTAACAGGGTAACACAAATTGCATTTATTTTATAAATTCAAATGGCAAAACCTCCTGCCAAACACTCAAATCAAACTCTTCTGTTGCTTTTATTTTTGTTTTAGGATCTTGATGCCGAGTTCTTCTTGAAAGAAACAGTCGAATGCCTATGCACCCCTCATACTTATTTCAACAGGGTAAGATTATTTACAAGATTCTGTTTGTAAAAACTCTATATATATAATACAAGTCTTTTGATCGATTGTCCTTCTTTTGTTCTCAGGTTTTTGATTCAGCACTGAGCGTTGATGCAAATGAGGATGCGAAGAAGGCATTGACTCGATTGGTTACAACCCAAGAAGCTGGGAATTTGAAGGAAGTCACTTCTAAATATGCCCATAAGATTGAAGAGAGAGTTAAGGGAGCCTATAAGGATGTGTTGCTTGGTGTGTTAGCAAGAGGAGAAATTAAAGGACAAGTCTGAATTAATCTAAACCAATCAATGATTATATTAATTTCATGCTTAATTAAGAATGATCTTGATTCTTGATCTATTTGATATGATTTGGTGGTTGTTTCTTCATTGCATGTGGGTGTATGAGAGTATTTTATTGTTGCTGTGATGAATCCTTAATAAAGATCAGCATCGATTCCTTTTGCAGCATCTTTTTTACTTTCTGCCCCTTACTTTCTGCCCCATACTTTTCTTTTCTTTTCAGCTGTATACATAAAAGAAGTTGTACTATATATAACATCAAAATTTTCAAGGATTTCTGATTGAGTGCTCAAATTCTTAATTTATTTTTTTTTTTGATGATTACATCAAAATCATAATGATCAACCAAGAGTTCTTTTTTTTGGTACAATGAGGGTACTAAGACCCAGGAGAGGGGGATGGCAAGGGTCGAACTCGTGCCTGGTCACCTCCCTAACCTTTTGGCCACCAGGCCAAGAGGTAGAGGTCGATCAACCAAGAGTTTTAATTAGTTGATTCCATCAACTTCTCAGTGGACCAAACTAATAGTACTTTATATATCGGGACATTGGGCCGCTTATTTGGGCCGAATATAAGTAGTAGTATCATACTGCATGATTCCCAAATATTAAGGATAAACCAAATCTTTAGGATAATTATTGATATAAACATGAACATGTACGGATATGTTTTAGTTTTATTTATTTTCAAAAGGAAAATATTTTAATTTTAAATAGTAATTAGTATTAATTTTACCAATAAAATTAACAATATATATTTAATCATAATAATTTTGTGATAATTATTTTTTTGAGATAAATTAAGTGATGATTATGTACAATATATATTTAATCACTTCAGAATTAAGAGATAATTTTACTCATAATAATTAAATTTAATCGTATATGATGAAGTAGAGTCAAATTAGAACTGCAAAAGGTATTCTGATCATCTCCTATATATGTAGAGTTCCCATCAAGCCTCATATAATTTCACAAACTTCTTTTGCTTTCAAATTATATTGTTTAACCATTTCATAACTTCTTCAAGAGTTTTGCTTTTCAACTCTTCAGCCATTATGAAGAGGGTGTTGGTGGCTCTGCTAGTTGTCCTGGCTTTCTCAGCTACATTGTCCGCTGCGGAGGATCAGCCGATTGTTCGACGAGGATTCCACTTCGGATGGCGTTGGCCATGGTGGAGGTCAATTCCAGGAGCACCTGTGCCTCCTCCGGACCCTAATACCTCAAAGTGCCTGCAAGCTTTTCAGGGTGCTGCAGTCTGCCTTCATCCCCCTGTTGGAAAAGATTGTTGCGCTGCTCTTAAGATGGTTCAATCAGATTGCGCCGATATGAAATTTGGTCACTTTAGTTTTCTCGACTCTCTCTTGAAGAAGAGTTGTTCTGATGATGCAGAAGCAGTACCAGCACCACAAGCTTAGGAGTTTGGCACTGGCATTGTTTTTGAGTAGAATTATATTTTTCAGATAGGATTTGAGGTTTTATATTGGTTATTTTCAGTTAGGATTCGAGAAGTTATGTTAGGATTTGAGATGTTATATTGGTTTTGATGTTTTTTTTTCATATTAAGGCCTCAGGAAAGCTTTGTCCTGTTTAAATAAAAACATTAATCATTCAATTAACGGACATTCATTTCCTTTTTGCAAGTTTGGATATGGATTTGGCTTCTATGTACCAAAAAAAGAAAACATGCAAAAACAATTTCACTTCAAAATTATTTTCTTGGCCAAAAGAAAAAATCTCACTTAAAAAATTTAAAAAACAGAATTTCTTTTTTCACTTAGTTATCTATTTCATTCATTAATACAAACCAGATTGGAATTAGAATTGTTATTAGCTAGTAATCCTGCAATCAATATGTCATTAATACAAACCAGATTGGAATTAGGATTGTTATTAGCTAGTAATCCTGCAATTTTGTTGGATAGCCATTGGTCTTTGATTGTATTAAGGATAATCAATTGATTCATTACAATTATTAGAGCAGAGCAGCATTCATTACAATTAGAGCAGAGCAACATTCTACAGGAGAGGGTAGATTAATCCCATATAGGGCCAAACCCAAACCCCCCCCCGCCCCCCCCCCCCGCCCCCCGTCCCCACCCCCGCGGTAAAGCTAGAAAGATAGATTGGTTGAGTGAAGAATTTTGTTTACAAGAAAGAAAAAACAGTGAGGCATCAGAAACTTTCAACATATACAATTGAGACAATGATAGCAACTTATCAAAATAGAAGCACTATAGGCCAAAACCAATCATCACTTAAACCAAAAATAACTGAATCACTTCAAAAATGCAAACCTGCTACCTTGTCCTTGTAACAGTTAAGAAAACTTAGCTGAATATGAATAAAAGCTTCATAAGAAAACAAAAGTTCAGGCAAAGAAAAAGTTTCTCCAACTAAATTTCTATTTAGATAGTTTCTATATTGGGCTGCACTTGGAGAGTTATATGTTCCACTTCCTCTTCGTCATACTTTCCTGGTACAATTCAGGGTACTAAGAGCCGGAGGGAGGGGGGATGGCAGGGGCCGAACCCCTTGCCTTCGTCATACTTTGATTATCCCTGATTCTAGCCATGCCTTCAACATAAACAATAAGCCGCGAGACATTGTACTTTCCAAAATTGTGAAGCTCTTTAGTGTGCAGATCAAACATGCCCAGTTCATTATTCATGCTATTCAGAAACAATTCACCATTCATCCAAAATCCCAGGGGCTTATCAACTCCAAAAACAGGCCCAACGGTAAGCTGTTTAGTCCATGAATGTCCATTCAACACCCATATATTGTAGTATTTTTCCACACTCATCGGCTGATAACTATAAGTAATAGCGGCAAGACTTCCATTCAAAGAAGCAAGATCGCACACAAAATGGTCCCAGTACTCACCAATGCCAGGCAAAGGTAGTGTTGAGAACACTTCCTCAACCATGTCAAACGAAACAATCAACTTCTTAGCTCTCTTCTGAACTGCCGTCCAATGGTAAAATCCATCTAGAGGGGCGTTAAGAAAAACAATACAATTGAGAACGGCCTCAGGATCAGGAATGCTTCTCCAAGAATTTGTACTCAGGGTGTATAAATCTACCTGGTGGTATGAAACATTTTTCGCATATTTGGCCGATTGAACTAAAACCTTATAATCATTGGTCTTGGGATCATATCCGAAGCCAAAGGCAACCATGCCGTCTGGTTTGTCTGGACCTGGGGCTCTAGGAAGAACCATGACTTCCCTGGTGGAAGGGTTCCAAAGGGCTATCTCACGTAAATCACACAAACAAAGCAAACCATTACAGGGACCAACGAAATAGCAAGAGTTCATAGAATTAGGAACTGGAATAGAGATATTCTCCATCAGATTAAAGATGGGTGGCTTTTGTTCTTGTTGCTTTTCAATTTCAGAAGAAAGCAAGGAGTAGTAGGGGAACTTGTAAGAGAAGTTGACGAGGAAAATATTGTTATTGCCGTTTAGGTGGTGTTTAGCGATAAAATTAGGGGTTTCAAAAGTCAGGCACCAAGATCTGTTAACGCACCTGAATCTCATCAAGGACTTAGCAGGTAGCTTTGAAAGGATCTCCGTCACCAACACATCTGGCACCTCGCACCTGGTAGCTGGCCTCGGCATCGTCTTGTTTCTTTCTTTCTCTCTCTGGTACACACAAGACTTTTGCTGTTCACAGTGTGTGTGAGGTGTTGTGCGAAGTGATTGTGATTAGGGATTGAAAGTCATGATCGAATATCTATACATAGTCAAAATCACAATTCTCAATTAAATATTGACTGAATATCCGATCCTTCAACTATATATTTTTAGATATATTAACCCATAAACTTTTATTTGAGACAATTGACCCCTCAAAAATATTTTTTTGAAATAATTAACCCCTCAAACTATTATTTTGAGACAATTAACCCTCAAAATTATTATTTTGGGACAATTAACACCTTAAACTTAATAATTTAAGATGATATAACCCTTAAGATTTTATACAATATAATCCTTTGAGGGTTAATTGTCCAAAAATAATAGTTTAAGAGGTTAACTATCCCGAATAAAAGTTTATGGTCAATTTATCCTTTTTGATATAGTTTGAGGGTCAATTTAGGTATTTAGCCATTAAATATTTATCTATGTCCACATTTAAAAGTTACAGTCCCGAGAAAAGAAAAATTTTTTAAATCTTACATATAGTCTCATCAAAAAGCTATGATCCTCAATAGAATATTTACATACGATGAAAGTCATGATTTCAATTGAGTATTTCTATACAGTCTTCATTTAAAAATCAACATACTAAAAAGGAAAAAAATTATATCTCCTACATAATCTCCATTAAAAAGTCATTAGTCATCATCCCAAATTGAGTATATCTACACTGTTACGGTTCCAAAAAAAAAAATTTGGATCTTGTACATAATTGCCATATGAAAGTTACGATCTCCAATTTAATATGTGCATATAGTTAAAGCCATAATCTCCAATTAAGTATCTGTATACAATCTTATTTAAAAGTTACAATCTTCAAGAAATGAATAAATTTTAAATCTTATACATGATCCTATTAAAAAGTCACAATTTTCAATTGAATATTTTTACATAGTTCCTATTTAAAAGTCATATTCTCTGAAAAATGAACAAATTTTAAATCTTGTACATAATTCCATTTAAAAGTCACGATCTCCAATTAAATATTTATATATAGCGCTATCAAGTATAAATCCAAACCAAAAATCATGAATTTGAAACCAAAATTATCTGAATTCAGAATAACCTGTACTTAGAAACACCACAGTTGAAAATTATCCTAACCCATCATCCAAAATTATCCTAACCCATCATCCTTTTCCACTGAGCCTCGGACATACTTATATTAATTTATCTTATGGTTTGGTAGAAGTGTAAATGAACTGAACCGAACATGATCATGGATCTGATTTTTTTTTTCTTTAAGTTCGAAGCTCGATTCGAGTTCAGTTAAGAATTTGGTGATATGGTGATAAGTGATAATTAACGTTCGAATCAAACTATCGATTTTTTATTCAATTTCATTTCTTTTTTAAAAAAATGTATACATTTTCATAAATTAGCTTAACATATTCTAAATGATTATTTTTTGTATTTTTTAGACAATTATAAAAATTAAAAATATTTTTAGAACTAAAGATGACTTAAATTTTTTTTTCCTTCTTATTTTCTTTCTCTATCTATTTTCTTTTCTTAGCATTTCTTTCCTCCCAATCAAACATAACCCAAAGAATTACGAGGAGATGCAACCCACAGTTACTAAGTGCCGGAACTCATATAATTCTTTATTGTGATTAAACAATTATAGTATTATAGAAAAAATAATTACAGGTACCTATCTTCAACCCTCAATGATTTTTCATGGTCACTTGCCAATTTATTACAGAAACAAGTAGTAAAGCTATACCGAGGCAATTACTAAACTTTGGTCGGAACGTAGCATATTACTTATCTTATTATTTTATTTGGAGGAATCGTAATTTTCATTTCAAAGAGCAGCAAAACTACTATGGTATTACAAAGTTGACAGTGCTATTAAAGAGCAAAGTATTGTTAGTACATAACTATAGTCTATACAAATCAAAATGGCTAAATACCCAGGTGCCCTTACACTATATATACATATTTTGACATATTGATCCCTAAATTTTTATTTGAAACAATTGACTCTTCAAACTATTATTTTGAAACAGGTAATCTCTCAAATTATTATTTTGGGACAATATAACCCTTGATTGAATTGAAGGGTTACATTAACTCTTTGAAATTTTTGTCTTTGAAGGATTGTATTGTCCTAAAACAAAGTTTTAGGGGTTAATTGTTCTAAAATAATAGTTTATATGGTCAATTATCTCAAATAAAAGTTTAGGGGTGAATTTACCTTTTTGGTATTATTTGAGGACTTATTTAGGTATTAAGTCAAATCAAAACTATAAAAGAAAGAATCTACAAAGCATATCATTATGTACGGTTAACAATTAGTTTCCAGTTAGAAATAAGGTGAATATTGATAGGTCTTCAGCTACTCTGTCCAAACCATAGAGCCTCAAGCTAACCGTGTCTCCAATGAGCTTGAAAATTTCTTGAGCTGGTCTTTGTTGTCCTCCGAAGAGCCTGCTATTTCTCTCATTCTAATTAAAGATACTAAGGGGTTGTTTGATAAACTGTTGAAAATTTTTATACTGTTGAAAATAAAAATTTTCAACACTTTACGATTTTAAATATGTTTGATAAATTTTATAGGCCACAACTTAAATGAATTTTTTCAACAAAATAGTGTTAATTTAAAAAGTAGGTAGAGACCTACTTATCATTGAATGATGAAAAAATTAAATACTTTTAAGTTTAAAAAACTTTTCTTTTATACTAAATCACCTTTATTTTTGCTATTAATGATTTCAAAAAAATTTCAACATTTATGGATATCAAACAATTTATTAATATTCAACATTTAGTAATCAAACAGTTTTTATACAAAAATTCAGTCCTTATTAAATTCAATACTTAAATTTTCAACACTTATTTTTTAGCACTTAATTTTTTCAGTTTATCAAACAGCACCTAACATAATAAGACATATTACGTATTTATCTTATTATTTCAATAAAGTTGTATTTGTCAATGAAAAATGAGGTGAATCTTTGGTTAAGTTCCCACTTATATAGTAGTTATAATTAAGCTTGTTGTCGCTTGGATGAAATTTTCCGTCTCCGAGGTCCTCCATCTTTCCATTGAGCTAGAAAAGAATATTTATTAATTTTAAAACATAATTAATTTTTTTAATTTCTATTAATTAAAAATTCATGGTTATAAAAAGTCAGAAAAACAACAATTCGTCATAAAGGAAAGAAATTGAAGTGAAGATCAGCTCAACTGCTCCATAGTCATTTTTTTTCCTCAGTTGTAATTGGTTTTGCTTGCTTAGTTTATACCGCTCTTTTTTGTTTTTCTAAAAATTTTCAAAAAGAAAAATAAATAAATAGAAAAATAAAGAAAATGCAGCAAAAAGAACCCATATATAAGAAAACTGATTTTTCTTTTTTACCGAAATAAATTATAAGTTGCCTTGGTCCTCGTTTATAAGGTTACCAAAATACATACATACATATATAATTTTAATCAACTCAGGCAGATTATATGAGGATAACGAAGGACAAAAGGCATGATACATTAACGATATATTCAACAAGTACAATTATAAAATAGAGAAAAACGTAGTAAATAATTATACATATAGAGAAAATTAAACATAGTAAATAAGATATAACGGCCATCCATCACTTCGACTTAACTCGAGTGACAAAGATGAGGTAAACCGGGAACAAAGATCCTAACATCGACTCATAATGTCGCATCTTGGATAGAAGAAATTACGCCTTTGTATGCAGAATCGACTCACACCCAAGGAGAACCAGCATCCCAAGACTATACCGGACTCCTTCAAGGATTGACCACCCAGACCACTGGCAAATAAGCAGTATCCCAGAGCTAAAACCGTTCCTTTCCAGAATTCATCAAATAGAAAAAAGAATAACCAGCATACAAGGATCAAACTTCCCACGAAATTGAGAAACAAGCCTGCAGACATTAACCAACACCCTAGAATCGAAACACTAATTTTCGACACCCGGTAAGCAATGCACATGGACATCATTATAACGAAAATCAACACTGAAATTGTATTGATAACTATAAATGCTGGACGACTTGGTGCGATGGAAGAGATTGCTGCTTCGAAGCATATGGCAAGAAATGCAAGTAGTACTTGAAGAGCAGTCCTGAAACCATGCGGGTAAGGTTTAAGGAGTCCCAACGTTAGGAAGAATGTTACCATGAAGACAGCACAGGTTGGAATATAGAAAAGAAGAAAATCGAATGTCTCCATGACTGATTTCCCTTTTTAATTATCAACACTACCAGGCGGGCTAAGACTGGCTTGGTAGGTAGCTGTAAGAAGCAATCCTAAAATTACAAGCAAGGCGTTGCGGTCATCACTTGAAATACTATCCATATTGTGAAAAATTATCGATGATGCCCTTGTCACATGCTTGAAAATTTGTGTTTCCAACTTATAATATAAGATTGAAACTGTTCTAATAGAGCAACCATGCAGAATAATAATGCCTTCTGTGTTATTATGGTCCTCTGCTATGTCCAACGCGGTTTTCTCAGCTTGATTGGTCAAATACTTATCGGCCTTGCATTTTAATAGCAGTTTGAGAATCTGTTTATATAACACATAAAATTGATTTTGAGAATCTGTTTTGCAGCCTTGCATTCTAAAGCCATAATAATTTTGAAAAAAAAAAAGAAAGAAAAAATTGCAATTATAGCAGAGTGTATGTGTCTGACCTTGGGTTCAGTTTTGCTGGCAGCTACGTGCAACACAGTATTACCATCTTTGTCCTTTCGGTTCACCACTTCCTGACGATACTCTGTCGTCTCGAGTGTTCGGATTAGGACTTTGAGGACATCCAATCGGTTTTGTTTTGCTGCAATGTGCAAAGCAGTCTTGTTTTTAGTTGTGACATCTCGCATACATTCAGGACAAGCCTCCAGGATTTTATCCAACAGACCATCAGAGTTTCCTTCTTTTTTACTTAGGTAGTGTAAAACTGTCTTCCCCTTCTTCCCTCTAACACGAACAAGGTCTTTATCAACTTCCAAAAAACGTAGCACCATCTCTTTGTGTTCCATTTCGATTGCGAGATGAATGGGGCTCAAACCTTCTTGGTTTAACTTCCTGGCAAATGATGGCTTCAAGCTCATTATCTCCATTGCGAAATCAATGCGCCCTTCTCTTGCAGCTATGTGCAATGGAGTGTCTGCAAACTCCTCCTCATCAATCTTCCTCAAAAGATTACCATTTCCTTGAATTAATCTATCAAATTCCTTGACTCTTCCATCTTTAGCGGCTCCTGTCAAACTTCCATCCATGTTAGGAGAGTTTCAATTTGACGATGGGATGCAGAACATTGAAAAGAAAATTGAAACCGACAAACAGAGAAAGAAAGAGGAAAGTGTGAGCAGAGGAAGGGAGATGGGAATAAAATTCTAAAATCATTATGGAGAATTTATAGTCCGATCCACACTCGTTTATCACGGTGTGTACTGTTTATTACTATTAAACAATTTTAGTCATTTGGAAAAAGAATAGTAGACTACCGATGACTCTGGGAAAAGGAAGTCAAGCAAACCTGGCTGAGACCTCAAATAAATCACTGATCATCACCTACAAAATCATGAATTATGTTACTTGCCTAGCTCCTACTGGCTAGTACTCTCCTTTTTTGTTATAAATAAATAAAATTCCAATTCATCGACTAAAACAAAGACAAACCAAAGATTCTTGTGCCTATATGGGGCGTGGGTCTACTTTTTTTGTCTTTTGCCATTTAGACCAAGAGCCTTGCACTTATCTTCTTCATCATGCAGCAGAGGGAGCAGTAAAGCAACAATTGAGGCATGAATTTTTTAGTTTCTTCAGACAAAAACGGGGGGGATTTTGAGATGCATATACATTTAATGGAGAAGTGCTATCGTCACGCGTATCATTGTTCTGCCTGACGTTGTTTGCCCTACGTCACAGCTAATAATTGCTGTCTCCTTCTTCGGTCTTTTTTACATCCTCACGAAGCCTCCAGAGTTGTGACTCGCAAACCCCCTTCTCATTTTATTTATTTTAAATCCTCTTCTTTTACTTTCTACGTGGAATACTGGAATCCAAATATCCCTAAACAAACACCGATGCTCCATATAATGGTGTTGGCATTTGATTGCATCCCAAATCATTATTGGAGAAAATAGTGGAGATCAAGTCCATGAAAACTTCGTATATTTTCCCATTGCTTCCCTTAATTACATAGGTTTTTGTGAGACAGAATTTATGGTAGCACGAAACGCGCGCACACACGTATATCTATCTATATTATATATATATATATATATATATATATATTATATTTTAGAAAAATAAAATTAACGGATTGCAAAGTTTATTGAGCAATAGCTTGCTACTGTTTTAGGACAGTTGTTTTAAAAAGAAGAAGGGGAAAAGAAGAAAGACTTAGAGAGAGAATGAGAAGGGGAAGAATCTAGTAGTGTCAAAAATTGATTCGACATGAGAAATCTGTCTGAATTCGAAATTAAACTAATTAGATTTGACTAAAAAAATAAACGATTTGAACCCTACAGATCCAAAAATTGATTAACTTGAAATTCAATTGACCTGAGAACTGAATGATCTAAAATCAGATTGATCGAAGAGATTAACCTTATAGATTAATCTAAAATAACATGAGATGTTAGTTGATTAAATAATTGAAAACCTGAAAATCCAAATTTGAATGACCAAATTTGAATGACCTGAAAGATCTGATGGTCCAACCCGTCAAACCCGAAAGACCCGTGTGTCAAACTCGAAAACAAATCCAACTGATCTGTAAACTCGAACTTGGATGACCCAAAATGACACGCCCGAACCTAGTCCGCATGTGTCAAGTTGTATAATTATGTATTGTTGTCTAGTCAATAAACCAAATTGAATTTCTCATGGATGTTTTAAACTTCGTTTAGCTCGATTTCAAGCTTAAAAATCCTAAAATTGAAGTCCGGGGATGTGGGCCCCACTTGGAAACGAGACCCGAGGCAATTGGTTGTGAGTTGACCGGAGTCAACTATGAAAAGCTTGACTCCGGCGTCGGACATGGTCGGGTCCGGCGTCGGACATGGTCGGGTCCGGCACCGAACCCGTTGATTATATGAGGGGTCTCGGCCACCCGAGACCCCCCATTTTCATTTTCTCCTCTTCTTCATTTTTCTCTGAGCCTTCTCCTTCAATTCTCTCTGAACCAAGCTTTCAATCCCTCTTCAAACACTTCATCAATCATCAATATCAACTTCTTTTGCCTCCTTGAAGATCAAAACATCAAGATTTCTAAGGAAATCATCAAATCTTGAAATCTGGAAATTTGGCGACAGTTTGTTCATCAGCTCATATCTTTTGATTCAACCGTGCGTTTTGGCTGAGAATTTGGTATGTTGTTCTAGACTCATCAAGCTTTAATTTGATAGCTTATACGCTTGATTTCATGGTCTGTGCTAAGAGAATTTGATGATTGAAGTTGTGATTTCTGTTTTGCCAGAAATAAGTCAACTCTTGATGTTTTGATCCAAAATTCGAGCATGATTTATTGTTTGATTCCGTTCTTGAAGCTGTGAATTCATAGATCATGTGTTTAACTTGCTGTGTTTCAATTTTGGTGCGGATTGATGATGAATCGAACTCGAACCGAGCTTGATTTGGTGCATGGCCGAGCAAGGCCATGCTCTGGGGATAGGTCCGGCGCCGGACCTACTGTGTCCCGCGCCGGAGATGCCATTTTGGCTCACTCCCACCCAGGAGTGAGTCATCTGCCGACAATTGCACTGTAGCATTAGGGGCATTTTGGTAATTTTGCAACCCTAGACCTCATTTGACCCCATTTGACCCCAATTGACTCCAATTAGCTTCAATTGACTTCCAGACTTGCCAATTTTATTCCGAGACCATTAATTCATGTTGTTTTACGATTTAATTGATGGTTGAATACCTTTATTAATCAAATTAGATTTTAATTTGATTATTTAGGTACTTGGTTGTACGAGATTTGGACCGGTAGCAATTTGAGCTAAGGCATTCGTGGGTAATCAGGGAGTATACAACTCTTCTCACTTGTGAGTGGCTTGGATTATATTGGTTGACCATTGAGGGTTAACCGTTTTCAAATTTATTTATAAATGCTTTATTAAATGGTTTATATATATGTTTTGGGATATGAATTGTCCACCCTCACACACCCAGTTTACAAATGATTTAAAGGGTGGGAATTTCAATAAATTATATATATTGAAATTATTATTGATTATTGTTTGGGGAAACAATACCCCTGAGAGATTGAAATTATTATTATTGTTTGGGGAAACGATACCCCTGAGAGATTGAAATTATTATTATTGTTTGGGGAAACGATACCCCTGAGAGATGAGAGATTGAATGAGTCTTCGGGGCTCCAATATGTGGGAGCGTGGACCGAGTTGTAAGCATGCACGTTACTCAGCCGTGGACCGCCTATCGAGGGGCACGGTGAGTCGCTCCTGATTGCGAGAGGCGCGTAGGGAAACTCGCCAGGACTTCGGATGCTGTGTTGCACCACAGCAAGACAAACGTCAAGGGAATGGGCCAGAGAGTAAATTAAAAATGTTTTAAAAAGTATAAAGTAACCCTTGACGGTCCAGTGGATACCCCAGTGCACGGGTATACCTTTTGGGACGATTTCAGATGTCAGCCCATTTGGATATAATGTTATGGATTTGATATTTGATTTGGTTTGGGATTTCATATATTTCATTAAATGATTTATTAAATTGATATTTGGATTATTTCATATCCCCAGCCTGAGGTGATCGGTCTTTATAACCGAGTCTCTCACTGGGTACAAGTTTATTGTACTCACCCCATTCACTTTTGTTGTCAGATCATCAGACTTTGGACGGCGGACGTCCTGGTGGCCAGTGATCCCAGTTCGTCTCTGTGGACACTATATTGTAGGTGCCACCTCTTTTGCTTTGTGTAGCTTGGCTCGGAATATTATTACATCTTACATATATATTTGTGTATTTATAAATAATACTTTTCGCTGTATTGGAGCACCGTAAGATGTGATATTTTATTTTAAATATTTTGAACTATATTTTATATGATATTTTCGTATGATTCCATATATTGCTCGAATATCCTTTATTTTTAAGCCTTGTGCCATCTTGGTTGCCCGCCTGACGAGGCACGCATCTCGAGGTGGTACGGCGGTTGTCACGTGGCCGAGCCTGCGGGTCGGGGCGTGACACAAAAGCTAAATGATGAAAATATTTCTTTGGGTCAATTTGACCTGCTCATTAACTCGAATCCGTAACCCACCCAATTGTTAATTTGACACCTCTAGGAAAGATACGCATTGAATTGCATAGGTGGATGAAAGAAAAACAATTAACCATTTACAATGAAAAACTATACTAACACATTGCGCAATCTAAACTTGATGTACTTGCCATGAAAATTGATGATCGGTTTGGCTCTTTTGCAGTAATTTGGGATTTGATGTATAATTACACAAATTAGATTATATATGGATTCCTATGGGAAAATTAAAGAAGAGAAAGATTTTGTGTTTTAGATCTCAAGAGAAAAGATAAAATTTAATGACAAGAATTGGGTTGGGACTAGGGTTGGCAAAATAACCCAGAACCGACGGGTTTCGCCCCCGTCTCGTCCCCGATAGGGGCGGATATTTTTTTTGAAGTAGGGTTTTCGGGGCGGGGTGGGGAGGGTTTTAAAAACCAAAAGTCGGGCTCGGGTCGAGGTCAGGTTTAAGTGAATCCCACCTCGCCCCGCCCCTAGGTATATATAAAATTAATATATTTTATTTTTATTTAATTTTATATTAGTAAATATATATAGATTATATTAATAAATATGTTATTAATATTAATTGAGTGGGTTAACTTAACAATATTATATATTTATGAGTAATAATGATATAATTTACATTAAAAAAATACAATTTGCATGAAAATTCGTGACACACCCGGACCTAACACGACCTTTTCGTACGAACGGAATAATGTAAGATGACGCAATAATTAAACAATATGTCGGTCCGACTGTGTCAAGTCAGAAGAGAAGTCAAACTTAAGGTAAGCCGTAGTTAGAAGATGAGATTGGTGACCATGCATGGAGACACTAAAGTGGACTTCTTTAAGTCCATAGCCAATGGATTGGATGTCCATTGGTGAATTGGTCAGTGGATCGGGCCAAGGATCAAAGTTTTGAGTGATTAAAAGAGAAGAGAAAGTTTGACCCTGAGTCCCAGTAGACCGGTGCCGAGCTACCCTATAAATAGGGGGAGGCCGAGCCTCTCCCATTCATTTTCTCTCTTTCTCTCTTCTCTCATTTCTCTTTCCTTTCAACTACTCTTTTGGAGCAATTTTGAACTTTTGGCCAATCCGGACAAACCTACCACAAGTTCAAGGCGAGATCTTGGTGAGTTGTTCTTAACTCCTTGATCTTCGTTTTATTAAGTTTTCACGCTTATCCATGCATTGGTCTAGAAGAGATCCAAGCTCAAATTTAGTTTCAGCTGTTTAGTTAGATTTCTAGCTTAGATTCGAGATCTAAGAACTTTGAGCTTATGATTCTCATTTCTGCTCCGGTAAACGTGTCGTGGAAGGTGAGAGGAACCTCCATCTCGAATTTTTAGTCAAACGGTGGACCGAGGGGCTTGGGAACCGAGGAAATGCCTCGGATCCCGAGATGGCCAGACGGCTCCCCCACGGGAGCCGAGTCTCTCCCACGCAGGAGAGACCTGCAGGCCAGGTCCCGCGCGAGACCTGGGCTGTCTGGCGCCGGACTAGGCCTTTTGGCCCAATCCGTGCGTTTGGGCCATTTTGGGCCCAATCCGAGAATTTGGGCCTTTCGGCCCAAATTTCAGGCTGGGCCTGACCCAACCTCAGGGGCAGGCCTGCCTGGCCCAGAACCGGGCCTGGACGGGGTGGGCCCGGGGCCCATGGGTCCTTAGGGGCATTTTCATAATTTTTCACCAAGTGTCCGATTTTTACCTCGGAACCTCCCGGACACTTTTCTAAGCTCCGAATCACATTCAAGCCCAGTCATAGGTCATATTAGAGCCTCGTAGGTGCATTCATAAATTTAATTATGAATGCTAACTTGTATTTCTGTGTATTAGGGCTCCGGTTGAATCGAGTGCGGCGATGCTCCGGAGGTTAAGCTACATGGAGCGCTTGAGAGTATACGAATCTCTCATCACTGTGAGTGGCCTAGACTTCTTTGTGTAGCCACTGGGAGAAAGGATTTTAAAAATGATTTTAAAACATAAATGTTTTTCAAAAAGGTTTTGGGATATGGAAAATCCACACACACACACTTGTTTATGATATACCCACACAGTGAGTGGGATGTTTTAAAAAGAAATATAAAGACTTACGTGTGTGTGTGTTTACATATTTTAAAAATATATGTCTTATACATATATATATATAATTATGAAATATTATTATTATTATTATGATTTTTAAGGGTGCGATACCCTTGCGAGATGAGTGATTGAGAGAGATGCTCCTCGGGCTCCAATTTGTGGGAGCGTGGACGAGTTGGAGAAAAGCATGCTAGATTCTCAGCCGTGGACCGCCTATTGAGAGGCACGGTGAGACGAGATCTGGTTTGGAGAGGCGCGTAGGGAAGCTCACCAGGCTCCAGTTCGCTGTGTTCCACCACAGCGAGGCACCACCGAGGGAAAGGGCTAAAGAGATAGAAAAGAGAAAATATTATTGAATGAGAAAAGAGATAGCCCTCGATGCAGTGAGGCATATGACGACCGACGGGTCGAGCCTCCAGTATAAAAGAGATGCCAGCCCATTTGAGATATATAAATTTATTTAATTTAAGATGTTTTTAAAAGAGGGTTCTCAGCAGGAGAACCAGAAAAGAGTTTTCAAAAGAAAAATATTTATTTTATTTTGTTTTATTTTGGATTTCTCTTATCCGTCCTAACACAGATGGAGATTCTTAGAACCTCTGTCACTCACCTGTATCCAATGTGGATGGATGCAGATCCGCGAACGGTGTCAGCAACTAGAATGGAGGCTCACTAGGAGGCATCGATGGCTGAGGCTTAGTAGTTTCCGCTGTGTAGGTATTCTTTTGAATTAATCCACTGGTACATCTTATAAAGTTAATTATTTTATTAAAATGGATTTTAATTAAAGTTTTAGTTGTTTTGCAGCAATGATATCCATTTCAATGCCTTGCGGTGCTTCTGGTGCGTGACCGGCTGACACGTGCTTCGAGGCAACGCGGCGGTTGCCACGTGGCCGACTCGGGCGGGTCGGGGTGTGACAATTCTATTAAAAAATATAATTAATATTAATCTCAGGTTGGGGCAGGGTAGGGTCGGGTTTATTGTTTTTTTTCGGGGTCGAGGTCGGGTATTGAATTTCCTAATCCGATGTCGGGGGCGGGGCGGGTTCGGATTTATGTATTATATAGTGGGTCGGGACGGACAAAACCCGCCCCGAACCCGCCCCGTTGCCATCCCTACCCTTAATTTCTTTAATATAATTGCATTTTTTTCATTTTACACCCACTTATAATCATCAGTAGTTATATTTTCTATAGTGTTGAATTGGTCAACAACTAACCAAAATTTGGGCCACACTATACATAATGGGCCGAATAGGTTCGGTTCAGAGATCTCGTTTAAGGCCCCAAAAATACCTAGCATGCAACTCGTATATTTTATTATATCATAGCTATTATAAAGATGAGATCCTAAGTAGGGTTGTGCAAGAAACCTGAAAAAATTAATAATTGAACCGAATCGATAATTCAGTTAAGGTTTTTATTATTTATATGAAAATTGAATAGTTCAAATGAAAACAGAATTATGCAAATGAACTAAAATTTTAAAAAATGTTTGATTTTATTAACCCAAAACTAAAGGATCCAAAGTTTTTATTTATATTATTTGAGCTTTTTTAAAAGAATAAATGTCTAAAATTAAATGAACTCTAACTATCCGAAAACCCGTAAAAATATCCAAACCAAATCGAACCGAAATGTTAAGGTATTAAAAAATTAATATTCGAATAGAACCGAACCGTTTGCATCTCTAGTCTTAAGGCTCATGGAAAGCTATGCCACGTCATCTCCCATTTCTCCCTTTTTTTTTTTTTTTTGTTGAGCTGAAGATAAAAAAGAAAAGGGGTGGTGGGTAGGAGAGAGAGGGAGGATTCTAGTGGCTTGGAAGAATCTAATTACATATATATGTAACCCTACTTAATTTGGAATTGCAGGGGTCTATCTCACAATAGAAAGGATGTTACCTTGTGATTGGCTGCTTTTATTTTTCTTTTCCCCTTTCTTTTTTCGGGTTTCACTGGTCATTTAGAATTGTTGGGCTTCTGATGTTATTTCCTCACACAAAAAATCAATCCCGCGGCACAACGCGAGCCACCTTCTAGTAGCAATAAAAATCAACTGAAATATATAGCTAATTGAGCCACCCGTTGTGAAGGCTGTGAATGAAGTTTTGACCAGATTTTGCTTGAAAAAGTTGGAGGCAGTGAGTGATAGCTCATCTGTAGCTTACATAGCTCACAAGTATGGCTGGGTAAAAAGTAAAAAACTGAATATTCTTTGAAAAGTTAAGAGTGCTTATCCAATTTTTATGTCACAGTATGTGGTCATATCATATATATAGTTAGGTAAATAGTAAATTATTTGAAATTATTAATAATTTATTAAATTTAATATTTAAATTATAAAATAGCGATATTAATTTATTTTACGGTGCCACTTAAAAGGTACTCACTTACATATATATATATATATATATGTGGTTAATCAAAGTCATTTTTTAAGTAGGAGTTTTAATTAATAATAATAATAATAATAATAAATAAATAAATAAATAGAGTTATTTGTTGATAATTTCTATTATATTATACCTTTAAAATTAACAAAATAATGAGATAATTTTAAAGAATATTTGAGTAAATCAATAATAAACTAAAAAAAATCTACAGTTATATATTAAGATAAGGTAAGATATAAATAGTGTTCCTTCTTTGATATTTTTAATTACTCCCTCCCTCCTTTTTATAATATCTGTCATTTTAAAGTTTTACACACAAATTAAGGATAGTGTTAAAAACTCTTAAAATTTAGACAAAATATTATGAAAGAGTAGTTTTACCTTTTTATTGGAATGATGTGTTCTCATAAATACTCTCTCTTATTGATAATTAATACATTGTATAATTAATTTAAAAGGAGAATCATAAAATTGAAAAAAAATAGTTAATACTTTATAAATCTTAAAATGACAAATAATGTGAAACAAAAAACTTTTGTAAAAGCGTAATATTATTGTGGAACAGAATGAGTAATATTTTTAAGCGTTTTCAAAGCGAGTCTTTAATTGTTTATAATCATAGCAAAAGGTCAACTTTTTTTTCCATTTATCACTATATAGATTATAGCAACTTGTTTTTCACTTTCTATTATCATCGAAAATGCACTTTATGCGGTTTTAAATTTATTTTTTATAAAAAAATAGAATATTAAAATTTATTTTACTATGAAATGTTTAGCCACAAATATATAAAGTCTAAATCTAAATAAAAACATTTTGATTTTGAGGGTAAGCTTTTAATTTTAAAAAAATTGTTGTGATAGGGCTTTCAAAAAAATTAAATATTTTATGAAATTATTATATTAATTAAAAATATGGTGTAAGGGTAATATTGTCTCAAAACACAATCTTAATTACCTTTATTATAAAATGTGTTCAAGAGCTTTTTATCTCATTTAAAACATATAGTTACTTTTTTCAAAACAACACTTTACCATATTTTAAAGCTAATAATAATATGCTAATATTTGCTACTTAATGGGTGCCTATGAGCACCCGTTAACAGTACCCTATTTTTAATATCCTATAACTATAACGTGTGCGAATACTCTTTTTATAATATATATACTAGATTGCATTGCTTTGGGTATAAATAGTTTTGACGAAATAAAATTTTTTCTCAAATATTAAAAAAATCTAAAGATAATTTTTATGATACAAATAATATCTTTAGCCAATTGCCATTATTTTTACTTATTCATTGATTTG
This sequence comes from Microcos paniculata, assembly GCA_030664755.1. Taxonomy (NCBI): domain Eukaryota; kingdom Viridiplantae; phylum Streptophyta; class Magnoliopsida; order Malvales; family Malvaceae; genus Microcos; species Microcos paniculata. Next base: position 42,613,302 of record CP131458.1, on the reverse strand, counting down.
TTTAGCATATATTATATTTTAAATTAAAAAAATTATATTTTAAAATAATATAAAATAATTAAGGATTATACATCATTCCCTTATTCCATAACAGAATAATTTTCTTATTTATTTTCCAAGTTAAAATTTAAATTAATATGTGCATCAAATGTAAAACATAAAGCAAATAAAACTATAAAAGCCCATAAGAAGAATCTAAACAAAAAGCTCAAAAAATGCATTTAATACTTCAAAAAGCCCAAATTAAAGATCCACAATAAAAACCAAGTTGAATGACCAAAATACCATTTAGATTTTACTAGATACGACTTATTATTTATCTAAATATAAAGTCATGTATCTAACTTTATACGTAAGTTAGAAGTTAGATATCAATTAGTAATGCATGACCTTACTTAACGAATGTGTAAGGTTTGAATCTTTGGAAAAAAAAAATGGCTTGGGAGAGCTTGCTTGTTTTGGGCTACTGCGGCTCAACTCACTCAATTCAACGTTATCTCTCTATAGGTGTGGGAAGATTAATCTGACATGCTATTTTTTTTTTGGCCACTGACATGCTATTGTTAGGAATTGAACAAGTAGACGTTAACTTGACACTATTAAGACTGAAATGAATGTGAAAAAGAGTTCACAGTAACAACAAATCAGGCGGCAAATTGAGAAAACAAAGGCTTTCTATGCTGTTCTGTACACACATCATGGAGGGGCCGGAACCAAAACCTTGTCAAAAATGTGCATCAAAAGAAATGGGCCCTTTTCTAGTCTGAGTAGCTGTCCAGTTTGCAGCCTGTAGCACAAACCACAATTCAATGGTCCTAGCCACTTAGCCTTCTGGCTGATATCTTTTACAAATTACAATTTACCTCAATCTCCACTCATCTCACCTTGATCTGGATACCCTGAAATAAATTTCCACACCCTATCTGACAAACTAGAATTTTCTGTATTTCCTGCACTATACTCTACGAAGCTTCGTTCTGTAAGTTCTTAAGCTGCCAACATCCTTCTTCCATATTTATTAATGAGTTCACTTTCTTTGGCAGTATATTGTCCACTTCACCTTTCCCTTGGTAGCAATTAGAAAAGCACCAAGTTTTGGTGTCCACATGTCTCTCTAAACATTTATCGTCGCCGCTCCAAAGTCTAATTAAAACCCAGTGAAGCTAGAAAGAAGAAAAGAAGCATACAACTCATAGGTTTGGGTGATCGAAGATTTTCGTTAGAGAAAAAAAAAAAAACAGGGCACATGAACAGAATTTAACCTTATTTGTTACAAATTTGAGTTCAAAATATTCAATTAAGACAATGGTAGCAATTTATCAAGCAAATTAGAAGCAGTATTGGCATTAAAGCTGCTAAAACCGCATGCAAACCATCATGACTTAAACCAAGAATAGCCAAATCACTTCAAATTTCAAACACTGCTACCTCGTTTGTTTAACAGTTATGGAAATTTAGCTGATGATGAATAAAAACCACAAAATAAAACAAAAATTCAAGCAAAGATGAATGAGTAGTTAATGTTTCTCTGTAAAAAAAAAATTAATAAATAAATAAGAAACATACTACTTCATTTGTAACAACCTTGCATCGTCAATTTCACTAGAAGTGAGAAGATTTGTTTTCAGCCCTGGTTTTCTCGACGCTGTCTTGAAGAAGAGTTGTTCTGATGAAGCAGAAGCAGCACCAGCACCAGCAGCTTAGGTGTTAGGCATTGTTTATTGTTAATTTCGAGTAGTGTTATATTTTTTCAGTTAGGATTTGAGATTTTAGGTTGGTTTTGATGTTTTTGCATATTCAATAAGGCCTCAGGATAGCTTTCCCCGGCTGTTTAAACATTAATCATTGAATTAACCAATGAACATTCATTTCTTTTTTGCAAATTTGGATATGAATCGTTGAATTTGGATACTCATGTTTGGGATCTTCCGTACCAAAAAAAGAAGACAAGCAAAAACAAAACTCAGTTCAAGATGTCTAATAAGAATTCTATATATGTTTTTACATTGCCGTTTGGTCTTTGTATCTGCATATTTGATGCTAATTTTTTATACTTCATCAAGGATAAATCAATTGATTCATTATAATTAGCGCAGAGCAGAAAGAACAGAGGAGAATTAAAGCTGCTAACACCGTAGGCAAACCATCATCATTCAAACCAAGAATGGTTGAATCACTTCAAAATTGCAAACATGCTACCTAGTAACTTAGCTGAATATGAATAAAAGCTGCTCAAGAAAACAAAAGTTCAAGCAAACGTGAAGTTTCTCCAACTAAATTTCTATTTAGGTAAACATATTTGATGCATTGCCAACTAAGTTTCTTTATTGAACTGCACTTAGAGAGTTATATTTTCTACTTCCTCTTCCTCATACTTTGATTACCCCTGATTCGAGCCATGCCTTCAACATAAACAATAAGCTGCCAGATCCGGTTGTACTTGCCCAAGTTGTGAAGCTCTTTCGTGCGGCGATCAAGCATTAGCAGTTCATGGTTCATGTTCTTCAGAAACAATTCACCATTCTTCCAGAATCCCAGGGGCTTTGCAACTTCAATAAGAGGCCCAACAGTAAGTTGTTTAATCCATGAATGTCCATTCAACACCCACAATTGGTAGCATGTTTCCAATTCCATACTTGTCGGCTGATAAATAATAGCGGCAAGACTTCCATTCAAACAAGCAAGATAACACACCAATACTAGGCAAAGGTAGTGTTCAGAACACTTCGTCAGCCACGTCAAACGAAACAATCAACTTAATTCTCCCTCGAACTGCCCGCCAATAATAAACTCTATTTAATGGGGCGTTGAGAAAAACATCACCCTTGATAATGGCCTTAGGTTTAGGAATGCTTCTCAAAGAGTTTGCACTCAGTGTGTGTAAATCAACCTGGTTTTGAACTAGAACACCCTCCACGGAGGTCGCAGATTGAACTAAAACCTTATAATCATTGGTCTTGGGTTCATATCCAAAGCCAAAGGTAGTCAAGCCGGTTGCTTTGGCCAGACCTGGGGCTGTAGGAAGAATCTTGACTTTCCTCGTTGAAGGGTTCCAAAGGGCTGTCTCACATGTATCTTTATCATCATACAAACAAAGAAACCATTAGAGGGACCGACGAAGTAGCAAAATCCCATAGAATCAGGAACTGGAATAAAGATGTTCTCCACCAGATTAAAGATGGGTGGGAGATGGGTGGCTTTTGTTCTTGTTGTTTTTCAATTTCAGACAAAAGCAAGGAGCAGTAGGGGTACTCGTAAGAGAAATTGATGGGGAAGAGATTGTAATTGCCATTTAGGTGGTGTTTGGTGATAAAATAAGGGTTTTGAAAAGTCGAACACTAGGATCTGTTAACGAACCTGAATCTCAGGGGACTTAGAGAGCTTTGAAAGGATCTCCATCACCAACACATCTGGCAGCTCGTAGTCATCTTCTTGTCTCTCTCTCTCTCTCTCTCTCTCTCTCTCTCTCTGAGAAGCACACAAGACTGTTGCAATTCACAATGTGTGAGGTTTTGTGTGAAGTGATTGTGATTGGAGAGTGGTTTATATATATGATGAATTTTGTGACTGTTGTGTGTGTGTGTTTTTGGTAAAACTTTTAATTTAGAAACAAAAGAGATTAATTTCTTTCTAAAAAAATAATGTGCTTTTTTTATCGGCAAGTAATTGTTTTATTTTCATTAAAAAATCTAATTTAACTAGTTTTTTTAATATCAGTGACATAGACCAATTAGCACTTCAGGATTAGTTTCCACAATAACCTGCTTCAGATTTTCAAAAGTTTCTAGTTTAACACCTCCCTTCACTGCAAGAGCTTCACACTCCACACACTAACCATTTATATCAGACGCATTCACATGGAAGCAGAACATGAGGTTCCACGGCTGCGTCACTCTGCTGGTATGTTGGACATACCAGTTCACTGAATTCTTAAAAGTGTCAAGCAAATTTGAACAAGCCCTCTACAAGAAGTTCCTTATCTTATTATTCGGTATATATACTCAATCACCACACCAATTTCAAGAATCAATCTAGTGTGAAGTTTAGGGGCCATCCTACACATTCCTCTTATCCTTTTCCCTTCAGAACATAGTCTCCTGACCTCAGTACTGATTAAACTCCATTCTTGTTATAAGGCCATTTCGCTGAGTAAACTCCACTCTGATATTTTGTGTTGGCCAACGTTGGTTTCTACCTAGAATTGCACTTACCGAGTTATATTTTCCTTATACTCTGATCTTCTTTTGGTTTGATTTGATATAGTATGTCATGTTACTTTTAAGAAAAAATAAAATAAAACTCATAACATAGAAATAAATTCTTTAGACAGATCATGATTCTCATAAAGCACATTTCCAACCAACATTGGATGAGAAATTTAAGTTTAACTATTACCCATGTCCCATGGAAATCCAAAAAAACTTTCCTTTTTCTTTCTAAATTCCGATTTTCGTTAATCAGAAGTTAGAAGCACTATTGACCATAAGGCCAAAAATTTATGCAAACCATCATCACTTAAACCAAGAATAGTTGATTCACTTCAAAATTGCAAACCTGTTATATGGTCCTTGTAATGAAAACTTGGCTGAATATGAATAAAAGCTTCACAAGAAAACAAAGGTTCAAGCAAAGATGAATGTTTCTCCGACTAAATTTCTACTTAGATACGCATAATCGATGAATTAATTGCCGACAAGGTATCTATATAGAAATGCAGTTAGAGAGTTGTATAAGTTCCACATCCTCTTCCTCATACTTTGATTATCCCCGATTCTAGCCATGCCTTCAACATAAATAATAAGCTGCCTGACGTTGTGGATTCCAAGATTATGAAGCTCTTTGGTGTGGGGATCAAACATGACCACTTCATGTTTTGTACTCCACAGAAACAATTCACCATTCTTCCAGAACCCCAGGGCATCCCAACTCCAAGAATTGGCCCAACAGTAAGTTGTTTAGACCATGAATGTCCATTCAATACCCATATATGGTAGTAATTTTCTATGCTTCCCTGTGGATAAAAAATAACAGCACGAGTTTCATTGAAAGAAGCCAAGATTTAACCCAAAATCGTCCAAAGACTCGCCAATACTTGGCCAAGGTATTGTCGAGAACACTTCGTCAGCCATATCAAACGAAACAATCAAATTTCTCTTTAGAACTGCCCGCCAATAATCAAAAACGATTGTTTTTTAATTTGAACAGACAAAGACAAAGGCAAGGAGTTGTACGGATGGTTGTTAGGGAAGTTGATGAGGAAGAGACCGCGATTGCCGTTCAGTTCGTGTTTGGTGATAAAATAAGGGTTTAGAAAAGTCGCGCACCAGGATCTGTTAACGCAGGTGAATCTCAACAGGGACTTAACTGGGAGCTTTGCAAGGATCTCCATCACCAACACATCCGGCAGCTCGTACTTTGTAACTGGTTTCGACTGGGACATCGTCTTGTTTCTTTCTCTCTCTCTCTGATACACCCAAAGACTTGTGTAATTCATAATGAGAGGTTTTACGTGAAGTGATTGTGATTGGGGATTGGCTTAAATATATGATGATGAATTTTGAGTTTGTCAAAACTGTTTTTCTGGTACATCGATCTGAGTCGAAAAACTCGGCTTAGATTCTTAAAACGGACTACCCGGCATATCTGCTTCTAGTAACAGCAACACCTCCGACATTGGAAAATGAGATACCCATTCACATTGAAGCAGAACATGTGCCACGGCTTTCCTCAATCTGCTCACATATTGGACATATTCCATAAATTCTTAAAACCGGCTAGCAAATTCGAGCAAGCCCTCCACTAGAAGTTCCTTATCTTATTCCGTTTACTCAATCAGCATAAGCTTGGTTGAGTGAAAACGTGATCACATTTCAGAAATTAACCTTATTCATTACAAATTTCAGTTCAAAATATTCAGTTAAGACACTGATAGCAATTTATCAAGCAAATTAGAAGCACTATTGACCTTAAAGCTGCTAAAACCATTTGCAAACCATCATCACTTAAACCAAGAATAGCCAAATTAATCACTTCAAAATTTCAAACTTCTCAAGTATCCAGTAATTACATTGGCCCCGACCAATCCAAAATAGAGCCTGTTGAATTATAATATTCTTCATCATAGAGTTTTGCACTTCTACAAGGAAGGGTGCATATCCTTCTGCCAAAATGACTAATTTATTCTACATATACGTAGAACCAAGTATGATTTACATCCTAATAAATTTCGAAGGATAAAATGAGACGGTTTTACTCTTTCTAAGTAAACTGCTAGGAAGATACGTCTTGATAGTTATCTGATAATAGAACCCTTGGCCTAAACGGTCATGGAAGCTAAGTGATTATTCATCGGTGAATTTCTGTTTGTTAGCATTTTTTTCTTCTTTTGCCAAATATTGGAATTTTATACAATTCAATTATTTAATATTTTGGAAATTAAATCATAATAACTATGTGATAATCATGTACAATATATATTTTAATCACTTGAGAGTTAAGTGGTAACTATGCTGATGATAATAATAAAATTTAAATTCAAATTAGAATTGGAAAAGATATTCTGATCTCCTATTTATAAAATCCTCATCAGGCTTTTGCATCATCAATCAAATTAATTCAACACTTTCAAGTGTTTAGCCATCCACAACTCCTTTTGCTTTCAAGCGTTTAGCCAGCTACCAAGATGAAAAGAGTGTTGCTAGCCCTGCTAGTTGTCCTGGCTTTCTCATCAGCCACATTCTCTGCTGCTGAGGATCAGCAGACTGCACGACCAGGAAGCCACTTGGAATGGCGTTGGCCATGGCGGAGGTCACCTCTGCCTCCCACAAAGTGCGCACAGGATACCGCACTCTGCCGTCACCCCCCGGGTCCTCCCCTGCACCCTAAGATCACAAAGTGCGCCCAAGCTTTCCAAGGTACTGCAGTCTGCCTTCACTCCCCGGTTGGAAAAGATTGTTGCACTGCTCTTAAGACACTCCAAGCAGATTGCGCCAATATGAAATTTGGTTTTCTCGACTCTCTCTTGAAGAAGAGTTGTTCTGATGAAGCAGAAGCAGCACCAGCACCAGCAGCTTAGGTGTTAGGCATTGTTTATTGTTAATTTCGAGTAGTGTTATATTTTTTCAGTTAGGATTTGAGATTTTAGGTTGGTTTTGATGTTTTTGCATATTCAATAAGGCCTCAGGATAGCTTTCCCCGGCTGTTTAAACATTAATCATTGAATTAACCAATGAACATTCATTTCTTTTTTGCAAATTTGGATATGAATCGTTGAATTTGGATACTCATGTTTGGGATCTTCCGTACCAAAAAAAGAAGACAAGCAAAAACAAAACTCAGTTCAAGATGTCTAATAAGAATTCTATATATGTTTTTACATTGCCGTTTGGTCTTTGTATCTGCATATTTGATGCTAATTTTTTATACTTCATCAAGGATAAATCAATTGATTCATTATAATTAGCGCAGAGCAGAAAGAACAGAGGAGAATTAAAGCTGCTAACACCGTAGGCAAACCATCATCATTCAAACCAAGAATGGTTGAATCACTTCAAAATTGCAAACATGCTACCTAGTAACTTAGCTGAATATGAATAAAAGCTGCTCAAGAAAACAAAAGTTCAAGCAAACGTGAAGTTTCTCCAACTAAATTTCTATTTAGGTAAACATATTTGATGCATTGCCAACTAAGTTTCTTTATTGAACTGCACTTAGAGAGTTATATTTTCTACTTCCTCTTCCTCATACTTTGATTACCCCTGATTCGAGCCATGCCTTCAACATAAACAATAAGCTGCCAGATCCGGTTGTACTTGCCCAAGTTGTGAAGCTCTTTCGTGCGGCGATCAAGCATTAGCAGTTCATGGTTCATGTTCTTCAGAAACAATTCACCATTCTTCCAGAATCCCAGGGGCTTTGCAACTTCAATAAGAGGCCCAACAGTAAGTTGTTTAATCCATGAATGTCCATTCAACACCCACAATTGGTAGCATGTTTCCAATTCCATACTTGTCGGCTGATAAATAATAGCGGCAAGACTTCCATTCAAACAAGCAAGATAACACACCAATACTAGGCAAAGGTAGTGTTCAGAACACTTCGTCAGCCACGTCAAACGAAACAATCAACTTAATTCTCCCTCGAACTGCCCGCCAATAATAAACTCTATTTAATGGGGCGTTGAGAAAAACATCACCCTTGATAATGGCCTTAGGTTTAGGAATGCTTCTCAAAGAGTTTGCACTCAGTGTGTGTAAATCAACCTGGTTTTGAACTAGAACACCCTCCACGGAGGTCGCAGATTGAACTAAAACCTTATAATCATTGGTCTTGGGTTCATATCCAAAGCCAAAGGTAGTCAAGCCGGTTGCTTTGGCCAGACCTGGGGCTGTAGGAAGAATCTTGACTTTCCTCGTTGAAGGGTTCCAAAGGGCTGTCTCACATGTATCTTTATCATCATACAAACAAAGAAACCATTAGAGGGACCGACGAAGTAGCAAAATCCCATAGAATCAGGAACTGGAATAAAGATGTTCTCCACCAGATTAAAGATGGGTGGGAGATGGGTGGCTTTTGTTCTTGTTGTTTTTCAATTTCAGACAAAAGCAAGGAGCAGTAGGGGTACTCGTAAGAGAAATTGATGGGGAAGAGATTGTAATTGCCATTTAGGTGGTGTTTGGTGATAAAATAAGGGTTTTGAAAAGTCGAACACTAGGATCTGTTAACGAACCTGAATCTCAGGGGACTTAGAGAGCTTTGAAAGGATCTCCATCACCAACACATCTGGCAGCTCGTAGTCATCTTCTTGTCTCTCTCTCTCTCTCTCTCTCTCTCTCTCTCTCTGAGAAGCACACAAGACTGTTGCAATTCACAATGTGTGAGGTTTTGTGTGAAGTGATTGTGATTGGAGAGTGGTTTATATATATGATGAATTTTGTGACTGTTGTGTGTGTGTGTTTTTGGTAAAACTTTTAATTTAGAAACAAAAGAGATTAATTTCTTTCTAAAAAAATAATGTGCTTTTTTTATCGGCAAGTAATTGTTTTATTTTCATTAAAAAATCTAATTTAACTAGTTTTTTTAATATCAGTGACATAGACCAATTAGCACTTCAGGATTAGTTTCCACAATAACCTGCTTCAGATTTTCAAAAGTTTCTAGTTTAACACCTCCCTTCACTGCAAGAGCTTCACACTCCACACACTAACCATTTATATCAGACGCATTCACATGGAAGCAGAACATGAGGTTCCACGGCTGCGTCACTCTGCTGGTATGTTGGACATACCAGTTCACTGAATTCTTAAAAGTGTCAAGCAAATTTGAACAAGCCCTCTACAAGAAGTTCCTTATCTTATTATTCGGTATATATACTCAATCACCACACCAATTTCAAGAATCAATCTAGTGTGAAGTTTAGGGGCCATCCTACACATTCCTCTTATCCTTTTCCCTTCAGAACATAGTCTCCTGACCTCAGTACTGATTAAACTCCATTCTTGTTATAAGGCCATTTCGCTGAGTAAACTCCACTCTGATATTTTGTGTTGGCCAACGTTGGTTTCTACCTAGAATTGCACTTACCGAGTTATATTTTCCTTATACTCTGATCTTCTTTTGGTTTGATTTGATATAGTATGTCATGTTACTTTTAAGAAAAAATAAAATAAAACTCATAACATAGAAATAAATTCTTTAGACAGATCATGATTCTCATAAAGCACATTTCCAACCAACATTGGATGAGAAATTTAAGTTTAACTATTACCCATGTCCCATGGAAATCCAAAAAAACTTTCCTTTTTCTTTCTAAATTCCGATTTTCGTTAATCAGAAGTTAGAAGCACTATTGACCATAAGGCCAAAAATTTATGCAAACCATCATCACTTAAACCAAGAATAGTTGATTCACTTCAAAATTGCAAACCTGTTATATGGTCCTTGTAATGAAAACTTGGCTGAATATGAATAAAAGCTTCACAAGAAAACAAAGGTTCAAGCAAAGATGAATGTTTCTCCGACTAAATTTCTACTTAGATACGCATAATCGATGAATTAATTGCCGACAAGGTATCTATATAGAAATGCAGTTAGAGAGTTGTATAAGTTCCACATCCTCTTCCTCATACTTTGATTATCCCCGATTCTAGCCATGCCTTCAACATAAATAATAAGCTGCCTGACGTTGTGGATTCCAAGATTATGAAGCTCTTTGGTGTGGGGATCAAACATGACCACTTCATGTTTTGTACTCCACAGAAACAATTCACCATTCTTCCAGAACCCCAGGGCATCCCAACTCCAAGAATTGGCCCAACAGTAAGTTGTTTAGACCATGAATGTCCATTCAATACCCATATATGGTAGTAATTTTCTATGCTTCCCTGTGGATAAAAAATAACAGCACGAGTTTCATTGAAAGAAGCCAAGATTTAACCCAAAATCGTCCAAAGACTCGCCAATACTTGGCCAAGGTATTGTCGAGAACACTTCGTCAGCCATATCAAACGAAACAATCAAATTTCTCTTTAGAACTGCCCGCCAATAATCAAAAACGATTGTTTTTTAATTTGAACAGACAAAGACAAAGGCAAGGAGTTGTACGGATGGTTGTTAGGGAAGTTGATGAGGAAGAGACCGCGATTGCCGTTCAGTTCGTGTTTGGTGATAAAATAAGGGTTTAGAAAAGTCGCGCACCAGGATCTGTTAACGCAGGTGAATCTCAACAGGGACTTAACTGGGAGCTTTGCAAGGATCTCCATCACCAACACATCCGGCAGCTCGTACTTTGTAACTGGTTTCGACTGGGACATCGTCTTGTTTCTTTCTCTCTCTCTCTGATACACCCAAAGACTTGTGTAATTCATAATGAGAGGTTTTACGTGAAGTGATTGTGATTGGGGATTGGCTTAAATATATGATGATGAATTTTGAGTTTGTCAAAACTGTTTTTCTGGTACATCGATCTGAGTCGAAAAACTCGGCTTAGATTCTTAAAACGGACTACCCGGCATATCTGCTTCTAGTAACAGCAACACCTCCGACATTGGAAAATGAGATACCCATTCACATTGAAGCAGAACATGTGCCACGGCTTTCCTCAATCTGCTCACATATTGGACATATTCCATAAATTCTTAAAACCGGCTAGCAAATTCGAGCAAGCCCTCCACTAGAAGTTCCTTATCTTATTCCGTTTACTCAATCAGCATAAGCTTGGTTGAGTGAAAACGTGATCACATTTCAGAAATTAACCTTATTCATTACAAATTTCAGTTCAAAATATTCAGTTAAGACACTGATAGCAATTTATCAAGCAAATTAGAAGCACTATTGACCTTAAAGCTGCTAAAACCATTTGCAAACCATCATCACTTAAACCAAGAATAGCCAAATTAATCACTTCAAAATTTCAAACTTCTCAAGTATCCAGTAATTACATTGGCCCCGACCAATCCAAAATAGAGCCTGTTGAATTATAATATTCTTCATCATAGAGTTTTGCACTTCTACAAGGAAGGGTGCATATCCTTCTGCCAAAATGACTAATTTATTCTACATATACGTAGAACCAAGTATGATTTACATCCTAATAAATTTCGAAGGATAAAATGAGACGGTTTTACTCTTTCTAAGTAAACTGCTAGGAAGATACGTCTTGATAGTTATCTGATAATAGAACCCTTGGCCTAAACGGTCATGGAAGCTAAGTGATTATTCATCGGTGAATTTCTGTTTGTTAGCATTTTTTTCTTCTTTTGCCAAATATTGGAATTTTATACAATTCAATTATTTAATATTTTGGAAATTAAATCATAATAACTATGTGATAATCATGTACAATATATTTTTTAATCACTTGAGAGTTAAGTGATAATTATGCTGATGATAATAATAAAATTTAAATTCAAATTAGAATTGGAAAAGATATTCTGATCTCCTATTTATAAAATCCTCATCAGGCTTTTGCATCATCAATCAAATTAATTCAACACTTTCAAGTGTTTAGCCACAACTCCTTTTGCTTTCAAGCGTTTAGCCAGCCACCATGATGAAAAGTGTGTTGCTAGCAAGAGTGTTGCTAGCCCTGCTAGTTGTCCTGGCTTTCTCATCAGCCACATTCTCTGCTGCTGAGGATCAGCAGACTGCACGACCAGGAAGCCACTTGGAATGGCGTTGGCCATGGCGGAGGTCATCGCCAGGATCACCTCTGCCTCCCACAAAGTGCGCACAGGATACTGCACTCTGCCGTCACCCTCCGGGTCCTCCCCTGGACCCTAAGATCACAAAGTGCGCCCAAGCTTTCCAGGGTACTGCAGTCTGCCTTCACTCCCCGGTTGGAAAAGATTGTTGCACTGCTCTTAAGACACTCCAAGCAGATTGCGCCAATATGAAATTTGGTTTTCTCGACTCTGTCTTGAAGAAGAGTTGTTCTGATGAAGCAGAAGCAGCACCAGCACCACCAGCTTAGGAGCTTGGCATTGTTTTTGAGTAGTATTATATTTTTCAGTTAGGATTTGAGATTTTACATATATTTGGTTATTTGTGGGTTAGGATGTGAGATGTTACATGGTTAGGATTTGAGATGTTACTTAGGTTTTGATATGTTTTCATATTCAATAAGGCCTTGGGATAGCTTTTTCCCGTTGAATTAATGGACATTCCTTAAAATCATAATCGACAATGGCATTGATCACAAGGTATATATATGTATATATATGTGCCTAACTTGTTTGTTCAATTTAATTACTATCTTAAGCACGGTTAAAACCCTCTTCAAAGTCTAATAAAACCCAGTAAAAAAGTCTAATTAAAGCCCAGTAAAGCTAGAAAGAAGAAAAGAAGCATACAACTGACCATAAGCTTGGTTGGGTGAAGAATTTTGTTGAAGCAAAGATACCAATGGAAATGATCAGAAATTAACCTTATTTGTTAATTTGGGTCCAAAAGGAAATGATAGCGATCATAGAAGCCCTGTTGACCTTGAAGCTGCTAAAACCATATGCAAACCATCATGACTTAACCAAGAATAAGTTCATTGTAATTCTCAAAAAAAAAAAAAAAGAATAAGTTTTATTGTAAAGTCAGGGTTCTCCTGGATCATAATTCTAAAGTACATTTTCAACATAGTTGGACAGGAAAGAAATCAATTCAAGATGATCTATTACCCATGTCCCATTTCTCTCTCTTTCTCTTTTTTTTTTTTTTACCCTCTAAACTACTAGTGTCCATGGTAATCATATTAATCATCGATTAATTCGGAATCGAGTCATATCAAACTTCAAATAAAAAAAAATCTCTCAAGCAATTTTGAACTTAAAAGCTTAGTGTCAAGAAATTTTGAATCTAAGATCTTAATTAAAAAATATCGAGTTCCTTTCTATTTGGTTCCATTGACATTAGTAAATCTAACAAAATTACATGTGCTTTGTGGAATTAATATATTCATCATCTTAGATTTTTGCAGTTTGCAGGGACTCATTTTGTCAAAAAATGACTAATTTATTCTACTCATTTTAACCAAACATCATAGAGTAGTAATTACAATAAAATTCAAAGGATAAAATAGGAAGATTGTACTATGTGCAAGGAAACTGCCACGGCAAACATACGTCTCCATAGTTATCTGATTAGAAACCTCGGCATAAAATCATGAAAGTGATTGTTCCATTGGTGGATTTCTATTTCTCAGTAATTCTTTTTCTTATTTTGACAAATATTGCAATTATAGCATATCTAATTCAAATTATTTAATTTATAGGGAAATAATAAATGCTGAGAATCGTTTTTCGTTTTTTAAATTGATATCAGCTTAGACTAATTCATTAGTAATATTTATTATTATTATTTGGATTCGAGACAAAACAAATTTATTAATAAATAAATTATTAATACTAGTTTAGATAAATCCAAAAAAAGAAAAATGTCTATATAAATTATTATTATATATTTCTACCAAAAAATATAAATTATTAATATAGAAAAATCCAATAATTTAAAAAATAAAATTGATTTCACAATTGATAAAAATTAAAATCCCAATAAAATAGAAAAAATTTCTTTAAGATTTCACTTCTCTGAAGAAGTTCAATACAGACATACATACATAGAAAGAAGAGTTATCCAGGGAAACAACAGACTTACACGTCACGTGTCAGTGACGCGCGTAACGTATCTCATCCGGAAATGATATATTTGAAATAAAATAATTTCCAATTAACACTTCTAATCCAAATTCTTTATTCAGCTTTACATATATAAATAAATAAACACTGACTCTGTTCAACTCTCCTTCAGCTCTTTTCTAAGCCCGTTTTGTTTTCAATCTGTAAGTACTCTGTCTCTCTTTTGCTATATCTAACTCTTTTCTTAGCTTCGATTATCCCTCTTTTTTTTCAAATTAATTTTAAAGGTTTCTCTTCTTTTCTGTTTTTTTTGCTGAAATTTTCATTTTTAAGACTAGCCCATCACTGTTTATGTGATATCAGATGATGGGTATTCTTCAAAATTTTTATTTTTTTTATGTTTTTGTTGGTTTCATGTGATATCTGATGATGGGTATTCAGCAGGAAAAGAAAAAACAGATTTTTTAATCTGCAAATTTGAGTTTGCTCATTAACTTCACTGCTCAGCTGCCATTGGTTGTTCTTCGATTATTGTTTCTGATTGTAGAAGATTACATTTTTTTTTCTTTCTCTCTGTTTTTTCTAAAGTTTGATCTTTTAATTTATTGTATGGTTTATGATGATGAATAATCCTTTAAAAAAGATACTTCTTTTATGCAATTATTAGTCGCTTTTGTTGTATAAGTCTTGATTTGTTTGCTTTGGTTTTGTTTTTGCAGGGTTTAGTTTGCAACTTTGCATGACACTGGAAATGAAAAATATGGCTGGCAGGACTTTATTACTACTTCTTTGTATTAATGTGGTCTCTTTTATAGTGGTAAAAAACCTTTCTTTATAATGTTGATAGCATACTTTATGTGGATAGTTATATGTATTTTCTGAATGGTATTGGGAATTGCATGCAGAATGCTACACCACAAACATGCCCTGCTGATCTTGGTGGAAAATGTGGTGACGATGGTGAATGGGAGGGGGAATTCTTCCCTGGAATTCCCAAAATTAAGTATGAGGTAAAGATGGGAACGCCCCAGTGATATGCAAAATAATGTAAATGTGTTGTAAATCAAAATTTAAAGGCTTTTGTTGTCATACTTTGTTTCTCCTGTACTGATGCATATTTATCATTTTGCAAGATTTTATTAAAAAATAAGAAATATGTTTCTCTAAGCCAATAGAGTTGCTATAGTCAAATGCAGCAGAGTTGTGATACTCATAGCTTAGTTATACAAGCATCTGATATTTAAGTGATCTCAATTGCAGGGTCCTTCCAGCAAGAATCCACTTGCATACAAATGGTACAATGCAGAAGAGGAAATTCTTGGGAAGAAAATGAAGGTTGGTTTCATTCTTAATTCATATGAGATAGATTTATCCAGATGTTGATGGTTGCTGACGAGATATTAATGTTGTAGGACTGGTTGAGATTCAGTGTTGCATTTTGGCATACATTCCGTGGGACAGGTGCTGATCCTTTTGGTGCACCGACAAAGTATTGGCCATGGGAAGATGGTACCAATTCCGTTGCTATGGCCAAAAGAAGAAGTAAGATTGATTGCCTTGTCTGCGTTTTTCAAATACTAATTGTCAGCATGTAGTAATTTCTTTGCTCCTTTAAACAAATTGCAGTGAGAGCCAACTTCGAGTTCATCAACAAACTTGGAGTTGATAGGTGGTGTTTTCATGATAGGGACATTGCTCCTGATGGCAAAACCCTGGAGGTCAGCTAAATTTCTTTTAAATACTTAAAATTGCCTTTATTTGATGGCCTAGAAGTGGATTTGTTCTCTCTGAACTGTCTTAGTAACCCTCTTATTTTTGACAATTATTGTTGGATCATTGTGTAATTGTGTTTGTTGTAGTTTGATCATTGTATTATTGTTTTTTTTGTAGGAAACTAATGGAAACTTGGATGAAGTCGTTGCCCTTGCTAAAGAACTTCAGGTAACTGTTTGAATGGGCAGATAAGTATAAAATGGCTGCTGTGTTTCTTGAGTACTTGAGCCTCCTTTTTTTTCTTTTCTTTTCTTTTCAGTAAATCTACATGTTCTAAAACATAGGATGTTTAAGACTGCATCTCTTCGCACCTTAATTAATTATTTTTTATTTATTTGGCTATTTTAAGTGTATATATATTGATATCATGGGTAATACGCACTTTTATTGTTATCCAAGCCATTTCATGTCACTCGCTTTCAACATATGCATGCCACCTGAAAAGGCTGAACTAGTTTATGGTTTGTGGAAGAAGTATAAGTCACTTTTGACTATAGCAATGACCAATGTCAGGATAACTTGTTATTGACCATTTAGTCTACTTGGCATCCTACTAGATCTTCATTGTGTGAGGATTGACGGGTAAAGAATAGGAAAAATAACAACTTTATATTTGAGATTGGAAAATGGTTGTTAACTGCAGTCTGGGGCTTTCCTTTTTTATTTATTTTTTATCTTCTAACAGAAAATAAGAATCCAATTGCGGCATGAAAATTCATATTCCATGAATTTTACTTTACTCACTTGGCACCTTGTTTTGTCAATTTTTTTAGTGTGGAACATTATTCTTTCTAGTTGGGCTTCAAAATTTATGTGCCTTGTAGATTTTCTTGTTTGAAACATGACTAGTTATCTGATTCCGGAACATCTTTGTTACTTAACTATGCAGGGAGACAAGATCCGTCCACTGTGGGGTACGGCTCAACTATTTATGCATCCCCGTTACATGCATGGTGCTGCAACAAGGTATCGTTACTTGGGTGTTTTGCATAATCCTCCTATATATTTTGTACACAATCTGATCAGTTTACCCCATGATGATATTGATAATCCTCTTTTTGCTTTGTAGCTCTGAAGTCGGTGTATATGCTTATGCTGCAGCCCAAGTCAAGAAAGCCATGGAGGTTGGTGGCTGCTCATCTTTATGCATAGAGAGGAAACCTTGTTTATATTTGTATGTTTAGTTGTACAGTTGGTCTTATTTCTGATAGTTGTTTTATATGCTGTTTTGTTCATTCTGTAGGTGACACATTATCTAGGTGGAGAAAACTATGTCTTTTGGGGTGGTCGTGAGGGTTATCAAACACTCTTGAACACAGACATGGAAAGAGAACTCGATCATCTGGTATGTTATTTTTATGCTATTCTGGTTAATTGTTTTGTTTTTTAAGGTCAGCTCTTGTTAGTTTTATCATTTATGTTGCTTAAAAAAAAACTACTATTTTGTATTTTCCTGATTGAAAGGTAGTCTAAAGTTCAAATGCAGTCCCTAGTTGACATCAACTTGAACTATTTACTTATTTTGACAGGCAAGGTTTCTTGAAGCTGCCGCTGCATACAAGAAGAAGATTGGATTCAATGGTAATTTTCTGTTATAATAATCTTAGGACTGTATTATTGCTTTCCTCTGCAAAAATGAGTGGTTAAGAAGAGGGGAACAGAAAAAGGATGCTGTTCTGGACCAAAGGAGTCTTCGGCAATTCCTCCAAGGAATTTTTTTTTTTCCTTTTTTCTCTATCGTGTAGCATTTCTGATGGAAGCATGCTATGATTCAGGAACTCTACTGATTGAACCTAAGCCTCAAGAACCTACAAAACATCAGTATGTTTCAATAATCCCTTCGGGCTAGTGAGGAGTATATTAACTAAGAGCGTTCTGTTCTCTATATGAATTATGCTTATTTTTTGCAGGTATGACTGGGATGCTGCTACAACTACTAACTTTTTGCGAAAATATGGGCTTCTTGGTGAGCTCTAATGAATTCAAATCTAATCCCTAATGTTGTTATCTGAATGATTTTTGTTAACTCTCTTATTTTCATGAAAAAATATGGTTCTGAATTTCAACATGCATTGGCAAAGTAAAAGCATAATCTAAACTTGTGTATTGGAGAGGACTTGTCTTATAGATAACTTGTACTTGATCATACTCTATTTATTTTGGAAGAAAAATCAGTTTTCCAGCTAATGTCTATCTTGGTAGGCAGTTGCATTTTGACTCACTGTTCATTATTTCCTTTTGCAGGTGAATTCAAACTTAACATTGAATGCAACCATGCCACTCTTTCTGGTCACAGGTTTGTGATGTTTGCTTGCTACTGAGCAAATTGCTCAACAATTTCATGCATGTAAAATCCTCTGCTAAACTGTGGTGCTTGTGTAATTGGCAGCTGCCATCATGATCTTGAGACTGCAAGAATCAATGGATTGCTAGGAAATATTGATGCAAACACTGGCGATCCTCAGATTGGTACTATTCAATGACTAACATTGTCCTATTTTTACGAAGTTTATTACTTTCAATAACCAATTTGGCACTGCAGTCCTCTTAGAGTTAAAAGATATGAATTTGGTTTCAATACAGGTTGGGATACAGATCAGTTCATGACAGATATTGCAGAGGCAACTATGGTTATGCTAAGTGTGATAAAAAATGTATGAAAAGGATTCTCTTTAAGTACTTTTAGTTTGAAGAAATTTTGATCCAATGGGTTTACATTTGGTGTTTTCGCTTTTGCTTATGACAGGGAGGCTTAGCACCTGGAGGCTTCAACTTTGATGCGAAATTGTGAGTGCAAACACGTTAATTTTCTTTAACTTCTGTTCTGTCTACTTAGACTCCCCTTACCTTTATCATTTTTAGGTGAAAATTTTGACATGTATGGTGTTCTAGGCGGAGAGAGAGTACAGATGTTGAGGACTTGTTCATTGCTCATATTAGTGGAATGGACACCTTGGCCCGTGGACTTAGAAATGCTGCCAAGCTGATTGAGGTAATATTATATGAAGTTTCCTCCACTTTTTGAGTATATGCCTCTTAACTTTTCTCTCCTCTTTTACTATATTAATGGAATTGTTGATTACAGGATGGTTCTTTGTATGAGCTTGTTCGTAAGCGATATTCCAGTTTTGACACAGAGCTTGGTGGCCAAATTGAGGTGATGTGTTTCTTAAATAATTTCTTTTGGGGGCTTAGATAGGCATATTCTATTGCTAATGCTAATCATCCAACAGGCTGGTAAAGCTGATTTTGAATATCTTGAGAAGATAGCCATGGAACTGGGTGAGCCTAAAGTTGCTTCAGCCAAGCAGGTACTTAGATATTTACTTTTTCTAATATTTATAGGCTTACAAACTTCTTGATAGACTATAATGTCCCTCTTTGCTCAAATATAAAGTATGTGAGGTTGGCATCTGGTTTGGCTGGTTGGGACTTCTTTCACTTATTTATTGTTAGGCATTGCTTTATTCTAGAGAATAGTTAGATCTCACATACAAGCTGTAGGTATTAAGTAGCTTGTAGTGCAGTATGAATCAAATCTAAAAGACCATTTGTTTAATGTTGTTGCAGGAACTTGCAGAGATGATATTCCAATCTGCGATATAGGAGAGATGATGTTCATCTGTGTCAAAGTATTAGGTTTTTTGCCTGTCTATTAGGAATAATCCCGGATAGAGAATACTTTTGTCAATAATATAGTTCTGCAGTTATTTATAATAATACAGTACATGAAATTTCGAAGTATAATGAATGTCCATCTGGTTGAACTCTTGGTGGATTGCAATGGGAACATGCATCTTTTCTACGCCTTTGCCATGATCTGTTTGTTGATATTTGACAATTAATGTTTGGATCTTGAATCATGTTTGAGATTGAATGCTTGTAGCGAGCCGGTAAGTTCTCCTTACAGCCAAGAGTTCTTCGGGGATCTGGCCATCAGGGCTTTCCTTACGGTAACATTGGCTAGCTAAGACGGTATCTTGATCTCTGGTGAATCCAACATCCAACGGGACCCTGCTTTTTATGTGTTCCTGGTAGGGTTCTTCATAAGCTAGCTTGATTTGCTTTTTCTGCGCTTTGATTGAGCACTTAAGAGTTATGATATACAAGGATAAAAACATGCATAAAAAAAAGAAAAGGAAGAGAAACGTTTTGCGAGAAAATGCCATCAGACGAACGAAAGTACATTAAAGAAACAGTTGATCGTGCTTCTGAATCATTTTATGACGCTTCTAATGCAATTGAAATGAGTATGAAATAGAGAAAATTTAGAGAAGAAATTGGGCATGGCACTTATAAGAAGTAGGAAATATTTTAAGGATAATAATGTTCTCCAATTGCGGTTGTTGCAATTAAGCCATAGACTTTTGAAGTGTAGAAACTCGATCGAAAACCTGAATGGGATGAATTACATGTATTGGAGCATGAAGATTTATTATCAAATTGCTTCGTTGAAGGTTAAAGAAAATTGATTTTGAGGGTGAATCTTAAACTTAAAACTGCTTAAGGTCGAGTTATCCGTTCAAGCCTGTAAATCCGTCCAATAATTGAACGGATATGTGCAAATATGTAAGCCTCAGGCCAAGCCCAGCCAGACCCGATTAACTCTTATTTAATATAGAAAAATAGACACCCTATTATATTTGCTTATGGAGTATATGTTTTCTATTATTTAAGTGTATATATATTGTGGAATAAAGAAAAAGAAAAAGTCAATAATAATAAAAGTAAAATAAGGTGAAAAACAAGTTTATGGGATATCAAAGCCCAAGAAAGTTTTAAAGTCTGCTCTATATTTGGCCTTGGAAATCACGTACTGTTATTCTTTTATAATAATAACACTACACATGTTTTTTTTTTTTTTGAAAATTATATTACAAATTTGGGCTTGGTGGTCGGGCTTCGGCTTTCGTTTCTTTGCAATTGGGCGGGTTTGGATTAAATTTAATGCCAGATTTTCGGGCCGGAACAAACACAATGCCACTAATACATGCGTCATGCACATCTCTACTTAAAATTTAAAATATTTATTTTTGTAGTATTTTAGAGAAAATAATTATTCTTTTGATAAAATGTAGTCAAAATTTAAAAAAAAATGATTTTGAGGGTCAATCTTAAAATTTTTAAATGTTTCTCCTATCTATTCTAATTCGTGATCATTGGATTAAAATACAAACAAGCATGTATATTCGCACTAATACTGTGAGTTTTATAAAAATTTATACCTTATTTTGAAATTGTCAAATAATGTTATAAGATTTTGTATTAAACTATCGATAATTTAGAGGAACATATATATATATATATATATATATATATGTAAATCTGTAAAACTAATCTATAAAACTAAATTAAAGGAAACTAGAGGAGCTTAAAGGAATGGGGGGCCCATTGGTTGGATTTTTCTTTTTTTCTTTCATTTTCTTTTAACTTTCTTTTCTTTTAATTTCCTTTTCTATTTTTTCTTTTGTTTGATTTCTTTTTTCTTTAATTTATTTTTTTCTATTGTCATTTTTTTTGTTCGTTTCGTTTAAACCTATTGAAATTTATTAGTAAAATTTATTTTTTGTAATATATATCTTATGTGGTTAATGATGTTAATTGTTTATAGAAAGCAACTTAAGGAGAAATTACTAGAAATGACAATTTTATTAGACACCTTTAGAAAGTTAGACAAGCTATTTTAGTAATTAAATTAATATTTATATGTTTATTAATAATAATTAAAAAATATATAAATGAAAAATATAATACCCCGCGTAGTGGGGTTGGTTTCTAGCGTCTATAGATTTTAGTCTCTTATTTATATGTTTTCTCTAATCTAATAATTTACTACTTAGTTCCCTCTTTCAATTAGTAAAGTAAATTGCTTTAAATATGTCAAATTTTCAAGAAGAAAATATTTTGGCCAATAAACGCATGTATTTAAATAAAGTTTTTGTCAAAATTTAAATAAGATTAACAATCGGAGATTAACTTCATAAGTTTTAGAACAAACAACCCTTGTTTAATATAATTTAGGTTTTCAATTTATGTTGAGGTTTAATTAAACCCCACTTTTAAAGTTACTGGGAAAATTGTCTGCGCTCCATATGGGGCATATCCTTTCTGAACGAAAAAGCATAGTATGTGAACGAAAATGCACCAGTTTCTTGTCAAATTTGGGAAAACCTACCAACACTCAACATTCCTATTCAACCGGCTGTGCCAGATACTCAAAATCAATACCCACCTCCACCTCCATATGGGGCATATCCTTACCCAGCTCCACCACCTACCGGACTGGACCTAATGCTAGTGGGTTTGTCTACACCACTTTACCCACTCAAACTACCCAGCCTACTCACGTTCCAATCATTAATGTGGGTGCAACTTCAGCAAATCCAGTGGTACTTGATCCAGAAATTTCTAAGGAGGCATCCTCGAATAGCAAAATGTTGAGCATGTTGGAGGAGAGGCTAAAAGCAGTTGAAGGGGCACAATATTATAGAGCTATGAATGCAGCTGACATTACCTTGGTTCCAGGCATTGTGATACCCCCGAAATTTAAGGTCCCCGATTTTGAAAAGTATAATGGAACCAGGTGCCCCCAAGAACATCTCACTAGCTATGTAAGAAAGATGGCAGCTTATGCTTATGATGACAAGCTCCTGATTCATTTTTTCCAAGATAGTCTTTCTGGGGCAGCTTTGAGGTGGTATAATCAACTTGACAGGGTTAAAGTTCAGTCTTGGTCAGATTTGGTAAAGGCCTTTATTGCCCAATATAAACATATGACTGATCTAGCTCCTGATCGATTGACCCTTCAAACCATGGAAAAGAAGTTCAGTGAGTCCTTTAAGGAATATGCCCAACGGTGGAGAGACGTGGCTGTTCAAGTTGACCCTCCATTGACAGAAAGAGAGTCGAACTATACTTTCATTGAAACTCTGAAAGGACCGCTATATGACCGGCTGGTTACTAGCATTTCGGGCTCATTTGCCGATATTGTGGTCGCTAGAGAGTGTTTGGAAAAAGCAATCAAGAGTGGAAAGATAGACGGTGGAGACTTATCTGGAGGGAAAAGGGTGCATAACCCCAAGAAGAAGGAAGGGGAGGTTCATGCTACTGATAGCTATTCATACCCATATACCTATCAGCACCAAAACTACCACTACCCCAATCAAAGGCCTTCCCACAACTGGCGCTCAGGTTCTTATAGGTCTCGAGGTGCATATCAACCACATATTTCTTACCAATCGCATGCTCCATACCAACCACCAGCCGCCAACTACATTGCTTCCGGATCAAGTTTCCATCTTACCGCACAAACTTTCACACCCAGACCAAGCACCGCCACAAATGTCGGAACCAATCCAAGGCCTACTCGGACTTATACCAGAATTGATCCCATCCCATACACTTATACTGCTTTGTTTCCACAATTTTTACAACAAAAGCTGATTGAAAAACCACGCGTGACCAAAACTTACACACCACCATACCCAAATTGGTTTAAACCCAATGAACATTGTGACTATCACCACGGAGCAGCCGGTCATTCAACTGAAGACTGCTATGCGCTAAAACTTAAGGTACAGGATTTGGTAAAAGAAGGAAGGTTGAGTTTCTCTCAGAATACGCAACCTAATGTTGGGCAGAATCCTTTGCCGAATCATGGGGGGGCAGCAGTAAATGTGATTGGTAATGGTGAATATGTGAAGAGATCTGCGAGTGAAGTGAAAACTTCCATGGCTACAGTTTTCGAGGCTCTAAAGAAGGCACAAATGATTCAGTGTGGGAAGAAGGTTGATGGTTGCCAGTATTGTGGTAGGATGGGACATGATGTACAGCATTGTAAGTATTTTCGTGAATTGGTGCAAAGGATGATGGATCAGTCTTTAATTGAGTTTTATATAGAACGG
Organism: Microcos paniculata; assembly: GCA_030664755.1. Classification (NCBI taxonomy): domain Eukaryota; kingdom Viridiplantae; phylum Streptophyta; class Magnoliopsida; order Malvales; family Malvaceae; genus Microcos; species Microcos paniculata. Next base: position 42,589,502 of record CP131458.1, on the reverse strand, counting down.
ATTGATTGTTCCGTAAATATGATAGGAGATGAAAAATGAGCACAGAAACCATTTGTGGTGTACTATGATGAGCTACCCAAGCCAAAGCCTTTTGTAGTTTACTATGATGCACCTCCAGCACAAAAGCCATTCGTTCCTACCCCCACGGAGGCACCTAAGCCTTTTGTGATCCACTATGATGCACCAAAACCAACAGCACCAGTGGTTGTGAATTCTCCCCAACCATTTGGGTACAAAGATGATCACCGAGTTCCTTGGAAGTATGAATGCAGTTTTTCTACAACTGAAGGAGTTAAAGAGTCAGGATTTCCCCGATGTCTGATGTTGGTGGAATTACCCGAAGTGGTAGGGTTTATTGTCCAGAAAATGGTGAATCTTCCAAGAGAAAGGCTAAGATGAATGATGAGCCTATGAATGTTCAAGAAATGATATCAGAGAAAGAGATTACCAATGGTGCTTCTGTAAATGAACCCGAGGAGTTCCTTAAGATCATTAAGCAAAGTGAATACAGTGTGGTTGACTAATTGAATAAGAAGCCGGCTCGTATTTCCTTACTTGCATTGATGTTGAACTCTGAGTCCCACAGAGAATCATTACTGAAGGCCCTGAGTCAGTCTTACGTGTCCAGAAATATTTCTGTTGTTGATATGGACCATATAGTTGGAAGCATCGGTGCAGTTAATTACATCACATTTACAGATGATGAGATACCTACAGGAATGAAGGGAATTCCCAAAGCACTTCATATTACTGCCAGATGCAAGGGCTACACAATGGCGAGGGTTCTAATCGATAATGGTTCAGCATTGAATGTCATGCCTCTCAGGTCTTTACAGAAGTTATCAGTGGACCTGTCCTACATACAGTCAAGTAACCTCATAGTCAGAGCTTTCGATGGAACTCGAAGGGAAGTGTATGGAACCATAGAGATCAAACCATCTTACACTTGTCTCCTTGGTCGACCATGGTTACATTTGGCTGGGGTAGTTCCATCAACCCTGCATCAAAAAGTAAAGTTTCAGGTGGAAAGAACAATAGTGACAGTTAGAGGAGAAGAGGATATCATGGTGCACAATCTTCGGACTCCCCTTACATTGAAGCTGCCGAAGAAGCTTTGGACTGCTCTTTTCGATCTTTTGAAATTGCGGAGGTCATGTCAGAAAAGGGTGCAAGCCAAAGTTCTGAGGGTTTGACTAGTCAGAAGAGACAGATGCGAGAATTGGGATGGTCTGATGGAAAGGGTTTGGGAAAGAATCTGCAAGGGAATCCCGAATTGATAGACTTCCCTCACCAAGATAATACTTTTGGTCTAGGTTTCAAGAGAAGAAGAAGGCCCGGAGGTTGGCTAAGAAGGATGGGGTGTGCATGGAAGAGGAGAAAGGATTGAAGTTCCCACCGATCAGTCAAACCTTTGTATCAGCTGGTTGGGTCAACCTTAATCAGTATGGGCAGACACCAATTTCAGTCCAGTTTGTTCAGTCAGGATTGCAGAATTTGGTTATTTGTGCTGTCGACGACGAGGTTTCAGATAAGCTAGATGGGTTAATCTATGTGGCTGAAATGGACATGGAATTAGACAATTGGTTTGTTGTTGAGATACCAGCTGCGTTTTCATCTTCTGAGCAAATGTAATTAGCTGAAACTCTTATTTATTAAATCAATGCTTATGCCTAAGAGTGTTGATGGGTATTTTCATGATTGGTTAAAGCTTTCTTTCTTGTTTACATATAATTTGAACTTCAATGATGAATTGATGCATGCACAGACGTTTGACATAATAAGATTACTTTGCAATATATTCACTATATTTTCTTCTATTGTTTCCCAATTTGCTATTCTTTGATTTATCTCTTACCATAGATTCCTATTCTATTACTCTGTACATATATCCATTCCAAATTACCCTTTGCAGGTTCACCGTCAATGAATACGAAGATAGCATAAGTAGCGAGCCTGAGTTCAACTTTGATAAGTTGATTGATACTGATGAGGTTGATAACGACGATATTGATGATTCTGATTTGCCTCAAGACTTGTTGAGGTTAGTTGAGCAAGAAGAGAGACAGATAGTGCCCCATAAAGAAACTACAGAGTTGATAAATCTGGGCACAGAAGAAGACAAAAAAGAAGTAAAGATAGGCACCACTTTATCAGAAACTGAAAGACAACAGCTAATTGATTTGATGAAAGAGTATTCAGATGTCTTTGCATGGTCTTATCAAGATATGCCGGGATTAGATCCAGAAATTGTAGTTCATAAGCTGTCGATTAAGCCGGAATGCAAGCCAGTTCAACAAAAGTTAAGACGGATGAAACCAGAGATGCTATTGAAGATAAAGGAAGAAGTAATGAAGCAGTTAGATGCAGGTTTTCTTGAAGTTGCAAAGTACCCGGAGTGGGTAGCCAACATAGTTCCGGTACCGAAGAAAGATGGGAAGGTACGAATGTGTGTAGACTACAGAGACCTCAACCGAGCCAGTCCCAAAGATAACTTTCCCTTACCTCACATTGATACCCTAGTTGACAATACTGCCCGTTTTTCCATATTCTCATTCATGGATGGTTTCTCGGGATATAATCAGATCAAGATGGCACCAGAAGATAAAGAGAAAACAACTTTCATCACCGTGTGGGGAACTTTTAACTACAAAGTGATGTCTTTTGGTTTGAAGAATGCCGGTGCTACCTATCAGCGAGCTATGGTGACTTTGTTCCATGATATGATGCACAGAGAGATTGAAGTGTATGTGGATGATATGATTGCTAAAGCTCAGGCTATGGAAGGACATATTGTCAATTTGCAGAAGTTATTCAAAAGACTGAAGAAGTACAAACTCAGATTGAATCCAGCCAAGGGTGACACGTCCGGACCTAGTCCGCACGTGTCAAGTTGTATAATTATGTATTGTTGTCTAGTCAATATACCAAATTTGACTTTCCATGGATGTTTTAAACTTCGTTTAGCTCAATTTCAAGCTTAAAAACCCTAAAATTGAAGTCCGGGGATGTGGGCCCCACTTGGAATCGAGACCCGAGGAAATTGGGCTGAGTTGACCAGAGTCAACTCGGAATTGGTTGACTCCGGCGCCGGACCCATTGTTGTTAAAAGGGGTCTCGGCTGCCCGAGTCCCCTATTTTCATTTCTCTTCAAATTCTTCAATTCTCTCCGAGATCTCTTCCAATTTCCTCTGAATCAAACTTTCAATCCCTCTTCAAACATTTCATAAATCATCAATATTAACTTCTCTTGCCTCCTTGAAGATCAAAACACCCAGATTTCTAAGAAAATCACCAAATCTAGAAATCTGGAATTTTGGCGACAGTTTCTTCATCAGCTCATATCTTTTGATTCAACCGTGGGTTGAGGCTGAGAATTTGGTACGTTGTTCTAGACTCATCAAGCTTTAATTTGATAGTTTACACGCTTGAATTCATGGTCTGTGCTAAGAAAATTTGATGATTGAAGTTGTGATTTCTATTTTGCCCGAGATATGTTAATCCTTAGTGATTTGATCCAAAATTCGAGCATGATTGGTTGTTTGATTCCGTTCTTGAAGCTGTGAATTCATAGATCATGTGTTTAACTTGCTGTGTTTCAATTTTGGAGTGGATTGGTGGTGAATCGAACTCAAACCGAGCTCGATTTGATGAAAGGCCGATCACGGCCCTTTTCTGGAATCAGGTCCGGCGCCGGACCTGGCGTGTCCAGCGCCGGAGCTGTCAAATTTTGGGAGTTTCTCCCGATTTGGCTAACTCACGCCCGGGAGTGAACCGCCAGCATGATAGGGGACTGTAGCACTAGGGGCATTTTGGTAATTTTGTAGTCCTTGACCCCAATTGACTCAAATTAGTTTCAATTGAATTTCGGATCTGCCCAATTTTATTCCGAGACCTTTAATGGAATTTGTTTTATGATTTAAGTGCTGGTTGAATATTTTTATTAATCAAATTAGATTTTAATTTGATTATCTAGGTACGTGATCGTACGAGTTTCGGACCGGTAGCAGTTTGAGCTAAGGCATTCGTGGGTAATCGGGGAGTATACAACTCTCATCACTGGTCGTAAGTGAGAAGACCACATTCTTTCTCGAAATTCGTGCATGTAAGGCACGCTTTCCAAGAAAACCCCCGAACTTAAATTTTTAATTTCCAATGTTCTTTCTACTCGATAGACGATTTGTGCAAGGAATGGTATTTCCCTTCAGATGACGAGATGGATGGTGTTTAGTCCAGTCTTTTGACGAAGCCTAGTTAGAGGCTTACCAGTGGTGAAACTGGTTCGATGCCCACAATCTTCGATGTTCAATCTTTGAAATTGTGAACATCGAGACTCATTTGTAAGCAGCGAGTGTCAAGCGTAAATTAGATGCGTTGCCCCAATCCTTTACACTTGTGACGTGTAAATCGTAGGAAGAAATGATGCGACTAGAACGAGGCCTAGATGGGTATAACGTGCGTGAACGCTAACCCCACTTCTCTTGTTTTCTACACCATTGGTGTGTAGCCTTGGAGAGAGAGTTCGTTAAAATAAAGGAAATTGAATGAGTTGATCACGGAAGACGTGGTTGACCAAAAACCTCAGGATGTGAGAAGAAGCATCCGAGCAATCAGATGAAGAATTGAGGAGGACATCGCAAAGCATCAGATGAAAATGAGGAGAAGTTTGCCAAAGAACCCTCCGGTTGGCAAGTATGGCGAGATAAGCCCACAGATTGCTGGGGTGATGCTCCGAGGACTGAGCATAAAGTGAGAGAAATGGCAGCAAGGGTTGGTTAACTTCTTATACTTACACAGTGGTGTGTAAGTGGTGAAAGAAAGAGGAGTATTGGCGAACGAAAGAGAATTCGTCTGAAATCAATCGAGTAAAAGCATCCAAGAAGATTAGAAGAGAAAGAGTGAACCCAAGATCCCAAGATGTGAGATATGGGAAGATCACTTGTGGATAAGAAATGAATTGACAAGAGAAAACCTTAAAGAATTCAAGGATGACAAAAAGGAAAAATAAGGAAAGAGAACCAAAGGGAAGTCATCTTGGGAAATGATAAGGAAGAATGAAGCAAAGATAATAACATGAAATGGGAGAAGAATGAAAAGAAATCACATCCAAGTGGTCAACGAGTAGTATGTCCGTTACTATTGTTTGACCATTGGGTACCAATGTTAAGAATAATAATGGACAAAGAGAAAGGAAATGAAGATGGAGGAAATGAATTAAGGAAAACGACAAGTTGTAAAACCTCCACTCTTAAGGGGATTAAAGGTGATGAACCTTTCATTAATTGGTGGCTAATGAGAGTAAGGAGGAGGAGACCTCCAAAGTCTAATAAGAAATGATTTTGAACAGAGTGAATGGGAAGAAAGCAAGCAAAGAAAGAGTGTAACGCATGGCAATGATGGAATGTCTGCATTCGTGATAATGGAAGGCACGAAGGGAATTTCCTTCGATATTGTGAAGTTGTCATCAGATGGAACTGGTGAGAAAGAAGAAGAGGAAAGGAGAAGAAAGCGAAAGTCGAGCATAATGAATCCCAAACTCGAGTCAAGTCAAGGCACTACATTCTAAAGCGAGTAAGTTAAGGAAAGAATAAACAAGAACTACGAGAAGCCATAACAGAGAGACAGAAAAAGGGGTCAAGGATATAAATTGGTTAAAGGAAGAGGAAACCCTTGATTACTTGAAAAAGGAAGAAAAGGACAAAAAAAAGGGTTAAATTGTGAATTGGTAGAAAGGAAAGGAAAGGAAAATCCCTGATTTGTTAGATGAATGAAGAAGAGATAAAGAGGTTGGATAGAAAGAAAAAATTTTGAGAAGATATAAGAGAAGGAGCGCTCGTAGGAAACGAGTGAAGGAAGAAGATCGCATCCCTATGGATAATGGGTGATAGTGAATGATACAAGTAAAGAGTGAATAGAAGAGATTGGAAAGGAAGAGAAAGAATAAAGATGTAAGTTAAGAGAGGAAGAAAGAAGAAAATGGCAAGAAAAAGAAGTGAGAATACCAAGAAATGGAAATACAAACAAAAGTGAACAAAGGATAAGAATAATGATGATGATGGGAGCTTTAAAGATAATCAAACACAGAGAATGAAGAAAAGTGTATCGACCTAAGTAAGAGTCGAAGAAAGAGTGAAGACAAAACAAGGATGAATTGATGATAATTGAAACTGGAGAAGACAAAAAGGTGATTGAGCATAAACCAGAATAATGGTTGGAACCGGAGAAGACAAAGGATCAAGACGTGGCATAAGTGTGAGATAGAAGGAATAAGGAGTATAAGGTTGAAGAATATGGAAGATAAGTTAAATCTTTTAGAAAGAGGGGAGTAAGCTAACTTGAGGATAAACTCCTCGAAGAATGATAAGTGAAGGAAGGATGTGGGAGATGAAGTCAAACCAAGCTAAGGTGGAGTTAGCTTGACGTGGGCAAGATAGAAAGGTAATAAGAATAAAGAAAGGTGTTGCCCACGATAAATAAACCATGACATCGAAAGACAAAGAAGAGATATCAATGGATTAAGAGCCAAAGATGGTTAAGAGAAAGGAAACCCACAAGTGTAAAACGAGAGAATGTGCGAACTGAGACAGAAAATGGTAATAAGGAAGTACCCCGTGTACTCAATGGAAGGAGTACAGGAATAAGGAAAGGAATAGATCAAGCTTATAAACTTCTATGAGCACAGCCAGTATGAAAAACAGAAAGGAAGTTCTAACACCTAAGAGGATCAAAGGTGTTAGAAGAAAAAGAGGAATAAGGAATATAATGATGAAGAAAGTCAGAGAAGAAAGGGAAGAGAGAAGAATGAAGGAAAGGTAAAAGAAACCCTGGATACTACGTGAATGATCACGTGGATCGAGGTAAGGAATTGTGAAGAATGGAAAGGATATGAAGATTTCGAGAACTGTAAACGATGCCAAGAAGTGGCAACTGACCCAAGAGAAGGGCATAATCGAGTAAGAGAGAAGATACTTTAAGAGAGAAGAATACGAAGATAATGAAGTTACAAAGGTTACCGCACGGGTTTGATATGCGTGTTTGGTCTAGTCTCGTAGTGACGAGAAGGCAAGAGAAATGTGGACCTCACAATAGATGTGGACGGATGAAAAGGAAAGAGATGGGGATATGGAAACCCCAGGAATTACTGTTGATGAAGGAGGAAAAGTGATCAACCATTAGCATTGGAGCTAATGTGTAGGAAAGAAATCGAAAGGAAGAGAAACGCGCGACATCTCCTGAATTGGATACCTCAAGAAAATAAAAGTTAAGGGAAGCCTAAGAGGCAAGAGAAATGGTATGAATGGGTATGAGGTCGAGGCTCAAGTGTGATTGATTTGGGAGCCATGTGAGGCGTCCTTATGTGAGTAAGGGTTAGAGATCGAGATCTTGAGGATCTCTGTGATGACCACTCGAGAGGACCGGCCCAGTGCATGAATTGGGGTGTGTATGATGCCACCCAGAGTTTTCCATCCCAGAGAGGATGTGAGATGAGATATGATGGGCCATGGGCCCTATTTATGATTATGATGGGCGGTCAGAGAGTGGGTTAGCTTGTGAGAGCCGAGAGGGCATGGTCTCTGATTCCTCTGTTATGATATGGCCAAGTGTGGGCCAATATGTATTAGAGCTTGACTCATACGCCATGAGAGTTGAATGGAGGAAGTGCAAAAGAGAAAGAATTAAGCAAGAGATGAAATGAGAAAAGAAACCAAGATAGGGGGAAATATATTTAACTCACCGCATCCTCGCTGTGAAAGTGAGGGAGTTAAGCGAAGGTCTTTCCCGATAACTTGGCTACAAGGATGAGTACAAGACCACGAAACAGCCAGAAACGTGTCAGAGAATGGCCTCGAAGTGAGAGGCAATGGCAATGAAAAATGAGAAGGAACTCCTAAGAAAAGTAAGAGGTGTGGAACCTCAGAAGAAAAAAAAAAGAAGATAGTCTCACCAAGAGAGAGACTTGAAGGATGAGACAAGAACAAAGCGAGAGCATCAAGCAAGCACAACTACAGCAAAGGAAGAACCTCCAAAGGCCATACTTAAAATAAAGAAGACCTAACCCATAAATAGGTAAGGGTAGACTATGTTAAGGAAAGGATGAAGTTCAAACTCAAAAGTAGAAGAGCAATTTTAAATTCATCCGAGAACGATTTCAGGCAGCCCAGGATCGAGATCGAAAATATGCACAGTGAAGAAGGACACCTTTGGAGTTTCAAGTGGGAGATCTTGTGTTTTTGAAAGTCTCACCTTGGAAAGGCGTTATTCGTTTCCGTAAGGCGGGAAAACTAAATCCGAGGTACATTGGTCCATTCCTTGTCACTGAACGAATTGGACCGATGGCGTATCGCTTGGAGTTGCCACCTGACATGGCTCGTATACATGATGTCTTTCATATATCTATGCTCCGAAAATATGTACCTGATCCGTCACACGTTCTTCAAGCACCACCTGTGAAGCTGAAGAAGAGAAATGCGCGACATCTCCTGAATTGGATACCTCAAGAAAATAAAAGTTAAGGGAAGCCTAAGAGGCAAGAGAAATGGTATGAATAGGTATGAGGTGGAGGCTCAAGTGTGATTGATTTGGGAGCCATGTGAGGCGTCTTTATGTGAGGAAGGGTTAGAGATCGAGATCTTGAGGATCTCTGTGATGACCACTCTAGAGGACCGGCCCAGTGCATGAATTGGGGTGTGTATGATGCCACCCAGAGTTTTCCATGCCAGAGAGGATGTGAGATGAGATATGATGGGCCATGGGCCCTATTTATGATTATGATGGGCGGTCAGAGAGTGGGTTAGCTTGTGAGAGCCGAGAGGGCATGGTCTCTGATTCCTCTGTTATGATATGGCCAAGTGTGGGCCAATATGTATTAGAGCTTGACTCATACGCCATGAGAGTTGAATGGAGGAAATGCAAAAGAGAAAGAATTAAGCAAGAGATGAAATGAGAAAAGAAACCAAGATAGGGGGAAATATATTTAACTCACCGCATCCTCGCTGTGAAAGTGAGGGAGTTAAGCGAAGGTCTTTCCCGATAACTTGGCTACAAGGATGAGTACAAGACCACGAAACAGCCAGAAACGTGTTAGAGAATGGCCTCGAAGTGAGAGGCAATGGCAATGAAAAAGGAGAAGGAACTCCTAAGAAAAGTAAGAGGTGTGGAACCTCAGAAGAAAAAAAGAAGAAGATAGTCTCACCAAGAGAGAGACTTGAAGGATGAGACAAGAACAAAGCGAGAGCATCAAGCAAGCACAACTACAGCAAAGGAAGAACCTCCAAAGGCCATACTTAAAATAAAGAAGACCTAACCCATAAATAGGTAAGGGTAGACTATGTTAAGGAAAGGATGAAGTTCAAACTCAAGAGTAGAAGAGCAATTTTAAATTCATCCGAGAACGATTTCAGGCAGCCCAGGATCGAGATCGAAAATATGCACAATGAAGAAGGACACTTTTGGAGTTTCAAGTGGGAGATCTTGTGTTTTTGAAAGTCTCACCTTGGAAAGGCGTTATTCGTTTCCGCAAGGCGGGAAAACTAAATCCGAGGTACATTGGTCAATTCCTTGTCACTGAATGAATTGGACCGGTGGCGTATTGCTTGGAGTTGCCACCTGACATGGCTCGGATACATGATGTCTTTCATATATCTATGCTCCGAAAATATGTACCTGATCCGTCACACGTTCTTCAAGCACCACCTGTGAAGCTGAAGAAGAGTTTGGGCTTCAGGGTTCGGCCTGTAGCCATATTGGATCGAGAGGTTCGATCCTTGAGGAATAAATCAGTACCTTTGGTACGAGTTTTATGGAAAAGTTCACAGATTGAGGAGCAGATTTGGGAGCCCGAAAATGACATGAGACGTGACTTCCCCTATTTGTTTGAGGTTTAGTGTGTTTGAATTTCGGGGACGAAATTTTTGTAAAGGGGGGAGAGCTGACACGCCCGGACCTAGTCCGCACGTGTCAAGTTGTATAATTATGTATTGTTGTCTAGTCAATATACCAAATTTGACTTTCCATGGATGTTTTAAACTTCGTTTAGCTCAATTTCAAGCTTAAAAACCCTAAAATTGAAGTCCGGGGATGTGGGCCCCACTTGGAATCGAGACCCGAGGAAATTGGGCTGAGTTGACCAGAGTCAACTCAGAATTGGTTGACTCCGGCGCCGGACATGGTCGGGTCCGGCGCCGGACCCGTTGTTGTTAAAAGGGGTCTCGGCTGCCCGAGACCCGATTTTCATTTCTCTTCAAATTCTTCAATTCTCTCCGAGATCTCTTCCAATTTCCTCTGAATCAAACTTTCAATCCCTCTTCAAACATTTCATAAATCATCAATATTAACTTCTCTTGCCTCCTTGAAGATCAAAACACCAAGATTTCTAAGAAAATCACCAAATCTAGAAATCTGGAATTTTGGCTACAGTTTCTTCATCAGCTCATATCTTTTGATTCAACCGTGGGTTGAGGCTGAGAATTTGGTACGTTGTTCTAGACTCTTCAAGCTTTAATTTGATAGTTTACACGCTTGAATTCATGGTCTGTGCTAAGAAAATTTGATGATTGAAGTTGTGATTTCTGTTTTGCCCGAGATATGTTAATCCTTAGTGATTTGATCCAAAATTCGAGCATGATTGGTTGTTTGATTCCGTTCTTGAAGCTGTGAATTCATAGATCATGTGTTTAACTTGCTGTGTTTCAATTTTGGAGCGGATTGGTGGTGAATCGAACTCAAACCGAGCTCGATTTGATGAAAGGCCGATCACGGCCCTTTTCTGGAATCAGGTCCGGCGCCTGACCTGGCGTGTCCCGCGTCGGAGCTATCAAATTTTGGGAGTTTCTCCCGATTTGGCTAACTCACGCCCGGGAGTGAGCCGCCAGCATGATAGGGTACTGTAGCACTAGGGGCATTTTGGTAATTTTGTAGTCCTTGACCCCAATTGACTCAAATTAGTTTCAATTGAATTTCGGATCTGCCCAATTTTATTCCGAGACCTTTAATGGAATTTGTTTTATGATTTAAGTGCTGGTTGAATATTTTTATTAATCAAATTAGATTTTAATTTGATTATCTAGGTACGTGATCGTACGAGTTTCGGACCGGTAGCAGTTTGAGCTAAGGCATTCGTGGGTAATCGGGGAGTATACAACTCTCATCACTGGTCGTAAGTGAGAAGACCACATTCTTTCTCGAAATTCGTGCATGTAAGGCACGCTTTCCAAGAAAACCCCCGAACTTAAATTTTTAATTTCCAATGTTCTTTCTACTCGATAGACGATTTGTGCAAGGAATGGTATTTCCCTTCAGATGACGAGATGGATGGTGTTTAGTCCAGTCTTTTGACGAAGCCTAGTTAGAGGCTTACCAGTGGTGAAACTGGTTCGATGCCCACAATCTTCGATGTTCAATCTTTGAAATTGTGAACATCGAGACTCATTTGTAAGCAGCGAGTGTCAAGCGTAAATTAGATGCGTTGCCCCAATCCTTTACACTTGTGACGTGTAAATCGTAGGAAGAAATGATGCGACTAGAACGAGGCCTAGATGGGTATAACGTGCGTGAACGCTAACCCCACTTCTCTTGTTTTCTACACCATTGGTGTGTAGCCTTGGAGAGAGAGTTCGTTAAAATAAAGGAAATTGAATGAGTTGATCACGGAAGACGTGGTTGACCAAAAACCTCAGGATGTGAGAAGAAGCATCCGAGCAATCAGATGAAGAATTGAGGAGGACATCGCAAAGCATCAGATGAAAATGAGGAGAAGTTTGCCAAAGAACCCTCCGGTTGGCAAGTATGGCGAGATAAGCCCACAGATTGCTGGGGTGATGCTCCGAGGACTGAGCATAAAGTGAGAGAAATGGCAGCAAGGGTTGGTTAACTTCTTATACTTACACAGTGGTGTGTAAGTGGTGAAAGAAAGAGGAGTATTGGCGAACGAAAGAGAATTCGTCTGAAATCAATCGAGTAAAAGCATCCAAGAAGATTAGAAGAGAAAGAGTGAACCCAAGATCCCAAGATGTGAGATATGGGAAGATCACTTGTGGATAAGAAATGAATTGACAAGAGAAAACCTTAAAGAATTCAAGGATGACAAAAAGGAAAAATAAGGAAAGAGAACCAAAGGGAAGTCATCTTGGGAAATGATAAGGAAGAATGAAGCAAAGATAATAACATGAAATGGGAGAAGAATGAAAAGAAATCACATCCAAGTGGTCAACGAGTAGTATGTCCGTTACTATTGTTTGACCATTGGGTACCAATGTTAAGAATAATAATGGACAAAGAGAAAGGAAATGAAGATGGAGGAAATGAATTAAGGAAAACGACAAGTTGTAAAACCTCCACTCTTAAGGGGATTAAAGGTGATGAACCTTTCATTAATTGGTGGCTAATGAGAGTAAGGAGGAGGAGACCTCCAAAGTCTAATAAGAAATGATTTTGAACAGAGTGAATGGGAAGAAAGCAAGCAAAGAAAGAGTGTAACGCATGGCAATGATGGAATGTCTGCATTCGTGATAATGGAAGGCACGAAGGGAATTTCCTTCGATATTGTGAAGTTGTCATCAGATGGAACTGGTGAGAAAGAAGAAGAGGAAAGGAGAAGAAAGCGAAAGTCGAGCATAATGAATCCCAAACTCGAGTCAAGTCAAGGCACTACATTCTAAAGCGAGTAAGTTAAGGAAAGAATAAACAAGAACTACGAGAAGCCATAACAGAGAGACAGAAAAAGGGGTCAAGGATATAAATTGGTTAAAGGAAGAGGAAACCCTTGATTACTTGAAAAAGGAAGAAAAGGACAAAAAAAAGGGTTAAATTGTGAATTGGTAGAAAGGAAAGGAAAGGAAAATCCCTGATTTGTTAGATGAATGAAGAAGAGATAAAGAGGTTGGATAGAAAGAAAAAATTTTGAGAAGATATAAGAGAAGGAGCGCTCGTAGGAAACGAGTGAAGGAAGAAGATCGCATCCCTATGGATAATGGGTGATAGTGAATGATACAAGTAAAGAGTGAATAGAAGAGATTGGAAAGGAAGAGAAAGAATAAAGATGTAAGTTAAGAGAGGAAGAAAGAAGAAAATGGCAAGAAAAAGAAGTGAGAATACCAAGAAATGGAAATACAAACAAAAGTGAACAAAGGATAAGAATAATGATGATGATGGGAGCTTTAAAGATAATCAAACACAGAGAATGAAGAAAAGTGTATCGACCTAAGTAAGAGTCGAAGAAAGAGTGAAGACAAAACAAGGATGAATTGATGATAATTGAAACTGGAGAAGACAAAAAGGTGATTGAGCATAAACCAGAATAATGGTTGGAACCGGAGAAGACAAAGGATCAAGACGTGGCATAAGTGTGAGATAGAAGGAATAAGGAGTATAAGGTTGAAGAATATGGAAGATAAGTTAAATCTTTTAGAAAGAGGGGAGTAAGCTAACTTGAGGATAAACTCCTCGAAGAATGATAAGTGAAGGAAGGATGTGGGAGATGAAGTCAAACCAAGCTAAGGTGGAGTTAGCTTGACGTGGGCAAGATAGAAAGGTAATAAGAATAAAGAAAGGTGTTGCCCACGATAAATAAACCATGACATCGAAAGACAAAGAAGAGATATCAATGGATTAAGAGCCAAAGATGGTTAAGAGAAAGGAAACCCACAAGTGTAAAACGAGAGAATGTGCGAACTGAGACAGAAAATGGTAATAAGGAAGTACCCCGTGTACTCAATGGAAGGAGTACAGGAATAAGGAAAGGAATAGATCAAGCTTATAAACTTCTATGAGCACAGCCAGTATGAAAAACAGAAAGGAAGTTCTAACACCTAAGAGGATCAAAGGTGTTAGAAGAAAAAGAGGAATAAGGAATATAATGATGAAGAAAGTCAGAGAAGAAAGGGAAGAGAGAAGAATGAAGGAAAGGTAAAAGAAACCCTGGATACTACGTGAATGATCACGTGGATCGAGGTAAGGAATTGTGAAGAATGGAAAGGATATGAAGATTTCGAGAACTGTAAACGATGCCAAGAAGTGGCAACTGACCCAAGAGAAGGGCATAATCGAGTAAGAGAGAAGATACTTTAAGAGAGAAGAATACGAAGATAATGAAGTTACAAAGGTTACCGCACGGGTTTGATATGCGTGTTTGGTCTAGTCTCGTAGTGACGAGAAGGCAAGAGAAATGTGGACCTCACAATAGATGTGGACGGATGAAAAGGAAAGAGATGGGGATATGGAAACCCCAGGAATTACTGTTGATGAAGGAGGAAAAGTGATCAACCATTAGCATTGGAGCTAATGTGTAGGAAAGAAATCGAAAGGAAGAGAAACGCGCGACATCTCCTGAATTGGATACCTCAAGAAAATAAAAGTTAAGGGAAGCCTAAGAGGCAAGAGAAATGGTATGAATGGGTATGAGGTCGAGGCTCAAGTGTGATTGATTTGGGAGCCATGTGAGGCGTCCTTATGTGAGTAAGGGTTAGAGATCGAGATCTTGAGGATCTCTGTGATGACCACTCGAGAGGACCGGCCCAGTGCATGAATTGGGGTGTGTATGATGCCACCCAGAGTTTTCCATCCCAGAGAGGATGTGAGATGAGATATGATGGGCCATGGGCCCTATTTATGATTATGATGGGCGGTCAGAGAGTGGGTTAGCTTGTGAGAGCCGAGAGGGCATGGTCTCTGATTCCTCTGTTATGATATGGCCAAGTGTGGGCCAATATGTATTAGAGCTTGACTCATACGCCATGAGAGTTGAATGGAGGAAGTGCAAAAGAGAAAGAATTAAGCAAGAGATGAAATGAGAAAAGAAACCAAGATAGGGGGAAATATATTTAACTCACCGCATCCTCGCTGTGAAAGTGAGGGAGTTAAGCGAAGGTCTTTCCCGATAACTTGGCTACAAGGATGAGTACAAGACCACGAAACAGCCAGAAACGTGTCAGAGAATGGCCTCGAAGTGAGAGGCAATGGCAATGAAAAATGAGAAGGAACTCCTAAGAAAAGTAAGAGGTGTGGAACCTCAGAAGAAAAAAAAAAGAAGATAGTCTCACCAAGAGAGAGACTTGAAGGATGAGACAAGAACAAAGCGAGAGCATCAAGCAAGCACAACTACAGCAAAGGAAGAACCTCCAAAGGCCATACTTAAAATAAAGAAGACCTAACCCATAAATAGGTAAGGGTAGACTATGTTAAGGAAAGGATGAAGTTCAAACTCAAAAGTAGAAGAGCAATTTTAAATTCATCCGAGAACGATTTCAGGCAGCCCAGGATCGAGATCGAAAATATGCACAGTGAAGAAGGACACCTTTGGAGTTTCAAGTGGGAGATCTTGTGTTTTTGAAAGTCTCACCTTGGAAAGGCGTTATTCGTTTCCGTAAGGCGGGAAAACTAAATCCGAGGTACATTGGTCCATTCCTTGTCACTGAACGAATTGGACCGATGGCGTATCGCTTGGAGTTGCCACCTGACATGGCTCGTATACATGATGTCTTTCATATATCTATGCTCCGAAAATATGTACCTGATCCGTCACACGTTCTTCAAGCACCACCTGTGAAGCTGAAGAAGAGAAATGCGCGACATCTCCTGAATTGGATACCTCAAGAAAATAAAAGTTAAGGGAAGCCTAAGAGGCAAGAGAAATGGTATGAATAGGTATGAGGTCGAGGCTCAAGTGTGATTGATTTGGGAGCCATGTGAGGCGTCTTTATGTGAGGAAGGGTTAGAGATCGAGATCTTGAGGATCTCTGTGATGACCACTCTAGAGGACCGGCCCAGTGCATGAATTGGGGTGTGTATGATGCCACCCAGAGTTTTCCATCCCAGAGAGGATGTGAGATGAGATATGATGGGCCATGGGCCCTATTTATGATTATGATGGGCGGTCAGAGAGTGGGTTAGCTTGTGAGAGCCGAGAGGGCATGGTCTCTGATTCCTCTGTTATGATATGGCCAAGTGTGGGCCAATATGTATTAGAGCTTGACTCATACGCCATGAGAGTTGAATGGAGGAAGTGCAAAAGAGAAAGAATTAAGCAAGAGATGAAATGAGAAAAGAAACCAAGATAGGGGGAAATATATTTAACTCACCGCATCCTCGCTGTGAAAGTGAGGGAGTTAAGCGAAGGTCTTTCCCGATAACTTGGCTACAAGGATGAGTACAAGACCACGAAACAGCCAGAAACGTGTTAGAGAATGGCCTCGAAGTGAGAGGCAATGGCAATGAAAAAGGAGAAGGAACTCCTAAGAAAAGTAAGAGGTGTGGAACCTCAGAAGAAAAAAAAAAGAAGATAGTCTCACCAAGAGAGAGACTTGAAGGATGAGAAAAGAACAAAGCGAGAGCATCAAGCAAGCACAACTACAGCAAAGGAAGAACCTCCAAAGGCCATACTTAAAATAAAGAAGACCTAACCCATAAATAGGTAAGGGTAGACTATGTTAAGGAAAGGATGAAGTTCAAACTCAAGAGTAGAAGAGCAATTTTAAATTCATCCGAGAACGATTTCAGGCAGCCCAGGATCGAGATCGAAAATATGCACAATGAAGAAGGACACTTTTGGAGTTTCAAGTGGGAGATCTTGTGTTTTTGAAAGTCTCACCTTGGAAAGGCGTTATTCGTTTCCGCAAGGCGGGAAAACTAAATCCGAGGTACATTGGTCAATTCCTTGTCACTGAATGAATTGGACCGGTGGCGTATTGCTTGGAGTTGCCACCTGACATGGCTCGGATACATGATGTCTTTCATATATCTATGCTTCGAAAATATGTACCTGATCCGTCACACGTTCTTCAAGCACCACCTGTGAAGCTGAAGAAGAGAAATGCGCGACATCTCCTGAATTGGATACCTCAAGAAAATAAAAGTTAAGGGAAGCCTAAGAGGCAAGAGAAATGGTATGAATAGGTATGAGGTCGAGGCTCAAGTGTGATTGATTTGGGAGCCATGTGAGGCGTCTTTATGTGAGGAAGGGTTAGAGATCGAGATCTTGAGGATCTCTGTGATGACCACTCTAGAGGACCGGCCCAGTGCATGAATTGGGGTGTGTATGATGCCACCCAGAGTTTTCCATCCCAGAGAGGATGTGAGATGAGATATGATGGGCCATGGGCCCTATTTATGATTATGATGGGCGGTCAGAGAGTGGGTTAGCTTGTGAGAGCCGAGAGGGCATGGTCTCTGATTCCTCTGTTATGATATGGCCAAGTGTGGGCCAATATGTATTAGAGCTTGACTCATACGCCATGAGAGTTGAATGGAGGAAGTGCAAAAGAGAAAGAATTAAGCAAGAGATGAAATGAGAAAAGAAACCAAGATAGGGGGAAATATATTTAACTCACCGCATCCTCGCTGTGAAAGTGAGGGAGTTAAGCGAAGGTCTTTCCCGATAACTTGGCTACAAGGATGAGTACAAGACCACGAAACAGCCAGAAACGTGTTAGAGAATGGCCTCGAAGTGAGAGGCAATGGCAATGAAAAAGGAGAAGGAACTCCTAAGAAAAGTAAGAGGTGTGGAACCTCAGAAGAAAAAAAAAAGAAGATAGTCTCACCAAGAGAGAGACTTGAAGGATGAGAAAAGAACAAAGCGAGAGCATCAAGCAAGCACAACTACAGCAAAGGAAGAACCTCCAAAGGCCATACTTAAAATAAAGAAGACCTAACCCATAAATAGGTAAGGGTAGACTATGTTAAGGAAAGGATGAAGTTCAAACTCAAGAGTAGAAGAGCAATTTTAAATTCATCCGAGAACGATTTCAGGCAGCCCAGGATCGAGATCGAAAATATGCACAATGAAGAAGGACACTTTTGGAGTTTCAAGTGGGAGATCTTGTGTTTTTGAAAGTCTCACCTTGGAAAGGCGTTATTCGTTTCCGCAAGGCGGGAAAACTAAATCCGAGGTACATTGGTCAATTCCTTGTCACTGAATGAATTGGACCGGTGGCGTATTGCTTGGAGTTGCCACCTGACATGGCTCGGATACATGATGTCTTTCATATATCTATGCTTCGAAAATATGTACCTGATCCGTCACACGTTCTTCAAGCACCACCTGTGAAGCTGAAGAAGAGAAATGCGCGACATCTCCTGAATTGGATACCTCAAGAAAATAAAAGTTAAGGGAAGCCTAAGAGGCAAGAGAAATGGTATGAATAGGTATGAGGTCGAGGCTCAAGTGTGATTGATTTGGGAGCCATGTGAGGCGTCTTTATGTGAGGAAGGGTTAGAGATCGAGATCTTGAGGATCTCTGTGATGACCACTCTAGAGGACCGGCCCAGTGCATGAATTGGGGTGTGTATGATGCCACCCAGAGAGGATGTGAGATGAGATATGATGGGCCATGGGCCCTATTTATGATTATGATGGGCGGTCAGAGAGTGGGTTAGCTTGTGAGAGCCGAGAGGGCATGGTCTCTGATTCCTCTGTTATGATATGGCCAAGTGTGGGCCAATATGTATTAGAGCTTGACTCATACGCCATGAGAGTTGAATGGAGGAAATGCAAAAGAGAAAGAATTAAGCAAGAGATGAAATGAGAAAAGAAACCAAGATAGGGGGAAATATATTTAACTCACCGCATCCTCGCTGTGAAAGTGAGGGAGTTAAGCGAAGGTCTTTCCCGATAACTTGGCTACAAGGATGAGTACAAGACCACGAAACAGCCAGAAACGTGTTAGAGAATGGCCTCGAAGTGAGAGGCAATGGCAATGAAAAAGGAGAAGGAACTCCTAAGAAAAGTAAGAGGTGTGGAACCTCAGAAGAAAAAAAAAAGAAGATAGTCTCACCAAGAGAGAGACTTGAAGGATGAGAAAAGAACAAAGCGAGAGCATCAAGCAAGCACAACTACAGCAAAGGAAGAATCTCCAAAGGCCATACTTAAAATAAAGAAGACCTAACCCATAAATAGGTAAGGGTAGACTATGTTAAGGAAAGGATGAAGTTCAAACTCAAGAGTAGAAGAGCAATTTTAAATTCATCCGAGAACGATTTCAGGCAGCCCAGGATCGAGATCGAAAATATGCACAATGAAGAAGGACACTTTTGGAGTTTCAAGTGGGAGATCTTGTGTTTTTGAAAGTCTCACCTTGGAAAGGCGTTATTCGTTTCCGCAAGGCGGGAAAACTAAATCCGAGGTACATTGGTCAATTCCTTGTCACTGAATGAATTGGACCGGTGGCGTATCGCTTGGAGTTGCCACCTGACATGGCTCGGATACATGATGTCTTTCATATATCTATGCTCCGAAAATATGTACCTGATCCGTCACACGTTCTTCAAGCACCACCTGTGAAGCTGAAGAAGAGTTTGGGCTTCAGGGTTCGGCCTGTAGCCATATTGGATCGAGAGGTTCGATCCTTGAGGAATAAATTAGTACCTTTGGTACGAGTTTTATGGAAAAGTTCACAGATTGAGGAGCAGATTTGGGAGCCCGAAAATGACATGAGACGTGACTTCCCCTATTTGTTTGAGGTTTAGTGTGTTTGAATTTCGGGGACGAAATTTTTGTAAGGGGGGGAGAGGTGACACGCCCGGACCTAGTCCGCACGTGTCAAGTTGTATAATTATGTATTGTTGTCTAGTCAATATACCAAATTTGACTTTCCATGGATGTTTTAAACTTCGTTTAGCTCAATTTCAAGCTTAAAAACCCTAAAATTGAAGTCCGGGGATGTGGGCCCCACTTGGAATCGAGACCCGAGGAAATTGGGCTGAGTTGACCGGAGTCAACTCAGAATTGGTTGACTCCGGCGCCGGACATGGTCGGGTCCGGCGCCGAACCCGTTGTTGTTAAAAGGGGTCTCGGCTGCCCGAGACCCCATTTTCATTTCTCTTCAAATTCTTCAATTCTCTCCGAGATCTCTTCCAATTTCCTCTGAATCAAACTTTCAATCCCTCTTCAAACATTTCATAAATCATCAATATTAACTTCTCTTGCCTCCTTGAAGATCAAAACACCAAGATTTCTAAGAAAATCACCAAATCTAGAAATCTGGAATTTTGGCGACAGTTTGTTCATCAGCTCATATCTTTTGATTCAACTGTGGGTTGAGGCTGAGAATTTGGTACATTGTTCTAGACTCATCAAGCTTTAATTTGATAGTTTACACGCTTGAATTCATGGTCTGTGCTAAGAAAATTTGATGATTGAACTTGTGATTTCTGTTTTGCCTGAGATATGTTAATCCTTAGTGATTTGATCCAAAATTCGAGCATGATTGGTTGTTTGATTCCGTTCTTGAAGCTGTGAATTCATAGATCATGTGTTTAACTTGCTGTGTTTCAATTTTGGAGTGGATTGGTGGTGAATCGAACTCAAACCGAGCTCGATTTGATGAAAGGCCGATCACGGCCCTTTTCTGGAATCAGGTCCGGCGCCTGACCTGGTGTGTCCCGCTCCGGAGCTGTCAAATTTTGGGAGTTTCTCCCGATTTGGCTCACTCACGCCCGGGAGTGAGCCGCCAGCATGATAGGGTACTGTAGCACTAGGGGCATTTTGGTAATTTTGTAGTCCTTGACCCCAATTGACTCAAATTAGTTTCAATTGAATTTCGGATCTGCCCAATTTTATTCCGAGACCTTTAATGGAATTTGTTTTATGATTTAAGTGCTGGTTGAATATTTTTATTAATCAAATTAGATTTTAATTTGATTATCTAGGGTTTCGGACCGGTAGCTGTTTGAGCTAAGGCATTCGTGGGTAATCGGGGTGTATACAACTCTCCTCACTGGTGAGTGGCTTAGATTTCAGTGCTTAGCCACTAGGGCAAAAATGTTTTAAAAATATAAATTGTTTTAAAAAGGTTTTACAACAGTTTTGGGATAAGGGTAATCCATGACACACACTTTTACTTTGTGATACGCCCACTTATGGAGATGGGATGATTTTAAAGATACAAAAGCTTGTGTGTGTTTACATGTTTTTAATATTTATATAAGAAATAATAATATTATTATTATTATTATGATTATTGGGGAACGATACCCCTGAGAGATTAGATATTGAACGGCTTCCTCGGGGCTCCGATATGTGGGAGCGTGGAGCGAGTTTGAGAGCATACGTGATTACTCAGCCGTAGACCGCCTATCGAGGGGCACGGTGAGTCGGGCCTGTTTGCGAGAGGCGCGTAGGGAAACTCGCCAGGACTCCAGAGTGCTGTGTTCCACCACAGCAAGGCAAACGTCAAGGGAATGGGCCAGAGAGTAAAGTAAAAATGTTTTAAAAATATAAAGTAACCCTTGACGGTCCAGTGGATACCCCAGTGCACGGGTATACCTTATTGGGACAATTTCAGATGCCAGCCCATGAGTATTTAATTATTTATTAAAGATTTTAAATTTAATACTCCTTGGAAAGAATTCAAAAGAGGTTTAGGAAACAAAGTTTATTTTACTCACTCCTGGAGAATTGATACAGGAAATAATGAAAACAAAGTTGTTTAAATTTTAAATTATTTTATTGGTATTAATATATTTTGGATTACCCCTGTTTTCTCCAACCCTGATGGAGACCCATTGAATCTCTGTCACTCACCTGTATCCTGTGTGGATGGATGCAGATCCGCGTACGAGGTTAGCCAATAGAATGGAGGCTCACTAAAAGATGTCGGTGGCTTAGGTTTAGTGGTTTCCGCTGTGTAGGTATTCTTTTAAATTAACCTACTGGTGTTGCTTATAAATTAAATATTTTAATTAAATGATTTTTAATTAAAGTTTTAGTTGTTTTGCAGCGATGATATTCATTTCTATGCCTTGCGGTGCTTCTAGTGCGTGACCGACCGGCACGTACTTCGAGGTAGCGAGGCGGTTGTCACGTGGCCGACCCCGGGCGGGTCGGGGCGTGACAAAGTGCACTTTTGGGGTAACCTCCGGAAAGCTATTGGGTTTTGTAGTTAGTGAAAGGGGATTGAGGTAGACCCAGATAAGATCAAAGCTATCCAGAATTTATCACCACCTAAAACCCCGAAAGAAGTCAGAGGTTTCCTTGGGAGATTGAATTACATTGCCAGGTTTATATCGCAATTGACTGCTAAATGTGATCCAATTTTCAAATTGCTTAAAAAGCGAGATCCAGGTGAATGCGATGATGACTGTCAAGAAGCTTTTGAAAAGATCAAAGAATATCTCACAAATCCTCCAGTGTTGATACCTCTAGTACCCGGAAGACCTTTGATCTTATATCTCACAGTGTTTGAAAATTCCATGGGATGTGTATTGGGGCAACAAGATGACACTGGAAAGAAAGAGCATGCAGTGTACTATTTGAGTAAGAAGCTCACTGAATATGAAGCCAAGTATTCCTCATTGGAGAAGATGTGCTGTGCATTGGCTTGGGCCGCTCACCGACTAAGACAGTACATGTTACACCATACTACTTTATTGGTGGCTAAGTTAGACCCAATTAGATACATATTTGAGAAACCCGGCTTGTCAGGAAGAATTGCTCGGTGGCAAGTATTGTTGTCCGAGTATGATATTCGATATGTTTCTCAAAAAGCCATCAAAGGAAGTGTTGTCGCAGAGTTTTTAGCAGAAAAGGCTAGCGATGATTATGAGCCTATGGAGTTTGACTTTCCTGATGAAGATTTGATGACAGTATTTCATGTTGATGGAGAATTAGATGAGGATGAAACGTGGACAATGTATTTTGACGGAGCATCAAACGCAATAGGACATGGCATTGGGGCAGTGCTGACATCTCTAGAAGGTAACTATTTCCCAGCCACTGCAAGATTAGATTTTCGATGCACAAACAATATGGCAGAGTATGAAGCTTGTGTTCTCGGTATTCAGATGGCCATAGAAAGAAAAATTGAAAATTTAAAGGTGTATGGTGATTCTGCACTTGTGATTTATCAGTTGAAGGGAGAATGGGAGATGAGAGATTTGAAGTTAGTCCTTTATCATGACTACATCAAAGATCTCGTAAAGAACTTCAAAGAGATCTCTTTCCATCATTTACCTCGAGAAGAGAATCAAGTTGCTGATGCCCTGGCCACTTGGCCTCCATGTTCAAAGTTAATTCAGATACGGAGATTCCGTCGATCAAGATCGAGTTGAGAGGTGAACCGACACATTGCATGAATGTTGAGGAAGAAAAAGATGGCAAACCTTGGTACCATGATGTTGTACAGTTCCTAAAGTACCAAAAGTATCCTGATCATGCATCAGAGAATGATAAGAAGATTATTCGAAGAATGTCGATAAACTTTTACTTGGATGGGGAAATTTTGTACAAGAAAACCCGTGATCAAGTCTTGTTAAGGTGTGTGGCAGCTAAAGAAGCTCGGATGATTATGAGTGAAGTGCATGAAGGAGTTTGTGGGACTCATGCTAGTGGACACAAATTGGCTAGGTAGATTATGAGATCCGGCCATTACTGGTTAACCATGGAATCGGATTGCATCAATTACACAAGAAAATGTCATAAATGTCAAATATATGCGGATCATATTCATGTTCCACCAAATCCGCTACATGTTATGGCGTCTACTTGGCCTTTCTCCATGTAGGGAATGGATGTTATCGGCCCAATTTGTCACGCCTCGACCCGCCCCTGGTCAGCCACGTGGCAACCGCCGCGCTGTCTCGAAGTACGTGCTGGCCAGTCACGCACCTGAGGCACCGCAAGGCATAAATGAGCATCATCGCTGTCAATAAAACTAAAACTTTAATTAGAAAATATTTAATAAAATAATTAACTTTAAAAGTAATGCCAGTGGACTAATTGAGAGAATACCTACACAGCGGAAACTTCTATGCCTAAGCCACCGACGCCTCCTAGTGAGCCTCATTTCTTTAACTGACTCCGATTTGCAAATCTGCATCCATCCATATTGGATACAGGTGAGTGGCAGAGGTTCTAAGAATCTCCATCTAGGTTAGAACAGATAAGGGAAATCCAAAATGAAATAAAATACATGATAATAAAACAAATATTTTTCCTTTAAAATTCTTTTCTGGTTCTTCTGCTGAGAACCCTCTTTTAAAGTACTTTAAATCCATAAATAAATATATATACACATATAATGGGCTGGCATCTGAAATTGTCCCAATAAGATATACCCGTGCACTGGGTATCCACTGGACCGTCAAGGGTTACTTTATACTTTTAAAACATTTTTACTTTACTTTAGTCTCTGGCCCATTCCCTTGACGTTTGCCTTGCTGTGGTGGAACACAGCACTCGAAGTCCTGGCGAGTTTCCCTACGCGCCTCTCGCAATCAGGAGCGACTCACCGTGCCCCTCGATAGGCAGTCCACGGCTGAGTAACACGCATGCTCTCAACTCGGTCCACGCTCCCTCATATTGGAGCCCCGAGGACAATCGCTAAATCTCTCATCTTTTAGGGGTATCGTTCCCCATACAATAATCAATAATAATATCAATCTCTCAGGGGTATCGTTCCCCATACATTAATCAATAATAATAATATCAATATATATATATGTATATATATATATATATTTTCACATAAGACATTTCATTTAAAACATATAATCACACACACATTGGTCTTATACATATTTTTAAAACATCCCACTCTCGGTATGGATATATCACAAAAAAATTATGTGTGTATGGATTTCCCATATCCCAAACCGTTTTGAACATATTTATGTTTTAAAATCATTTTCTAAATCCCCCTTTCCCAGTGGCTAAACAGAGAAATCTAGGCCACTCACAGTATTGGGAGATTCGTATACTCCCAAGCGCTCCATGTAGGTTTAACCTCCGGTGCATCGCCGTATTCGATTATCCGGAGCCCTAATACATGCAAATATACGTTAGCATCCATAATTACATTTATGAATGCACCTATGAAGCTCTAACATGACCTACGACTGGGCTTGAATGTGATTCGAGGCTAGGAAAAGTATCCAGGAGGTTCCGGGATAAAAATTGGACATTTGATAAAAAATTACGAAAATACCCCTGGGGGTCCATGGGCCACTCGAGCTGGGCCCGACACTTAGAAAAGTGTCCGGTAATTTGATCATTTAGAACATTCAACCAACAATTAAATCATAAAACAAAACCAATTAAAGGTCTCCAAGGTCCAAGAACTAAATTGGACAAGTCCGGAAGTTAATTGTAGCTAATTGAAGTTTAGGGCTGCAAAATTATCAAAATGCCCCCAAGCTACAGTACCAAATCTTGCTGGTGGCTCACTCCCGGGCGGGAGTGAGCCAAAATGGGATGAAATCCCATTATTTCATCAGCTTCTGTGCGGGACACGTTGTGTCCTTCGCGGGAGTCATGCCCAGTGCATGGCCATGTCCGGCCATGCACCAAATCGAGCTCGGTTTGAGTCCGATTCACTACCAATCCGCACCAAAATTGAAACACAGCAAGTTAAACATATGATCTATGAATTCACAGCTTCAAGAACGAAATCAAACAACCAATCATGCTCGAATTTTGAATTAAATCATTAAGAGTTGACTTATCTCGGACAAAACAGAAATCTCAACTTCAATCATCAAATTCTCTTAGCACAGACCATGAAATCAAGCGTGTAAACTATAAAATTAAAGCTTGATGAGTCTAGAACAACATACCAAATTCCCAACCAAAACGCACGGTTGAATCAAAAGATATGAGCTGATGAACAAACTGTCGCCAAATTTCCAGATTTCAAGATTTGGTGTTTTTCTTAGAAATCTTGGTGTTTTGATCTTCAAGAAGGCAAAAGAAGTTGATATTGATGATTGATGAAGTGTTTGAAGAGGGATTGAAGCCTTGATTCAGAGAGATTTGGAAGAGAGAGCTCGGAGATTTGAAGAGGGAGAGGAAATGTGTAAAATGGGGGTCTCGGGCAACCGAGACCCCATATAATACAACGGGTCCGGCGTCGGACCCGACCATGTCCGGTGCCGGAGTCAACCAATTTCAAGTTGACTCCGGTCAACTCGGCCCAATTTCTTCGGGTCTCGATTTCAAGTGGGGCCCACATCCCCGGACTTCAATTTTAGGGTTTTTAAGCTTGAAATTGAGCTAAACGAAGTTTAAAACATCCATAGGAAGTCAAATTTGGTATTTTGACTAGACAACAATACATAAATATTCAACTTGACACGTGCGGATTAGGTCCGGGCGTGTCACAATTACTCCAAAAGCTTCAAATGGTCATCAATACATCTTTGTTATGATTGATTATTTTACCAAATGGGTTGAAGCAACCTCATATGCCAGTGTTACACAATCTGTAGTTGCTAAGTTTTTGAAGAAGGAGATTATCTGTAGATATGGCCTTCCGGAGAGAATCATTTCCGATAATGCTCAGAATTTGAATAGTAAAATGATAGAATCACTATGTTCTCGTTTCAAGATCATTCATAGCAACTCCACACCATATCGGCCAAAAATGAATGGCGCGGTGGAAGCAGCTAACAAGAACATTAAGAAGATTGTGGCCAAGATGACTGAAACTTACAGAGATTAGCATGAGAAGTTGCCGTTTGCTCTTCTTGCTTACCGAACTGCAGTCCGAACATCTACTGGGGCAACTCTTTTTTTGTTGGTATATGGGACAGAAGCAGTGGTGCCTATCGAGGTGGAAATTCCATCCTTCAGAGTGCTTAGAGAAATGGACTTGGATGAAGCTGATTGGATCCAAGAACGACATGATCAGTTGAATTTGATTGATGAGAAGCGCCTTGCCGCACTTTGTCATGGTTAGTTATACCAGAAAAGAATGATGAGAGCTTATGATAAGAAAGTGAAGCCGAGGCAATTCAAAGAAGGGGAGTTGGTGTTAAAGAAAATACTCCCAAATCAACGTGACTCTCGGGGAAAGTGGGCACCAAATTGGGAAGGCCCATATGTTATCAAGAAGGTCTTTTCTGGTGGAGCTTTAATATTACAAGAGATGGATGGGAAAGAATTCTCCAGTCCTATCAATGCTGATGCTATAAAGAAATACTATGCCTGAAGTAAAAAAAATGAAAAAATGAAATGAAAATAAAAAGTGAAAAAATGAAAGAATAAAAAAAAAGAATGAAAAATGATGAAAAAGAAAAGGAGAGATCTAAGTTGAAAATCTGAAAGGGCAGTTTGGATCAATTGAGGGGTTGCTTAAGTTGAAAACCTGAAAAGGCGGCTTAAGCAGGAGGAAAAAAAAGGCATAAGCACAGCTATTGAATGAAGCAAGATCAAATGCAGTGGGTCTAATTGGGGCAGATCAGATTACTCAATAGGCCGAGTTGTCAAGTTCATTGGTATCGTCAATCGATTAAAAGGAGAACTCAGGTTTTGTTCGCACATGTTTCTGAGTATTCATTGGTGGAAGGTACCTCTTATCCTTTCTCTTGTATTGAATCAATGAACTTACTCTCTCATTTTTTAAGCATATTTTTGAATGTGAATTAAAGTTTGAATTCCTTTCGTTGTATGAATCTTGTTTCTGAAATGCAAAAGTTGAATCAAGTTGATTTCTTTCTTTGATCTTTTTTTAATAATGCGATGAATCTTATTGTTAATTGGTTGTTGCTTGTATTAAATTTTGTCATGGATTTCAAAATGTGAATAAACATGCGAGAAACCATACAGGCGTGAAAATGCTCATTTAATTTTCAAAGGCATAGGTTAGGTTTAAGAGACAGGGTTTCAACTAACCAGTCACCCGGAAGGAAAATGGAAGTTGTTTGCGGCAAATCATCGGGAATGTGTAAAAATAATGGAAACGAGCAATTTGAATCGGAAGAGCACTGATACAGTTTGAAATTATTAATCAGAATGAATGAGCAAGAAGATGGCGATTGAGCAAGAGGTTTCCATATTATTACAAACAAGAATCAGGCTTTGTACAAAAAGATACTAAATTTGTCATTGCAAATCAAGCATTGAGCTTTGCATGCATCATGACATGATCATTGCATCATTTTAGAGCATCAGATTTTCAAATAACATGTCAGGTATTTGATACATCAACTCCAGATCAAGATGGAAGTATCCATTTCCAAGAATCCAGCAACTATGATTGTTCATCGAAAGAGACCAGGTTACGGCTCTTATTTTTCTTTAAGCAACCAAAGGTATGACATTCAATTCTTTTTTGAGACCCAGTTAAGGTTTTGAAATTCATTTTATTCAATTTAGTTCAATTTGACATTTAACCAAGGTGTGATTCATTTAGTTCATTAGGAGACCGAATCACGGATCTCGTTGCTTTTAGTGACTGAATCACGGCACTAATTTCATTTTAGAGACCAAATCACGGCTCTTGTTTCATTTTGAGACCTAATTTAAGTTCTCACAATTTAATTTTTCATTGGGAGACCGAATCACGGATCTCGTTTCATTTAGTGACCGAATCACGGCACTTGTTTCATTTAAGAGACCAAATCATGGCTCTTGTTTCATTTTGAGACCTATTTTAGGTTCTCGAGGATCATTTATTTAGCTCATTAGGAGACTGAATCACGGCTCTCGTTGCAATTAGTGACCGGATAACGGTACTTGTTTCATTTAAAAGACCGACCCACGACTCTCGTTCTATTTAAAGGCCAATTTATGGCATTTGATTCGTTTGAGACCAAGTTTTGGCTCTTGAAAAGTCTTAAAAAGACATGGTGTCTACGTCTTGAACCATTTCCTAATCATCTAGAAGCAAACTTCATGATCATTAGAAAATACTCCAAGAGGGGCAACTGTAGACACCTCATTTTTTATATATATTATTTAATTTCTTTTCTTATAGCCTTTCTTACTTTTTTTTATTTATATTAGATTTTAATTTTAATTTTAATCTTACTTTAGTCTTATATTTTTCTTTTTCTTTTTCTTTTTCTTGGGTTTTGCTGAGAAGTTTGGAGAAATATCTTATAAGAAGGAAGGCCGGACCGAACAGGATTACGATTATCTAATGAGCTGGCCAAGCTTGATGTTCCTATGAAGCTTCTAATAGACTCTGCTATGGCATATACTATGGGTGAGGTGGACATGGTGTTTGTTGGGGCTGATGGAGTAGTTGAAAGTGGGGGTATCATAAATATGATGGGGACATACCAGATTGCATTAGTGGCACACAGCATGAACAAACCTGTATATGTGGCTGCTGAAAGCTACAAGTTTGCCTGTCTTTATTCATTGGACCAAAAAGATATGGCCCCATTTTGTTTTTTTTCTTTTCGGAAATATTAGGAGCATGTGGTTGTTATTGCAAAGGCTTGAGATAAAAAGGGGACAGCTGAAGAAAAGAAAGGGGAGAGCTCTATGAGAAAGGGAAGGGATTTTGAAGAAAAGATTGCAAGAAAATGATGGCTGCCAACCAAAAAGGGGGGAGGGGGGCCGAGAAAAAAAACAAAAAGAAAAAAAAAAGTCAAAAAAGGGAGGCAAAAACAAAATGGCCGAAAGCCAAAAGAAAAAAAGAGACAGTGATTTCAAAAAGGAAACAAAGGGAGACCCTAAAAGCTAGAAAATGATGGTTGCCAACCAAAAAGGGGGGAGGGGGGCCGAGAAAAAAAACAAAAAGAAAAAAAAAGTCAAAAAAGGGAGGCAAAAAAACAAAATGGCCGAAAGTCAAAAGAAAAAAAAAGAAAGAGAGAGAACGGGAAACCCGGAGAGATATTTTTGGCTTTTAAGAAAGCAAGTGGAAGACAATAAAGGTAGAAGAAAAGGTAGAGTGATTCAAGGAAGGAATCCAAAGCCTAGGCAAGATCCAACCCGATGGTTCTTATAATGGTTTGTGAAGTATTTTCGGAAGAGAGAATTTTGGGGTACGATTAAAGAAAAAAGAATAGAAGGAGAAGTGCAGAGTGTGATAATTAATCTTTCATCTAGTTCCTGAGAGGCAAGAGGGAGGACAGCGTCAAAGTGCTTGGTCGATTTGAGAAGAAGCTGAAGGTGGCTGAGATACTTTTGCATCTCAAGTAAAACTTTTCATTATTTAGCCCGAATATTGTTGCTTTTGTCCCAATTCAAGTTATATATTATTCCCGGGTTATATGTTTGGTTTAGAGGATTGTTTATTATATTAGATTTTTAATTATCTGCTTGGTTTAGTTTGGATTATTCATTTGGCCTGTTAGCTCTAATATTCTATTGGATTATTAACCATTAATTATGAGCTTGTCTGTTTGTATAAATTGCTTTAAGGTTTTATCCACTTGCGTTGGGCTTAATCTTTTGTTGGGTATATATATATGTTGTGTCAAATGATTGGATCGGAATGCTTGTCCATTTAATAGATAGTGGAAAACTCTTGCTGGGCTATTTTCTTGCTATTCATTTGTGTCTAGGTTCTTACAGTTGGGGCTGCTTTCAATTAATTAAATTATGTTAGAGTTAATTTGTTATAGTTGAGGTTTAATCATGTAATTTTTTTTTTATTTTTTTTTGTCATATTTGGGCTTAAGAGGTTTGCATATTAGATTTATGGGGTAGGATTATAAAATGTTATTAACATACCAAACCACGCACTTAGATTTTAGATTTGATTTAATAGCTTCCAAATTCATTTCCATATTGTTTTAAGGTCGATTAGCATTTTAGTAGCATTTAGGATTTAAGTTCATTTATATATATATTTTTTATGCCATTTAGTAATTTAGGATATTTTTCATTTTTTTTTTGCCATTTAGTTAATTAGGCTCATTTTGCATTTTAGCTCTAGGCTCACTTCATTATATCATGTCATTTAATTAATTAGGTCCATTCACATTTTAGTTATAGACCCATTTCATTATAATATGCCATTTAGATTAGGCCCATTAGCATTTTAATATCTCATTTATCTTAGACCCATTTACATCATTTATGATATTTTAGAAATTATGGCTCATTCATTTTTTTTTTAATATATACCTAATATATTTCTTGTGCTAACCCATTTTCTTGTTAATTGTGTCCCATCACTTCATGCATTTAGAAATTAGGGCATCGTTTTCACAAAATTCATGTGCATGGGAAGCCAGAGGGTGTCTCGGAAGTATAAGATGCTCAAGGGTCTACCAAGATAGAAATTTCTCTAATTTTCTTACCGGAAGTACGGTGGAGATTTAGGGGAGTTTTTATCCCTTCAAAAACAAAAAAAAGAATTTTCTTCATTTAATTTCTTCAAAATTACATGCATATCATGTTTATTTTTTCCATCAAATATTCAAGGTTTACTTTAATTAATGTCAATTTTCAAAAAATCCAAAATAATATTTTCTTTCAAAATCCCTCTTATCAGTAAAAGGAATTCCAATTCCGACATAATTTTAAAAAACCTAAAAATGGCTTTTTAAGAAAATCTCAAACTTAATCAATAGTTGAGGTTTTCTTTTAAAAACTAAACTTTGGTTAATTTCTTTAATCAAGGTTTTAAACATGAGATCCAAAAATAAAAGGAATTTAATTATTCCAACATTATTTTGAAAAAGGTCAAAAATGTTTTGAAAAATTTCAATTAGGTCCCTACATTGGAATCTTTCCAATTAAAATTAAACTCTTTTTAGAATCTTGCTTTTTAATCAAAATTCATCATCAATAAAAGGAATTTGATTATTCTGACATTAATTTCAAAAATTCAAAAATATTTTCGAAAGATTTCAATTTAGTCCTTAACAATTGAGGTCTTTCTAAATTTAATCCCATCTTTTTCAAAACCCTTATTTTTCTTTAAATCAAAATTTATCTTTGAAAAATTACTTGTTTTAACATTTTGATTTTCAAAATTTATTTTTGGAAGTTCTCAACTCGATTATTCTACATTGGGAATTTTCTAACCAAATTTCAATACGGATCTCATTAAATCGAATTTTCTTTAAGGGTGGATTAACCCATACCAAAAGGAGTTTTTACTCCGACATTCAAAATTTTTTTTTAAATTACATTTTTTTATGTTGAAAACATTCTGTTATTAACCCTAAAATTGATTTTCAAAAGACTTTATGGTACCGATTTCAGGGCGTTTCGGGGGTGCTAATCCTTCCTCGAACGTAACCGACTCCCGAACCCAAAATCTGTTTTCGTAGACCAATATCTGTTTGACCTAAGGTAATCTTTGTAGATTACGTTAGGTTAAACGGAGTCAAAACGGGTGGCTAACCTACCTAAACCAAATGGTTAGTGGCGACTCCTTTTTTTGTTTATAAAATCCTTTTCATTTCTTTAAATTTCCCGTCGGACGACTTTTTAGACGTTTCGACATTCATTGTAAACTATATTGATGTGGCGTTAATGATGATGATGTATGCTTTTAAAAACATAAAAAAAATTGTCATGTGAACTTTTTTTTTTTTACTACATGACTTATCTTTCACTTCGAGCAGATCGTTTTTTATTTTCTTTTTGAATGTTTAGTTTCATATTTTTGGTAAAAGATTTGATAATCACGACTAAAAGCTATTTAATGTGACAAAAAAAGTCACATACAATTTTTCAATATTTTTTTATAAATACATATAGTCAAAGTTAACGCTACATCAATATAATCAATATCACGTTAATCTAGTTAACAGTGACAATTTAACACCATTAGTAATTAGACTGAAAGTGACATAAATAAAGGTAGATAGATTCAATTTGATCAAATCAAAACAGAAAAACTAAATCCACAATTTTCTCAAACAGAAAAATATAAAGATAGAAAAATATTATTTTCTTTCATTTAAGATAGAAAAATATTATTTTCTTTTATTTATGTGTTGCGTAAAAAAGATAGAAAAGTTTGAAGAAAAATTAATTTTCATTCCTTTCGTTGCTAGGTAGAATTGAAAAATGGATGAAAAAAAAATATAAAATAATTTTACCATTATACCCTTATAATTTTAAATAACAAGGTAAATTTTAAAAAAATAATATAAGTGTGGACAATTTTGTATTTATACTCATTTTCATTACATCACCTTAATTTTTTTCTCAATTAATCCTTCCAATTTAGAGTGATTTTTTTTTTTATACTTTAGGAGAGAAAACATCAATCTCTCCTATTTTCTTTTCTTCCTAATTTCTTTCCTATCAAGTATCATAAATTTTATTTTCTCTCCACTTTTTCATTATCTCTTATTTATCTTTCTAATTTCCTTTTCTACTAAACATAACCATAGCGTTTCAAGTTACAGGTGAGACAAGAAACGCATTAAAAAGATAAGACAAGTTTCAATTAACAATGTACGAATTAGGTGAAGAACAATTAATTTTCATTCCTGGTTGTTAGGTAGAATTGAAAAATGGATGGAAAAAATAAAATAAAATAATTTTACCATTATACCCTTATAATTTTAAATAATAAGGTAAATTTTAAAAAAATAATATAAGTGTGGACAATTTAGTATTTATACACATTTTCATTACATCACCTAATTTTTTCTCAATTAATCTTTCCAATTTAGAGTGATTTTTTTTTATACTTTAGGAGAGAAAACATCAATCTCTTTTATTTTTTCTTCTTCCTAATTTCTTTCCTACCCAGTATCACAAATTTTATTTTCTCCCTACTTTTTCATCATCTCTTATTCATCTTTCTAATTTCCTTTTCTACTAAACATAACCATAGCGTTTCAAGTTACGGGCGAGACAAGAAATACATTAAAAAAATAAGACAAGTTTCAACTAATAATGTACGAATTAGGTGAAGAAAAATTAATTTTCATTCCTTTCGTTGCTAGGTAGAATTGAAAAATGGATGGAAAAAAATAAAATAATTTTACCATTATACCCTTATAATTTTAAATAATAAGGTAAATTTTTAAAAAAAAATATAAGTGTGGACAATTTAGTATTTATACACATTTTCATTACATCACCTTCATTTTTTCTCAATTAATCTTTCAAATATAGAGTGATTTTTTTTTATACTTTAGGAGAGAAAACATTAATCTCTCTTATTTTCTTTTTTTCCTAATTTTTTCCTACCAAGTATCACAAATTTTATATTCTTCCCACTTTTTCATCATCACTTATATTCATTTTTCTAATTTCCTTTTCTATTAAATATAACCATAGCGTTTCAAGTTTTTCAAGTTATAGGAAAGACAAGAAACACATTAAAAGGATAAGACAAGTTTCAACTAACAATGTCTAAATTAGGTGAAGAAAAAGCCCTACCATTTTTAAAGAAGGGGGCAAGGATTCTCTCCACTACATTTTAGTGGTGGAGAGGCCCATGATCTCTAACTACCTAATCTAGGGCCAACAAAAGCCCACGTCACCCTCAACTCAATACTCACCGTTTCCTTATCAATTGACCACTTTCATAGCGTTTCTCATTTCTGTTAATTGCTTCCCACCCCTTATCTTCTTCGCAACATATTTCCTTCCAAATTTTCCTCCTGTTTAGTGTATCAGATTTAGACAAGCCATTTGATTCTCACTTGCATTTGGATATAGTTCTCTCTTATGAGCGGAAAGCTACCTGTTGAGTATAATTTGACTACACTGGGCCTAACTACACTGGACCTGACTACACTGGGCTTGACTAGTAAAACCCACCAATACAAGGTACCTCACTACTTCACATAAAAGGCCACCCCTCTCTGGGTAAGGGTAAGAACTCTCATTCTTCTACTACTCTCTACTCTTACTCTCACACCACACTATTATCTTGCTGACTTGACCGTCGGAGTGTACCCCGGAGGACCACCTCCGGTGCCCTCTAACCTAATTTATCTTGTAGATCCCGAGGCCAAGCTAAAATGGCATCAACAATGGCGCCGTCTGTGGGAATCTAACAAAAAGTCATGCTCCTTTGGTTGGCAAATCGAGTGTTCTTAACCCATGATGGGTAAAGTTCCAATCTTTATTATTTTTTCATAGTTTTGAGGAGGGTTCATATCTAGATCCGAGAGTTTAAAAAATCTGGAGAAGAGTAGAAGAGTGCAAAGGCAAAGTATATTTCAAACTTTGCTTTATTTTGAAAAAGTTTATTTTGAAGTCAAATTTGGCCAAAATAGTATTTGGGCATTGTGGATTAGCTCTTGAAAATATGATTATTAACTTTTATTTGTGAAAAATGTATTAGAAAAAGTATTGATTTTAGAGAAAAAGAAAAGAGCTTAAAGCTTGAAAATGACGAGTAGTAAGCAAGTTCAACAAGATGAAGGAATATTCCAAGAATATGCTTCTACCTTTATTTATTTATTTTTCATTAAGTACAGATGTACTATTTAACTTCAGTTGACATTCTCTTCTTGGTCGAGTGGCCATGCCATTCCATTTATTTTTCTCTCTTGGTGACGAGTGTGCATAATTGTGGAACTATCGTGTTGTACAAAATACTTGCTCGATTAACATTAATTGTCTTTATGATCTAATGGCCTAACACCTTTCTTTCATCCCAATGAATATGTCATGAATGTCTGTGTCGAGTGTTCAAGAATAGCCACATAACCACAATAATTATTTATCTTTCATGGCTTATATGGCTGTCGGATGACAAAGTCGAGGATATTACAAAAAGGAAAATTGGTGTTCTAACATTAGCCTACCTATTTGCTCCATTTAATCTTATTTATTGGAAAATGCCAAATATCTTATTTGACTAAATTGGTGTTCTGACTAAATTGGAACTGAGAGAAAGCCAATTAGCCTACCTATTTGCTCCATTAATGACAAATGCCGAATGATTACTCCATCAATGGCTTATTACCAAGTCAACATTTGTGTGCAGAATGCTTGCTTTGTGTGCCGAATGCTTCATCAATTGTCGAATGCTTGCTTTGTGTGCTGAATGCTTCATCTATGGCTTATTGTCAACATTTGTGTGCTGAATGCCCCAAGTCAACATTTGTGTGCCGAATGCTCCATTAATGGCAATACAAGGTATAATATATATACTACAAGGTGGGCATTAGCTTGAGAAAAAATCAAAATCGAGCAGTGCTAAGCTCCCACATTGCCAAATGAAGCAGCTCCCGAGTTGTCGATTGAAGCTCTAAAATTGCCGAGTGAAGTTCCCAAATTGTCGAATGAAGCTCTAAAATTGCCTAGTGGACAAGCCACCAATCAAGCAAGTAATACCCCACTTCGGCAAGATGATACCAAAAACATGCCGAATGACCACATTGATTACAAAATTCATTTAGGCTGAGTGAAGCTCCCAATTGTTGAACGAAGCCCCAAAATTGTCGAATGACTCACCTTTCTACATAACAACAACGTGAGGCGGCAGGTATATAAGTGTCAAACGCAAAAATACCCAGTCATTCGACAAGGCTCACGACACGGATGAGCATGATATCAAAGAAGAGACATGATCGATGACTCATCCATCCATCACATCAAAGGCAGTCGACAGGTAGGCATTAAGTGACAAACACAAAGTGCCCAACCAGCCGACCAACCCACCACACGGATGAGCATGATGTCAGGGAAGAGACATGATCAACGACTCATCCGTCCACCACATCAAAGGCAGTCAACAGGTAGGCATTAAGTGACAAACACAAAGTGCCCAACCAGCTGACCAGCCCACAACACGGATGAGCATGATCTCAGCGAAGAGACATGATCGACGGCTCATTCGTCTCCTACATCAACAGTAGTCGACAGGTAGGCATTAAGTAAAAAACACAGAATGTCGAACTACTTGACCAGCTGATGACACGGGTGAGCATGATCTCAGGAAAGAGACATGGTCAACTACTCAACCTTCTACATAACCACAATGTGAGGCGGCAGATATATAAGTGTCGAACATAGAAATACCTTGCCATTTGACGAGGCTCACGACACGTGTGAGCATGTACTTAAACATAGGAGTGCATGGTCGACTACTGACTCGTCTACATAATCACGGTGCGAAAGCCGACGGTCTCTAGTCGACATGTTTCAATTGACACTTGTTCTGATCACATGCTTCAGTCAACAGCTCTTCAACTGGAGTCGACATTTTCTAGTCGACATGCTTCAGTCGATGCTTTCTAGTTGACAACTCTTTAACGATCAGTCAAGACTCCTCAAACTTTAAGTAAAGTTGTCATCCTTCAATCATCACTTTAAGATGACTTGAAAAGTTTAATCAGTCCCACCCAACCCGTTCCCACTTTGAGATAGCCGTGTGATTGGTCACTTTATAACCACCCTCATGGTTGGGAAGCAAATGTTGAGTATAATTTGATTACACTGACCTAACCAAACTGGACCTGGCTACACCGGGCTTGATTAATGAAACTCACCAATACAAGGTACCTCACTACTTAATATAAAAGGCCACCCCTCGTCTCTAGGTAAGGGCAAGAACTCTCGTTCTTCTACTACTCTCTACTCTTACTCTCACATCACATTACTATCTTACTAACTTGACCGTCGGAGTGTGCCCTGGAGGATCACCTCCGGTGCCCTCTAACCAGATTTATCTTGCAGATCCCAAGGCCAAGCTAAAATGGCATCAACACTACCCTATTTTCTGCTGCTTGCCTCTTCCAAATTGAAACATCATGTCTTCCCCAAAATCTATGGTATGAAATAATTCATATATATTTTACTTTAAATTCTAAATATGAAAATTCAAGAGTCCTCCAAAATAATGGTGATTCATATTCTGATTGTACGGAACGCAACGTTAAGGTTGGTTCCGGAGGAAAATGTCTATGTAAAAATGATGTTCACACCTTAAAGATATTCTTAACTTCTCTTAGCTATAGGGTTCTCTGGATACCTCTGTCCCTTTTTTTTTATCCATCTTTTTCTTTTTGAATGTCCTAATTGATTTGTCCCTTACCATAAATAAACAATCACTAAACTTTCATTCTCAATTTTTTCCTTCCTTTTCTTTTATTACTATCATATCATTACATAAAACCCTAAAAACACTTACACACATCAAGAATAACAAAGTAATTCTACATAATTCAATCACTTTTTCTTAAAATTTGTGAAAAGTCAAAAGAGGAAAAAAAAGGGGACGGAGAGAATCCTAAAGTAATGCCTAAAGCATTTATAATAAATGTTCTTTTTTATCAATTTTAATCGTGTGTGTATATATATATATATATATATATCAAATCTACAATATTGAGGATAGTTAGATGTAGGTAGAATTAATATGTAACTTTAAAATATTGAATTCAAAAACCTTTTGTTCTTTCCCTGGTGAAATATCTTGTTGTTATTTCACTAGTTGGGGAAAGGAAGAGAAAACTTTATATTTGTATTGCTTGCCTAGCAGTTGGGAGAAACTTATGTTATATCAATCGTTTGATTATTTCAAAGTATGATTATCTGTTTTGATGAGGAAATGAAAAAAAAAACG
This sequence comes from Microcos paniculata, assembly GCA_030664755.1. Classification (NCBI taxonomy): domain Eukaryota; kingdom Viridiplantae; phylum Streptophyta; class Magnoliopsida; order Malvales; family Malvaceae; genus Microcos; species Microcos paniculata. The sequence continues at coordinate 42,551,349 of CP131458.1, read as the reverse complement.
TGATATGAAATATACAGATATTTGTGGGAAATTGAAGGGGCCGTTGATGGCAGTATGATTATCCTTCTTTCTCCTATTATGAGTCAATTGAGTAATTCAACAAATGCAAAATGTTAAGTATTTGCCTCTCACAAGCATATATATATATATATATATAATTAATTAAACATCCACTGCAAATGGACAATCTAGCAAGAAATGTAAGGCTATATACCTTCCGTGTACTGCATGCATATATAGCCAACAATGTTACTAATTGATAAGAACTGAGTTAAAATACAGTTTCAGATTGTCCTTTCCGTGCAATGATAATTACAATCCATTTCTCAGCTGCAATAGAATAACCACAGAAAAATTGGAAGAAATTGCTCAAACTTGACTCAACCCACTGCCAACAGCACAATTGATTCAGCCTTTGTAGGGTATTTTCATATAAGAAGATTATGAATTTGCACTTTCAGCTCTGCATGCTTTGAAATATGATGAATTCTGTAAAGAAAAGAGCAAAGAAAAAAAAAATCTCCATCTTTTAAATCCATAATCCACAACTATGAAACGGCCAGCAGAGAATTTAAATGGCAATAATGTTTGCTGACAGGGAGTAACAAGTCAAATTTGATACAGATGAGAGATTGAACAAAGTTTCCTCTGTATCCCGAGACATTCAGCCGAAGTTTGGAATTTTTACGCACCCATTAACACTACCAAAAAGGGAAAGAGGGGTGGGGGGGGGGGGGGGGGGGGGGGAGAGAGAGAGAGAGAGAGAATTTTAAAGCAGTTTCTGCAGGCCATTTAACCTTGAGGAAGGGGTTCTTCATGAGGTTGAGGTGAGGTGAGGTGAGAGAAATCTGTCTCCTACGGGTGTTTAACATGGCTGAATGGTTGAGGTGAGGTGAGGTGAGAGAAATCTGTCTCCTACGGGTGTTTAACATGGCTGAATGGTTGAGGTGAGGTGAGGTGAGGTGAGGTGAGAGAAATCTGTCTCCTACGGGCGTTTAACATGGCTGAATGGAATCCATCTGGATTTTCAAGGAACAAAATGTCCAGCCTGCATGCAGATGTAAGGAGCCTAAAACCGTTTAAAGCTTTGATGGAAATAATAAAATGTCTTTATATATTTCCTGATCAAGTCCATAGGCTTTGAAGTCCAGAAACATTAAGCTTATTTGATGGAGCATAGACTAAGCATTTTAATATCACTAGCCTAGAAGTAGACTAGAAGCACCCGAAATTAGTAAATTGAAAAGATTTTTTTTTTTATGGAAAATTGAAAAGAATTTTTAGTTTTGTATACACTGAAACTGCTCAATTGCTTTGGCTTAGGAATATTAGACAAAAACAGTCTGTCATCCAATATTATAAGAAATCAATATGACAAATGATGGGTAATAGTATAAGATGCTATTTCATCCTCCTGGACAAAAATATATGGCTGAAACAAGGAAAACCACATATCTCTGTCAAGTCCCACTTGTTAAAAAGTCTAAGAACATACATAAAGTAGTGATACTCCAGAGCGCTTGAAACTATATGTACATATTTTTTTCGGGTACAAAAGACACCAAATTAGGCTAACTCCTTAGTTAAATTGCGTAATAGCATCCTTCTCTAATAATGGTAGGAGTTCCAAAGAAGGATCAATCAAAATAGTTGTCCCATAACTACAATTTTGAGCTAGATTAGCTAGAAAGTCCGTATAAAATTTGTTGCTCTCTCTAAAGATATGATGAATATCTTCCAAGCATTAAGATTGCAATTTTCCTAGCAGATGAACTTAAAAGGATTATATTCTGTAACTTCTATAAATTCTCCTAAAATGAGTAATGACCTCAATTTCCATGTAAATTCCTTGTAACTTTTTTAATTTAGCAAGAATCTATCATCTACTCGAAAACAATGGACGTGTAGTCCATTACTATATCCAAGGATGATTAATCCATCTTTGAATTAATCTAAGATCAAAATTAAATTGACATTAAATTGAATGATAAAAATTAAATTATTTGAATTAATTATGACAATAAATTGATTCAAAGATGAATTAATCACCTTTGGATCTAGTGGTGGACATCTCCACTAATTTTCTAGAGAATCTACTCTTTTTTCAGTTACCCCACCATTAAGTGTTGTTTGAAAATCACATATCCTTTCTCTTTCTCTATCTTCTGTCACCATGTTTGCCACCAACAACATAACACGGCATTACAAATCAGGGCTATACTTTGCATTATTGTATTTTATTTCTACTATAGATCATAGGAAGGGTACAATAGCAATACAAGGACTTTAGAAATAACAAAACAACAAAGCAGAAACTAACAATTTGCTGCATTCAACTCCTCCGTCTCTTCCTCCTCTGTTGCTTATTCCCTCCAAAATACTTGACAATCCACTTATGTTTCCATGGGCTGAAAGCGTACCCCAGAATCAACCCCAACACTACTCCGCTTCCATATCCCAACACCACTATCTTCCGCCCAAATTCAAACAAAGAGCCTCCTGACTCATCTTTCTTTGACGACTAAGGCCGTGGTTGAGAAGCCCCAACATAACACTTCTTTGACAACGGGTTCCCACATAATCCCAGGTTGTCCTCAAATGAGTTGTTTTCGAACTTAGCAAACTGTTTCCCTCGTGGTATGAGTCCTATCAGTTGATTATGCGAGACATTTAAAAAGCAAGGAAAGTGAGCTGTGCTAGTTTTTGTGGGATCTCTCCTGCGAGCTTGTTTTGAGATAGGTCCAAAGATTCAAGATTTGTTAGATTCACCACTGATGGTGGAATTGGACCAGAAAGAAAGTTGTTGGAAAGGTTGAGCAATTGAAGTCCTTTCAGAATCTGAATGCCTTATGGAATACTACCTTCAAATTGATTGCTTGAGAGATCAATGACTACGAAGAATTCTTGAATCTTCTCGTACTCTGTCTCAATGCCTTTGATTGTCATTGAATCTTGACAAAATACAAGAATATAAAAAAATTGGAAAAAAAGGGTTTATCCTCAAAACTATGTTCATCATTCTTTAAATAGTGTTAATCATCTCCAAAATAGAATTTTGTGAAAAAAAAAAACTAAACGTTCATTTTCAAAAATATATTCATCATCCTCCAAATAATATTAATCATCTCCAAAACCATATGTTCTTCAACTCAAAAATAGAATTTTGACAAGAAAATAAAAAATTAGAAAAAAAAAAGGTTCATCCCCGAAATATGTTCATCATCCCCCAGATAGTGTTAATCATCTCCAAAACAAAATATTTTTCATCCCCAAAATAGAATTTTGTGAAAAAAAATTGTGAAAAAAAAACCAAAGGTTCATTTTCAAAAATATATTCATCATACCCCAAATAATATTAATCATCTTCAAAACCATATGCTCTTCAACCTAAAAATAGAATGTTGACAAGAAAATAAAAAAATGAAAAAAAAACAACGGTTCATCCCCGAAATACGTTCATCATCCCCCAAATAGTGTTAATCATCTCCAAAACAAAATGTTTTTTGTCCCTAAAATGGAATTTCGTGAAAAAAAAATTATGAAAAAAAAAACCAAAGGTTCATTTTCAAAAATATATTCATCATGCCCCAAATAATATTAATCATCTCCAAAATCATATGTTCTTCAACCCAGAAATAGAATTTTGACAAGAAAATAAAAAATGAAAAAAAAAAACAAAAGTTCATCTCCAAAAAAATGTTCATCATCCCCCAGATAATGTTAATCATCTCCAAAACAAAATGTATTTCATCCCCAACATATAATTTTGAAAAAAAAATTAAGCCCAATAATATACTTCTCGAACTTAAATATGTCATACATCTATATTTTCATTAAATTTCATAAATCCATAGTTCAATATCATCAAAAAAATTTTGGAAAAAAAAAAGTTCATCCCCAAATAATGTTAATTATCCCCAAAACCAAATGTTTCATCCCAAAATAGAATTTTGAAAAAAAAAATCAACCCTAATAATATACTTTCCAAACTTAGATATGTCATATGATTATAATTTCATTTAATTTCATTAACCTATAGTTCAATATCATAAAAATATTTTGTAAAAAAAAAAAAGAATAGAAGGCTCTTCCTAAAAAATATATTCAACAATCCCAAATAGTGTTAATCATATCCAAAATCATATGTTTTTTATCCCAAAACAAAATTTTGAAAAGAAAAAAATCAACTATAATAATATATTTTTGGAACTTAGATATGTCATATGTCTATATTTTCGTTAGATTCTATTAACATATAGTTAAATTTCATCAAAATAATTGTTGAAAAAAAAGATAAAAATAAATTGTTCAAATTTATAATTTGATAAGTAGCTTTGATTTTTTTTTACATTACCAATCAAAATAAAAAAACCAATCATTTAAAACTAAAAAAATTTAAAAAAATTAAATCAATTTAAAAAGAAGGGTATAATTATCCGGCCATGATGGTCCCCACAAAAGGCCAGACCATCATGGCCGGATGGCAGCCCCCACTAAAAATAGATATATCTACTTACATAACCCCCAAAATAGAAATAAATAAATGAAAAAAAAAAGAAAATGAAGAAGAAAGAATGGAAACATATGTTGATTAAATTTTGGAAATATGCTTTTTCGAACACGTTAAAAGGATGGAGTTAAAAAAAAAAGGGAAAATAGGGTGTTGCTTCTCATTTTGGGAATTTTTAATAGGAATTAATGTCTTGTAAATGAAGACAAATCAACAGTTTTTTCTTTGTTTTAATTCATTTTTCAATTAATGACTGATTAGAGGTGTTTATGGGCCGGGACTGAGTAAAATTTTATAAAATCTTTGCTTGTCCAAGCCCGGCCAGGCCCGGTATTTCGGGCCTACTCTTCTGTCCAAGCCCGACCCTAAAATATTTATATAAGCCCAAGGCCAGTCCAAAAGCCCGTTTTTAATTTTTTTCGGACACTAATTTTAAAAATTAAATTAAATTAATTTATATTATAAATAAAAGTAAATCAATACATTTAAGAAATTATTATCTAAGCAATTTTTACAAAGTTAACAAAGTCTAAATACTAATAATATTTGAAAATATCAATATTATATACAAAGAAATAAGAAAAATAACACATTAACAGATAAAATAAATATATAAAAATATATTTATATTAAATCAATAGTAAAACAGGCCGGGCTCGGGCTTTTAAACCTATGACCAAGCCCGGCCCGTTTTCTAAACGGGCCTAAAAATTTTATCCAAGCCCGGCCCTTAAATTTAAAATTCTTGTCCAAACTCTCCCAAATATCGAACCGGCTTACAGGCTCGGACGGGTAACTCGACCCTTGGACAGCTCTATGACTGATATGTTTCTACTAAATCATCATTTTCTTTGTTCAGTTTATGTGTTGAGCCCTTGGTCGCTAGGATAACAAAATTACTTAAAAGGTTAATTTGAATTACAAAATTACTAGTATGTGTATTAAATCTCCTTTCATTTTCAAATTAATGAGAGATATCACTGCCTAAAGGTGTCCAATTTAATGCGTCATAAATAAGTACTCCCTCCATTCCTAAATAAGTGTCATTTTTTGGCTTGGCACATGGATTAAGAAATCCTAAAATTTAGAAACAAATTTCTTCTTATGTCAAGTTTACCTTTGTATTGGGATTCTTAACTCCTATTAAAACACATACTCTCTCTCTTATAAACAAACTTCATTCAATGTAATTAGTTAGGAAGAAGATGGGTAAAATTGGAAAAGAAGCAATTAATAAAGCATAGAATTCTTAAAACGACACTTATTGTGAAATAAAAAAAAATCTTCAAAAGCGACACTTATTTAGGAATAGAGGTAGTACTATAATAAGATCATGATGAGATTTAATGAGCGTAAGGTCCTTGTCTGCCTGCCGACATTCAATTTAAGGAGAGAGACCATTGATTAAATTTGGTATCCAATTTAATGCGTCATACTCCCTCTGTCTCTATTTAACTATCCTTTATCGGTTAACTTATCATAACCTTTGACTATTAATTATAAAAAATATATATATAATTAAATTTTTAAAAAATATATTTTGAAAAGTTTAAGATTTGTACTTTTTAAATTTTATCTTCAAAAAATTTACAATTTTTTATCACAAATAATGATCAAAATTATGATAAATTGATCAAAAAAAGACAATTAAATAGAGACAGAGGAAATAATAATAAATAATAGTACTATAATAATGATCATAATGAAATTTAGTGTAAGGTCGTTGCCTCTGCCTGCCTACGTTGTACGTTCAAGGAGAAACCTAGAAATATAGTACTAGTACTGTAACAATGATCATAACGAGATTTAGTGTGGGGTCGTTGTCTGCCTGCCTACGTCGTACGTTCAAGGAGAAACCTAGAAATATAGGCATCAAGGACTAGGCCCGACTTTCAAGAACTCTTGCCCGGTTGCCCCGTTGGGATCCATTTCAATTGCAATTATTTTTCTAATAATCTTATAATTATTTAATTACAATAAAGAATGAGTTTAACTTTCATGTATTAATAGTGGAGTTTTTTAATTCTATAAACGGTGTTAAAACGATGACACAAATTTTCATTACTTTATTAAAAATATATTCTTTTCATTTTTATATATTTGACCTTAATAAGTGAATATCTTACATTAAGAAAGTTAGTTGAGTAATAAAATTTTATACAAATTTTAATTCACTTTTCAAATTTAACCTTAGTCTATTTCACTCTCTCTCCTCTTTACAAGTTAGTTGGCTTAATGTTACAACTACTATATTTAATGGTTCTTACAATTTCAAAGAATAACAAATTTAAAAATAAATAATTAATACTTTATTAAAATCATAACAGGATAAATAAAAAAGAACATTAAGTTAGGGTCAGATAATAAGAAACGGAGGTACTATAAAAATATATCCTATAGGAATACATGTCAACCCTCTAACCCCACTTGTGAAGTCTAAAAATTTCACTGTCAATGGATGAGATAATAATCCATAAAAAATTATGTGATAGTTTACCATTAAACCCACATTCAATAATGGCATATCCTCATATGATTCTTTATTGTGATTAGACAATTACAGCATTGCTAAAAAAATAATTTCAAGCGATATGACTCCCAAAATACATGTGCTATGGTCCTTTCTAACACTTTCAACTCAAGATTCAACGTCATCCCAAATTAAACGCGTTCACAATTGTTGAATAGAGTTTGATTTGATTAGTGCTCGTTGAATTTTAGTATTTGGGAACCAATTTTTTCTTAATTAGCTTCTAAGTACAATCAATTTTGATGTTCATAAAAACCAATACGATTACTATATATGCAAGCTTGACATTGATGACACTTTATTCGTACAGGGATTGCCTAAGATATTAGACGTTAATAATTGGTCTCATAGCATTAAGCATTAACGATCCTTAAAATATCAAAATCCAAGAAAAATCAATGACTAAAGTGTTAAAAAGAAATTATAAATGCTAAAACAAGTAAGAAATTTGCAATCACAATCCAAGAAAACCCAATGACTAATATGTCTAAATTTCTCTTAAAATAACAAAGATGTAACTGTTGGGGAGGATAACTTTTGATTAAAGAGTTAAAATATTATTATAATTATTAACTTTTTTTTCTAAAAACTAAAAAACCACATCTCTCCTTTGAATATTCTCTCTCAAATATTTAAACAATTAAGAATTTTTTGCAATCAAAATCCCAAAAAAATCAGTGGCTAAAATGTCTAAATTTTTCTTAAAATAAAAAAATATAACGGTAAGGATAAATAACTTTCAATTAAAGGTTATAATAATAATTATTATTATAATATTCCCTATGTCCCTTTTTATTTATCCCCATTAATTATTTAACGCAATGCAAGAAAAATAGTTGTGGTGCAAAATACTATACATATTTACCTTAACTTTCTTATTTTGTCTCTATCTTTCTTCCCCTTTGATTCTCTTCTATTTTGACTCTGATTACATTTATGAAAAAGATTCATTCAAGAGAGAGAGGAGTTTGAAAGGATAATTTTAGAAAATTACTCCCTTTATTCCTCTTTAATTGTCACTGATAACTAATTTTCTTAGATTAAGAAAGTAGTTAGTTTTCAAAAATCAATAAAATTTTTAGATATTTTTCTAAAACTGTCCTTACTTTTTTCACTCGCATCTCTCTCTATATTTAATGTCTTTTTCTCTCTTATTTTTCTATTTATGCCTCTCTTATGTATTTAAAGAAGGATAAAATGGTAATATAGTCAATAACTATTTTATTGATTTACTAAAATGACAAGTAAAAAAGAATATGAGTTTGTGACATGTAAATAGGAATAGATGGAGTAATAATTAATTTGGGATAATGACAGATAAAAAAGGACAAGTAAGGGTTCTAGAAGGAGATGGATAAAAAATAACAGAGAGAGTAATTATTAACTTTTTTTAAAAAAGGTAAAATACTCTCTCTCCTATGTGGCACCTCTGTTAGGATTCCATATGAGATAGTCACTGAGAAATTATTACATGGATCCGTCCCACCATATCAACTATATAGGACCAACCAATAGAATTTTTCAAGCAACTAAATATTTTTACAATTACTAAAACCTTACCTGATTAATGTCTTTAATTTCAAGACTTGCCAATTAATCTCATCTCTTAAAACTAGAGGTTAAGCCTGTTGCTAGAATTAGGGATTAAGTCTATTGCTAAATTAGATTCTAAATTTTAACAATTATTTTGAGTTAACAAACTTCTATTGATTGATTTCATAACTTATGTGTGGTAAGATGGATCTATATAATAATTTCTCGATCGCAATTATAGTGTTATACATATGTCAAATTGCCAACTGCCAACAAAGGTGCTGACGTGCTGCTATTTATAATTGGCACCCACCACTCCACAAGTCAATTTTTTGCATTCATTGCAGAGGAGGGGCGTCCATGGCTAGACCCAAAAATCGAGACGAACTTGCCTCCCACGACACGTTAACTGAAGCAGAAACGAGAATCATAAGCTCAAAATTTCTAGATATCAAATCTAAGCTAAAATTTAACTAAAAAGCTGTACCTAACTTTGAGCTTGGATTTCTCTTAGACCGATGCATGGAAATATGTAAAAACTTAATAAAATGTAGATCAAGGCATTAAGAATAGCATATTAGAATCTTACCTTGATCCTTCGGTTGGATTGTCTGGATCAGCCAAAAGTCCAAAATTGCTCTGAGAGAGCAAATGAGAGGAGAGGAAGAGAGGGAGTGTGACACGCCCGGACCTAGTCTGCACGTGTCAAGTTGTATAATAATACATTATTGATTTCTTAAAATACCAAATTTGATTCCCATGGATGTTTCAAACTTCATCTAGCTCAATTTCAAGCTTAAAAACCCTAAAATTGAAGTTCCGAGACGTGGGTCCCACTTGGGCACGGATTCCAAGGATGTTTGACTGACTTGATCGGAGTCAACTTTGACTCAGTTGATTCCGGCGCCGGAACTGGTAAGAACCGGCGCCGGAACTGATCGATTAAAATGGGTTCTCGGGTGGCCGAGAACCCCCAATTTCATTTCTTCTCTTTGTTCTTCAAATTTTCTCCGAGCTCTCTCTTGATTCTTCTGAATCAAAACCTTAATCTCCTTTCAAACACTTAATCAAACATCAACATCAACTTCTCTTGTCTTCTTGATGATCAAAACACCAAGATTATCAAGAAAATCTTTAAATCTAGAAATCTGTAAATTTGGCGACAGATTGTTCACCAGCTCATATCTTTTGATTCAACCGTGCGTTTTGGTTGAGAATTTGGTATGTTGTTCTAGACTCATCAAGCTTTAATTTGATAGTTTATACGCTTGATTTCATGGTCTGAGCTAAGAGAATTCGTTGATTGAAGTTGATATTTCTGTTTTGTCCGAGATAAGTCAACTCTTGATGTTTTGATCCAAAATTCGAGCATGATTTGTTGTTTGATTCAGTTCTTGAAGCTGTAAATCCTTAGATCATATGTTAAACTTGCTGTGTTTCAATTTTGATGTGGATTGGATGTGAATCGAACTTAAATCGAGCTGAAGAAGATTATGGCCGAAACTCGGCCTTAATTCCAGAACAGAACCGGCGCCGGTTCTGAATAGTTCCGGCGCCGGAACAATCTGTCGGCATGGGATACTGTAGCACCAGGGGCATTTTGATAATTTTACAACCTTAGACCCCATTTGACCCCAATTAACTCCAATTAGCTCCAATTGACTTCCGGACTTATCAATTTTAGTCCGAGACCTTTAATTGGTGTTGTTTTATGATTTGATCATTGGTTGAATATTTTATTAATCAAATTAGATTTTTAATTTGATTATTTAGGTACGTGATCGTACGAGTTTTGGACCAGTTGCAATTTGAGCTAAGGCATTCGTGGGTAATCGGGGAGTATACAACTCTCCTCACTTGTGAGTGGCTTGGATTATATTGGTTGACCATTGAGGGTTAACCGTTTGCAAATTTATTTATAAATGCTTTATTAAATTGTTTATATATTTTGGGGTATGAATTGTCCACCCTCACACACTGTGTTTACAAATGATTTAAAGGGTGGGAATTTCAATAAATTTTATATTGATATATGATTGATAAATTTAGGGGGAATGATACCCCTAAGAGATTGATATTGTTGTTGATTATTATATGGGAAACGATTCCCCTAAGAGATGAGAAATTTAACGTAGTCCTCGGGGCTCCAATATGTGGGAGCGTGGACCGAGTTGAGAGCATGCGTGTTACTCAGCCTTGGACCGCCTATCGAGGGGCACGGTGAGTCGCTCCTGATTGCGAGAGGCGTGTAGGGAAACTCGCCAGGACTTCGGATGCTGTGTTCCACCACAGTATGGCAAACGTCAAGGGAATGGGCCAAAGAGTAAAGAAAAATGTTTTAAAAATATAAGTAACCCTTGACGGTCCAGTGGATACCCCAGCGCATGGGTATACCTTATTGGGACGATTTTCAGATGCCAACCCATTTGGATATATGTATTGTTATTGATGTGATATTTGATTTGGTTGGGATTTCATATATTTCAGTAAATGATTTATTAAATTGATATTTGGATTATTTCATATCCCCAACCTGAGGTGATCGGTCTTTATAACCGAGTCTCTCACTGGGTACAAGAATATGTACTCACCCCATTCACTTTTGTTCTCAGATCATCAGACTTTGGACGGAGGACGTCCTGGTGGCCAGTGATCCCAGTTCGTCTCTGTGGACACTATATTGTAGGTGCCACCTCATTTTACTTGGTATATCTTGGCTCGGAGTATTATTGCATCTTACATATATATTTGTGTATTTATAAATAATACCTTCCGCTGCATGGAACACCGTAAGATGTGATACTTTATTTTGAAATATTTCTGAACTATGTTATCTATGATATTTCATATGTTTTTATATATTGCTCGAATATCCTTTATTTTTAGCCTTGTGCCATCTTGGTTGCCCGCCTGACGAGGCACGCATCTCGAGGTGGTACGGCGGTTGTCACGTGGCCGGGCCTGCGGGTCGGGGCGCGACACTCTGTCACGCCCCGACCCACAGGCCCGGCCACGTGACAACCGCCGTACCACCTCGAGATGCGTGCCTCGTCAGGCGGGCAACCAAGATGGCACAAGGCTTAAAAATAAAGGATATTAGAGCAATATATGAAAACATACGAAATTATTATAGATAATACAATTCAAAATATTTTATAATAAAGTATCACATCTTACGGTGTTCCATGCAGCGGAAAGTATTATTTATAAATACACAATATATATGTAAAATGCAATAATATTCCGAGCCAAACTACACAAAGCAAAAGAGGTGGCACCTACAATATAGTGTCCACAGAGACGAACTGGGATCACTGGCTACTAGGACGTCCGCCGTCTAAAGTCTGATGATCTGACAACAAAAGTGAATGGGGTGAGTACAATAAACTTGTACCCAGTGAGAGACTCGGTTATAAAGACCGATCACCTCAGGCTGGGGATATGAAATAATCCAAAAATCAATTTAATAAACCATTTACTGAAATATATGAAATCCCAAACCAAATCAAATATCAAATCAATAACAATATATCCAAATGGGCTGGCATCTGAAATCGTCCCAATAAGGTATACCCGTGCGCTGGGGTATCCACTGGACCGTCAAGGGTTACTATACTTTTAAAACATTTTTCTTTACTCTCTGGCCCATTCCCTTGACGTTTGCCATACTGTGGTGGAACACAGCATTCGAAATCCTGGCGAGTTTCCCTACGCGCCTCTCGCAATCAGGAGCGACTCACCGTGCCCCTCGATAGGCGGTCCACGGCTGAGTAACCACGCATGCTCTCAACTCGGTCCACGCTCCCTCATATTGGAGCCCCGAGGACAATACTCAATCTCTCATTTTTCAGGGGTATCATTCCCCAATAATAATCAATAATGTCAATATATATCAAATTTATTGAAATTCTCACCCTTTAAATCATTTGCAAACTCAGTGTGTGAAGGTGGACAATTCATACCCCAAAACATATATAAACAATTTAATTAAAGCATTTATAAATAAATTTGAAAACGGTTAACCCTCAATGGTCAACCAATATAATCCAAGCCACTCACAAGTGAGGAGAGTTGTATACTCTCCGATTACCCACGAATGCCTTAGCTCAAATTGCTACCGGTCCAAATCTCGTACAATCACGTACCTAAATAATCAAATTAAAATCTAATTTGATTAATATAAATATTCAACCAATGTTCAAATCATAAAAAAACACCAATTAAAGGTCTCAGAATAAAATTGGCAAGTCTGGAAGTCAATTGAAGCTAATTGGAGTTAATTGGGGTCAAATGGGGTCTAGGGTTGTAAAATACCAAAATGCCCCTGGTGCTACAGTGCCATTGTCGGCAGGCTGCTCACTCCCGGGCGGGAGTGAGCCAATTCGGGAGATTCTCCCAATTTTGGGTAGCTCCGGCGCCGGACCTGCCACCAGAAAATGGCCGAGTTCGGCCAACCATGAAATCAAGCTCGGTTCAAGTTCGATTCAACACCAATCCGCACCAAAATTGAAACACAGCAAGTTAAACACATGATCTATGAATTCACAGCTTCAAGAACGGAATCAAACAATAAATCATGCTCGAATTTTGGATCAAAACATCAAGAGTTGACTTTACTCGGGCAAAACAGAAATCTCAACTTCAATCATCAAATTCTCTTAGCTCAGACCATGAAATCAAGCGTGTAAACTATCAAATTAAAGCTTGATGAGTCTAGAACAACATACCAAATTCTCAGCCAAAACGCACGGTTGAATCAAAAGATATGAGCTGATGAACAAACTGTCTCCAAATTTCCAGATTTCAAGATTTAATGATTTCCTTAGAAATCTTGATGTTTTGATCTTCAAGAAGGCAAAAGAAGTTGATATTGATGATTGATGAAGTGTTTGAAGAGGGATTGAAGACTTGATTCAGAGAGAATTGGAAGAAAGAAATCGGAGAAGTGAAGAAATTGAAGAGAAGTGAAAAATGGGGGTCTCGGCAACCGAGACCCCTTAAATCAACAACGGGTCCGGCGCCGGACCCGACCAACTCCGGCGCCGGAGTCAACATTTTCAGAGTTGACTCCGGTCAACTCAGCCCAAATTTCCTCGGGTCTCGATTCCAAGTGGGGCCCACATCCTCGGACTTCAATTTTATGATTTTTAAGCTTGAAATTGAGTTAAACGAAGTTTGAAACATCCATGGGAAATCAAATTTGGTATATTGACAAGACAACAATTCATGATTATACAACTTGACACGTGCGGACTAGGTCCGGGAGTGTCAGGGAGAAGAAAAATGAGAGGGAAGAGCTTATCTCCCTCTATTTATAGATAAGCCTGACACCGGGTCTACTCGGATCCTGGGTCAGACTTAATTTCCTCTTTTCCACCTCTTATAATCTCGATCCTTGGCCAAATCCATCGACCAAATCACCAATGGATCTCTAATCCATTGAATATGGACTTAAAGAAGTCAAGATTATGCTTCCATGCATGGTCACTCATCTCATCATCCAACTCTGTCTTATCTTATTTTCCACTTTTCTTCTTCATCTTAACACATTCGGACCGACGTATTCTCAAGTTAATACGCTGTCTTATACTATTCTGATTGTACGGAAGAGTCAGATTAGGTCCGGGTGTCATATTTGATAGATAATTACTTTCCAAATTAACTATTCATTTTTGATCAAAAAGAAAAATGCTTTTTGATCTGTCTATTCCATCCCGCCTCTATCCTTCCTGATGTAACTTGACACGCCCGGACCTAGTCCGCACGTATCAAGTTATATAATTATGTATTGTTGACATGTTAAAATACCAAATTTGATTCCCATGGATGTTTCAAACTTCATCTAGTTCAATTTCATGCTTAAAAATCCTAAAATTGAAGTCCGGGGATGTGGGTCCCACTTGGAATCGAGACCCGAGGCAATTGGTTGTGAGTTGACCGGAGTCAACTATGAAAAGGGTGACTCCGGGGCCGGAGTTGGTCGGGTCCGGCGCCGGACCCGTCATTTTCTATAAGGGTCTCGGTTGGCCGAGACCCTCATTTGCTCTTCACCACTTCTTCTTCAATTCTCTCCTAGATTTCTTCAAATTCTCTCTGAATCAAGGCTTCAATCCCTCTTCAAAGACTTTATCAATCATCTATATCAACTTATTTTGCCTTCTTGAAGATCAAAACATCAAGATTTCTAAGGAAATCATTAAATCTTAAAATCTGGAAATCTGGCGACAGTTTGTTCATCAGCTCATATCTTTTGATTCAACTGTGTGTTTTGGCTGAGAATTCGGTATGTTGTTCTAGACTCATCAAGCTTTAATTTGATGGTTTACACGCTTGATTTCATGGTCTGAGCTAAGAGAATTTGATGATTGAAGTTAATATTTATGTTTTGCCCGAGTAAAGTCAACTCTTGATGTTTTGATCCAAAATTCGAGCATGATTTATTGTTTGATTCCGTTCTTGAAGCTGTGAATTCATAGATCATGTGTTTAACCTGCTGTGTTTCAATTTTGGTGCGGATTGGTGTTGAATCAAACTCAAACCGAGCTTGTTTTGATGAAAGGCCGAGCATGGCCATTTTCTGGGCTAGGTCCGGCGCCGGACCTGGCAGGTCCCGCGTCGGAGATGGCCAAAATCCGGGATTTTTCCCTTTTTGGCTCACTCCCGTCCGGGAGTGAGTAAAACTGTCAGCAAGGGTACTATAGCACCAGGGGCATTTTGGTAATTTTGCAACCCTAGACCCCATTTAACCCCAATTAACTCCAATTAGCTTCAATTGACTGCCAGACTTGCCAATTTTATTCCGAGACCTTTAATTGGTGTTGTTTTATGATTTGATCATTGGTTGAATATTTTTATTAATCAAATTAGATTTTAATTTGATTATTTAGGTACGTGATTGTACGAGATTTGGACCGGTAGCAATTTGAGCTAAGGCATTCGTGGGTAATCGGGGAGTATACAACTCTCCTCACTTGTGAGTGGCTTGGATTATATTGGTTGACCATTGAGGGTTAACTGTTTTCAAATTATTTATAAATTCTTTATTAAAGTTGTTTATATATGTTTTGGGGTATGAATTGTCCACCCTCACACACTGAGTTTACAAATGATTTAAAGGGTGGGAATTTCAATAAAATTTATATATTGATATTATTATTGATTATTGTATGGGGAACGATACCCCTAAGAAATTGATATTATTATTGATTATTGTTTGGGGAACGGTACCCCTGAGAGATGAGAGTTTGAGCGATTTTCCTCGGTGCTCCAATATGCGGGAGCATGGACCGAGGGAGAGGCATGCTTATGAGGTTCCCGTGGACCGCCTTTTTGAAGGGGCACGGTGAATATATATATATATATATATATGAGGTTCCCGTGGACCGCCTTTTTGAAGGGGCACGGAGAATATACTGGCCCGGAGTAGAGAGGCGCGGAGAAAAGCTCACCAGGTCAGAGGTAGCTGTGTTCCACCACAGCAAGGCAAACGTCAAGGGAATGGGCCAGAAAGTAAAGTAAAAATATTTTAAAAGCATAAAGTAACCCTTGACGGTCCAGTGGATACCCAGTGCACGGGTATACCTTATTGGAACGATTTCAGATGCCAGCCCATTTGGATATATGTATTGTTATTGATTTGATATTTGATTTGGTTGGGATTTCATATATTTCAGTAAATGATTTATTAAATTAATATTTGGATTATTTCATATCCCCAGCCTGAGGTGATCGGTCTTTATAACCGAGTCTCTCACTGGGTACAAGTTTATGTACTCACCCCATTCACTTTTGTTCTCAGATCATCAAACTTTGGACGGAGGACGTCCTGGTGGCCAGTGATCCCAGTTCGTTTCTGTGGACACGATTATGTAGGTGCCACCTCTTTTGCTTGTGTTACTTGGCTCGGAATATTATTACATCTTACATATACATTTGTGTATTTATAAATAATACTTTCCGCTGCATTGAAGTACCGTAAGATGTGATATTTTATTTTAAATATTTTGAACTATATTATCTATGATATTTTTGCATGATTTCATATATTGCTCGAATATCCTTTATTTTTAAGCCTTGTGCCATCTTGGTTGCCCGCCTGACGA
Source organism: Microcos paniculata (assembly GCA_030664755.1). Classification (NCBI taxonomy): domain Eukaryota; kingdom Viridiplantae; phylum Streptophyta; class Magnoliopsida; order Malvales; family Malvaceae; genus Microcos; species Microcos paniculata. The sequence goes on along the minus strand of CP131458.1, from coordinate 42,534,674 downwards.
GGCACGTATCTCGAGGTGGTACGGCGGTTGTTGTCACGCCCCGACCCGCAGGCTCGGCCACGTGACAACCGCCGTACCACCTCGAGATGCGTGCCTCGTCAGGCGGGCAACCAAGATGATACAAGGCTTAAAATAAAGGATATTCGAGCAATATATGAAAACATATAATATCATCATAGATAATACAGTTTCAAAATATTTAAAATAAAGTATCACATTTTACTGTGTACCATGCAGCGGAAAAATATTATTTGTAAATACACAAATATATATGTAAGATGCAATAATATTCCGAGCCAAGATACACCAAATAAAGTGAGGTGGCACCTACATAATCGTGTCCACAGAGACAAACTGGGATCACTGGCCACCAGGACGTCCGCCGTCCAATGTCTGATGATCTGAGAACAAAAGTGAATGGGGTGAGTACATAATCATGTACCCAGTGAGAGACTCGATTATAAAGACCGATCACCTCAGGCTGGGGATATGAAATAATCCAAATATCAATTTTAATAAATCATTTACTGAAATATATGAAATCTCAAACCAAATCAAATATCAAATCAATAATAATATATATATATATATATATCCAAACGGGCTGGCATCTGAAAATCGTCCCAATAAGGTATACCCGTGCGCTGGGGTATCCACTGGACCGTCAAGGGTTACTTTTTATTTTAAAACATTTTACTTTATTCTCTGGCCCATTCCCTTGACGTTTGCCATACTGTGGTGGAACACAGCATCCGAAGTCCTGGCGAGTTTTCCTACGAGCCTCTCGCAATCAGGAGCGACTCACCGTGCCCCTCGATAGGCGGTCCACGGCTGAGTAACTATGCATGCTCTCAACTCGGTCCACGCTCCCACATATTGGAGCCCCGAGGACTATGCTCAATATCTCATCTCTCAGGGGTATTGTTCCCCAATAATAATCAATTATAATATCAATGTTTCAGGGGTATCATTCCCCATAATTTTATCAATCATAATATCAATATAAAATTTATTGAAATTCCCACCCTTTAAATCAATTGTAAACTCAGTGTGTGAGGGTGGACAATTCATACCCCAAAACATATATAAACAATTTAGTAAGGCATTTATAAATAAATTTGCAAACGGTTAACCCTCAATGGTCAACCAATATAATCCAAGCCACTCACAAGTGAGGAGAGTTGTATACTCCCCGATTACCCACGAATGCCTTAGCTCAAATTGCAACCGGTCCAAAACTCGTACGATCACGTACCTAAATAATCAAATTAAAATCTAATTTGATTAATAAAATATTCAATAAATGATCAAATCATAAATTAACACCAATTAAAGGTCTCGGACTAAAATTGACAAGTCCTGAAGTCAATTGAAGCTAATTGGAGTCAATTGGGGTCAAATGGGGTCTAGGGTTGCAAAATTACCAAAATGCCCCTGGTGCTACAGTACCCCTTGCCGACAGTTTGCTCACTCCCAGGCGGGAGTGAGCCAAATTCGGGAGAAATCCCGAATTTTGGCCGTCTCCGGCGCGGGACCTGCCAGGTCCGGCGCCGGACCTAGCCCAGAAAATGGGCATGTTCGGCCTCTCTCCAAAAACAAGCTCGGTTTGAGTTCGATTCAACACCAATCCGCACCAAAATTGAAACACAGCAAGTTAAACACATGATCTATGAATTCACAGCTTCAAGAACTGAATCAAACAATAAATCATGCTCGAATTTTGGATCAAAACATCAAGAGTTGACTTTACTCGGACAAAACAGAAATCTCAACTTCAATCATCAAATTCTCTTAGCACAGACCATGAAATCAAGCGTGTAAACTATCAAATTAAAGCTTGATGAGTCTAGAACAACATACCAAATTCTCAGCTAAAACGCACGGTTGAATCAAAAGATATCGGCTGATGAACAAACTGTCGCCAAAATTCCAGATTTCTAGATTTGGAAATTTTCTTAGAAATCTTGATGTTTTGATCTTTGAGGAGGCAAAATAAGTTGATATTGATGATTAATGAAGTGTTTGAAGAAGGATTGAAGTTTTGATTCAGAGAGAATTGGCAGAATTCTCGGAGAGAATTGAAGAAGAAGAGAAATGGTGAGGAATGGGGGTCTCGGCTGCCGAGACCCCTTAATAACACAACGGGTCCGGCGCCGGACCCGACCAGGTCCGGCGCCGGAGTCAACATTTTTATAGTTGACTCCGGTCAACTCGGCCCTATTTTCCCCGGTTCTCGATTTCAAGTGGGGCCCACATCCCCGGACTTAAATTTTAGGGTTTTTAAGCTTGAAATTGAGCTAAACGAAGTTTGAAACATCCATGGGAAGTCTAATTTGATTTATTAATAAGACATCAATACATAATTATACAACTTGACACGTGCGGATTAGGTCCGGGCGTGTCAGTTGTCGCGTGGCCAAGCCTGCGGGTCGGGGCGTGACATAACTTTCTTAATTACCAAAAATTTAGCCATACTTTTTACCAAGTTTAGCCTCACTTTTAATAAGAGTGATTATTAATGGTAAGTTTTGTGGTAGGGTTTTAGAAAAAAAACAAAATGGGATCAAAAATATGAATGCTACGTCAGGTGGGATGAGATGCAGGAAAAAATAGATTGGTCATGTAGCATTACTCTATCAAAATACTCTAAACTTTGATCATTAATTATGAAATAATTATAAAGTTGTTATTTTTAAAAAAATAATGTTACAAAAATTTATATCTTTCAAAACTCATTTTTTTAAATTTAATTTTGTATAATTTTTTTAATTAATGATCAAAGTTTAAAGTATTTTAATTAAAAGTGGACAATTAATTTGGAACGGAGGTAGTAGATTGGAAGTTTGCTTTTAGGATTAATTTGGAGATTAATTAAGATGTTTGGTTATTTTTTGTTATAGGGTTTTTTTTATGAAATATTATTATTGTTATTATTATTATTAATGATGATATTGAAAATTATAATTTATTAGATAAATGAAGCATGTATTAATGCAATTATTAATTTAATAATTACCATTTACTAATTTAACTATATTAAAGCATTCTAATTTCAATTAAAAACTTCTTAGAAATATAAGAAAGTAAGGATATAAATCAAATTATCGAAAAATATTTAATTATTTATTTATATATCTTAATGCAAACATTAAATATCCATAATTTTTAAATCTTTTAATTGCCTACTTTAATTGGATCAATTAAGATTTAAGATCATATTTTGATACTTCATTGATTGTATCTTTAAGGATAAAAAAAAATCGTTATATGATAACTTTTTTATTTTAAACATTGAATTTATATTCGGTAAGTTTAGGTGTTTACATGAAAATTTATAGAATAAGAAACTAATTTATAGGATTAACTTTATAAAAAAAAAGGTTATTTATATCTATTTGTTGCAGTAGATATTTCTTTTCTATATTATTGATTTCATGTCATTGACACTTAATTTGTGATCCAATTTTTTGTTTATATTATATTTTTAATTTAATAATAAAATCCCTCTAAAAACCTTTAAAACTGTTTTAAAATAAAATTTTAGCATCAATTAAAAGTACGTGCCGGGTAGCCCGGGCAGCTTCTAGTTAAGTTGTAATTTTGTCTGCATTCGACCCGTTGAAAATCATTGCTGCTAAAGTCATGCAAACGATGACCTGCGGCTCACTGATATTAGTTTAAGGTTCATTGAACCCCTCAAAACGTGGAGCGTATGGTATCGAATTTCGAGCTGACTTTTAACAGGACATGCCACCTGCCGAGAAAGGTGCTGTTGTGCTGCTATTTATAATCGGTGCCTACCTCAATTCCACTACTCCACAAGTCACTTTTCACAGTCATTGCCGGGTTTCAGTTCCACCGGCAAGCAATACTGCTATTCTCACTATTAAGAGGAGATAGAACCCATTTTTCGTTTCCACAAAAAGGTTTTAGTAATAGCAGGTTAAGTTTTGCCATCGGCAGATCAATGGATTGTCAGGCAGATCAAGGTTTGAGCCTTATACAACCAACCTCCGATTTTTCCTTTTTCTTTGAAATTTTTTGGATCAGAAATTAAATGCATTTTTGCACTGACTCAATAGGTCCCCTACTGAATAGTTTGATGAACTTTGTTATTTTGGATTCTTAGAGAATGTCTGTTGTACGGGGATCGAGGGACCAGAGGATGTTGAACAACGTTTATCCAACCCCAACCTACGGTGTCCTTGTGAAAATCGATGGGATGTCAATAATCAAAGGCTGCCTTCTCATCTGCCTGGTACGTAAGCTCCTTAATTATCTCACATATCAACGAGGATTTGTCACATAATTATTCTCATAACACTTGGATCTCGATCATACAATGGAGCTCTTTATAATTCTTATATATATATATATATATATATATATATATCACATTTTGAATTCGACACTTGTTAGTTTAAATCCCAAATTATAGTTGTCATGATATTTTTGAGACAGGCGACAAGTTTTTATTGGATACATACGTACATTTATATATTTTTCTTCTATGTAAAAGTGAATACTTCTCATAAATTACATAATAGTAGATACTATAATTCAATGAGTTTATGACTGATTTAGAAAATTAGATCTCTTTATAATCATAACATACAATTAAGAATGGAGAAAAAGCGCAAAGAGTTTCAAGAAAAATAAAATTTCTTTTCTACTATTTTATTCATTCTTCTTGTATCTTGTATAAAGAGTTATTAATGATTTTGTATTTGAACTGTTTCAGTTTGAAATAGTTCAATAGTTAAATTGTGCATCAAATAAAAAATACTAATAATAATACCATGAGATCACATTAGGGGTGTAAATGGTTCGGTTTGTTTCGAATATTAAGGTTTTAATATCTAAATCACTTCAGTTTGGTTTAAATCGGGTATTTTTGAGGGTTTTTAGGTAGTTGAAATATTCTATTCAATTTTGGACTTTGGGTCATTCAATTTTGCCAATAAAATTAAGTATTTTTTTTTAAATTTTAATTTATTTGGAGAATTCAATTTCCATTCGAATCATTCGATTTTCATATGAACAATTCAAACCCTAATCGAATTAACGATTTAATTCGATTTATCGATTTTTTCGATTCTCTTAAACAATCTTAGATCACATACAATTAACATATTATGTACAAGAACTCTACATCCAAAGTCAAAAAGCTGCCGACTCAAAGTCTCAAATAAATATTTCCACAAAAAAAAGCACTATGAAAACGATACTTGTCCACAATCACACATATTTAGCTTTGTAGAAAAGTAACCAATTATGACCGACATACTACCCATAATTTGGACTCACAGGATATATTCAAGACGTTTTAAACTCATGAGAGTGTTTTAAACACAACCACAACTTTTATATCTACCAGCTATCATGTTCCAAGTGTTATAAACACAAATTTGAAGCTACAACTTTTTTATCCATGTTATATATGCGTTGATACTTTTGGATAACGACCGTATTCAAAAAATTTTTTAATTCAAGGGTAATCAATGTATACTGAAGTCAATAATAATTAAAATTAATTCAAATCGTTTAACCCTTTTATTATTTATATTGAATCTCAATCAAATTTTGACAAGAATTATTATTTTCTATGATTTATTATCATAATTATTTTCTCTGATACATTATCATAATCTTAATCAACAGCCAATTTAATAATAATTTAATATCCTTTTACATCATCTCTCCCTCCTTGCTTTTGTGGTGTATGATAAATTTCAATTTTCTATTGTCATAAATAATCTTTTATTTTATTAAAATTTAATTGTAAAAACATATTATAACAAATTAATAAGCTGATTTTTTCTACCAAAATTTAAAAGCTTATTTTTTGACTAAACATAAGGCTTGTGTGTGTTGATTTTAAGATTGTTAAATTAAAGTTTTTTTTTTGTTAGGTTGGCCTAGTATTTATAATGAAACATAAGCATTTCATTTTTGCAAACATTAATTCTATGTTCAAATGGAAACAAAAATCTAATAATGGAGAAAATACTAACCATTTATTTTATAGAAACTTAATTTTGAAATAATAGTATATATATCAAAGAAAAAGGCTTATTTTTTGACAAAGGGTTTTGAAAAAATAGGAAATTTTGCGTTTCCCATTAATACGAATTTAAAGTGATTTTTTTTTCATGTATTAATTAATATATTATATGATTTAACAATTTGTTATATTTTGAATTTCTTGGTTTGTGAGATTTATCTTAATATTTTTTAAAATATTATTTAATTAATTACTTATTAAATTAAAAATTATACCAAAAAATGGAAAAAAAAAATCAAACAAGAGTTCAGTTCATCACCCCAATTTCTTCGATATTTGATTCCCCTCACCTGTAGCCAACGATGATGCAACTCAAATCAATATAGTTTTTTTTTTTTTTCCTTCTTTTCTTCTCATCGAGGCCAAGCGACCACCTCTGCTGATTTCATCAACGAGACAAGACAAAGCCCGCCCTTTACTCGTCCTTGACCGTGCATGTTCATTTGCAACAAAGAGAAATTGATTATGAGAATGAGAAAAACAAAAGATCTGGGGTAAGAATGAGAATTTTTTTTTTATTAAAATTGGTTAAATAAGCAGTGGGTGGCTGTTTTTCTTATGGTTTGAGGGTGGATGGCGATGGGTTCCATCATTGTCACTTGTCAGTAATATCTTCCATTAATTAAAATCCTCTTGAAAACTCCATTTTTTCTGAAGTTATCGCACCAAACGGTCCAAACCTTTTGTTAAGGTTTCCATCGAGGATTTGAAAATTACAAGGGTTTTAAAAAGGGGATTTTTAGATTTAAGGATTTTGAATTGGAAAAAATGGTTAGGATTTTTTGCATGGGTTGAAAATTTTTTGAGGGTTTTTTTGTTGATGATCCAAAGATGGCTCTGAGAGTTTTCCTTTTTCACTTTGCATTTTTTGTTTTCTTTGCCGAGTTGCCTTTTTTTATTTTAAAAAATCGTTCAATATTAGCATAATCTTCTTTAAATTTTGTCTTAATTTTTTTCTAAAATTTCTAGAAAATTTATTTTAAAAAATCATTAATAATTCTTTATTTTAAGAATGTTGTATCATTTGTCATTCTCATTTTAGACATTTTTTTTAAACTTTTTCTAAAACAAGAGTTAAATGTTTAAAATTTTAAAAATTTAATATAAATTAATATTTATATTTGTACTTCTTAAAAGTCAATTAAAAAGAATTTTGGAGTTCTATTTATTATTTTTTATTAGTCCTCCACTTTTTTAATTTAAAATAAAACTTTTATTAATTTTATTAATTATATATAGATTATATTTGTAAATATATAGATTATATTATATGGTATGTGGAGTTGGATAAAATTTCATGTGATTCAATAAACAGAATAGAAATTCAATTGCATCATTATTACATCGATTGGAAATATATATTTATTTTAAATTGAAATATGAAATAAGTATGAACAGAAAAAGAAAGATTATACTCAAATTTGAATTTATATTTATAACAAACAGATAAAAATAGAAAAGATGTGATAAATACCATTTAGCTTGACGGAGTTTTGTATAGAATATAAAAAAAATAAATTTATTTTTTCATAACATCAATTTACTCATATGTTTGTGTTATTTTGAAGATTGAGTAAAATTGCTTTTATTTTTTTAATCTTTTTTCCTTATTCCAAAATTATTCTCTCTCTCTAATTTTAAAAGTTAACCTATAAGACCAAAATTTATACATTTATATCATACATTAAAAATAATTTCAAAAATATTTACATATATTCATGTACAAATATAATAAAAAGGAAAAGAAGTTTATTTTTCAAATTTAAAATAAAAATAAAATTTAAAATTTATCAAAAATAAATAGTCATATTTAAAAATTTTTAAAAACCCGAGGTGCCAGAATCGTCTTCTAATTAATTACTCCTTCTGTTCCTATTTACTTGTCACTGATAACTACTTCTCTTAAATTAAGAAAGTAGTTAATTTGTAAAAATCAATAAAACTTTTAGATATTTTTCCCCAATTACCCTTAGTTTTTCTATTCACATCTCTCTATATTTAATGTTTTGTCTTTGTCTCTCTTAATCATTTATTTATGTCTCTCTCTAGTTAAATGCATGTATTTAAAGAAGAGTAAAATGATAACAAACTCAATAATTATTTTTTTGATATTATAAAATGATAAGTAAAAAAGAACATTAATTTGTGACATGTAAATAGTAACAGATGGATTATAAATCTAATAGTTGCAAATTGAATTGCATGACACGTGTCAAGATCTTCAAGCATCACGTGATTTAAGCTGCATATGGATTGAAAGTATCATCCAATGAAGTTCTGATTTGAAATGTTTTGATAAGTTTGGGCTCTGATTTAGTAAATTTTACAGTTGACGTCATATATTGAGCAAACCATTATAAAGTTTAGGTCCTGATTTGGTTAATTAGACTAATTTAGATATCAAATGTGTAATACATATAGTTTTTTTTTTTCGGTGCATGCGTAATACATATAGTTAAATGAGTAAAAACTTGGATGATAATGATCTCATTTGAATTAATTAATGAACATGGTGGCTATCTTATTTGCTTGCTTTAATTCAGTGGGAGAGAACCAAGGTGTGCTTCTATATAACGCCGCATTAAATGGTGACTGGGGAGAGATGAAAAGGATCATAAGAAATGACCAAACAATTTTGCGTTCCAGCCTCACGAGAGAACGTAAAACTGCTCTCCACGTTGCTGTCAACGCGAGACACGATGCCATTGTTAAGAAATTGTTGGAAAACATAGAATTACCACAAGACTTGGAATGGGAAGTGTTGAAATTGCAAAAGATAAAAGGGAACAATGCGTTCTGCGTTACGGTCGGTATGGGAAGTGTTAAAATTGCAAAGATTTTGATGCGGAGAAGAAACGAAGTTGACTTGATCCGAGAGAAGAGAGAGGGGAAGGAAACCGTGAGAAAGAAAAGAGAAGTGGAGCTATAGCTTCTCTTCGCTTTTGACGGACCGTTTGGTTGGTGTTCATGTCAAAAACTCTTATCATGGGTAAAAAAAAGTGCCAAAAAAAGGTTTTAGCCATAGCTGGACAAAGTATTCCAGCCACCCATTTCGAACACTGTTCGGTTCGATTTCGATTTCGGTTTTGAATCGTCGGTTCCAGTTCTTGGAACCTTGGAACCAAAACCTTAACCGCTAGGTGGTGGTTCGATCCCGGTTTCAGTTCCAATCAGGTTCCAGTATGGAACCGGAATCTTTTTTTCAAATTTTAATTACTTTCTAATTCTAATTAAATTGTAATTAAGTAATATATATTAAAATAAGTAAATTTAATTCTAAATATATATTTATTAAGTATCAAAATTTTTTTAAAAGTTATTTAATTCTAAAATATATTAGTAAAGTAGTTATTTATAGTTATAATAATAGTATTATATATATAATAAATTTATAATGTATTATTTATTTGATAATATGGTATAAATATAAATACAACTCTATGTTAATACATATATTATATAATATTATTATTAAATAAAGAATTAGTATAAATAAAATTTAGAAAAATAAAAAATAATAAAATAATAATAAAACCGAAACCGTCGATTATGGTTCTGGTTCCACCAAAAGAGCATCGAACTGGTTCCAGTTCCAAAACCGAAAAAGGTTCAGTTATGGTTTTTAAACTTAAGGTTCCGATTTGGTTCCACGGTTCGAATCGAACCGTGGTCACCTCTATGCATGCAATCATAACTGCTTTAGCCTTCTAAGGGATTCAATTTAATATATATATATATATATATATATATATATATAGCCAACTAAGAGGGATTTGACTAACAGAAAATGAAAATGAAATGAAAAGGAAAATGAAAATGAAAATGAAGTCAGGTTTTCTTCTGGACGCCTTAATTCCATCCTGGAACTGTGTAAGTACCCCTTCTATCGATCCAATTTTAATAACTAAAGTACTTACTGATACTAATTACAAAGCCTAAACTAACTTGTGTGTTTAGGTTGGTTTATTTTCATTTTCATTTTCATTTTCTGTTCGTTAAATCCCTCTTAGTTGGCTATATATATATATATATATATATTGAATTGAATCCCTTAAAAGGCCAAAGCAGCTATGACTGCATGCATACTCAAAATGGGTGACTGGAATACTCTATCCAGCTATGGCTGAAACCTTTCTTTTGACACTTCTTTTTCAACACATAATAAGAGTATTTGACATGGGCACCAACCAAACGGCCCATCAAAAGAGAAGGGAGCTATCCCTTCTCTTTTCTTTCTCATGGTTTCCTTCCCCTATCTCTTCTCTCTATCTAGACTTGGCAATTTTAAACACGACACATGCACGATATGAAGTTAACCGTGTTTGTGTTTAACCTGAATGTATTTCGTGTTTTAATCATGTCAACACGATTAAAATTAACGTGTTTCGTGTTTTAAGCGTATCAAACACCATTAAAACACCTAAAACACGTGAAACACGGTTAATTAATCAAGTTTATCTGTTACACATTTAACTGTTTATACGACACATTAAACACGATAAATTAAATATTAAAATAGCTTTTAAACCTTTAATATGATTTAAAATATATTGAATTTTAAGGGATTTTTTAAATATTATAGGGATAATATAGTAATATGATATAATCATATTTTAAAATTAATTTTAAAATAATATTAAATCGTGTAATCGTGTCATGTCGTGTCTTAACATGTTAATCTGTTAATCGTGTCGTGTCGTGTTATACGTTAATTAAACAGTTCCGTATTCGTGTTTTATACTCTTGACACGATTAGTTAATCGTATCGTATTCGTATTTGGATAAATGAGTGTTAATGACACACGTTTACACGACATGAATATGACACGATTACACGAATTGCCAAGTCTATCTCTATCTAATAATAATATAAAAGGGACCACTATGCATTGCTGTGGCTGCTGGAGACCCTGAATGATTCGGTTTGTGTACCAAAACTCTAAACAGCATATAAATCACCTAGACAAGGACAAGCTTGCAGACATTTTCCTCGGTTGCATTGAAGCAAATTTGTTTGGTAAGCAACTAAGCATAACTTTTTGTTTCATATTTTGGTTTAGCTCTAGTTCGGATATTCCACATATATATGTATATACTAAAAATTAAAAAACCGAAAGGATAAATTACATATTTAGTTAGTCACTTAATTTCTGGTCGCCCAATATGAATTTAACAATTAGGCCAGTTATATTTATAAAATATAGTATTTTGATCATTTAATTCTTAAAAGTTAACGACCGATTGATATGGTATAACCATGCATCTCACAAAAAATATCATGGCATGAGAGATGCGTTCAATGATGTGTAATCTTGTCACATCACCATATCAAGTAAGATTTTTGATGATGTGACTTAACATTCACCATGCCATATTACATTTATAAATAGTAATTCTTTGGGAGCTAATAAAGTGATAGTATATAAAAAGCTTTTTTTTAGGATATATATTAATTAAAAGATTTTTATATTTGAGTTGATTAATTATAACATATACTCAAACTGATCGGACAAAATTTTGCAGATTTAGCCATCGAGATATTGAAATTGAATGATGCCAAAGTCGATGCCAGAGTCGACCTATAGGGAATTTAATGATTATGGAGAAACAGCATTGGAAATACTGGCTCCAAGGCCTTCAGCAGTTGCTGGCAAGAGTCCAAAAAGGCCAAAGACTCGTAAATTACGTGGGTTAGTTTCCTCTACACTCACTCACTCACTCCCTATGGTAAAGAAATTGTTTATAATTAATAAAAATGAATACAATTTTTAGAAAATAAAAATGATGAGGACAGATTTATAATAATTAGCATAGAACTTAGGTGGTTTTTCTTAGGTATTTTTTTTGTCAGTAACCCCTAAAATCTTATAAAGTATCTATTTACACTATAAACTATTTAACATCCTTCTAATACCATTAGAAGTAATTTTTTTTACAATAATTTTTATTTATTTATTATTCTTTCCTTTTATGAAAAAAATACATATTACAAAGTTTAGCTCCAAATTTTAAACCAATTAACTATAAAGGGTAAGTTTTGAATTTTAAAACAAATATTGTGTTAGGGTTTTAGAAAAAAAAATTATTGCATATCACAAAATCTAGTTCCAAATTTTAAACAAGTTAACTATTTAAGGATAAGTGTTAAACTTTAAAATAAATATAGTAATAGCATTTTAGAAAAAAAAATTGATTGGAGTTTTTAAAATAAATATATTGTGGTAAAGTTTTAAGGGGAAAAAAAAGCACAAGAGGGATAAAAAAAGGACAACAATAAAAAAAGTTAACAATGTTAAAAATGGATTAACTAATTAGTGGTGTGAATAGATACTTGATAAAGTTTTAGTGACTACTAACATGTAAAACACATAAGGAAAACGCCTAAATCTTGTCTAATAATTAAGGACAACTTTTTATAGTGTTGGCAATAAATTAAAGATTGAGAACAAAATAAAAAGTTTTTATTTAAACAACTTTGCGAGAATAAAAACTGAGATAAAAAGTTTCTATTTAAACACTTGTTACGTCATATAAATTAAAAAGTTATAATTTAAACAACTTTGCCAGAATGACATAAACAATTTAGAAAATAAAAAGTTTTTTTTACTTAAAAGGAAAAAGGAAACTGCAGGCTGTGGGTTCAATACTATCTCAATGCAGAATGAAGCACTTAAACTAACGAAACGCCTTTGCGAGATCGTTGTTATGGTTTAAGGTGAGCATTTTTTCCAATTTTTTAAGGATATTCAATCTGAAATATTCTTTGTTTCTTATGTCAATCACAAATTTTCCCTACTTTTCTCAAAAGCTTTCACTATGAAATCTTCCTACAAAATCGATTTAATACGTATAGACTATATACCTTATTATGTGTGGAAGGTGGATTAAATAGGAAGAACGCTTATGAATTTGAATCTTGACTTCAAAAAGATCACAGCAAGGATAATAGTTAATTAATCTCGTGTGAATGCTGTAGGAAGTGGAAAATTTGACGCCACCATCCGAAAGAAAAAAGAGAGATTCGAGATATAGAGTGACACCTCGAGAGTTATTTAGCAAGGAGCATGACGGATTACGAAAAGATGGATAAAAATGGATGAGGAGCATTGCTCAATCTGGCATGTTAGTTGCAACACTTATTACCACAGTGGTATTTACGGTGGCTTCAACCAGGCGGTAATAAAGAACAGGACGGGAGTCCCGCCAATATATAGGCAAAGTCACGTTTCATGTTTTCATGCATGCTGTCGAACTCCGTTGCTATGTGCTCTTCGATCATCTCAACATTGTTTTTCTTGTCCATCCTCACTTCACGTTACGCCGAGGAAGATTTTCTGTGTCTATTGCCATTGAAGCTACTTGCTGGACTCACTGCACTCTTGTTCTCCATGACCACCGTGATGGTATCTTTTGCCACAGCGTTCTTCTTGGCTTATGAAAAAGATAACTTGGTTTGGGTTCCTCGTCTTGCAACTGCAATGTCAGTTCAACCGGTCGTTTCATTTGTTGGGCTTGAGGATCAGCTTCTTCGTGATGTTTCCCGGTTGACTTTTGGTTCTAGGAACCTATTTCGACCAAATAAACCCACGTTTTAGAACCTCTGCATGTGTTAAAGAATCACAGCTCTGCAGTGGAGTCGACCATGCTTTGCTATACTTAGCTATTTCTCTTCTAATTCCACATTTGTAGGAATTCTACTATGGCCGGGGTAAAAGTCTCTACAGTTTTGTGTGCAGAGAGAGTAGTTTACATGAATATTTAATGGAAAGAATATACATATTCTCCTTAATATTAGGAGAATAATGAATAACGAATTATACTCCCTCCATTTCAAAATGTGTCACTTTTTAAGATTTTCTTTGTTCCACAAAAAGTGTTATTTTAAGAATTCTATACTTCATTAATTGCTTCTTTTTCAATTTTACCCATCTTCTTCTTAACTAATTGCATTAAATAAAATTTATTTATAAAAGAGAGAATGAGTGTTTTAATAAGAATTAATAATCCCCATACAACGGTAAACTTGACATAAAAAGAAAGAGTTTAAATTATATTAGGATGATCCTAAAAGTCCACTTTTTAGGATTCTGTTGATATGGTGACACCTCACCTATTTTAAGAGATGCCTAAATTTTAAAATGCACCAACTCTCACCAAATCAGTTTCTTAACCTACCTTAACCTTGGTTAATTAAAAAAAATAAATCAAAACACTGATTCTGTTTTGGACAAAACAGCGACCTTTCTCTTTGTTCTCTTCTCTCTCTCTCTCTTCCTGTTCTCTTCCCCGTTAGCCCTTCTTTTTTCACATCGATTTCTCTTTTCCGATTAATCTTGCTCACGGGCAACCAAAAGCAAAACATGAATTTAGATTATGTCACAACGAAGGAAGGCTACAAGTGATCATACCTCTGGGCAGACTAATCGGAAGATCAAAATCGATGTGAAAAAGGAATGGTTGAGGGAGAGAACGGGGAAAAGAACAGGAAGAGAGATGGGAGAGAACAGGGAAAGAGGTCGCTGTTCTGTCCAAAAAAGAATCGGTGTTTTGATTGATTTTTTTTAATTAATCAAGATTAAGATGGATTAAGAAAATTGATTGGTGAGAGTGGATGCATTTTAAAACTTAGGCATCTCTTAAAATAGGTGAGGTGTCACCATACCAATAGCATCCTAAAAAGTAGATTTTTAGGATCATCCTAATATAATTTAAACTCAAAAAGAAATTTATTTCTAGATTTTAAGATTTCTTAATCTATGTGTCAAGTTTAAAAATGACACTTATTTTGAAATTAAGGTAGTATTAAATTGTTGACTTTGTGCTGGAGTTGGGGCTAAGATCATTCCAATAAATTTGCTTCACTTCCATGACTTTGGTATGAAGTTTCGGTCTTTACAGTTAGTACTACTAATCAAATCTTATTTCCCCCACTTCCATATCCGCACTTTAATTTGCTAATTAGTGTAAGAAAATTAAGGAAAATCAAGGTACAAGAGGCTATGTTTGGCGTTGGAGCTAGGGGGAAATCTGGAATGTAAGTATAACTTTAATATTAAGCCCAAGATTAATTTAGTTGTTTGAACATGATTGTTAAGCTGAAAATTTGTTATGCTCTGGGACATCTTTGGACAGGCTTTGCAGGGTTCTAAAGGGATGATTGTTCAAGGATTGCTTGTTGGAAAATATCTCATTGGTAAGTTTAATTCAAGTTTGACTCATCACTGGGCCATACGTGATGAGCTTGAAGCATGGAAGTTAGGGGAGATGTGAACTAGAAATTGTGTTGCCTAATCGTTGAGATTAGGGGCTGTCGATACATGATATCTAATGCTGGAAATGTGGCTAAATACAAATTGATTTAGTGGCTGCTAACGTGATGAAAGCATGGCTGAAATGTATTTGAAATCCATACAAATACCAAGCTTTTTAAGCCATAGTTGAACTTGATTTTGAACTAAAAGTTTGGTGGTATGTTTGACAAGTCTAGAGGTTGTTTACACATGTTTTAATAGCTTGATAAAATGGTTATGAAACATGAATATAAGGACTCAAAATCTGGAAAAGTTCGTGCCCAATGGAGTTGATTTGGTTTTGAAACTTGGAGCTAAAAAGTGAAGCAATCTTAAAAATCAAAACTGCCAGTATGTTTTTAGGAGAATTTGAGTAATTAAAAGAAGTCTAGATAGGATATGCTTATACTTTCTGACAAAGGAATTTATCTCTACAACTGTGCAAGAAATAGGCTTTCCTGAGTTTTGCTCCTATCCTGAGGAAAATGGCATTTTTTCATCAACTACTCTGTTTTGGTGTCAAAACAGGACACCTGAGTTTCAAGTTAAAATTTGAAATGGTTAGGTTGAAAACTGCGTTTTGTTTCTATCATCAAAGTTGTATAACACTTGTTAAGCTTTCCAGAGGATTAAAGATGAAATGAATCCATTAAGAATTGAGTAAGTTATGGAACGCTGTAAATTCTGTTTGGCAAACCATTGTGGTTTGAGGTCGACAATCAAGGCAGTGAGTTTCAAGGGGCATAACTTAGCCTAGAAAATATCCAAATCATCATGTCATTCTTGTGTCCAGATGGTATGGAATTGAATCCTCTGCAATTTTGTAGAAGAGACCGAATTGAAAGTACCAGCCTAATTTGATGAAAAATGCCAATCCTTGAAACTTGCCCTGTTTTCCCAAGAAAACAGGACAGTTTTGGTTCAACCTGAGATTTGAATTACTTAAAGGTAAATTCAGTTTATGAAATAAATGATTTTCTTGAGTAGAATTTTGAGTCACAGGTTGATCCGTTACAGGGAACTTGTGATGCCCAATTCCTAACAATATTACTGTCATATTTTAATGGTTCAAGGTTATCAAAGCTTTTTTGGAACCCATTGCAATACGCAAAGGAACTCTTTGAAATTGACACCTTTCCTTTTTGAGCAATCAAAAGAAAAGTTCTTCCAATAAATGCTAAGAAAAACAGCCATTCCATGAAATACACCATAAGAAATGGAAATCTACCTTACATAAAAACTTCAGCCGGGATTGAGATGTGGTAGAGACTAAAAATAAAGAAAGAGGTCCAAACTCCGAGCATAAACCAACAAAAAAGCACTCATGAAAATCAGCAGATAGCAAATGAAAATTTCCAATCTTCATTCCCCAACAAATCGTAAGAAGGAAGGTCTTGTAATCCCCTGAGGTGTCCTTGCAACAGCTTGTTCAAGTGGCACACTATTTCTCTTGTGATAAAGATCATTGATCTCTTTCGGGTCCTTTTCAGCCCTTGCAACGATCAGCCGAGTAAGAGCATCCTCATCTGTTCCGGTCCTATTGATCGAGTTTCACGAAACCACCTGTAGAAGAACAATGGGAAATTATGAAAACCCATAAACGAATTCTGATGCATAAAATGGTATTAGGATAATATAAAAGAAATGAATGAAAAGGATTCTCTTTAATTACGTCGTCTTAAGAAAGTTTTACCTCCAATGGAGGCTTAAACTTTGATGCGAAATTGCGAATGCAAACTCGTTAATCTTCTTTAAGTTCTGTTCTCTCTACTTAGACTCTCCTTACCCTTATCATTTTGAGATGAGAATTTTGACATGCATGGTGTTATAGGCGGAGAGAGAGTACAGATGTTAGTGGAATGGACACCTTGGTCCGTGGACTTATAACTGCTGCCAAGCTGATTAAGGTAATATTATACGAACCAAAAGAAGTTTTAAACGTTTTTTTTTTTAAAGAAGTTGATTAGGGAGGTAATGTGCGGAGCAAGACTTATTTATGCTCATGTGGAAGAGTTTCTGAGAGTGGTGTGGTATGTTGACATGTTCTAGGTATACTACCTGAAATTGAGTCTTGATGTGTCTAAGATTAGTATATTTGTTATATCAATCTGAATGTAGGTCTGAGAGAGTTTGTGGGCATTGTCTCATTACATTTGGTTTGATTATTTTAGTATTTAGAACCAAGAAAACTAGCCCTACTGTTAGTATTTAGAATTGTATAAACTCTAGGCTCAGTTTTGGAAATATAGGAGAATAAATGCTCATAAAGGATTACAATTTTGCATAAAAACTTTTGTTGTTTTTGGGATTTTCATCTCCCCACAAATTGATAGGCATATACAAAATGGTGCTCCATTTGAGTTTTGGAATTGACAAGAAAAAGGAGAATGCTTGATATGTATGCCTTTTCCACTCAGCATATCATTCTGTTTCTTTTTCTTTTTCTTTTCTGGTTGATTCTAATGGACAATTACATGTGTGCACATTGAATCCAATGCCTTTTCCACTCGGCATATCATTCTGTTTCTTTTTCTTTTTCTTTTCTGGTTGATTCTAATGGACTATATATTACATGTGTGCATATTGAATCCAATTATGAAGCATACTGACTGATTAACCTTATA
The DNA here is from genome assembly GCA_030664755.1 of Microcos paniculata. Classification (NCBI taxonomy): domain Eukaryota; kingdom Viridiplantae; phylum Streptophyta; class Magnoliopsida; order Malvales; family Malvaceae; genus Microcos; species Microcos paniculata. The sequence continues at coordinate 42,516,696 of CP131458.1, read as the reverse complement.
TTGTATTTGGTTAAATTAACCATGAATTTTTTTGACTGCTTTGCTTTTAGAGAGCAAATGAATTCCCTTACCACCCTTCCTACATTCCTTTTGCTTTTACCTCCTTTACGTAACTGGTTTGAATTTACGGGAGAAATATGCTCAGTCAACCCCAACACTTCTATTCAATATGGAACTTGACACCCAAATACTTAACCAAAAAGGAAGAGGAGAAATAACATTTTATTTTCCTTTTAATAGTATCCTTTTATTAATATTTATGTATTTTTATTAAATACCATTTTGTGTTTTTGATTTATGTACTTTTCATTTTTTGTTGAGAACCATATATTTATGTACTTTTTGGTAAGCATTTTTTTTTTTGAAAGGCAATCAAAGAGTTATATCATTAAGGATAAAGGAAAATCACATCCAGGTCTCCTGACAGTATCATGGAGGAGCAAATCCAGAAAATAAACAACAGAATAAAAACATCCAAACTCAAACTCAAGGATCAAAAAAATCCACCAAAGGCTGTTCTCTCATTACTCCTGATCTTGCCAAACTGTCAGCAATAACGTTAATGGTTCTAGGGATATGATGAATAGACTCAAACTTCACTTTATCCTTTAGAATCTTCAGATGGTTAGACAGGGAAGATAGGCACCATGGAACCTTTGAAGGATCATTGACCCACTGCACAGCATTCATAGAGTCACTTTCAATGATCAAACTGTGAGAGCTAGAGAGCTCAGAAGTAGAATAGATAACAAAAGCTTCAATGATGGCTGCGAATTCAGCGTAGTTTGAGTTAGCAACTCCAATAGCTTTGGAAAAAATGCCTCGGATAACACCATCGTAATCTCATAGAACACCCCCAATGCCTGCTGGTCTAGGTTTTCCAATAGCTAATCCATCAACACTAAATTTCATGAAGCCCGCAGGGGGACGTTGCCAAGAAACGATATTTGAGGTAGGGGCAGGAGTAGAAAAAGTGTAGTCTGACACCTTTTCAAGATCCATGAGAAAGTTTTCAAAAGTGAAACTTGAAGAAGGCCATTTAGCCTTGAACCACCAAGCAAGGCGAATTCTAATAATGTCAAAGACTTAGGTAAGAGGAAAAGATTTCTGATTAAAGATGATATCATTTCTGATAAGCCAAATAGACCATATCACCACATAAAATAGCATATTCCACAAATTTTTGCATCTTAGAGACGGAGTAGAATCAAGCCATGCAAGAAAGAAACTTTGAGCATTTTTAGGTACAGTCCAACTCATATTCCAACTTCTTAAACACAGAGACCAAATTTGCCACACATGGGAGCAATTAAAGAACAGATGATCCACAATTTCTACTTCTTTGCAGCAAAAGCAACAGAGAGCATGATCAAGACCAATAAGGTTTCTTTTAACAAGCTCACCTTTTACAGCAACTCTGCCTCGAAGAACTTGCCAACAAAAAATTTCCACTTTTGGCGGAGCAAGTCCGTTCCAAACCTGAGACCAATTAAAGGTAGGTTGACTAGAGTTGCTTTGAATAAGTTGGCAGAAAGAATTAGATCTATAAGTTCCAGAAGAAGAGAATTTCCAAATAACTTTGTCGTGGCAATCGTGGGCCAAATAAGCATCATTGATGGTTGCTAGGAATTCGTGCCACTGATCAATCTCCCAAGACAAAACATTTCTCCTTAAAGTCACCTGCCATTCCCACTTTGAATTGTTCCACCGACCGAAATCTTTAACAACACCATTCTTATTAACAGCTAACGCATAAATCCTTGGGAAGTGAGCTTTAAGAATGCAACCCTCAATCCACTCATCGGACCAGAACAAGATTTTAGAGCCATCTCCAAGAATAAAACCAAAGCCTGCAGAAACAGAATTAAAGAACTTATTAGAAGGGGAGAGGGGTTTAGTGATGTTACGCCAAATATGAGAAGACATTCTTGAGGAACCCAGTGGGGGCACCAGACAGTTTGGATCAAGACCAAGTTTGTCCACAAGAACAGATCGCCACAGACTATTAGTCTCGTTGCCAAATCGCCATAGCCATTTATTAAGCATAGCCCTATTTTGGAGTTCTAAACTCCGAACACCAAGCCCCCCTAAATCTTTCGATGTAGCAATAGTATCCCAATCAACAAAGTTTATTTTGTTTTTATCCACAAACCCACTCCAGAAAAATTGCCTTTGTAGTTTTCCAGCTCATTCCTCACCCCTACTGGAATCTGGAAGATAGACATGTAATACATGGGAAGGCTAGAGAGAACTGACTTGATAAGCGTCAATCTACCCCCAATAGAAAGAAAACGGTTACTCCAACAGCTCAGCCTGGAACGAAACTTCTCCACAACTGGTCGCCAGGTTTGAATTCGATTGGTATTTGCACCCAACAGCAGCCCCAAATAGGTGATAGGCAGAGTATCACTTTTGCAATTGATAGCATTAGCCCAAGATTCAACAACGCTTACATCAACACCAACACCAATTAAGCAGCTTGTAGCGAAGTTAATTTTAAGACCAGATACAAGTTGAAAGCATCGGAGCAACCTTTTGATGTTCACCAAAAACTCAATGGAAGGGGGCAGAAAAAGAACAGTATCGTCCGCAAATTGGAGATGAGAAACTTTCAGCCCATTTTCCTGCACCATAAATCCCTCAAAACACCCAAGCCCAATTGCTTTGACACACAGTGCACTGAAAGCTTCAGCCACAATATTAAATAAAAATGGTGAAAGAGGACAGCCTTGCCTTAGCCCTCTCATCATGCTAAATTGCCTAGTCGGAGACCCATTCACAAGGACCGAAAGGTAAGCTGTGGAAACACAATAAGCAATCCAGCTTCTCCAAACAATACCAAAACCCATTTTTTCCAAAATAATAGAGAGGAAGTCCCAGCTTATGTTGTCGTAAGCCTTTTCGAAATCAACTTTAAAAATCAAACCACCTGTAGAACTCCTTTTCATGGAATCTACGAGCTCATTGGCAATAAAGGAACAATCAGTGATTTGGCGCCTATTAACAAAGGCAAACTGGTTAGGCCCAATAAGTTTATGCATGACTTTCTTCATTCTGGCAGCAAGCACTTTGGCAAGGACCTTGTAGATGCATCCCACAAGGCTAATAGGTCTATAATCAACAAGAGAAGAAGGTCCAGGACATTTAGGAATGAGTCTGATAAAGGAAGCATTCAAACCTTTCGGGAACTTGCCTGTTGAATGGAACTTATTCATAAACAACATGATATCATCTCTCAACATCAACCAATTCTCTTTAAGGAAATTCATATTGAAACCATTGGGTCCCAGAGCTTTGTTGCCATCACAATCAGAAAGGGCGCGATGAACTTCTAATTCTGAAAAAGGAACCTCAAGCATATCCGCATCAATCACATCCAGGGAGGGTAAATCACAGTTGAAGTCCTCAAGGGGCAAAGCATCGTGAGCATTAAAATGCTTTTCAAAGAAATCAGCAACCGCATCTTTCACACTTTCTGGAGTATTAAACTCAACCCCATTAACCATGATTTGATCAATCATGTTCACCCTCCTCCTTGTAGTAGCAATCTGGTGGAAAAATTTTGTGTTACGATCCCCTTCAGTTAACCATTTCACTCTTGATTTTTGACGCCATTCTAGCTCATCTCTTCTATACAACCTCCAAAGAGAGGAGCGAAGTTTTACCAGCTGACTGCGTTGGTCCGGAGAGCAATTCCCTTGAGCCGCTGCTAATTCAAGTTTGTGTATTTCTTCCTCCTTAGCACTGATTAGAAAGGGATCTCGAGTGGCATCTTGTTCATTCCATCTCTTGATAGCAGGTTTTAGGAGTCTCATTTTATGCCAAATACTAGCACCCCTGTGATACGCTGAAATTTTACTCCACTCAGTGGAAACCATCGATTGAAAGCTGGGCTCTGTCAACCAATGTGAAAACAACTTAAAAGGCTTAGGACCTCAGTTTTTTTCGTTAAACTCAAGGGAGATTGGGTTATGATCCGACAAAGAATTAGGAAGAAGCCTTTGGACCAAATCAACCATCACATTATCAAGATCAGAGGAAAGTAGAAATCTGTCCAGTCGGCTGTAAGAATTACCATTTGACCATGTGAACATTCCTCCCACCAAGTTGAAATCAATGAGATCTTTATCTGTAATAAAAGAAGAAAAGCAATCCATTGTGGAGAAATTAAAAGAAACACCAACTTTTTCCTCAACAGACCTGACAGTATTAAAGTCTCATCCCAAGCAAACGGGGACAGAAATTGAATCAATGAGATTAGACAAAAAAACCCAAAACTCTTGTCTTTCCAAATCATCATTAGGGGCATATAAATTGATGAATGCACAACACATGTTAAGAGGCTTTAGAGTACCTTTGATGAGAATGAACCGGGGGTTGTTAACAACATAGTCCAAACCGAAATACTCATCTTTCCATAAAGAAATAAGACCACCAGCCGCACCAACAGAAGCCATATACTCACACTTAACAGATACACTACCCCACAAGCTCCTTATAGTCAAGGAATCAACACTTTGTAATTGTGTTTCTTGCAAAAAGACCATTCATGGCTGTTGCTTAAAAATTAACCTTTTAACTGCCCTCTTTTTCTCCTTACTACCCAACCCTATTATATTCCAGGAAATTATCTTCATAAATCAGACAAAAAACCCCAAAGGAAGAACCAAAAAAGAATTTAGGAGCTGCTACCTTCATATTGATTCCCTTCCCCAGCTTCCAACTGAACCAAAGCTTTGATAACATCATTTTTCTTCGCTTTAAAATTCAACCCCAACCTTGAGCTAAGTTCCCATATTTTCTCAGCTTCAGGCGCCAGCAATTTGAACCTTTTCTGTACACCGTGTTCAGAGGAGGAAAAGCTAGAGTAATCTTCAACATTTTGCCATTTGTCACAAGAAAACCCATTGTTGTACTTTTTTTTGCTAGAGCGACGATTTGGGAGGTTAGAGCTTTGCCGCTTGAATGCTTGATAATTTTTTGAAAGACGAAGTGAAGTCACAGATTTGGGGGCTTTCTTTCGTTTTAGGATATGAGTAATAAGTAAATCAGACGAGTTAAGAGAAGAGTTGGAGTTTGACTTGGAATGGTTTTTAACAAGATGGGAATGCTTTGGGTTAAGAAGGATTGGGCTATCTGAAGTATGGTAGGGAATGATGGCAAGAGAGGATGGGTTTAAATTTGAGTTAGACAACTCATCATCAACCAAAGGGTTATTGGGTAAGGAGGTAGAGATGTGGGTTGGGCTGGAGCTATTAGTGAAGGTTGTGATCCGTGACAAGATGGGCTTGGAAGGTTTGGGAGAAAAATCCAAGGGAGAAGAAAGAACAATAGGTTTACAGGATGAGGTTGGAGAATTATTGCATGGGAAAGAGCGTGCTGTGGCACCGCCAACAAACTTGCAGGCTTCTAAAAAATCCTCTTTTCCAAGGCAGCCACCATGCCTGCATGGGGAGACTTTATGCGCACCTGCCTCTGCGTCGTTAAGTGAATTATCTCTGAAGTTGGTTCTTTCGAAAGATTCTTGATGTTCCTTCATATCACCACCCTTCGCCGGAGAAGACAAACCAGTTGCCGGGATCTTATCAGTAGCAAAAAGAGGAAAATCATAGCAGTTTTCAAGCTGGATTCTAATAGAAAATTTAACCCTTCCAATCATAAACTCAAAAAAAGAGGAAATCCGGCGCTTGTTTTCGACTGCTACAAAGACTCTCGCAACATCAAACCGTATTTTTCTGTTAGTGCTATCATCAACAACAATAAACGATCCCCATTTGTTTCCAAAAAATCTAAAGAAATCCATGTTCCATACTTGTGGAGGAACACCCTCCAGTCTCATCCATCTAAAATGTTTACTACCTGCATCCCCATTGCACCATGGTCTGAGCTTGCTAAACCAGGCTTCAATCCAACTTGATTTCTGCTTAAAGAATGAAAACATATCCTCCCTACTCTGAAACGTAATTAACACATTATTACCACCCATCGTCCTTGCCTGAGCGACTACCCCTTCTCTGTTTAGAGCCTCTGTAATAGCATCATGGTTGAAGTATCTGTGCAACAACCCAAACACACTTCTTTGGAGCCACTCCAAGTTAACATTGTCTGCCCGAAATCTTGGTAGCGGTAGAGGGTTCAGTGCTGGTGGTGACCCTGATATTTGTTGAGGATTCCCATGTTGAGGATCTTGAACATTCTTCTGCAAAACCTCTATATAAGATCTGCTATCCCATAATCTTCCATACACGTTCCGATTCTTGTCCCTGTCATCTTCACGAGACCCACCTCGAAATCTATTTCTCTGTTTCCATCCCCGATCAGCCCTCTTCACAAAGATTTCTCTCCCTTCAACCATACATCCATTACCCCTATTGATTGCATGAAGTAGATCCTTCTCCAGTTTAAACCTCACAAAAGCAAACCTAGCAACTTTGTTACTTCTGTTCTGTTTACCAGGGATGTACACATCCATAACTACACCAAAGCGATTAAAGAAGTCCCATAAAGTTTTTTGTGAAACTCTCTCGGACAAATTATCAACGAAAGCCGTGAAGAGTTTTTCCTTCCAATCATGATGAGAAAGCTTATCACATCCGTTGATAAAAGGCTTCCTGAACCTAGCACTAAGTGATCTATTCGAACTATGGACAAATCTGTCATTGATCCACGGAGCAAAGCTAGACCTGCCTCTCACTCTTTCACTAGCCTTCGAAATCATACTTCTCATAACCCTTTTTGGTAAGCATTTAATAATGAAATCGAATTTCCTTTTACAGTAAATACCATAAAATTTACACTCTCGGTCATATATAAATAAATATTTAAATATTACAAAAATAATTTTTTTTAAAAAGCCCTATTACTTTTAATGACAAACAAATTAACTTGTTCCTTATTTGAGTTTTAGTGAAAGGATAAATTTGGTCATTAATTGAAAAAAAGGATGTGACTAAATACTAAGGTGATCACTAAATCAAACTCTTTAACCACAAGCTTTTATATCACTAACTAATATATTTAATGACAAATTTCATTAAACTTGTCCTTAATATTTGGACATTTAATGACAGGTTTTAAAATTCTTGTCACTAGGTTATTAGCCAAGGAGTTTTTAGAAACTGCAAGCGACGGATGAATAGTTTGTCTTCAAAATATTTAGTGGCAAGTTTTTATATTTTTAATGATGGGTTTTCCCTTCACTAAAAGCATGAATGTTAGTAGTGTACAACGATATATTGGGCTCATAATTTTTCATTTAATGAGGAAGATAGAGAGATATTTTTTATTAAATTAGAATATATATATAAACATATAAGAGGAGTTTTTACTTCATTACTATCTATTTTATGCTCAAAATATATTAAATATTTAATAAATTATAGTTTTACATAAATCCATAAAATTACCCTCCTTGTAATAATAAAGTAATAGAAGTTGAAGAAGTACGTAGCGGAGTAGAAGATGGAGGTGGCAAAATGAACCCGAATCCGAAAATCCGTCCGAGTCCATGGGAACTTGAACTCGACCAAACCCGATTTGACCAAAAAAGTCAATAACTCAAACCACCCGAGCCCAAACCCAAAGAAACCCAAACTTGAAATTACCAGAATAAGAAGTAGCCCAAACCCGTAATTACTTGAACCATACAAGGCCTGAGCTCAAGCCCAATTTGAAATGAGGCCAAACTCGACCTGAATCCGAACTTGAATTTAATATTAAAAAAAAAATAGTCTTATAATTTTTTTTATAATATTTTCTATAAGATCAAAATTTTAATTTTAATGACCATAATTATTTAAAATAATGTATTCTCTTTTTTCTTTCTTAATATTATTACTAGTAAATGTATCATATTTCTTTCTTAATATATTTACTAATAAATGTACTATATCTGTTATGTATGATTAGATTTGTTAATATTAAAATACTAGTTATTTAATTAATTTTAATTCAATATATAAATAATAGTTGAATTAGTTAATAACATATTCCATAAAACATATAAGTAATATTAATATTTTAATTATTATCTCATCCATTGATAGTGAAGTTTTTAGACTCCATAAACGAAGTTAGAGTATTGACATGTATCCCTATAGGGTATATTTTTATATATTTTTTAATTAGTTAATTAGTAGTAGGGCTGCAACTTGGGTTGGGTAACCCAAGAACCAACCCAACCCAACCTTAATGGGTTGGGTTGGATTGGGTAAAAATCAACATGGGTTAAGATGGGTTGAATAATCCGTGGGTTGATTATAAATTGGGTCGGATTGGGTTGGGTAAGATGGTTTAATGGGTTATCCATGTAACTAATTTTTTTTTTCAAGTTTTTCTTAATAAATTTTTTGAGGTAATTTTATGGCTGAATACCTAAATCAGCCCTCAAAGTATATCAAAAAATGATAATTTGGTCGCTAAACTTTTATTTGGGATAATTGACCCCTTAAATTTTTATTTTGGGACAATTAACTTCTCAAACTTTATTTTTGGATTAAGGGCTATATTGTCCCAAAATGATAATTTTGGGTGTTTAATTGTCCCAAAATAATAGTTTGAAAGATGAATTATCCCAAATAAAAATTTAGGGATCAATATGTCCAAAAAGATATAGTTTATGGGACAACTTAGGTTTTTAGTCGTAATTTTATTATGAACCCTAATCCTGTAATTTGTATTAATATAACTTATTATATAATGACGGAATTTTTTTCTTTGAAAAAAAAATGACGGAATTTATTTTTTGTCTTTTATCTTTTATGGAATTTTATTATTGTCACGCCCCGACCCGCCCCGGGTCGGCCACGTGGCAACCACCGCGCTACCTCGAAGTACATGTCTGCAGCCACGCATTCGAGGCACCGCAAGGCATTGAAATGGATATCATCGCTGCAAACAAAACTAAAATTTTAATTAGAAATCATTTAATAAAATATTATATTTATAAGTAACACCAGTGGAATAATTTAAAGAATACCTATACAGCGGAAACTACTAAGCCTAAGCCACCGACGCCTTCTAGTGAGCCTCCTTTCTAAAGCTGACTCCGTATGCGAATCTGCATCCATCCACAATGGAATACAGGTGAGTGACAGAGATTCAATGAGTCTCCATCAGGGTTAGGGGAAACAGGGGTAATCCAAAATATAATAATAAAAATAAATTAAGTTAAAAACTTTGTTTTCAACACTTCCTGTGTCAAATTCTCCAGGAGTGAATAAAATAAATTTTGTTTTCAAAACCTCTTTTGAAATCCTCCCAAGGAGTATTAAATTTAAAATCTTTTAAAATAATTATTTACTCATGGGCTGGCACCTAATACACTGAAGGCACGACTGGCCGGTTGTAGACACCATTTTTTGTATCAAAAAAAATTTTAAAATTAAAATTAAAAATTAAAAATAAATTAAAAATAAATAAAAAATAAAAAATAAAAAAAAGATAAAAAATAAAAAAATAAAAAAATAAAAGAAATAATAATAAAAATATATATATAAAGCCATCCCCATCGTTGATTTGAGGTTTACAACATCTACCATTGGATTAAGTCCCTGGCTCTTATAAATATCTCACTGCTTCAACAGTAAAAAGGGGGGGGGGCATGATTTTTGAGATTTTCTAGGGTTCTGAAAGTGGAGGCTTGGGGGTTTTTGTCTCAAAAAAACAAAAAAAAAAGCAGAGAATAGAAAACAACTCGGGATTCCGAGGTTGTTAGGCTAGAAACCGGTGGATTTTTGGCTGGGATTCCGCCTAAGATTCACTGGAATAGGAAGAAAAAGGCTTCGATTTGAAGTTTTTTGGGACTTTGGGTTTTATTTTTTTTTTTTCAAAAATTTGAAAGCTAGATCTAGGGTTTTTGGTTTGGAGTTTGGCAAATCGGAGTTTGGATTTGTGTTTAGGGGATTGAGGAGAATCGTTTGGGGAGATTGTGTTTAATTTCATGGTTTAGGAGACAAAATCCGGAAAAATGTTCTTGGTGTTCTTCAGTGTTCTTGGTGTTCATCAAAAGTTCATGTGAAATAGTTGGTTTTGATCCTTTTGGGGTTGATTTTCTGGGTTTAATTGTGTTTGTGGAGAAAAATTGTTCTTGGTGTTCTTGGTGTTCTTCAGAAGTTCATGTAAAAAGAGGGGTTTAGATCTGTTTTAGGGGAATTTCTGGGTTTGTTTGTGTTTGTAGAGAGAGAGAGGAGAAAAATTTCGGGTAGAGAGAGAGTGAAATCTGAAAAAATGAAAAAAAGGGTTGAAAACAGTTTCTGAACGTGTTTTTTATACTGCTGGGGGCAATCCTGTCAATTCACCCTCATTAAAACATTCAGGCCCGCGTGTTTCCGCCTCAGCCCGCGCACAGCTGCTGACCCGCGTGTTGACCCAGACCCGCTACAGTGACCCGCGTGTTGACCCGCGCCTCCGACCCGACCCGATCGCAGTGATTTGCTTTCTATTTTTGGGTATTTTTGAAATTAATTTAATTTATTTATTTTATTTTATTTTTTTTTACATGCTTAATTTAGACCCATTTTAATTTAACTTCATGCATGTTTAATTTAAGTTATTTTAATTTAGTTCATGCATATCTAATTTATTTAAGTATATTGGTCTCATATTAATTCAGATCCATACATATGTAATTTATGTCATTTTAATTTAAATTCATGCATTTTAATTTAAGTCATTTTAATTTAGATTCATGCATACTTAATTTAGCCAAGCCCATGCAATTTAATCTAGTTCATATCGTTTTAATTTTAATCTATCCGTATTTAATTTATGTCATTTTAATCTAGTCTCATCATACTTAACCCATATTATTTTAGTTTAGCTTTATGCATATTTAATCTATGCCATATTAATTTAGTTATATGCATGCTCATACTTTATTGTCATATTATTGTCATCCATGCGAGTAATGATATGTGGGGATAGTTAGGGTCCGATCATGGCGTCCGGTTCGGAAAGGTGAAAATTCACATCCGATCTGGGTTCCTAGGTAAGAGATCCATTTTGAATCGGAACCAGAATTGGGCGAGGTTCACGGTGGGTCTTGACAAAATCCTTACTATCCTTGTTTTTAAAATTGATGAGATAACATTTCATATGCCATGCATTTAGGCATCTAAATAAATTATAGGTGTTAGTTTTTTTAAAAAAAGTAAATAAACTAATAATGATAAATTCTTAAGCCAATAAGGACAATAAAACCTTTACGTTAAATAATAAAAATAAAAGAGTGATCATCTATGTCTAGCAAAATCCTTACAAGTGGTTTAAATTATGAGGATTTAATCACGGGATCCGGTTTGGGAGAGTGAAAATTCGCACCTAGTCCGGATCTTTAAGTAAGAGACCCACTTTGAATCGGACCCAGAATTGGGCGAAATTCATAATAGGTCTCGATAAATCCTCACTGTTTTTTTAGATTGATAAGGTAGCACTTTGCACTTCAAACATTTAAATATCCAATAAAGATAATGATTTCGAAAAAAACCTAAAAAAGGGCAAAAATGAAAAGAAAAATATTAAAAAAAAGGAAAGGGTGATGAAACGTATTTTTGAAAAGAAAGCATTACTTGTTGGCTTTAATAAAAATGTAATTTCCTAAAAGAAATAAAAAGCTTTTCTTGTTTGAATAAAATGAACTTTGGAATTTTTTTTTTTTAAAAGAAAGAGATCAAAAATTAAAAGAAATTACCTGACATTCTTTTTAAATATTGATTTGAAAATGATAGCAATAAAACCAATAAATTTTGTCTTTGTTCAAGAACATATATTTATAAAAAAAATCAAAAAGATGTTTCGAAATTCGTTTCTTTCCAAAAAGTTAAAAAAGATAAAAAAAAAACGATTTGAAAATTGCCTTTTTTTTAAAACTCTTCCAAATAAAAAGAAATGTTTTGAAACATAATTTTCTTTTAACTTTTCACTAATGACAAAAAAAGAAAATATCTTGAAACTTGTTTTTGTTTGCCTAAATAATAAAAATAAAAAAACTACTAATACGAAAGAACAAAAAAATCAAACAAAAAAGAAAAATTATAAAGACATTTTTTTAAGGCCTAAATATTATTAAATTAATCGGTACCGTCATCTTGATGGGCGTTGTGGGGGTGCTCATCCTTCCCCGCACGTAACCGTACTCCCGACTCCAGTTCTCCGTTCTGCAGACCAGGACCTACCCAACTTAAGTACGCCATCTAACGGCCAATGCTAAGTTAGGTAGATTTTAATAGGTGACTAACCGCACCTAAACAAAATTGGTTAGTGGCGACTCCGTAAAATTCTCTTAAGTCCCAAATCCGTCGTCGTCTCGGGTAACGTTGCGACAGTTTGGCGACTCCGCTGGGGAATTAAGAGAGTCAAGCCGGGAATTAATTTAATAATTATTTAGGCCTTAATTTTATTTATTTATTTATTTATTTATTTATTTATTTTAAATCTTATTTCGACATTTCGATTGCATGATTTTGCATCTCATTTTGGTTAATATAAGATAATAAAGTGGATCCTAGTTTGCATGTTAGGAATTTGATGCTTTATTTGCTCATGAATGTACATGTTTTCTTGTTGTTGCTAATCTCTTTGCCTTTTGTTGTGAATAGAAGTTTATTGCTTGTTGATTAATGTGGCATTTTGGGTATATTGGTAAATTGGAAAGGTTTGTATGTTCCTTCACACACACTCACATTTGCATTACACGCATAAGTCCAGAATTGGATATCACCTATTTAGGAGGGGGCAAAGTAGCTTACTCGCGTGGGGCAACTCCTCATAGTGAGTTTCTAAGCGAAAAACCCCCACTCAGATTGAATCCTTTCCAATGAGCCTATAATGGGCTAGGATTGGAGGCCTTACTAGCCTATGATAGATGGCGAAATAAGGACAGTCTGAGCACCTTCAGATGGCATGACCATAACCATCATATAGGTCACCTGCGAGTAGCCAAATTTAGGTAGGGCCAAACCCTTCATGAGCGCAATCTTGAAATAGGACACATGAAGGAACAACTCCTATCCCTTTACTACTCGTGCTTTTGTAATAAGGACTGTAGAGTGGTCGAGCATTTTTGGCCATATTAGGATGACTACCTGCCCTAGGGCATATTTGCTTAACCCTTTTGTTTTTTTTTTTAAATTAATTAGGATGGGGCATTCATGTAAAGTCTATTTATTATCTATCCTTAGTCATTACTCATGGTTTTGTTACTAATTTAAATATTTCTCTGTCATCTGTATTCTTTACATCTTCATGCATCACTAAGTTTTTTCCAAATTACATTTTGCACCTTACATTTGTACCATTAAACTTTTTCCAAATTGCATTTTGCACCCCAAATTGCATCAATAAAACTTTTCAAAATTTTACTTTTCATCTTAAATTACATCAATAAAACTTTTCAAATTTACATTCTCGACCTCATATTATTTGATTCATTGCATTATATTATATGTATATTATATCAGCATGATCTTGCTTTCCTTGTACATATTTGTATATCCTTTGTTTGATTTTCAATTTTCCTATATTTATATCTGGCATGATTATTCTCTATTCTTTGTTCATGTATATATTGTGTACATCTTGTATGCCAATCTTTGCTTTTAATTGCCTGTATCTTGTATATACTTCTTGCCTGTTTCCCTGCCCTTTATTTCTTGTATGTATTCCATGTCTATTTTCTATTCTTTATTTTGTTTATATATTTATTCCTTTGAATTGGACTAACCGTTTATTTGATTTGTTGATAGTATTTTCCTCTCTATCTTCCTGTTCTGTTGAGCATCATGTGGTGAAAGGTGGTTGGTAAAGGAAACCAGTCATGGCAGAAGATGGAAAGGTAGTACCTGTGGAAGTGATAGAGGACCCTGATTTTAATTGGAAGAAAACTTTGAGTTTGCTTGAGTTGCCAGAGTTGAAAGATTGTCACCACCACGATGAGCACGATCCAAAGCGAATGGATTTAAATGCTCATCTTGCCCAGGCTTTAACCTTTCACCATGCAAGCTTAATGTTGATGTGGAACGAGGGCCAGAGAACCTAGGATCTAGCTGTCTATTATCAGCATGATAGTTCACCATGTTTGCAGAATGCTGCTGAAGCAAATGACCCTCAGGTGCATGTGATGGTGCACCATGTGATTCAAAAGCAGCAGGAGGCGGGGTACCAAATGGTGGGCCAGCAAGAGGTTCACCTTGAGATATCCTAGGAGCACCAGAAAGAGGAGGAGGACCCTGACTATAAGGCCCTTGAGCACCATAGTTACTTGGGCCTCTCACAAAGGAACCAGTCGGTAAATTTTCAGGTGGAACTAAGGCCTGTCCTTGACGGGCTAAATGTCCTGGGCCCTGAGGCCTAAATTGATTGGGAGGCCATCCTGTTTGCTACAACGTGTATGGAGAATTCATGAACAGGAATTTACTGTTGCTGATGCTGTCACCGAGGTAACAATCAAGCCAGCCAGCAAGCACACCGTTGAATTCTCATTAACCGAGAAGGGCCAGCTGGTTTGGGATCTACGAGTTGTGGGGTAGGACTGGTCAAGGCTTTCCAAAAATCATTCTACAATATGAATGGAGGTGGAGCCAACACTCTTTCAGATGGCTACAACAAGGGAACTGCTTTGAGTGCTGAGATGGTTAGCACTTTCGTGCTTGTCTACATCGTGTCTTTGGCCACTGACCCTAAGAGAGCACCCGTGACCACGCCAGCTACACTTATTGGATGCTGCGCCCCTCGGATACTTTTACAAAGACAAAAAGCAAGGGAATACAAGAAAAGGAGAGCCTGGTTAAAAAAAATTAAAATTAATTAACAGTTATCATTAAAAAAAAAAAAAGAAGAAAGCCAACGGGTAAAAAGAAGAAAAAAAGGGACTGGTTTGAATAAGAGGCTTCAACCATTCTTTCAAAAGAAAACAGAAAAAAGAAAAGGGAGAGCACAGCGAGAAGGCTTCAGCATTTTCTCTTCAAGAAACAGAGGGAGAGCACAAAGGTAAAGGTTGGAGCATTTTTCCTCAAAGAAAAAAAAACAAAAAAAAAACAAAAAAGGAGAGAGCACAACGAAGAAAAGGAGAGAGCTTCAGACTTCCTTCAAACAGAGAAAAAGAAGAGAACAGAGCAGAGAGACGACTAATCCCACATTCAGATTGCAGTCTAGGAAAATGGCTGAACAGAACTCAGAAATAGAAAATCTCCGACGCATGAATGAAGACTTAGCCAAGCAGTTAAGGGATGCCATGGATAAAATCGGGGAGTTGAAGCAGTTAAGGGATGCCATGGATAAAATCAGGGAGTTAAGCCAAATAGTCAAGGAAAAGAATGCCAGTGCTTCTAATCATGAATCTCCAGTTTACCCAATAAATTCTGGACCAAGTACAGTCCCCTCAACTGCACAAAATCCTCCAATTCTCAACATACCTATTCCACCATCTGCATCAGATACCCAAAATCAAATCCCACCCCCACCACCACTTGGAACATACTCTTTCGCACCTCTGTTGCCTACTACTAGAAGGAGATCTCCATCTACAACTCAACAAATTCCTCCTCCCATATACACCGTGGCACCTCCTGTTCCTAGATTTGCCCCAACCAATCCTGTAATTGTGCCTGATGAACAGTTTGAAAGAGAGATTGGAGGAGTTGAAAGCCAGAAAATATTGAATCAGATAGAAGAGCGGCTTAACGCCATGGAGGGCACTCATACTTATGGCACTACTGATGCATATGAGTTGAGTTTAGTTGATGGATTGGCGATCCCAAGGAAGTTCAAAGTGCCTGAGTTTGAAAAATACAAAGGCACTACATGCCCTAAAGACCATGTTGCCATGTACTGCCGAAAGATGGCCGTTTATTCCCGAGATGATAAACTGTTGATTCATTGTTTCCAACACAGCCTCACCGGGTCAGCAATACGGTGGTATAACAAGTTGGATAGGAGGGGTATTCATTCTTGGAATGATTTGGCTCGGGCTTTCATCGATCAGTACAAGCATATGACAGATTTAGTGCCCGATAGACTGACTTTGCAGAATATTGAGAAAAAGTCTTCTGAGTCATTCACTGAATATGCCCAAAGATGGAGGGACATGGCAACTCAGATTCAGCCTCCTTTAACTGAGAAAGAGATGACACGGCTATTCATTAACACCTTGAAAGCTCCATATCATTTCCATATGCTAGCTGGCGGCATCATGAGTTTCACTGACATGGTCTTAATTGGAGAAATGGTGGAGAATGCGCTCAGGACTGGTAAGTTAGATGATGGGGAGTCCAGTGCAGCCAAGGAGAGTTCCAAAGAGAAAAAAAGCGAAGTGAGCACTATCAGATGTGGAGAATACCAACAACACCAACAACCCCAATGCCAACAATGCCAACCCCAATACCATTCCGCCGATTTCACACCACCTCAGAACACTTATCAGTATCCTTCTCCCAACTATACACAACCTCAAAATGCTTGTCAAAACCTAGTGTCCAACACCATTTCCACTGCTCTAAGACCAAACACCAAAAATCGGAATCCAAGACCACCAAAGAAAAGGAAACAATTTACTCCCATCCCCATGACTTACACAGAGTTATACACCGAGCTATTGAATAGCAAGATGATTGAACCGGTTCAGTACTCGACCCTTTTACAGCCTCCATATCCTACATGGTTTGATGAGAATGCAACATGCGCCTATCACTCAGGAGCCAAAGGGCATAGTACTGAAAACTGCACGAGATTGAAAGAAGTGGTACTTGAGATGATCAAGGAAGGTCGTTTGACTTTTGATACCGGTGTGCAGTCCAATGTAGGGGCACATTCATTTCCTAATCATGGTGAGAATAGAATAAATGCTATTAATGCTGAATTATCTGTGGAACAGCAAAACATGGGTCCGGCAATTAGCACCAGGGACCAATCTGAACAATTTGGAGGCTTTCGGGATGCCGATAACAGAATTTGACATGTGTTGAGCCTCGATTTTGTCTTTTATTCCACACTTCTGCCTAAGAGTGTTGGTGGTTGATCTCCATGTGTTGTGGGCTTAATTTCTCTGTTTGCTTATCATTTATGATTTTAATGTCATGCATTTTTGCAAAACTTTTTATCATATACGTATTTTATCTTTCATATAGTCTTGCCTTTTTAATCCTTATTCTTTCCCTATGTATATATGATTATATCTTTACCCTTCGATCTATTTGTTTGTCTATCTATTCATGGATCATGTACATATATATGTATTTCTTGTTTTTCTCTTAAATGCCCAAGATCCCAAGTGATGAATGTAGAGATAGCAAAGATGGCCCGATCGAGCCCAACTTTGACTGGTTCATTATTACAGAAGATTTTGATGATAGCAATAATGATGATTACCTCCTCTTTGACGGCGATATTCAATACCGAGACAGAAGAGGGAAACAAGCAGAAAATGTACTTTGATGAGGTATCAAATATATTGGAGCATGGAATGAGAGCTAGTTAATATCCCCGAATGAGCATGTATTGAACACTCTGCAGCATTATCATCCTATCATCACATTGTCATTATCATCATTCCATTATCACAGTGTCATTACTTTGTCATTAACTCATCATCGTTGTCATCTCATCAGTGCTATCATATTATCATAATCTTGTCATTTTATCATTCACTATATCTAGGGTCATCATATTTGTCATTTTTGCCCTAATCTTGGGTCATCATCATCATCCTGCCCTAATTTGGGGTCATCAGTATCATTTTTGCCCTAATCTTGGGTCATCATCAACATTCTGCCCTAATTTGGGGTCATCAGTATCATCATACCATAATCCTGGGTATCATCATCACATCATTCAAAAAAATTTCATTAAATGCATTTCATAACATTTATATCTTACGCATATTAGTAATTTACATGTCCATACATTCATCCAACCATTCATACATGACATTTCATGCATACACGCATGCAAGAGTTTTGGATAATAAAGGAAAAGATTGACATCTTTGCCAACAGATGTCATCATGTCGTGATAACTCTTCATGGATCGTGGAGCTCTGTAAATAGTATGCCAAGCAGGGGCAATTTCTAATCCTTTTCATTCTTGTACATAGTGTCACTTGAAAGCAATAACTTTTAGATATTTGAATTTTAAAGGGTAAACTTTAGATTTCGAAAATCATGTCATAGTGTTTTAATCTGGATTTTCATTGTAAATATTGACTTCTTTTGGATTACATGCCTTTTTGGAATAAATGATTTGTGTTATTCATTTTCCATTGTCACATTTTTAAAAAAAAAAAGAAGAGAAGAAGTGAAACTTTTTTTGAAAAATAAAAAAGGATCTCATGAAAAGTTGGTGATTACTTTCAGAAATAATTCTTAACAAGTCCTTCAAACCATCTTTCTTGCCATTCATTGACTTTTGAATAAAATCTCAAATTGAGACTCGAAGTAAAAATGAGGCATAAACCTTGGAAACCATTTGAGAGAGTCAATATTCTTCATCTAGGTAATAAACAAAAATGATTGTTTAACAAGATGCTTGCTTAACTCTAAAAAGTGACATTTTGATATGTGTCAAAACTGCACTAGAATTGTGAATTCGTTGCTTCCTTGTCTTGAAATCAACCATGTTCTTTGAATTCATAATGCCCATATGCTTCCCAATTTCCTTGAAATTCAAAAGTGACTGAAATGAATGACTTTTGAACACATTACCTTCTTGTTTCAAAATGAGCTCACCTTGATTTTCTTGAAAATAAGTAACCTTTCCTGCCAAGGTGTTCATTCACCCACCTTTGGGGACAAAATGATCAGAAAGACCAAAGTCACTTTGTAAGGTCCCGATACCTCTTTGCTATCGAGACAAATTGCTCAGATTGATTGCCTTAGGGTGGAAATGTCATCTTCTGTGAAATTCTCATGACAAAAAAAAGAGAGAAAAAGAATAAAAAGAAGAAATTTGATTGCATCATCATGCACGTGATGTTTTAGGACTTTGAACAAAGTTTTCAATAGCTTTCAAAAAATTATTGTTACGTTTTTCTAAGGTATTGCTTTTCGATGAAGATAGCCGTACTTGAGAAGACAAATGGCCATTTTTCATATCCCCTTCACTTTGAGAAAATTATCCATTGCTGTCCCCTTTGAGCCTAAATGAATTTTCTTTCTAATGAACCCAATCAAGGATCACCCCTCACATTGGGGGCAAATGCAAAAAAAGAGTTTGTTTAAGCAAAAACAAGAAAAGCCTTGCATGTAGGCGAAGGAAATGATGCTCCAAATTAATGAAGAAGTGCTTGGTAAGTCAAATACGGAGAAAAGCCTTGAACCCATTTTGTTAAAAAAAAAACAGAAGAAGAAGAAGAAAAGAAAAGAGACAGAGAAAAAGAAAAAATGGCAAATTGAAATGAAAAGACTAATGGGATAGAGGCAAATGAGAAATCAAGCATGAAAAAAATGAATTCTTCATATGGCCGAAAAGTGATCCTTGATTCAGTTACCTTGAAATACTTTTTGGGCCTGTTTATCCTTTCTTTCTGAACCCTCAACCATGGCCTACATTACGTGCCTTGAAAAGTCCATTTTGATCAAGTGTGGATACTTTAATTGAAGAGCATTTCTTTAGAAGAATAGATCTTTTACACTGAACCATTTTTTTTAAAAAAAAGACTATTTGAATGGATTTTGAATTTTCATGTGCATGATGAGGCAGTCATTGAGAAAAAAAAAAGAGCGAAAAAAAAAGAAGAAGAAAAAGAAATGAAATGATGTGGCTCTAGGGTGAAAACTCGAAAGGGCAGTCTAGAGCAGAAATGAGAATTCATGAGATCACCCAAGATTTGACTAAGATAGCAAAATGAGTTTTAGAAATGAGCAATACCACTTGGGGCATCCAAAATTATAAACCCCATAAGATGAGATATCTTTTTGAACTCTAAATATGGAAAGTTGGGTCACACCTCTCTTTGATACCAATCTCACAAAATCTCAAGCCTTTCATGTTCAAGTTTTGACTCATATCAAGATTGTCAAGTTAAGAGATTAAGCAAGCATCAACTTGATCTTGTTTTCAAGACAGATTTTTTTTAAAAAAAATAAAAAATTCTGATTTTAAAAAAAAAAAACAAAAAGAAAAAAAGTTAATTGTAAGCCTAGATGAAGAGATATTGAAATTCTCTCTTTCATGAGACAATAAATAGCCTCTTTGGAACCCATTGCTGTTGAAACCCATTTAGGAATTTAAAATAGCCTGTTCACCCACAAGGATATTCTGAAAAGCAATCACCAACTTTCAAGATATCTGAATTTCAAAATATGAATAATAGATATTTGAATGCTTTGCAATTTGATGTTTTCTTAAATAAAGAGTGCTTAAGTGTAAAGCAATTTTTGATCATTATCAAGTTCATTTATTTAGATGTGAAATTGAAATTTGATTTGATGCACATATGAATTTTGAACCTTTATTGATGTCTATGTCAGGAAAAATTCAAGATGTGAATGGGGCAAAGCGAATGTCAAAGAAAGTCAAGATCAGGAGCAAAGATAGACTCAAGCTCTACTGACCGAACAAAAGGACTGAGTGTTGGGGCAAACGGCAAAAACAGGGAAGTCCAATGAGAATCACTCTCCTTTTAAATTCAACTTTGAATCAAGCATACATGCATCCATGCATCCATGCACGGGACATCTTACATGCATTGGAAGTTCATGATGTTTTTCTTAGAAAGAAATTAATGAAAAATGATGATTATGGCATGAGGAGAATGAATGGAAATGACAAGCCTTTGAAAAGGAAATTCAATCATTTGAGATCACGACAATTGTTTCATTGAAGAGGCCAAATCATGGCTCTTGTTTCATTTTGAGACCTAATTTAGGTTCTCTCAGTTTAATTTCTCAGTGGGAGACCGAGTCACGGCTCTCGTTTCATTTTGGTGACCGAATCACGGCACTTATTTCATTGAAGAGACCAAATCATGGCTCTTGTTTCATTTTGAGACCTAATTTAGGTTCTCTCAGTTTAATTTTTCAGTGGAAGACCGAGTCACGGCTCTCGTTTCATTTTGGTGACCGAATCACGGCACTTATTTCATTGAAGAGACCAAATCATGGCTCTTGTTTCATTTTGAGACCTAATTTAGGTTCTCTCAGTTTAATTTTTCAGTGGGAGACCGAGTCACGGCTCTCGTTTCATTTGGTGACCGAATCACGGCACTTATTTCATTGAAGAGACCAAATCATGGCTCTTGTTTCATTTTGAGACCTAATTTAGGTTCTCTCAGTTTAATTTTTCAGTGGGAGACCAAGTCACGGCTCTCGTTTCATTTGGTGACCGAATCACGGCACTTATTTTATTGAAGAGACCAAATCATGGCTCTTGTTTTATTTTGAGACCTAATTTAGGTTCTCACAATTTATTTTTTTTTATTTTTTTTTCATTGGGAGACCGAATCACGGCTCTTGTTTCATATAAGAGACCAAATCATGGCTCTTGTTTCATTTTGAGACCTAATTTAGGTTCTCTCAGTTTCATTTAGTTTATTGAGTGACCGAATCACGGCTCTCGTTTCATTTTAGTGACCGAATCACCGCACTCATTTCATTTTGAGACCAAGTCATGGCTCTTGTTTCATTTTGAGACCTAATTTAGGTTCTCTCAGTTTAATTTGTTCAATGGGAGACCGAATCACGGCTCTCATTTCATCTAGAGATCAAATCATGTCTCTTGATTCATTCTGAGGCCTGGTTTAGGTTCTAAAGATTCATTTAGTTTATTGAGAGACCGAGTCACGGCTCTCGTTTCATTTAAAGGCCAATTTATGGCATTTGATTTGTTTGAAGACCAAAGTTTTGGCTTTTGAAAAGTTCAAAAAGACATGGTGTCTACGTCTTGGACCATTTCCTAATTATCTAGAAGCAAGCTTCATGATCATTAGCAAACGCTCCAAGAGGGGCAGCTGTAGACACCATTTTTTGTATCAAAAAAAATTTTAAAATTAAAATTAAAAATTAAAAATAAATTAAAAATAAATAAAAAATAAAAAATAAAAAAAGATAAAAAATAAAAGAAATAATAATAAAAATATATATATAAAGCCATCCCCATCGTTGATTTGAGGTTTACAACATCTACCATTGGATTAAGTCCCTGGCTCTTATAAATATCTCACTGCTTCAACAGTAAAAAGGGGGGGCATGATTTTTGAGATTTTCTAGGGTTCTGAAAGTGGAGGCTTGGGGGTTTTTGTCTCAAAAAAACAAAAAAAAAAGCAGAGAATAGAAAACAACTCGGGATTCCGAGGTTGTTAGGCTAGAAACCGGTGGATTTTTGGCTGGGATTCCGCCTAAGATTCACTGGAATAGGAAGAAAAAGGCTTGGATTTGAAGTTTTTTGGGACTTTGGGTTTTATTTTTTTTTTTTTCAAAAATTTGAAAGCTAGATCTAGGGTTTTTGGTTTGGAGTTTGGCAAATCGGAGTTTGGATTTGTGTTTAGGGGATTGAGGAGAATCGTTTGGGGAGATTGTGTTTAATTTCATGGTTTAGGAGACAAAATCCGGAAAAATGTTCTTGGTGTTCTTCAGTGTTCTTGGTGTTCATCAAAAGTTCATGTGAAATAGTTGGTTTTGATCCTTTTGGGGTTGATTTTCTGGGTTTAATTGTGTTTGTGGAGAAAAATTGTTCTTGGTGTTCTTGGTGTTCTTCAGAAGTTCATGTAAAAAGAGGGGTTTAGATCTGTTTTAGGGGAATTTCTGGGTTTGTTTGTGTTTGTAGAGAGAGAGAGGAGAAAAATTTCGGGTAGAGAGAGAGTGAAATCTGAAAAAATGAAAAAAAGGGTTGAAAACAGTTTCTGAACGTGTTTTTTATACTGCTGGGGGCAATCCTGTCAATTCACCCTCATTAAAACATTCAGGCCCGCGTGTTTCCGCCTCAGCCCGCGCACAGCTGCTGACCCGCGTGTTGACCCAGACCCGCTACAGTGACCCGCGTGTTGACCCGCGCCTCCGACCCGACCCGATCGCAGTGATTTGCTTTCTATTTTTGGGTATTTTTGAAATTAATTTAATTTATTTTTTTTATTTTATTTTTTTTACATGCTTAATTTAGACCCATTTTAATTTAACTTCATGCATGTTTAATTTAAGTTATTTTAATTTAGTTCATGCATATCTAATTTATTTAAGTATATTGGTCTCATATTAATTCAGATCCATACATATGTAATTTATGTCATTTTAATTTAAATTCATGCATTTTAATTTAAGTCATTTTAATTTAGATTCATGCATACTTAATTTAGCCAAGCCCATGCAATTTAATCTAGTTCATATCGTTTTAATTTTAATCTATCCGTATTTAATTTATGTCATTTTAATCTAGTCTCATCATACTTAACCCATATTATTTTAGTTTAGCTTTATGCATATTTAATCTATGCCATATTAATTTAGTTATATGCATGCTCATACTTTATTGTCATATTATTGTCATCCATGCGAGTAATGATATGTGGGGATAGTGAGGGTCCGATCATGGCGTCCGGTTCGGAAAGGTGAAAATTCACATCCGATCTGGGTTCCTAGGTAAGAGATCCATTTTGAATCGGAACCAGAATTGGGCGAGGTTCACGGTGGGTCTTGACAAAATCCTTACTATCCTTGTTTTTAAAATTGATGAGATAACATTTCATATGCCATGCATTTAGGCATCTAAATAAATTATAGGTGTTAGTTTTTTTAAAAAAAGTAAATAAACTAATAATGATAAATTCTTAAGCCAATAAGGACAATAAAACCTTTACGTTAAATAATAAAAATAAAAGAGTGATCATCTATGTCTAGCAAAATCCTTACAAGTGGTTTAAATTATGAGGATTTAATCACGGGATCCGGTTTGGGAGGGTGAAAATTCGCACCTAGTCCGGATCTTTAAGTAAGAGACCCACTTTGAATCGGACCCAGAATTGGGCGAAATTCATAATAGGTCTCGATAAATCCTCACTGTTTTTTTAGATTGATAAGGTAGCACTTTGCACTTCAAACATTTAAATATCCAATAAAGATAATGATTTCGAAAAAAACCTAAAAAAGGGCAAAAATGAAAAGAAAAATATTAAAAAAAAGGAAAGGGTGATGAAACGTATTTTTGAAAAGAAAGCATTACTTGTTGGCTTTAATAAAAATGTAATTTCCTAAAAGAAATAAAAAGCTTTTCTTGTTTGAATAAAATGAACTTTGGAATTTTTTTTTTTAAAAGAAAGAGATCAAAAATTAAAAGAAATTACCTGACATTCTTTTTAAATATTGATTTGAAAATGATAGCAATAAAACCAATAAATTTTGTCTTTGTTCAAGAACATATATTTATAAAAAAAATCAAAAAGATGTTTCGAAATTCGTTTCTTTCCAAAAAGTTAAAAAAGATAAAAAAAAAACGATTTGAAAATTGCCTTTTTTTTAAAACTCTTCCAAATAAAAAGAAATGTTTTGAAACATAATTTTCTTTTAACTTTTCACTAATGACAAAAAAAGAAAATATCTTGAAACTTGTTTTTGTTTGCCTAAATAATAAAAATAAAAAAACTACTAATACGAAAGAACAAAAAAATCAAACAGAAAAGAAAAATTATAAAGACATTTTTTTAAGGCCTAAATATTATTAAATTAATCGGTACCGTCATCTTGATGGGCGTTGTGGGGGTGCTCATCCTTCCCCGCACGTAACCGTACTCCCGACTCCAGTTCTCCGTTCCGCAGACCAGGACCTACCCAACTTAAGTACGCCATCTAATGGCCAATGCTAAGTTAGGTAGATTTTAATAGGTGACTAACCGCACCTAAACAAAATTGGTTAGTGGCGACTCCGTAAAATTCTCTTAAGTCCCAAATCCGTCGTCGTCTCGGGTAACGTTGCGACACCGGTCGTATGCCTTACTGCACCGAGGGCTATTTCTTTTCTCTTCATATTCATTTTCTCTTTATCTCATACACTAGCCCGTTCCCTCTGTGGTGCCTCATTGTGGTGGAACACAGTGAACTGGAGCTCTGGTGAGTTTCCCTACGCGCCTCTCCCAACCAGGCTCGACTCACCGTGCCCCTCGATAGGCGGTCCACGGCTGAGTATCATGCATGCTCTCAAACTCGGTCCACGCTCCCGCAAATTGGAGCCCCGAGGAATCCCACTCAATCACTCCTCTTCCAGGGGCATCGTACCCCAATAATCATAATAATAATAATAATAATAATATTTCTTATATAAATATTAAAACATGTAAACACACACAAGCTTTATATTTTAAAATCATCCCACCCCCATAAGTGGGCGTATCACAAAATAAAAAGTGTATGTCGTGGATTACCCTTATCCCAAAACTGTTGTAAAACCTTTTTAAAACAATTTATGTTTTTAAAACATTTTGCCCTAGTGGCTAAGCACTGAAAACAAGGTCACTCACAGTATTGGGAGATTCATATACTCCCAAGCGCTCCATGTAGCTTTAACCTCCGGTGCATCGCCGCATTCGATTATCCGGAGCCCTAATACATGCAAATATACGTTAGCATTCATAATTATATTTATGAATGCACCTATGAGGCTCTAACATGACCTATGACTGGGCTTGAATATGATTCGGGGCTTAGAAAAGTGTCCAGGAGGTTCCGGAGTAAAAATTGGACACTTGGTGAAAAATTACGAAAATACCCTTGGGGGTCCATGGGCCACTCGGGCTGGGCCCGACACTTAGAAAAGTGTCCGGAATGTTTCAGGGCTAAAATCGGACTCTCGACGAAAAATTACCAAAATGCCCCCAGGGCCCGTGGGCCCCACACCCGGACTAGGCTGGGGCCCACACTGGTTGGGCCAAATTCTACTCTAAATCGGACTCAAAAAGCCCTCCTATGAGATATTTATACATTATAATGATATAATATATAAATATCTAAATATATTAATATAATATATAAATATCTTTTAATATAATAATATTATATTGAAAATATCTAAACAAGGACTCGATCGGCCAGTTCTTCGGCCGGTCTCTTCCCTGATTTTCACACCCGTTTCTCCTCCTTTCGACGTACAAATTTAGAGAGGCAATCCTCATGGCATCCACAACGGATATGCCGAGGCAAAAACGAGAAACACCGGTCCAATTTTCCCGTAGACCGAGATTTAGTCCAAATTGACTAAATCTCCGATTTACTCACACCCGGTGCACAGAAATGCGTAAAAACGAAATGGGACGTAGAATAAGGTGAATACTATAACCCACTAAAAACTCACCTTATTCCACCGGCCCAAAATCCACTTATTTGAGTTTAAAGATATAATCCGGTCAAAAGCTGAAAACTTGGATCTAGGCTAAACCGATGCATGGATGCGCGTGCAAACTTAACATAACGTAGATCGAGGTGAGAAGAACAACATACTGGAAACTCACCTTGATTTGATAGCCGAGCATGTCCCACTTTGCCAATTGTCCAAAATGCCTCGGGTCGGCTCCAGAGAGAAAAGAAGAAAAAGAAAAGAAAAAATGAAAGAAAGGTTCGGCTCCCTCCCCTATTTATAGGGGAGCCCGACGCCGGGTCCACTCGGACCCTGGGTCAAACTTTTTCCCATTTTTCAACTTTCTTCCATTTTTACCCGTTGGCTAAATCCTTTGATTTCTTGTGCCAATGGGGCCCATAATAAATTTCTAGAGACTTATTTGGAGGTCTTTTTGGCATTTACTAATTTCCATGCACGGTTAATTACTTTTTCTTCTAACTCCGTCTTATCCTAATTTAAACTTCTCTTCTTAATTAGACACATCCGGACCGACATATTGTTTAATTAATACGCCATCTTACACTATTTCGTTCGTACGAAAAAGTCGTGCCAGGTCCGGGTGTGTCAATTATGACCTAAGTATTTAAAAATTCTATGTCTATACAACATCATGGTGTTGGAAGTTTAAACTTACAAAACCATATGTTGAATTGAAATTTCTTAAAGATTGAACCATCTTTCTTGGTCTGCCAATATCTTACTTCTTCAAGGATACTAGATATTGCCCTAGGCTTCGTCCCGGGATCAATATTTTTATTTTTTAAATTAAAATTTAAAAAGTTTTTAAGGCATATTTAAAAATTTTATAAGTTTTTTATATTGTTTCATCCCATCATATGTTACCAAACACATTTTGACTAATAAATTCTTAAAACATTTCAAGAAAGTAATTGAAATAAAAATTCATGACTAATTACATGTCCCAAGAAAATAAAAGTTATAAAAATAATATTTTTATATCATTTTATCCTATCATATGTGCCAAATACATTTTTAATTTATAAATTTTTTAGATATTTCAAGAGAATAATTATAGTTGTTCCTAAAATCAAATGATAAAAAGTCAATTACTTAATTATATGTTAAAAAACATAAAATTAAAATAAAGTTAATCAACTAATAAATAAAATATATTATATATTTATATATAAGTTGAAAATATTAATTAACCAATAAACAAAAATATATATCAAATAGTAAATGTTTTAATAATAAATAACTTTTAATATGATATATAATATATAAAAAAGGAATTCTCTGAAAGTTAAAAAAAAAAACTCAACATATTTTTGTAGGCCTATTTAAAAAGAAAATATTAGTTAAAGAATAAACTAAAAAAAAGGAATAAAGAAGAAAAGAAAAAAATAAAACAATTATAATAGTTAAAAATTATAAAAGTAAAGTAAAAAAAAGGAGTTAATTAATGGGGGGTGACATATGCTCTCCATGGTAAAGCCTCCTTTATTTTTATATATTGTAAGATTATATGTGAGAATAATTTAGAATGATATTATAATTTACATGACAAGAAAGTGAAAAAAAAAAAAGAAGAGCTTTTATATTTATAAGACCCATGGGTCAACCCGACCCAATCCATGTTAACATGGGTTAGATTGGGTTGGGTCCAAATAAAAGTTGGATTAATTTCTTACCCAACCCATTATAAACCACATTATATTGGGTTAAGTTGGATTTGGACCAACACAAAAATTTTGATCCAAGTTGCAGCCTTAATTAGTGGGGGTATGTGTCATTGAACAGAGTTAGATGATTGACATGTGTCCCTATAGGGTATATATTTATATTTTTTTAATTAGTTAATTAGTGGTGATATGTATCATTCTCGTAACCCTACTTATGAAGTAAAGAAAACTCCATTTACGTTATATGAAATAATAATCCTTAATATTTATCTAATTTTAAACTAATCCTTAAATAAATATAAGATTATATAAGAAAAAAGTAAGTTTTAATTATGATAAAAGTAAAATTAGTTAATTAATACTCTCTCTGTCCTTTAGTATTTGTCTTATTTTAAAAATTTTTTATCTTTTTTTTATCTGTCTATATCTTAATATTAATTGATAATTTTTCAAATTTATCCTTCCACTCTCTTTCTCTCTCCAAACTTCTCTATTTTTTTAAATGCTTTGAGCTTTCCTTCCGTAGGCCAATACAATGAGGCAATTTTTCGTTCCCAAGAAAATGGAGAAAGGTGAAGCATCCATAGAGAAAGTTGAAGCATCCATTAGTCCAGATTATCAACGTATAAAATTTTTGAATTTGTCTTCTCTAGTCATCCAAAAATGGAGAGTAATAGTTCAGATTTTACAAATTCCCCCAATTCAAGTGTTGAGCTTAACGGAGAGATTGAGAAAGTTCCTTTCAAATTTGATTTGAATGTAGAGGCAGACTGTGGCTTTAACTTGAACAAGTTACCAGAAGAAGAAATTGAAGATTTTACAGACTCCCAAATCAAGTGTTGAGCTTAGTGGAGAGATTGAGAAAATTCCTCTCAATTTTGATTTAAATGTAGAGGCAGACTGTGGCTTTAACTTGAACAAGTTTCCAGAAGAAGGAATTGAAGCTTTTGAGCAACCATAATTCCAACGGGTGGTTTTACTCATGCTGAAAGCCTATCTGCCTAAATTTTATTAAATTTAGTGGTGAAGCTCCTTGGTGGGTTTTTATTAATGGGTTTTGGATTGATTCTCCCATGTCTTAACGTCTTATTTGCGAGACTTTCTCTCTCTCTCTCTCTCTTTTTTTTTTTTTTTGCAATTTGTGGGACTTTTGCTTTTTACGTTGAAAAAATTAGAAGGATTTAGGGGTTGAAGGCAGGGATGTTGATTTTGTTTGCAGGATAGAATTGCAAGTTAAATGGACACCGAAAATGTCTTGGTCAGTGAAAAATTTTGTTTGATTGATGTAATAGTTGCATTAAGTTGGTCTAAATGTTTCTGCGTTGTAAATCAATCGACTGGATGTTTCTTGTTTTGGCTATAAATGAGTATTATTCATCAATTTGCATCACAAATTGGGTTTTTCTCTATATTTAATCAGCAGGTATATTCCAATTACAGACTTGGTATTTTAATTTATTCCAATTACGTGATCTCTTTTCTTCTTCACTCTTCGCATGTTTCCATTTTCCCTCACCGATTGAAAAACCAGAAACCAAAAAACTCCTTTTTTTCTCAGTTTAATCGCAGGTATTTATATTTTCTCCTTTCAATTACTATGTTTCCTATTTCAATTAAATCCTTAGATCTGTTTGCTTTCGCCTGTTGCTCACGCTTTTGTCCCAAAATCATACCTCCGTTTTTCTTTCGGTAAACTGATTGAATCATAAATTAAGACGAAAAAGTTTGAATTTTTTTTCAAAATTTGCGCTTTACCGTTGAGAGTTCTTTTGTCCTTTACGAGATTTTTGTGCTGCACTTTTATTCTAAAGAGAACGCATTGCAAATTTTGGCGCAATTAATTCTTTGATTTAGGTTAAATATTGTTCTTAATTTAGTGAGTTATATGTTGTGTTTATTTTATAAATTGAGCCATCTGATCTTCTTCTTGTAGGGAACTTGAGCAATAAGTACCTTGTTTGACCGTTTATAGCACTAACAAAATCAATGTCTCCTTTGGTGGTTTATTTTGCAGTTTTTTTACGCATTTGGTTATCATGGGACATCGTTTGAGCAGAGCTATCGATGTTACCCTGCATCTTTCATTTAAAAGGTATGAGAAGTAGAATGTTATTGATATGCTTTGATAGAGATAGCTCAGTCAGTCTTCTGTCTTTGGTTTGTAAAACTTATTTTGTCCTACTTGGTCATTTATTATCAGGTCTCTCATTTCTTATATTGTGATTTTTTTTTTCTGTTTTTTATTCCTTGTCTTGATTTTGATCCTTTTTTTTCATTGTTTCCTTGCAGCCGCAAATCGAAAGTGGTGATAAAAGTAAGTTTTTAGACATATGGTTATGATAACATTTTCCTTTCTGTTCACTTCTCTAATGTATTTTCTTTTATCATTGTTTCAGTTATAATGCCTCCATCAGCTCTTGATCGGTTAGGTTAGTTGTTTCAACTGTGGCATCAGTTTAAGTTGCATGATCAGTTTTGGTTCCTCTAGAATCGTTAGTTTAAGTTGAATCATCCAGAATGCTGATGTTTGACTAAAATTATGCAGCATCTCTGCATATTGATTATCCGATGCTATTTGAGCTTCGGAATGATGCTGCTGAGCATGTATCTCATTGTGGAGTACTAGAATTTATTGCAGAAGAAGGCATGATCTATATGCCGTATTTGGTAGGCAGTGAATCATTTTATGTGTAGATGCTTCATATTAGTAGTATTCTGGCATTGTTTTATTGTCACTTAGATTTGTGAAATCTTCTGTCTGATTTATACTCTGTTGCTTTGATGGTTTTCATTTAGATAATGGAAAATTTGCTCCTACAAGAGGGAGATATTGTGCGGGTGAAAAATGTGACTTTTCCTAAGGGAACCTATGTTAAATTACAACCGCACACAAAGGACTTTCTAGATATTTCATATCCAAAAGCTATGTGAGTTGGTTATTGGTGAATATTGTACTGTTGATTATTTGATGATGTTCAGCAAGAAAGGGAATTTTCAAAATTGAAAACCATGTTCTTATGAATTCATCTATTGTATCATAAATGTTGATAATGTGTAATTTACCTTCATGTAAGCCAAATGAGTTTTGTTTTAGGCATGGACTTGTGAGAAACATAGATCCATGAATCTGTTTTTGTTTCTAACCACATGACGTAGGTATTATAGACCTTTTCTTCTTACTCTACCTTTGTTCTTCAGAATCTCAGAATTAATTTTTTTTTTCTTTTTATGTGCAGCTTAGAGAAACCACCAAGGAACTATTCCTGTTTAACCACTGGGAACAACATTATGGTGGCATATAACAATAAGAAGTATTACATAGATATCATAGAGACAAAGCCATCCAATGCTATAGGTATCATTGAGACGGACTGCGAGGTAGATTTTGCTCCTCCCTTGGATTACAAGGAGCCAGAAAAGCCTGCTGTAGCCACTTCAAGCAAAGCACCGTTTCAATGTAAAAATCTAATATCTTATTTAGACATCATACACCTTAAATTTCTAATCACTTTTTCTATGGAATGTTATATCTTCCTCTTATGTCATTGTTCGGGATTTGAATGGTTATCTTAATGTTATTTTTGCCTTTTCTTTCCCACTTTGGAGGATTATTTGTTTAGGTACAATTTTTAAGAAAACTTAAATCTTTGTACAAGTGTGATCGGTTTGGTACTCTACTTAACTGTAATTCGTGGGAATTCATGGTTCTCTTTAGACCAGGGAGCAAAGCCCATAAGACGTAGGGAAAGACATACATTCATCCAATTATGCAGGCTAGTGCACTTAAGTCCATGATAGAACTTAGTGATGGTTTATACTTTGTTCTAAGGATAAGAGTTTTTCTTTTTCCTTCAGGTGAAGAAGCTCCAGGTGTGGCTGAACCAAACTTCAGTGCTCTTACTGGTACAGGAAGACGCTTGGATTGGAAGCCTCTGAAGCAGCAGCCTCCTTCAGTTTCTTCCGCTGGGTCCAAAGGCAAGGGACCTGCTGATTCCAATGGGAATAATAGCCAACCTTCCTCTAGATCTATTTCACAAAGTCGTGCTCGTCAGGCTTAGGGCAAGCTTGTATTTGGATCAAATGTCAGCCGTCCTAAGGAAAAAAACAAGTAGACAGCAATTTTTGCACTCTCTTTCTTTCGTCAAATTTGCTTACCCTTACCTAGCCAATGATATTTTTATACAGAAAATGGAGATATTAGATGGTTATTTCTTTGATTTTGCAGGAAACTGGAATAGAAGCTAAACAGGAGCAGCCTCAAAAGAAGAAAGATCCCAAGTTCCCTTTTACTGGAAAAAGTACTCATTGAAGGGTTGATTAAATATGTACTCATTTTATCATTTTACTTGCCCTTGTCGATTAAGGAAAGCAACAGAATTTATATATTCATCTGGAATGTTGTACTATCAAAAGATTGAACTGTAGGTTCTCATGCCAAAATGAAGAAAAGGAGGTCCTAACTTATATTCCATTCTGCTATGAATCTTAAGAGAACCTGTTCAAAGAAAAAAAAAAGGGCCTCATTATCAACCTGCTATTGTTTGCAATTGTGTTTATTGGCTATAGAGGCCTTTGCATCTTCATTTAACGTACGCTAGTTTCTTGAATCTTGGAATCCAACTTCAGCATTATTTTTGTTCAACTCAAATGGAGCTGCATGAAAAAGTGCTGTAATCAATTTACCGGTGGTCTAGTACTGATTACTCTGGAGGGAAAAAGTCCTGCAATTCGGTCAGCATTTGGAAGTAACTATGAGGCTGTTACAGAGCAGAACACCACAAGATATGGAACAGATGAGCAATAGGTGATTATGTTTTTGGAATGAATTTTAAAGGCTCATAAACTTACACTACTATAGTAGCTTGTTTTTAAAGAACTGTTACTCCAATATTACATGAATACACGAATTAAATCACAATCTTACTCCAATATTATAACTAACTCTTATCCTCTGGTGTTGGGAGAAACCTTAAGCTATCAGAAAAAGGAATAATAAAGAATACAGTACGTGCATATACATATCTTAATTATCTTGTAATCCTAGGAAAGGATTTAAGTGCATCCTTAACATAAGGGTACTTAAATGGGAAAACCCAACTGCTTGGCTTTTGCTGGAAACACATAACATAAAACCAACTTCTCACAATTTAAATAAAAAGTTAAATAACCTTCCATCATGCTAAGAAACATAAGAAAAGAAAAAAAGCAGGCAATTAGTCCATAAACATAAGAACAAATGATAACTTCATCAAGTTCAGCCACTATTTAAGTGATGGATAACTTCTTCCACTATTGTGGGATCACACGTCATTTGACTTGGATGTCGACCTTCACTTGCCAGCAATGATTTCTTCATATGAGGGATTTTGTAATTGTTCGAACCCTTCACCTTCATAATTTCTATCATGCAACTTTGAAGTGTTACAAATATTCTATCGGATAACTTTGGACTGAAGCCTTCAAATACCCTATCAACAGCACTAATAAAACCATCAATGTTCTTAGATGGTTCATTGTGTTGTAGTGATTGAATAACACGAAAGAATCCAAGGTCTAGGATATTTAAATCTGGAGAATTTGCTGGTTGAAACAATAGACGAATGTCCAACCCATATTGTGCAGCCGCTTGACGAAATTCAGCATCATTACAATCAATGTGAGTTCTAGCATTGTCTTGCTGAATAATTATTGGACAACTCACCTCATCTCTTGGCCACTTTTCTTTAATGGCAGGGAGAACATTCTGAATTAGAAAAGATTTGATAACTCCTTTAGTAACCGAAGTTATTGGCTTTGTTTCTATTATCCCTGTAGCCCTGTTGACAGTAGTTCTTCTAGCTGGCTCTTTAGTGACCAATGGGAATAGACCAATTTTCCCTGAGAAGATTGCATTCCGTTGACTATCAAACCTTGGACGAGCTACAGTAGCTAAGAACATGACTTTAGGAATGAAGCTTTTACTCTTACAAGTCCGAAGTGGTTCTTCCTCATCAGGTAGCAAATAATAATTCTTCAATTTCTTAGTCATGTAAAACCATTTTTCATCAATATGGATGATGTTATACATACCTTTGAAGGTCAGATCATGTGGTATGGAACCATTTTCTAGCATTGATAAACAAAATTGAAGCCGAGATCTTTTGTTTTCTTCCTTCAAAAAGGCTTAATTGCATTGGAATGACGCCGTATAACTGCACTTTGGTGAAGTCTACATAACGAAGACTTTTTTGTGTTCAATGCAGCAGCTAACGTCCTAAATGTTCTCCTCTTTGATAACTCAGTGTCACAGAATTGGGCCAAGTCAATTTGAACTCTTTTACGGCCACAATTTCTTGTCTTCCTATGAGAAGCATCACCACTGACCTTACCTTGAGTCCAAATGCGTTCAATGGTTTTAGGGGTAACGGAATATGATGCAGCCAACATTCCTTTAATTCTTTTATGGACTTTCCCACAAACACTGGTCTGTAACAAAACACGATACACTGCTTGGCGTTCTTCATTGGTCAGGGTTTTAAGCCGAGAAGAGTCACTGCGTTGTGCTTCACCCACTTCCCTGCTTGCACTACCTTCAAGCAACAGAAATAGAAATCAGTGTGAAAACATTGAAAAACAGTGTTGACTCTGTTATAAAGGATTGATCATAACATGTAAAAGTAAACCGGTGTGAATATGACTATATATATATCAATGACCTTAAGCACTATAAAAACAACAATTTGCAATTTAGTAGCAAATTATATATGCCTACAACAAAGTAATTGTAAGCCAATTCGATTTTCATAGCTTATCCAGCTATATGTTCACTAGACTAAACATATACATAAGTCTTGATAGTTCTTCTACTACATAATGATGCACTCTAATAAAATAAATTGAGACCGAAACCTCACAATAAAAACAAAATTTCCCACTTAATATGAAATATAGATTTCAGATCATACTAAAATGATCACTAAAGCATGAATCAGATACTCCTAATGAAGGCCATTTCAAGCTAAATATGGTATAAATAAAAAACCATAAATTTTAAACAATAGAGAGAGTACATTCTTAGAGTAAACAGCCAGCAAAACACAAGGCATTTCCACTACCTACACCCCTAAGATCTAAAGATGAGGCAAGTCCTTAGCCTGCTTGAGATAATAGGATAAGATTCATAAAGTCCATGTATATTTCGGTTATTTATAAATGTAATAGTATTGTTCCTTTGATTTCTTGCAAAGCTCAAAGATGTTCGGTTGATTTATGTTAATCCTTAATAGTATTGTTCTTTTGATTTATTCGAATAACAGTTCAGTTATTTTACTAATGGAACTCAGTACAGCCATAAAAGATACAGAAATAAACTTCAAATGGACATATAAAAAATAACATACCAGCAGATGGTTCTTCCACTCCTAGATTAGCTTCTGTGCCGAAATCCTCTTCAGCAGTTGGATCATCTTCAACAGGTGGTTCTTCATTTAAGTCAAAATGAAACTGTGTTGATGATGATAAACTGCTCGAATGACAACTTGGATGAACATTCAGATAAGCAATTTCATTGCCAAAAGTTTCTTCTACAACATCATTAAGATCTGGAATTGTATTTCGTGGTTCCATTGCAGCAATTGAACAGTTCCAGCTTGAAGACACAAAAGTAAAGTTTCAGAGAAACAAATTAACCAAATAGAAAAATCGGTGCATTATTATCGTAAACCCATAGATTTTGAGTAAGACTAACCTCAAATTTTCCTTCCAAAAGGCAGCAACAAGCTTGGAGTGTGCATCATGAAGGGTGAAATGCCTGAACTTCTAAAAGAGAGTTTGAATATGAGTGAAGTAGAATTTGGGATTCTGAAATAATTTGGTGTAGAGAATGATAATGGGTGAAAATTTTGGTGGTATTCATTCTTAATCAAAATAATTTTATGATTCAAAATCATTTTCAGATTGAAAAAAAAAAGGGGGGGGGGGGGTATATTTCTTGCTACAAGGTCGTGACTTTTTTTTGGGTGGAAAAGTTATGAAATTGCTGGTTTTGTCTCAACCAGTGAATGTAAAAGAGAGACTGAGAGGAAAGAGAAGCTAGCCTGGAGATTGGAGAAAGACGAGGAGGAGAGAGAATAAATGGGAAGAGAGGGGGGGATAAAATTGGAAAGTAAAGGTAAAAATATATAAGATTTTGAACCTTAATTGATTTTCTTGTCTTGTGTAAAACAATTAAAAAGGGATAGATAATAAGGGACAAAGGGAGTATTATTTAACAAATACGGATATTTCTAGAAAAATAAATATTGAGATTGTAAATTATTTAAAAATTCATTAAAATAACTTGAAAATAGTATAAAAAGAGAAAGGTAAGATTAGTAAAAAGACAACAAATATTTTCTTGATTTTGTAAAGCGACAAGTAATTTGGAACAAAATTTTTTTCCAAAATGGTTATTATTTTGGTAAAAAAGTAATAAATACTTTCTTGATTTTGTAAAATGACAAGTAATTTGGAAAAAAAAATTTTCCAAAATGGTTATTATTTTGGTATAAAAGTAATAAATACTTTCTTAATATTGTAAAACAACAAACAACAAGCAATTTGAACAAAATTGTTTTTCCAAAATGATTATTATTTAGGAATAGAGGGAGTAATGATTTTCCAATTCCTTTTTACCTAAAGTCATATTAATCATTAGATAATAAATATTTTTTAAAATTATCTAAGAAATAATACTCCCTACATTATTGAATAATAGTCGTTTAAGATTATTGTACATGGATTAAGAAAATTAATAAATCTCCTAAAATCTAGATAAGAAATTAGTTATATAACTAAATTATCCTTTTCTTAAGATTTTAAATTACTTAAAGGGAAAGTCTAAGGTAACATTTGGTACTTTGGACATTAAAAATTTTAACTGTAAAGTGATCGCATGTAACCAATAGAGATACAATCATTTTGCATGTAAAATCACATTATATTGTTTGGTTAGGTGTGTAATCCTTTTTTAAATTACGTGCAAAGTGTTTACAGTATTTGGTTTAAAAAATAACTTTACGTGTAATTTAAAAAGTAAATGACTAAATTATCATTTTTTTTAGTTTGTTGTTTGTTTTTAAATTTAGACAAATTTTGCACTTACTATGCAAAATATTTTGTCACCCTTCCCCATGTAAAATATTTTACATGGTACAATGCATAATGGCTAAAAAAAGACCCTACAGTTTACACTAAAAAATTATACCAAATGGTATAAATACTTTGCAACTAAATATTTATTTTGCATCATACCAAACGCTCATGCACTAAATGGTGCACCCCATGCACCATTTAAAGTGCTCAATATAGAAGTTTTATATAATTAATACTTTACTTTTTTTTTTTAATTTAGAAAAAGTTGTTGCATTAAATAAAAGGTACTTTCATTAAGTGGAAAGTCAACTATACTTAAACGATGCATGGATGCACCCGTTAGTAAAACCTTTACTTAAAAATTCATTAAAGTAATTTGAAAGTAGTGTAGAGAAGAAAGGGTAAAATTGATAAAAATGTAATAAATGCTTTCTTGGTTTTACAAAATAAAAACAATTTGTTAAGATGACTAATATTTAGGAATGGTTAAAGTCTCAATTAAGGACCAAATGTTTCCATAATTAATATTAATCGTCCAAAATCTTTGAATCTAAATGAAGTTTTCTTTTTCAAATCAAAATTCTTTTTCTTCTTTTTGACTTATTTTTGTTTAATTTATCACTTAAAAACTAAATTTTAAAAGCTTTCTCATCAGGTTCCTTATTTGACTTAAATTGAAAATTAAATGTTAAGTCTTAAATTGATAAAATTAAAATATTTGATCCCAAATCGAGATTTTTTTGAAAAGTTTGGTCCTTAATTGAGATTTTAGCCTTTAGGAATAGAGGAAGTACCCCTTAAACAAATAAAAAATGAAAGATAGTAAAACAAAAGTCGACTTATAAAACATCGATAATAATTTTTAATTGAAAAAGTCGAAATCTAAACTCAATTCGACTTAAATCTGACTTAAATCCGAATCTGATCGAATTTGAACCCGAATCCGAGCCCACCGAATCTGAACCCGAAAATATCAAACCCAAAAATATCCGTACTCAAAAGAACCCGAAGTGTCCGAACCGAATCCGACTGAACTCGCATGTTTACCAGAAACGGAGTAAGGGAGTGAGAGTAGGGCGCTAGTAATTACATTTTCAAATGTCAGCCATAGTCATAGAGGTGATGTCAAAGTAATTTCGTCACACAATCAAAATCAATCATGCATTATTTTTCTTATTTTAATGAATTAATAATGATACAAACGAGTAATAACAAGACCCGGGTTGTTCTGTTGTAGATATTAATTATTTAGAATTTACTTTATTGGATAAAATGAAAAATGAAAAATGAAAAATAAAAAATGAAAAATGAAAAAAATTAAATTAAGTAATCTGTCCTGCTGAAACCTGAAAGTAGGAACCGGAAAAGTGGGAGGTGACATGGGCTTTTATTGACCCCAGACTAGGTAAATTGGAGATAAGTGGACCTCTCCACTATTTTTCAATAATGGAGAGGATCTTGTCCTTTGACAAACTCGTGCAAACTGCCAAAGAAAGGTATATAAACCTCATGCAACATATTGGGTCCGGGACAACTCGATTCTAAATTAAACAAAATTTAATATGATAACTAAATGCTAATAGGTCTGTGTCCAAAAAATAAATAAATAAAGTGATTGTTTTGATTAATAAAATATTCAAATGACGATTATTCTATACATGCTTTAACCGCAATATTAAGCCTAAGAGGTCAAACATTAAGATGTGATTCGAACTTCTTCTTTTTTAGTTGTTTTCCCCTTATTCGTTACCTTTTGGCTTTTGCTAGTAACAAAAGGGTCTGAAAGTGCAACTTAGAATCTAAGATTATATCCAGTACATGAAAATATTTTCTTCTTTTATTCTTGAAAAAATAAAAAGAAATTATCATCTAAAATGTATATAGTTGATAGAAATATATACATATTTTAGAAAATAAAAATAAAAATAGACTTAAAAGTAAGAATAATTTTTTTCTCACATTTAAATCCATTTTTATTTTCATTTTCTAAAATATGTATACATTTTCCTTCGACACATATCTTATATGATATATTTTTTGTATTTTTTAAAGAATGAAAATAGAAAATATTTTCTTATATCAAATATAGCCTAAGTATTGTTGCGATGACATTTTATAATTTCTTTTCTCAACTATATATATTAATTTTGTTACTAAAAAAACTGATGCTTACGGTAAGGGATTCATAATTTATGAGTCATGACAAGGAAGTACCATAGAAAATTGGAAATGCTCACGGATTTGTTTCAATCCAACCAATTAACGGTTGGGAATGTAAGAACTGATGCTTAAGGTAATGGATTCGTATTTTATGAGTCATGACAAGGAAAGACCACAGAAAATTGGAGATGCTCATGGATTTGTTTCAATCCAACCAATTATCAGTTGGGAATGTAAGAACTGATGCTTAAGGGAAGGGATTCATATTTTATGAGTTATGACAAGGAAACACCACAGAAAATTGGAGATGCTCACGGATTTGTTTCAATCCAACCCAGCTAGCGGTTGGGAATCTGATTTTGTAATCCAAAACAATCGCATCATGAACGTGAATGGTCTAAGATATTATTCTTTTTTTTCAGTATAGTTCAAGCGATTGGCTTATACTTCTTCCTACTGAAAGAGAAGTTCAAATCTTTCCTTCCCTGGTAAATCAAAAGAGAGATAAGATAAATTCCTTTTTTTTCTAATTTTTTATTCACACTTTCTTTTGGTAACTTTGCAAGTGAAACCTAAAGAAATAGCATATTTTTTACTAAAATAATGAGCAAGTGCGAGTGTGCAACATGGTGGGCATCGAGTTTTTACTATTTCTTTTTCCTCCCTGCTAAATATGCCTGGCATCAGCTTTACTTAATTTGGCACCCACTACTCCACATACAAGTCATTTTTCGCATTTATTGCGGGGAGGCCGGGTTCTCAGTTCCTCCAGCAAGCAATACCGCTACTCTCACTATCGAGAGAAGATAAAACCCTTTTTTCTTTTCGAACAAAAGGTTTTCATAATAGCAGGTTAAATTTTGCCATCGGCATATCAATGGGTTTTCAGGCATGGTTAAGACA
Organism: Microcos paniculata; assembly: GCA_030664755.1. Taxonomy (NCBI): domain Eukaryota; kingdom Viridiplantae; phylum Streptophyta; class Magnoliopsida; order Malvales; family Malvaceae; genus Microcos; species Microcos paniculata. The sequence goes on along the minus strand of CP131458.1, from coordinate 42,476,572 downwards.
AGTGCAAGGTTTGAGCCTTATAGTTATACAACCAAACCTCCGATTTTTCCTTTTTCTTTGAAATTTTGTTGATCAGAAATTAAGTGCTTTTTTGCACTGTCTCAATAGGTCCTACTGAATAGTTTGCTGAACTTAGTTATTTTGGAATCTTAGTGCTCTTGGAGAAATTCTATTGTTTTTGTAAGCGGAGGAGATACCGGGAGACGAGGAAAGTTTGCCCATCTCCGTGCAACCGTGTGCTTGTCAAAATCTATGGGATGTCCCCAGGCTGCCTTCTCCTTATCTGCTACCTGGTACGTAAGCTCCTTAATTATCTCACATATCTACATGGATTAATTTGTGTACTCATGATAATTGGATCTTGATCATACAATGGAGTTCTTTATTGGCTAGTTTGGTGCATAGGATTGCGGGATTTTTATTGAAGGAGTTATAATTTTTGAACAATTTTGCCTCTTTATTACTATTGATATTATCATCATGTCCTTAGCTATATAATTTATCTCTCTCTCTCAAATTCCCCTTTTTTCTGACATTCTTTTTTTTTTAATTTTTTAAAATTACATAGATATATTAAATACTCCTAATTTTCTAATGCTTATTTACTTTTTCTTTTTTCTTTTATTTTTTTCTTGTTTTCATTTTTCAATTTCAAGTTTCACTGTTTCATTTAATTATATATTTATAGTCCGCAAATATTTATGTTAGTTTGTTGCTTCTTCTTCTTCTTACTTTTCTCCGCTTAATTACTTTTTTTTCGATTTTCTGTTTTATTTATTTTAAATTATATTTAATTCATATTTTCATTTTTTATATATAATTCAATTTTCTCAATAAATTAAATTGCCATGACACGTGTCAAGATCTTAGAGTATCACGCGATTTAAACTGCACATGGAAATGACCTTCTGACTATCATACAATGAGGTCCTGATTTGAAATGTTCTGATAAGCTTGGGTTCTGATTTGGTAGATTTTACAGTTGAGGTCTTATATTGAACAAACCATTCTAAAGTTGAGGTCCTGATTCGATTAACTAGCCTAATTGGGATATCAAATGTGTAACTAGCTTTTATATATATATATATATATATATATATAGAGAGAGAGAGAGAGAGAGAGAGAGAGAGAGTTAAATGAGTAAAAACTTGGATGATAATGATCTCATTGAACTGATTAATGAACTTTGTGACTATATCTTATCTACTTGCTTTAATTCAGGGGGAGGCAACGCATTTTACGTGAATGTATGTGTGCCACTGTATAAGGCCACATTAAATGGTGACTGGAAACGGATGAAAAGGATTCAAAGCAGAAATGACAAATGTTGTGTTCCAGCCTCACGAAGGCACATGAAAATGCTCTTCACATTGCTGTAGGAGCGAGACACACTGCCATTGTTAAGAAATTGGTGGAACGAATGAAACCAGAAGACTTGGAACAGCAAGATAAAAATGGGAACACTGTGTTCTGCGCGGCGGTGGCGAAGGGAAGTGTTAAAATTGCAAAGATGTTGATGCAGAGCAGAGAAGAATTTGTCTTGATGCGCGGTGCCCAAAACAAGACACCACTCTACATTGCTGTGGCGGCTGGACAACCTAAAATGATTCAGTTTGTGTACCGAAAATTTAGACCACATATAATTAAGTCACCTAACAAGGGCCGAGCTACTAGATATATTCCTCGGTTGCATTCATGCAAGTTTGTTCGGTAAGCAGCTAAGCGTAACTTTTTGTTTCGTATTTTGGTCTAGCTGTAGTTTTAAATAAATATATATATATATATTAAAAATTGAAAAATAATAAGGGTAAATTATATAGTTAGTCACTTAACTTTAAAGGGATTTTGTGTTTCAGTTGCCCAAATATGAAAATTAACAATTTGGTTAGTTATATTTATAATTTAACAATTTTGTGTTTTAGTTATATTTATAAAATACGATATGTTAATAATTTAATTTTTAAAAGTTGATGGTTGACTGATATGACATAATCACCTCACCAAAAATGATTATGCCGCGTGACATGTTCGATGATGTAACCTTATCACATCATCATGTCAAATGAGATTTTTGATGATATGACATCGCTATGTATGTTACATTTATATATAAATAGTAATACTTAGTAACTAATAAAGTGATCGTGTATATATATAACAAGCTTTTTTTAAAAGGGTATTGATTAAAAGATTTTTATATTTGAGTTAATTAATAACATGCTTGAAGTTGGGACAAAATTTTGCCGATTTAGCCATCGAGATGTTGGATTCTTGCCGAGAACTGGCTTGGGGACGTAATGCCTATAATGAAACGGCCTTGGGAATACTGGCTCGAACGCCTTCAGCATTTGCTGGCAAGAGTTCAACAAGGCCAACAAGACTCATAGACCACGTGGGTTAGTTTCCTCTGTAGTCTATACTCACTCCCAACAGTAAATAAAGAAATTGTTTATATATATAGTTAATAAAAATGAATATTTTTTTCAAAAAATAAAAGAGAATAGATTTATATAATAATAATTAAGGACAACTTTTTATATCCTGTAATCGCAATAAAAATTGAGAAATAAAGTCTTATTTAAAATTGAAAACGCAATAAAAAGTTTATATTAATTTAAACAACTTTGCGAGAATAATTACTGAGATGAAAAGTTTTTTTTAAAATTTTGTTATGTCATAAATAAAAAGTTTTAATTTAAACAACTTTGCCAGAATGACATTATAAACGATATAGGAAATAAAAAGAACTATTTTTTTACTTAAAAGGGAAAAAATTAACTGCAGGTCGTTGGTTCAATACAAGCTCAAGGCAGAATGAAGCTCCTGAACTTACGAAACTCCTTTGCGAGATAATGTCATAGGACGAACGAAAGTCCTTTGAGGATCATGTTTCTGCTGATGTGTTTGAGGCAGCAAAACTGGGGAATGATAAATTCTTGGCGCTGCTTATCGGCAGTTATCCTGAATTAATCTTCAGAAACGATGAGTATCGAAGAAGCATATTTCACTTTGCTGTTATGCACAGCCATGCCGGTATCTTCAACCTCATTCATAATTTTGAATTACAAAAGGATATGATAATGCGACGTCTTGTTAATTGTCCCGATGAAGAGAACAATTATATTCTCTGTTACATGCTTCACTTCGCTGCAAAACTACCATCATCCTTGGATCAGCTGAGTACTGTATCAGGTCCAGCTCTACAAATGCAACTGGAGTTGTTATGGTTTAAGGTGAGCATTTTTTCCATTTTTTTGTATTCAATCTGAAATTTTCTTACGTCAATCACCAATAGTTCACTACTTTTCTCAAAGGCTTTCACTATGAAATCTTCCTAAAAAATTGATTTAATACGTATAGACTCAAACATCTTATGAATTTGAATCTTGTTGACTTCAAAAAGATCACGGCAATGATAATAGTTACTCTCTTGTCTGAATGCTATAGGAAGTGGAAAATTTAACGCCGCCATCCGTAAGATTAAAGAGAGATTATACCAAAGAAAATTTGACCCCTCGAGAGTTATTTACGAAGGAGCATGAGAAATTACAAAAAGCTGGAGAAGAATGGATGAGGAGCACTGCTCAATCAGGTACGGTTGTTGCAACACTTATTACCACAGTGGTATTTACGGTAGCTTCAACCTTACCAGGCGGCAATAAAGAGCGGGACTTAATATAGGCAAATCCGTGTTTCATGTTTTCATGGTGTCGAACTCCGTTGCAATGTGCTTTTCGATCATCTCGACATTGATTTTCTTGTCCATCCTCACTTCACGTTACACCGAGGAAGATTTTCGGCGTCGATTGCCATGGAAGCTATTTGCTGGACTCACCGCACTCTTGCTCTCCATGATGGCCGTGATGGTATCTTTTGCCACAATGTTTTTCTTGGCTTATGAAAAAGAAAACTTGATTTGGATTCCTTGGCTTGCAACTGGAATGTCAATTCTACCGATCATTTTATTTGTTCTGCTCGAGTATCAGCTTTTTCGTGATGTTTACATGTTCACTTTTGGTTCTAAGTACCTATTTCAACCAAATAAAATCATGTTTTAGGAACCTCCGCGTTACAGAATCGCCCTCAGCAGTGGAGTCAACAGTGCTACCATTAGGGCCAAACGTCTGACCAGGCCTCCAGGATGGGCTAAAGATTATGTCATCATGGGTAGAATGTTTTAGAATGAAATGAATAAAAGAAAAAAAAAAATCTGAGTTTGTTAGAGAACTGCAAGAGTTTGGATAATTAGTACTAACTTTTTTTGTGATGATATCGACATTAGTCACAATTAGTAGAATTTTAGTTATGAATTTTCATTGCGTCACAATTACCATAATTAATTGCAAAAAACTCAGTCCTGAGAGACCAGCGGCTTTCTTCTCCGGCGACCAAGCTCTCTACAACCACCTTGCATATACTAATCAAGTTCTTTCTCTTCCAAATCCACATGTTAGTACTAATAATCAAATCTTATTTCCCCACTTCCATATCCGCACTTTAATTTACTAATAAGTGTGAGAAAATTAAGGAAAATCAAGGTACAAGAGGCTATGTTTGGCGTTGGAGCAAAGAGGAAAATCTAAAGTGTAAGTATAACTTTTGCTATTAAGTCTAAGATTAAGTTATTTGAACATGATTTTTAACCTAAAAATTTGGTATGCCGTAGGACATCTTTGGACGGACTTTGCTGAGTTTTAAAGGGCTGATTGTTCCAGGATTGCTTGTTGGAAAAATCTCATTGGCAAGATTAATTCAAGTTTGAATCATGACTAGGCCATATGTGATGAGGTTGAAGCATGGAAGGGAAAAAATGTGAACTAGAAATTGTGATGCCTAATTGCTGAGTTTATGGTGTCAATACATGAGATGTGATGCTGGAAATGTGGCTAAATACAAGTGGGATTTAGTGGCTGCTAACGTGATGAAAGCATGGCTGAAATGTAATGAAATCCATACAAGTATGCTAGCTTTAAGCCATAGTTGAACTTCATTTTGAACTAGAAGTTTGCTGGTATGTTTGACAAGTCTAGAGGTTGTTTACACGTGTTTTAATAGCTTGATAATGTGGCTATGAAACATGAATATAAGGACTCTAAATCTGGAAAAATTCGTGCCTAATGGAGTTGATTTGGTTTTGAAACTTGGAGCTAAAAAGTGAAGCAATCTTTAAATTCAAAACAGCCCGTATGTTTTGAGGAGAATTTGAGTAATTAAAAGAAGTCTAAATAGGATGTGCTTATACTTTCTGAAAAGGGAATTTATCTCTACAACTCTGCAAGAAATAGGCTTTCCTTAGTTTTGCTCCTATCCTGAGGAAAATGGCATTTCTTCTCAACTACTCTGTTTTGGTGTAAAAACAGGACACCTAAGTTTCAAGTTAAAATTTGAAACGGTTAGGTTGAAAACTGCGTTTTGTTTCTATCATCAAAGTTGTATAACACTTGCTAAGCTTTCCAAATGATTAAAGATGAAATGAATCCATTAAGAATTGAGCAAGTTATGGAATGTTGTAAATACTGTTTGGCAAACCATTGTGGTGTGAGGTCGACAATTAAGGCAGTGAGTTTCAAGGGGCATAACTTAGCCTAGAAAACATCCAAATCAAATCATTCTTGTGTCCAGACTCCAGATTGTATTGAATTGAATCCTCTGCAATTTTTTAGAAGAAACTGAATTGAAATTACAAGCCTAATTTGATGAAAAATGCCACCCCTTGAAACTTGCCCTGTTTTCTTTTCTTGGACAGTTTTGGTTCAACCTGAGATTTGAATTGGTTAAAGGTAAATTCAGTTTATGATATAAATGATTTTCTTGAGTAGAATTTTGAGTCACAGGATGATGACCAATTCTTAATAATATTACTATCATATTTTAATGGTTCAGGGTTGTCAAACCTGTTTTGGAGTCCATTGCAATATGCAAAGGAACTCTTTGAAATTGACACCTTTCCTTTTTGAAAAATCAACAGAAAAGTTCTTCCAATAAATGCTTAGAAAAACAGCCATTCCACGAAATATACCATAACAAATGGAAATCTGCCTTACATAGAAACTTCAGCCGGTATCAAGATATAGTAGAGTGATAAGAAGAAAAGGCTGCTTGACAGTTGAAGTTAGTTACTGAAGTTAGGATAATTCGTGACGTGTACTTTCTGTTATGTTTGTTATAACTGTTGATTCCAGTCTTGATTCTTTAAGAGTTCTGTTCAATTGTAAGCGTATTAAAAGAGAGAAGAACTCCTGTATTGGCTACGCTGATTCATGAATAAACTTCCCATCTTTTCTCTCTTATCTTCTCTCTAGTTTCTTGAAATTGCAGACTCTCGAGGCAAGTTCTTCTTTCTTCTTGCTTCCTGAACTATCCAAACTTGCCACTTCTCTTCTTAAATCCATTAGCCCCTATCATAGAGACTCAAAATAAAGAAAGAGGTCCAAACTTCAAGCATAAACCAACAAGAAAGCACTCATGAAAATCAGCAGATAGCAAATGAAAATTTCCAATCTTCCTTCCCCAACAGATCGTAAGAAGGAAGGTCTTGTGATCCCCTGAGGTGTCCTTTGCAACAGCTTGTTCAAGTGGCACAATATTTCTCTTGTGATAAAGATCTTTGATCTCTTTCGGATCCTTTTCAGCCCTTGTAACTATCAGCCGAGTAAGAGACTAAGAGCATCCTCATCTGTTTCCGGTCCTATTGATCGAGTTTCACAAAATCTGTTGTAGAAGAACAATGGAAAATTTTGAAAACCCATAGACGAATTCTGATGCATAAAATGGTATTAGGATAATATAAAAGAAATGAAGGAAAATGACTCTCTTTAATTACGTTTTGTCTTAAGAAAGTTTGACCTCCAATGGAGGCTTCAACTTTGATGCGAAATTGTGAATGCAAACTCGTTAATTTTCTTTAAGTTCTGTTCTTCTCTCTACTTAGACTCCCCTTACCCTTATCATTTTGACATAAGAATTTTGACATGTATGGTGTTACAGGCGGAGAGAGAGTACTGATGTTAGTGGAATGGACACCTTGGCCCGTGGACTTAGAAATGCTGCCAACCTGATTGAGGTAACATTATATGAAGTTTCCTCCACTTTTGAGTAAATGCCTCTTTAACTTTTCTCTCCTCTTTTACTATGTTAATAGAAGTGTTGATTACAGGATGGTTCTTTGGCTGAGCTCGTTTGTAAGCGATATTCCAGTTTTGACACAGAGGTCGGTGCCCAAATTGTGGTGACCATTTAATCTACTTGGCATCCTACTAGATCTTCATTGTGCGAGGATTGATGGGTAAAGAATAGAAAAAATAACAACTTTATATTTGAGACTGGAAAATGGTTGCTAACTGCAGTCTGGGGCTTTCCTTTTTTATTTATTTTTTATCGTCTAACAGAAAATAAGAATCCAATTGCGGCATGAAAATTCATATTCCATGAATTTTACTTTACTCACTTGGCACCTTGTTTTGTCAATTTTTTTAGTGTGGAACATTATTCTTTCTTGTTGGGCTTCAAAATTTATGTGCCTTGTAGATTTTCTTGTTTGAAACATGACTAAGTTATCTGATTCCGGAACATCTTTGTTACTTAACTATGCAGGGAGACAAGATCCGTCCACTGTGGGGTACGGCTCAACTAGTTATGCATCCCCGTTACATGCATGGTGCTGCGACAAGGTATCGTTACGTGGGTGTTTTGCATAATCCTCCTATATATTTTGTACACAATCTGATCAGTTTACCCCATGATGATATTGATACTCCTCCTTTTGCTTTGTAGCTCTGAAGTCGGTGTATATGTTTATGCTGCAGCCCAAGTCAAGAAAGCCATGGAGGTTGGTGGCTGCTCATCTTTATGCATCGAGAGGAAACCTTGTTTATATTTGTATGTTTAGTTGTACAGTTGGTCTTATTTCTGATAGTTGTTTTATATGCTGTTCTGTTCATTCTGTAGGTGACACATTACCTAGGTGGAGAAAACCATGTCTTTTGGGGTGGTCGTGAGGCAGTGAGTTTCAAGTGGCATTGTTTAGCCCAGATGAAGATGAAATGAAACCATTAAGAATGAAACCGTTAAGAATTGAGTAAGTTATGGTCGTGGTCTGTCATCAAAGTTGTAGAACACTTGCTAAGCTTTTCTAAGGCTTAAAGATGAAATGAAACCATTAAGAATTGAGTAAGTTATTTTTATTCTGTTTTTTATTTTTTGGATTTGCTCCTACATGATACTGTCAGGAGACCAAGATGTGACTTTCCTTTATCCTTAATGACATAACTATATGATTGCTTTTCAAAAAAAAAAAAAAGAATTGAGTAAGTTATGGAATGTTGTAAATTCTGTTTTCTAACCATTGTGGTTTGAGGTCGATAATCAAGGCAGTGAGTTTCAAGGGGCATTATTTAGCCCAGAAAAATCCAGATCATGTCATTCTTGTGTCCAAATTGTATGGAATTGAATCTTCTACAATTTTTTAGAAGAAAAGTAATTGAAATTATAAGCCTAATTTGATGAAAAATGCCAATCCTTGAAACTTTCCCTGTTTTCACATGAAAACAGGACAGTTTTGGTTCAAACTGAGATTTGAATTGGTTAAAGGTAAAATCAATTTATGATATAAATGATTTTCTTGAGTAGAATGACAGTGTGATCCGTTACAAGGAACTTGTGATGACCAATTCTTAACAATATTAATGGTTCAGGGTTGTTAAAGCTTTTTTGGTGCCCATTGCGATGGAACATTTTGAAATTGACACCTTTTCTTTTTGCACTATCAATAGAAAGTTCTTTCAACAAGTGCTTGGGAAAACAGCCATTCCACAATAAATACGAATTGAAAATTACATAGCTAAATATTGTCACCTTAGACACTTCGGCCGGGATCAAGATGGTCGAGACTAAAATTAAAGAAAGAGGTCCAAACTCCAAGCATAAACCCAAGAAAACACTCATGAAAATCAGCAGATAGCAAACGAAAATGTTCAATCTTCCTTCCCCAACAGAGTAAAGAAGGCAGGTCTTGTAATCCCCTGAGATGTCCTTAGCAACAGCTTGTTCAAGTGGCACACTGTTTCTCTTGTGATAGAGGTCTTTTATCTCTTTCAGGTCCCTTTCAGCCCTTGAAACAATCACTCGAGTGAGAGCATCCTCACGTGTTCCGGTCCTATTGGTCGAGTTTCGCAAACCTGTTGTAGAAGAACAATGGGATATTTGAGTACTCATAAACCAATTCTAGTGATACGATAATATATAAGAGACTTAAACCTTTTCAAAGTATCTTTTTCGGGCCATTGAGGCATCGAACTGCAGTACGCAGAGCCATCTGGAATTTTGAGATGAAAATTTTGACATTTATTGTATTATAGGCGGAGAAAGAGTACAGATGTTGAGGACTTGTTCATTGCTCATATTAGTGGAATGGACACCTTGGCCCATTGACTTAGAAACGCAGCCAAGCTGATTGAGGTAATATTATATCAAGTTTCCTCCACCACTTGTTTTGAGTAAATGCCTCTTCAACTTTTCTCCCTCGTTTACTATTAACAGAACAATATAATCAAAACGGTGTAGTTTTGATTATACCAAAAGCTGTTATATCAAAAAGCTGTTATAGCTGTTATCAGAAGTTACAAGTTAGTTAGGTAGTTAACTTAAGTTAGTTAGAAGTATGCCTTAGTATTTCTTGATCCTTGAATAACTCCCTTGTATAAATACATAGACAATCAATAATACAATACAGATTTTCCTTCTCTCTTAATCACAATTCTATCATGGTATCAGAGCTTTCTTCCGCATTCTCTTTAATATACTCTTGATCTTCAGAATTTTTTTTTTCTTCTCTACACATTCTTCCTGTTGATTCTTTTCTGTTACTCCAATGGCTGGTGCCTGGAATTCCACACGTCCAGAGGATAATCCTTCCTCTCCCTATTTTCTTCATCCGAATGAGAATCCTAGCCTGGTTCTTGTTTCATCTATTCTTACAGGTTCCAATTATCATCAATGGAACCGTGCCATGCATATGGCTTTACTCTCCAAGAACAAGATTAAGTTTGTTGATGGTTCTATTCCTATTCCTGCAAGAGGTGATCCACTGTTTCCTGCTTGGGAAAGGTGCAACAATATGGTCATCAGTTGGCTCATTCATGCGGTTTCTCCTCAAATTGCACAAAGTATCATGTGGCCTGACAATGCTTTTGATATTTGGCAAGATTTGAAGGCTAGGTTCTCTCAGAATAATTCCTTTCGAATTTGTGATCTGCAAATGGAAATATACACCCTTCAGCAAGGTTCTTTATCTGTTCAAGAATATTTCACCAAATTGAAAATTCTTTGGGATGAATTGATGATTCTCAAGCCTCTCCCCACATGCTCATGTAATCCACAGTGTTCATGTGGTCTAATTACCAGGATTCGATCCCTTTATGATAATGACCATGTTCTGGTGTTCTTGAAAGGCTTGAATGAGGTTTATTCTACTGTTAAATCTCAGGTTCTTATGATGGATCCTATTCCTTCCATCAACAAAGTATTCTCCCTAGTTATTCAACAAGAAAGGCAATCTTTCCCACCTGAAGTTCAAGCTATGGCTGTCAAGAATTCACAAGGTTTTCAGGGTCCCATTCCTAAGAAATTTGTTCAACAATCCAAGAAATACTAAGGCAGACTTCTAACTAACTTAAGCTAACTACCTAACTAATTTGTAACTTCTGATAACAGCTATAACAGTTTTTTGATATAACAGCTTTTGGTATAATCAAAACTACACCGTTTTGATTATATTATATTTTTCTTATGAAAGCAAAGTCTGAAGCTAGACCACTAATGCAAGACTTTCAGTTTGTTCATAATCAGTTTAACACTAACCTCAAATGCATATGTTCTGACAATGGACAGGAATTTAATATTCCTGAATTTTATGCACAAAAAGGTATAATCCATCAGACTTCATGTGTTCAAACTCCTCAACAGAACAGTGTTGTGGAGAGAAAACATCAACATATTCTTAATGTAGCTAGAGCTTTAAGATTCCAAGCTCCGCTCCCAATCATTTTTTGGGGTGAATGCATTCTCCATGCTGTCCACCTTATCAATAGAATACCTTCACCTGTCCTCAACAACACTTCACCTTTTGAAATGCTCTACTCTAAACCTCTTCCTCTGGACAACATCAAAGTATATGGCTGCTTAGCTTTTGCCTCTAATCATTCTAACATTAGAAATAAATTTGACTCTAGGGCTATCAAATCTATTTTCCTTGGTTTATCTCATGGCATAAAAGGCTATAAATTATATGATCTCCATAGTCATAAAATATTTCATTCCAGGGATGTCTCCTTTTATGAGAATATTTTTCCTTTTTCTGTGGACACTAACAAGCTGCAGGACCCTGCTCAAACCATCATACTCCCTTGCCTGCCCATAGAAATCCTTGAAACACCTCCCTTAAGTACATTGCAAACTCATCCTCCTACCATTAACACACACAATGAATCCCCATCTCAACCACCACCTGCTTTACCAAATCTTCCTCACCCTACTAGGAAAAGCAGTCGACAGAAAACAAAGCCTACATATTTAAAAGACTACAGTTGTGCCAGTGTTCAAAAGATCAGTCCACACCAACTCCACAAAGTTTTCTCTTATGACCAACTCAATCCTAAACATCAAGTTTTCTCCATAACCCTTGACAAAGACACAGAACCCAAAACTTACAAGCAGGCAGCACAAAGTGAAGACTGGCAGAAAGCTATGCAAGCTGAAATATATGCTCTTGAGAAAAATAACACCTGGAAGCTAGTCACTTTACCTCCTGGAAAGACACCCATAGGATGTAAATGGGTATATAAGATAAAAAGGAAAGCTGATGGCACTTTAGAAAGGTACAAAGCAAGACTAGTAGCTAAGGGATATACACAACAAGAGGGGGTTGACTACTTGGACACTTTCAGTCCAGTAGCAAAGCTCACAACCATTCGAGCCTTGTTAGCATTGGCAGCTGCAAGACAATGGCACCTCCAACAACTCGACATCAACAATGCCTTCTTGCATGGAGATTTAGAAGAGGAGGTCTACATGAAACTTCCAAAGGGATATCCAACACAACCAAACAAAGTCTGCAAGCTCACTAAATCTCTCTATGGTTTGAAACAAGCAAGCAGACAATGGTACTCAAAGTTAACTGAAGCACTCTTAGCATATGGCTTTCAACAGACCTCCTCGGATCACACTCTCTTCACAAAGCTAAATGGCACAAGCTTCACTGCTTTATTGGTTTATATGGATGGTGTCATTCTAGCAGGAAATGATCTAGAGGAAATTCAAACCATCAAGCAATACCTTCATGATGCTTTCAACATCAAAGACCTAGGGGACTTAAAGTTCTTCCTTGGATTAGAAATTGCTCGCTCAAAGCAAGGCATCAATATTTGCCAAAAGAAGTACATCCTTGACATACTGAAAGATGCAGACTTCCTTGAGTCCAAACCAGCTCCCACTCCCATTTTACCAAAAACAAGACTCTCCAAAGACACTGGAGACAAACTTCAGGATATCACTAGCTACAGGCAGTTGGTAGGTAAACTGCAATACCTGATAGCAACCAGGCCAGACATTAGCTTTGCCACACAACAACTAGCTCAGTTCCTGGACTGCCCTACCATTGATCACCTACGAGCAGCTCACAGAGTCCTTAGATACCTCAAAGGAACTATCGGGCAGGGTCTATTCTTTCCATCAAATAATACTCTCAAACTCACAGCATATTCAGACTCTGACTGGGGCAATTGTCTCGATAGTAGGAAGTCCCTCACTGGATACTGTGTTTTTCTTGGCACTGCCCTGATCTCCTGGAAAACTAAGAAGCAGAACACAATAAGCAGAAGCTCATCTGAAGCTGAGTATAGGGCTCTGGCTTCCACCACATGTGAAATACAGTGGCTGCACTACCTTTTCAAAGAATTACAAGTCCAGTTCCCTTCTCCTACACCTTTGTTTTGTGATAATCAATCAGCCATACACCTTGCTCAAAATCCAATATTCCATGAGCGTACAAAACACATTGAGATTGACTGCCATGTTGTTCGCACCAAGCTCAAATCAGGACTCATAATCCTACTACCAGTCACCTCCAGAAACCAGCTGGCCGATTGCTTCACCAAAGCACTAACAACGACTGCATTCAACAATTCCTTCAGCAAACTAGGATTACACAACCTGTATAATCCATTTTGAGGGGGGCTAACAGAACAATATAATCAAAACGGTGTAGTTTTGATTATACCAAAAGCTGTTATATCAAAAAGCTGTTATAGCTGTTATCAGAAGTTACAAGTTTGTTAGGTAGTTAGCTTAAGTTAGTTAGAAGTCTGCCTTAGTATTTCTTGATCCTTGAATAACTCCCTTGTATAAATACATAGACAATCAATAATACAATACAGATTTTCCTCCTCTCTTAATCACAATTCTATCAACTATAATGGAATTGTTGATTACAGGATGGTAGTTTTGCTGAGCTTGTTCGGAAGCGATATTCCAGTTTTGACACAGAGCTTGATGCCCAAATTGAGGTGGTGTGTTTCATTAATAATTTCTTTTTGGGCATAAAATAGGTATTTGCTATGACTAATGTGCATCATCCAACAGGCTGGGAAATCTGATTTTGAATATCTTGAGAAGATAGCCATGGAACTGGGCGAGTCCAAAGCTGCTTCCGCCAAGCAGGTACTTAGATATTTTATTTTCTCTAATATTTAAAGGCTTACTAACTTCTTGATAGAATGTGATGTCCATATTTGCTCAAATATAAAGAGGTTGGGATCTAAATCGGCTGGTTCGGACTTCTTTTAATAATTTATTTTCAAGCATTGCTTTATTCTACATAATTGTTTAGTTAGATCTTTTTCTCTTGAGCTTTATTCTTTCTTCCGTACATACAAAGCTTTGGACATTAAATAGAATGTTGTGCAGTCTGAATCTAATTTAAAAGGGCATTTGTTTATTTTTTTGGAGGAACTTGCAGAGATGATTTTCCTATCTGCGCTATAGGAGAAGACGATGATTAGCGTCATGTTAAAGTTTTAATTAGGTCTTTTGCCTTCTTCTAATAGGAATAATCCAGGATAGAGAATACTTTATCAATAATATAGTTCTGTAGTTATTTATAATAATACAGTACACGAAATTTCGGGTAAATCTGTCCCTGTATAATGAATGTCCAACCAGCTGAACTCTTGGTGGATTGCAATGGGAAAATACATCTTTTCCTACACCTTTGAATTGATCTGTGTGTTGATATGTGACACAATTAATTTTTGGGTCTTGGGTCATGTTCAAAGTTCTCCTTGGAGCAAGAGTTCTTCAGGGATCTGGCCATCAGGGCTTTCCTTATGGTAACATTGGCTTGCTAAGACAGCAATTTTGATCTCTGGTGGATCCAATATCCAACGGTACACTAGTGTATTCCTGGTAGGGTACTTCATAAGCTTGCTTGATTTGCTTTTTCTGCACTCTGATTGAGGGCTTGAATTATTGCCTCGTCAGTTCCTCATCCTAACAATGATATCCAAGGATAAAAACATGCACAAGAAGGTGAAAAAAAAAAAGGATTTTCAATGTAATTTTAACTGCAAGGACAAAAGAATTTCCCCAGCAAGTCGAGCATTTTTCCAAATGCAACGCGAGTTATTAAAGGTGAGCATTCTTCAAATTTTCTATATTCAATCTGAAATATTCCTTGTTTTTTATTATTATGCCAATGAATAATTGTGTAGTATATGAGGCTTTTAATGCAATTAAGATGAGAATGAAATGGAGAAAATTAAAATAAGAAATGGTGCAAGGCACCTCTAGGAAACATTTTAAGTATAATAGTGTTCTTCAATAGCAATTGTTACAATCAAATCATATACTTTTGAAGTGGAAAAACTCGAAAAACTCAATGGGGTGAATTACAAACATTGAAGCACGAAGATTTACTATCAAATCACCCTCTTGAAGATTGCATGAGTATTATCGATCCTCGAGATGGAACCGTGGAAGGATAACCATATGAAAGTAGTTTTTTTTTTTTTTGAAGAGTGTTGATGATGCCTCAAAACCACAAACAATAAAAAATGCACTCTCTTCAACATTTTTCACAGGCAGTCTAGTGCTTTGAGGTTATGACTAGCTAATCTCTACCATTATTTGGTTGTCTCCAAATGTTTGTTTTTGGTTTTTCCTTAAAACAAAAATCTTTTATGGTTTTTGTGTTTTAAGAGATTGCTAATCAAAGTACGAGAATACAAAGAAAGAAATTGATTAGTGCTATCACAACGTAAAATACTTCTTCTACGCTCATGGAACAAAAAGATACAAATCGGTAAGTTCTATTAAACAGTTAAGAAAATAAATCAATATCCCGGTATGTAATTCTTTGTGTTACTGGTACCAACCAAGCAATTGATATATAAAGTTATTCTAAATAGAGAAATGAACAAAGGCAAGAGCAGAAAAAAAAATCCCAACCAATACAACATCAATGCAGATTGCACCAAAAAACAAAACAAAAGAAAAGAAAGAGACACCCACTCTGCTCAAAACTCTCAATTCCTGGTACAAAATTATAGTGAATAATATATTAAATCATGGCATATATATCTTAGTATATGTAACATTATTTATGTAAAAGGAAAGAGTAACTTTATGGTTTTAATTAAAGCTTAATATATAAAATAACCATCGAACTTATACGAAACTATTATTTTAGCCATTCAACTTTTATTTTGAGCTTTTTGGCTATTGAACTTTGATTGTATGTAATCATTGATGCTAACGTGACGTAATATGAAAACTATTCTATTTGTTAATGTTTGGGTAGGTCACGTCAGCGCAAATGACTATATTATTCAAAAAATTAAAGTTTGAGGTTCAAAAAGTTCAAAATAAAAATTGGAGGACTAAAAAATAGTTTCGTACAAGTTTGAGCATCATTTTGTATATTAAGCCTTTTAATTAATGGTATGTCTATTGATTCAAGACTAATCATTTCCGGTTGGGAAACATGAAAAAGTAGGGTCCTCACAATAAGTATGTTCTCCAAAGATCAAACATACTCTCTCTATTCCTTTTTATCTGTCCCCATCT
This sequence comes from Microcos paniculata, assembly GCA_030664755.1. Classification (NCBI taxonomy): domain Eukaryota; kingdom Viridiplantae; phylum Streptophyta; class Magnoliopsida; order Malvales; family Malvaceae; genus Microcos; species Microcos paniculata. The sequence goes on along the minus strand of CP131458.1, from coordinate 42,460,456 downwards.
AAAACCTTTGTTTGTCTCTTTTTATATGTCATTATCTCAATATTAATTATTTTTTTTTCAAAATTACCCTTCTAAACTCATCTCTCTTTCTTGAATGAATCTTTTTCTTAAATACAGTCATGGTCCTCTACTTCTTGTTGGAATTAAAGGGGAAGAGATAATCAAACGGAGAGAGAGATAAAGGTAAAATAGAAAAGTCAATACAAATATGTATAGAATTTGATACCATAACCGTTTCTCATCCTGTGTGAAATAATTAATAAAGACAAATAAAAAGGGATTTAATTGGATATTACCTTACCAAGATCCAGGTTTTTGTTTGGTTATGTGTTTGGGATGGCTTGGCTGTCAATGCTAATTTAGCTCATAGAGGAATCAATGTGAGTCCTCTTTGTCCACGGTGCCTAGCGGAGATAGACATGATCATGCATATGTTAAGGAATTGTGAGAAGTCAAGAGAGGTATGGAATGATTTCCTCAGCCAAATTCTCGTTAATTTGGAATGTTTTTACTCTGATAACCTTGTTAATTGGATACAAAAGGATGCTATGAACAAGGTTGCCACTTGTATTGCCGCTATCCCCTGGAAATGTATATTCTCCATTGTGTTGTGGAACATTTGGCTCTCTAGAAATAATCTTGTCTTCCAACACAAACAGATGAATGCTATTTCTCTTTGCGACTTGATTAAATAGAAAGCTATTGAGTTTTGGACCACGTCTGATTTTAATACTCCCAATCCTGTGAGAAGGGAATTTAATATTAAGTGGGAACCTCCACCTTTGAATATTTAGAAGATTAATTGCAATTGGGCTTCCAAGGGCAATTACGAAGAGGCTGGTGCAGGATGCATTATTAAGGACAATAAAGGGCACATGTGATATATTTTTTTTGAAAGGCCAAAAGGAGCATTTTATTTATTGATCAAAAGAACAATACAAAAGCTCACAGATCCAAGGTGCAGAGCTGATAACGAAAACAAAAGCATCAAAATGAGCTAGTCAAAAACTTGTAGAAAGTCATGTACTCTTCCCACCCCTGATTTTGCAAGATCATCAGCCATATGATTGATCACCCTTGGAACATGAAAAATCTGCCATTCACCAACACTACAAGAAAAATGCCATATAGGCACGGAAATAATTTCCGTGCCAAATTTGGCTCGGAATTAGGAAGGGAAAATAAAATCCGTGCCAAAATCCACTCCAACCAAAGAAGGACACATCAAACGAGGCCGGAGAAAGTGTCCGTGCCTTTCCGTGCCAAATTCCGCGCCTAAATAGGCACGGATTTAGGTTCGGTACATTCTAGGAACGGATTTAGGCGCGGACCGCACCTATTTCCGTTCTTATGTCAAGTATGATTTTAGGAACGGTTTCCGTTCCTAAATCCGTGCCTAATCTCTAACAGAAAAAGAATTTAATTACCCAGTCAAAACGCAACGTTTTGGCTTGACATTGTATTTTAGGGTTCTGCAACTTATCGCAGAACCTCTCATTTCCGCCTCCCTCGTTCATTCTCCCATTTCCTTCTTCTTTCTCCTTCATTTTGCCAAAAAAAAAAAAGAAAAGAAAAATACACTAAAAAGCTATACCATTTTTGGATTTTCGTTGAAATCAAGGTAATATCTTCCAAGCTCTTTGTATATAGTTTCATTTTAATGATTATAGAAATGTTAAACTTTAAACAATTACATAATATTTTTGTATTTTATATGATTTTATAGGTTATAATGTTCTCTATTTTAGTGATTTTTAGTTTTTTTTATTAGTATAAAATAAATGTATTTAAGATATAATGCTTGGGTTCTTGTATAATTTACTTGGATTTTTAGTATTGTTTATATGGTTATAATGTTAATTTTAGTAATTTTAGTTATAATCCAAATAAGTTTTGAATTTGATGATACAATATGGAGTTAATATTTCTGTAATATATATGGTCTTTAGTACATCTCAATATACATTATCAATTCCAATCTAATCACTCTACAATATGGAATAATAAGTAGGAATTCTCCAATTCAAAAATTATACGTTAGGAATCATATGAAATGAATATGATTTTGCGTATATTTATAATAGATGTGTCATAATATCTATTATAAAACAAATATTAAACTTAAATATATTAATTTCTTATAATTATGCTTTTAAAAATTAGGAATATTTGTTTAGGAATAGATTAATATTCAATTAGTTAAAAATTTTAATAGAAATTCCTTTTGTTACAATTAATTAAAGTTAGGCACGACAAACTCCGAGCCTAAACACTTCAAATCGTCCCTTAATCAAAATTAAACGAATTGCAAAACATCAAGCCATTTTAATTTGGCACGGGTTTAGGCGAGGAATATCAACATACCGAGCCTAATTTCGTGCCTAGACAATTCGATGGATCGCCAAAATTTCCCGCCCATTCAAATTTGGCACGGTAATAGGCGCGGAAAATGAAAATACTGCGCCTAATTCCGTGCCTAAATATTTCAACGGACCGCCAAAATATCCCGCCCGTTTCATTATGGCTCGGTAATAGGCGCGGAAAATTATTTTCCGCACCTAATTCCGTGCCTAAATGAAATTTCATTTTACTGCCCATTGTTCCCGCCCATTGTTGTGGAACGGAAATAGGCACGGATTGGGCAAAATTCGTGCCCATTTCCGTGCCTAATTTTTAATGTGGCTCGGAATTAGGCGCGGCTTTTGAAATTAGGAACGGAAATAATCCGTGCCTAATTCCGAGCCTATAAAAGGATTATATTTCTGCGTGCCCAAAACCCTTCCTCTCTCCCTATCTTTTTCTTTTCTCTTCTTCCTTTTTCCCTTCTTCCCTCTGCAACCCGCCACCCCCCCCCCCCCACGACGTTCGGCATCCCTCCAAGCGGTGAACCCATCGTTTCCGGCCTAACCCTGGCCTTGTTCCGATCTCCCTCCCCTTTCCTTTCTCTTCTCCACTCTCCACCTTGCTTTCTCCTTTCCTTTCCTTCCACCTTCCACCCAAACAAGAAGGCATCGCCGGCCGACCAAATTCCGGCGACCATTAACCGCCAAATATGACGGTTTTCTCTTATTCTCTATATCTTGAATTAATTGTTTATGGGTTTTGGTTAATTTTGACGAAAATTGTGTTTGTTGTTTGAATTTGTTGATGACTTTGTAAATTGAGTTGATATTAAGTAAATTGTTTGTTAGTTTATTAATTATTTGTTAATTAATACTATAGGTTTGATATTAAGTAAATTGTTTATGGGTTTTGGTTAATTTTGACCAAAATTGCGTTTGTAGTTTGAATTTGTTGATGACTTTGTAAATTTAGTTGATATTAAGTAAATTGTTTGTTAGTTTATTAATTATTTGTTAATTAATAGTATAGATTTGATATTAAGTAAATTGTTTGTTACTTTATAAATTATTTGTTAATTAATATTATAGGGTCAATATTAATACCATTGTTTGTTAATTAAATTGTTTTAGAAATTGTGTTAATGTGATGCAATTTTGATGAAATTAATGTAGTGGATAAGAAAATTGGAAAAATTTGATGAAATTTTAATGAATTTAAAATTTTATGTTAAGTTATTCGGCTAATTTGATGAAATTTTGATGTAATTAATATTTTAAGTTGAGTAATTAGAATAATGTGATTAAACTTTGATGAATTCATTAAATTTGTAGGTTGAGTTATCTATAATTTGATGAAATGTATTGTTTACGTTAACTTAATTTGAAAATTTTGATGAAATTAAAATTTTAAGCTGAGTAATTAGAATAAATTGATAAAAATATAAATGAAATTAATATTTTAAGATGAGTAATTGGCTTAATTTGATGAAATTTTGAAATTGATTAATATGTTGGTTTGATAAATTGAGTTAATTTTACAAAATGTTGATGAATTTAATATTTTGAGTTGAGTGATTGGGTTAATTTGATGAAATTAATTTTTAGTTTGAGAAATAAGGTTAATTTGATAAAATTAATATTTTAGATTGAGAAATTAGGTTAATAGTGGGAAATTATGGCTTAATTAATATTTTTAGCTTAAATTAGTATTTTGGCCATGCATATTTTTATTAATAACATTGTAATTATCTATTTTTTAAAATTAAAATTATTTTAAGTATGCAATAAATGTTTGATGAAATTTAATTTTCGGTTATTGATCGATCTTTTCAATTGTAGGGCACACAACGAGAATGAGCATCGGGCTCACAATCACGGCATAGGAGGCGATCGCAATTAGCTAACTTGCGTGAGGAGATCGATAGAAGGCAAGAGGAAGAGAGGATAAAGCAACAAGAGAAGGAGAGGATGTGGGAGGCTCAGATGCAAGAGATGATGAGCCATATTAGAGCCGTCCAGGCTTAGGGGAGCCCTTATCGAGCACCGGAGCCATCGCTACATGATCAAGTTGGAATCGGGAAATCCACCTCTCAAGCACAGCCTCGAGAAGAAGAAGATCCTCTAGCAGCTGAACGTGAGTACGGGGATGGTGAGGACGAAGATCATTCGGATGTGGATGATTTCAATTCAGACAGCTTAGGGGATGTATAGATTTCTATTTGTAAATAAATATGAATCTTATATTTCATATAATTTTCAACTATAAATTTGTAAATTACTAGTTAACACTAACATCAATATATATAATTTGCTTGAATTTCAATATTAATTAATTTCTGAAACATATATTATGCTTTTAATAATAAAAAAAATATATTATAAAAAATTATTATTATTATTAATTTTTTAAAATTATTATTATTATTATTTTCAAACCGCGCCTAAATCTGGGCCTACACAATATAACCGTGCCTAAGTACAACAGTCGTGCCTAAAACCGTGCCTACACAATGTTATCGTGCCTAAAACCGTTCCAAAAGTGAGGAATCTTCCACTTTTATATTTTTGTTGCCTCGAATATATCCGTCCCTAATTCCGTTTCAAATTCCGCGCCCAAATCCATGCCTAAATTTATATATTCCGTCTCAAAGTCCGTGCCAAAGTTCGTGTCAGGGTCTCATGTGTAGGCGCGGATTTTGGAACGGAAAAGTTACCATTCCTATATTTTAGGCGCGGATTTTTATTTCCGTGCTTATATATTAGGGACGCGATTATAGGCACGCTTTTTTTTCCGCGCCTATTTTCGTGCCTTTTTTTTTTCACGGATTTTCCTTAATTTTTCGCGCCTATTTCCGTGCCTATATAGCGTTTTTTTAGTAGTGCAACGTTCTTCTTCACAACTTCGATCTGCATCAGAATTCTACGTAAGCTCCACGGGGAAGATGAGGGACTCTGAATCCACCCAACAACATTACTAGAGTCACTTTCAATGAGGAGGCTATGAGGGTTACACCATTTAGAGGCACTAAAAAGAAAGAAAGCCTCCTTGACAGCCATCAACTCAACCTTGTTAGCATCAGCCTCACCAATGGATTTTGAGAACCTAATCTTGACATCTCCATTCTTATCTTGCAAAATCCCACCAATGCCAGCCACACTTGGTTGCCCTTTAGCCGCACCGTCGAAATTGAATGTCAAAAAACCTAGGGGTGGTTTGTCCCAATATAAAGTGGCAGAATTCTTCTTCACCTTTTCCTTTAACGTGACAAGATTAGGGGCTAAATAGATATCAGCAATGGGGAGATGAATTTCAGGCCACTTGGCTTTTATCCACCAAGCCATGCGAGTTTTAATGACCATAACAAGCTGATCCATATCAGGAATCTTACCATTGAAGACAATATCATTTCTGTGGAGCCATATAGACCATAAAATAGCAAAAAAGGACATCAACCAGATTTCTTTTTGATTAGAAGGCACACCTGTAGCTTCCAGCTAGCCACGAAAAAAGGATCTTGGAAAACCTGGACATACCCAACTCAAGCCCCACTAAACAAAATCATTAAATAGCGGCAAATATTTTGAGGCAAATACAAATTTGCCTCTAAAATCTTGTTTTAGAGGCTAAAACAACTTTTGTCTCTAAATATGAAATTATATGCCTCTAATTCTAATCATTTAGAGGCAAAAAGAATATTTGCCTTTATATTTAAAATTAATTGTCTCTAATTCTTATATTTTAGAAACAAATATTTGTTTGCGTCTATATTCAAAATTAACCGCCTCTAATTATTTTCTTTTTTTTGAGGCAAACGTTTTTTGCCTCTATATTCAAAATTAATATTCTCTAATTCTTATATTTTTTAGGCAAAATCTTTTTGCCTTTATATTGAAAATTAATTGTCTCTAATTCATGTTTGGATCATAGAGAGTTTTGAGACAAAATTAATTGCCTCTATATTCATGCAAAATCAAAATTAATAGTCTCTAAATAAAGTAGACAATTTATTTTGAAAATATTTATCTTTACTTAACTTTATATAAGTAAAATTCTTTTTTTATCTTAAACTACCAAAATTTTAGATTTAGAATGTTAACCGATGGATTAGATAGTGGTAGAAACCCTAACACCCACACTACTCTCTTATTTTCCCTCTGCTTGCCGCCTAATGCTTTCAGTCTTCCATTCCTCTTTTGCATCAAATACAAAACTTATCCTTCTAATTTCCTTTTTGTTTCTTTTATTTTGTTCTCTGATTGATTGGATCTTAAAAATAATCTGAATCCTTTTAGAGAATAACTTCTTTTTTCCATCTGAGGGAGTTTCTCACAACCCATGTAAGTTATTTTCCCCTATTTTTTTATCTTAAACTACCAAAATTTTAGATTTAAAATGTTAACCATGGATTAGATAGTGGTAGAAACCCTAACACCCACACTACTCTCTTATTTTCCCTCTGCTTGCCGCCTAATGCTTTCAGTCTTCCATTCCTCTTTTGCATCAAATACAAAACTTATCCTTCTAATTTCCTTTTTGTTTCTTTTATTTTGTTCTCTGATTGATTGGGTCTTAAAAATAATCTGAATCCTTTTAGAGAATAACTTCTTTTTTCCATCTGAGGGAGTTTCTCACAACCCATGTAAGTTATTTTCCCCTATTTTCGATTTGTGTTTTTTTTAGCGTTTGTTTTCATTGTTTTGGGTTGTTCTCTTGTTTTGCAATTGGACAACTTGTTTTTTGCTTTTTCCATCGTTTAATATGTCTTTTTCCTTTTTGGAATATATAAAATCTATCTTATTAGATGCTTTTCTACTATTGATTTAGATTTGGCCATACATATATACTGGGTTCGAGAATGATTCAATTTGTCAATTAAAAATTTTACCATGTTTAACTACAAAAGATGATGGTGATTGAAGAATCTATCAAGTTATTAGGATTTTTTTTAACTGTTAGTGAAGATCTGCGCCTTTGAAGCATAAGCTTGAAGTTTGTCAAGACTCGTTGATTAGATGATTCATGTTAACATTTGCAGGTCGTGATGACATGCCAGCCCATATCAAATCATACGTCTTTGTCTGTGCACTCACGATTCCTATTACAAATGGACATGGGAACTTGGCAGGGAATATGGCTTGCTCGTGATGGTCCAACAGCCCGGTGGTGGTCACCTCAATGGCATCTGAGGCCCTGGGATCTTGAGATGCTATGTTTCATTAATCTTTGTAGCGGAATTGCACTTAAAAGTGGCTTTGCCACAAGCAATGGGATGTTAGTATATATTATTGTGAATGAGAAAGTTGCAAAAAAAGAAAAAAACTATTTTTTGTATATTAGAGAATATATGCAATCTTATATATATATATATATATATATATATATATTTTATGAGCTTTTCATTTTTTTCGTTTGGGTGATTTTATTCATATTTATTCATATGAATATGTATTACTTATACATGAATAATTTCAATAAAATTATGAAATATTTAGAAATTTAATAAATTTCAAGTACGTTCTTGTTATTGTATTTTGAATTTTAATTTTTAATCATAAATAAATTTTCTAGATAAAATATATATGGGTAAATAAATTTTAAAAATTTCAAAAGTAGTATATATCAAATTAGTGACAAATATTTATGCCTCAAATTCCATTTTTGTTTCTAATTTAATAGCCACTAAATTTAATTAAAGACACAAATATGTGTCTCTAAAAGTGGTAATTAACGTCAAATACATTTGTTTTAAAGGGCTTAATAGAGGTAAAAAAATTGTTACTATAAACCATATTTAAAGACATTTGAATTTGTCTCTATTTGTGTAATATTAGAGGCAGAAATATTTATTTCTAAAGGTAGTAATTATTGGCAAATATATTTGTCTTTAAATGGCTGGATAGAGGCAAATAATTAGCCATTATAGACCATATTTAAAGACTTTTAAGTTTGCCTCTAATTGTGTAATTAGAAACAATTATTTATTTGCCTCTAATATGTCGCTAATTACATTTAGCAACTGGAACATCCGGGACAGATATTTTAATTGCCTTAAAATCATTTTAAAGACAAATTAATAAGCTTTTAAGATAAATATATATGCTTTTAAATGCCTGCTGTGTTGTAGTGCCCCAATAAGCAATGCAATGGTTCCAAACTTGCCAAGAAAAAATACAACTAAAGAAAAGATGGAAAACAGATTCTGCTTCAGAATAGCAAAAAGGACATAAGGCAGAATTTTCAGGTAGTAAACCTCTATTAATTAAGAGCATCTTCACTGCCACTCTCTCATGCATAACAAGCCAAACAAGCACTTCGACTTTAGGTCGTGCTAAACCGCACCACACACTTTTCCAGATATTATCAATAACAGCATTTTCAGAAACAACATAGTTGTAAAAAGAAGAAGCTGTATAGACCCCTGATATAGAATGCTCCCAGATTAACTTATCCTTGAAGTTTTCACAGAGAGAATGATCCTCCAGAAGAATCATCATATTAGTCCATTGTCCCTGTTCCCAACCAAACAAATTCCTTCTTAACTCTATCTTCCATCTCCAACAATTGCCTTCCCATTCGCCAAACTCAGCGATACAGCCTTTCTTATTGACGGCCAAAATATAAACTCTTGGAAAGGCAACTTTTAAAATCGTACCTTCCACCCATTCATCATCCCAAAACAAAATATTGCGACGATCACCAAAAGAAAACCCCAAGCCAGACAGAACTTGCTGATGAAAATTGTGAGAATATGAGAGAGGCTGAATGACTCTTTTCCAAATGGTAGAACAAGATATGGATGAGGTCATCGTAGGAACTAAAACTTTTGGCCTGTAGTTATTCTTCTCCATTATAACTTGGCGCCATAAACTATCAACTTCATTTCCGTATCTCCATAACCATTTGTTAAGGAGAGCTTTGTTTTTGTTAGGGTTGGTGACTCAATTCCCTAGAAAATTTGATTGGAAGATTTTTTTAGGGATATTGCTTGATGGGTAAGTAGACTTGTGGGCCAAGAAATCTAATGGGAATAGGATTTCTTGTTTGCCAAGTTTGTGTGATATAAATAATAAGGGTCTTAGGGTTTGGTATGAAAGAAAGATGTAAGTGGAATTATAGGGTTTTGGGGTGAGACACCCCATAGGACAAAGGGATGGTCCTATAGGTGTGTATGATTGTTTGATTGTTAGAAACCGAGCGAGTGTACTCAAGATTGTTGTTAGAACCGAACGAGTGTGCTCAAGATTGTTTGGACAGGTTTGCAATTTTTTGATTGATTAGATTGTGAGTGTTTGAGTGTGAGATTGTTTGTTGATGATTGATTGTAAATTCTCTATAACTAATGGATTTTTTCTCTCATCCGTGGACATAGGCAAGTTGAGTGTCGAATCACGTAATTCTTGCGTGTTCTTTGAATGATTTATTGTTTGAGAATGCTTTCGCTTACGTTATTGATTAGATGATTAATTGATTGGGGTTTGGGACCTAACAGTTTTTAACCTATAAGTCAACAATTCCTAGACCTCCAAACTCTTTCGGTTTAAAAACATTCTTCCAAAATGAATTTTCCTTTCATTGGCTCCACACCGAAGGAAACATCTCATGATCTTATCAAGTTTATCTCTAACACTGCAAGGAAGAGAAAAAAGAGACAAAATAAATTGGTAGATTAGACAAAACAGACTTGATCAGAGTTAGCCTGCCACCAACAGAGAGATATTTAGCCTTCCAAGTAGAGAGCTTAATATGGAAGCTCTCAATAACAGAATTCCAATGACCACATGCGTTATTTCTCGCTCCAAGGGGAAGTCCCAAGTTTTGAGTGGGCATAATTCCGACTTTACAACCAATAGCATTAGCCCAGGCTGCTAAACACTCTTGATCAACCCCGACCCCAAACAAACTACTCTTGTTAAAATTAATCTTTAAACTAGATATGATATGGAAACATCCGAGCACCCTTTTAATCTTCATAATCTGATCAAGGGAAGCCTTGCAAAATATCAAGGTATCATCGGCATATTGCAAATGAGAAATAATCAGATTATTATTACCAATTTTCACCCCATGAAACAACTCTAATGCCATTGCCTTATGGAACAAAACACTCAGAGCTTCAGCGACCAGATTAAATAGAAGTGGAGATAAAGGACAGCCCTATTTGATGCCTTTCTTGATGCAGAATTGTCTGGTAGATGATCCATTAACCAGAACAGAGAGTTTATCAGTAGTAACACACGTAAGAATCCATTGACTCCATTTCACCCAAAACCCATCTTTTTCATAACAAGATTAAGAAAATCCCAGCTAACACAGTCATAAGCTTTTTCAAAATCAACCTTGAAAAAACACCCTCCGACTCCACTTTTTCTAACTGAATCAACAATTTCATTCGCCACCAGGGAACAATCCAAAATTTGCCTCCCTTTAATGAAGGCCAACTGGTTCTTTCCGACAATTTCATCAGCAACTTTACTCAAACGGTTAGAAAGAACTTTTGCGATAATCCTATAAGCACTACCAACTAGAGAGATTGGTCGATATTCCCCTAAATGGGATGGACTGCTACGTACATTTGGGAACAAGGGTAATGAAAGAAGCATTTAGATTCGGGTCAAAGTCTCCAGAATCATAAAACTTTTGGAAAATCTCCATGACCTTCTCTTTTAACAACATCCAATAGCTCTTAAAAAAGTTGATGTTATACCCATCAGGACCAGGAGCTTTGTTACCGTCGCAGGAGAGAATAGCTTCATAGAATTCTTCCTCAGAGAATGGTCTTTCAAGCCATAAAACAGATTGGTCACTTAGTGAAAAAAAATCACAGTTGATATCAGTAACTCCACAGCAAGACTCCTTATTATAGAAAGACTCAAAGTGCTTAGTAACAGCCTCCTTAATATCCTTAGGATCAGTCAGAAGCTTATCATCAAACCTTAGGCTATCGATAAAATTCCTTTTGTTTCTCATAGAGGAGACCATATGATAAAATCTGGTATTCTTATCACCTTCTCTGAGCCACTTCAATCTGGATTTTTTATGCCAAGTTCTTTCCTCAACTCTGTACATATTCCACAATTCTCCTTTCATTTTCATAATTTCACATCTCAAATTGATGTCGTCTCTACTATCTTGCCACTCCATCTCTAGTTTCTGTATCTCCTCTTTCAAGCCTCTTGATCTTTTCTCCATCAACATTACAATTCTGTTTTTGCCAGCATTTAATAGTTGCCTTTAAATCCTGCAACAAGTGCCATAACCCTCTATCCTGAGTCTGATCATTCACCACTCTTTGCCAAGCAGAGGAAACCATATCTTTAAAACCCTTTTCGTCCATCCAATGATTAAAAAATCTGAATGGCTTCGGACCCCAATTCTTATTCTCGGTGACAAGAGCCACAGGATTATGATCTGAAACAGATCGAGGCAAAGCTTTTTCATGTAAATTAGGAACCTCCAAAATCAACTATGGTGACACAAGAAACCTATCTAACCTACTAAAAGAAGACGTTTCTCTAGTCCAGCACCATGTGAATTTATCACCAATAAGAGACAAATCAACTAAGTCGGAGCATTCTATGAAATCAACAAAATCCTTAATGGAAGTCAAGCTAAAGGTGAACCCCAATTTTTCCTCATGACTAGAAACGACATTAAAATCACTGCCTATACACTATACATAGCATTTCGTGAGCAGAGATAATCTCCTGGAGCCCTCGGAAAAAGACTTTTCTTTCAGCTTCATCATTAGGTGCATAAACATTTGCTAAAGTGCATCTCAAATTCTGCTTCTTTAACACACCAAACAAAATGACATACCTTACATCAATAATGGAAGATTCAAAACAAAAGAAATCATCATTCCATATCGAAATAAGACCTCCTGAAGCTCCAATTGCATTAGAAAATTCTCCTTTCCAACTTCCTTTTTCCCATAGCAGTTTCATGAGTTTAGTATCAGTATTCTGGAGTTTCGTTTCCTGCAACCAAATCATATCAGGTTTTTCTCTAACAACCAACCTACGAACCGCTCTTCTTTTTTTCCTTTCTCCCAAGTACTCTCACATTCCATGTTAAAATCTTCATTGAGAAATACGAGAACCCCTTAACGCCCAAGAACCTCTTTAAACTGCTTTTAGATGTTGCTCCTCTACTTCTAACGCCAAGAATTGTTGAATAACCTGCTCCTTATCTTGTGTAAACACTACACCAATTCTAGAGCTGACCTCCCAATCCTCCAACGCCTCTCTTGTCAAGATAGCATTCCTTCGAGCAATATCATCGTCAGAGATGGAAGCTTCAGGAACGTCACACTGGCAATGACCATCACCGTATACAATTTCCATGACACTCCTTCTATTTCTTTTTTTACCCCTACCTACTAAACAATTTCTTTTCTTTTTAAAAGCCTTCACTAAACACCACGGCTGGTCCACACTGTCAGCATCTTCTTGAGGTGTCAATCCTTTACTAATTGGGCTTGGGCGAAGCATAAAACTGGCTTGGTGCTTGCCAGTTAGATTCGGCCCACTAGTCAAACCTTCGACAACTTCCTTAGAATTTGCATTAGCCAGCTGTATTTGATTATAGCTGTTGTCATCACCACCAGCCATCTCATACTCCATTAAACACAACCCTGCATTTCCTTGGCTATACTCCTCCCGAGACTCCATAACAACTTCCACTGACGTATCAATTAATGCGTTTTCAGGTTCAAACGAAATATTTATGCTTATGCCCGAAATGTTGGTTTTCCTACTAGTTTAAGTGCTGAGTTGCGAGGCATCCACGATGGGTTAAAATTGGCTCTTGAAAAAGGGCTTCAACATGTGATCATCGAAATCGATTCTCAAGTCGTTCTTCAGTTTTTTATTAAGGGAGTTCAATTTATCATCCTCATATATAGTGTCATGGTTGAAGCTTAATTTGCAAGTCCATGCTAAATAGGTTCCAACAAAAAGAAATTAAAAAATGCTATAAAGAGGCAAACTAATGTGTTGATCTCTTAATAGTTAAGATTGGATGTAAATTTAAGCAGAATTTTGTTGTCTTTGACAACCCACCTCCTGGGTTAGGTATTTTGCTTCTTGCAGATAATGTAAGGGTATATTACCCTAGACTTACTGTAACTCATTCACTCATAATTTATATAATTCCCTAGTTTACCCAAAAAAAAAGGGCTAATAACTAAAATCTATAATCACAGTATCGTATAATATTTGATATATAAAGTTTAATATTTATTGATTAATCAATTTGAAAGAAAATATAATTTCTAATTTACCAAATAATGGTATGCTGTACTAATTTACTAATTGTGTGGTTAATTTTTTTTTTTTCAAATGATCTATATGAAGAATGAGAAAAAAATTTTAATTTTATTTTAAAGTTGGATAAAATTAAAGTGAAATGAAAACATTTTATGAAAGACGCACGCGAACAACTAAAAGCGCTTAAAGAAATCTATTGAGATATCAAACATTATTTATTTGTATATATGCTACAAATTACATGTTTCCTATCACAATATATTTTGATAATTGCAAATCAACTAAATTGAGTAAATAGCATCAATAATTCCTAAAGTTTGACCAAAATAGAATTTTGGTCCCTACAATATAAAATATTCTATTTCAGTTCCTAAAGGTTGAAAGTCAAACTGTTTTGATCCTTATAGCTTGAAAAGTTTTATTTTCTTCACTATAATTTGAAAATCAAATTATTTTTATCCTTAAATTTTTATACTTTAATTATTTTTTATAAATTTTTCAATATGATATATATTTAAGATATAAATAAATAAATTTCAATTAGAAATTAGTATCTTATTATTAGAAAATGTATAATAAATATTGGCACTTAATACCAAATTAATAAAAGTACTAATAGAAGAATCAAAATTGTTTGAATTTCAAATTGTATGAACCAAAATAAAACGTTTTAAATTTTAGGGATCAAAATAAAATTTAAGTTAAATTGGCACTTATCAAAAAACTTATCGCATAAAGCTATTGGTTTTTTACATAGCGAAAATGTTAGAGGATAAAAATATGATTAGATAATACTCCTTTTGTCTCTAAATGTTTGTTCTCTTTTACTTTTTATAAGGTTTAGTAAAAAGTGATTAAATTAAGAAGAATTACTTTATTATTCTTCATATTTGTGAGTATTTTTTGGATTTTGTGAAATAATGTGATAGTAATAAAAGAAAATGAATGGTAAAATTGAGAATTGAAGTTTGTTGATTATTTATTTATGATAAGGAACAAATAAATTGGAACTTCTTAAAAAAAAGATGGACAAATAAAAGGGAACAGAGGAAATATTATCCTTAAAAGTTAATAGTTTTAAAGCAACTTTTTAAGGAGAATTTAATATTGAAAGATAAAAAAAGAAAGATAGATGTTAACATTTTTTTTACTCTTGCAAAATGACGTTTTAATTGAAATAATTTTACAAGTTGAAAGTGACATTTTAGTAGGAATGAAATGAGTATTATTTGACTGATATAATCAAAGTACATATAATTATGTAAAATTTGAAGTACCAATAAACGAATGAAGATTTATGTCAACGAGTTTGCAAATCCTTATCTAAGATTTTTTTTTATTTTTTTTAAGGAAAAGAAATTTCGTTGCTAAACCTAATCCATGATTATGTTGGGTAATTATTTTTCTAAACAACACTGACCTGTCAACTTGTATTGTCAGAAGCCAATTGAGATTGGTTAAGTTGGTACGACTTTGGATCTCTACTTGAAAGGTTTGATGTTCGAGTCGTGCCAATGGTCCTCATTGGTGGGTGATCTGTAAGTACCACTGTCAGTCCTCTCTGAGGCTTGTGGCATGCCCTGACCTTGAATTGGGGCAGCCTCCTCTCACCTAAACTTTTATTCACCAAAAAAAAAATATTGTCAGAAGGTCCCGCCTGACGTATAAAGCAACATTATCTATCAATTTTGACATCTATTAATTTTTCCAATTTTATACTCCCTCCATCTTTTTTATTTGTCCATTTTTTTAAAAAAAATTCAATTTATTTATTTGTTATCATAAATAAATAATAAATATATTTAAACTTTCAAATCTATTCTTATTTTTTAACATATCACTATATAAAATTCCGAAACAACAATACAAACACAAGGATAATAAAATTAATCAATACATTTTGGCTTTTTTTCTTAAACATTGTACAAGTTAATGGTGGACGAAAATTTAAGAACAAAGGGATTTTTTTTTATGATTTAATGCCCAATTTAATTTCTGAACTATATAAAAAAGAACAGATTGGTCCATAAACATTTATTTGAAACAAATTAATATCTCAACTTTTATTTTGAGTCAGATTAGTCCCGAATGATAAAAAAAATTAAAGATTTGAGATAAATTGGTTCATAAATTTTTAATTTGAAATAGATTAGTCCCTAAATTTTCTTTATTGTTTTCATTCAAGAATTATCGGTCTCAAAATAAAAGTTTAAGAATCAATTTATCTTAAATAAAAAATTAAAGATCAATCTATCTTTTTTTTATATATAGTTTAAAGACAAATTTAAATATTAAGCAACTTTTTGTTGACTTTTCACTCTAATATATAAAATAGGGGCAAGGATCATGTTCACCGTTAAAAAAAAAGTGAAGAGGTCCACTATTAGTATTAAGATAAGGCCCAAAATAGATCACGTAACACCTATCGTTGCTGGCTAAATAACCCATTCTAACACCGTTTTCACACCTTCGTCAAATGCTCTTGCAAGGGTCCCACCACTTTTAGGTGCTTCGATCCATTTCTTCCAAGTCAACAGATTTCTATCTGCCTCTTTTTTTTTTTTTACGCTCAAAATACCATTTATATATACTAGGTTTGTGCCCCGCGCTATCGTTACGGGTTGATTTAACTTATTTCATTTTAAGTTAAAATTTATATTCTCAATTTCATCATGTTGTATCTAACTCAAATTTTGAACCTTCGGGATCTTGAAGAAAGTTGAGAAATATTCGGTCTCTTACGTATAACAAAAGTCCAAAATTTCTGCTTATGTGAATAATCTATTAAATACGATTATCGACTCATTTTGCTTGATTGTCTGGTTCAGTAAAGGCCTAAGAGAAGCCTGCAGCTAAAATGAAATTGAATAGGAAACTGAAGCTTAAGTTAAATTTGGAGCAGAAAGTATAATTTAAAGTAATATATTTCCTTTATTTGATTCATAAATATAAAGTAGCATAATAATGTAATACATTATTTGTGATTTTGATCTAAAGGATGTGGTTGATCAATTTTGAGAATTCTAAACGTATAGCACAATTAGGACATGTGCCTCTTCTTCGTTGTTTAAAGGAACTATTTGATCGTAGTTCCAATGGTTGGGACCAGATTTCCAGCACAATATTCTAGTAGGATATTGAAAAGGCATGTAGTCTTGGAGTGATACAGTTCTAACAGTTTCTCTGTACTCTTTGATAAGAGTTCTAGGCTTAGTGTTAAACAGCCTTCTAAGGTACACTGTTCCCTGAAAATTATCGACTGAAAGAAGGCAAAGTCCCTGTCGCAACGTTACTCGAGACGACGACGGATTTGGGACTTAAAAGAGTTTTACGGAGTCGCCACTAACCATTTTTGTTTAGGTGCGGTTAGTCACCTATTAAAATCTACCTAACTTAGCATTGGCCGTTAGATGGCGTACTTAAGCTGGGTAGGTCCTGGTCTGCGGGACGGAGAACTGGAGTCGGGAGTACGGTTACGTGCGGGGAAGGATGAGCACCCCCACGACGCCCGTCAAGATGACGGTACCGATTAATTTAATAATATTTAGGCCTTAAAATGTCTTTATAATTTTCCTTTTTTTGTTTGATTTTTTGTTCTTTTGTATTAAGAGTTTTTTTATTTTTATTATTCAGGCGAACAAAAACAAATTTCAGGATATTTTCTTTTTTATTTTTTTTTTGTCATTAGTGAAAAGTTAAAAGAAAGTTATGTTTCAAAACATTTCTTTTTATTTGGAAGATTTTAAAAAAAAAGGCAATTTCCAAAACAATTTTTTCTTTTCTTTTTTTTTTTAACTTTTTGGAAAGAAATGAATTTCGAAACACCTTTTTGATTTCTTTTTTTGTAAATATATGTTCTTGAACAAAGACAAAATTTATTGGTTTTGTTGCTATCATTTTCAAATTAATATTTTAAAAAGAATGTCAGGTAATTTCTTTTGATTTTTTATCTCTTTTTTTTTAAATTCCAAAGTTCATTTTATTCAGACAAGAAAAGCCTTTTACTTCTTTTAGGAAGTTACATTTTTATTAAAGCCAACAAGTAATGCTTTATTTTCAAAAATACATTTCACCACCCTTTCCTTTTTTTTAATATTTTCCTTTTCATTTTTGCCCTTTTTTAGGATTTTTCGAAATCATTATCTTTATTAGATATTTAAATGTTTGAAGTGCAAAGTGTTACCTTATCAATCTAATGAAAAAAAAAGCGGTGAGGATTTATCGAGACCTATTATGAATTTCGCCCAATTCTGGGTCCGATTCAAAGTGGGTCTCTTACTTAAAGATCCGGACTAGGTGCGAATTTTCACCCTCCCAAACCGGATCCCATGATTAAATCTTCATAATTTAAACCACTTGTAAGGATTTTGCTAGACATAGATGATCACTCTTTTATTTTTATTATTTAACGTAAAGGTTTTATTGTCCTTATTGGCTTAAGAATTTATCATTATTGGTTTATTTATTATTTTTATTTTTATTTTTTTAAAAAAAAGAAAACTAACACCTATAATTTATTTAGATGCCTAAATGCATGGCATATGAAATGTTATCTCATCAATTTTAAAAATAAGGATAGTAAGGATTTTGTCAAGACCCACCGTGAACCTCGCCCAATTCTAGGTCCGATTCAAAATGGATCTCTTACCTAGGAACCCAGGTCGGATGTGAATTTTCACCTTTCCGAACCGGACGCCATGATCGGACCCTCACTATCCCCACATATCATTACTCGCATGGATGACAATAATATGACAATAAAGTATGAGCATGTATATAACTAAATTAATATGGCATGGATTAAATAAGCGTAAAGCTAAACTAAAATGATATAGGTTGAGTATGAATGAGACTAGATTAAAATGTCATAAATTAAATATGGATGGATCTAAATTAATATGAGAACAATATATTTAAATAAATTAGATATGCATGAACTAAATTAAATATTTATTAAATTGAAATGGGTCCAAATTAAGCATGTAAAAAAAAAGAAAAGAAAAAAAAAATTAAATTAAATTAATTTCAGAAAATACCAGAAAAATGGAAGGCGGATCACTGCGATCGGGTCGGGTCAGAGGCGCGGACACTGTAGCGGGTACTGTAGCGGGCACTGTAGCGGGTACTGTAGCGGGCACTGTAGCGGGTACTGTAGCGTAGTATAAAAACCAAAATTTTACTTCATTTTTAAAATTTTGCCATTTTTTCTCTTCTCTTTCTCTCTCTACCCGAATTCTTTCCCTCTCTCTCTCTACAAACACAATTAAACCCAGAAAATCACCCCAAACGGATCAAAACCCTTCTTTTTACATGAACTTCTGAAGAACACCAAGAACACCAAGAACAATATTTCTCCACAAACACAATTAAACCCAGAAAATCACCCCAAACGGATCAAAACCCTTCTTTTTACATGAACTTCTGAAGAACACCAAGAACACCAAGAACAATATTTCTCCACAAACACAATTAAACCCAGAAAATCAACCCCAAACGGATCAAAACCAACTATTTCACATGAACTTTTGATGAACACCAAGAACACTGAAGAACACCAAGAACATTTTTCCGGATTTTGTCTCCTAAGCCACGAAATTAAACACCATCTTCCTAAACAAACTCCTCTCAGATCACTGAACACAAAATCATACACCGATTTACCAAACTCCAAACCAAAAACCCTAGATCTAGATTTCAAATTCCTAAAAAAAAACTTTAAATCCGAGCTCTTTTTTTTTATTTCAGTGAACCTTAGACGGAATTCAAACCTAAAACTCACCAATTACTAACCTATAACAAGCTCGAAATCCCTCCAAGTTGTTTTCTATTTTCTGTTTTCTTTTTTTTTTTAATTTTTTTTAACAAAACCCCAAGCCTCAAAAAAAAATTTTTTGCCAGAAAAATCCTTCCTCCCCCTCTCTAAAAAAAAAATCTCTTCCTTTTTCCCTCTGCCTTCTTATCCCCCTTTTCATCTGAGGATTTTTTTTTTTGCTTTTTCTTGTTCTTTTTTCTTGTATGGCATCTTTTAGTGGGAGATGGGGTGGATGAAAATAATGAGTGTATATGGGTGGATGAAATGATGAGTGTATGTGAGTGGATGAAATGATGAGTGTATGTGAGTGGGTGTTGAAATGATGATTTTCAGTTTTTATTTTTATTATTATTATTATTATTTTTGTTATTATCATTATTATTTATTATTTTTTTGGAAGAAAAGAAATTTAAAAAAAAAAGGGTGTCTACAGTTGCCCCTCTTGGAACGTTTTCTAAGAATCTTGAAGTTTGCTTCAAGATAATTAGGAAATGGTCCAAGACGTAGACACCATGTCTTTTTGAACTTTTCAAGAGCCAAAACTTTGGTCTCCAAACAAATCACATGCCATAAATTGGCTTTTAAATGAAACGAGAGCCGTGACTCGGTCTCTAAATAAACCAAATGAATCTTTAGAACTTAAATTAAGTCTCCAATTAAATTAAAAGCCATGACTTGGTCTTAAAATGAAATAAATGCCGTGATTCGGTCACTAACTGCAATGAGATTCGTGATCCAGTCTCCCAATGAAATAAATAAACTATGAGAACCTAAACTAGGTCTCGAAACAAAACAAGAGCCATGACTTGGTCTCTTCAATGAAATAAGTGCCGTGATTCGGTCACCAAATGAAACGAGAGCCGTGACTCGGTCTCCCACTGAGAAATTAAACTGAGAGAACCTAAATTAGGTCTCAAAATAAAACAAGAGCCATGATTTGGTCTCTTCAATGAAATAAGTGCCGTGATTCGGTCACCAAATGAAACGAGAGCCGTGACTCGGTCTCTCACTGAGAAATTGAACTGAGAGAACCTAAATTAGGTCTCAAAATAAAACAAGAGCCATGATTTGGTCTCTTCAATGAAATAAGTGCCGTGATTCGGTCACCAAATGAAACGAGAGCCGTGACTCGGTCTCCCACTGAGAAATTAAACTGAGAGAACCTAAATTAGGTCTCAAAATGAAACAAGAGCCATGATTTGGTCTCTTCAATGAAATAAGTGCCGTGATTCGGTCACCAAATGAAACGAGAGCCGTGACTCGGTCTCCCACTGAGAAATTAAACTGAGAGAACCTAAATTAGGTCTCAAAATGAAACAAGAGCCATGATTTGGTCTCTTCAATGAAATAAGTGCCGTGATTCGGTCACCAAATGAAACGAGAGCCGTGACTCGGTCTCCCACTGAGAAATTGAACTGAGAGAACCTAAATTAGGTCTCAAAACAAGAGCCATGATTTGGTCTCTTCAATGAAATAAGTGCCGTGATTCGGTCACCAAATGAAACGAGAGCCGTGACTCGGTCTCCCACTGAGAAATTGAACTGAGAGAACCTAAATTAGGTCTCAAAACAAGAGCCATGATTTGGTCTCTTCAATGAAATAAGTGCCGTGATTGGGTCACCAAATGAAACGAGAGCCGTGACTCGGTCTCCCACTGAGAAATTGAACTGAGAGAACCTAAATTAGGTCTCAAAACAAGAGCCATGATTTGGTCTCTTCAATGAAATAAGTGCCGTGATTCGGTCACCAAATGAAACGAGAACCGTGACTCGGTCTCCCACTGAGAAATTAAACTGAGAGAACCTAAATTAGGTCTCAAAATGAAACAAGAGCCATGATTTGGTCTCTTCAATGAAATAGGTGCCGTGATTCGGTCTCCCAAAGAACAAAATGAATCTCGAGATCCTACAATGGGTCTCAGAATGAATCAAGAGCCATGATTTGGTCTCTAAATGAAACAATTGTCGTGATCTCAAATGATTGAATTTCCTTTTCAAAGGCTTGTCATTTCCATTCATTCTCCTCATGCCATAATCATCATTTTTCATTAATTTCTTTCTAAGAAAAACATCATGAACTTCTAATGCATGTAAGATGTCACGTGCATGGATGCATGGATGCATGTATGCTTGATTCAAAGTTGAATTTAAAAGTACAGTGATTCTCATTGGACTTCCCTGTTTTTGCCGTTTGCCCCAACACTCAGTCCTTTTGTTCAGTCAGTAGAGCTTGAGTCTATCTTTGGTCCTGATCGTGACTTTCTTTGGCATTCCCTTTGCCCCATTCACATCTTGAATTTTTCCTGACATAGACATCAATAAAGGTTCAAAATTCATATGTGCATCAAGTCAAATTTCAATTTCACATCTAAATAAATGAACTTGATAATGATCAAAAGTTACTTTACACTTAAGCACTCTTTATCAAATTGCAAACCATTCAAATATCTATTATTCATCTTTTGAAATTCAGATCTCTTGAAAGTTGGTGATTGCTTTTCAGAATATCCTTGTGGGTGAACAGGCTATTTTAAATTCCTAAATGGGTTTCAACAGCAATGGGTTCCAAAGAGGCTATTTATTGTCTCATGAAAGAGAGAATTTCAATATCTCTTCATCTAGGCTTACAATTAACTTTTTTTTCTTTTTGTTTTTTTTTTAAATCAGAATTCTTTTTTTTAAAAAATCTGTCTTGAAAATAAGTTCAAGTTGATGCTTGCTTAATCTCTTAACTTGACAATCTTGATATGAGTCAAAACTTGGACATGAAAGGCTTGAGATTTTGTGAGATTGGTATCAAAGAGAGGTGTGACCCAACTTTCCATATTTAGAGTTCAAAAAGATATCTCATCTTATGGGGTTTATCATTTTGGATGCCCCAAGTGGTATTACTCATTTCTAAAACTCACTTTGCTGTCTTAGTCAAATCTTGTGTGATCTCATGAATTCTCATTTCTGCTCTAGACTGCCCTTTCGAGTTTTCACCCTAGAGCCACATCATTTCATTTCTTTTTCTTCTTTTTTTTTTCTCAATGACTGCCTCATCATGCACATGAAAATTCAAAATTCATTCAAATAGTCTTTTAAAAAATGGTTTAGTGTAAAAATCCATTCTTCTAAAGAAATGCTCTTCAATTAAAGTATCCACACTTGATCAAAATGGACTTTTCAAGGCACGTAATGTAGGCCATGGTTGAGGGTTTAGAAAGAAAGGATAAACAGGCCCAAAAAGTATTTCAAGGTAACTGAATCAAGGATCACTTTTCGGCCATATGAAGAATTCATTTTTTCATGCTTGATTTCTCATTTGCCTCTATCCCATTAGTTTTTTTATTTCAATTTGTCATTTCTTTCTTTCCTTCTTTTTTTTTCCTTTTTTTTTTTTTTGACAACATGAGTTCAAGGATATTGTTATCAAGCAATTCTTCATCATTTTGGGCCGTCATTTCTTTAGCCTGGATGCAAGAATTCTTCCATCTTTTGCTCGAATGTTTTCTTTGCATTTGCCCCCAGTGTGAGGGGTGACCCTTGATTAGGTTCATTAGAAAAAATATTCATTAGGCTCAAAGGGGACAGCAATGGATAATTTTCTCAAAGTGAAAGGGATATGAAAAATGGCCATTTGTCTTCTCAAGTACGGCTATCTTCATCGAAAAGCAATACCTTAGAAAAACGTAACAATAATAATTTTTTTTGAAAGCTTTTGAAAACTTTGTTCAAAATCCTAAAACATCACGTGCATAATGATGCAATCAAATTTCTTCTTTTTATTCTTTTTCTCTTTTTTTTTTTGTCATGAGAATTTCACAGAAGATGACATTTCCACCCTAAGGCAATCAATCTGAGCAATTTGTCTCGATAGCAAAGAGGTATCGGGACTTTACAAAGTGACTTTGGTCTTTCTGATCATTTTGTCCCCAAAGGTGGTTGAATGAACACCATGGCAGCAAAGGTTACTTATTTTCAAGAAAATCAAGGTGAGCTCATTTTGAAACAGGAAGGTAATGTGTTCAAAAGTCATTCATTTCAATCACTTTTGAGTTTCAAGGAAATTGGGAAGCATATGGGCATTATGGATTCAAAGAACATGGTTGATTTCAAGACAAGGAAGCAATGAATTCAAAATTCTAGTGCAATTTTGACACATATCAAAATGTCACTTTTTAGAGTTAAGCAAGCATCTTGTTAAACAATCATTTTTGTTTATTACCCAGATGAAGAATATTGACTCTCTCAAATGGTTTCCAAGGTTTATGCCTTATTTTTACTTCGAGTCTCAATTTATGATATTTTATTCAAAAATCAATGAATGGAAAGAAAGATGGTTTGAAGGACTTGTTAAGAATTATTTCTTAAAGCAATCACCAACTTTTCATGAAATCCTTTTTTATTTTTCAAAAAAAAAAAAAAGTTTCACTTCTTCTCTTCTTCTTTTTTTTTTAAATGTGACAATGGAAAATGGATAACACAAATCATTTATTCCAAAAAGGCATGTAATCCAAAAGATGTCAATATTTACAATGAAAATCCAAGTTAAAACACTATGACATGATTTTCGAAATCTAAAGTTTACCCTTTAAAATTCAAATATCTAAAACTTATTGCTTTCAAGTGACACTATGTACAAGGCTAAGAAAAAGTAACATTATGTACAAGAGTGAAAAGGATTAGAAATTGCCCCTGCTTGGCATACTATTTACAGAGTTCCACGATGCATGAAGAGTTATCACGACATGATGACACCTATTGGCAAAGATGTCAATCTTTTCCTTTATTATCAAAAACTCTTGCATACTTGTATGCATGAAATGTCATGTATGAATGGTTGGATGAATGTATGGACATGTAAATTACTAATATGCGTAAGATATAAATGCTATGAAATGCATTTAATGAAAAATTTTTTTTGAATGATGTGATGATGATAACCCAGGATTATGGTATGATGATACTGATGACCCCAAATTAGGGCAGAATGTTGATGATGACCCCAGATTAGGGCAAAAATGATACTGATGACCCCAAATTAGGGCAAGATGATGATGATGACCCAAGATTAGGGCAAAAATGACAAATTTGATGACCCTAGATAGAGTGAATGATAAAATGACAAGATTATGATAATATGATAGCACTGATGAGATGACAACGATGATGAGTTAATGACAAAGTAATGACAATGTGATAATGGAATGATGATAATGACAATGTCATGATAGGATGATAATGCTGGAGAGTGTTCAATACATGCTCAGTCTCTTTCTTTCTTAAGGTTCAAGATAGCATCCAAGCTCAATCTGACTTAAGACCTGTGAAACATTTCTTGTAATTGCTTCTTAAACCCATTCTCTGATACATATGTGCTTTGAGTGCCGTTTTGCAAAAATGCATGACATTTAAATCATAAATGATAAGCAAACAGAGAAATTAAGCCCACAACACATGGAGATCAACCACCAACACTCTTAGGCAGAAGTGTGGAATAAAAGACGAAATCGAGGCTCAACACATGTCAAATTCTGTTATCGGCATCCTAAAAGCCTCCAAATTGTTCAGATTGGTCTCTGGTGCTAATTGCCAGACCCATGTTTTGCTTGGACTGCACACCGGTATCAAAAGTCAAATGACCTTCCTTGATCATCTCAAGTACCACTTCTTTCAATCTCGTGCAGTTTTCAGTACTATGCCCTTTGGCTCCTGAGTGATAGGCGCATGTTGCATTCTCATCAAACCATGTAGGATATGGAGGCTGTAAAAGGGTCGAGTACTGAACCGGTTCAATCATCTTGCTATTCAATAGCTCGGTGTATAACTCTGTGTAAGTCATGGGAATGGGAGTAAACTGTTTCCTTTTCTTTGGTGGTCTTGGATTCCGGTTTTTGGTGTTTGGTCTTAGAGCAGTGGAAATGGTGCTGGACACTGGGTATTGGCAAGCATTTTGAGGTTGTGTATAGTTGGGAGGAGGATACTGATAAGTGTTCTGAGGTGGTGTGAAATCGGCGGAATGGTATTGGGGTTGGCATTGTTGGCATTGGGGTTGTTGGTGTTGTTGGTATCCTCCACATCTGCTAGTGCTCGCTTCGCCTTTTTTCTCTTTGGAACTCTCCTTGGCTGCACTGGACTCCCCATCATCTAACTTACCGGTCCTGAGCGAATTCTCCACCATTTCTCCAATTAAGACCGTGTCATTGAAACTCATGATGCCGCCAGCTAGCATACGGAAATAATATGGAGCTTTTAAGGTGTTAATGAATAGCCATGACATCTCTTTCTCAGTTAAAGGAGGCTGAATCTGAGTTGCCATGTCCCTCCATCTTTGGGCATATTCAGTGAATGACTCAGAAGACTTTTTCTCCATATTCTGTAAAGTCAGTCTATCGGGCACTAAATCTGTCATGTGCTTGTACTGATCGATGAAAGCCCGAGCCAAATCATTCCAAGAATGAATACCCCTCCTATCCAACTTGTTATACCACCGTATTGCTGACCCGGTGAGGCTGTGTTGGAAACAATGAATCAATAGTTCATCATTTCGGGAATAAATGGCCATCTTTCGGCAGTACATGGCAACGTGGTCTTTAGGGCATGTAGTCCCTTTGTACTTTTCAAATTCAGGCACTTTGAACTTCTTTGGGATCGCCAATCCATCAACTAAACTCAACTCATATGCATCAGTAGTGCCATAAGTATGAGTGTCCTCCATGGCGTTAAGCCGCTCTTCTATCTGATTCAATATTTTCTGGCTTTCAGCTCCGCCAATCTCTCTTTCAAACTGTTCATCAGGCACAATTACAGGATTGGTTGGGGCAAATCTAGGAACAGGAGGTGCCACGGTGTATATGGGAGGAGGAATTTGTTGAGTTGTAGATGGAGATCCCCTACTAGTAGTAGGCAACAGAGATGCGAAAGAGTATGTTCCAAGTGGTGGCGGGGGTGGTTTTTGATTTTGGGTATCTGATGCAGATGGTGGAATAGGCATGTTGAGGATTGGAGGATTTTGTGCAGCTGAGGGGACTGTACTTGATCCAGAATTTATTGGGTAAACTGGAGATTGAAGATTAGAAGCACTGGCATTCTTTTCCTTGACTATTTGGCTTAACTCCCTGATTTTATCCATGGCATCCCTTAACTGCTTTAACTCCCCGGTGGCATCCCTTAACTGCTTGGCTAAGTCTTCATTCATGCGTCGGAGATTTTCTATTTCTGAGTTCTGTTTAGCCATTTTTCTAGACTGCAATCTGGTGTGGAATCTCTGAATGAGGGATTGGTCGTCTCTCTGCTCTGTTCTCTTCTTTTTTCTCTGTTTGAAGGAAGGCTGAAGCTCTCTCCTTTTCTTCGTTGTGCTCTCTCCTTTCTTTTTTTTATTTTTTGAGGAAAAATGCTCCAACCTTTACCTTTGTGCTCTCCCTCTGTTTCTTGAAGAGAAAATGCTGAAGCCTTCTCGCTGTGCTCTCCCTTTTCTTTTTTCTGTTTTCTTTTGAAAGAATGGCTGAAGCCTCTTATTCAAACCAGTCCCTTTTTTTTCTTCTTTTTACCCGTTGGCTTTCTTCTTTTTTTTTTTAATGATAGCTGTTAATTAATTTTAATTTTTTTAACCAGGCTCTCCTTTTCTTGTCTTCCCTTGCTTTTTGTCTTTGTAAAAGTATCCGAGGGGCGCAGCATCCAATAAGTGTAGCTGGCGTGGTCACGGGTGCTCTCTTAGGGTCAGTGGCCAAAGACACGATATAGACAAGCACGAAAGTGTTAACCATCTCAGCACTCAAAGCAGTTCCCTTGTTGTAGCCATCTGAAAGAGTGTTGGCTCCACCTCCATTCATATTGTAGAATGATTTTTGGAAAGCCTTGACCAGTCCTACCCCACAACTCGCAGATCCCAAACCAGCTGGCCCTTCTCGGTTAATGAGAATTCAACGGTGTGCTTGCTGGCTGGCTTGATTGTTACCTCGGTGACAGCGTCAGCAACAGTAAATTCCTGTTCATGAATTCTCCATACACGTTGTAGCAAACAGGATGGCCTCCCAATCAATTTAGGCCTCAGGGCCCAGGACATTTAGCCCGTCAAGGACAGGCCTTAGTTCCACCTGAAAATTTACCGACTGGTTCCTTTGTGAAAGACCCAAGTAACTATGGTGCTCAAGGGCCTTATAGTCAGGGTCCTCATCCTCTTTCTGGTGCTCCTAGGATATCTCAAGGTGAACCTCTTGCTGGCCCACCATTTGGTACCCCGCCTCCTGCTGCTTTTGAATCACATGGTGCACCATCACATGCACCTGAGGGTCATTTGCTTCAGCAGCATTCTGCAAACATGGTGAACTATCATGCTGATAATAGACAGCTAGATCCTAGGTTCTCTGGCCATTGTTCCACATCAACATTCAGCTTGCATGGTGAAAGGTTAAAGCCTGGGCAAGATGAGCATTTAAATCCATTCGCTTTGGATCGTGCTCATCGTGGTGGTGACAATCTTTCAACTCTGGCAACTCAAGCAAACTCAAAGTTTTCTTCCAATTAAAATCAGGGTCCTCTATCACTTCCACAGGTACTACCTTTCCATCTTCTGCCATTACTGGTTTCCTTTACCAACCACCTTTCACCACATGATGCTCAACAGAACAGGAAGATAGAGAGGAAAATACTATCAACAAATCAAATAAACGGTTAGTCCAATTCAAAGGAATAAATATATAAACAAAATAAAGAATAGAAAATAGACATGGAATACATACAAGAAATAAAGGGCAGGGAAACAAGCAAGAAGTATATACAAGATACAGGCAATTAAAAGCAAAGATTGGCATACAAGATGTACACAATATATACATGAACAAAGAATAGAGAATAATCATGCCAGATATAAATATAGGAAAATTGAAAATCAAACAAAGGATATACAAATATGTACAAGGAAAGCAAGATCATGCTGATATAATATACATATAATATAATGCAATGAATCAAATAATATGAGGTCGAGAATGTAAATTTGAAAAGTTTTATTGATGTAATTTAAGATGAAAAGTAAAATTTTGAAAAGTTTTATTGATGCAATTTGGGGTGCAAAATGCAATTTGGAAAAAGTTTAATGGTACAAATGTAAGGTGCAAAATGTAATTTGGAAAAAACTTAGTGATGCATGAAGATGTAAAGAATACAGATGACAGAGAAATATTTAAATTAGTAACAAAACCATGAGTAATGACTAAGGATAGATAATAAATAGACTTTACATGAATGCCCCATCCTAATTAATTTTAAAAAAAAACAAAAGGGTTAAGCAAATATGCCCTGGGGCAGGTAGTCATCCTAATATGGCCAAAAATGCTCGACCACTCTACAGTCCTCATTACAAAGGCACAAGTAGTAAAAGGGATAGGAGTTGTTCCTTCATGTGTCCTATTTCCAGGTTGCGCTCATTAAGGGTTTGGCCCTACCTAAATTTGGCTACTCGCAGGTGACCTATATGATGGTTATGGTCATGCCATCTGAAGGTGCCCAGACTGTCCTTATTTCGCCATCTATCATAGGCTAGTAAGGCCTCCAATCCTAACCCATTATAGGCTCATTGGAAAGGATTCAGTTTGAGTAGGGGTTTTTCGCTTAGAAACTCACTATGAGGAGTTGCCCCACGCGAGTAAGCTACTTTGCCCCCTCCTAAATAGGTGATATCCAATTCTGGACTTATGCGTGTAATGCAAAATGTGAGTGTGTGAAGGAACATACAAACCTTTCCAATTTACCAATATATCCAAAATGCCACATTAATCAACAAGCAATAAACTTCTATTCACAACAAAAGGCAAAGAGATTAGCAACAACAAGAAGACATATACATTCATGAGCAAATAAAGCATCAAATTCCTAACATGCAAACTAGAATCCAATTTATTATCTTACATTTACCAAAATGAGATTCAAAATCATGCAATCAAAATGTCGAAATAAGATTTAAAAAATAATAATAATAATAATAAATAATAAATAAAATAAAATAAAATAAAATTAAGGCCTAAATAATTATCAAATTAATTCCCGGCTTGACTCTCTAACCTGTTCCCCAGTGGAGTCGCCAAACTGTCGCAACGTTACTCGAGACGACGACGGATTTGGGACTTAAAAGAGTTTTACGGAGTCGCCACTAACCATTTTTGTTTAGGTGCGGTTAGTCACCTATTAAAATCTACCTAACTTAGCATTGGCCGTTAGATGGCGTACTTAAGCTGGGTAGGTCCTGGTCTGCGGGACGGAGAACTGGAGTCGGGAGTACGGTTACGTGCGGGGAAGGATGAGCACCCCCACGACGCCCGTCAAGATGACGGTACCGATTAATTTAATAATATTTAGGCCTTAAAATGTCTTTATAATTTTCCTTTTTTTGTTTGATTTTTTGTTCTTTTGTATTAAGAGTTTTTTTATTTTTATTATTCAGGCGAACAAAAACAAATTTCAGGATATTTTCTTTTTTATTTTTTTTTTGTCATTAGTGAAAAGTTAAAAGAAAGTTATGTTTCAAAACATTTCTTTTTATTTGGAAGATTTTAAAAAAAAAGGCAATTTCCAAAACAATTTTTTCTTTTCTTTTTTTTTTTAACTTTTTGGAAAGAAATGAATTTCGAAACACCTTTTTGATTTCTTTTTTTGTAAATATATGTTCTTGAACAAAGACAAAATTTATTGGTTTTGTTGCTATCATTTTCAAATTAATATTTTAAAAAGAATGTCAGGTAATTTCTTTTGATTTTTTATCTCTTTTTTTTTAAATTCCAAAGTTCATTTTATTCAGACAAGAAAAGCCTTTTACTTCTTTTAGGAAGTTACATTTTTATTAAAGCCAACAAGTAATGCTTTATTTTCAAAAATACATTTCACCACCCTTTCCTTTTTTTTAATATTTTCCTTTTCATTTTTGCCCTTTTTTAGGATTTTTCGAAATCATTATCTTTATTAGATATTTAAATGTTTGAAGTGCAAAGTGTTACCTTATCAATCTAATGAAAAAAAAAGCGGTGAGGATTTATCGAGACCTATTATGAATTTCGCCCAATTCTGGGTCCGATTCAAAGTGGGTCTCTTACTTAAAGATCCGGACTAGGTGCGAATTTTCACCCTCCCAAACCGGATCCCATGATTAAATCTTCATAATTTAAACCACTTGTAAGGATTTTGCTAGACATAGATGATCACTCTTTTATTTTTATTATTTAACGTAAAGGTTTTATTGTCCTTATTGGCTTAAGAATTTATCATTATTGGTTTATTTATTATTTTTATTTTTATTTTTTTAAAAAAAAGAAAACTAACACCTATAATTTATTTAGATGCCTAAATGCATGGCATATGAAATGTTATCTCATCAATTTTAAAAATAAGGATAGTAAGGATTTTGTCAAGACCCACCGTGAACCTCGCCCAATTCTGGGTCCGATTCAAAATGGATCTCTTACCTAGGAACCCAGGTCGGATGTGAATTTTCACCTTTCCGAACCGGACGCCATGATCGGACCCTCACTATCCCCACATATCATTACTCGCATGGATGACAATAATATGACAATAAAGTATGAGCATGTATATAACTAAATTAATATGGCATGGATTAAATAAGCGTAAAGCTAAACTAAAATGATATAGGTTGAGTATGAATGAGACTAGATTAAAATGTCATAAATTAAATATGGATGGATCTAAATTAATATGAGAACAATATATTTAAATAAATTAGATATGCATGAACTAAATTAAATATTTATTAAATTGAAATGGGTCCAAATTAAGCATGTAAAAAAAAAGAAAAGAAAAAAAAAATTAAATTAAATTAATTTCAGAAAATACCAGAAAAATGGAAGGCGGATCACTGCGATCGGGTCGGGTCAGAGGCGCGGACACTGTAGCGGGTACTGTAGCGGGCACTGTAGCGGGTACTGTAGCGGGCACTGTAGCGGGTACTGTAGCGTAGTATAAAAACCAAAATTTTACTTCATTTTTAAAATTTTGCCATTTTTTCTCTTCTCTTTCTCTCTCTACCCGAATTCTTTCCCTCTCTCTCTCTACAAACACAATTAAACCCAGAAAATCACCCCAAACGGATCAAAACCCTTCTTTTTACATGAACTTCTGAAGAACACCAAGAACACCAAGAACAATATTTCTCCACAAACACAATTAAACCCAGAAAATCACCCCAAACGGATCAAAACCCTTCTTTTTACATGAACTTCTGAAGAACACCAAGAACACCAAGAACAATATTTCTCCACAAACACAATTAAACCCAGAAAATCAACCCCAAACGGATCAAAACCAACTATTTCACATGAACTTTTGATGAACACCAAGAACACTGAAGAACACCAAGAACATTTTTCCGGATTTTGTCTCCTAAGCCACGAAATTAAACACCATCTTCCTAAACAAACTCCTCTCAGATCACTGAACACAAAATCATACACCGATTTACCAAACTCCAAACCAAAAACCCTAGATCTAGATTTCAAATTCCTAAAAAAAAACTTTAAATCCGAGCTCTTTTTTTTTATTTCAGTGAACCTTAGACGGAATTCAAACCTAAAACTCACCAATTACTAACCTATAACAAGCTCGAAATCCCTCCAAGTTGTTTTCTATTTTCTGTTTTCTTTTTTTTTTTAATTTTTTTTAACAAAACCCCAAGCCTCAAAAAAAAATTTTTTGCCAGAAAAATCCTTCCTCCCCCTCTCTAAAAAAAAAATCTCTTCCTTTTTCCCTCTGCCTTCTTATCCCCCTTTTCATCTGAGGATTTTTTTTTTTGCTTTTTCTTGTTCTTTTTTCTTGTATGGCATCTTTTAGTGGGAGATGGGGTGGATGAAAATAATGAGTGTATATGGGTGGATGAAATGATGAGTGTATGTGAGTGGATGAAATGATGAGTGTATGTGAGTGGGTGTTGAAATGATGATTTTCAGTTTTTATTTTTATTATTATTATTATTATTTTTGTTATTATCATTATTATTTATTATTTTTTTGGAAGAAAAGAAATTTAAAAAAAAAAGGGTGTCTACAGTCCCAGTGCATATTGGCACAGATCATCGCCCATCTCAAAACCTTTTTCAAGCTTTTGAATACCTGCTATTGTCAGGTTTTGAAAGCAAAAGTTATGCATGCCTTGCACAAATAATGCCACTGGATGGTTGAATCCGTAGTAAGTAGCTAGAATTCCCTGTTGTTTTGGAGTCAGCTCTTCCACCTTTTTGATGTATTTGGTGAGATCAACAAATCTAATTATTTTAGGCATCTCAACATGGTCTAATATTGTTTTGCAGCTGCACATGGAAAAATTAAAGTTTAATTCATAGTGGATTAGTTGAATACTCAAACAACGTTTCATATTCAAAATTAGCCAAAGTCTATGTAGACAACGGATGGCAAAAGCAAGGAAAAAAAAAGAAAGATTTACAGTAGCTAAAGGCATTATAAGAACTTAAAAGACTGAAAGATTGAAAGGATTTGATGGTTTGGAAGGCTAGAAACCTTATCGATTTTTTTAGATGGGTTAAGACAAAAAGTAAGTGCGATTAAAATTAAAGGAATATTTTTAATGGTAAAATGATCAGAATGTAGGAATGTATATATGAAATGGATGAATAATGAATACCTTAAAAGTAGCTTTGCTAGTGTCTCCGGACACTCTGTTGCAATGAGTTGAATTGTAAGAAGTTGGAGCTCTATGGGGAGTCCTTGAAACTTGAAATTATGTGGAAACATTTTTGGACTTCTTGATTTCTTCTACTTGGTGAGTTAGTAGAATGAGAAAAACTCAAATGAAGACAGGTCAGTTTATAACATGAAGTAAGAATCAGTTTTGTTTTTCTTCTTTCTTGAATTAAATTTCTTTAAAATATAGAAGGTGATAAGTCAGCTTGATTATTATTTGTGAAAGTTGAAAGGATTGTAAGTTATGATGCTTAAAGGGAAACGAAGTGTCAGAATTGAGATTTGTCTATGAGTGTTTAAACTGGAACATCTATTTTCATTGGTTGGTGTTTTTTTCGGTTATTATTTGAAGGTTCTATGTTCTGTTTGGCTCAGCAAATAAATGGAAGAAATTATTGGCTATGATTGTCATTATTTATGAAGGTTACAAATGAGAAGGATTCATCAGTTTCGGGTATTGAGAAATAGTCATTAAATTTGTTTTTTTTTAACCTATGGAAGTAATGGTTACAATGAGTAATTTTTTAAAAGCAATGTTTATGCACTGGTTAAATATAGCTTTAAAAAATTAGAAATTGTTGCCAAAAAAAATATATAGCTTTAGAAATTAAAACAGATAGATCAAGTACATCCAAATCAGCAATAGAGTTTAATAACAATATAATATAGCAAATATTGTCTTGAATCACTTAATATGGATGGAGTTTAATAAAAATATAATATAATATAATATAGCAGCATATATGTCTTTAATAATATTTGTAGCTTAAGTATTTTGACATAAGGTTTTACTAATTATTGAGGGAGTATCCCAGCAACATCATATACCAAAATTCATAAATTATAGCAAATACTGCTCACGTAGACATGTTGTTCATAATGCTACGTTTTGCTTCTCTTTGTTCATTCAAGTCTCAGGATGAATCTTCTCTTTGTTCCTACAAACAAAAAAATAATGAGCTATTATTTTGGCCTTCAATTAATTAATTAATTAATTAGTTTAGTAGCTTGCCTGGTCTTCAATTTCTTTTGCTGGGATTCTTCAGGGAGAAGGTTTGTCGAGACTGTGCCTTGTGAAGGTGAAGTTGGCGTCTCAGCCTGAGGGTCTTTAGTGTTAGCTGTAGATCTTTTTGTCAATTCTATTTTCTGATGTTTGCCATTGTCGTCTTTTGAAGCCTGTCCTTCTACTTTCAGCCTTTTAGTACTATAGACGAAAAAAAAACAATAGAAGGGAAAGGGGCAGCAGAAGACGAATGGGTTGTCCAGATTCAAGGTTATAATAAATAAAGATTTATAAATTTTTTTTAAAAAAGAAAATACTCATATTTAACTCTCATGGACCAAAACTTTCAAATACAAGAAGGAGAGCCATGTCATGTGTCAGTTTCTAGGAGTTTTAGGGGACAACTTTAACAGTATGTATAGATATATATATATATATATATATATATATATACATAGTACTATTTAATTTTCCTCAAACATATAGCATAACACAAAATCCTGCACATGCTTTCTCCAAGCATGGTGACTATAGTCTTTGTACAGTACATCAAGCAAAAGCCGAGGCCATTAAGACAAGTACGTGGAATTTTCCTTTTGAGTAGAAGCTCGCCTTGCAAGAGCCTCTGCTGCTTGATTTCCCTCTCAGTAGTAAAATAGCAGTTGATAGTGATACTGTTAAAAAATCTCCAACACTTTTAGATAATTTTTAAGGTTATATTTGATATATGAAAATTTTTAAAGAAAAAAATGTATAGAAAAATTTGAAAAAAAATGAAAATGAATAAAAAAAATTTAAAATCCACATGTTTTGTTTGGTGCCAAGAAAAATACAAGAAAAATAGTAAAAAAAAAATTTCTCAAGTACGTTTGATTTATGGAAAATATTATGGAAAAGAAAATATAAATCGAACCAAAGTCTTTTGTTTAACAAAATTCTATAGTTCAAAAAAGTAAAAACAAAAACAGAAAGACAAAGTAAGCGAAAACAAGAACTCTAATTTCATGAAAAACAGAGTATTTCTTGAAAAAAAAAGTGCAAAAAGAAGAATTTAATGGGTACGAAAATATTCAGTAGAAACCGTTTGAGGGAAAGCCAGAGTTAAAAATTTTATGCTCCCTTCCCTTGTACAGACCAAAAGCAACCACACTATCAAAACTAACAAACACATAGAAGAGCCAATTTCCAGAGCAACCAAAGCATTGAGATTGAGTAGCGTTTGAACCAAGATGACCTGAATTGTATATGCCCCATATGTAACTACATAAGTTACTGACCATCTTCATAGGTTTTCCCATTCCTCTGGACCATCCATCTACATGACTAACAAACTATTAACTACCCAACAAGTTTAAATTGGGTATAAAGAAGCACGGCAGCCAAAATGTATCCTACAAACAGACTAAAGCAATGTCAATACCAAGGGATAGAACATAAATCCAAGACTAAAGATCATCAAGTAGAAAAACATCTTATCCAACCCAACCAACACAACATGTGGCCAAAACCAAACCATCCAGTAAATCTAATCCAGTAAACACAAAAGAAAAGTCCAAAGCAATTCATGAACACTTTGCTCTATGAGGATCTCCACACTAACAATAACTTCTTTCTTTAATCTTTTCTTTTGGCATATTTTAAACAGCGGTTAATAGATCATTATCTAATGAAGTTGTACATGAGGTAGAACAATATAGTAATAAAGATGCAGTTAATCTATGTTCGCAATATTGGTAAAGATATTTTCTTGATTTTTGGTACATCTGTAACTGTAACCATGATTGTTGTTTAATAAGATGATCAATTATAAACTAAAAGCGAAACATGTTATCCAGGGCATATATGTATTGGTCCTGCAATTTTAATCATATATACTTTTCACTCCCATCAAGCTTCTCCTTAAGGTTTTCACTTCGAGATGTGGACGAGTGGTTAGAAGAACTTAATACACTAGAAATTGTATAACTAAATTCTTTAAATGCTTTCTCCTCCGACAGCATGACTTCTTTAAGAATTTCTGCAACTAAGCCTACAGCATGAAGAAGAAAAATAAAGTTGATGGTGGTTGTAAGACTACGACTCTCCAAAATATAAAGTCAATCTATATTATAAAATGACCTGAGATAGAAAGACTAAGCTAGCCTTGGGAACAACGAAGAAAATTTAAGATTGGCATTCACATGTAAGAGTATTGATTCCATATAAACATGCATCTTGAAAAAAATATTAGCAGAGATCAACATATATAATATTTGAGAGAAAATAATCCTCAAACTGAAGGGAAATCGAGAACAAACAAACGCAGCGGAAATATAAAATTTCGGTTCCCACTAGGATCCATGCGGAAGAGATCCTAATCAATGATAAAAATATTACCTTACTTGTGCGATAAAATCAGAAATTGAAGCTGGATCGAATCAAGCAGTAGCGAAACCTCCTCAGGATCTCGTCTCTACGGTATCCACACGATCAAGCAGCAACCAATCCTCGTCTCACGAAGATTAGGAATGAAGTTTTCTCTGCCTTTTGAGCTAGCAAAGGAATAGAGAATTCTAATTGTGTTTTTTAGCTTAAAAATATGCATGTCTCATACTCCTTTTATATTTAGGTTAAAACTCTTTTTAACCTAATTAGATTTGGATTATACTTTTGATCAATTACTTTGGGTATCCTAAGTTAACTAAAGGATTTTTTTATCCTAAGTTAAATATATATATATATATATACACAAATATAATTTATAATTAATTTAATATTTTTACTATATCTTACGATACCATATGATATTCGATATTCAAAAATAAAATTTCGATACACGATACGTATCTCGGTTTAATAACTATGCTCTCTCCTTTGTAACTTTTGGTTTATGTTGTGCAAATTAAAGTTGAATAAATTAGGCGTGACGCAAATGAAGCGGTGGAACAATAAGGGGTGGTTCATCAGGTATATATGTAATTGCCAAGAAAGTGAATTATCTGACCAATGCATTAGGAGTTGTTCTTATTATGTAATTGCCTTATGCACTCAACCGATTGATTTGATTTGATTATATTTCAAATTGTTGTGTTGTTATATATAGATGAGCTTTGCTAATTTTATTAATGCTTTTAATGGAAAGCAAGTGTGGAATAATGTTCTTTAATGAACTTGTTAATTAGATTAGCTAGTATTGTATGCATGATAAATTTCGATTCAATGTTACCGGATTTCTCTTGGGCCCATGATTTTAGTTCTAAATGCTTTTCTAGTAGTGGTCCTCCCATAGTTCCCATGGTTCCTTTTAGCATGTCCTTTGCTTGTTTGTTTCCCATAGATTCAATGATGATCGTTTAATGGCATTCCTTTCTATATGCTGCTATGATGCTCTAGTGTGTTTCCTTGATATCCTAAATCTATTTTTCTAAAATTAACACAGCATCCTACTAGTAGTTGGGATGAAGTTTACTCTTTCAATTAGTAAACTAAATTTTTGAAAAAATGGATTACTCTTTCAATTAGTAAACTAAATTTTTTTAAATAGGTCAAATTCTCATAAAGAAAATATTTTGGCCAATAAATACATGTACTTAAATGAAGTTTGTATCCAAATTTAAATAAAATCAATGATGGAGATTACTTCATAAGTTTTAAAACAAATTGCTTTTGTTTAATACAATTTGTGTTTCGAGTTGTATTGGGGTTTAATAAATAGTTTTTCAAGTTACAAGCAAGACGAGAAACTCAGAAAAGATAAAGACAGTTTGCAACTAACAATACACGGGTTAGGTGAAGAAATAGGCAAATAGCCCCACTTCAACTAAAACAAAAAGAAAAAAGAAATAGCCCCACCATTATTAAGGAAGCCCCTTGCTTAAAAAACTGACACATGTGTTAACAAAACAAAAGTCAGCGAGGCTCGTTTTTAAACTTTCTTTTTTTAATTGTGATTAGATCTTTAAAAATTTTTTTTACTCACTCCTACAAAGGGAAAGTGTTGTAAATTTAGTACTATAATTTTGTCTGCATTCGACCCGTTGAAAATCTCGCTGCTAAACTCATTCAAACGACAGCCTGTGGCTCACTCGGTGGACACTGATTTTAATTAAGGTTCCTAAAACCTCATAGTGTGGAGCCGATGCTATCGAATTTCGAAATGACTTTTAATAGCACATGTCAACTGCCGAGAAAGGTGCTAGCGTGCTGCTATTTATAATTGGCACCTCACTTAATTCCACTCCACAAGTCACTTTTCGCAGTCATCGCCGGGTTCTCATTTCCACCAGCAAGCAATCCTCCTATTCTCAGTTCTCACTATTGAGAGGAGAAAACCCATTTTTCATTTCCACAAAAAGGTTTTAGTAATAGCAGGTTAAGTTTTGCTATCGGCAGATCAATGGATTTTCAGGCATGGTTTAGAAAAGTGCTATGGATTATCCAAGGTTTAAACCTTTTACAACCTACCTCCGATTTTTCCTTTTTCTATGAAATTTTGTGGATCAGAAATTAAATGCATTTTTGCACTGACTCAATAGGTCCTACTGAATAGTTTGATGAACTTTGTTATATTTTGGATTCTTAGCGAAATTCTGTTGTACGCGGATCGAGGGACCAGAAGATGTTGAACAACCCAACCCCAACGAACCGTGTCGTTGTAAAATTGAATGGGATGACAATAATAAAAGGCTGCCTGGTACGTAAGCTCCTTAATTATCTCACATATCTACAAGGATTTGTCACATAATTATTCTCATAATACTTGGTCTTGATCATACAATGGAGCTCTTTATAATTAATTCTTATATATATATATATATATCACATTTAGAATTGGAAACTTGTTAGTTTAAATCTAAAAATGACTTAATACACAAATTAGTCATCCAACTTGTTCAAGCAGTTGTTTTAGCCCTCTTAACTTTTATTTTAAAATTTTTAACCCCTTAACTTTTATTTTACAACCCAATTAACCCTTCGATCCAGGGACGTTAACCCTTCTATCAAAAAACGGTGCATACATAGGCACACCATTGTAGGATCCACTCGCTGAGCCATCATCGTGCCATATCATAAAATGGGACCAAATGTTGACATTTGGATGTACCACAATAATTGGAGGGTGATTCAGTGAAGAAGAAGAAAGAGGAAATTAGAAGTGGAGAGGAGCCGAATAATAGATTGAGAGAGATATTTCGAGTTAAAGCGGAAGATATTTTTCTGGATAAGTTGGTAATTTTGGCTAGAAGGTTGAAGGGGAAGGAAATTTTTTGGGCGAGTAAGGGATTTCAAAAGGGGGATTGAGAGCTCGACGAAGATAGTGCAAGATGCCAAGAACAACCTTTTTCTTTACGTTAAATTAAAATTTTTGAATTTTTTCTATCCAAAAAATATTTTTCTCGGGCCCCACCATACGATCTGGTAACCCGTTTATTTTGGCTTATTAGCGGTTCCGTTTGGTCCCGTCACCAATTTCTGTGACAGAAGGGCTAACAAGGTTATTAAATAAAAATTGAGGGGTTAAAAATTTTAAAATAAAAATTAGAGGGCTAAAACAATAATTTTAAACAAGTTAGAGGACTAATTTATGCATTAAGCCATCTAAACATATAATTGTCATGGTCTTTTTGAGACCGGTGATAAGTGTTTATTGGACACATACATATATATGTATAATATATATAAATATATAAATATATATATATGTGTATATCAGTAAATATTTTATACTCTCAAGAACAACATGTTATATCATATTTTTTTAAGGTTTTTGTAAAACTTTACAATAGATTATACCAAACACAATTATTTCACTAAAAAATGTTCTTTCACCTTTACTCTAATTATTAGAAACTCCCTTATATGAGAGATTACCTTAGAATTACTAAAATTCTCCACAATAATGTACTAAAGTTTAGGTTAAATGCTCAATTTGGAGTAAACATTTTTTAATTAACCTAATATGGTATTAAACCTTTTAATTTGATCAATTAAGGTTCAAATGCTATATAAAAATCAATATAATTTGGGATCTGTTGTTAATTTAGATGACTAATTTATACACATTAGTCCAAGTGCGTGAAATTAAAAGTTTATGCCTTTTTCTGAAAAATCCAAAAAACTTATGTTTTGTTTTTGAAAAACCAAAAAAAAAAATCCTACCTTTTTCCTTTTGATTTTTGGTTGTAAAGCTCTAGTTAGATTGATCGCAATCCCAACAATGAGAAGAGAGATACTAGGCCTAGAACATTATATCCGAAAATAAACTTAATCTAACGATGGAAATGATCATATGGAAACCTAGAATCCACGATTTTCAAGAAGGTTTTAGTAAAGTTGCAAGTTAATTTGGGTGAATCTAATGCAAATTCAAATTCACGAGGTCCAGAAGATACTATATGTAAAGTTTGGGCTCCACCAAAGTATGTTACCGACGCTTAATGATGGTCAATGACTTTGACTGACAATGGTTGAAGGTTTCCTGGCCTTAAGTTGTTTTTCAATTTCTAGTTTTTTTATTTAAAGCTAGAGAGAGAAAAGATTGTGTAATATTTTAAAGAGAGAGTAAAAATTTTCGTATTTACTAGAAAATAGCATAACCTTTTTGTGTTTTTCAAATAAGCATATAACTTTTTTGTAAATGCTAGCATGATGTCAAGGTTGATGGTGATTATATTTTATGCGTTCTCCAACTTGACAAAAGGCCTCAAATTGAATCAATTTTGCAATGTTTGATCCTCAATCAATCAAATTAAAAGATTTAATTAGCCCCCAATTTAAGATGTTTCAAAAATATTTGGCCTATAAATGAACATGTAGCCTAAATGTTAGGATTTAGCATATAAATCCTACATTTTAAATGTTAGGATTTAGCATATAAATCCTACATTTTACTAACTTCGAAATTACAAACTTGTGACTTAAGCGAGTTTTTTAATGAAATAGTTGTATGCAATATAATTTATTAAAAATTTTTGTAGAAACTTAAAAATTTTAATGTAACATATTATTGGAGGGTGCAAAATCATAAGTTATATATATACAATCTTAATTGAATTTTCGTAAATATAGACTAACAATGTTATTTTCGTATGCAAATTGATGGCAGAAGGAAAATTTGAGCAGTCAAATGTAAAATTTTATTTGATGTATTCAATCAATTGAGAGTTTAAATGTATATAATTCGAACTAATTGCTCAAATTAGAATCCTAACTTTAAGGGTCTGCTCATCAAAGTGTCTCAAATCAAAATTTGTGTGGATGGAAGCAGTGTTGTAAAAATCGAACCAGCCTTGACGGTCATACTGGTTCAACCGGAACCTAGATGCCTGGCCAGTCTGGAGAGGGGGTTGACCCAGGGTTTTTGACCCGTCAAACCAGTTAAAAAACCGGTTAAACCTGAAAAAAGTAAAAAAAAAAGTAAATTTTTGTTTTTTTAAATTAAAAATATGTTGAAAGTAATAAGAATTGAATTCTTGACCTTTTATGAGAGATTTAAGCACATTAAATACCATGCTAAACTAACTTTCTTATTAAAATTTATTTTTTATCATATATGTTAAACTTAAATTATCAAAATTCATATATTCCTACACCTAAATGACCATTTCGATTTTATCCAATTGAACCGATTGACCCGGTTAAACTGGTGACCCAATGACTTAAACGGTTCATTCACCAAGCTGATTTTTACAACAATGGATGGAAGTCACAAGTAACATTCATGCGCTATTTATATAAACAGAGTACTGACAAGGCGCTTTGATTTTTTTAGAATATTATCTAATTAATTGTGCTTAATAAATTAAAAATTATACCAAAAAATTGAAAAAAAATAGTTTCAACCCCCCCCCCCCTTCCTCTAATTAATTGTGCTTAATAAATTAAAAATTATACCAAAAAATTGAAAAAAAAAAGTTTCAACAACCCCCCCTCCCCCCGGAAATTCTTCAATATTTGATTTGCATCACTTTCTAGCCAACGATGATGCAACCCAAATCAATATAGTATGTTTTTTTTCTTCTTCGTCGAGGCCAAGCAACCGCCTCTGATGGGTTTCATCAATAGAATTAGATGTCGATATCACACCCTTAAAATTACAGATACATCGATAGATATATTACAAAAAAATCAATAGAATTAAATGTCGATATTACACCCTTAAAATTACAGATATATTGATAGATATATTACAAAAAAATATCAATATCGTAAAAAAATAGTAAAAATGATAAAAATTCATGAATATTTATAGTAAATGTTAGAATTTTGAAATAAAATTTAGTATATGTTTATTTACACATTTTTACATATTTTAGAGTCACAATATTTTAATTAAAGTATATTTAGATGTAGGATTAATGTTTTGATAAATATTTAAATTTTCCAAAATATATGAAATATAACAAAAATAAAACTATTAAGCATATTTTTTTTAAGGAAACTATTAAGCATATAATTTGTAAAATATTTATTTCCAATAACATCAAATATTACAAAGTTTAAGTGATTAACAATATTCAATACCATATTAAATTCCTTGGAAACTCATAAACATTTACTTGACTTCTATCCCTAAATTGAATATTTAAGAAATAATATTTAAGCTAACTCAAAAAATTTGTATAATGATTCACATAATAATTCTGCACATTAATATAATATTCCATTGTACTAGCTTGCAAAAGATATTTAAGGTAGAAAACTAACTATAATCCACTTGTGGTTGTGTTGGTTAATCATCATCAAAAGTCTATTATCCAAT
Organism: Microcos paniculata; assembly: GCA_030664755.1. Lineage (NCBI taxonomy): Eukaryota > Viridiplantae > Streptophyta > Magnoliopsida > Malvales > Malvaceae > Microcos > Microcos paniculata. The sequence continues at coordinate 42,417,604 of CP131458.1, read as the reverse complement.
TGAATAATATGATGGATATATTGGCTAGATGAATATGGTGCTCTATGATGATATTCCTCATATATACCATTAGACCAATTTTTAGAATTGAATACTGTTGGTGCTTTATATAACAATTGAACTTTGTATTGTGGTTATACTTATAGAGGCAAAATCATTAGAAAGATTGCCCATAACTCTTGTTTTCCTTTTATCTCTAACTTCCTACTTAGCTCTATGAGACCAATTAATAGTTCTCCTCCGTATAGCATTTTGTGAAAAGTTTACCACACCTAAAAAAAAAACTTAATGATCTATAATAATCACTTTTATATAGAATACCATATCTTATAGAGTTTAAATGATATTAGGATCATCCTAAAAAGTTACATTTTAGGATTCCGCTAAGACAATAACACCTCATCTATTTTAAAAGATGTCTATATTTTAAACTATACTCATCCTCACCAAATTAGTTTCTTAACCCACTTAACCCTGGTTAATTTAAAAAAATCTATCAATTATTCACTAATTACCGAACAACCTCCTCTCTCTCCCTATTCTCCTTCTCTCTCCCCGTGCCTTTCTTTTTCTCGATTTCTAGTCTTTTGATTCAGTCCGCTGCCCTACGATTTCTTGTTTCAATTAAGTTAGTCCTCATTATATTAGTGGAAAATAGTAGCTTAAAGTTGTGCCAAAAGAAATACTAAGTTGTTGAATTTGAAAATTTAAATGATGGCTACCCGTGAACCAGATTTACCCCTTTTTTGCGCACCATCGCACCAAAATGAAAAAAATATATAAGCTATATTTGTTATGAGAAAACATTTTTCATTTTTATTCTCTAAAAAATACAAAAAAATTATCATGTAAGATATGTGTTGTGAGATAAAATGTATACATGTTTTAGAAAATGAAAATGGACCTAGAAATGAGATCAAAAAAATTGTTCTCAATGTTAGATCCATTTTTATTTTCATTTTAGAAAATATATATACATTTCTATAAACTACACATATCTTATTTGTTGATTTTTTTGTATTTTTTAGATAATGAAAACAGAAAATATTTTCATGTACCAAACATAACATTAATTTTTCGCTTATATTAGTTTGTTAGATTTCTTTCTTGGATCAAATCGGAAGACCAAATAACAAAGCAAAAAAAGTTGGGCTGGAGAGAGAAAGAGAACAGGGGAGAGAAAGGCAGTTGTTTGGTAATTAGAAATTAATTTATTATTTTTAATTAATTACAAAAAGGATTAGTGTAATTTAAAATATAGACATCTTTTAAAATAAATGAAGTGCATGTCATTATCTTAATAGAATTCTAAAATGTGGTTTTTTGGGATGATTCTAATATGATTTAAACTCTATCTTACATCATCTTCTTTATTCTTTGTCCACCCTCACATTGAGTCACTGTTATTACAGTCCATTCCTCATTTCATCCATCATTGTAATTATCATAAATCAATGATTACAGTTCTTACTTTCCACTTCTACCGTAGATCTTAAGTAATTTTTCCTTTGAGTCGATTTGTCATAATTTGCTGAGCCGGATCACAAAATTTAAGGCACAACAACAAATAAAATACTTGTAACATGGTATTGATTTTAACAAATATTTAAAGGATCCCAATATATCATGGATATATATCGACGGATATTCTGTGATATGAAAAGATCGTAGATATATCGATGGATATATCGTTATATTCTGTGATATAAAAAGATCGTAGATATATCGATGGTTATATCGTTATATGGACAAATATTTGATTTCATGGTTTCATGAGACAAAACAAAGCCTGTCCTTTCCTCATCGTCGATGGAGTCAACCGCGTTTATCTCTAACAGCCACCCACCATGGATAACCAGGCAAAATGACTTGACCCAACAAATGAAACAATAGTATAGAAGACAAAAATTAAAGAGGTTGCCGGCTTGCCGGCTTGCCGCGGCAATATTAACAGCAGCCTCCCAACCACCATGGACAGATATGGGGTGAGAGACAGAAATTTTTTATTTAAATTGGTCAAATAAGCAATGGGTGGCTGTTTTTTCTTATTGTTTTGAGTGTGGATGGAGATGGGTTCCATCACTGTCAGCCATATCTTTGATTAAAATCCTCTTGAAAACTTCATTTTTTCTGAAGATACCGCACTAAACCTTGTTAAGGTTTCATTGAGGATTTAAAAATTAAAGGTTTTAACAAGGGGAATTTTAGATTTATTAAGGTTTTTGAATTGAAAAAAACGGTTAGGATTTTTTTTTTATGGGTTGAAACATTTTTTTTAAGGTTTTTTTCTTGTTGATGATCCTTTACACTTACGTTTGGTTGAGGAGATTTAACACTATAATGGGAATGTGAATTAGGAAAAGAATTATTCTCACATTTGGTTTCTTTGATAATGGTGTCAAAGGATATGTCATTACCACGTTATTATCATATTGGTGGGAATGGATATAGGAATGTCCACCATCCTCTTAGGTAATGTAACATTCCCTATCCTTTGGCCTTTGATCTTCCTATTTTGCCCTTGCATTTTTCTTGTTTTGATTCATGTTATCCTTTATTTGATTTCAAAATAACAAAAAAAATCATGAAGTCTAAAATAATCATTTAAATAAATAAATAAATTAGAAGTCTCATAAACAAGTTCTTTGGGTGTTTAGTTCAAGTAATTTGTAATTATTATTGAAAATTTTACTACCATCTTAATGACCGATAATATGAAATGACTGCAAATTAATGTATTTTCTTTTTTGTTGTTACAATGAAAATTTTAAATAACTTTATTTAGTTTGAGGGAATATGACATTACAAAATGAGTTTCTTTATTAAATTATCCTTCTCCATGATTTTGACTATATGATAATATTTTATTATAATTTAACACATTTATAAATATTAACATAAAACAATTTCAATTGAAATAAACTAATAAATTAAAAATATTTAATTATTCCTAAATAATATATTTTTGTGACAAGACTAATAATTTTTTTCAAATAATGGAAGTATAAAGAGATGAAAATATGCATAGACTTCCATCCATTATATAGAATTTCAAAAATAATACAAAGATAAAGGGGGTATTATTATCTAAAAGTTTGATTTCATAAGGGCATAAAAGGTAGAAAAGTCAAATGACCTAGGCAATTCATAATATCTAAAAAATACTTTAATAATTAAATTCTCACTCCAATAGCCAATTTCTTTTCTTATTTGGTAATATAAAATTACCAAGGCAATATGAAATTCTCACAATTAAGACAACCAAACAAAACTATTTAATATCACCAACGATCAATTATCAAGGTAAATTGAAAAACCCTCCAACCAAACCTTCCCTTAACGTTTTTAGTTTTCTTTGCATAGTTGCCTTGCTTTTTCTTTAAAAAGATCATTTAATATTAGCATAATTAATTATAAATCCAACGGTTGCAAATTGAACTACCATAGTCGCGTGTCAAGATCTTCGAGTATCACGCGATTTAAGCTGCGCATGGAAATTAACTTCTCACTATTATCCAATGAGGTCCTGATTTGAAATGTTTTGATAATTTTGGGTTCTAATTTGGTAGATTTTAAAGTTGAGGTTTTCTATTGAGTAAACCATTATAAAAGTTGAGGCCCTGATTTGGTTATTGGCCTCATTCGGATATCAAATGTGCAATTTATTTGGATGAGAATGATCTGCATTGAATTAATTAATGGATCTGGTAACTGCCTCGTCTGCTTGCTTTAATTCAGCGGGAAACAGAGAATTGTATGCGGGGCAAGGTGTGCCACTGTACAAGGCCGCATTAAATGGTGACTTGAAAAAGATGAAAAGGATTCTAGGCGGAGATGACAGGACAATTTTGTCTTCCAGTCTCACGGAGGCACGTGAAACTGCTCTTCACGTTGCGGTCGGAGCGAGACAAACTGCCATTGTTACGAAATTGGTGGAAAAAATGAAAATGGAACCAGAAACTTTGAATCTGCAAGATATAATAGGGAACACTGCGTTCTGCGTCGCGGCGGGGATGGGAAGTGTTAAAATTGCAAAGATTTTGAAGGAGAAACACAGAGAAGTTGTATTGATCCGAGGTGCCAATAACAAGACACCACTCTACATTGCTGTGGCTTCTGGAAACCGTGATATGATTCAGTTTGTATACAAAAATTTTAGAGAACATATAAATCACCTAGACAAGGACGAGCTAGCACACATTTTCCTAAGTTGCATTGATGCAAATTTGTTTGGTAAGCAACTAAGCATAACTCTTTGTTTCATATTTTGGTCTAGCTCTAGTTCGGATATTCCATATATATATATTGACTAAAACTTGAAAAATGAAAAGGGTAAATTACATATATAGTTAGTCAGCCAAATATAAATATTAACAATTTGGTTAATTAGTTATATTTATAAAATACAATATTTTGATAATTTAATTCTTAAAAGCTAATGATAAACTGACATGGCATAACCAAACATGTTTGATGGTGTAATCTTGTTACATAATCTTGTCAAGTAAGATTTTTGATGATGTGACATAATATATCACTGTGCCATTTTACATGTATCAGTAATACTTAGTGGCTAATAAAGTGATATATATATATATATAAAGCTTTTTTTTAGGATATATATTAATTAAAATATTTTTATATTTGAGTTAGTTAATAAAATGCTTGAACTTATCGGACAAAATTTTGCAGATTTAGCTATTGAGATGTTGAGTGGTGCCGAAGACCTAGCTTGGGCACGTAATCTGCGTGGTGAAACAGCCTTGGGAATACTGGCTCGAAAGCCTTCGGCATTTGCTGGCAAGAGTTCAACTTGGCCAACAAGACTCCTAGGCCACCTGGGTTAGTTTCCGCGATACTCACCCCCAATAGTAAAGATATTGTTTATAGTTAAAATAAAAAATAGTTGAATATTCAAATTGACTCTAAAATTATATAAAAAAGATAAATTGACTCTTAAATTTTTATTTGAAACATTTAATCTCTTAAATTATTATTCTAAGACAATTAACTCTTCAAAATTTATTTTAGAACAATGTAACATTTGATTCAATGGAATCCTCCATTTTCAAATGGAAAGCTTTATTTCATTAAGAGTTACATAATTCCAAAAATAATGATTTGAGGGTTAATTGTCTCAAATAATAGTTTTGGGTGGTAATTGTCCTAAAATAATAAGTTGAAAGGTTAATTGTCCCAAATTAATAGTTTGAGAAGTCAATTGTCCCAAACAAAAATTTAAGGACCAATATGTCAAAAAATGTATAACTTAAGGATAATTTGGGTATTCAGTAAAAAAATGAATATATTTTTTTACAAAATAAAATGAGGATATATTTATAATATAATTAAGGACAACTTTTTACTGTGTTCGTAACAAATTAAAAATTGAGAAATAAAGTTTTATTTAAAATTGAGAACACAATAAAAAGTTTTTATTTAAACAATTAACCTTGCGAGAATAAAAAACTGAGATAAAATGTTTTTGTTTAAAAACTTGTTGTTATGTTATATAAATAAAAAGTTTTAATTTCAACAACTTCCCAGAATGACATAAACAATTTAGAGAATAAAAAAGTTTTTTCACTTAAAAGGAAGAAGGAAACTGCAGGTTGTGGGTTCAATACCAGCTCAATGGAGAAAGAAGCACGTAAACTAACGGAACTCCTTTGCAAGAAAATGTCATCAGACGAACAAAACTCCTTAGTTGATTATGTTTCTAGTGATGAAATATTGTTTGAGGCAGCAAAATCGGGGAATCATAAATTCTTGGCTGAGCTTATCGGCAATTATCCTGATTTAGTCTCCAGATTAGTTTCCAGAAGGGATGAGCATAATAGAAGCATATTTCACATTGCTGTTTTGCACCGCCATGCCGGTGTCTTCAACCTCATTCATAAATTAGGCTTACAAAGGGACATTTTAGTGCGATATAAGGTAAGTTACCCCGATGGAGCGAACAAACCAATTTACTATAACATGCTTCACTTGGCTGCAAAACTACCATCCTCGGAGCAACTGAGTACTGAATCAGGTGCAGCTCTACAAATGCGACGGGAGTTGTTATGGTTTAAGGTGAGCATTTTTTACTTTTCCAACTTTCTCAATAATTGTTCAGTACTTGGCTAGAAAGCTTTCACTACATGAAATCTTCCTCAAAAGTTGATAATACCTTATATATGAATTTGAATCTTGACTTCAAAAAGATCATAGAAATGATCATAACAGTTAATCTTTTGGCCGGTGAATGCATTTAATTGTAGGAAGTGGAAAAATTAACGCCGTCATCCCAAAGAGCAATGAAAGATTCGAAAGATAAATTGATACCTCGAGAGTTATTTACAAAGGAGCACGAGGAATTACGAAAAGCTGGAGAAAAATGGATGAAACACACAGCTGAATCATGCATGATCGTTGCAACCCTTGTCACCGCTGTCGTCTTCACAGTAACCTCCAGCTTACCAGGCAGCAATGATCCCAACAACGGGATCCCATTGAACATAAACAAAGCCATGTTCCACGTGTTCGCGGTGGCAGACGCCGTAGCATTGTACTCATCCATTACGTCTACACTCCTGTTCCTATCTATCTTCACTTCTCGTTACACTGAGGATCATTTCTTACGGTCGTTACCAATGCGATTGGGGTTTGGGATCACCGCGCTGTTGATCGCCTCATTCGCAATGATGGTGGAATTTGCGGCTGTATTGATTTTAGCTTATGGTAAACAGGGAAGAGTCAGGTGGGTTCTTGTGGCTTTGGCAACGTCAATTTTACCGGCGTATATTATTTTTTGGTTTCAATCTAAGTTTATTGGTGACTGGTGGTGTAGACACCGTAACCTATTTCGGACATCCTAATTCCAAACATTGAAAATGAGCTAGTATTTTACTTCTCTTGTATTTTCTAGCTAGCTATATGAAACAGTATGATGAGTATGTAATATGCTTTCGAGATGAAATAGAACTCTTTTCTCGGTGTTAAAAAAAATCCAAGCTTTGGGAAGTCCAAATCTAAAATTGCTATTTGGAGGAGGGATTCATTTATACTTAATATAAAACAAGAGTTTTTCACCTTTTTTGGACCCTTGGATCAATATGAAACCAATTGTCAATATTAAAACATTTCATTAGTCAATCCTCACTAAATAAAGTCTAACTTACATCTTGATGATTCTAAAAATTCACCTTTAGGCATCTAATAGTATATTAGCATTTCATAAAATTTCACAAGCTATACTATAATCGATAGAACTTAGGTGCATTTCATGTAAGTATTTAACAAGATAGAGTCACATGTCCATTTATATTGCTAAGCATTTAACTATCTTTTGTCTTTTTTTTTTTTCAAAAAAAAACCTAGACATGTGGCAATATTTTATTAGATGCTTACATAAAATGCACCTAAGGAAATGCACCTAAGTTGTGCCATACCATAATTATTTTATTTCCTTCTACACTAAATCAATTCTTATTCATTCATAAATTATTTTTTTCTTTATTTAAACTAAAACCTAAAAATATCATATAGTTGAGACTTACCCCAAAAAATAAAAAAAAAATAATTTGGGTATAAACTCTTATGTGATTAAATAGTTGTATTTATCTCTCTCATCTGTTGTAATCTCTTTTTATACTTGATTATAAATACAACTCTACTTTCACAAAACTGATATGTGAGATTTAGCTGACAATTTCATACTTTACATGGTATAAAGGGCTATGGCATCTAACGACACAAATTCCTCTTCCTCTCCCAGCACGAATTCATCTTCAAACTCCTCTCTCTCCTCTAATCTTTCAGCTCCTAGCATCATAACTAATTCTCTATCTCCAGTTTCTCCCACTACCACAAACTTTAACCACCCAGTTCCTGTTCACCTAGATCGAAAGAATTTTCTACTTTGGCGGTCTCAACTACTTCCTGTCATCCGAGGCAATAATCTCACCGGTTATATTTATGGTTCCTTTGTATGCATGTCCTCCACAACCTTCATCAAATGCAGGTTCATTAAGTACAGATTCTTCCTCTACTGATCAAGTCTATACATCATGGAGAAGACAAGATCAGTTGCTTCTTGGTTGGATTCTTTCTTCTCTTACAAAACCAATTCTTGCTAAATTGATCTTGTCTTCTCTCAAACCTTCTCTTTTTTTGCCATCTAACAATGAGGAGCAACAACAAATAAAAGTGGGGAAGGAAAATAGAAAACCACATGGCATCAAGGGATGCAAAATTTAGATCAAACAGGAAAATCATGGCAAATGGAACTAAACAAAAAATGAGACATTCAACCAAAAAACCAAATTGACATAATAGGTCAACCACAAGAGAAAAGCCCAAATATCAATGACAACAAAAGCAAAGAATGATGAGGAATCATCTCAGTAACCCATTGTAGACACCGATTTTTTTCATTGGGTTCACCAATCCCTTTCATTGATAATTTGGTTATGGTCTTAACTTAGCCATTAGAAAGAGTGAATGTTCCAATTTGAGCTTGGTGCAATTAGATGTTAATTTGCTTATTTGAGACCTTTAATTTGTAAGTTAAGATAAACTCAAATTGATCAAGAAATGAATAAAATGAACTCAATAAATTTAATTTTATTTGTATTTGTTTACATCCTTATTAATTAAAAAATACAAAAAAATTATTATTATTATTATTATTATTATTATTATTATTATTATTATTATTATTATTATGGAAAATACAAAAATATTAAAAACACAAAAAAAAATCAAAAAATTGAAAAAAATAAAGAATTGTCTTGTAGTCGTGTCTTGACTGCTTTGAAATCTCAAAAGGCATTGCTCATTCTCTTGTCAACTACCTGGCTCTTGTGCTCAAAATTGGATTCAAGCTTCCTATGGTCACTTGCAAAGAAAAATGGAGCCACTTTTATAAATTGGGAAATGCAATAAATAATAATACAATAGCATGTGACAAAGAGGTTACAAGAGAGCTCAAATCTTAAATTTTCAGTTCATTCACTAAAGTTTCCAGTTTGTACGGTGCTAGTGAATCCACAAGCCGCGCTGGCCCGAGGAGCTCCATAACACAGATTCCCCTTGGCAAATACTAGTCAATTGCATCAAGCAATCATGACGAACAACACACACCAATACATTCAGTAGCATGCACACATGTTGTTGGCACCACATTGTCATTCCATGTGGCACACCTTCACAATTAGCAAGAAAGACATCATTAACATGCAAATGTTCTTGTTGTCAGAGTACGTGAAGAGACGAAAAATAGGAACAAAGTGGAAGCTGTGTCAAGCACGCCATATTGAGCCATGAGGTTGGATTCAAGTTGCCATCTTGGCATCATGTTCAGGATGATAACCAGTCAAAATCAAAATAGGAATGATATATTTGTGGCAGATGGTGGATGCATGGCACATAGTTCCCACAATCCGTCGAATAAAATTTCAAACGTGTTTCTAACGAAATGAAATCCATAAAATTTATTGTAGTCTTATGGTTTTGGGCTACCGGACCGACATCAATAATTTATTTATTTACATTTTGACCCAAAAAGATTTCCAAGGAAATGAAATCCAATAAGAAACTTAGCAAATAAAGTAAGGATATTTATAACAATTAAAATTAAAGCTAAGAATAAAGATCAAGATTAAATGGATATTACGATACAAAAAACATAAGCATATTAAATAGGGAAGAAATAGTGTCCACACTAATTTCTCAAATTCCATTCCAAGAATTTAATTTCCTTACTTAAGGATATAATTTCAAATTTTCAATTCTTTGCTTAAGGATATAAATTTCAAAATTAAGTCTCTTGTTTAAGAGTAATCCAAAAATCAATAGTTAATCATTAATCTAAGTTCATTAAGGCTTAATTAATATTAAATTAATCGGTACCGTCATTTGATGGGTATTGTGGGGTACTGATCCTTTCTCACGTATAACTGTATTCATGCCTCCAATTTCTTGTTTCGTAGACCGAGACCTATCTAGTTTAGTATGTCATTTAATGACTAATGCTAAGTTATATAGATTCTTAATAGGTGACTAATCATACCTAAACAAAAATTGTTAGCGGCAACCCCTATATTTTTCTAATTTCGCTGAGCCATACCGTTCACGTCGTTGCGACACCCACAAAGCAATCGACCATACAATAAAAAAACAAAGAACAAAATGCAAACCATAAGACAATCTGCAAAAGAACAATCAGACCTTTCTTAAGAGAAAACATGCAGCACCTGAAAAGTCGAACGATTTGCACAGCAAATAAGAGGACAAAAGAAATAAGAACCACAGAAAAAAACAGAAGACAATTTAAGCAAAACAGCAAATCAAAATAGAACCTTCGAGGCTACACCAACACAAAATAAGAGAAGAAAAAAAAAAGATCACCATCGCAATGCAAAAGAACCACGAAGACAAAGAACTATGCAGCATTACATGATCAAAATCTCAAACAAAGCACATGGTGGACAAAGCAAAACAACCATACAGCTAAAAAAAGTCACCCAAAACAATAAACTGGAATGAATGGAGGCAAAACGCCAAATGGATCCAACAAAAAAAAAGAAGTACGTAAAAAGAAAAAGCAAGATAACAAAACAAAAATCCAAAAAACCCTTAAAAATAGAGAAGGAAAAAGCAAATGGAAAAACCAATCGGACAACCCAAGAAACCGACGGCTATGATCTAGCAGAAGATAAAGAGCCTAAGAGCACCAAAATAAAAGGGAAAAAAAAGAGAGCAAAAATGGTTAGGCAAATGATGTATGACCAGGATTGAAGGAAGATTAAGGAGGAAATAATTGAAAAGGAAAAATAAAAGATACAAACCTGGTAATCTCAATTGAGAAATGCAGAGAGAGAGGCAAAGACCACCCACCAAAAACAGCCAGCACATATAAAGAACTCGCCATCCTAGAAAAAGAGAAAACCCGGAAAAGTGTGAAGCCGTTGGAAAAATATCAAATCAGGACCAAAAGAGGCTAAAAAATAAAAATCCTCAGGTCTGCTAAGCTCCGACCGAAAGGGAGAAGAGAGATTTAGAGAGAAAACGAAAAGAGGAGACGAGAAACTATAGAAGATCACAAAACGGCATCGTTTCAACCAAAATGAGAATGGAAGAAAAAAATAGGAAAGAGTAACCAATATGAGGCCCACAAAATATGTCAGAACTTATAGTAACAAAATAATAGGAGCAGCATAATAATAATAATAGTACAATTAAAGAATATTCATAATACTAATATATATATATATATATATATATACATACACTAGAAAGTGACTCACGCTACACCCAAAGGATTTTTATAAATTTTATTTTTTAAAAATATGAAAGGCTACAGCTGAATAATACTTTAAGATCAATTTATATAATCATATATTGCTCTTGTAAATAAATCAAAATGTAATACAATATATATATATATAAATCCATTTTGATAGACATAGATAATGTTAATTAATTGATAATAAAACGACATATATAAAATATTATACATAAGTTGAAAATGTTGATTAACAATTAAATAAAAATATATAGATCAAATATTAACTCTTTGATAATAAATAAATTTTAATAACATATATGATATATAAAAATGTGAAAAAAAATTTTCAAACTCAACAAAAATCACCAAATTAAACTTTTTTTCTAGACTTATTAAAAATGAAAAAATTCCTACAAAAAATATACTAAGAATTTCAAAAATAAAAGAAAGTACCAAAATATTGAGAGAGAGAGAGAGAGAGAGAACTAATGAACTTTAGCCTAAAACATAAAAAACAAGAAAAAAAAAAGAGCCAATAAAGAGTGACAATTGCACCCTCCTCCTCTGATGCCTTTTCATCTTTTATATAGGATAGTACAGATATAATATTTATGCATATACCCGAACTCCCCCTCACAAAACCCATGAGTTCCTCTCTCACTCTCCCCTGTTAACCTTTGTTTATTTAATAATAATAATAATAATAATAATAATAAAAGTAAAAGTAAACTAAAGAATAAATCACGCACTATTGCTGTGAGTTATATGAAATTTTATTATATAATTTTTAACATATAATTATCAATATTACAACTATTAATACTAACTTTTTTTCTTTGGTCAAAACATTAACTTATTCTATAAATTGATGGAAAAAAAACCTAAATGAAAAGGGAAAAGGAAATAACTCTGCAAATAATAATTAAATAAAATTTAAAAAATTAACTTTATATATATATAGAAGAAAATAAAAGGAAAGTATAAGGTTAAAAAAAAAGAAAGGTTAAATGTTAGCACAACTTTTAAAACATTGAATTAATTACTCACATTTAAGTATTTTCAAAAAATAAAGTATTTTCAAAAAATAGAAAACTTATTATACAAAGGCATTTTTTGGATAAAAATTACAATATAATAATCTACTCTTAAAACCACACATTCCCAACTAAGGGGACAAAAAATACTTTTCTGCGCAACATGCCAAATTAATAAGGAAACTACCACATGTCAAATTAGAAGATTATAAAAAAGATTTGTTATGGGATAGAATTATATTAAAGTATAGATTCATAATAATATATATATATATATATATATAATATTCATATTTATACATATATCCGAACTCCCCCTCCTGAAACCCATTCAAATGTAAAAAATAAATAAATAAATAACAATAGTCATGATTAGAGCTATCCAAGAGTCGGGTTAGCCGCCCGATATTTGGAAGTGTCACGTCCTGACCCGTAAGTCTGGCCATGTGGCAGCCACCATACTGCCTCGAAGTACATGTCGATCGTTCATACCTCAGAAACAGCACAAGGTATTGGATATCAAACACACCCGGACCTAGCACGACTTTTTGGTACAAACGGAATAGTGCAAGATGACGTATGAATTAAATAATATGTCAGTCCGGCTGTGTCAAGTCAAGAGAGAAGAGAAGCTTAAGACAAGACGTAGTTGAAAGATGAAACAGGTGACCATGCATGGAATCACTAAAGTGGACTTCTTTAAGTCCATAGCCAATGAATTGAACGTCCATTGGTGTATTGGTCGGTGGATCGGGCCAAGAATTAAGTTTTGAGAGTTTAAAAGAGTTTAATAAGCTTCCATGAACCTCATATTTTAATCCTAAGGTTCCATGAATTCAATTTGACCTAAAAATCTCAAATTCAAAAATTCTTCATAACTTTTCTAAGTTTCTAGATTCACACTCATACAAGTGATTTCAAGTTAAATTGACCCTATATTCATGTTTAGCATGCCATAATCTACATTCTAACATCAAAATTTGGCATGCTTACATTTGATTTGTGAGAATCCACCAAGAACCCTAAAATTTCCAAATGAAATTCCTCGCACACTAGCTTGAATTTCTTGAAATTGATTTAGGATTATAATTGGGCTAAGCTAGAGGTTTAATTTGATAGAAAATTTTGGTAGGCTTGTATGACTAGATTTTGAGTTGTGTTTTATGGAGAAAGCTTGCAAGGTTCAACAATGGTGAAAGTGTTCTTCATTTCTCAAGGTTGAACACAACTAAATTAATTGTATAAATTTTCTAGACTTTTCTCCACCATGGCCGAATTTTCCATGCAAAAAGATGATGAAATTTTGATCAATCCTAGCCATCCATTCCTAAAGTATTGACACTTGTCACTAGATGGTTAAATCCATAAAAGATAATTTTGTTCTTAGTTCCTATTTTGTCCTCCAACAATCACTAAAATTCCATCTATATCCTAAGTCGTGTAATAAAATTTTTCAGTGTATATTTTTATTCTTTAGACAATTTCCTTTTATTCCATTGGCAGTGAAATTTTTAAATTCTCTGTCAATTTCTTGTAAAATCAGTTTAAACTTCTAATTTTACTACTAAACTTTAACAATTCATTTAATTCCATTTATATCCTATTCATAACTTATGTAAGGCTTAAACTATATTTTCCATGTCTTCCTACTAAATGATGCATGCCGGACGGACTAAGAGGAACAGTAATTTAGAATGGGTATTACAACTTGGGCCTGTCCCGTGCCGGACTAGGCCTTTTGTCCCAAAACGATCGATTGGGCCCTATTGAGCCCAAACCGAGTTGGGTTGGCCCAACTCACAAGGGAAGGGCCTTTTGGGTCCAGAAACAGGCCGGGCCTGACCCAGCTACACGGGGGGGCCTGCCTGGCCCAGCCCGAGTTGGCGGCCCATGGACCCCCAGGGGCATTTTCGTAATTTTCACCAAGTGTCCGATTTTTACCCCGGAACCTCCCGGACACTTTTCTAAGCCCCGAATCACAACCAAGCCCAATCTTAGGTCATGATAGAGCCTCGTAGGTGCATTCATAAATTTAATTATGAATGCTAACGTATATTTTCGTATATTAAGGCTCCGGATAATCGAACGCGACGATGCACCGAAGGTTAAAGCTACATGGAGCGTTGTGAGTATACAAATCTTCCATCACTGTGAGAGACCTAGACTTCTCTGTTTAACCACTGGGGAAAAAGGTTTTAAAAATGATTTTAAAAATATAAATGTTTTCAAAAAGGTTTTGGGATACGAGAAATCCACACACAAACACTTGTTTGTGATATACTCACATAGTGAGTGGAATGTTTTAAAAAGAAATATAAAGACTTACGTGTGTGTGTTTATATATTTTAAAAATGTATGTTTTATACATATATGTATAATTATGATATATTATTATTATTATGAGTTTTAAGGGTGCGACACCCTTGTGAGATGAGTGTTTGAGAGGGATACTCCTCGGGCTCCAATATGCGGGAGCATGGAAGAGTTGGAGAAAGCATTCTAGATTCTCAGCCGTGGACCGCCTATTGAGGGGCACGGTGAGACGAGACCTGGTTAGGAAAGGCGCGTAGGGAAGCTCGCCAGGCTCCAGTTCGCTGTGTTCCACCACAGCGAGGCACCACCGAGGGAAAGTGCTAGAGGGATAGAAAGAGAAAATATTTTGAATGAGAACAGAGATAGCCCTCGGTGCAGTGAGGCATAAGACAACCGACGGGTCGCGCCTCCAGTATGATAGAGATGCCAGCCCATTTTATGTATATATATATATATATTTATTTAAGGTGTTTTAAAAGAGAGTTCTCGACTAGAGAACTAGAAAGAGTTTTCAAAAGAAAAATGTTAATTTTATTATTTTTATTTTATTTTATTTTATTTTGGATTTCTCTTATTTGCCCTAACCCAGATGGAGATTCTTAGAACCTCTATCACTCACCTGTATCCAATGTGGATGGATGCAAATCTGCGTACGGAGTCAGCAAATAGAATGAAGGCTCACTAGAAGGTGTCGGTGGCTTAGGCTTAGAAGTTTCCGCTGTGTAGGTATTCTCTTAATTAGTCCACTGGTATTACTTTTAAAGTTAATTATTTTATTAAATGTTTTCTAATCAAAGTTTTTAGTTTTATATGACAGCGATGATACCCATTTATGCCTTGCGGTGCCTCAGGTGTGTGACTGACCAGCACATACTTCGAGGCAGCGCGACGATTGCCACGTGGCCGGCTCTGGCGGGTCGGGGCGTGACAATATCGAGCACAAATACTAATACTAAATACCATTTCAAAACAATATCTTTAACAATAAAAATACTTTAAGCAATATTTATAATAGTAAAGTCCCCCATGGACAAAATATCAAAACAAATGTGACTTACAAATGTGCGGAATGAAAATAGAAAACATACTACAACGAAATTAAAATACATAGGTGGATCACTAATACTAAGAGTAGAAGACCTACTTTGGTTGATAGCTAATCTGCACATAAACATAACGGTCGTTCCTCAAAGAGCCTCAAGCCTGAAAAAAATATAAACCACGGGGGTGAGTCCACAGACTCAATATGTGGTTTGAAAACAATTTAAAAGACCAAAGATGGTGGGGGATATAATAATACCAAAATCCTTTTTATAAACCATCATTAATTTTTAAATCAAATCCCACCAATAAATCATTTTCATTAAAACAATTCAATTAGGGTGGCATAAATAGACTGAGTCTCACCCGTCGATGAGCTTAAAAACCCATTGGGAGAAATTCACATAAATCATCTTTTAATTTCATTGAAAATATATATACATATACTCTATGTCCTAATCTCCCAACGCTTGCCATTCGTCTTCGTAATGACTATAAATGCTTCTGACGTGTCACCCTCCGCGTCTCACAGTCCTATGAGGATGCACTTGTGCATCCCAAATGGAGTGTCCACAACCCATCAATAGCTAGCACAACTTGCCCCTCATGGGCAGGTCCCTCATGGACCAATATCATACCTCAATCGGGCAAATCACACATGGACCGTAATCACGCCACAATTAGGTTTACATAAAAATACCTCGATCAGACAAGTCACTTATGGACTCTCATCACACCACTCATCACGCCATGATCGGGTTTACATAAAACAAATTTTAAATATTTCATATCATTATCATCATCATATATATATATATATATAACCCACTTACAAAAAGGTGTATACTTGTGAGTGGCATACTATACCCCAAATCAATAAAACATTTAATTTAAAACAAATAAAATATTTACCATCTATGTCACTAAACATTGATGTCAAACCACTCACGGATTGGGAGAGTAGTATACTGTTGCGCTAACCCCATTGCATAGTAGGAGCCCTTATCGCAATCCTTCGCTGGCGCTCCTAATTTCATGAAAATTAATTAGAATTCATTTTGAAATTCAAACATGTATATGTAGACTCGGGAATACCTAAACAAGTTTCTAAGGAGTTTAAGACGACTTTTGATTGACTTCACACCCTAAGAGTAAAATGGTCATTTTCTCTCTAGGGGTAAAATTGTAATTTTCAGAAATAGATGTTGATAAAAATTACCATCAGGGGCAAGGATCGTAATTTCACTATGTAGGGCTATTTCGTAAATCTCATCCTTTGAGGGTAATTTGGGTGTTTTACTTATCAAGGAAAAATAGTAATGTAATGTAATATACTAATAAAGTTAATAATAATAATAATCAATAAGTAATCATATATAGCACATTAGTAATTAATTAAATAGGTAATTTATACTACATTAATTTATTAAATAACTAATACTTATATCTCAAAACCTCACTTAAAATATTCATGAAGATAATACTTTAGAAAATAATGATTTTCTTTTATGAAATTAAAATTGTATATTATTATTAAGAATCTTATAAAGTAATTAATAAAATAAATAATAAACTAATTACGTCTATATATATTCATTCTTTAGAAATAATAATACATAGAGGAGGAGGAGGAGGAGGAGGAGGGGAAGGAGGAGGAGGAGGAGGAGTGGTAGTAATAATAATAATAATAATAATAATAATAATAATAATAATAGTAACAACTAATATGGGCTTTAATTTAATAACTCCATACCTAAAGTGCATGACCCAAATATTATTTTCCTCTCCTGATGGGCCTAGTAGGCCCAAACCTTTCTTTTATTCTTTTCCTTCTCTTCTTTTTCCATTGGGCCTACATGGCCCAACCTCTTCCCTTGGTTAGCCAGGGCCCAAACAGGCCTAGCTTGCTGAATGCAACAGCAGCCAGCATGAATAAGCACGCTGGTCTGCGTGCGTTGCAGCCATGGCTGGCAAAGCCAACACAAGGTGATGCTGCAGACGGCATCACGCCATGCAGCAGCCCTTCCGGCTGCCCTCCCCCTCTCTCTCTCTCTAAAGATTACACGACTTCCACAATAACAATGCATCAGACATTCCTAAAATTCAACTTAAAGTACAATGTATGCCAATAACTTCAAAATTCTTATCTCAATGCATACTCAACAGAATCAAGAAACTAGATATGCTTTAACAAGCTCTTAACAAGAGGAACAACATACCTAAAGCTTGTAGTCCGAAAGCAGCTAGAATTTAAGTTGTGGGTAAAAATCTGAAAATAGTAAACTTGCTTAATTGTTCGAAACAAGGCTTCAATCCAAGAAGTGAAGGTTATGGTACTGTAGAAGAGGATGAGAGGATGATGATGGTGTGTTTGCATGTCATAATTGCTCCAGTATTGTGGGAAAACTTTGCTTAGAAAGAGAGAGCTCTATAGAGTGTAAAAATGGTGGAAGAGGGAAAAATGAAGAAGACAATGGTGCGTGTGTTCGGCCAGGATGTGCCGCCCCCACTCCATTGCTTTTGTTTTTTTTTTTTTTTAAACAAGTACGTCCATTTCCATTTTTGCCCTTCATCCATTGTTATATTCTCAATTTGATCCCATGCACCACATTGCACTGTATCCATTATTAAAATAAATTCCTTCAACCCACATTAATCTTGTAAATTACGAAATCTTCCTACTTAATCAAGTTTTTGTATTAATGCAAGGGTTTGGGGTCCATAGGAAGGATTTGAATAAGAATTTTAAATTTAAGGGTTAGGTTTTGACAAAATTTATAGGTCCGTTTAGAAAATAAACCGAACTTAGTCATAGATATAAAAACTCAAGCCCAGCCCGACCTGTTTACTATTATTTAATATAAAAATATATTTTATATATTTATTTTATGAATATTGATTTTTTTTATATGATATTGATTTTTTCAAATACTAGTATAATTTTATAAAATTGTCTTGGATAATAATTTTTAAAATATGTGTTGATTTACTTTTATTTATATTATAAATTGATATAAATTAATTTTTTAAATTAATATTTGAAAAAAATTAAACGGACTTTTAAACTGGTCTTGACATTATATAAATATTTTAGAATCGAACTTGAATAAAGGAAGAGATCCGAATTATCAAATCAGGTCGGGTTTGAACAAACATATCTCTTATAAATTTTTGTATAAGTCCAGATCGGTCATGGATACCTCCCATGACTCTCAATCACTCCCCCAACTTGAACAATCCTCTGCCCTTTATCGTAGCATAAAAAAAAAAATAAGGGAAAAAAATTCGACCAGGTAAGGTTATTGATTCGTGAACTTCCCTAGTTATCTTTTGAAAAGAGAAAGACAAGGGGAGGTGGAGTAGGTAGAGGAAGCCACCGATATATTTATTCATTTAACTTTTTCTCCATTTTTTAGCCTTTGTTAAAAGAGAAGGAAATAATAAAGAAAGTATATAGATAAGAAAAGGAAATAAATTCATATTTCATTTTTTATATTTGGTAGTTTGGTAATAAAGAAAGAAATAAGAAGAAAAAGAAAAAATTGATTATTTCATTTGTTTAGTATAATTAAAAAATAGAAAAAAAAAGAAAATTTATTTTAATTAATTTGATAATTTTATTATTATATACTTTTTAGTTAAAAAGATACTTTCAATATCTTTTACTTGTAAATTGTAATAATAAATTTTATAATTAGAAATAAATTTTAAATGTGTAATAGTCATTTCTATGTGTTAGACTCAACAATCATTTTCTTTCCCTCATATTTTTACTCAATTTGGGCGAAAATGATTTTTAAAGAAATGGATCCTCTGATTTTTTTTCTATTTCTTTCCTTAGATACATTTCTGTCCTAACAAACAAAAGAAAATTATATTTCCTCACTTACTTTCTTTCTATATCCTTTCTTTTTTTTCTATTTTCTTCATATCAAACACAGTATTAATGATTCCACTTTAATACACAAAAAAAAATTAAAAGATTCATCCAATCAGACAATGCCAAGTCCCTCAAAAGACTTAAGGCCTTACAATAATATTGTTAAAAATTAAAAATATATATTGTTTTATAGATTCTCATAAATAAAATATTCTCTCTGTTCCTTATTATCTGACCATTTTAACTGAATATCTTAGATTAAGAAAAGTGGTTGATTTCCAAAATTCAATACAAATTTAGTCATGTCTTCTAAATTTACCCTTAACCATTTTCTTTCTCCTCCTATTTCTAACTAACAATATTAAATACACTGTCTCTTCTTTTCAAGAAGGGTAAATATGAAAAAAAAATTAATACTTTATTAAAATTATAAAAGGACAAATAATAAAAAACAGCATATTAGGATCAGATAATAAGGAACGGAGAGAGAATTGTTTTTGTAGATTATAGATTCATAGATTATAGATTAATAATTAAAAAAAACCAGTTGACTTTTGTAATTAGGATATAATTAACACATTTGTGGTCCCTTCCTTTGAAATCTTTAAATGCATAAAACGTGTCACGCGATCCGAATATATCTCGATGTAAATAATTGTTTTTTGGATGAAATCGATGTATATAGTTAAATTAAGATTTGTATGATATTTATATTATATATTTATAAAAGATGACTTATGACTTGACCCAACTTGTATATACTAATATAAATAAATTAGAAAATGTAAAAAGGATATTAAATTATATTAAAACAGAAATTTGATCCCTGTATAGATGGGAAAGATTTGCTTCAAGACGCAAATTTATGTATCACCAGCTAATAACGAGAGAGAAAAAGAGAGACGAAAACTAGCTTCGGTTTGAGTCAATGTCAGGCGAGGCAAAAGGAAAGGTGCTTGAACCTCAGGTACGTCGACATGTTTTCTTTCTTCTTCTTCTTTTTTTTTTTTTCTTTAATTTCATCTTTTGGGATTTAATAAAAGAAGCTAATGAAGTTCATATAAGGGGCGTGAAAATATTTCAAGCACAGATCATATGTACTGGTTTGTTTACATGTTATTTAATTTTGTGTTTTAATTTATGGATGAATAATTCTTTTTTAGAAAAAAAAAATTCAGTACTACCCGATAAATGGATGAAGAACTATTTGATGAGCTAAAAAAACTTTACAGTATTCAACTCTAAATCTGTCATTATATATATAAAATTATTGATGTTTTGCGAATTAATTATTATAATAAAGCAGTAAAAAAAGAACAAATAATAAAACTATCAACTAAATGGAGCGTAATAAAAATGATGCTCTTATCCTCTGTTAGGCCTCTGCTTGAGGTTCATCTTTCCCTTATTATCAACTATGCCTCTTTGGGAAGTTTGGATTTGCTTTATTTGATTCACAACCAATTTCGAAGGATCAAATCAGATATCTATTGGAAGGTTTTGGAAGGTTAGGAGGTTCTCTTGACAGGTTTCATCTTTTTCTTTCCTGTGAAATTTAGAAACTATTCTTTACTTACCTATTCATCAAGTAAGGAAGAAGAGAAATAGGAAAAATGATGGTTTTCTCTCTTTATGCTTAATTCAAAATCTATTCAGAAATTAGACGGTCGAGAGAGAAAACAAGAACCCTTTTACCAAATAGCCTAAAAGTACTAAACTACCCCTCTATTTAATTTTATATTACATCCCGATCCCCTGCTATCTATACCTAAGCTTATTGGTTCTATCAACTCTTGTTGCAACATGTGTTGGCCATCTTCACTTGCACTAACCAAAAAATTTGTGTATATTGGAACCAGGAAATATTAGTAATATTTTTTAAATATTTAAATATTTTAAATATTAATATTTTTTTTACAACATTCGTTTCTAATTTGCTTAAACTTGATGAAGCAGGATAAATATTAATATTTTTAATTTTTTTCATTTGTGAAATATCGGTCAAATTACGATCAATATTTTACAAATGAAAAATATTGGTTTTATATACGATTTATATTTATTAAAATTACTACTACTATTTTTTAATTGTATTGATTTTATTTATTATTTTTCTTTTTGGTAATTTTTGCAAATAAATCTACATATATTAATATTAATATAATAATTTTCCTTCTAAATTTATCAATTTTATTTTAGAAATTAAAAAATTACAAAAGTAAATATTAATTAAAAATTATTATCATGTAAGGAGGAGTATAATGATAAAAATATATTAAATTTATTTTCTTCTTTCTATTTTTCTAGTCCATCAAAAGAAAGAAAATTGATCTTTCTTTTATTTTTCCATCTTTTCTAGCAAGCATACAATAAGAAAAATAATTTTAATTTCTATCTTTCTATTTTTCTTCCCCTCCCATTTTCTTTCTTTCCATCTTTCCTACCAACTTAAACTTAAATGTAAGAGAATAGATCTGTCTGTTCTGATAAGTTTTGTTTTTGCCCTGCCTTACTTTGCGTTGTGCTGCTCTTAGCCTTTTGGTGACAGAATTGAGTTTGGTTTTCGTTCTTTGAGTTTGTGTGTGGACTGCCTTGTCTAAGTTATGAGCAGGATTTTGCTTTGTTTTGCGACTGATTGGGCCTTGGCCACACCCTTTCTTTTGTACTCCTTCTGAGATTCTCATATGTTTTATCACGTGAACGATCTTTCTAATAAATTCCCATTTGCTTTTTCAAAAAAGGAAAAGAAAAAAAGAAAAAGAACAGATCTGCCGATCCCAACAACTTCATGTTTGGAGTGCCAGTATTTTTCAACCCTTTGGGTTCTTTAGAGGAACACTTTAGAATGGTGTGAAAATCAAATGGATTTTCAACCGAAGTGATAATACGGTATACAATTAGATTTCCATCATGTTACCGCTAGATCAACCTTCAGGGAGTATGAAACAAGAAGAAAAAATTAAAAAGGAGAAAGAAGAGAAGGTGAAGGAGAAAAGTCTGATGGGGCTTATAGTGATGACACAGCAAGTAAATACCCCATTTAAAGCATCTTATTTTGGGAACAAAGATTTATAATAATTACTTATTTTGAAAAAAAAAAACTCCTAAAATCATACTCCAATAGTATCTTAAATTTTAAGACTTTACTATAATTTTTTTTAAAAAAAAAACTTGGGGCTAAAACTTTGATCAAATATGGGCTCCTTAGTGAAATAATTGTGTATAATAAGATTTAGTATAAAGTTCTATAAAAATTTTAAAAAATATGATTTTTCACATTATTATTGGGAGGTGTAAAATCTCTTTTTACAAGCAGTCCTGATTAAATATTTGTTTTATATAATTAATCATTTCAATATTTCAATAACTTTTTCATATATGAGTTTTTTGTTTTTATTTTTGAGAAAAAATGACTTCTTGGTACAAATAATATATATTTAACTTTAGTATGTGTCCTTTTTAAAAAAAAAAATTCTGTCAAATTGGTGGCAAGATGTGTTTGATGGGATTATTGGTGCATACAATTCTTTTTCTCTACAATTTTAGGCTTATCCAATTAGAAGAAACGATAATGTAAGGGTCAACTAGTAGGATTTAGCTCCTCTCCATTTTGATTTTAAAATGGAGAGATCTATTCATTTTTATTGTAAGAGCCATGCTACTGGAGTACTATTTAGAGTTTAAGTTTGGGTCTCACCCACCCCTTCCTCCTTTTAAATTCCTTTTATAATTCACTTAAGAAATTCCCTTCTTGCTCCTCTCCATTTCATCAATTTACATTTATTCTCCAATTCTGTTCTTTATTCAATTTATACTCTTAGGGTATCTTCAACCCATTATACCAAAATTTACACTATTTTGGTGTAAAAAGAGAATATTCTTAGAATATTCTAACATCAAATTTTATTTTACTCCAATGTATTACATTATTTTTTACACCATTTTTTACATCAATTATATTATAATATAACATCTATTATTTAACTTAATATAATTATCTAAATAATTATTTAAAAAATTAAATTAATCTTTAGATAATACCAACAATATATTTTATTAATTAAAAAATAATATTATTGAATAATATTTAATATTTTTCTTATAAATTATTTAATCATATGTTATTAGTAACTGTTAACATTATGTCACAAATAATTAATAAAAATATTATTTCATATAATTTCTATGATTGTTTAATTTTTATTTTGATTATAATTGAAGTAAAATGATGTTTAATTGCTTTTATTATGTTTTAATTGAATTTTTACCTTATTTTGTAAATTTATATTTATAATTATTTATAAAAATAATTTAAATATATATTCAATATTGGTCTCAATTTAAAGATCTCAATGAGATCTTTCTAATGGTATATATTTTTCTTAATAATTAAAAAATTAAATTTAAATATAAGTCAAAATATATAAATATAACAAAAAAACTAAATGACATAGAAGTAATTAATAAAAAATGATAAGGATAAAATGAAAAAAAATCATCCCACCAAAAATGGTGGGATGAATAGTAATACACCACATTTTTCACATCATTTTTCCATTACTCCCATTTTTGGTGAGATGAATTAGTGCTTCATTGGAGCACCATTCACATCATTTTTCACAACAAAATGATGTTTTGGTATCTCATTGGAGTTCGTCTTATCCCTTATTTGGTTGAGGACATTTAGGGGGAATTAGAAGGGGTTAGGAGGATTTTGTTTGATTTGGTTGGAAGGATGGAGGGGTAAGGAGAGGAGGATAAAACTCCTCCTAGTTCCTCATATTCCACTTTCTTAATTTGGGTCCATTTGGGGGAGTGATAATTTTTTGACAAATTTGATCATTCAATATTATTAATAATTTCATCATATCTTAACTATATAATTTATCTCTCTCAAATTCTCCTTTTTGTTTCATTCATTTTTTATTTTTTTAAAATTATATATTGTACCAAATAATTTTCTAATGTTTATTTAATTTTTCTTTTTTGTTTATTTTTTTTCATTTTCACGTTTCAATTTTGATTGCTTTATTTAATTATTTATTTATGATCTGTAAATTTTTATTAGTTTTTTGTTTCCTCTCTTTCTTAATCTTCACCACCTACATTTTTTAAATTTTATTTATTTTAATTTATATTTGATTTATATTTTATATTTTATATATTCAAGAATAATAATAATTAATGAAGATTATTTGACAAAGATTATTTTTCACATGACATGACAATATAGAAAAAATATATTAATATTAATAATGATAGTAATAAAAATTTTACATATGAGAATAATTTGATAAAAATATACATTAAACTCCTCCTAATTCCTTTAGCCAAAAAAAAAAACTCCTAATTCCTAAAATATGCATTAAGCTCTTTCAACCAAATAGAAAAAAAGGATTCTCCTCCTTTAAAATTCTCCCCTCCCCCTGGGCCCCAAACCAAACAAGCCCTTAAGATCTCAAGAGGCGGGCTACCCACACAAACCCAAAGCCCCGTACGAAAATAAGAGAATTTTGACAAAAAAGTAAGGTCCGAATATTGAGTCTTGGACAAATAATCCTAAAGAATTCTAAAATTATTTTATAATAATTCTCAGTTTTTTTAAAATAATATTATAATTATTTTTTTATTTTCACTTGAGATAAAAAATTTGGACGAACTTTTGTGCCAATCTTAAACAAGGATATTCAAATTTGTATAGGTCTTAGACAAATAATTAGGACCAAAATGTCAAGGTAGGCCGGGCTTGAACAACCTAAATTTATGTTCTTCTCAAGCTAAATCCCGGCCCGGCCCATGCACTCCTCTGTACTCCCAATTGAACAATTTAACATTACAACCTCCACAATTCACTATTAAAAATTAAATTGGGTGCAAGCTTATGGGTTAGGAGTCCACGTAGACGATTTCCATCCTTTGTAGATCGTCAAAGAGAGATTTTATATTTTATTTCAAAATCTCAATAAAAGAAGAACTACTTCACATTGTGCTCAAAGACAATATAGCCGAACTTGATAACATCTATCCAGCAATAATATATAAATTAACTATGCACGTCTCTCTTCTCTCTCTCTCTCTTAATTTTTTTTTTCTTTGGGCTTTTTGGCATGATTTTTATAATCAACATGTGTATAGATGAACTACATATTTGATTTTTAAATTGTGGTTAACATAGTCGGATGATTTGAAGAAAATAAGGCAGCTCAAGCTGGAGTTGTACCGTTTGCCTTCGAAGATAAAGAAGAATGAAGACCTTTGGAAGGACATACAACGGTTCCAGCGCACACGTCAATTGAAGATGAATAATGACGACCTTAACAAGTACGTAGAATGGTTCGAGACTATGACAAAAGATTTGGAGTTAATTAGTACGCCAGAGGGGGATGAGGAAAAAACGCTGTCGTTCCTTGCATTGCTTCCCGAATCTCAGTTTTATAAAACGGTGACGGATTCTTTGCTTCGCACTACCAAGAAACTCAGCACTGCTCTTGAAGTAGCAAATTTCATCAAAGGTCAAGGTCTTCTCCATCTTTACAATTTTTATTTATTTATTTTAACTTTGATTAGCACTATCAAGAAACTCGCTCCATTTAAAGCAGCAAATTTCATCCATGGTCTTGATCTAGCTAGATCTCAATAAAATTTTCCTTTAAAAAAAAAATTCGTTAGTTCCAAACGCTTTTTTTTTTTTTAAAGGCAGTTCCAGACTCATAGTTTTTGATTTCTTCATAGCATTTCGGGGTTGATTTCTTCCATTTTACTTGGTTAACTTTTTTAGAATTCGAAGTAATATTTCGTAATTTAATTTAAATTTTGGTCAACTTTTTATGTTGTTATTTCCTATTATATTTTATATGTTTGAATTTTTTATGTTTCATTTATACTTACGATCGAGCAAATGTATCATATATATAATTACTTGTTAATATAAAAATAATTATTTAATTAATTTTATTTTTCTATTACATGAGACAGTTAACAACAAACTAGGATCTTGAAGCCTCTAATGAAACACCCTAGCATACCCCTAGCATCCGTATGCAAACGTTGAAGCACCCATGATGGCAGTATAGGTAACAGTACAAACTCAGCGTCCAGGTCACATGCGACCTTTGCCAACATATCTGCCACAAAACCCCCTTTTCTCAAAGTATGTTATATATGTTAGATATAAAATCTAAAATACCCAAGATCTTAAGCAAATATTAGAACACCAATATGATAATACAATAATATACATACCTGATTGGGCAGCCATGATTATTTAGCGGAAGCAAGCGTTTCCAGTCAAGCTATGGTCTTCCTCTTCTTCTTCTTCTTCTTATGGCAGATCTCAATGGGAAGAAACTGACGTTATGAAGAGAAGAGGGGACCTTAGCCAACTATTTATATTAACCTTAATTATCCCAGTAGTAATCCTCCCCATAAAAGGCCTACTGGGCCAGGCCTACACAACTGCCATACCACACTAATTCAAAAGAGATGTGCAAAGCCCATACAATAAAGATCACTTATCAAAATTAGGCCTTCATGCTTGTTTCCCACATAGACCAAATTACTAGCCTGTTTTAATAAACAACAAATGACCAATTAATAGTAGCCCACAAAATAGAAAATTCTAACATTCTCCCACTTGTGCAATATTCATTGGTGTTTATTTTAAATTTTAGAAAATATTTGCAAAAAAATGACACCAGGCTAGTTAACTTAATTTTTTGATGTGGCCACAATTTGAAAACAATTCAGTCCATAGAAACAACATCTCATGATCCTGTCCATTAAAACCAACAAATACTGAATCATGGTAGCCTTTGTACCCTTTAATGATACAAGACCAATCCATGGTTACAAGTATAAGTGATCTTATCGACAATGGATCTTAGTGTGGTTGTGTAGTAAGAAAATAGCACCAAATGTGATCTTAATGTGCTACTTTCATTGTCGGTCCTCTTTATGATTTCTCTAAACAATATGAGAAATCTCTTTGGCATCAATAATATGCCTGTATGTCTCCCACTAATCCTTGAGATCACTATATGGTGCCATTTATGAGACATACCCAATTGATAAAACAGTCCTACTTAAGATAGACACCAAATCTTAAGATTTTACAACATATATAAGCAAATCTTCATCAAAGTACATGTACATATGAAAATAGAAGATAGCATGGATTATTCTCAATAAGAATCATCAATCAATCGTCATAATGATGTCTCAAAACATAAATGAGTTTCAATATAAATAATGTAAACTATAATGTGAGAATTCATAACTCCCACTAACCAAGTACATTAAAAGACTCAATAATACCCATGCTCTCAACATGTCTACTAAATGCTATAGGTCTCAACCCTTTAGTCAAAGGCTCAGCAAGCATACTATTGGTGTCAATGTGCTCAACAACTATGTCACCATTTTTCACAAAATCCCTCACCTTGAGGTATTTTATCTCTAAATGTTTAGACCCACTAGTAGTTTTGTTGTTCTTAGAAAACAACACTGCAGATCTATTATCACAGTAAATCATCAATGGTCTAGAGATAGAATCAACAACACAAAGGCCTGAAACAAAATTTTTAAGCCAAATAGCTTGCGTAGCAGCCCCATAACAAGCAACAAACTCAGCCTGCATAGTTGAAGAAGCTAAAAGTGTTTGTTTAACACTCTTCCAAGAAACAGCTCCTCCAACTAACATAAAAATGTACCATGAGGTGGACTTCATATCATCCTGACATCCAGCAAAATCAGAATCTGTATACCCAATAATCTCAAGATTATCCACCTTTCTATACACTAACATATAATCTTTAGTCTTCTGCAAATACCTCATTACTTTCTTAGCAGCAACCCAATGATCTAAACCAGGGTTAGAAAGATATCTGCCAAGAACACTTACCGCAAAGGCAATGTCAGGTCTGGGCAAACCTGAGCATACATAAGACTCCCCACTGCACAGGAATAGGGAATGCTCTCCATAGACTTCATTTCCAAATCATTCTTTGGACACTGATTGAGACAAAGTTTATCACCTTTAATGACAGGTGCATCTCCAGGTTTACAATTCTGCATATTAAACCTTTTAAGCACACGATCAATATAAGCCTTCTGAGAAAGTCCCAATAAATTCCGAGATCTATCCCTATGAATCTCAATCCCAAGCACAAAAGAGGCTTCACCAAGATCTTTCATGTCGAAAGTCTTGGTCAACATCTGCTTAGTTTCATGCAACAATCCAACATCACTACTAGCAAGTAAGATGTCATCTACATACAGTACAAGAAAAATGAATCTACTCCCACTGATTTTAAGGTATATGCACTGATCAACCTTATTCTCCTCAAAACCGATGGAAGTAACAACCTCATCAAATTTCAAGTACCACTGTCTAGAAGCTTGCTTAAGCCCATAGATAGACTTTTTGAGTCTACACACCAAGTGTTCACCTCTAAGCTCCTCAAAACCTTCAGGTTGCTTCATATAAATCTCCTCACTAAGATCGCCATTCAGAAAAGCTGTCTTCACGTCCATCTGGTGAAGCTCTAAGTCAAAATATGCTACTAAGGCCATAATGATTCTAAAAGAATCCTTGGAAGACACTAGTGAAAAGGTCTCATTATAATCTACTCCTTCTCTTTGAGTAAATCCTTTTGCCACCAATCTAGCTTTAAATCTCTCAATTTTCCCTTTGGAATCTTTCTTGGTTTTATAGACCCATTTGCAACCAATTGGCCTACAACCTTTTGGAAGCTCAACAAGCTCCCAAACATAATTTTGAGCCATAGAGCTCATCTCATCTTTCATTGCATCCATCCACATATCAGACTGAGAACTATTAACAGCTTCACTAAAGCTCACAGGATCCACAACATGACTAACATCATAATCACTTTCTCCAAGAAAAACAACATAATCATCAGAAATGGCTGACCTCTTTTGCCTAGAAGATCTTCTCAAGGGAACATCAACCTCATTATTTTGAATAGGAGGAACTTCAATTGGAGCATTATCAATATTTTGAGGAGTAGGATCAATAATGTGTTGCCCAGGATCTTCTCTCTCAACATCCATAGGCACCACACTACCTTGTGAAACAGGCAGAGGAAGATCAACATGTCTAGGAAGTTCACTATCAACATTATCTACCACAACATCATCTGCCACATCCCATTCAAGAAATTTCGCCACTTGTGACTCCACAACTTTAGTGCCACGTATAGGACAATAGAACATATATCCCTTAGAATGGGCTGGGTATCCTATGAAGAATGAGCGAGTAGTTCTAGGTTCAGTTTTCTTTTCAAAAGGATTATAGATTCTAACCTCAGCAGGACAACCCCAAACTCGAAAATGGTTCAAACTAGGTTTCCTACCAGTCCACAATTCAAAAGGTGTTTTGGGAACAGATTTACTAGGTACTCTGTTAAGAATATACAAGGCAGTTTTAATGGCTTCACCCCAAAGAGACTCAGGAAGGTTAGTTCTACTCATCATGCTCCTCATCATATCTTTAAGGGTGCGATTACGCCTTTCAGCCACACCATTTTGTTTAGGACTACCAGGCATAGTATATTGGGCAACAATCCCACATTCTTGCAAGTATTTGGCAAATGGACCCATATGCTGCCCAGTTGTACCATGTTTGGCATAATACTCACCACAACGATCAGACCTAACAATCTTAATGACTTTCCCTAATTGTTTTTCTACTTCAGTTTTAAAAACTTTAAACTTTTCAAGAGCATTTGATTTTTCATCAATCAAGTAAAGATAACCATAACGAGAAAAATCATCAATAAAAGTAACAAAATATTTGTTACCACACAAAGTAGGTGTAAGAGGTCCACTAATGTCAGTGTGCACAATTTGCAAAAGGTCAGAACTTCGAGTTGCCCCTTTCTTCTTAGTCTTAGTCATTTTCCCTCTAATGCAATCAACACATGTGTCTAAGTTTTCAAAATCAAGAGAAGGTAAAATGTTGTCTTTTATGAGTCTTCCAACTCTTTCATTAGAAATGTGACCTAATCTTTTATGCCACAACAAAGAAGACTTCTCTTTAATCAAAGACCTTTTAGACACAATGTTTTCAACATTCATGCAACTATACTCATTATTAGGAGATAAACTCAATTTGTAGAGACAATCAACAAGTTTAAAATTTCCAACAATATTTGAGTTTAAAATCAAATCAACATTTCCATTTCCAATGCCAAAATAGTATCCAACTTTGTCTAAAGCAGAAACAGAAATCAAATTTCTCCTAAAAGATGGAATGTGAAAAACATAATCCAAAACAAGTTCAAAACCAGAACTCAAATTTAAACCTATGGTTCCTACATGCTTAACATCTACTTCAGCATTATTTCCAACTTTAAGCTTGGCCTCACTCTCACTTGGCTTCCGTTTGCTTTTGAATCCCTGCAATGTACAAGCAACATGAACAGTTGCACCACTATCAAGCCACCAAGAATTCGGTGGGGCACTAACAAAATAGGATTCATAACAAACGAGAGCTAGTGAGTTGAGAGTTAATGAGTTACCTCCTTGTTTATTCTTTTTCTCTAACCAAGATTTAAACCTGAGGCAATCGACCCTGACATGACCTTTCTTTTTACAAAAGAAGCACTTGACATCTTTCTTAATGGCAGCATTTGGACCTCTTATCCATTTAGTCTGACCACTAGCCTGTCCCTTATCATCCTTAACCTTATTAGGAGCATTAAACCTAATCTTCCCAGGTTTTCCAAGATTCTTTCGATAATGAGGTTTGGAATAGGTGGTAAGTAAGGCAATCTTATTTTTTTCTTTCTTGAGTTTTTCTTCCTCAGCAACACATTTGGCAATAAGGTCATTGACACTCCAGGTTTCATTCACAGCATTATAGGCAGTTTTGATTTGGGTGAACTCATGAGGTAAAGCATTCAAGGCATGGTGAACAAGGAATTGGTCAGGGAGAGAAATTTGATGGGCACCTAGTTTGGTTTGAATGTGGACCATTCTCATAATGAAATCTCTAACACCTCCTTCACTGTTGTATTTCATACTCGTCAGCTCACTCATAAGAGCCCCAGCCTCAGACTTATTGGATTGTTCATACCTATTGCCTATAGCAGCATAAAGCTCCTTAGCATTTTCAATCTTTTCTAGACCACTCATCAGATGTTCAGCAACGGTTCTCCTAATGGCCTCTACACACATACGGTTTGCTCTATCCCATTGAGCAAACAACTCCTTTTCAGCAGCAGTGCTTTGATCAGTGAGAGCTGCAGGCTTATCAACACGCAAGGCTATGTCTATCTCACTCATAACAAAAGCAAAGTTCAAGTCCTTAGACCACCTCTTATAATTAGAGCCATTCAGAATCTCAACAGTAGCTTGATTCTTATTCACACCAAAAGTCACTGATTAAAACAAAAATAATGCAACTTATTAGTTAATGGGCAAATATATTAAGCAACAATTCATAATGTGCCAATGAACAACCAAGAGCCCTGGTGTATCATCACAGACTCCCCTTTAGGCAGAGAATGTAACATACTAATAGGTACTCTTCATATAAAGCTAACATGAGATATTCCAATTTTGAATAGCTATCCCCTTTGGGCAGATAGAAATTCTAAACCAGTTTATCGCAATCATAATGCTTTATCTAACATACCAAATTGACTTACACAATAACCCCCTTTGGGCAGGCGATTGTATAAAACAATCAAGGTACAATCCTGTAGCCAACGAATGAGATAATTTTTATTAATATCCATAAGTGAGCCACTTTGGCAGCCAAACACTTATATCAACTAATAAAAGATTTTCTCAAACCAAGAAAAAAATTAAATTTGCCCAATTACAAAATTTGTATACTTGACAAAATGTATACAATAGACCATTCAATATGAGATACGGATACCATATGTATCTCATGGTCTTTCAAAAATTATATGTTGCATTTAATCACAATGTCTTGATCCTTATCAAACTGATTGGTTCCAAAATTTCAACAAGTCATGCATATATATTTTGACTTAAATTAAAATAATACATAAATGCCAAAATATTTCACAATCAAACAATTTTAATAGTGACATTTGTCGGGGAAGTGTTATGAAAGTGGACAAAACACCACAAAAGATTAAATGATAAAGTAAACAAGGAGTCTTGAAATAATTGCCGACACAACAAGACTTGTTTTAAATAATTAAATAATCATAATAATTAACAATGATTACTAATACCAACAAAAGGTTATGGAAAAGTAATAGATGAATAATTTGAATATAATATATAAAACAAATGCCAATCCGTGACAAGCTCAGCAAATTCCCAATCGTCTTCAACCTCTAGACGGGTATAACTCAACCCGCTAAACTAGTTTTTTCGACCCATTAGGGTCAGCTTTATTTTCAACTAGTTTTAATAAATTTTTGACTACCGAAACTTCATGTAATCTCAATTTCAATATGTTTATACAAAACCCATGTATCAAAACTTATTAAAACAGCAAGAATTGAAATAATAAGCTAGAAGTATTATGGGTTTTAAGTTAATTCACAAGCCGTATAAAAACTTGATTACCAGTCAAGAAGAAATCAACTTTTATACGATTTAAACTTATTATTCGAACTAAATAAGACTTGGGTCCTAATATCACTTAAGATTTAGCTCTGATACCACATGTTAGATATAAAATCTAAAATACCCAAGATCTTAAGCAAATATTAGAACACCAATATGATAATACAATAATATACATACCTGATTGGGCAGCCATGATTATTTAACGGAAGCAAGCGTTTCCGGTCAAGTTATGGTCTTCCTCTTCTTCTTCTTCTTCTTATGGCAGATCTCAATGGGAAGAAACTGACGTTATGAAGAGAAGAGGGGACCTTAGCCAACTATTTATATTAACCTTAATTATCCCAGTAGTAATCCTCCCCATAAAAGGCCTACTGGGCCAGGCCTACACAACTGCCATACCACACTAATTCAAAAGAGATGTGCAAAGCCCATACAATAAAGATCACTTATCAAAATTAGGCATTCATGCTTGTTTCCCACATAGACCAAATTACTAGTCTGTTTTAATAAACAACAAATGACCAATTAATAGTAGCCCACAAAATAGAAAATTCTAACAATATAGAGATCGAGCAACACACAGTTCCTACGTTAAGTTGGCTGATACCAATTTTTTTTTTTGAAAAGGTCTGATACCAATTTAATTAATTTTATTTCAATATATTTAGATATTAAAATAATTTTTTTTTGAAGAATAGATATTAAAATAATTAATAGTTAAAGTTAATAGTATTGTTATAATTAATAGTTAATAGTATTTATCATAAAATATGTGGGATAAAAAAAATTTTAGGTGATTTAATAGTTTTACATAACTCGTACATTTATACATCATATTATTATTATTATTATTATTATTATTTCATTTTGTTATCCTACTTTTGTTTTGTTGAATCATAGAAAATGTCAAATAGTATTCAATCTCCTACTAATTTACATGTGGATCACAATTAGTCATAAAAAATGGATGATTTACTATTTTAATATTAATGAGTTCGATCATATACAACGTATAAAAGGTTCGACCTGTACCATCCCTCTCCATGAGTCTTAGTACACTCAATTGTACCAAAAAGGAAAAAATTTCTGTTTTAATAACGAGAGAAGAAAAAGAGGCGAAAGCCTAATTGTAACTAGCTGCGGTTTGAAACGGTGGCAGGTGATGACAAAAATACGCTCGGCGCAGGAGAGCAAACTGATCCGCTGGTAAACGTCGCGGACATGTATCCGGGTTCCCCATCCAAGGTACCGTCAACTATATAAATGATTTGAAGATGATTTAATTGGGAGCTTCCATTTTTTTTTCTTTTCTTTTATTTATTTCATATTGCTGGGATTTAATAAAGGAGCTAATTCATAAAGTTCATAAAAGGGGCGTGAATAATAAAGTTCATAAAGCAGATCATATGCATCGGGTTTTTTACATGTTATTTAATTTTGTGTTTTAATTTATAGATTGAATAATTCTATTTTAGAAAACAAACAATTTCAGTACCAGCTGATATATGGACGAAGAACTAATTTGATGAGCTCAAAAACTTTACAGTATTCAACTCTAAATCTGTCATTATATATAAAATTGTTGATGTTTTATTTACAATTTAACTTCTTTTCTTTTCAGCTTATTTGTTTGCCTTTTATATCTTTACTTTTATATCTATATCAATAATAGTATGAAGTATATAAAAGTATGAATTACGCAAAGATTTTGATTCATCTTAAATACCTCTTTTTTTGGGTTTATTTTTAGTGTTCTTTATATCCATTATTTAAATAAATACAATATAATTTAATATATTTTAATTTAAATATTTCTTGTATATATACAACCATCCACTTTAATGTTGTTCTTATACACGTTGTTTTATATACTCTTATACACATTATCCACTTATATATATATATATATTTAACCAAATATGTTTAAAAAATAAATAATAATAAATAAATTAAATAAGATTCTTTTTTTTAAAAAAGGGAGTGATTATTATTAACAATGGGCTATATATCACATACATCGCATGCAACATTAAGACTAATATAGTACAATTATTATAGATGTGTGTGTGTATATATATATATATATCTATATATATATTGAAAGTAGAATTTGTTAAAGCAAGAGAAGGATTCATTATAGGTATACCTTGTCTGTTGTATCCGTGAATTCATTATACCATAAGCAATAATTGTTTGATCTCTCCCTTGAAACTTTATAATTCTTAATCATTTCAATATCTTCAGAATTATTTCATATATGAACTTTTTGATTTCATTTTTGAGAATAAATGACAAACTTGTTGATACAAATAATACATCTAACTTTAGTTTTCCCTTTGTTCCAAATTAATCATCCACCTGGTAAGTGATACAAAATTTTAGGAAAAGTGGCATTTTGATTGCGGCTTTCAACTTTTATTCTTTGAAAGTATAAAAAGTAACGGATCTTACTAAAAATTGATGTTTAAATGAAGGGTAAGACTGTAAAAGTATTTTCTATTTTAGGAAAGCGAACATTATTTTAAAATATTCTAAAATAGTAAGGTACACATGTAATATACATTTGATATGTAATAGACCGAACTAGATAACATCCATCTAATAATATAGTATGCATCTCTCTCTCTCTCTCTCTCTCTCTCTCTCTCTCTCTCTCTCTCTCTCTCTCTCTCTCTCTCTCTCTCTCTCTCTCTCTCTCTCTCTCTCTCTCTCTCTCTCTCTGTGTGTGTGTGTGTGTGTGTGTGTGTGTGTGCGCGCGCGCGTGTGTGTATATATATTTGGGCTTTTGGCATTATATACTTCAACGTGTATAGATGAATTACATATTTGGTTTTTAGATTGTGGTTAAGGTGGTCGATGATGATTTGAAGAAAAAAAGGAAGCTCAAGCTGGAGTTGTACCGTTTGGTTTTGAAGATGGAGGAGAACAATGACCTTCAAAATTACAAAAAATGGTTCAAGGAGGAGACAGATAAAATACTCGGAAAAGTTGGTGTGCAAAACGAGGAAGAAGAAATAACACTGTCGTTCCTTGCAGCACTTCCTGACTCTTATGAAGCTGGTACCGAATCTTTGATTAGCAATGAAGAAGCGCTTACTCTAGACAAAGCAATAGAAGCGTTAACTAAGAAGCAAGACCAAAAGGAAGGCTAAAACCCAGCCGAGATTAAGTCCACCTTAATCAGTTCTGATCAAGCCTTTCAGTTTCAACTTCTAGCTAGTGTTGTTTTTATGCCTTTTTTGTTTTCTTTTTCTTGAGCAGCCCTTCAGTTTCAACTTCTAGTTTGGTTTAAAAGAAAGCATAATAATATGTACCTCGCGCACATATGCCTGTGCTACGTATGTTTGACTAGAATGGTTTAAAATATGGCTTTACCGATATTAAGACTTGTTGCTTAAATATTGGGTGGAACACCTTCTTATATTTTATAACTTTTGCCAGGTTGTTAATTAGTTTCTTTTTCTCTCTCTCTCTCTTTTTTTGCGCTCAATTCGGTAGAAAAGAAGGAAAATTATTCATTTTTATTTAACCGTTATTGAAGACTTAAAATAGCTACCTATTTGACTAGAATCACTTAAAATCCCTTGAATAATGGGTTTAATTACTGATATTGAAAACTAAATATTTTGCTAGACAACCGCCTATTGGGATAACACAAGGCTATATATATATATATATTATGTATATATAAAGCAATAATATATATTTACAAAACGTATTTCAAATAAATAAACCGGTATTTAAGTTATAAATATTCAAATAATTAAGACAAATGTTCAAGAAATGGCATGTTTTACGAGAAAATGTACAACCAAAATTCAAATAAACTGTGAACTCCTATCCCAATTTAATTTGGCAATTAGTCATAAGCTGGGGTAATTTGGGGATTCAAATTATGGAGGATAAGGTGTGATTAAATTTTGCTAAGTTCTAAATTGGTACTAAATTGAAGGAAAGTTAAAGTTTGGAGTAATTGGTGTGGATTTTTTAGTGTGGGCTCATAACAAATTTTCCCAAGAAAAGGGGAAATACAAATGAGTGGAGGGAAGAAGGCTGCGGGCCGCACCAGCCCACCCTCTTCTTCCTTTCCCGCTTCTTCTTCCTCCAAACAGTTTCTCTCTTCAAAAGAAACTCAAATTTCTCTCTAAACTCTAGCCCTCAAATCTAAACTATTTTTAGCATGCACGCACTCCATTCCATGTAATTTTTCGAGCTCTACACATTCGTGTAACGCATTGTTGGTGAAAGTGACTGCTTCGAGGCCGGAAGGAGATAGAGGACTTCGGGTTGTTTGCAATTTAGAGAAAACTAACCATTTTTGGGCTGAGCTGTTAAGGTATGTTCTGCTCTTTGAAAGCTTTCAAAAGACATGCTTGCAAGTTAATTTCATGCTTGATAGGTTGAGTTTCGAATTCTTGAAGAATTTTAGTTGTTTTCGCATTTAACGTTAGATTTAAGTTTGAATTGATATTGTGGGGGGGGGGGGGGGGGGGGGGTGTTTGTGGAGGAGATGTATTGAGTATTTGGGCCTTAGATGGCTGTGAGAGTGATTAGAAGTGAGAAAAAGAGGCTTTCCAGGGAGGAGGGTGACGGAAAGCCACCGTATGTGGCTACGATTAAGTTTTTGAACATGATTTTTAAGCTTTAAATTTATTATGCCCTAGGGCATCTTTGGACAGACTTTGCTGAGTTTTTAAGGGCTGATTGTTCAAGGATTGCCTGTTGAAAAAATCTAATTGGTAAGCTTAATTCAAGTTTGAGTCATGACTAGGCCATATGTGATG
The DNA here is from genome assembly GCA_030664755.1 of Microcos paniculata. Classification (NCBI taxonomy): domain Eukaryota; kingdom Viridiplantae; phylum Streptophyta; class Magnoliopsida; order Malvales; family Malvaceae; genus Microcos; species Microcos paniculata. The sequence goes on along the minus strand of CP131458.1, from coordinate 42,379,705 downwards.
AGCTTGAAGCATAGAAGGGAAAATGTGAACTAGATATTGTGATGCCTAATTGCTGAGTTTAGGGGCTGTCAATACATGAGATGTGAACACAAATGGATTTAGTGGCTGCTAACGTGAAGAAAGCATGGCTGAAATGTAATGAAATCCACACAAGTATGCTAGCTTTAAGCCATAGTTGAACTTGATTTTGCACAGAAGTTTGCTGGTATGTTTGACAAGTCTAGAGGTTGTTTACCCGTGTTTTAATAGCTTGATAATGTGGTTATGAAACATGAAAATAACGACTCAAAATCTGGAAAATTCATGCCTAATGTAGTTGATTTGGTTTTGAAACTTGGAGCTAAAAAGTGAAGCAATCTTAAGATTCAAAACTGCCAGTATGTTTTTAGTAGAGTTTGAATAATTAAAATAAGTCTAAATAGGATGTGCTTAACTGCTTATACTTTCTGAAAAGGGAATTTATCTCTTCAACTTTGCAAGAAATAGGCTTTCCAGAGTTTTGCTCCTATCCTGAGGAAAATGGCAATTTTTCCTCAACTACTCTGTTTTCGTGTCAAAACAGGACACCAAAGTTTCAAGTTAAAATTTGAAACGGTTAGGTTAGAAACTGGGTTTTTTTTTTTTTTTTTTTCTGCCATCAAAGGTGTAGAACACTCGCTAAGCTTTTCAAAGGGTTAAAGATGAAATGAAACCATTAAGAATTGAATAAGTTATGGAATGTTGTAAATTCTGTTTTCTAACCGTTGTGGTTTGAGGTCGACAATCAAGACACTGAGTTTCAACTTTCAAGGGGCACAACGTGGCCTAGAAAAATCCAAATCATGTCATTCTTGTGTCCACATTGTATGGAATTGAATCCTCTGCAATTTTGTAGAAGAAACCGAAATGAAATTACAAGCCTAAGTTGATGAAAAATGCCAATCCTTGGAACTACCTGGTTTTCCCAAGAAAACAAGACAGTTTTGGTTCAACTTGAAATTTGAATTGGTTAAAGGTAAAATCAGTTTTCGATAGAGATGATTTTCTTGAGTAGAATTTTGAATCACAGTGTGATCTATTACAAGGAACTTGTGATGACCATACTTAACAATATTACTATTATATTTAATGTTCAGGGTTGTTAAAGCCTTTTTGGTGCCCATAGCAATGGAACCTTTTGAAATTGACACCTTTTCTTCTTGCATAATCGATAGACCAGTTCTTTTAATATCTGCTTAGAAAAACAGCCACTCCACAAAATATACCATACGAAATGGAAACCACATATAGCTAAATATTGTCACCTTACATAGAAACTTCAGCCGGGATCAAGACAGCAGGGACTAAAATTAAAGAGGCCCAAACTCCAAGCATAAACCCACAAGAAAACACTCATGAAAATCAGCAGGTCCAAGCAAATGAAAATTTTCAATCTTCCTTCCCCAACAGAGTAAGAAGGAAGGTCTTGTAATCCCCTGAGGTGTCCTTGGCAACAGCTATTTCAAGTCGCACACTGTTTCTCTTGTGATAAAGGTCTTTGATCTCTTTCAGGTCCTTTTCAGCCCTTGTAACAATCACTGGAGTAAGAGCATCCTCATCTGTTCCGGTCCTATTTATCGAGTTTCGCAAAACCTGTTGTAGAAGAAAAATGGGAAATTTTGATACTCATAAACCAATTCTAATGCAAAAAGGGTTACCAAATGGTACTAGGAAAATATAAAAGACTTAAACCTTTTCAAAGTATTTCTTAGGGTCGTTGAAGGCATCGAACTACCGTATCCAGAGCCACCAGGAATTCATCACCTGAATCACCCAGCAAATTCTGGAGAAGCAAAAAAGCAAGAAAAGGTGATGAAAAACCAGTGATCAGTTACAACGGGTTAGAAATGAATAATGGAAAGGCTGGTTTTATGTGTATATATACCTTAGTGATGGAAGTGCCCTGATCATCTCTGTAGCGATTGAAAGTTGCCAGGAGTTGCATCTTGCTCCTTGTACTCAGGATCCTGATAACTTCTTCATGCTTGTATGCCTTTTCTTTGATAGCATCACGAAGGTCATCGGCTTCAGAATTTGCTAGCCTGGCATTTATCTCACCCCCATCATATCTAAAAGCAGTCACCAAGGCAACTAAAAGCTGTAACAGCAATAAAAAAGCATCATCAATTAAGGCTTCATTACATCAACCACAAAATGAAGGAATGAAAAGATCAATATAGCATCAGGGAGACCGGGGCATGCCTTCCTGACATGTCCCTTGTTATGAGCAGCAACATCTTCCTCCAGGGAATGCTTGTATCGAGCCTGATAGGCTCTCCTTACAGCCAAGAGCTCTTCAGGGGACCTAGTGCACGAAATTTCAATGATAACATGATGATCGGGGCTTGTTTTCCTTATGGCAACATTGGCTAAGCCAGTATCTCGATCTGCTGGATCCAAAATCCAACGGTACACAGCTCTCCGTGTTCAAAAACAACCAAATCACTATATGTATACCAGAAACTGATGTATTGCATTGGTTAGTGATTGCTGGCAGTGGTTTCCACTTCCCTCAAAGTCCCCAGATAACTCTGACTCAAGACGTTTGATAAGATCTTCCTGGTAGAGCTGTTCATAAGCTAGCCTGATTTGATTTCTTTGTGCTGCATTTCTATGACCCAGAATTGAAATTATTTCCTTCTCATTAGTTCCCCATCCTGGCAAAGTTTTACAAGGAGAAGAAACATGTAAGTCACAGTAACAGAACAATTATTTTGTAATATAAAGATGGATTATAAGGATATACAGATAAATCAGATCAATGGACTGAGATTGTTAGAAAGTTTTTCAAAGTAATGATAACCTTGACAAGCTTTTCTAAGAACTTCTGCATCTTCAACAAATGAAACCTGATGAGGAACATGGATGGTGGCCATTTGTTTTGAACTAGCGAGAGTTTCCCGCTTATTTCTGGAGATTGTCAGTATGAATTTTGAAAGAGAATTCCCTCAGACTCTTACCTATAGTAAACAAATTAAGAGTGTAGTTGAACTTAAAGCCTGGAAAATTAAAGTCCTTGGACTTTTTCTGTTATCTTGATTAGTAGATTAAATAAAATAATTCATTAATAATTAACCAGCTTCTTCTCGCTAATCTTTTTGAATTGGCCTTATTAATTTATCAACAATTAAAGTGTCAGGTGCTTGGGAATTTTTTTTTTAATGGCGTACATATTCTTTGAAATGGCAGTATTAGGCTGATCAAAAGATTAGGTGATGTTAATTAATGTCTTGTTTTAGTTTAGCTGTAAATAGCTATAGAAAGATGCCATTTCCATTGTTAAAAACTTTACTATTATTCACACTTTTTTCCCTATTAATTAACCTAATAAATGCTTGCCTATGTTTGCTATGTTTTGATCCTTACTTTTGTAAAGTGTATTGGGTGAACTAACTTAAATTTTTATCAGATTCCACTTTTTTCAGCCACTTCTTTCTGCAAATTTATCAGCTTTCTGAGTTTATCTTTACTCTTCTTTGGGCAAAGTTTTTCTGGGTCAGCAAAAGACTATGTATGGAACTTACATCTATTTACAGATATCAGAGCTTAATTAAAATAGAAATGATGACAACAAAATTACAGGCCGACAAGAAAGAAAAAAATTTCAAGAGAAATTGGCATCTGAAGCTACGTGTCAACGGAGAAGATCATAAATGTACCCACTGAGTAGAAATGGGTGATGTTTGAGACATCAAAAGCAAACTTCCTGCAAGATTTATAATTAAATATACAGTGTTATATATATTGGGATATATGGAAGAAGGCTCTTTAATAGTTACTATTGTCATAGTAAATTGTTGTATCATACTATATAATGACTTTCAGGAAGTGACTTTTAACTCAAGCTCCCACTAGCCACTCTCGGTAGATGATCATAAATTTGAAAAGATCTGAAAAAAAGAGTCGTAAATCCCTAAAAGGTTAATAATATATGCGCCTGACCCTATTCCTAAACTTTTTTCTTTCGTCTTACAATCTCTCTCTCGGTCTCTCTCTTTTTCCTCGCCTAATCCATCAAGCTTTAGTGTTTGAATTGAGAGGAGAGTAGGGGAGGGAAAGGATGAAAAATGGAAAATTAAGGAGGGTTAGAGATAATCCTTCTCTTGTTTAGATAAAAATTTATAAATTTTCTCAAGGAAAATGAAGAATTTTCATGCTTCTTCAAAATCCTTTAAACTTTAACTTTTTAGGAATCCTAATTTGAGATGCTAGAGACACGGAAACTCAAAAAACTTTTATAATTTATAAAATATTATAAATATTCTTTATTTTCAATATATAACATGTGAAAAAAAATATAATTATAAAATAATATTAAAATATTATACTTTCCTTTCCTTTTAAGTGTTTAACTAAACAAGAGTAATCAAACAACCCTCTCTTTCCTTTCCTTTACACTGTGTTTGGTATGAAGGAAATAGGGAAGAAAAAAAGAGTGTGAAAAAAAAGTGAGTGAGGAAATACAACTTTCCTTTGTTTGGTAGGATAGAAATACACCTAAAGAAAGAAATAGAAAGGAAATAAGAGAATCAATTTCCTTAAAAATCATTTCCTTCCAAATTGAGAGGAAATAGGAGGGAAAGAAAGTGGTTGTTGAATCTAACAAATAAAAATAACTATTACACCCTTAAAATTTATTTCTAATTACAAAATTTACAATTACAAGTAAAAGATATTGAAAGTGAATTTTTAACTAAAGAGTAAACAATGGTAAAATGATCATATTAATTAAAATAAATTTTCTTTCCTTCCTATTTCTTAGTTATACCAAACAAAGGAAATAATAATTTTTTTCTTTCCTTTTTATTTCTTTCCTTACTACCAAACATGATGAAAGAAATATAAATTTATTTCATTTTCCTACCTATTTTCTTTCCTCACCTATTTCTTTTCCTTATTATTTCCTTCCCTCCTATTTTATTATCCAACTAACAAGGTTTAACATTCCTTTCCCTTCTCTTCCCTTCCTTTCCCCTCTTTTTTTTCTCTTCTATTTTTGAATCCAAGCATACTGTAAGAACACTCCTCGTCAAGTCTCGTTTCCCGTGTCGCCTCTATCGCCAGAAGCCTAGTTGGATTTGAGCCAAACTTTGCGCTCAGCTTTCCTAAAACAATCTTAACTTCAGAAATATTAACCTCCTCTTTCTCTCTCCCCGAATCTCTTCTTCAAATTGAAACTTAAACCTTCCTGTTCGACACCGGCATACTCTTGGACGCCATCCGATTGCCTCTTACTTTCAGTATGTCACTTTTCTTCTCAAAACACACAAATCCGTTGGGATTTTCAATCAGAACCCTTCAATGAAAAACCCCAAATTCAAGCTATGAACCCTACAAATTTCTCTTTCTAATACCTTTTAAATTGCTGAAACCCTAGCCTCTTCCAAGTGATATTTATTCTGTTTCCACTGACGGAAAGGTGCATTTTTTTGTTGCTTGTTTGAGTTGTTTTCTTGGTTTTGTAGACTGGTCTTGTTGTTTTTGCTTCTTCTCCCGGGCTTCCTCCTTACTTATGATTGAATCTGATTCGGCAAATTTCTGTTTTCTTTGGTTTGCTTTTGTGTTGTAGGGGTGTTTCCTTTTTGCTTTGTTTTGCTGGCACCTCGGTTTCCATTTTGTCATGTTTGTCTTCTCTTTGCCGAGTTCTTTTTTTATCTTGCGGCTGTGTTATGTTTCCAGTCGATTTTTGACTTTTTGCTCAATGCCAAGTTGCTTTGTTGTGCCTTGTTCCCAATTTAATAATAATAATATCCTGTTTGCTCTTAAAAAAAAAAAAAACCACTATTGATGATGGTGCTTTTATTTTTATGCTTGGAAGTGGCTGGTCGGAGAGATTGAAGGAAGAGTGATGATGGTAAGGAATGGGTGATTTTCTGGTAGGTATGGTTGTCCTAGGTTTCAAGAATTACTTGTTCAGACAAAGTATAAAGAAGTTGCTGATCTGCGAAGAGTCTCGAGATATAATTGTTGTTGCAGGTCTCATTTTTTATCTTAATCATGCATATTGCAAATAGATGCTTGCGTTTGTGTTTGTGTTGATCTTATTTTGGAATATATAATTTCCATCAGATTTTTTAATTAAAATAGAAAATCAACTGTTTTTTCCAAAAAAATGTGTGGGTCCTACAAATTATCCATGTGTCATGTGACAAAGTCCACATGTACACCATGCAAACAAGTTGACGGAATTGTTAGGCCATGTGTATAAGTTAACAGATTGGTTGACCCAGGGGCTTACGGAAGGGCTAACGGCTAACGGAGCGTCAAAATAAAAGTTGAAGTTGAAGGGTTAAAACAGTCACAATAAAAGTTTAGGAACAAAAACCACAAATTTGGATAAGTTGAAGAGTTAAAATGTGTATTAAGTCAAAAATATAGTAGTATATCAGAAAATATATGCTTAGAATGTTAATTTATTTATGAAAAATGTTAAATGGTGCACCTACTTATTTAATTAGTGTAAAGTAATAAAACTACTAATATCAGAAAAAAAAGAAGAAGGAAATTCTAAGCAAAGCATCTGGTTCTGTAAATTAAACAAAATATCAGATCCTAGCTAGCTGGTACTTCAACTTGCTCTCCATGTCATTTATTCCATTCTCTTCAACCCTCCACCATCGATCCCTTATCACCTACTAGTCTCAACTACTCCATCAAGCGATTCGAATCCCTTATCACTCTTTGTTAGTTCCGCTCTTTGTCTGAGAAGATGCTCTAAACGTGAATCATACGCGTAAGGATAAAACTTATGCAAACCGATTTAATTTAAGGCTCATTGTAGATGAAACCCCTCCTCAACGTGTGGAGCAAATGCTATCGAATTTTGAAATGACTTTTAATAGCACATGTCAACTGCCAAGGAAGGTACTGGCGTGCTGCAATTTATACTTGGCACCCACTACTCCACAAGTCATTTTTCGCATTCATTGCCCGAGGAGGGGCGGCCGGCCGGGTTCTCAGTTCCTTCAGCAAGCAATACTGCTACTCTCACTATTGAGAGAAGATAAAACCCATTTTTCTTTTCCTACATAAGGGTTTTAATAATAGCAGGTTAAGTTTTGCTATCGCAAACGGAATATCAATGGGTTTTCAGGCATGGTTAAGACAAGTGCAAGGTTTGGGCCTTATACAACCAAACCTCCGATTTTTCCTTTTTCTTTGAAATTTTGTGGATCAGAAATTAAATGCATTTTTGCACGGACTCAATAGGTCCTACTGAATAGTTTGATGAACTTTGCTATTTTGGATTCTTTGTACTCTCAGAGAAATTCTATTATTTTTGTAAGCGGAATGAGAGACCAGAGGATGAACACGATAATTTCTCACCAGAAGATGAAGAAAGTTTACCCATCTCCGGGCTGTGTGCTTGTCAAAAACAATGGGATAAACCCAGGCTGCCTTCAACTTGTCAGCTGCCTGGTACGTAAGCTCCTTAATTATCTCACATATCTACATGGATTAATTTGTCACACATACTCATGATGATTGGATCCATTCATCAGGTAATGAAGCTCTTTAATTTATTGGATAGTTTGGTACATCGGATTGGGGTCTTTTCAAGGAGTAATAATTTTTGGACAATTTTACCTCTTTATTACTATTGAAATTGTCATACTGTATTTAGCTATACAATTCATCTCTCTCTCTCTCTCTCTCAAAGTCCCCTTTTTTATGTCATTCGTTTTTTTTTTAATTACATAGATATATTACTAAATACTAATTTTCTAATGCTTATTTACTTTTTCTTTTATTTTTTTTTTCTTATTTTCATGTTTCAATTTCAACTTTCGATATTTCATTAATTATTTATTTATAGTCCATAAATTTTTGTTAGTTAGTTATTTCTTCTTCTTCTTCTTAATTTTCTCAACTTACATTTTTTTTTCTCTTTTCTCTATTTTATTTATTTGAAATTATATTTAATTCATATTTAATTTTTTATATTTAATTCAATTTTCTCCACAAATTGAAATGTCATGACACGTGTCAAGATCTTATCACGCGATTTAAACTGTGCATGGAAATGACCTTCTCACCATCATCCAATGAGGTCCTTATTTGAAATGTTCTAATAAGTTTGGGTTCTGATTTGGTAGATTTTAAAGTTGAGGTCCTGATTTGGTTAATTAGCCTCATTGGTCTATCAAATGTGTACTTAACCTACCTATATATATATATATATGTTGTTAAATGAGTAAAAACTTGGATAATAATGATCTCATTGAACTGATTAATGAATCTTGTGACCATATATCTTATCTACTTGCTTTAATTCAGGGAAAGACAGCAGAATTTACGTGACTGAATGTGTGCCACTGTATAAAGCCACAATTAATGGTGACTGGAAAGGGATGAAAAGGATTCTAAGCAGAAATGACAAAACAATTTTGTGTTCCAGCCTCACGAAGGCATCTGAAACTGCTCTTCACGTTGCCGTCGGAGCGAGACACGCTGCCATTGTTAAGAAATTGGTGGAACAAATGGAACCACACGACTTGGAACTGCAAGATAGAATAGGGAACACAGCATTCTGCATTGCCGTGGCGAAGGGAAGTGTTAAAATTGCAAAGATTTTGATGCAGAGAAGAGAAGAATTTGTATTGATGCGTGGTGCCGATAACAAGACACCACTCTGCATTGCCGTGGCTGCAGGACACCCTGAAATGATTCGGCTTGTATACCAAAAATTTAGACCACATATAAGTCACCTAACTAGGGCCGAGCTACTAGACATATTCCTCGGTTGCATTGATGCAAGCTTGTTCGGTAAGCAACTAAGCATAACTTTTTGTTTCGTATTTTGGTCCAGCGGTAGTTATATATATAGATTAAAAATGGAAAAACAAAAAGGGTAAATTATATTGTTTGTCACTTAACTTTAAAGGGACTTTGGCTATGTTTGGGAGGGCGGTGAGATTGATTCCAGTGCGGTTGAAATAATGAGATTAATTACTGTACATATGTGAGATTAGAATTATAGTGATGAGATTAAAACCAACGGTGAAAAAATAGGTGTTAGACGTAACAACGGTGGCGGTGAGATGAAAACATGAAATGACCAAAAAGGATAAATTAATAAAAAAATTCTTTTAACTAAAAGCTAAAAAAAAAGGATGAGAATTGGTGGGAAAATAATTCCCCACCGACCTCAAATGGAGCATGAAGCTCCAATTTGATTTTTGCTCCCCAGTTCGCTGGAGTGCTTGTCATGTTGGCAAACTCCAACGGACTGGAGATGCACTTAAGGCTCCAAAGGAGCCAGTTCAGCCCGTTTGGGCACCAAACGGACTGAACTGGTCTCCCAAGCATACCCTTTGTGTTTTAGTTGTCCAAATATGAAAATTAACAATTTGGTCAGTTATATTTATAAAGTATAGTATTTCAATAATAATCTAATTCTTAAAAGCTAATGGTCAACCAATATGCCATAACCACCTCTGACCTCACCAAAAATGATCATGCTGTGTGACATATTTGAGGATGTAACCTTATCACATCATCATATCAAGCGAGATTTTTTATAATATGACATACGATATCACTATGTTATATTACATTATAAATAGTAATGCTCAGTAGCTAATAAAGTGATGGTATATAAAAAGCTTTTTTTTAAAGGATATGTATTAATTAAAAGATTTTTATCTTTGAGTTAATTAGTAAGATGCTTGGAGCTGTTGGGACAAAATTTTGCAGATTTAGCCATTGACAGGTTGCGTTTTTGCCGAGAACTAGCTTGGGGACGTGATCACTATAAAGAAACAGCCTTTGGGATACTGGCTCGAAAGCTTTCAGCATTTGATGGCAAGAGTTCAACAAGGCCAACAAGACTCGTAGAACACGTGGGTTAGTTTCCTTTATATATACTCGCTCCCAATAGTAAAGAAATTGTTTATATTTAATAAAAATGAATGCATTTTTTAGAAATAAAATGACTATAGATTATATAATAATTAAGGACAACTTTTATATATTGTATTGAGAAATAAAGTTTTATTTCAAATTGAGACGCAATAAAAAGTTTTTATTAATTTAAACAACTTTGCAAGAATGAAAACTAAGATGGACAGTTTTTATTTAAAATTTTGTTATGTCATAAATAAAAAGTTTTAATTTAAACAACTTTGCCAGAATGACATTATAAACGATATAGAAAATAAAAAGTAATTTTTACTTAAAAGGGAAAAAGTAACTGCAGGTCGTTATTGGTTCAATACAAGCTCAATGCAGAATGAAGCAGTTGAACTAACGAAACTCCTTTTGGAGATAATGTCATCAGACGAACAAAAGCCCTTTGAGGCTCATGTTTTTGCTGATGAAATATTGTTTGAGGCAGCAAAATTGGGGAATGATAAATTATTGGCGCTGCTTATCGGCACTTATCCTGATTTAATCTTCAGAAACGATGAGTATCGAAGAAGCATATTTCACTTTGCTGTTCTGCACCGCCATGCCAGTATCTTCAGCCTCATTCATAATTTTGACTTCCAAAAGGATATTATAGTGCGACGTCTTGCTAATTTTCCCGATAAAGAGAACAATAGTATTCTCTGTAACATGCTTCAGTTAGCTGCAAAACTACCATCCGTGGACCGGCTGAATATTGTATCAGGTGCAGCTCTACAAATGCAACACGAGCTGTTATGGTTTGAGGTGAGCCGTGAGCGTTTTTCCAATTTGAATCTTGATTCAAAAAGATCACAGCAATGATAATGGTTAATCTCTTGTGTGAATGCTATAGGAAGTGGAAAAATTAGCGCCGCCATCAGTAAGATTAAAGAGAGATTCCAAAGAAAATTTGACCCCTCGAGAGTTATTTGCCAAGGAGCATGAGCAATTACGAAGAGATGGAGAAGCATGGATGAGGAGCACTGCTGGATCAGGCATGGTTGTCGCAACACTTATTACCACAGTGGCATTTACGGCAGCCTTAACCTTACCAGGCGGCAATAAAGAACCGGACGGTGCCCCCGTCAATATAGGCAAATTCACGTTTCATGTTTTCCTGGTGTCGGACGCCGTTGCGATGTGCTCTTCGATCATCTCGGCATTGATGTTCTTGTCCATCTTCACTTCACGCTACGCCCAGGAAGACTTTCTGTTTCGATTGCCGTTGAAGTTACTTTTTGGATTCGCTACAGTCTTCCTCTCCATGATGACCTTGATGGTATCTTTTGCGGCAATGTTCTTCTTGGCTTATGAAAAAGAGAACTTGACTTCGGTTCACAAAAGCAAGTTGACTTGGGTTCCTTGTCTCGTTGCTACAATGTCATTTCTACCGATCATTTCATTTCTTATGCTCGAGAAGAAGTATTTTCGTGATGTTTTCCGGTCCACTTTTTGTTCCAAGTCCCTATTTCGACCGAATAAACCCACGTTCTAAAATCCTCCGTGTTACGGAATCACAGCTCAGCAGCGGAGGCAACAGTGCTACCATTAGGGCCAAACGTCTTACCAGGCCTCCAGGATGGGCTAAAGATTATGTCATCATGGGCTTGCTGTTTTTGAATGAAATGAAATGAATGAAAGAAAATAAAATCTGAGTTTGTTAGAGATAGAGAACTACAAGAGTTTGGATAATTAGTAACTTTTTTGTGATGACATCGATATTAGTCACAATTAGTAGAATTTTAGTTCTGAAAGGCAGACCACCGTCGCTCATTCCATTCAAAAATTTGGTTTTGTTTTTTAGATATTGGATGGATAAAGGTATGGGCCCAAGAGTTTTTTCGGCCAAGAGTCTTTTCTTTCGTTTCTTTTAACTTTTTGGTTTTTTTGGGTCATCCTAAATTTTTGGTTCCTTGGACCCAGGGGTGTATGAGTATTAGTTATTAGGAAATGTTTTTGCATTTCCTATTTGAGGAGTATAGGTTATTATTCTTATTTGGTATTAATTAATTAATTAATTGTAAAATACAGTGGATGTAATATAACATACAAAGAAAGGATATTCTAAACAATGAAAATTGAACAAATTAGGTGAAGTTCCATAGGTGTATTTCCTGTAAGTTTCCAATGAAATTTTGACAGCTGTTCATACTTGATGTCAGCATAACTTCAATTTTTTGCCGTTAACGTTAGATGAAAACCTGTTCTTCAAGATGACTTTTACATGTTGTGGGCCCACGTGTATGTCTTTGCCCAAGAAGTAAATTCAATTAAAATGGAAGAAGGAAACGTAATTCGTTACTCCCTGTGTTTCTTTCTTTTGTTCCTTGACACGCCCGGACCTAGTCCGCACATGTCAAGTTGTGTATTTATGTATTGTTGTCTAGTCAATATACCAAATTTGACTTCCCATGGATGTTTGAAACTTCATTTAGCTCGATTTCAAGCTTAAAAACCCTAAAATTGAAGTCCGGGGATGTGGGCCCCACTTGGTTTCGGATTCCAAAGAAATTGAGCTAAGTTGACCGGAGTCAACTCGGAATTGGTTGACTCCGGCGCCAGGGACGGGTCCGGCGCCGAACCCGAAAATTTTATAAGGGGTCTCGGGTGGCCGAGACCCCCCATTTTCACTTCTTCTCTTTGTTCTTCATCCTTCGAGCTCTCTCTTCCAAATTCTTTGAAATCAAACCTTGAATCCCTCTTCAAACACTCAATCAAACATCAATACCAACTTCTTTTGCCTTTTTGAAGATCAAAACACCAAAGTTTCCAAGAAAATCACCAAATCTAAAAATTTGGAATTTTGGCGACAGATTGTTCATCAGCTCATATCTTTTGATTCAACTGTGGGTTGTGGTTGGGAATTTGGTATGTTGTTCTAGACTCATCAAGCTTTAATTTGATAGTTTACATGCTTTATTTCATGGTCTGTGCTAAGAGAATTCGTTGATTGAAGTTGAGATTTCTGTTTTGCCCGAGATATGTTAACCCTTAGTGTTTTGATTCAAAATTCGAGCATGTTTAATGGATTGATTCCATTCTTGAAGCTGTGAATCCTTAGATCATGTGTTTAACTTGCTGTGTTTCAATTTTGGTGAGGATTGGTGGTGAATCGAACTCAAACCGAGCTTGATTTGGTGCATGGCCGATCATGGCCATGTGATCGGCCATGTGCTGGAATCAGGTCCGGCGCCGGACCTGGCGAGTCCCCCGCCAGAGCTGCCAAATTTTGGGATTTCCTCCCATTTTGGCTCACTCCCGCCCGGGAGTGAGCCACCAGCCGACATGGGTACTGTAGCTTAGGGGCATTTTGGTAATTTTGCAGCCCTAGACCCCAATTAGCTTCAATTAACTTCCGGACTTGTCCAATTTAGTTCTTGGACCTTGGAGACCTTAAATAGATTTTGTTTTATGATTTAATTGTTGATTGAATGCCTTTATTAATCAAATTAGATTTTAATTTGATTATTTAGGTACGTGATTGTACGAGTTTCAGACCGGTAGCAGTTTGAGCTAAGGCATTCGTGGGTAATCGGGGAGTATACAACTCTCCTCTCTTGTGAGTGGCTTGGATTATATTGGTTGACCATTGAGGGTTAACCGTTTTCAAATTTATTTATAAATGTTTATTAAATTGTTTATATATGTTTTGAGGTATGAATTGTCCACCCTCACACACCATGTTTATAAATGATTTAATAGGTGGGAATATCAAATAAATTTATAAATTGATATTATTGATTATTGTTTGGGGAACGATACCCCTGAGAGATGAGAGATTGAGTGGTTTCCTCAAGGCTCCGATTTGCGGGAGCGTGGATCGAGTTTGAGAGCATGCGTGATACTCAGTCGTGGACCGCCTATTGAGGGGCACGGTGAGTCGAGCCTGGTTGGTAGAGGCGCGTAGGGAAACTCGCCAGGACTCCAGAGTGCTGTGTTCCACCACAGCAAGGCAAACGTCAAGGGAATGGGCCAGAGAGTAGAGTAAAAAGAAAAATGTTTAAAAAGTATAAAGTAACCCTTGACGGTCTAGTGGATACCCCAGTGCACGGGTATATCTTATTGGGACAATTTCAGATGCCAGCCCATTTGGAAATATTATTATTGATTTAATATTTGATTTGGTTTGGGATTTCCTATATTTCAGTAAATGGTTTATTAAATTGATATTTGGATTATTTCATATCCCCAGCCTGAGGTGATCGGTCTTTATAACCGAGTCTCTCACTTGGTACAAGTTTATGTACTCACTCCATTCACTTTTGTTGTCAGATCATCAGACTTTGGACGGCGGACGTCCTGGTGGCCAGTGATCCCAGTACGTCACTGTGGACACGACTATGTAGGTGCCACCCTTTTGCTTTGTGTATCTTGGCTCGGAATATTATTGCATCTTACATATATATTTGTGTATTTATAAATAATACTTTCCGTTGCATGGAGCACCGTAAGATGTATGACTTTATTTTTAAAAACTTTTGAACTATATTATCTATGATATTTTCGTATGTTTTCATATATTGCTCGAATATCCTTTATTTTTAAGCCTTGTGCCATCTTGGTTGCCCGCCTGATGAGGCCCGCATCTCGAGGTGGTACGGCAGTTGTCACGTGGTCGAGCCTGCTGGTCGGGGCGTGACATTCCTTCCTTTATGCGCAACCTCAAACCCTCCTATATTTAACACTCTGACAGTCCCATGTTTTGTTTGGGGCATCAAAATATTTGAAATTAAAATGTTAAATATATTTAATAGAAAATTTAGCCATTATAAGGTAGCACTATTTCAAAAAAGTTTAAACTCTCATTTTAACAGACAAAAAAATATCGTTTGAGTCAGAAAAAGAAAACTCAATAATTCATATGGCAGTATAATTTGTTTCGCCTTTTTATCATGACACAGTTAGTCTTCACTCATCCTTTGATTCATCTCTTATTCTGCATGTACTTCCTTTGGAGCAAAATTGCTTTTGTGTAGCCCTGACAATTTGTTTTGGCAGCTGAGAGGTGGAAAGTGATTCCACATTTGACAAGCTATATTGTTGGCCAAGTTGTGTTTGGCGCTTCCCCTGTTTCTGTTAGTGGGGTCCAACCCCATGACCATTTTAATGGTCACATGATGGCTCTTTGAAAGACTTTTAGCCTTTGTCATTTTTAATGGCTGAGATCTAATCTTCAAGCTATGATCCAAGGGCCATGATTTAACCTTACAAAAGCACAAGGGTTTCTTTATGAAACAAAAAGGTTAGCTGAGACTTGTCTTGGCTATTTTGCATATATTTTGAGCCGCGCACCAAACAAAAAGAAAAAGGAAGGCAGAAAGTTTCTCTTGGTTTTCTGCAAGGTGAAGGCCGGAAGTTGCAAAGGGAAGTAGTGCTGTGTTATGGTGTTGCAAAGGTGGAAGACTTTGTGGTTTTCTTTCTCCACAGAGAGAGTAAGGGAGAGCGATAAGCAAGCAACAAATTGATTTTTCTCTGAGGAGGATTTGTAGATTCTCAAAGAGGTAGATCTTTGTATTTGATTCTAATTTGTTGGTTCTTAAGCTTTGGGTAAAAAGCTTAAATGTGATAAACTTTTGTAAGTTGCTTATTTCTCATAGTGGATTTTTATCCAGTTTTGCCCCGTGGTTTTTCCCTTCATATTGGAGGGTTTTCCACGTAAATATTGGTGTTCTTTATTTTCTTATTATTGCTTGGATTATTGCTTGTTATTTCTGTCTAGTTGATTGGCTTGGAAAGTTGATTATTTTGACTGCTATTGATCATTGGTTTGAGTTTCGCTGTTGGTTGGTTGTCTGTGGGTATTATCAATTTCTGCTTCCGTTATTGTTATTGCTGTAGGCCCCAACAGTTTCAAACTCCATGCCAACATATGGAGTTAAATCATTTTGAACAGATTCAGTTTTGAAATTGTTCTTTTCATGACAATATGTTAAGTGTAGTAACATCATTCATATTCTATAAATAAAAAACAAATAAATGACAACAATGTCAGGTTTTCCTTGATAACTAAAGAAAATTAAGGGGGACATTATGTACCAAAAAACTTAAGAAAAATGTTGAATATAAAACAAATATAAAATCTTAAATTATAATAATCACAAATAGCAAAAAAAAAATAATAATAAAGACTGATTAGAAGGTGATATTCATCTGCAAAGTCGTAATTTTTCTTCAACTGATTATCCGAGTAGAACAAATGAAGACTTTGAGGATGGGTGATGTTAACTTTAATTTGTTTCTGCAAATGATTTAGGTAGAAGCCCATCGTCTTCAATAAAATTTCCTCTTCCTCTTCCTAACTGAGTTTCTTTTATAAACAAGTAAAAGGACATTCTAATGGGCCCACAACATGCAAAAGTCACGGGTGTGTAGAATTTAGAATAGCAAATTTAAGTTCTAACGTTAACGGCCAAAATATTGAAGTTATGTTGACATAAAAGTTGGATAAGTGTCAAAATTTTGTTGGAAATTTGCAGGAACTACACCTATAGCACTTCACCTAAGTTGTGCCTAACAACTTAATATGAAGAATTATATTTTATTATTATTAAAAAATAGTGTTTGAATGAATTTCTCCTTTAATCGAGTTGGTTAGATATTGAATAGTCGAGTTAGTTAGATATTGAAAAAATTTATGTAAGAGGTCGTGGATTTTTAACCTCTCATTTCCCAAATAGATATTTTTCTCTTTGAAATCTCTCATTATCTAAGCAGACCTTTTTCTCTGTTTCCTATCTACTAAAAAATAGTTCTTTAAAGTTTAATCTAATATAAGATGTATTGTATAATAACAAATAAATATTCTCCTTTTAATTTTTCTTGATCCATCCAAATAAGAGAGGGAAATTGTTTGCCTTTCTGTCATTTTCTTGGTAATTTTTCGTCAAGAGTCTGATTTTAGCCCCGAAACCTCTCGGACACTTTTCTAAGTGCCGGGCCCAGCCCGAGTGGGCGGCCCATGGATCCCCAGGGGTATTTTCGTAATTTTTCAGTCAAGTGTCCAATTTTTACCCCGAAACCTCCTAGACACTTTTCTAAGCCCCGAATTACTTTGTGGACTTATTTGTAATGATCCTCTAGAATGTAATCCTTCAAAAATTAAACATGATTTAACTAGGGGTGAGCATTCGGTCGGTTTGGTCGATTCGGTCGAAGAAATCGACAAACCGAATTAACCGAACCTCCTTAAAATTTCGACCGAAACCGACCGAACAAAAAATCAAATCGAATTGACCGAAAACCGAATTATATCGATTGGTTTCGGTTGGTTCAATCGGTTCTAATGTTTTTTTTCCCCACCTTTTTTCCCCAAAAAGATTAAATAAAGTAAATAATAAAATGTCTTACAAACACTGAAACACATGTAATTATTACATAGAACACAAAGTTTAACACATAAAGATTGAACACATAATTATAAAAAGTTCTTCCATGGGAAATAACGAATTCAACTACAAATGACTTCTAATAGCTATAAATGACTGCTAATAACTATTAAAAGTTTCAATAAGACAACAACATTCTTCAAGAATTACTCTTCTTAGAGGCTTGGAGCATATTTTTATTTCCCTACATATTAAGAAAACAATATTATATAATTAGTATGAATTTAGTTAAAAACAAACTAATGGATAAAATGTCAATATTCATACTAATATTACCTCAAATAGATGATACATACAGTCACTGATCAATGGTAGGCTCCAATGCAACCTTTGAAAAATCTAAACATGTATATACAAGACAAACAATAAGTAATATTTAAAACAAAAAAAGTAAGAAAAAAAGAACGAAATGATAGTAAGAAAATAATTACCCAAATCAAGTTTGTCAAGTTCTGCCACATTATCCTCAATATCGTTTGGACTAAAATGTAAAGCTCCTCGTAGCCAATCTTGAGCACAAATAAGAGCTTGCACAAGCTTAGGAGTTAAAGAACTCCTATACACATCAAGCACACATCCACCAGTGCTAAAAGCGGATTCTGAAGCAACTGTAGATATAGGAATCGCTAATACATCTCGAGCTATATCGGAAAGGATAGGAAACCTATGGCTATTAAGTTTCCACCAAATGAGAATGTCAAAGTCACCATCATCTTTAGCATCTTCTTCACTCAAGTATTTATCCAATTCCGATTTCAACTCTTCAGCACCAATTTCCATTTTATACTTCTTATATTCATGGAAAACAGCTGAAGTTTCTTTTGAGCTTGCACTTTCAGAGTCATTGGTGGCATGAGAAAGTTGATTAAATTGGCTACTTTCACCAACATCCTCAAATTGAGGTTGTGACTTTCTTTTATATTCATCAAACAGCTCCTCTAATGCTTGTTTCACATTCTTAGTCATTGAGGAAGCTAACTCCGAAGAATACATTTTCACAAAGCAATAAGTCACAAAACCAAGTTTCTTCCTAGGATCAAGAACACAAGCAATATAAAGCAACATATTCATTTTCTCTATATTTCCCCAATACTTGTCATACTTATCTAGCATTCTCTGTGCCATCATCATCAATTCAACATCATCATTTTTTTTGCCAATCTTTCAAAGTGCTATAAACAGAACATATATCGTCCAAGAAAGTATTGGAAGTGACATAATAAGAACCTGAAACTTTTAATGTGAGGTCATAAAATTTTTCCAAGAAGTGACAAAACCTCCTGACATTACACCAATCATCTTGTTCAGGAATCCCATCTCCCATCAAGAGATCACCTTTCAAGAAAAAAAAATGAAAGATAATATTATTAGAATGCCCACCCTAAATCCTAATCTCAAAATTTACTGGTTATTAAAGCTAACTATAAAAGTTAAAAAAAGTTTAAAGCATATTGTACTACAATAAACATTACACAGAAAAATTAACCAAGTTAAAAAAATGGTAAATCAAATGATAAATAAACCAGATATAAGCCAAGTAGACATTAAAAATTGATAAAAACTGGTATTAAAAATTAGAAAAGATTAAAATTTGGAAGTAGACCAAGTAGACATTAAAAATTGATATGATAACCAAGCTGGATGGGTGGCTGGCTGGCTATCTAGCTAGCTGGAACAAGTTGTCACACACAAGCAAACAAAGAACAATTTAATATAAAATATGAGCTGTCTTAGTGGTCTTGGAGGGAGGCTATATCCAGTCCACTTTCACGAAACAGAGATATATACCTCAGCTTTACACACGCCCATCACAACACATACAAGGTCATTATTCACCTTTCAAAATTAAACATTAAACATACAAAATATAAAAAATAGAATTTTAAAATTTAATTACCAATAAGAATATGACTCACCTTTGTAACTTGGATCCACATCATAATACGCCTCAAAAGCCTTTTCAAACTTTTGAGCAGCATCCAACATTAAGTAAGTTGAATTCCATCTTGTGCTAACATCCAAACACAACAAACTCTTAGTTTGAATATGTTCATCCACAGCACACTGTTTAAACTTGGCCAACCTAGAAGGCGATTGTCTCACATATTTGACTGCACCTCTAACCCGAGCAACAGACTCATTTATTTCTTTCAGCCCATCAGTGACAATAAGATTAATGATATGTGCAATCCATCTCATATGAAGATATCTACCTCCTAAAATGCTAGTTCCTATATTATTAAATTTTTTCTTCAAGTATGTGACTGCAACATCATTGGAACTAGCATTATCAACTGTAATAGTAAACACCTTACTAATCCCCCAATCTCGCAAACATTTCTCAACTGCCTTGCCAATGCCATCTCCTTTATGACTAAAAATGGGACAGAAATTTAATATCTTTTTATGTAATTTCCAATCTTTGTCTATGAAGTGGGCTGTAAGACACATGTAATTGACTTTTTGCAATGAAGTCCATGTGTCCGTGGTAAGGGAAACTCTAACATAAGCTGCTTTCAACCATTTCTTTAAATGGGTTTTCTCATCACATACAAGTGATAACAATCCCTAGCAACAGTCCAGCGTGATGGTACTCGAAATCGAGGACATGCAAGTGACATACAACGCCTAAATCCCTTCCCTTCCACAAATCTAAAAGGCAACTCATCTAGAATAACCATCTCAGCCACTCCTTTTTCTAATGGCATCCTGATCAAACTTCCAAGAACCTAAAGATCCATCTCCTACCGATTGAGTTAATTCCGTTTGACTAGAATCACCACAAGAACGAGGAAATCTCTTACAAACACTCATATGACTTTTCAATGCAGTTGTCCCATTTAATTTAGGATTAGCAAAATATTCTTTATCACAATAATTACACCTAGCTTTTTGTTCACCTTTCTCATTGACAAACTTGGTAAAGTGTTCCCAAACTTCTGACCTTGGTCTAGGTGCTTTCCTTTTTACAATAGCTTGAGAACTGCCATTAGCTTCACTTCTTGCTCCATCTCCATCAACCACAAGATTTTGAGACTTATGAGTAGCATTAATTGAAGGATCACTATCACCAGCCATCTGACCCATTTCATTTGACATCTACCAAAAAAATTAGAAAAATGCCGTAAGCTAATTAGCCTTTAGTGAGACAATATTTTGATTCAACCTATATATATATATATATATATATCATGCTCTGTCCCCAGCTTACAAAGATGCTAATCAATCTAACATGCAATAGTGTGAAAGGGACATGAAAATTATGATAAATATGATTGACTATCACCAACCATCTGACCCATTTCATTTGACATCTACCAAAAAAATTAGAAAAATGCCGTAAGCTAATTAGCCTTTAGTGAGACAATATTTTGATTCAACCTATATATATATATATCATGCTCTGTCCCCAGCTTTTATGCTCTGTCCCCAGCTTACAAAGATGCTAATCAATCTAACATGCAATAGTGTGAAAGGGACATGAAAATTACGATAAATATGATGATTGACTAACCTGAATACTCTTGGTTGTGGCGGTGAAGATGCAAAGATGGCTAATCTGTGAGTTGAAGAGAATGGATGACAAGATGAGATCTGAGAGAGTTGTGTACTTGATGGTTGTTCAATGAAAAGAAAAGAAGAGAGGTAGATCGGAATGTGGAGGCTCAACTCAAGGCAAAAGTGGCAGCAATCGTGAAGAGAGAAGCAGCTGCCAGCAGTAGGCGAGGAAGAGGACGAGAGGTTGTTTAGGAATTTAGGGTAGCGTTGGTTTTGGCTAAACAAGTAAGTCATAAGTGAAAAATAGAATTATTTTTATATTTAAGAGTAATTTTTATTTTTCTTTTTAAAAGTATCTTTCTACTCTATATATATATATAATATTAAAAATATATTAAATATATTATTATTATTATATTATTCGGTTTTTCGGTTGGTTCAGTCCTATAATTTGAAGAACCGAAAACCGACCGAATTAACCGATTTAACCGAACTTTTGGACCGATTAAAACCGAAACCGTTTGGACCGAACTGTTTCGACCAAATTTGATCGGTTTCGGTCGGTTAAGTCGGTTTGGACCGACTAATGCTCACCCCTAGATTTAACAAGCGAAAAATTAGTAATTAGTAATAACCAACCCTTTGAATAGTATAATTAAGGATTTTAGTTTGTTAATCTAAATGGAAGTGAACTAATTTAAGAAGTACAAAATCATACTAACATTGACAACTAATGCTCAAATTTGAGATGCCGAGGATTCATAACACTAAATTAAATAAGAGGAGAAATATTATACTATTGAGTACAAATATTAAATCCAACTTAAAATTAATATAGAATAAAGATGATATGTAAACATAGTTATCAGAACTGGACCGATGAGTAAATCGATGGAGGTACTGGGTTATCGGGTCAATGGTTCAATCGTTGGGTCAATGGGTCAATTGCTGGTTTAATATATATTTATATATTAATTTTTATATATAAAATAATTATCTAGTTAAAAATATAAATATTTAATACATTGACATAAATAAACCATTTGGCTTAGTGGTTAGAGAGTGTTAGTCTTCACTAGGTCTAAGGTTCAATTATCACCAATTACATTAATTTTGTAAATTTAGTGAAATTGATTCAACCACTGGCTCAACCGTCTGATTTGATTGGATTTGATCAGGTCAATAACATTTCTGATCTGATTACAAAACCGAACCGACTCCATAACCTATTCATCAGTTCAACCGGTTAGACTGGCTGGCTCAATCGTCTGATTTGACTGGATTTGATCAAGTCAATAACATTTCTGATCTGATTACAAAACCGAAACCGACTCCATAACCTATTCATCAGTTCAACCGATTAGACTGGCGGTCCAATCCAGTTTTGATAACTATGTATGTAAATGTTAAATATTCATTATAACAACAATGAACTTAGACATCAGCTTGTAAGCAATAGTTATTTAAAATTATTGCTTTAAAGTGATTTATTTAACGAATATTCAAAGTTGCATTGCCTTAAATAATATTTTACGCAACAATATATAGACAATGATTTATTATAAAAATGGTTTATTGAGAGATTAGGCAACAAGTTAACAATGTTTATTAATGTTGCCTAAAATTGTAAGTGCATGTAACAATTGTAAAAATTATTGCATAGTGTTGCCTATAATTTTGATATATGCAAGGCAAACAAATTTTGTTGATAGAAAAAAAAATTAAATTGTTGTTTTAATTGCATCTTTAATAAGAGGTTTAGATTTTAATTTTATATAAAAGGCTTTCTTTGACCAAAAGTACAAAACATTATATTAATGTCTACAAGTATAAACTAACAAAGAATTGACTAAATAAATGTAAATGGAAATTTTAAATTGAAAAATTGAAAATGATGTAATGCCACGCATATGTATTTTAGTGTAATAGTCTTTCATGTTTATTATCATATTAATTGTAAAATTTTCTAAAGTTTATCATATTGGAGTATAGAAAAAAATTTCTTTAATATATATGTATTAAGGTTTTATTTATTTTTCATACAAAGAAAATTACTAAATAATATGAAGTAAATTACAAGTCATAAGAATTCATCCAATAATTAAAATAAAAATAATTCATTATTAGTCTACTAAATACATTTTAAATTGTAATAAGTAATTAATTTCATTTATATTTTAATTTTAGTACTACTATAAAGAGGATAATAATTTTAAATTAATTGTATTAATTAATTGAGTTGATATCTTTTCTTTTCAAAATAATGCTACATAATAATAAAATATTAGTTGTTATAAACTAAAAGAAGAACAAATGCAAAAAACATAAAGTGCCGGAAAGCAGCGAGACGAAAAAACACAAAAGTTGGCGGGAAAACCAAAATCAAAAGGAAAACATAACATAAATCAGCGGGAAGTGATGGGATGAAAAATATTAAAAAACAAACTCAAAATATCTACGTCTTATACTACAATTTGTCAATTCCAATACAAGAATTTTTGTAAAAAGAAAAATACAAATAAAACAAAAACAAAAACAAGTCACATGACAAAAGCGAAAGTCACGTGGCAAGAAGAAAAAATTAAGTAAAAAAGGAATAAAATAAAAAATTGATGAATACGATTTTCAAAATCATTTCTTCACTTTATCTTTTAGACCATCTCCAACCCATTACATCAAAATTTACATCATTTTGATATAAAAAGAGAATATTCTTAGAATATACTAACATCAAATTTTATTCTACTCCAATGTATTACACTATTTTTTACACCATTTTTCACATCAATTATATTATAATATAACATCTATTATTTAACTTAATATAATTATCTAAATAATTATTTAAATAATTAAATTAATCTATATGTAATTCTAACAATATATTTTATTAATTAAAAATAATATTATTAAATAATATTTAATATTTTTCTTATGAATTATTTAATCATATGTTATTAATAACTGTTAACATTATGTCACAAATAATTAATAAAAATATTATTTCATATAATTTACGAAATTAAAATATAATCAATAAAAAAGATTACATTTTTGTTTTATATTTAACATCTAATTTTATTTCTATGTTTGTTTAAGTTGTGTTTTGACTATAATTTAAGTAAATTGATGTTTAATGACTTTTATTTTGTTTTCATTGAATTCTTCCATAATTTATCTAATTTATATTTATAATTATTTATAAAAATATATTTAATATTGGTCTCAATTTAAAAGTCTCAATGAGATCTTTCTAATGATATATTTTTTTCTTAATAATTTAAAAATTAAATTTAAATAAAATCTAAAATATATAAATACAACAAAAAAAATTAAAATGATATAAATGTAATAACAAATTAAAGTTAAGGTCAAATTTGAAAAAAAAAAGTATCCCATCATTTTGGTGGGATGAATTGCTGCTCCTTTGGAGCAACAAAAAGGGCAAAATACACACTATTTTACCGTTTTACTGCTCCATTGGAGAAGCCCTTATATTTCTACAAACGGTTATCATTTTGTAAGGGATAAAGATTCTCTTCATTGTTTATTACTGTTTATTATTTGTTTTAAGGATTAAAATTTTCTTCACAATCAAGAGTTGATATTTTAATTATAGATTAAAGATTCAAAAAATCAATGAATAATACTTTCTCTGTCTTAGAATAGTCTTTTTCAATCGTTTTATCAAAATCAATAAAAATAATTTTATTTATTAAATTTTATATTTTTATTTATTTTATCCTTATTTAATTGTATTAAAAAAGAGAGAGATAAAGAAGAGACATGTATTAAAGAGAGAGATTCTAATATGACAAGATAAGAGTAAAATAAAAAATTATAAAATTATTTTTTTGATTTTATAAAAAAGATAATTATTTTAAAATAATTTTTTTTTAAATAAATTTATATTCATAGACAGAACAAATAATAAACAATAAAAAAACCTTACTTTTTTATAAATGGCCCTTGACCACAGCCATCACCTGATAAAATACGAGGTCGGTGAAGAAATGACCCCACCATTTTCGAAAGACGACCCTCTGCTTAGAAAACTGGACATATGACAAGACGATAAAGAAGAAAAAAGGTCAAGAAAGACACGTTTTAAAAAAAAATTTCTGATCTGATGAGATCTTTAAAAATAGTTTTTAATCACTTATACCGAATGTTGTAATTTGGCTGTAGTTTTGTCTGCATTTGACCTGTTGACCATCGTATTGCAATTGGGACCCACTGATTTAAGGCTCATCGTAGACAAAACCCCGCGAATTGTGAATGCTATCGAATTTCGAAATGACCTTACAGCACATGCCAATAAAGGTGCTCGCGTGCTGCTTTTTATAAATTTATATTTAGATTTCAGATTAAGATGCACAAGTAACGTTTCGCAGTCATCGCCGGAGGAGGAGAGGCGGCCGACCGGGTTCTCATTTCCTTCAGCAAGCAATACTGCTACTCTGACTACCGAGAGAAGATCAAAACCCATTTTTTTTCCCACAAAAAGGTTGGTTTTAGTAATAGCAGGTTAAGTTCGCTATCGGCAGATCAATGTCTTTTTGGGGATGGTTAAGACAAGTGCGGTGACTATACAAAGTTTAAACCTTTTACAACCAACCTCCGATTTTTTTTTTCCTTTGAAATTTTGTGGATCAGAAATTAAATGCATTTGTTGCACTGACTCAATCGGTGCTAGTGAATAGTTTGCTGAACTTAGTTATTTTAGATTCTTGGTGCTCTCAGAGAAATGCTTTCAAGCCGGAGTGAGATACCAGAGGTTCAACTCGTTAATTCTATATATGATGGAAGGTCAGAAGATGTGGAACCTGGGCATTCATGTGCTTGTCGAAGACTACGGGGTGTCGATAGTGCCAGGCTGCCTTCCCCTCATCTGCCTGGTACATAAGCTCTTTAATTATCACACACACATATCTACATATGGATTTGTCACTTAATTTAGTAATTAATTATATACTCATGATAATTGGATCTCGATCATACAATGGAGCTCTTTATAATTCTTATTTATATCTCACATTTGGGATCCCAAACTTTTTCGTTTGGGTAAATTCTACACAAGTCTTAGGTTTAACCCATTATTTAAGTCAAGTTAATTAGTTTAAACAATGCACGTCCTGCCCCGAAATTCTGCCATTCATTGACTTTGTTTCTTATGGTGTTAAATGATTTCCTGTTTTACCCTTGTCAGTTGTACATATTTTAGAGGCTTCTGTTTATTTACGTAGTTAAAGAAATCTGAAACAAAAATTAAATGTAATCCTTTTAATTACTTTGTGGATTTATTTGTAATGATCCTCTAGAGTGTAATCCTTCAAAAATTAAACATGATTTAACAAGCAAAAAATTAGTAATAATCAACCCTTTGAATGTAATCCTTCAAAAATTAAACATGATTTAACAAGTAAAAAATTAGTAATAATCAACCCTTCGAATAGTAATTGAGAGTTTTCCTTTTCCTAGTTACCCTTGTCAAGAAGACTTCAAGAGGTGGCGAAACTTCTACATCATTCTCAAAATGTATAGATAAGAATAAGAATACAAAGAAAAATGAAGTGAACAATGTCACTGATATCCATTTTAAAAGAGATGAAAAAGTTAGCAAGAAGAATAAAAAAGATTTTCTAAGTATATATTAAAAAACAAAAGCTTTCCTCCTTTCTCTGGAAAAGAAGAAAAAATTTGCTGTTTCAACTGAACTTCTAAGAACCAAAAACTGGAAGTTTAATCATTGTTGTATCATTAACAAAGACAGAGAAAGGATCAAAAAAGAAAAAATGAAAAACTTCAGGAAGTCTTTTACACTCAAAATCTTGCTAGAATCTCTTCATAACTTCCAAAGTTTCAAAACTTTCCAACAAAACAGCCAAGAAAATATTAAAAAGAAAGCATAAAAACAAAAAAAAACCCGCAAAAACACCAATCAAGATCGCAGTCCCTCACCATCCTCAATGATCCAAGCCTTTTTAAGAAATAAAAGAGAAACCAAATACTCTAAATTTACTAAAAAAACTCTGAAGGGAAAGCAGAGAGGAAAGGCAAAGGGAAACAAAACATAAGTGATATTTATCTACAACTGGCAATGGGAATGACCGAAGCAAACCAGAAGTAAAGCTGTTTCTATTGAAAAAAAGAGCCCTTTTCTTTCATATTTCAAGGGAGAAATCTTTAAAGAAAAGAGAGAGAAAAAAAAAAAGAAAACTAGAGAAGGGTTAAATGGGAAATCACTTAACACCCTTTTTTTGGCCACAATCAGTTAACACCTTAAACAGTAAAGTTAAAAATGGCTAGTTAAATTTTGGGACGCCAATGTCCATTTTTCAATCTAATGGATTTAACTTGAATTACGGTTAAAATCCAAAGACTTGAATGGAATTTATCATTTTATTTTTAAATCCCAAAATTATAGTTGTCATGGTATCTTCTTGGAATACTCGACTAGATAGCAAAAGCAAAATTTGAGTAGCTAAATGTAAATTTTTTACTTTCTCCGGTTCATAATATCTATCACTTTAGAAAAACTTTTTTATTCCAAATTATACATCATTTTAAGAATCCTAATATTCTATAAAGCATCAACTATTTGTTTTCAATTTTACCCTTCTACTTTACAAAGAATTAATTACTTATTACATTTTTTTGGTCAAAAGAGTAAAATTGTCTTTCATAATTTTTTTTTCTAAATTTTTGAATTTTTAATACCATCATTAATCCTTGTGTAATACTCAAATACAAATATTATGGAACCAAGAGAGTATGGAAAATTTTCAAAAAATGGCAATGTATGAAAGTATATATTTATCTGTTAGCACCATTGTCACGCCTTGACCTGAGGACTTAGTCACGTGATAATCGCCGTACTACCTCGAGATGTATGCCTCGAAACGCGGACTATCCAAGATGGTACAAGGTATAAATAAGGAGTACTCGAGCAATATATGAAAACATATAAGAAATAATATAGAAAATATCGTAAAATATTTATATCATATAAGTGACATATTTTACGATACAAACATGCAGCGGAAAGAAATAATAATAATATTATGCAATACTAGTCCCTAAATTAGTTTAGGTAGTTTGGATTTCAATTGATCATTTATGGGTGTCTAAACTAGGATTTCTAGGGTTTCGAAATCAAATTGGATAAGTCCAGAAGTCAATTTAGGTCAATTGGGGTTCGGGAAGGCAAAATTACAATTTTGCCCTTTTTTCAGTGTAGGCCTGATGCGGGACTCAGTTGGGGAGAAAATATCTTCCCAACAGTTTGAGTCCAGTTCCGATTCTAGCTCTAGCTTTGGCCGAGAGCTTTTTTCTTCACTTCTCTAGCTCGATTTTTCCTCAATTTAACACCAATTCACAAATCCATACACACATAGTACTACAAGATGACAACTTCAAAAATCAAATTAAATGGTTGAGAATGTAAGATTTTTGGATCAAAGTTTAGGGTTTAAAAAGGAGTTGGAGCAAAATGAAAATTGATCTTCAATTCAAGACATCTCGTAGGACAATCAGCGAAATCATGCAAGCAACCAGTTAAAATGAAGCTTGATGAGTGTAAAATAACATACCAAGAACTCAGCCAAATCCAATGGTTGGATTAAAAGATTCGGCTTGATGAACACAGTAGCACCAAGTTGGTTTCTTTGGTGATTTTGGTTAGTTTTGATGAGTTTGATCTTTGAGGAAGCTAGCAGAGTTATTTAGAGAGTTGATTGAGGTGTTTAGAGGAGGTCTTGGGCGGAGGAAATGGTGGTAAGAAGAGGAAATCGGAGGAAAAGGGTGGAGAAGAGAAAATAGAGAAATGGGGTTCGAGTAGCTAACCCCATCATTGAAATTTGTCACTCTGACGTGACTCAAGTCCGGCGTCGGAGTCAACCTCTAATTCGAGTTCTCCACTTGTTTGCCTTTCAATCACCTCAGTTTTCGATTCTAATGTACCTTAGTTACTCTGGACTATAATTAGGGTTTTCTAAGCATGAATTTGGACTAACAGAAGTTCAAATATTATCATCACAAGTTTCAAATTCATCACACATCACATGTTATATAATTAACATAATATATGACACGTGCGGGCTAGGCCCGGGCGTGTCATTATGATACAAATGTGCAATGTCAAAGGTGGAACGTACTACAAATTTGTGAGTCTTCTGGGTACATTAGTGCTTATTGTCCATCGGGATGTCTCGCATCAGAAGCATGGAATTCTATAATAATGAAAGGAAAGAGGTGAGTATGATAGATGTATCCAGTGAGGGACCTAGTCATAATGATTAATTAGCTTGAGTTAGAGATATAAATGAATCCAAACAATAATTTAACAAAACAATATATTTAATAAAACATACGAAATCCCAAAACCATATAAAGTAAAATATCTCATAAATGGGCTGGTAACTAAAACACATCCAAAGGTCCACCTGTGCATCTAAGTGGCCAATTGGACCGTCAACAGCTTCAACTCGCATCTCATAAAATCTGTAAATCAATCTCAAGCTTGTTCCCTTGATATTGCGCATCGCTATGGATAGACACAGCTACATATCTTTGATCTCTTACCCTAGTGAGTTTCGCTTCGTGCCTCTCTGTCTTAGGGCTTCCTGGTCATCGTACCCCTCTTAGAGGTTATCCGTGGCTACTTAGTTGGATAGCATACTCTACTCAGTCCACTTGCTCTCGTCAGAGCATCAAGTCTTATGCTTAATCTCTCATCTCGCAATAATGATACTAATAACAATAATAATTCTAATTTCATAAAATCATTCAATCCCACCCATTAAAATGTGTCATAAAATCATAGTATTTGAGGGTGGACTATTCCTATCCCAAAATATTTATAAAATATTTAATAAAATATTTGATAAAACAATTTAGAAATCGGTTACTCTCGATTGTCAACCACTATAACCAAGCCACTTACTAATTAGGGAGGTTAGTATACTCCTGATAAAAGTCCCAAAATTCTAAGATCGAGTGCGTACTCGTCCACGTACGAACTCGCACCTAAATTATCAATTAGAGAATTTAATTTAATCACATTAAAAATTCAAACACTAATTGGATGTCTAAGGATGCTCAGTTTAGGGTTTCTAAGGGTTCAAAAATGTTTCGGGAAAGTCCGGAAGTCAAATTAGGTCAATATAAAATGTGTAAAATTATCATTTTACCCTACTACAGGGCAAGTCCAATGTGGGATTGAAGTAATTGTAGAGCAGGACTGGTCAAAAAGGAGATTTCTCCCAAAAGGCCAAGTCCGGCGCTGGACATGGCTAGGTCCAGCATCGGACCCGTCCTTGGTTTAGGTCTAGGACACCATTCTTCCCCTTTCCTAGCTCGTTTTGACTTCGATTCGAGTCCGATCAACATATCATTCAATACACATATACTTCAACACTTAAACTATGATGTTATAGCTTCAAGAACTAAAATCTTTTTGTATTGAAGATGTAAATGAAATGGGTTTGAACCTAAAATAGATTGTGATCTTCAAATCATAATTTCTTCTAATCTAGTTAATGAATCAAGACAAGTAAATAGGCGAAATAAAGCTTGAAGAGTGTAGATTAACATATCTAGAAATCAATTTAATCCAATGGTTGGATTGGAAGTTAGGGCTTGAAGAACAAAGTATCTCTTTGATGCCTCATTTGAATATCTTTGGGATTTCTGGTTGTTAATTTGTTTGTTATTTGATCTTTAAGGAAGCTAGAGAGAGATGACTTTAAGCCTTTGTTTAGTTGACGGATAATGGAGATTAATGGAGCGGTTATGAAGTTTATGTTATGTTTGGTTGGGAGTAGATGGGAGGGGAGGGCTGCATTAAACCCTTCCAAACCCCACAAACTCCAAACCTTCAAATTGGGGTTTTTTGGAGGGGTGATAAAATTTTTTCCCATTTTATCCTTATAAAACTATTAACTTCCAAAATTATCTTTAATTAATTTCAACAACTTTTCCCAATCCACATTTTATTTTATTTTTAGTACTTTTTTTACTTAAAAATATATTTAAACAATAAACTGTTTTTTTTATCCCTATTAGTTGTACATTCATTTATTTAATATAAAAAAGACAAGAAAAACATATTCCATATAAAAAATTTTGTTTATAATTGAGTAAAAATTAACTTTATTTTTACAAAGATTAATTTGATTAATTTGTACATGATAATATATAAATTAAAATATATAAAAAATGAAAAATATTACATTGTAAAAGATTTTATATATAAGGGTAAATTAGTAAAAGGTCACTTTAAACTCCTCAATACCCCTCTTCCAACCAAACAAGAAAAAGATAAAATTAACACCTCTATCCCATTTTAAAATCCCCCATTCTTCTTTCCCCCTTACCTTCCCTTACTCCCCCTTCCCTCCCTTCTTTGAATCAAACATAGGCTAAATGTTTATGGAAGTTAGTGGTGGTTTGAGGCGGAGGAACTAGTGGAGAAGGGAGGAACCTCAGAGGAAGAAGAAAAGAAATAAAGGAGGAGAAGAATGAGGGGCTCGGGTTGTTGACCCCTATCAAGCCCCGACCCGCAGGCTCGGCCACGTGACAACCGCTGTATCACCTCGAGATGCGTGCCTCGTCAGGTGGGCAACCAAGATGATACAAGGCTTAAAAATAAAGGATACTCGAGCAATATATATGAAATCATATGAAATATCATAGATAATATAATTCAAAATATTTAATAATAAAATATCACATCTTACTGTGTTCCATGCAACGGAAAAATATTATTTATAAATACACAAATGTATATGTAAGATGCAATAATATTCCGAGCCAAGATACACAAAGCAAAATGAGGTGGCACCTACATAATCGTGTCCACAGTGCCGTACTGGGATCACTGGCCACCAGGACGTCCGTCGTCCAAAGAATGATGATCTGAGAACAAAAGTGAATGGGGTGAGTACATAAACATGTACCCAGTGAGAGACTCGGTTATAAAGACCGATCACCTCAGGCTGGGGTTATGAAATAATCCAAATATCAATTTAATAAATCATTTACTGAAATATAGTAAATCCCATACCAAATCCCATACCCAATAAGGGCTGGCATCTGAAATCATCCCAATAAGGTATACCCGTGCACTGGGTATCCACTAGACCGTCAAGGGTTACTTTATACTTTTAAAACATTTTACTTTACTCTCTGGCCCATTCCCTTGACGTTTGCCTCGTTGTGGTGGAACACAGCAGTCCTGGCGGGTTTCCCTACGCGCCTCTCACAACCAGGTACGACTCCCGTGCCCCTCAATAGGCGGTCCACGGCTGAGCCACTCCCGTGCCCCTCAATAGGCGGTCCACGGCTGAATATCACGCATGCTCATATACTCGGTCCACGCTCCCTCATATTGGAGACCCGAGTAAAACAATCAATCTCATCATCTCTCAAGGATATCGTTTCCCCATATAATAATCAATAATAATATCATTATATAAAATTTATTGAAATTCCCACCCTTTAAATCATTTATAAACTCAGTGTGTGAGGGTGGACAATTCATACCCCAAAACATATATAAACAATTTAATAAAGCATTTATAAATAAATTTGAAAACGGTTAACCCTCAATGGTCAACCAATATAATCCAAACCACTCACAAGTGAGGAGAGTTGTATACTCCCCGATTACCCACGAATGCCTTAGCTCAAATTGCAACTGGTCCAAATCTCGTACGATCACGTACCTAAATAATCAAATTAAAATCTAATTTGATTAATATAAATATTCAACCAATGTTCAAATCATAACACAACACCAATTAAAGGTCTCGGACTAAAATTGACAAGTCCAGAAGTCAATTGTAGCTAATTGGAGTTAATTGGGGTCAAATGGGGTCTAGGGTTGCAAAATTACCAAATTGCCCCTGGTGCTACAGTTCCATTGTCGGCAGGTGGCTCACTCCTGGGCGGGAGTGAGCCAAATCGGGAGCAAGTGCCAATTTTAGGCAGCTCCGGCGAGGGACCTGCCAGGTCCGGCGCCGGACCTGCTGCCAGAAAATGGCCGAATTCGGCCAATCATGAAAACAAGCTCGGTTTGACTTCGATTCATCACCAATCCGCACCAAAATTGAAACACAGTAAGTTAAACATATGATATATGAATTCACAGCTTCAAGAACTGAATCAAACAACAAATCATGCTCGAATTTTGGATCAAAACATCAAGAGTTGACTTTACTCGGACAAAACAGAAATCTCAACTTCAATCATCAAATTCTCTTAGCTCAGACCATGAAATCAAGCGTGTAAACTATCAAATTAAAGCTTGATGAGTCTAGAACAACATACCAAATTCTCAGCCAAAACGCACGGTTGAATCAAAAGATATCGGCTGATGAACAAACTGTCGCCAGATTTCCAGTTTTCTAGATTTGATGATTTCCTTAGAAATCTTGATGTTTTGATCTTCAAGGATGCAAAAGAAGTTGATATTGATGATTAATGAAGTGTTGGAAGAGGGATTGAAGGCTTGAATCAGAGAGATTTGAAAGAGAGAGATCGGAGAAGTGAAGAAGAGGAGAAAATGAAAAATGGGGCCGAGACCCCTCATATAATCACGGGTCCGGCGCCGGACCCGACTAGGTCCGGCGCCGGAGTCAACATTAAAATTGTTGACTCTGGTCAACTCAGCCTAATTGCCCTGGTTCTCGATTCCCAAGTGGGGCCCACATCCCCGGACTTCAATTTTAGGGTTTTTAAGCTTGAAA
The DNA here is from genome assembly GCA_030664755.1 of Microcos paniculata. Taxonomy (NCBI): domain Eukaryota; kingdom Viridiplantae; phylum Streptophyta; class Magnoliopsida; order Malvales; family Malvaceae; genus Microcos; species Microcos paniculata. Next base: position 42,346,167 of record CP131458.1, on the reverse strand, counting down.
TTGAGCTAAACGAAGTTTGAAACATCCATGGAAAGTCTAATTTGGTATTTTAACCAGACAACAATACATGATTATACAACTTGACACGTGTGGACTAGGTCCGGGCGTGTCAACCCCCCTCCCTCCTAAATAATTGTTGAGTCCGGCGTGGGACATCGTCGGTTCCGGCGTCAGACTTCATGTTTTCACTTCCCACAAATTTCCATTTGCTGACTTTGCCTCGGTTTTCAATTCTCGAGGCACCTAGGCTATTTTGAAAGTCAATTAGTGTTACTAAGTATATGATTATAACTAAAGGAGGTTCAAAACATATCTATCAAGTTCAATGCCCATTACACACTTGAGAAAAATAATATATTAAAACACTTAACACGTACGGATTAGGTCCAGGCATGTTAACGAGATTGTATTTACCCTTTTAATGATCTTATTAAAAGTAAAGAGAAAACCCTAGTAGTGTGTTTAGATGACTTTCAAAATCTTTAAGGATGTCAAAAAGGAAGCATTTAAAAATTCATTAATTTAAAATGATAGCATTTGTAATTACTTTGTTTGGAATTTGGATGAAAAATTTTTAGAATGAAGTTTTTAAGTATTTACCATTTTTAATGAAATTAAAAACCTAACTATGAAAAACCAAAGTTAAAAGTACAAAAATATAAAATATAGGTGTCATTGGATTTGTAAAAATATTTAGATAGTGCTAATAACATAAAAAATGAAAATATATATTCTAGAAATAAGTTTTTAATCATTAAAATTAAAAATATAAAAATTACCCTAAAAAAGAAACTAAATTAATATGGATAGTTAACTAGTAAGTGGAGGAATTTAGGAAAAAACACATATTTGATGGAGTTTGAAAGAGGGATTTGATGGATCTTAAAACCCATATTAAAAAGCCATAGATTTTGAAAATCTCTCTATTAAATTATCCAAATAAGGATTTCATTATTTAAAATTTTCAAAACCTGAATTAAAAAGAAATCTCCTTTTAAAAAACTCCATCCAAAAACACACCAATACTTGGTGTATAATTTTTATGAATAATAATTGGCTATGAAAAGAGAAATTTATAAATCTCTTTCAAAAAATTATTAAAGTTAGGAAAATAAGATTATAGTTAATAGGTTTTATAAGATGTAATTTGAAGAGGAAAAAAATATTAGGATTTTTCTCTTTACTTTTTACAAGGTTAAAAAGATAAAAATAATTTCCTTATCACAAATTTTACAAAATGTTATTAACTTACTAGTAATTATTTTCTGTTATAATATTAACTGATAAATATTTTTTATAGACCATTCTTTTTTTAAAGGGAGTATTAAGTCAATTGAGAGTTCAATTATAAATTGGATGCAAATACTCTCAAACTTGTCAGTTTTTGACAATTGTGCCCCTAAATTTTTTTTTTTTCAATTTAACCCTGCACTTGGCAAATATGGAAAAATTTCACTGTAGGTCTAATCGCTTTAATCCCGTGAAAGGATCCATCATCAAGCCACGGATGGATATTCAAAGTTAAATTAAAAAAAAAAAGAAGAAGAAAACTCGGGGGTATATATTAAAATTGACAAGATTTGAGGATAAAAATGGATATTTTCAGCTAATAGTTAACGGATCTATTTATTAAGTGCCATCAAATGATCGTGGATCTCAAACCTGAGGGTGACATTGTTTTTAATTTGTCAAATTCTAAGTTAAATTGAAAAAGAAGAAGAAGAATAAGAAAGTTCAAAGGTACACTTGTAAAAAAAATGAGAACTTGAATTTGCAAAAAAGGGTTTTCAACCATTCAGATACGTATACTAAATGAGTAATCTATATCATTAAATTAAAGTTATGCCTGATAGAATTCTAATGAGAGTGTCATATGTTAATTTTTATTTTTTTGGTATTTTTTAAAACATGTTAATTTTTATTTTTGGTATCTTTTAAATGTGAATTTTCTAAAAAATAAAATGGTCATTATTATCACTTGAAGTCATTAAATTCATTAAATGTATTTTATAATTAATTTTTGAATTATTTCTATTGATTGAAAAAAGGAAATGAAAGGACATTTTAAATTGAAAATCCAATTAATTTAATTTTTATTTTTAAATTGAAAAATTAAGGTGATGAACCGTATAATTTTATTTTTATTTTTTGGGGTTTTTTTTCCTCTTTACTTTTTGATATTACTAACCATATTAATCTAGAAAAGAAAAATATACAGGAGAACAAAGAAATAACAAGTCAAAGTATGACTTATATTTATTTCTTATTTTGTTATCAACTAAATTCATTCGTGTATTTTCTTCTTTTTCTATATTTATTATTTGTTATTATCTACTTAAATAATATAATTATAATACATATTATGTTATGCTTTTTTGTTATTGTCTACAAATTTTGTCTATTATATTATATTTATTTTTGTAACCCGAAACAAAATAAGTTTATTTTTGTAATTGTATTCTACATACAGTTAAAAAAACAAATTAGTTTAATTTCATGTATTATATTATATTTACTTTTGTAATCCGAAGTAACATGAGAAGGTTCTGTTCTAGTTAACTTTTTAAATGGGTAAAAACTTGGATGATAACAATGATCTGCGTTGCATTAATTAATGAACCTTGTAACTAGATCTGCTTGCTTTAATTCAGACGAAGACATACAAGTTTACGTGCAAGTAGCTATACCGCTATATAGGGCCATATTAAATGGTGACCGCGAAGAGATGCAATGGATTCTAAGCAGAAATGAAACAAAAATTTTGTACTCCAGCCTCACGATGGAACAAGAAGCTGCTCTTCACGTTGCAGTCGCAGCGAGACAGGCTGACATTGTTAGGGAATTGGTGCAGCGAATAGAACCAGAAGACTTGGCAGAACTGCGAGATAGAACAGGGAATACTGCGTACTGTGTCGCGGTGGGGGTGGGAAGTGTTAAAATTGCAAAGATTTTGATTCAGCGGAGAAGTGAAGTTGCATTGATACGAGGTGCCATGAACAAGACACCACTCTACATTGCTGCGGTTGCTGGATACCCTGAAATGGTTCGGTTTGTATACAGAACTTTTGAACAACATATAAATCATCTAGGAGACGATGAGCTAAGAGACATATTCTTCGCTTGCATTCATGCAAGTTTGTTTGGTAAGCAACTATATAAGCTTAACTTTGTGTTTCCTTTTTTCATCTACCTCTAATTTGGAAGTAATTCATATAAATATAAATATATAAATATAAATATATATATATATATATGTTGGATTCAGATATTATTCCATTCACATATATCAACAAATTTTGATTTTTAAAAATTAAAAAAAGAACAAGGTAATTAATTATATATAGATGGTCACTTGACTTAAAGTTAACGGGTTTTCTATTTTCATCAGTTGTTCGTGTAAAATTCAAAACTGTCGTCTAATGGCCCACTAACATGGTACAATCACCTCACTAAAAATGTCACGTGATATGAAATATGATAATGTCACGTGGGCATGCTCGATGATGTGGTCTTCCCATGTAAATGTCATATTGCTATGCCTCATCGCATTTATATAAATGGTAGTGCTTAGTTTTCTTTTTCTTTTTTTTTTCAAGGCCAAGAGAAGTACTTAGTACTTATTAGTTAACGTCATATATAATATATATATATATATATATATTATATTCTGAGATAATTACTTATAATGCGCTTGAACTTTGCACAAAATTTTGCAGATTTAGCCATCGAAATATTGGCAGTTTTCAAACGCCTAGCTTGGGCTCTTAATGATACTCAAGAAACAGCCTTGGGAATACTGGCTCGAAAGCCTTCGGCATTTGCTGGCAAGAGTTCATCAACACTCATGGAGTACTTGAGTTAGTTTCCTCTACACTCACTTCCGATAGTCTAACATGCATTAGCGTATAGATCAGTTCATTTTGTTTAGATTGAATGCAGATGATCGTAAGTTTGAGTCATTTCTTAAAGATGGGTCTAATTATGTTTTAATTTGGTCAAATAATAAGTGTCAATGTTTTCAAATTTACTCAAACAAAGGTCTAAGGTGATACTCAATTTGCTTACATAAGAGTGACCCTTATTTAATTAGTAAGTTTTAAAAAGTTGAATTACCCTATTTTAATATCAATTTGAGTATGAACTCAAATGTTGGAGATCAATTAGAGCATTTATCCTTTATTTTAATAACTAGCAAAATTGGATCCGCGTTATGCCTTATAGTTCATTTTAAAATTATTATGAATTTAATTTTAAAAGGTAATAATTAATAAGTGATTTTTAATTTGATAAATACAAATATTACTTACTAATTTTAATTAAAAATATGTACATACTTATCATAACAATATAATATAAATATAAATACTATTTTTTCATAACATTTAATCCCCTATGTCAAATATTACGATGATTATAATTAAATAATATATAACAATTTAAATTTCTCAATTACTATATAAATATGAAAAACTATGAAAGTTTATAATAGCTTCTTATCTATCAAAATATGGATTAATAAGAATTTTTTAGGAAGACAAAAATAACAAATTATATATTTTTTCTCCCTTATTTTCTTGTAATTTCATTTTTCCTAGAACCCAAATTTGGGTGGCTAAGGGGAAAAAACAAAACAAAAAAATTAATTTATGAAATGTTAAAAATATCCCCAAGATAATTTTCTTTGCTTTAAAGAAAATTAAATGATTAAAATCTATTCACTATAAATTAGAACTAAAATGTTGAAAAAAATAAAATATAATGTGTAGACAACCTCTTTTGCAGCAAATTGAAGAAGTTTTTTTTTTTTTTTTAATCTTAACAATCGTCTTTATTGGCCAATGAACTATTAGAATGACTTGTTGTTCCATGATTGTTATTGATATCTTCAATTAATAGAACTTTACTGAAAGATTATTTAAAGAAAGACAAATAAAAAGGCTAAACCACTTGATAAATAAATATGTATGTCTATATATTATAAATGGTAATAAGAATTTTTTAAAGAGTTAAAGACTTACCTTAAACCAACATTGAATTGAACTATTTTGAAATTTTTTGTCCATGTAAATTTTAGTTGATTTTGATTTAGAAAATGACAATTCATCTAAAAGGTAACAAAAAATGCATTAATTATTAGACTTTCCTTTCTCTTTAAATGGACAAAAGAAAGAAAAGAATTTTGTATACTATATCTCGACAACTCTTTGTCATCAAAAAAGTTAGTATAACAACTTGAGGTTCATTGTCTAAAGTAAAGCGTTTTTACTGAAATTTAGAAATAAATTTGTCTCACAGACTAATATTCACAATCGTTCACTTAAAAACAAACAAAAGTAAAACAAAGAAATCCTCAATAACATTTATGTTAAAAAAAAAAACACAATCTGAGATAATCATGAGTATAGTAAAAATTAAAAATCCTAAATCTTGAAGACGTAATACCATATAATTTATAGACTGTTCATCAACTGATTGACTTCGAAAAAAAAAGCCAACAACAACCCCGATAATATCTAAATTATAATAACAACAACAACAATATTGTTACATATGATAGGATTTTTATTTTACAATAATAACAATATTTAATATAATAGGATTTTTCTTTTTAAAATTAATTTAATCACATGATTAATAATTAATTATCTAAAAATAAAAAAAAACTATTAAACACTTAGTTGAACTCTCGTTAAAATCACCATAGTTTATCAACTCAAGGACATGTATTGGAATGTTGATTTCTTCAACAAAAATCTCCTTCGTAATGATAGTAGCATGAAAATAAATCATATTTCTCTTACTAGAAATTATTGGATATATCTTTGTTTTTTAGAATGTGAAATTTTTGGTAAAAGTACTCCACATGTCCTTTTAATACACGAAAATGTTCAATTTAGTCAATGTACTACAATTTGGGTTAATTTAGACCCTCAACAATCAGAAATCGAACAAATTAATCCCTATCAATAAAAAAAGTCAAATTCTACTATCAAAACTACTGATGTGATAGTGCTATATCATCACAATGCTGACGTGTTATTGCCATGTCATCACAAATGCTGACGTGGCATGCCACGTTAGAAATGTGAATTAATAAAGTTTTTAGAACGACTAATTTGTTTAATTACAAATAGTATAGGAACTAAATTGAACAAATTTATATAGTATAAGGACTAAATTGAATAAATTTATATAGTATAGGGACTTACTAGAGAATCAATACTTAGAAAAAATTTCTTAAACTATATACAAATTTATATAGAATAGGATTATTATTTGAAATATTTTATATAATTAATGATAGAAAGTGGAAATAAATTAATAAATTAAAAGTATTATACCATGTTATACTTTTTTATTATAAAAAATTGAACATTGATTACTAATTGTATAAAGAAAAAGTGTTTAGTATTATATAAAGAGGCACATGCTTTAAAAATATTTGTTTATTTTTTATTTTTCTAGTAGAAAACATGTAAAGTACTTTTATTAAGAAAAATTGAACAAATCGTTATTTATTATAATCATATTCAAAATATATGGCATAATCATTTAGGTTTATTAATTTATTTTTACTTTCTTCCTATCATTCATTACATAAAAACATCTTAAAATAATAATTATATCTACTTACAATAATTTAAGAAGAAAATTTAATATTATATTATATAAATAGATACGTGTTATAAAAAATTTGTTTAGATTTTATTTTTCTATTAATCAATTTTTTGATAAATTCTACATATAAAACAATTAAAAATTAAATAAAGTTAGATTTGAATTTAAATATACTTTTCTTTAATTTAAAAAATTTTATAATTTAAATGTATGAAAATTAATTTTTACATAAGTAAAAATTAAACAAAAATCTTTAGAACAAGTGTCTATTTATATAATATTGAATATTTTTTCTTCATATAATTACTTATCAATGTTTAACATTTTTACTTTCTTCCTATCATTAATTATACAAAACACTTTCAATTAATAATTTTATACTATATAAATTTGTATATAATTTAAGAAAAAAATTTCAAGTATTGATGTTAAAGTCTCTAGTAATCCCTATACTATATATTTATGTTCAATTTAATCTCTATACTATACAAATTTGTTCAATTTAGTCCTTATGCTATTAGAAATTAAACAAATTAGTCTTTCTAAAAATTTTATTAATTCATATTTCTAACGTGGCATGCATTTGTGATGATGTGGCAATGACACATTAGCACTGTGATGATGTGGCACTGCCACGTCAACAATTTTAATAGAAAAAGTTGACTTTTTTAGTGATAGGGACTAATTTCTTCGGTTTCTAATAGTAGAGGGACTAAATTAAACATTTTCCTATAGTAAAGGGACCTGTGGGGTACTTTTACCAAAAATTTTTAATGTAATATAAACTCCCTTGAAAAATACCTTTCTTCAACCAATATGCGTAATTATTTCATAGTATCACATGAATATAAATTTCCTACATATGAAACAAAATAAAACATAAAAAAATTAATCAAAAAAATATAAACAACAACAAGTAGAAAGACAAATTAACAAAATTCTAAACATATTATTTACCTTTTCTTCCACCAAAACCATTTCCGTGCCAACATGCTTCTTGTTTTTATAATTATAAATATCACACAATCGGTAAATATGAACTTTAATTCTCCCATCATCTATTTAAGAAGATAACTTATCAATTGTTATATATTCTAATTGCTTATTTGGTATAATCAAACTATAATAGAATTTTTTAAAAAAAAATAAAAGTTACAGACGTTATAATTCATATTTTAAGTTGAGAGAGAAGGGGAGAGAGATTTAAAACATCAATATTCAAGATATAATTCATATTTCAAGTTGAGAGAGAAGGGGAGAGATTTAAAACATCAATATTCAAGATATGATTCATATTTTAAGTTGAGAGAGAAGGGGAGAGAGATTTAAAACATCAATATTTAAATGTAAAAAAATGAACTAACAAATTTCATGACTAATTTTATACCCCAATAACATAAATATACAAAAGAAAATCAAAAGCACAAAATATTATCATTACATGAAAAATATAAAAAAAAACTTTAAATCGAAAATTAAGGTTTTTCAAAGTTACTTTTTTATGAAAATTTTTTAATTTATAATATCTCTATTTATAATGATATTTAAGTGTTTTGGTAATTCAAAAAAAATCGATTTTTTAACGACTTTTCATTCTCCTCATTATTACAAAATTAAAATTAGTAATTCAAAGGTTCTTTCTTTTTTTAATTATATAATTAGGATTGGTAGCTTAAAATATTTTTTTTAATTGCAATATTAGGGTTCGTAACTCAAAAGTCATCCTCATTATTAATTAGGTAAAATTGAGTTATGTGATTTAATTATAAGAGTAGAATTATAAATAAATATATATATATATGAGTTTAACTTTTATACACTGACAATAAAGTTTTTTAACTCTACAATCGGGGTTAGGAGAATGACACATACTCCATTACTTAATTAATTAATTAAAAATATATAAAAATATACCTTACATGACACATGTCAACTCTCTAATCCCGCTTGTAGAATCTAGAAACTCCACCGCCAGTGGATGGGATAATAATCATATATATATATATATATATAAACTTACTTTTTTGAGATTTTTTTTAATTTATAATCTCTCTATTTATAATGATATTAAAGTGCTGTGGCAATTAAAAAAATCCATTTTTTAACAACTTTTCATTTTCCTCGTTATTACAAAATTAAAATTAGTAATTCAAAGGTTCTTTCTTTTTTTTAATTGTATAATTAGGATTGGTAACTTAAATTTTTTTTTTTAATTGCAATATTAAGATTTGTAACTCAAAAGTCATCCTCATTATTAATTAGGTAAAATTAAGTTATGTGATTTAATTATTAGAGTAGAATTATAAATATATATATATATATGAGTTTAACTTTTATACTAAACAATGAAGTTTTTTAACTCCACAATCGGGATTATAGGAGAATGATATATATTCCATTACTTAATTAATTAATTAAAAAATATACCCTACAAGACACATGTCAACTCTCTAATCCCACTTGTAGAATCTAGAAACTCCACTGTCAATGAATGGGATAATAATTATATATATATATATATATATATGTGTGTGTGTGTGTGTGTGTTTCATTATTGAGAATTTGATCCTTTTTAATCGCAAGTGTATAAAATATCCAAAATTGATTTGATTAATTTCAAATATTGATGTCAAATTAAAATCTATCAATTATATATGTAACTCACCTCCCTCAGGGTATACTTGAATCAAATAATCTCTTTTTTTTGTCTTTTTTTTCCCTAGCTTGTTATATATGGGCTATATCGTCATGCAACTTTAAAAAGGAAAAAATTGCAGGTTGTGGGTCCAGTACAATCTCAATGCAGGAAAGGGCACTTGAACTAACGAAAATCCTTTGCAAGACAATGTCATTAGACGAACAAAAGTCTTTTCGGGATATAGTTGATCATGTTTCTGCATTAATGCTTGAGGCAGCAAAATTGGGGAATGATAAATTCTTGGCTGTGCTTATCGAATGGTATCCTGATTTAATCTTCATAAAGGATGAGCATTGCAGAAGCATATTTCACATTGCTGTTTTACACCGCCATGCCCATATCTTCAAGCTCTTTCATAATTTAGGCTTTCAAAAGGATGTTATCGTGCGATATGTGGTTAATTGCCCCGATGAAGAGAACAATCCAATTTTCTATAACATGCTTCACTTGGCTGCAAAACTACCATCCTTGGATCGGCTGAGTACTGTATCAGGTGCAGCTCTACAAATGCAACGGGAGTTGTTATGGCTTAAGGTGCGCATTTTTCCAACTTTCTCAATAATTGTTCACTATTTGTCTCTAAAGCTTTAACTATGTATATGAAATATTCGTCAAAAGTTGATAATACCTTGTCTATGAATTCTAATCTTGACTTCAAAAAGATCATAGAAATGATCATAACAGTTAGTCTTTTGGCCGGTGAATGCTCTTAATTTTAGGAAGTGGAAAATTTAACGCCGCCATCCGAAAGAGAAAAGAGAGATTCGAAAGATAAGTTGACACCTCGAGAGTTATTTACGAAGGAGCACGAGAAATTACGAAAAGCTGGAGAAGAATGGATGAAGAAGACAGCTGAATCGTGCATGATCGTGGCAACCCTTGTCACCGCTGTCGTCCTTACGGTAACCTCAAGCTCAGCAGGCGCGCTTGATGAAAGCACCGGGATCCCACTGTTCATAAACAAAACCACGTTCCAAGTATTCACAGTGGCGGGCACCGTGGCATTGTGCTCATCCATTACGTCTACACTCCTGTTCCTATCCATCTTCACTTCTCGTTACTCCGAGGATGATTTCTTACGGTTGTTGCCATTGCGATTGGCGGCTGGGATCACCACGCTGTTGCTCTCCACGTTGGCATTGATGGTGGATTATGCGGCTATAGTGTTTTTAACTTACGATGGTAAACACGGAGGTGTAAGGTGGGTGCCTCTTCTGGCTTTGGCAATGTCAGTAGTACCGGTAGTTACTATTTATATGCTTCAATATCACGATATCATCAGTGACTTGTGGGTTTCAGCTATTGGGTATAGACACCATACCTTTCGGACATCTAAATCCCAACGTTGGGGATGAGTTTGTGTTTTACTTTTCTTGTATTTCCTAGCTGATTATGTGAAACAGTACGTGAGAAATTTTTTTTTTTGGCCAAACGATGAGTACGTTTTCGAGATGACATAAAACACCTTTCTTGGTGCCCAAAGAAAAAAATTCCAAACGTTGGGAAGTCCATATAGACCATATCTAAAATTAATTGCCGTTTGTCATGCATCTCTCGCTTTTTTTTTTTTTTTGAAAAGCATCATGCATCTCTCGTTTAGTTCAAGTGATTGGTCTATATATGTTTTTTTCAAGATTTTGATGAAATCTCGTATTAGTATATTAGTTTGTTTATATGATTTATTAATTATATATTTATTTGTTCAATAATTTCTCACTCATATGTGATTATCCAATATATATATATATATATATATATAATTTTATAAGATTTATATTGGTTGTTGTGTGTATTAAAAAAAAGGTAAATTCCTGCAAGACTCTCAATGCTTTGTCATAATTCCACTCAAGTGCATTAATTTTGAAAATGAACACTCCACCCCAAAACCATTATCGGTGTTAAAAATATAGTTAATTACTAAATTATCCATGGTTCAATTACTAAATTGCCCAAATTGTAAAACATGTTTGCTTTTGAAATTAACTTGTTATAACATATCCTAAACTCATGCTATTGAATTGACTTTTTAATTGTTACTTTTTAGATTATAATTTCCTTAAAATTTTTGAAATTTCAAAATTTATTGAGAGAGTATTTTAGGTTACGGATATGAGGAGAGATCATTTGACACCGGGTGTAAGATTAAGAATTTTACACCCTTTCGTAACTTAACGTACAATTAATATTTAATTAATTCGACCGTCAAATTTCATACTCTATTCGCATATATCGTGCATGCAAAATTTCGAGTTAATTTAAAATGTATAGCATATGTTTTGAAGCGATAGAATTTCTCACCGTTAAATATATATTAAAAATATCTAAAAATATTAGAGCCTAGATCGATATCATAAAAGTATCGGATCGATTTGAAATTTTCCGTGCATGATAGATTCGAATATATCTTTAAATCCAACGGTTGGATCGTTAAAATATTAATCGTGCGACGAGTTATAAAAAGGGTGTAAAACTAAAAGTTTTACACCGGTGTAAATAGATCCCTCCTCTACGGGTATATATGTTGAAAGGGTTTTACGTGATTAAATAATATAATCAAAATAATTTTTCTTTTTTGATTTAGAGCTTTCATGGGAGTATGAAGAATATCTTCACCAGGGTTATGATTTTACGGGATTATTTTAGTGGCTGTAGTGAGATTTTTCTATTGGTGTGTACTAAAAAAGAATCGGTGTTTGTTATAATTCAATGAACTTTCGTCTATTAATTGTAGGATCATTAGATTTTACTGCATATAATTGATTTTAGAGTTCTTCCTAGTCCAATTCTGAAAAGTTTAATCCAAAATCTAGCTGAATTTTATGTACATAGGATTTATTAGTACAACAATGAGATTACTGAACCAAATCGTGGTCATCGAAGAATTGAACCAAAATCGGACCTATTTTAAGGTTTTGATTCAGTTCCATAAATTTTTAATATATTTTTTAATTTAAGGAGCGATCCTCTTATATTCGGTGTAAAACTTTCAATTTTATATCTTTTTTATAACTCAACGTACGATTAATATTTTATCAATACGACCATTGAATTTAACGATATATTCAAGTCTATCATGTATGTAAAATTTTAAGTCATTGCAATATTTTTTGAGAATAAGTCATTCCAATATTTGTATCATATCGATCGAAGACTTTAACATTTTTTAATATTTTTAATATATGTTTAATGGTGAGAAATTCTATCATATTAAAAACATATACTAAACATTTTAAATTAACTTAAAATTTTGCATGCATGATAGATATAAATGGAGTATAAAATTCAATGGTTAGATTAACCAAATCTTTATGGTATGTTAAGGTATGATTAGGTGTAAAACTCTTAATCTTATACTAAGTATAAGTTGATTCCTTCTCTTTTAACTTTATACATTATGTATATTTTTTAAAAATATTGAAATCAATTTGAAACCGTTTGGAATCAGAGCCAACTTTTCAAAAAACGCTTTCTATTTTAAGATCCAAGAACTGGAACTATTAATTCCAAACCAACGGCGAACGGTGGCCACTATTAGATTGACTTTTAATTAGATTAAAATAATGGTAGTTGTGAAATTGAAATTATAAAAGTCTTAATACATAAAATAGTTCTTAAAGTTGTATGAAACTATCATTTTAACCCTTTAACTTTTATTCAGGACTTTTTGGTCGCCCTCAAATTAGCTTTAATATTTTGAATAATGTAGTCTTGACACAGACGTGCCTTACCCAAACATTTTTTTCTAAAAAGTACAAAATTTATTAAAGGAGAAAAACATTACAACCAAACAACCAGGTTTGATGATTTAGAAACACTAAGCTTGACTAGGGAATCAGCAAAGAAGTTAGCCTTCCTATGAGAATGAACAAAAGTGACTAGGCCTATGATATCACGCAGGTTTGATAACCTATTGAAGAGGTTGTTATATTTCCATGGCCTAAAGTTTTGATTAGTAATCCTAGAGATCACAACCTTAGAATTGCTTTCAAGAATAAGTTTAGGGGAAGGAAAAGCAACGGTATCAACAATGATAGAGAAAGCTTCAATGACTGCAAGGAGCTCAGCTAAGTTTGAGTCAGCAATGCCAATACTTTTAGAAAAAATCATCAAGACTTCCCCTGCTGCATTTCTAATAACTCATCCCCCTATACCAACTAGGCCTAGTTTGCCAAGTGAGGATCCATCGACATTGATTGTCCAAGAATTGAGAGGAGGTGGTACCCAAGAAACCGTTCTAGTTCTGCGTATGGTACTGGTATAAAAAGACAGGTTACCAATATTGTGGATAAAGCTAATAATTGCAAAATCTGCATTAGGTTACTTTGCCTTAAGCCACCAGCCAAGTCTTATAAGAATAAGATCACAAATTTGATCAATAGTAGTCGATTTGTTCTTGAAGACCAACTCATTGCGAGCGTTCCAAATAGACCACATGATTGAATAGAGAAGTGTACTCCAAATAACCTTTCTTCCAGCATCCGACAACAGGAACTTCCAGGAAAGAAAAAGAGACGAAAAAGACTCAGGCATGATCCAAGAAATCTTCCACCAACCAACACACTTGCACCAAATGTTCTAAGCAAACAGAGAATGGCAAAAAAGATGAGCAATAGTTTCAGGTTGTTCACAAAACACACATTTATTATCAACTTGGTTCAGGCAGCCTCTTTGATGGAGTAGATCAATGGCAGGGATTTTTCCAATGAGCGCTTTCCAACAGAAGATCTCAACTTAAGGGGGTGTTATACCTGTTCAAATAAAGCTTTCTGTGGGATGGAATTGATGACGGTGATTGTCAATCACTTGTCTGAAAGATTTAGGGGTGAAGACACTGTCGGAACGACGCGAGAGGCAGGGCTCGGTGAATTAGAAAAAGTATGGGAGTCACCACTAACCATTTTGTTTAGGTCGGTTAGCCACCTATTAAGAATTTATATAACTTAGCATTGGTCGTTAAATGACGTATTAAGCTAGATAGGTCCCGGTCTACGGAACAAGAAGCTGGGGTCGGGAATACAGTTACGCATGGGGAAGGATTAGCATCCCCACAATGCCCGTCAAAATACAGTACCGATTAGTTTAGCATTAATTAGGCTTTAACAAAATCAGATTAATGATTAAACCTTTTAGCTTTCTTTCTTTTTTTTTTATCTCTTTTCATTTTTCAATCAATTTTTTTTATCTTTTTCAATTTTTCAATTTTCCAATTTTTTAATCTTTTTCAATTTTCCAATTTTTTTTATCTTTTTAATTCCAAAAGTCCTCTTTTTTTATCATTTTGAATTTCCTTTTTTTATTACAAATTAATTAACTATTATTCAAAAATCCCATTCAAACCCTTCTCACCACCGTGAGAGTATTTACGGTAATTTTTACCCTCGGAGAAATTCTCGAGAGATCCACCAATGTGGTTCCCGAGAAATATCCTATTCGTTGAGAAAATAATAACTAACTAACTTAATTCTATTAATCTCGATTAAACCCCTCTCTTTTTTTTCTCATTAAGAAACGCTCATCTCAATAATTTGTATTAATTAATCATTATTCGAAAATCCCTCACAAACCCTTCTCACCACTAGAGATGGCAAAATGGGCGGGCAGCACGAAGCCCAGCACGGCCCATTAGTCATGGACGGGCTGGGCAGTCATTTGGTGGCACATGAACTGGCACGGCACGACCCACCAAAATAGCCCAGCACGGCACAACCCACGTGCCAGCACGGCACGACCCGTGTACCTATCTGGGCCAGTCCATTTTTAATGTAAATTTAGAATTGTAATAATAATATAATAATTATATAATTATTCATTTCTTATTTTAAAATGAAAAAAAATTAATATTATAGTGATAAAATTAAATAAAATAGTAGTAATAATTATTAATTTTAATTTTAATTTTTATCAAATTATATTTTAAAATTATTATTTTTAATGAAGAAATTAATTGTAAATAATAAAATAATCAAAATGAGATAATATCATAATAATAATAAAGATGAAAATGAATAAATTTGATTTTCTTTTTTTTTTCATGTTTTAAGTGATAGTGTCACGCCCCGACCCGCACCGGGTCGACCACGTGGCAACCGCCGCGCTACCTCAAAGTACGTGTCTGCAGCCACGCATTCGAGGCACCGCAAGGCATTGAAATGGATACCATCGCTGCAAACAAAACTAAAATTTTAATTAGAAATCATTTAATAAAATATTATATTTATAAGTAACACCAGTGGAGTAACTTAAAGAATACCTATACAGCGGAAACTACTAAGCCTAAGCCACCGACGCCTCTTAGTGAGCCTCCTTTCTAAAGCTGACTCCGTATGCGAATCTGCATCCATCCACAATGGAATACAGGTGAGTGACAGAGATTCAATGAGTCTCCATCAGGGTTAGGGAAAACAGGGTAATCCAAAATATAATAAAAGAAAATGATTAAAGTAAATAAAATAAATTTTATTTTCAAAACCTCTTTTGAAATCCTCCCAAGGAGTATTAGATTTTTAAAACCTTTAAAAATAATTTTAAACTAATGGGCTGGCACCTAATACACTGAAGGCACGACTGGCCGGTCGTATGCCTTACTGCACCGAGGGCTATTTCTTTTCTCTTCATATTCATTTTCTCTTTATCTCATATACTAGCCCGTTCCCTCGGTGGTGCCTCACTGTGGTGGAACACAGTGAACTGGAGCTCTGGCGAGTTTCCCTACGCGCCTCTCCCAACCAGGCTCGACTCACCGTGCCCCTCGATAGGCGGTCCACGGGTGAGTATTATGCATGCTCTCAAACTCGGTCCACGCTCCCGCAAATTGGAGCACCGAGGAATCCCACTCAATCACTCATCTTCCAGGGGCATCGTACCCCGATAATCATAATAATAATAATAATAAAATTCTTTATATAAATATTAAAACATGTAAACACACACAAGCTTTTGTATTTTTAAAATCATCCCACCCCATAAGTGGGCGTCTCACAAAATAAAAGTGTGTGTCGTGGATTACCCTTATCCCAAAACCGTTGTAAAACCTTTTTAAAACAATTTATATTTTTAAAACATTTTTCCCTAGTGGCTAAGCACTGAAAACTAAGCCACTCACAGTATTGGGAGATTCGTATACTCCCAAGCGCTCCATATAGCTTTAACCTCCGATGCATCGCCGCATTCGATTATCCGGAGCCCTAATACATGGAAATATACATTAGCATTCATAATTACAATTTATGAATGCACCTATGAGGCTCTAATATGACCTATGACTAGGTTTGGATGTGATTCGGGGCTTAGAAAAGTGTCCAGGAGGTTCCGGGGTAAAAATTGGACACTTGGTGAAAAATTACGAAAATACCCCTGGGGGTCCATGGGCCACTCGGGCCAGGCCCGACACTTAGAAAAGTGTCCGGGAGGTTTCGGGGCTAAAATCGGACTCTCGGTGAAAAATTACCAAAATGCCCCCGGGGGCCCGTGGGCCCCACACCTGGACTAGGCTGGGCCCCACACGGGTTGGGCCAAATTCTACTCGAAATCGGGCTCAAAAAGCCCACCTATGAGATATTTATACATTATAATGATATAATATATAAATATCTAAGATATAATAATATTATATATAAATATCTAAAATATATTAATATAATATATAAATATCTTTTAATATAATAATAATATATTGAAAATATCTAAACAGGGACTCGATCGGCCAGTTCTTCGGCCGGTCTCTTCCCCGGTTTTCGCACTCGTTTCTCCTCCTTTCAGCGTATAAACTTAGAGAGGCGATCCTCATGGCATCCACAACGGATATGCCGAGGCAGAAACGAGAAACACCGGTCCAATTTTCCCGTAGACCGAGATTTAGCCCAAATTGACTAAATCTCCGATTTACTCACACCCGGTGCTCAAAAATGCGTAAAAACGGAATGGGACGTAGAATAAGGTGAATACTATAACCCACTAAAAACTCACCTTATTCCACCGGCCCAAAATCCACTTATTTGAGTTTAAAGATCTAATCCGGTCAAAAGCTGAAAACTTGGATCTAGGCTAAACCGATGCATGGAAATGCGTGCAAACTTAACAAAACGTAGATCGAGGAGTTAAGAATAACTCACCAAGATCTCGCCTCGAACTGGCGGTCAGTTTGTCCGGATCTGCCAAATTTCCAAAATGCCTCCGTTTTGGCTCCAGAGAGAAAAAGAAGAAAAAGAAAGAAAAAGAAAAGAAAAATGAAAGGAAAACCGTCGGCCCTCCCCTATTTATAGGGGAGCCCGACACTGGGTCCACTCGGGCCCCGGGTCAAACTTTTTCCCCTTTTTCAACTTTATTTCATTTTCACCCGTTGGCTAAATCCCTTGCTTTCTTGTGCCAACGGGGCCCATAATAAATTTTTAGGGACTTAATTGGAGGTCTTTTTGATATTTACTAATTTCCATGCACGGTTAATTACTTTATCTTCAAACTCCGTCTTATCCTAATTTAACTTCTCTTCTGACTTGACACAGCCGGACCGACCCATTGTTTAATTAATACGTCGTCTTGTACTATTTCATTCGTACAGAAAAGTCGTGCTAGGTCCGGGTGTGTCAGATAGATTTTTCTCAGTTTATAATATCAATTAGTATTTGTAAATTTTATTATTTATAGTGAATAATGTTCCCCTTTCCCGTGGACGTAGGCATTGTAAGCCGAACCACGTAAATTTGTGTGAAATTTTTCATTTTTAAAATCTAATTTTATAATCAGTATTAAAAAAATAAAATCTAGAAAAAATAAAAATAAAAAATAAAAAAATTAACAAAATTAACATTTAATAAAAATTATTGGCCCATGTGCCAGCCCAGTTTAGCCCATGTGCTAGCATGGCACGATTTATATAGACTACAGGCTAGGCTGGGTTTAACATTCAAAAGATATGGGCTAGCACGGTACAGCCCATATTTTTTTTGGGCCAGCACGGCACGACCCATATTTGCACGGGCAGCACGGCTTTTTGGGCCGTGCCAGCGCAGTCCGCCCACATTGCCATCTCTACTCACCACCGTGAGAGTATTTGCAGTAATTTTTGCCTTCGGAGGATCTCTCAAGAGATCCACCACCGTGGCTCCCGAGAAACAACCCCTTCATAGCGAAAATAGTAATTAATTAAGCCAAATTTATTAAGCACTTAATTTAAAACTCTTCTTCTTTTTTTTGTTCCTTTTCATTAAACCAAATGATGCATATGTATAAATAATACAAATGGGCCTAAACCTAATATGACATAAAATATAATTGGGTCTAAAAATCTAAAATGACATTATATAATGCAATTGGACCTAAAATTACTGAATGACATAAAACTGCATGTGTGCCTAAATTAAAATGAAAATGAACCTAATATCTAAAATGTAAATGGGTTTAAAAATCTAATCATGAATATTTACTAACAAAGAGAAATATTAACATTGAATTAATAAATATGAAAATCAAATTGGATTAAACTTCTATGTAGCATGGATATTTACATATCTATCTATCATTTCTTAGAAAATGGTATACAGGGCTTAGAATATTGCCACATGTCTCAGGGTATATGATTGTTATAATTGGTCACTTTTATAAGTTCAAAATTAAAGACAAGAACAACAAAAAAGAAAGTTGGAGTGGGAAATAGAAGCAAGGCGGCTGACGGTATATCAATTTTTAATTGGCTTAATACGTATTTTAGCCCTTGAGGTTGTACGAAAGTGTCGTTTTGGCCCTTATTCTTTTATTGAGGCTGTTTTGGCCCTCCTACTTTTATGGTGGTCCTCCGTGAGCCCATTGTCACGCCCCGACCCTCAGGCTCGGCCACGTGACAACCTCCGTACCATCTCGAGATGCGTGCCTCGTCAGGCGGGCAACCAAGATGGCACAAGGCTTAAAAATAAAGGATATTCGAGCAATATATGAAATCATATGAAATTATTATGGATAATTTAGTTTCAGAAATATTTAAAAATAAAGTGTCACATCTTACGATGCTCCATGCAGCGGAAAGTATTATATATGAATACATAAATGTATATCTAAGATGCAATAATATTTCGAGCCAAGATACACAAGCAAAAGGGGTGGCACCTATAAAGTCGTGTCAACAATGCCGTACTGGGATCACTGGCCACCAGGACGTCCGCCGTCCAAAGTCTGATGATCTGACAACAAAAGTGAATGGGGTGAGTACAATATACTTGTACCCAGTGAGAGACTCGGTTATAAAGACCGATCACCTCAGGCTGGGAATATGAAATAGTCCAAATATCAATTTAATAAACCATTTACTGAAATATATGAAGTCCCAAACCAAATCAAATATCAAATCAATAATAATATTTCCAAATGGGCTGGCATCTGAAATCGTCCCAATAAGGTATACCTGTGCACTGGGGTATCCACTGGACCGTCAATGGTTACTTTATACTTTTAAAACATTTTTCTTACTCTCTGGCCCATTCCCTTGACGTTTGCCTTGCTGTGGTGGAACACAGCATCTGGAGTCTTGGCGAGTTTCCCTACGCGCCTCTCCCAACCAGGCTCTACTCACCGTGCCCCTCGATAGGCGGTCCACGGCTGAGTATCACGTATACTCTCAAACTCGGTCCACGCTCCCGTAAATCGGAGCCCCGAGGAAACCCACTCAATCTCTCATCTCTCAGGGGTATCGTTTCCCAAACAATTATCAATAATATCAGTTTATAAAATATTTGATATTCCCACCCTTCAAATCATTTATAAACATGGTGTGTGAGGGTGGACAATTCATACCCCAAAACATATATAAACAATTTAATAAAGCATTTATTAATAAATTTGAAAACGGTTAACCCTCAATGGTCAACCAATATAATCCAAGCCACTCACAATTGAGGAGAGTTGTATACTCCCCGATTACCCACGAATGCCTTAGCTCAAACTGCAACCGGTCCAAAACTCGTACAATCACGTACCTAAATAATCAAATTAAAATCTAATTTGATTAATAAAAGTATTCAACCAACAATTAAATCATAAATCATAACCTATTTAAGGTCTCCAAGGTCCAAAAACTAAATTGGACAAGTTTGGAAGTTAATTGAAGCTAATTTGAGTCAATTGGGGTCAAATGGGGTCTAGGGCTGCAAAATTACCAAAATGCCCCTAGTGCTACAGTACCCATGTCGGCTGATTTGCTCACTCCCGGGCGGGAGTGAGCCAAATGGGAGAAATCCCAAATTTTGGTAGCTCCAGCGCGGGACTTGCCAGGTCCGGTGCCGGATCTGTTTCCAGCAAAGGGCCGTGATCGGCCATGCATCAAATCGAGCTCGGTTTGAGTTCGATTCACAACCAATCCGTACAAAAATTGAAACACAGCAAGTTAAACACATGATCTATGGATTCACAGCTTCAAGAACGGGATTAAACCATTAAACATGCTCGAATTTTGAATCAAAATACTAAGGGTTGACATATCTCAGGCAAAACAGAAATCTCAACTTCAATCATCAAATTCTCTTAGCATAGACTATGAAATCAAGCATGTAAACTATCAAATTAATGCTTGATGAGTCTAGAACAACATACCAAATTCTCAGCCACAACCCACAGTTGAATCAAAAGATATAGCTCGAATAACAATCTGTCGCCAAAATTCCAGATTTCTAGATTTGATGATTTTCTTGGAAACTTTGGTGTTTTGATCTTCAATGAAGCAAAAGAAGTTGATATTGATGATTGATGAAGTGTTTGAAGAGGGATTCAAGGTTTGATTTCAAGGGAAACAAGAGAGATCTCGGAGAGAAATGAAGAACTTGGGAGAGGAATGAAAATGGGGGGTCTCGGCTATAGAATTAATGGGTCCGGCGCCGGATCCGCCCCTGTTCGGCGCCGGAGTCAACCTTTCTCCGAGTTGACTCCGGTCAACTCAGCCCAATTTCCTCGGGTCTCGATTTCAAGTGGGGCCCACATCCCCGGACTTCAATTTTAGGATTTTTAAGCTTGAAATTGAGCTAAATGAAGTTTAAAACATCCATGGGAAGTCAAATTTGGTATATTGATTAAACAACAATACATAAATACTCAACTTGACACGTGTGGATTAGGTCCGGGCGTGTCACCTTCCATCCAACTCCTTTGAAGCCCCTCCTAACATCTTCTTAACGGTGCTGACGTGGCTTTGACTGAATCCCACGTGGAATTTCCACATCAGCAAAGGTAAATAATTGTTTTTTGAGCTCATTAAATCGTTTTCTCAGACAAAAAGAAGAGCTTGAGAGAGCTGGGGCAGATTTAGAGCTTCCATTCTTTTCTTGTTTTCCTCCATTCGTTTCCTCCAATCTCTGGTCCTGGCT
This sequence comes from Microcos paniculata, assembly GCA_030664755.1. Taxonomy (NCBI): domain Eukaryota; kingdom Viridiplantae; phylum Streptophyta; class Magnoliopsida; order Malvales; family Malvaceae; genus Microcos; species Microcos paniculata. The sequence continues at coordinate 42,324,507 of CP131458.1, read as the reverse complement.
CAGAGTTTAACAGTCCAAACACAATCGCCAACTTTTCGCTATGAACACCCATCCTAAAGAAAAGCTCTTTATTTCTCCTTTCTTGATCGTTTTTACAGCCAACATGTTTCTTGACCAAGGTTTCTAGCTTGTCTAACATTCTGTATATCTCCTCTGATTAAGGATGGCTTCTGTCCCCTGCTAAGAAAAGATGAACTCTTTCTTTATATTCAACATGGCTACATCCTGGATCCTTTTTGAGCTTCCTCTCCCTCATCATTACTCTAACCTTTAATACTCCCTCTAGATTCTCCACCTCAGAATAAATGTTGGATAGCAGAACATAATATCCAATATTTCTGGGTTCAAGCTCAATAACTCATTCAAAAGCCAACTCTGCTATCTCTACATTTCGATGAATTTTGCAGGCACCCAAAAGGGCCCCCTAGACTGCACCGTCAGGCTTTACCTGCATTGATTTAATGAGTTCCAAAGCTTCATTGAGCCGACCAGCCCTACCTAGAAGATCCACTGCACAAGAATAATGCTCTGGACCCGGCTGAAAGCCATACTTCATCTTCATTCCAACTAAATAATGAGAGGAAGCTTTCCAGTAATTCAAGCAAAAAGAACTGAAACCCACCCATATAGAAGAGTTATAGCTTTCAAGTGAGAAGCGAAATTCAATTTAAGCTTACGGAGAAGAATCGAGAGGAATCGGGAAGACAGGGTTCGACGATAGCAGCGGTATGGAAGATGACGTCGCAGCCGGAGCAGGCATCTAGAAGGGATGGATAGTCAGTGACGTCACCGTACGCGAGTTCCAGAGAGGTGCCATCAGTGGATGAAGGAAGTCAAGAGAGGTCGTTGGTGCGACGGACCAAGGCTCGGACGTGGTGGCCGTGGCTCACCAGAGCATGCACAGCCTTCCTCCTAAGTAAGCTGATGCGCCAGTGACCAGTATCTTCATATTTTCTCGCTTCCTCTACCGTTGTCATGTTGCTTATTTTATCGTTGTCATTAAATCGTTTTACTCAGTAGCTAGATGGAAGAGATGCTCAGACAAAAAGAGAAAGAAGTGAGAAAGAAGAGAGAGAACGTGAAAAAAAGCTGAGAGAAAGCGATTTAATGAGCTCAAAAAAAAATTATTTACTTTTACTGACGTGGAAATTCCACGTGGGACTCAGTCAAAGCCACGTCAGCACCGTTAGGAAGATGTTAGGAGGGGCTTCAACGGAGTTGGATGGAAGGGCTAACGGAGGACCACCATAAAAGTGGAAGGGCCAAAACAGCCATAATAAAAGAATAAGGGTCAAAACGACACATTCATACAACCTCAAGGGCTAAAATGTGCATTAAGCCATTTTTAATTATATGATTTATATACTATTTTTATCCACTGAAGTCTGAAGCCTGAATATACAGATTTGATGTATGTATACACTGCAGCTTTTGACAAAAAACAACTTGAAGAAGAAGACGGACGTTTCCTTAAATTCCATTGCAGTGGAGAACATGGAACCATACACTTACATTTCTTGCCCTGTTTTTCGTTATATCCTTAAACGGCATGACACATATATACCATTTGTCATAAAAACAGTGGACATTCTTCATTAATTTGTCAATGTGATTCCTCGAAAGTCTTTCATCGATTAGATGATTTAGCGGGGGATCAGAGGGAATGTTCCAAACAATGAGGAACACATTTGTGTATTTGTTTACTTAGTGGAAGAGTATACCTTCGCTAACATCTATTGAGTTGAATAGAAAAATCGAGTTTAATGACTCTTAAGTAAATTTTCGACTAATTCGACTCTTATGAATAGAGAAAACATATATAAGAAATTTTTCTCAATTTAGAATCCGACATAATTCAATTCTAAATTGATTGGATCCAAAGTGATTATCGATACAAAGAGATTTATTTAAAAAAAAAAAAGAGCAGACCTTCAATAGAGGTGGAAAAGTATACCCCGGCAAATTAATTAAAGTTGAACTTATGGTCTGGTCATTAAAAAAATAATTTATTATTTAGTGGAGGCTGATGTTCTGTCTTGTGAAAGATATAAAATGACATCGATAAATATAAGTAATATTTGCAAGGATGGCACATGTGAGCTATAATCGTATGGTATGTCAACCACAAGCTACTAATATAAATAACCTAAGACCTTTATAAATAAAGAGAGATATTACAAATGAAATTAATTAACATGAATATTAGATAGATAAAAAAATTTTCTACGCGGTATAAATATTTACATGGCAAAAGCATAGTGACCCTAAATGAAACACATACAATTTCAAATTAGGACATGACATAAACATTTGTATCTAACAAAAGAATACATGAGCATAAAATGAAATATGTGGAGCGAAATGTACAAAAGAAGCATATCAAATGCAAATCCTTAATATTTATCAAACCTAAAAACATAACCCAGAAATTAATTTAAATTGGTGGCAACAAAATCACGTGATTATGGTGGCTTAAAGTCATACATGGGACCACAAATGAAACATGGGTCATGAAGTTAACTACCAAGAACATGCACACGGGATTTGTGATGAGGATAAATTCAACCATCAAACACATGTAAGGAATAAAATAATTGCCCAACTCCCATACGAATCATGAAACCAAACAAATAGTCTCAAATTGCTAGGAATGGAATACGAATTACTGCACAAATTGGACAAGAAATTATGGTCAGCATTAAAAGGAATGGCCAAGCCTTGAGTTGAAAGAAGGTTACCCAAAAGAAAACAAATCGAGCTGCAGGAATAAGGGCCGATCTGAAACTGGTTACTAGTCCAAAGAACAATCGGGCCAATAAGATCAAGCCAGGTATGGCTATGCAATAGCTAAGGGAGGCTGGCCCATTAAAAAAATTGGCTGCGATACAAAAATTTTGTTGTTGACCGCGGGTCCAAGCAGACCTCTTCCTTCTCTTTTTCTTGTTTCGCAACTCGCCTTTCCCCATAAATTGATGACTGCTGTCCACTAAGTCTCAACGGAATCTTTAACCACCTCGCAAATCGCTCGGTTTCTTCCTCCTTCCAGATTCTGACTTCCCCTCACTCCGAAAACTACTGTTGAGACCCGAAAATCTTACCAAAAATCGAACGACCAAAGGCTTTTGACACGGAATGTTTTAGCCGTCCGACCACTTTGAACCCATGATATGTTGTCCTCCTGGTCAAACCGTAGCCTCCCACCATCCAGATTTGCAAGGAGAGCTGTAGAGAAGAGTATGAACCTTTACTTTTGATAGAACTTTTCTCTTTGTGTGGCTGTTTTTTATTTTGATTTCTGAAGCTAACCCTTTTTTAATCGCTGTAGCTCTGAATGGGAAGGTGAGAATGGAAAATGGTTTTGAAGATGGCAAGAACGAGGTATGAACAATGAAAAGCAACTGAGGAATCGGATGTCTCTGCTTTGAAAAGGTAGCTTTTTACTTTATTCTTTGATTTTGGGTAGTATTGTTTTGTAGAGCCTTGAGAACTACTGATGGCTTTTGCGGTTTTTGAATACTTGAACACAGCAAGAATAAAGCGAATGAAACAAAGGGATCGTGTGTTGATGAAAGTAGCGGTGGAACCTGGTTTGGTTAGGATAGGATGGCAGTGGAACAGAGTTTCATTTCTGCTTTGATGGAGGTCAGTTCTTCACTCAATATTTCATTTCCTTTTTGGCGTTGAAAAGGCTAGAGGAGCAAGGGCTCTCTGTTTTGTGTTTTGGGGTATCAATGGGCATTCCTTTTTTTGGTTTTTTTTGGAAGAAAAGAAAGGAAAAGAAAAAGGAAAAGAATGATGGTGATGATCAAATTGATGAGTAAGGCTGAAAAATGGGTAAGCTTTCTGGTTCCGTTGCCTCTATCTCTCAACGCTGCTTGCTGCTCTCTTTCTCTCCAAATATTTGCTTAGTAAAATCTTTTTGCAGCTCTGTAAAAAAAAAATGCCCCCCTAAAACCTTCCTGTGTTTCTCTCTAGAACCTTAGCAGCCCTCTAAAAACTTAGCCCCTTTTTTTTTACTTAGGGTTATCAAAGGTCTTTATATTGCTTTTAATTGGATCCAATGGCCTCCTGTTTGCTCGTTGGAGGGCTGAGATTGCATGCTGAATGCTGCCAAGAATTTGTGCTTAATCCCCAAGTTTTCATGGCTTTGATCTTCTGTTGCATATTCGGGCCTCTCTCTTGTCTCCTTGTGTGTGCTGGCAATTGTGAAGAATATATGAGAATGACATTTTGAGTGCATTGTGATCTTGTTGCATTTGCACTGCGGAATGTCTTCTCTTACCAGTATCACTACATATTATGTGCTGCCCATTTTATTTCATTCCAATTAAATTATCATTTTGTCATCATATAGGAGGAGGATAAGAGCATTTTTCTATTACTAGCTTGTGACGAATGGGACTTGAAATGAATGTGGCTTCCTTTATGTGTGACAGAGTGTACACCAAGGGAAGCAACATAAGGCGTTTTGTACAGGTTGTTATACGTAGGGATGGCAACGGGGCGGTTTTTTGGCCGACCCGACCCCGACCCGACCATGCTTAAGTTTTCTCCGAACCCGCCCCGCCCCGACCCCGGGTTATCAACTTTGATTCCCGACCCCGACCCCGATGTAAAATATCAAATCCGTATCCGATCCGTCCCGCCCCCGAATAAAGTTTTAATTTTATAATTTTAAATTTATTTCTTATGAAAATTTTTATTTTTAATATAAATTATATTTTATTAATGTAAATTAAATAATTATTACTTATAAATATATAATATTATTAAGTTAATCTACTTAATTAATGTTAATAACATAATTATTAATTTAATATATATATTTATCAATATAAAATATGATAAAAAATAAAAAATATTAATTATATATATCCCGGGGCGGGTCGGGTCGGGAATAGGTTAAACCCGACCCCGACTTTTAATTTTCAAAACCCGCCCTGCCCCGCACCGAAAACCCGATTTCAAAGGAATAATCCGCCCCTATCGGGGGCGGGGCGGGTCGGAACCAGTCGGCGACGGGTCATTTTGCCCTCCCTAGTTATACGCCTAGAAGTTGATTGGGAGAGAGAGGAAGCAAGGAGGACAAGTAAAATTGCCAAGGAAAAGGATGATTAAAAGAACATTTTTTTGTACTTTTAATTTTCAGATTTTTTGTATTTTTATTTTCTGATTTTTTTTGGCATTTTTTATTTTATAATAATTTTTTGGTATTTTCCAATTTATGAAAACATGATAAAAGACAATTCCATTTTCTTTAATTATTGTCCAATTCGGTTTTAATTAGAAATTCAATATCCATGACAAAGCAATTAGCTTCCAATAATTCTGAATTATGAATCAGAACAAAATTGGACTAATAAATAAGGAAATTGGAATTTTGATAATTTGAAACCAAAAAATTGGTGTCTACAGACACCATTAGAAGTATGAGTCCCGACAGCTTTATCACTAGAAGAGGTAGACAAATCAATCGAAATAAGAACAACAATAAAGTTATTCCACAAATAAATTTCCCAATCAAAAAGTCCCCAGCGAAGTTGGATATTCCAAGTCCATTTGCCATCATTCCAATCCCCAAACTCTCTGATGACACCACTTTTATTGGTAGGTAAAGCAAATATTCTTGAAAAAGAGCTTTTAAGAATAATTCCTTTAATCCATTCGTCACTCTAAAAGCAAATTCGTGAACCTTCACCTGCACAAAAAAGCAATCCAAATTTTAAAATGTTAGATAACTCCCCAGATTCCCAAATGTTTTGGATTGAACCCCATGAGCGAGAGAGATGGCGAAGATCACAAGTTTTTTGGCCACAAGACATCATGAGACATGTTATATTTATCACAGATGACTTTTCTCCACAACGCATCTGATTTAGTACTAAATCTCCATGGCTATTTCAAAAGCAGAGCATCATTAAAAAAATTTAAGCTAATATTCCCCAAACCTCCATAATCTTTTCCTTTACAAATTGAATTCCAGTCCACCATTCCAAGCTTCCTTTTATCATCAAAATCACCCCATAAAAAACTTCTTTTAATATTTTCTAACTCCTCTACCACGCATGAAGGCATCTTAAAGATGGACATATAAGAAGTTGGCAGATTCGATGGCACAGAATTAAGGAGAGTGAGCTGACCTCCAATAGATAGAAATCTACCCTTCCAAGAACTAAGTTTATTTCTAAATTTATCAATAATTGGTCTCCATGAAGAAATAAGTCTTGGACTGCAACCCCGAGGAATTCCAAGGTACGTGGAAAGAAAGGACCTCTTTTCTACAATGCAGAAAAGCTGCCCAATTGTTCAGGGAATCGTCCTCAATGCTGACACCATAAAGAGCACTTTTAGAGAAATTAATTTTCAACCCAAAGCAAAGTTGAAAGCAGTGAAGCACTCTTTTAATCATTAAAAGTTGTTCCTCATCACCTTGACAAAAAATAATTGTATCATCAGCAAATTGGAGATGAGAGATGGTCACCTCAGTCTACCCAACCTTGATGCCACTAAAGAGACCAATAGAGACTGCATCCTTTAGTAACAGACTAAGGCATTTAGTAGCAAGGATGAACAAAAAAGGGAATAGTGGGTCCCCTTGACTTAACCCTTTCTCTAAGTTGATAGGTCTTATAGGATAGCCATTGATAAGAACAGAAACAGAAGCTCCATGAGAGCCATTTCTACCAAAACCCATCAACTTTATAATGTCAAAAAGAAAGTTCCAGTCAACATTGTCAAATGCCTTTTCAAAGTCAAGCTTTAACACTACACCACTTCTATGAGAACGTTTACGAGCATCAATGACTTCACTAGCGATCAAAACACTGTCCATAATTTGGCGACCTTTGACAAAAGCAGATTGAGTAACATGGACCAGAGAACCAATCACCTTGCATAGTCTGGTAGCAAGAGTCTTTGAAATGATTTTATAAAGACTACCAATAAGAGAAACAGGCCTATAATCATGTAAAGATTCAGAGCAGTGTTTCTTTGGGGCAAGGGCAATGAATGAAGTATTGATACCTTTAGGCAAATGACCCGTAAGGTAGAACTCATTAACAAAACTCATAATATCATCTTTAAGGAGTTGGCATTCTTTCTTGAAAAATCAAAACTAAAACCATGAGGACCCGGAGCTCTATCGCCACAGCTATTAACAGCATCCCACACTTCATCCTCAGAAAAAGGAGCCTTAAGAAGCTGAACATGCTGCTCATTAAGAGAGTTGAAACGCAAGTTCTGACAAGAAAATGCAGGTCCATTCGTCTTTTTGAAGTGCCTTCTAAAATGAGCTTCCACTGCAGCTTTGATTTCCTTTGAGGAATTAAGTTACCTTCATTCAAAAAGAATATGCCCCAAAAAGTTCCTCCATCTACAGCTAGCCATACAGTGAAAAAAACTTGTGTTTTCATCGCCCTTAAGAATCCATTTGACACGAGACTTCTGCCTCCAAGTTCATTCTTCAATTCTTTGAAGTTGCCATAAGTCCTTTTTAATACCAATTTCCTGGGAGACGTTTTTTTTTGTAGGATCAGATTCAAACTCCTTTTCAAGGCAAGAAATATGATGATTTAATGACTCTATATCAGCGACAACACCATTAAGATATCCCTTCCAATTCCTCATGCCCTGTTTAAGCAATTTCAATTTTTGATGGAGTCTAACGCCAGCACAGACGTTAACATTGGACGTGGGCCAGAGATTGTCAACTAAAATATGGAAGTCAATATTATCAAGCCAGTGATTGGAAAACTTGAAGGGCTTAGGTCCCCAGTCAACAATATCAACGCCTAAGCAAATAGGAACATGGTCCGAAAACGAACCATCCAAACTCCATTGATTAATGGAAGAAAAGCATGAGAACCAATTTTGGAAGAGAAGGAATCTATCAAGCCTGCTCATGGAAAGAGTATTTCGACGCATCCAGGTAAATTTCCTACCAGCAAGCGGCAAATCCGCTAACTCAGTAGCTTGAACAAAATTACGGAAGCTGTCAATTGAATGAGAAGCATCATAAACACCGCATCGTTCATCCTCACTGAGGACAGCATTGAAGTCCCCCAAGAAACACCATAAATCATTGTTATTACTCTTCAGAGCTGTAATTTCATCCCAAAACAAATTCCTTTCTCCTTCATCATTAGGAGCATAACTGTTCACAAAATTAACATCAGAGTCACAATTATGAAACTTGCCCTTAATCAAAATAAACCTCTCATTAACCAAAGAAGTAGACAGAAGAAAAAAAATCAGCATTCTGTTACGGGATTTCAGGGCGGCTAGCTATGTGTATTAATTGGCAGTTTAAATAATTAATCATAGTTAGTTAGTAAGTAATAGAATTAGTTATTTGAGTGGGGTCCACCCTTGGGGACTATATCCATCTTGGTTGTAACGGGTTGTAGCACACAATGAATATGAATTGAAAAATCTCTTTCTCCAAACCTCCTTCTTCTCTAATTCCTTCTGTTATTCTCTATTTCTATTTCTCTCCTTTCCAATTCTCTTGAACTCTCATAAAGCCTGCATCACATTTCACATACATAAAAGGCCTCCTGCCGCACCAGTAGAATTACTATGAAGGAAATTGACACTAGCATTATTCCATAATTGAGAAACCAATCTAGCCGTGACATCAAAAGACTTAGGCTATGTTTGATATGAGAAAACATTTTCTGTTTTCATTTTTTAAAAAATGCAAAGAAACTATCATATAAGATATATGAAGTGAGAGGAAATGTATGTATGTTTTAGAAAATGAAAATGAAAATGGATCTAGAAATGAGATTAAAAAAAAGTGTTTTGAATTTTAAGTCCATTTTCATTTTCATTTTCTAAAACATGCATGCATTCTTATAAATTATACATATCTTTGATGGTGATTTCTTTGTATTTTTAGAGAATGAAAACAGAAAATGTTTTCATATACCAAACATAGCCTTAGTTTCTTGGAGGAAAACTAAGTTAGATTTCTCCTTAAAAAGAAAATTTCTAAAGGCTCTTTTCCTTTCTCTTCTACTCAAGCCTCTGATATTTTGGGAAATAATCTTCATAGAAAATTAAAAATACCCCTAAAAAAACAAAGACGACCGAGTTAGGCAACATCACCTATCTCCACTTGTTCAGCAACTTCAATCTCAATGAGCTTTTGGATTAACTCTGTCTCATTATCACCTGTTGATAAACCAAGGAGACACCCAACCTCAATAGTTTTCTCTGCCTCACTTCTCAATATTCTGTTTCGGTTATTTATGTCTTCATCAGAGATGTTGGCGCTCCTTTGTATTTCCTCCAATACCGTATCAATGAGATTCGACTTTGAAGCTACTTTCTTCCTGTTAACTTGATTATTCTCTCTTCCTTGCTTGGACTCAATAGGATTTACCTACTGAATATCCATTTTCAAGGTTGGCTTCCTTGGTCTCCCCCTTCTTCTTTTATCTTGTAATGGAGCACCCCTTCTTCTTTTATCTTTTATCTTTTATCTTTTATGTTACCCAAACATTGACATATGAAATTTCTATGTGACACGTGAAATTTTCATATTACACCACATTAGACCCAAGTGCTACATTATTTAAAAAATCAAAGTTAATTCAAGGATCAAGAAGTCCAAAATAAAAGTTGAATGGCCAAAATGATAGTTTCGGACAAGTTTGATGGCTATTTTGTATATTAAACCAATTATAAAATGAAAATGATAGAGTATTTAATAAAAACAAAGGTGATAAAAAGTTGATATTTAAAAACAAAAAGATTTTACCTTATATTAGTTTCCTAAAAGGGAACCTTAAGGCTAGTTTGATGCACCTGATTGAATTGCATAGGATAAGATGAAAAATTATATCTAAATATATATGTATGTATAAATAAATATATATATATATATATATATATATCATAGTGTTATTTTATAGTATCTTGTTAGATTGCAAATTAATTCTTATAATAATTTGGGAAAAATTAGGGAGATTTTCTTTGTTTTTTACGTTAGTTTTCAGAAACAGTTACTAAGAAGGAGTTACCAAAAGTTTCACCCAAGATTTCATTTTTCCTAGGAGTTTTTCTAAGATTAGGATAGTGGAACTATTATAATTAACTTCTCCTTTTTAATATAAATAGGGGTTTTTCTTATGTAAAACAGGTCCCTGACCAAATCAATGAAAGCAGTCGATTAAATTTTCTCCTAATTGCTAGTTTCTTTACTTTTCTTGCTTAGTCTAGATGGTAGTTTAGGAGTAGATTAGATGTTAATGTAGATGTTGCCTTGTAGTCCTGCTGAACTACAAATTATCCTTCCATCTCCGTTTTTGACAGCCTGGAGCCGATGGCCTTTGAGCCACATCCCCTGTTTCCATTTTCATTATCTTCTTTGGTTGCTAGTTGAGAAGAATTCCCCTCCTCTGCAGGTAAGAAATAGAGGTGAGGACCCTTTGATCATCCAATGTCATGGAATTTAAATTCGGTTCAACAATTTAGCACACCCAGTGGGATATCAGGGATATGAATTTCAAGCAACCATGAGAGAACTAGGATCAAGGAGATAATTCTTGATTTTGGTAGAAGCAGGGAGAAATTCCCAATATTGGAGATCAATTGTCTACTGCCTGGAGGCAGGAATGTAATATCCTTTGAGATGTCAACCAAAGTTCAAGTCTGTTGGCTGGAAAGCAAGAACATAGGCAGGACAAATTCCCAACATTATAGTTCAAGTCTATTGGCTAGGGGACAAGAATGTAGAATCTCTCATGATATCAATCAAAGTTCAAGTCTATTGGCTGGAGATAATTATCTTTCAAGGCTTCAACAACTCTTAGGTAAAACATGTTATTGATCTTCAATCAACAACATGTTTGGGGGGCAATTGTTAGATTGCAAATTAATTCTTCTAATAATTTGGGAAAAACTAGGGAGATTTTCTTCCTTTTTTTTTTTTACATTAGTTTTCAAAAGCAATTACCAGGAAGGAGTTACCAGAAGTTTCACCTAAAACTTCATTTTTCCTGGGAGTTTTTCTAAGATTAGGATAATGGAGCTGTTATAATTAACTTCTCCTTTCTAGTATAAATAGGGGTTTTTCTGATGTAAAATAGGTCCCTGACCAAATCAATGAAAGCAGTCGATTAAATTTTCTCCTAATTGCTAGTTTCTTTACTTTTCTTGCTTAGTCTAGATGGTAGTTTAGGAGTAGATTAGATGTTAACATAGATGTTTCCTTGTAGTCCCTATGAACTACAAATTATCCTTCCATCTCCGTTTTCGATGGCCCGGAGCAGGTGGCCTTTGAGCCGTCCCCTGTTTCCATTTTCATTAACTTATTTGGTTTCTGGTTGAGAAGAATTCCTCTCCTCTACAAGTAAGAAACAGAGGTGAGGACCCTTTGATAGTCTAATGTCATGGAATTTAAATTCAGTTCAACATATCTATATAGATTTGTATTGTGAGAATGATTATTCATAGTCTGGGTCAACCCCTTTTATTTCTAGAAGATTGAATCATTCTATGAATAATCTTCCGCGTAATGCAAATTTATATCAATGCTATAAAACCATACTACAAAATATATAATTTTCCTCATTATCCTATTCAAACCAATTCAATGCACCAAATGTGACCTTACATTATTAAATTATTGGCGATGAAAATAAGATAAATGCTATTGATGGGAGACCATGACACACCCGGACCTAGCACGACTTTTCGTACAAACGGAATAGTACAAAGTAACGTATAATTAGACAATATGTCGGTCCGGCTGTGTCAAGTTTGAAGAGAAGATAAGCTTAGGACAAGACGAAGTTGGAAGATAAAATAATTAACCATGCATGGAAATTAGTAAAATGCCAAAAAGACCTCCAAATAAGTCCCTAGAAATTTATTATGGGCCCCATTGGCACAAGAAAGTAAAGGATTTAGCCAATGAGTGAAAATGAGAGAAAGTTGAAAAAGGGGAAAAATTTGACCCGGGGCCCGACTGGACCCGGCGTCGGGCTCCCCTATAAATAGGGGAGGAGGCCGAACCTTTTCTTTCATTTTCTTTTCTTTTTCTTTCTTTTTTCTTCTTTTCTCTCTGGAGCCGACCGGAGGCATTTTGGACAATTGGCAAAGTGGGACATGCCCGGCTATCGGATCAAGGTGAGTTTTCAGTATGTTGTTCTTCTCACCTCGATCTACGTTTTGTTAAGTTTGCACGTGCATCCATGCATCGGTTTAGCCTAGATCCAAGTTTTCAGCTTTTAACCAGATTAAAGCTTTAAACTCAAATAAGTGGATTTCGGGTTGGTGGAATAAGGTGAGTTTTTAGTGGGTTATAGTATTCACCTTATTCTACGTCCCATTCCGTTTTTACGCATTTTTGTGCACCGGGTGTGAGTAAATCGGAGATTTAGTCAATTCGGGCTAAATCTCGGTCTACGGGAAAATTGGACCGGTGTTTCTTGTTTCTGCCTCGGCATATCCGTTGTGAATGCCATGAGGATCGCCTCTCTAAGTTTGTACGTCGAAAGGAGGAGAAACGAGTGCAAAAACCGGGGAAGAGACCGGCCGAAGAACTGGCCGATCGAGTCCCTGTTTAGATATTTTCAATATATTATTATTATATTAAAAGATATTTATATATTATATTAATATATTTAGATATTTATATATAATATTATTATATCTTAGATATTTATATATTATATCATTATAATGTATAAATATCTCATAGGAGGGCTTTTTGAGCTCGATTTCGAGTAGAATTTGGCCCAACCCGTGTGGGGCCCAGCCTAGTCCGGGGGTGGGGCCCACGGGCCCCCGGGGGCATTTTGGTAATTTTTCACCGAGAGTCCGATTTTAACCCCAAAACCTTCCGGACACTTTTCTAAGTGTTGGGCCCGGCCCGAGTGGCCCATGGACCCCCAGGGGTATTTTCGTAATTTTTCACCAAGTGTCCAATTTTTACCCCGGAACCTCCTGGACACTTTTCCAAGCCCCGAAACACATTCAAACATCATTTTAGGTCATATTAGAGCCTCGTAGGTGCATTCATAAATTTAATTATGAATGCTAATTTATATTTCCGTGTACTAGGGCTCCGGTTGGATCGAGTGCGGCGATGCTCCGGAGGTTAAAGCTACATGGAGCGCTTGGGAGTATACGATTCTCCCATCACTGTGAGTGGCTTAGTTTTCAGTGCTTAGCCACTAGGGAAAAATGTTTTAAAAATATAAATTGTTTTAAAAAGGTTTTACAACGGTTTTGGGATAAGGGTAATCCACGACACACTTTTATTTTGTGATACGCCCACTTATGGGGGTGGGTTGATTTTAAAAATTACAAAAGCTTGTGTGTGTTTACATGTTTTAATATCTATATAAAGAATTTTATTATTATTATTATTATGATTATTGGGGTACGATGCCCCTGGTAGAGGAGTGATTGAGTGGGATTCCTCGGTGCTCCAATTTGCGGGAGCGTGGACCGAGTTTGAGAGCATGCATGATACTCAGCCGTGGACCGCCTATCGAGGGGCACGGTGAGTCGAGCCTGGTTGGGAGAGGCGCGTAGGGAAACTCGCCAGAGCTCCAGTTCACTGTGTTCCACCACAGTGAGGCACCACCGAGGGAACGGGCTAGTGTATGAGATAAAGAGAAAATGATTATAAAGAGAGAAAAGATAGCCCTCGGTGCAGTAAGACATACGACCGGCCAGTCGTGCCTTCAGTGTATTAGGTGCCAGCCCATGAGTATTTAATAATTTTAAAGGTTTTAAAATTTATTTCTCCTTGGGAGAATTTCAAAAGAGGTTTTGAAAATAAAATTTATTTTATTTACTTTAATCATTTTATTTTATTATATTTTGGATTACCCCTGTTTTCCCTAACCCTGATGGAGACTCATTGAATCTCTGTCACTCACCTGTATTCCATTGTGATGGATGCAGATTCGCATACGGAGTCAGCTTTAGAAAGGAGGCTCACTAAGAGGCGTCGGTGGTTTAGGCTTAGTAGTTTCCGCTGTATAGGTATTCTTTAAATTATTCCACTGGTGTTACTTAAAAATATAATATTTTATTAAATGATTTCTAATTAAAATTTTAGTTTTGTTTGCAGCGATGGTATCCATTTCAATGCCTTGCGGTGCCTCGAATGCGTGGCTGCAGACACGTACTTTGAGGTAGCGCGGCGGTTGCCACGTGGCCGACCCGGGGCGGGTCGGGGCGTGACAATTTGATTGGTATCAGAGCGATTAAAAGATTCTGATAGTTTTCAAAAGTTATAAAATATTTTAATGGGGTTTTCAAATGTTTTCAAACGTTTTTGAAGCCAGTGGATTAAATAGGTTTAGAACTTCAGAGTTCGAGTATGTAGCTACTCGAAAGCGTCATGAATAATCAAGCTTACTCTTAGAATACCTTCTTTAGTAGCAAGCCACCAAATAGTGTTCTCGAGTGTGGTCCTTAAGTGAAAGATATCACGACCACCTTTTTCCTCGAGATTCGTGCAAGCAAGGCACGCTTTCCAAGAAACCCCCAAATTCAAACTTTCAATTTTCAATGTTCCTTCTACTCGATAGCCAAACTATGCAAGGGATGGTATTTCCCTTGAGACGACGAGATAGATAATGTTTCGTCCGAATTTCTAACGAAGCCTAGTTAGAGGCTTACCAGTAGTGAAACTGGTTCGATACCCACAATCTTCGATGTTCAATCTTGAAGTTGTGAACATCGAGACTCGCTAGTAAAGCAGCGAGTGTCAAACGTAAATTAGATGCGTTGCTCCAATTCTTTACACTAGTGATGTGTAAGATTTGGGAGGAAATGATACAACTAGAACGAGGCAAAGGATGAAGATGGGGCATAATGTGCGTGAACGCTAACCTCACTTCTCTCGTTTTCTACACCGTTGGTGTGTGGCTTAGGAGAGAGAACTAGGTTAGAATGAAAGAAATTGAAAGAAGTCAATCACGGAGGATGTGGTTGACCCAAAACCTCAGAACGTGAGATGAATCATCTGAGTAACCAGATGAAGGTAATCGAGGAGAATCATCCAAGGAAATTGGAAGAGAAAGAATGAGCCCAAGATCACGAGAGGTGAGATATGGGAAGATTATTTAAGGATGTGAAAGGATTGATAAGAGAAAACCTTAAAGGATTTAAGGATGGCAAAAAGGAAGAGTAAGGAAGGAGAACAAAAGAGAAGTCATTTTCGGGAAACGATGAGAAGGAATAAGACAGTAATGACAAGATGGAAAATGAGGAAAGAAAAAAAAAAGAAGAGATCACATCCAGGTGGTCAACGAGTAGTACGTTCGTTACTACTTGTTTGACCATTGGATACCAATGATGAGAAGGATAATGAATAAAAGAGAAAGGAAATGAAGATGGAGGAAGTGGAATAAAGAAAGTAAGGAGGAGGAGACCCCCAAAGGATAATAAGAAATGATTTTGAACAAAGTGAATGGGAAGAAAACAAGCGAAGAGAGAGTGTAACTCACGGCAATGATGGGAATGTCTGCATTCGTGCTAATCGAAGGCACGAAGGGAATTTCCTCCAATATTGTGAAGTCATCACCAGAAGGAATTGGTGAGAAAGAAGAAGAGGAAAGGAGAAGAAAGCGAACCTTTAAACTAAGGACAAAGAGATGTCGTGATGTAGTACGGAGGCTTTCTTAATGAAGAAAGAAAGTATGAAAACCCTAGGTAAAAGAAGATCCTAGGTTAATAAAAGAATAACAAAGCCTAAAAGAAAGAGAGACTTAGTTCAGTTGATGAACTAAGTTTTGTTAACTAGGAATAGAGCCTTAAAAGAGGAAAAGTATAACACATCACTAGAAAACTATAACCTTAAATAGCGATAATGTCATAATGAACCATAGGTTAATAACGCCAAATGACTGACCAGGATTAGTAAAAGAATAAGACTAAGAAACTAGGGTTAGAGACAAAACCTAGGCGAGTAACTTAGAGTTGGATTAAAGAAGAACATGAAAAAGAGAATAAAAGAAACTTAGAAAGAGGATTAAGAAAGACCTAGTGAAAGAAAAGTGAATAAAAGACTTAGAAACGGATGTTAGTTAAAAGAAAGTCGTGCATAATGAACCCTGAACTCGAATCAAGCCAAGGCACTACATCATAAAATGAATAAATCAAGGAAAAGAAAGAATAAACAAGGATTATTGGAGGCCAGAGTTGAGAAGCAAGAAAGGGGTCAAGGAGACAAATTGGTGAAAAGGAGGGAAAGGAAAACCCCTAATTTGTTAGATGATAAAAGAAGAGATAAGGAGATTGGATAGAAAGAAAAATTGGAGAAACCATAAGAGAAGGAGCACTCGTAGGAAACGAGTGACGGAAGATGATCACATCCCAATGGATAAGGGGTGATAGTGGATGATACAAGCAAAGGATGAATGAAAGAAAATGATAAGTAAAGGAAGTGAGGACAAACACAAGGATGAATATGGTGATAATTGAAACTGGAGAAGACAAAAAGGTGATTAAGGATAAATCAGAATAATGATTGGAACCAAAAGAGATGAAAGGTGGAGAACCAAAAAGGTAGAGTGAGATAGAAGGAATTAAGAATAAGAAGTTGAGGAATATGGAGGATAAGTTAAATCTTTTAGAAGGAGGGGAGTAAGCTAACTTTGAGGATAAACTCCCCGAAGAATGATAAGTGAAGAAAGTATGTGGGAGATGAAGTCAAACCAAGCTAGGATGGAGTTAGCTTGGTGTGGGCAAGATAGAGAAGTAAGGAAGAATATAGAAAGGTGTTGCCCACGATAAATAAACCATGACATCGAAAGACAAAGGAGATATAGCGGGAAATCAAAGGCATCAAAAGCCAAGAACGGCTGAAATAAAGGAAACCCATACGTGGAAAGCAAGAGATAAGGGAACTGAAACAGAAAAGGTGACAAGAGAGAACCCCGAGTACTCAAGGGAAGGAGTACGGGAATAAGGAGAAGAATTGATTAAGCTCATGAACTTCTATGAGCACAGCCAGTATGAAGAGCAGAAAGGAAATTCTAACACCCAAGAGAATCAAAGGTGTTAGAAGAAAGGAGGAATAAGGATGATAATGATGAAGAAAGTCAAAGAAGAAAGCGACGAGGGAAAAGACGAAGTCAAGGTAAAGGAAATATGGGGACAAGACGTGAAAGATCACGTAAATCAAGGTTAAGGAATATGAAGAAGTAGAAAGGTATGAAAATGGCCCTAATGGAATGGGTACGGAGATTATGAAAGCCGTAACGATGCCAAAGAATGGCAATGGACCCAAGATAAGGGTAAGCCGAGTGAAGAACGAGATGCCTCAAGAGAGAAGAATGCAAAGAAAATGAAGCTACAAAGAATACCGCAAGAGTTCAACATGTGTGATTGGCCTAGTCTCGTAGTGACGAGAAGGCAAGAGAAATGTGGACCCCACAATGAATCGTGGGTGTCACGCCCCGACCCGCAGGCCCGGCCACGTGACAACCGCCGTACCACCTCGAGATGCGTGCCTCGTCAGGCGGGCAACCAAGATGGCACAAGGCATAAAAATAAAGAGTATTCGAGCAATATATGAAGACATACGAAAATATTATAGATAATATAATTCGAAAATATTTAAAAAGAAAGTGGCACGTTTTACGGTGCACTATGCAGCAGAAAGAAATATATATATACACATATATATGTAAGATGCACTAATATCCCGAGCCAAGATTCACAGGGCAAAAAGGGTGGCACCTACAAAATCGTGTCCGCAGTGTCGTACTGGGATCACTGACCACCGGGACGTCCGCCGTCCGAAGCCTGATGACCTGACAACAAAAGTGAATGGTGTGAGTACAATAAACTTGTACCCAGTGAGGGACTCGGTTATAATGACCGATCACCTCAGGCTGGGGATATGAAATAATCCAAAATTTATTTATTAAATCATTTACTAAAATTATAAGAAATCCCATACCAAAACAAATATTAAATCAATAATAATATTACTAAGTGGGCTGGCTTCTGAAAATGTCCCAAAGGTACACCCGTGCACTGGGGTACCCGCTGGACCGTCAAGGGTTACTTTATATCACAAATTACTTTTCTTTACTCACTGGCCCATTCCCTTGACGTTTGCCTTGCTGTGGTGGAACACAGCAAACTGGAGCCCTGGCGAGCTTCCCTTCGCGCCTCTCCCAGGGTCTCGTCTCGCCGTGCCCCTCGACAGGCGGTCCACGGTCGAGAATCTTGCATGCTTCTCCAACTCGGTCCACGCTCCCGCAAATTGGAGCCCCGAGGAATCCACTCAATCTCTCGTCTTTCAGGGGCATCGTACCCCAAACAATTATTAATAATATCAATTTATAAAAATATTTGAAATTCCCACCCTTTAAATCTTTTGTAAACTTGGTGTGTGAGGGTGGACATTTCATACCCCAAAACATATAGAAACAAGTTAATAAAACATTTATAAAGAAATTAGAAAACGGTTAACCCTTAATGGTCAACCAAAATAATCCAAGCCACTCACAAGAGAGGGAGGTTTGTATACTCCCAATAAATTCCCACGAACACCTAAGCTCAAATTGCTATCGGTCCCAACCTCGTACAATCACGTACCTAAATAATCAAATTAAATCTAATTTGATTAATAAAGGCAATTGACTAAAAATTAAACACCTAGGTAAAATCTAATTAGAGTTTCTAAGGTCTCGGAGTAAAATTGGGCAAGTCCGTAAATTAATTGAAGCTATCATAAGTTAATTGGGACCTAGGGCCGCGAAATGACCATTTTGCACCTTAGGACCCAAATTGGGCATGACCCAATCAGCTGGGTCCAACCCGGATCCAAATGGATCCGGGTTCACTTTTCTTCAGCAACCAGAAAATCTGGTTGCACCATTTCTAACTTCGATTCAAGCCCGATTCAGCTCCAATGGATGTGAAAATCGAAACACATACTCCTTAGCATCTAAACTAAGATCCTACAGCTTCAAAAACTAATTTAAACAACCAATTATTCACGAAATTTGAATCAAAAGTCTAAGGGTGCAGAATTTTCTGGCAGCAACGAAAATATAGATTCAGTTGAGCATAACTTTCAGCTCAGGCCACGAAATGATGCATATAAACTATCAAATTAAAGCTTGATGAGTCTAGAACAACATACCAAAAACTCAGATTAATCCCACGGCTGGAAAGAAAGTTACGAGCTGATGAACAGACTGTCGCCGAAATGGCAGATTTCTGGATTCCGAAAATTGTTGACAAATTTGGTGTTTTTGATCTTCAAAGAAGCTAAAGGAGTTGTTTGTGATCATTGATGAAGTGTTTGATGAAGGATTAAAGGCTGAGAATTTAAAGGAAATCAAAAGAATTTGAAGGAAGAAAGAAACGAGGAGAAGAAGAGGAGAAAACGTGAAAAGAAGAAGAGAAGAAGAAATCGTATTTAAAGGGACCGACCTCCCTTTTTTGTTTTTCTTTGGTCAGCAGCTGAAGTCAACCTTTTTAGGTTGACTTCAACCAATATGGCCCCAATTGCCTTGGACCACGTGTCCAATTACTCCCAATTCGACTCCGGACTTGATTTTAAACTTCTAGGCTCGAAATTGAGCTAAAGGAAGTT
Source organism: Microcos paniculata (assembly GCA_030664755.1). NCBI lineage: Eukaryota > Viridiplantae > Streptophyta > Magnoliopsida > Malvales > Malvaceae > Microcos > Microcos paniculata. The sequence goes on along the minus strand of CP131458.1, from coordinate 42,304,922 downwards.
CAAAACGTCGATGAAAAATATAATTTGGTTTTCTTGGCTAAATAATTTACATAAATATAATACTTGACACGTGCGGACTAGGTCCGGGCGTGTCAGTGGGTGAATGGAAAAGAAGAAAATGAAAGAGACGTGGATATGGAGATCCCAGAAATATTATTGACGAGAAGAAAGGAAAAGAGATCGACCATTAGCAAGGAAGCTAATGTGAAGGAATGAAGACGGAAGGAAGAGAAACCCGCGACACCACTTGAATTGGATACCTCAAGAAAATAAAATTTAAGGAATGCCGATGAGGCAAGAGAAATGGGATGGATGGGTATGAGGTCGAGGCTCAAGTGTGATGATTTGGGAGCCATGTGAGGCGTCCCTATGAGAGAAAGGATCAGAGATCGAGATCTTGAGGATCTCTGTGATGACCACTCGTGAGGACCGGCCCTGTATATGATTGGGGTGTGCATGAGGCCACCCAGAGTCCTCCGTCCTTACGAGGAGGAGAGATGAGATATGATGGGCCGAGGGCCCTACTTGTGATTGTGATGGGCGGTCAGAGAGTGGGTCGGATGTGAGAGCCGAGAGGGCATGATCTCTGATTCCTCTGTTATGATGTGGCCAAGTATGGGCCAGCGTGTACTGGAGCTCGACTCATACGCCATGAGTTTGAATGGAAAGAGATCGGAAAGAGAGAAAGTGGAAGCAAGGAAACGAAACGGTGAAACCAAACCAAGGTAAGGGGGAAAGACAATTAACTCACCGCATCCTCGCCGTGGAGGCGAGGGAGTTAAGCTAAGGTCTTTCTCGATAGCTTGGTTACAAAGATGAGTACAAGAACACGGAACGACAAGAAACTCGTCAGAAGATGGCCTTGAAGTGAAAGGCAGCAGCAAAGGAAAGGAGAGAGAACTCCTAAGAAGAGTAAGAAATGTGGAACCTCAGAGGTAACAAAAGGATCGTCTCGTCAAGAGAGACTTGGAGGATGAAACAAGGACAAAGCGAGAAAATCGAGTAAACACGAATGGAGTGAAGAAAGCCTAACCCGTGAATAGGTAAGGGTAGGCTATATTAAGGAAAAGATGAGGTTCAAACTCAAGAGTGAAAGAGTGATGAAACCACTCTTGAGAGAATGAATGATCAGAGTGCGCAGCGAAAGCGTGATAAATTTCAACGGCGAATAGTGAGGAGAACACTATTCGAAAATGATTAGGGCTTCAAGTGGAAGCCGAACCTCCCCAAGGCACTTTATTTAATTTCGAGGACGAAATTTTAGAAGGAGGGGAGAGTTGACACACCCGGACCTAGCACGACTTTTCGTACAAACGGAATAGTACAAAGTAACGTATAATTAGACAATATGTCGGTCCGGCTGTGTCAAGTTTGAAGAGAAGATAAGCTTAGGACAAGACGAAGTTGGAAGATAAAATAATTAACCATGCATGGAAATTAGTAAAATGCCAAAAAGACCTCCAAATAAGTCCCTAGAAATTTATTATGGGCCCCATTGGCACAAGAAAGTAAAGGATTTAGCTAATGGGTGAAAATGAGAGAAAGTTGAAAAAGGGGAAAAATTTGACCCGGGGCCCGAGTGGACCCGGCGTCGGGCTCCCCTATAAATAGGGGAGGGGGCCGAACCTTTTCTTTCATTTTCTTTTCTTTTTCTTTCTTTTTTCTTCTTTTCTCTCTGGAGCCGACCGGAGGCATTTTGGACAATTGGCAAAGTGGGACATGCCCGGCTATCGGATCAAGGTGAGTTTTCAGTATGTTGTTCTTCTCACCTCGATCTACGTTTTGTTAAGTTTGCACGTGCATCCATGCATCGGTTTAGCCTAGATCCAAGTTTTCAGCTTTTAACCAGATTAAAGCTTTAAACTCAAATAAGTGGATTTCGGGCCGGTGGAATAAGGTGAGTTTTTAGTGGGTTATAGTATTCACCTTATTCTACGTCCCATTCCGTTTTTACGCATTTTTGTGCACCGGGTGTGAGTAAATCGGAGATTTAGTCAATTCGGGCTAAATCTCGGTCTACGGGAAAATTGGACCGGTGTTTCTCGTTTCTGCCTCGGCATATCCGTTGTTAATGCCATGAGGATCGCCTCTCTAAGTTTGTACGTCGAAAGGAGGAGAAACGAGTGCAAAAACCGGGGAAGAGACCGGCCGAAGAACTGGCCGATCGAGTCCCTGTTTAGATATTTTCAATATATTATTATTATATTAAAAGATATTTATATATTATATTAATATATTTAGATATTTATATATAATATTATTATATCTTAGATATTTATATATTATATCATTATAATGTATAAATATCTCATAGGAGGGCTTTTTGAGCTCGATTTCGAGTAGAATTTGGCCCAACCCGTGTGGGGCCCAGCCTAGTCCGGGTGTGGGGCCCACGGGCCCCCGGGGGCATTTTGGTAATTTTTCACCGAGAGTCCGATTTTAGCCCCAAAACCTTCCGGACACTTTTCTAAGTGTCGGGCCCGGCCCGAGTGGCCCATGGACCCCCAGGGGTATTTTCGTAATTTTTCACCAAGTGTCCAATTTTTACCCCGGAACCTCCTGGACACTTTTCCAAGCCCCGAAACACATTCAAACATCATTTTAGGTCATATTAGAGCCTCGTAGGTGCATTCATAAATTTAATTATGAATGCTAATTTATATTTCCGTGTACTAGGGCTCCGGTTGGATCGAGTGCGGCGATGCTCCGGAGGTTAAAGCTACATGGAGCGCTTGGGAGTATACGATTCTCCCATCACTGTGAGTGGCTTAGTTTTCAGTGCTTAGCCACTAGGGAAAAATGTTTTAAAAATATAAATTGTTTTAAAAAGGTTTTACAACGGTTTTGGGATAAGGGTAATCCACGACACACTTTTATTTTGTGATACGCCCACTTATGGGGGTGGGTTGATTTTAAAAATTACAAAAGCTTGTGTGTGTTTACATGTTTTAATATCTATATAAAGAATTTTATTATTATTATTATTATGATTATTGGGGTACGATGCCCCTGGTAGAGGAGTGATTGAGTGGGATTCCTCGGTGCTCCAATTTGCGGGAGCGTGGACCGAGTTTGAGAGCATGCATGATACTCAGCCGTGGACCGCCTATCGAGGGGCACGGTGAGTCGAGCCTGGTTGGGAGAGGCGCGTAGGGAAACTCGCCAGAGCTCCAGTTCACTGTGTTCCACCACAGTGAGGCACCACCGAGGGAACTGGCTAGTGTATGAGATAAAGAGAAAATGATTATAAAGAGAGAAAAGATAGCCCTCGGTGCAGTAAGACATACGACCGGCCAGTCGTGCCTTCAGTGTATTAGGTGCCAGCCCATGAGTATTTAATAATTTTAAAGGTTTTAAAATTTATTTCTCCTTGGGAGAATTTCAAAAGAGGTTTTGAAAATAAAATTTATTTTATTTACTTTAATCATTTTATTTTATTATATTTTGGATTACCCCTGTTTTCCCTAACCCTGATGGAGACTCATTGAATCTCTGTCACTCACCTGTATTCCATTGTGATGGATGCAGATTCGCATACGGAGTCAGCTTTAGAAAGGAGGCTCACTAAGAGGCGTCGGTGGTTTAGGCTTAATAGTTTCCGCTGTATAGGTATTCTTTAAATTATTCCACTGGTGTTACTTAAAAATATAATATTTTATTAAATGATTTCTAATTAAAATTTTAGTTTTGTTTGCAGCGATGGTATCCATTTCAATGCCTTGCGGTGCCTCGAATGCGTGGCTGCAGACACGTACTTTGAGGTAGCGCGGCGGTTGCCACGTGGCCGACCCGGGGCGGGTCGTGGCGTGACAGACCAAAACTACATGGACCTTGTGATAGTACTACAATTCTGCAAGATAGTTTGGCCTTGTCATGCCCCAACCTTAAGGCCAGCCATGTGACAATTGCCAAGCTACCTTGAAGTAAGTATTGATGTCATGCACCCTGATGCAACGCAAGGTATAGAATAGATATAATTGCTTTAAAATAATTTAAAATCAATTTAATTAGAAAAAATTTATAATAATAATAAAATCATTTAATAAATCAATTTAATTAAAATAGAGTACCAGTTAACTGACCTAAAGGAAAACCTATGCAGTGGAACTAAACAACTCCTGAGCCATCGAAATTTTCTATTAAGCCTCTGGACATCTATCCTGACACACCCGGACCTAGCACGACCTTTTCGTACGAACGGAATAGTGCAAGATGACGTAATAATTGAACAATAAGTCGGTCCGGCTGTGTCAAGTTAGAAGAGAAGATAAGCTTAGGATAAGACGGAGTTGGAAGATGAAGTAATTAACCGTGCATGGAAATTAGTATTTCTCTCGGTAAACGTGTAGTGGATGCATTAAGGTACATGCATCTGAAATTGTAGCTAAATTGGTGGACGATTGCATCGGTTTTCGAATTAAGAGGAAAATTGGAGAATTTTTGGGTTTGAAACCTAGAACAGAACCGGCGCCGGTTCTGTCCAGAAACGGCGCCGTTTCTGCTTGTCGGTTGTTGACCTTTGGGTCGAAGAGAACCGGCGCCGGTTCACTCTAGATCCGGCGCCGTTCTTGCCCTTTAGGGGTAAAATGGTCATTTCACCTCCCGAAACCCTAATTGACCCCAAATCGATTCAAAACACTTCCGAGTCTTCCAAACCTCATCCAAACGTCATCTTAGGTCATAGTAGAGCCTCGTAGGTGCATTCATAAATTTAATTATGAATGCTAATTTATATTTCCGTGTACTAGGGCTCCGGATAATCGAATGCGGCGATGCACCGGAGGTTAAAGCTACATGGAGCGCTTGGGAGTATACGATTCTCCCAATACTGTGAGTGGCTTAGTTTTCAGTGCTTAGCCACTAGGGCAAAATGTTTTAAAAACATAAATTGTTTTAAAAAGGTTTTACAACGGTTTTGGGATAAGGGTAATCCACGACACACACTTTTTATTTTGTGATATGCCCACTTATGGGGGTGGGATGATTTTAAAAATACAAAAGCTTGTGTGTGTTTACATGTTTTAATATTTATATAAGAAATATTATTATTATTATTATTATGATTGTTGGGGTACGATGCCTTTGGAAGAGGAGTGATTGAGTGGGATTCCTCGGGGCTCCAATTTGCGGGAGCGTGGACCGAGTTTGAGAGCATGCATGATACTCAGCCGTGGACCGCCTATCGAGGGGCACGGTGAGTCGAGCCTGGTTGGGAGAGGCGCGTAGGGAAACTTGCCAGAGCTCCAGTTCACTGTGTTCCACCACAGTGAGGCACCACCGAGGGAACGGGCTAGTGTTTGAGATAAAGAGAAAAGGAATATGAAGAGAAAAGAAATAGCCCTCGGTGCAGTAAGGCATACGACCGGCCAGTCGTGCCTTCAGTGTATTAGGTGCCAGCCCATGAGTATATAATTATTTTTAAAGGTTTTAAATTTAATACTCCTTGGGAGAATTTTAAAAGAGGTTTTGAAAACAAAATTTATTTTATTTCACTCCTGGAGAATTTGATACAGGAAGTGTTGAAAACAAAGTTTTTAATTTATTTTATTTTATTTGTTTTATTACATCTTCGATTACCTTGTTTTCCCTAACCCTGATGGAGACCCATTGAATCTCTGTCACTCACCTGTATCCAAATGTGGATGGATGCAGATCCGCGTGCGGGGCCAGCCAATAGAATGGAGGCTCAATAGAAGGTGTCGGTGGCTTAGGCTTAGTAGTTTTCCGCTGCATAGGTACTCCTTTAAATTAATCCACTGGTACTACTTTAAAGTTTATTATTTTATTAAAAGATTTTTAATTAAAGTTTTAGTTGTTTTGCAGCGATGATATCTATTCCATGCCTTGCGGTGCCTCGGATGCGTGGCTGCAGACACGTACTTCGAGGCAGCGCGGCGGTTACCACGTGGCCGACCCGGGGCGGGTCGGGGCGTGACATATCCTGCCAAAACATGAGAAGCAACATGTGGCGAGTACACCTCGGCATACTTATTGAGTAGCCTCGATTCAATGCAAAATCAAATAGGATTTAGGGAGTGGCGTATACCCAAAATAAGTTTAGAAAATATTTTATATTTTGTTTTAAAAATCACTTCTGAAAATATTTTCCCCATAACCTTTCTCATACATTCTAATAATAACTATAACAACAACATCAATAAGAATAATAAGAATAATAATAATAATAATTATTATTATTATTATTAATATATCTCTATGGACTGGTCGTGAAAACACATTCTGAAACCCGACCTTGAGCAAGAGTCACGATTGTTGAAACCTAAATAAGTACTAGCTACAAGACATATTCCTCGGTTGCATTATGCAACTGTGTTTGGTAAGCAACTAAACATAACTTTTTGTTTCATATTTTGGTCTAGCTCTAATTCGGATATTCCATATATGTATTGACAAAAAATTGAAAAACGAAAAGGGTGAATGACATATATAGTTAGTCACTTAATTTTTAGTCACCCAAATATTAAAATTAATAATTTGACCAATTATATTTATAAAATACAAATATTTTGATAATTTAGTTCTTAAAAGCTAATGGGTGAGTGACATGGCATAACCACCTAAAAAATGATCATGTTATATGATATACTCGATGATGTGATCTTAGTGGCTAACAAAGTGATATAGTATATATAAAAAGCATTTTTTTAAGGATATGTATTAATTATAGTAATTTAATTTTATATTTGAGTTAATTAAACTATGCTTAAACTTGGGACAAAATTTTACAGATTTAGCCATCAAGATGCTGCGCTTTCACCCAAACCTAGCTTGGGCACGTAAGCAGCCTTGGGAATACTGGCTCGAAAGCCTTCAGCATTTGCTGGCAAGAGTCCAACAAGGCTAACAAAACTCGTAAACCACGTGGGTTAGTTTTATTTGTGAAAAAGAAAGACCGTTCTATGCGACTTTGCATCGACTACCGCAAGCTAAATGCGGTGACTGTAAAGAATAGATATCCATTACCTCGCATCGACGATTTGTTCGACCAGCTTCGAGGAGCCGGAGTGTTTTCTAAGATTGACCTGCGATCAGGCTATCATCAGTTGAAGATACGAGAAGAAGATATCCATAAGTCCGCTTTTCGTACCAGATATGTTACGAGTTCTGTGTGATGTCGTTTGGACTTACCAACGCTGCAGCAGCATTTATGGATCTGATGAATCGCATATTCCATCAGTACTTAGATCGATTTGTTATCGTCTTCATCGATGACATATTGGTTTATTCAAGGAACCAGCGGAAACATGCAAATCATCTTCGCATTGTGTTGCAAACTCTTCGAGATCACCAGCTTTATGCTAAGCTCTCTAAATGCCAGTTTTGGTTGCAGCAAGTTGGATTTCTTGGACATGTTGTGTCTAGGGACGGCTTCTATCATTTTCAACTGCTTCTTTGCTGTACAACAACTTGAACTGAAAGCCACCATGAAAAAGAGTTGTAACCGGGACAAAAATAAAAGTTTCACATAAAAAAAGATAACATCTTTCACCATACCATCTTTACAGTCGATGTCAATTTCTGCATTCTTTTTCCCTGTTTTCTGCAATTTTGATTGAGAATAGGAACTTTTATGAATCAATTCATTTGGTTCTCTTTTAAATTATTTTTCATGATGAATAATAAAGCATATGTATCAAAAACAGAATTATGAATAAGATTTTCACAAAAAAGCATATGTATCAAAGCATATCTCATTTCATAAAATCATATATTTATCTTTTCTTATACAAACCCATGTCAATATAATTTCTGTCCTGGGAGATTGCTTCAATTTTGAAAGATGTGAGATTTTGCCCTTTATTCTTTAAAAAAAAGTGAGGCTTTGGCTTTTATATTGAAACACAAAATGTGGCGATGGGTATTTCTTTTTCCCCCTTTTCGTTGGTACAAATTCCGGTGAGTGATGATGTGCTTACACCCACACAAGTGACTACGTACGGTTTTGATTGTTTTATGGATAATCCTTTTATCATGTACTTTGATCCGTTTTCTTTTATGCTTTAATAATGGCTATTAAAAAGATTGCTTTTGTAGGTTACAGATTCATTGGAAAACAAACAATAGAGTTTGAAATAGAGTTTGAGGCAGAAAGAATTTTGGGAAGGAGAACGAGGAAGTGGAAGGGGAGAAATTTGTCTCACGGTTGCTCATGGATTGCTTACTTGGCAAGGGAGTACCGTATTATGGGAAATAAGATAAAAAGTACCTTATTTTGGGAATTAAGATTTCAAACTACCCTATTTTGAGAAAAACCTCGTCTACACTTACTTCCAAATCCAACGGTACTTAATGAAATTATTTATGGTTAATAAAAATGAATACATTTTTAAAAAAATAAAAATGAGAATAGATTTATAATAATTAAGAACAACTTATTGTGTTCGCAATAAAAAATGAGAAAAAAAAATTTATTTAAAATTGAGAACACAATAAAAGGTTTTTATTTAAACAACTTTGCGAGAATAAAAACTGAGATGAAAAGTATTTATTTAAAAACTTGTTATGTTATATAAATAAAAAGTTTTAATTTAAACAACTTTGCCAGGGATGACAAAACTTAAAAGGAAAAAGTAACCGCAGGTTGTGGGTTCAATACAATCTCAATGCAGAATGAAGCACTACTTGAACTAACGAACCTTCTTTGCGAGAAAATGTCATCAGATGAACAAATGTCATTTGAGCAAAGAGTTGATTATGTTTCTGATCAGGATGATAAAATAGTGTTTGAGGCAGCAAAACTGGGGAATGATAAATTCTTGGCTGTGCTTATCGACTATTATCCTGATTTAGTCATCAGAAGGGGCGAGTATGAAAGAAGCATATTTCACATAGCTGTTTTGCACCGCCATGCCGGTATCTTCAACCTCATTCTTAATTTAGGCTTACAAAAGGACGTTTTAGCGCGATATATGGTTGGTTACCCCGATGAAGAGAACAACCTAACCTCCTATAACATGCTTCACTTGGTTGCAAAGCGACTATCATCCTTGGATCCCCTGACTAATGTATCAGGTCCAGCTCTACAAATGCAACTGGAGTTGTTATGGTTTAAGGTGAGAATTTTTCCTATTTTTTATATTCAATCTGAAATGTTCCTTGTTTCTTATGTCAACAGTCGATCACTAATTTTCACTCCTTTTCTCAAAAGCTTTCACTATGAAATCTTCGTAAAAATTAAATTGATTTAATATGTACATTAATTAGGAAGATCTTCTTGACGCTTATGAATTTGCTTCTTGACTTCAAAAGATCATAGTCATAGAGATGATAATACTTAATCTTTTATGTGAATGCTCTTATTAATTATAGGAAGTGGAAAATTTGATGCCGCTAACCGAAAGAGTAATAAGAGATTCGAAAGATAAATTGACCCCTCGAGAGTTATTTGCGAAGGAGCATGAGAAATTACAAAAAGCTGGAGAAGAATGGATGAGGAGCACTGCTCAATCAGGTAAGGTTGTTGCAACACTTATTACCACAGTGGTTTTTACGTACGGTAGCGTCAACCTTACCAGGCGGCAATAAAGAACAGGATGGGAGTCCCGCCAATATAGGCAAAGTCACGTTTCATGTTTTCATGGTGTCGAACTCCGTTGCTATGTGCTCTTCGATCATCGCGACATTGTTTTTCTTGTCCATCCTCACTTCACGTTACACCGAGAAAGATTTTCTGTGTCTATTGCCATTGAAGCTACTTGGTGGACTCACCGCACTTTTGTTCTCCATGACGGCCGTGATGGTATCTTTTGCCACAACGTTCTACTTGGCTTATGAACCTATTTCGACCAAATAAGCCCACTGGGCAGTGGCGTCAACCATGCTTTGCTATACTTAGCTATTTCTCTTCTAATTCTACATGTTAGTACTATAATAATCAAATCTTATTTCCCCCACTTCCATATCCGCACTTTAATTTGCTAATTAGTGTAAGAAAATTAAGGAAAATCAAGGTACAATAGGCTATGTTTGACGTTGCAGTTAGGGGGAAATCTAGAATGTAATGTAGGTATAATTAACTTTAATATTTAGCCCAATATTAATTTAGTTGTTTGAACATGATTGTTAAGCTGAAAATTTGTTATGCTTTAGGACACATTTGGACAGACTTTGCTTAGTTCTAAAGTGATGATTGTTAAGCTGAAAATTTGTTATGCTTTAGGACACATTTGGACGGACTAAACTGGTCTCCCAAACATACCCTTTGTGTTTTAGTTGTCCATAAATAAAAATTAACAATTTGATCAGTTATATTTATAAAATATAGTATTTCAATAATAATCTAATTCTTAAAAGCTAATGGTCAACTAATATGCCATAACCACCTCTGACCTCACCAAAAATGATCATGATATGTGACATATTTAAGGATGTAACCTTATCACATCATCATATCAAGCGAGATTTTTGATAATATGACATACGATATCACTATGCTATATTACATTATAAATAGTAATGCTCAGTAGCTAATAAAGTGATGGTATATAAAAAGCTTTTTTTTAAAGGATATATATTAATTAAAAGATTTTTATCTTTGAGTTAATTAATAAGATGCTTGGAGCTGTTGGGACAAAATTTTGCAGATTTAGCCATTGACAGGTTGCGTTTTTGCCGAGAACTAGCTTGGGGACGTGATCACTATAAAGAAACAGCCTTTTGAATACTGGCTCGAAAGCTTTCAGCATTTGATGGCAAGAGTTCAACAAGGCCAACAAGACTCGTAGACCACGTGGGTTAGTTTCCTTTATATATACTCGCTCCCAATAGTAAAGAAATTGTTTATATTTAATAAAAATGAATGCATTTTTTAGAAAATAAAATGACTATAGATTTATATAATAATTAAGGACAACTTTTATATATTGTATTGAGAAATAAAGTTTTATTTAAATTTGAAACGCAATAAAAAGATTTTATTAATTTAAACAACTTTGCAAGAATGAAAACTAAGATGGAAAGTTTTTATTTAAAATTTTGTTATGTCATAAATAAAAAGTTTTAATTTAAACAACTTTGGCAGAATGACATTATAAACGATATAGAAAATAAAAAGTAATTTTTACTTAAAAGGGAAAAAGTAACTGCAGGTCGTTATTGGTCCAATACAAGCTCAATGCAGAATGAAGCAGTTGAACTAACGAAACTCCTTTTGGAGATAATGTCATCAGACGAACAAAAGCCCTTTGAGGCTCATGTTTTTGCTGATGAAATATTGTTTGAGGCAGCAAAATTGGGGAATGATAAATTATTGGCGCTGCTTATCGGCACTTATCCTGATTTAATCTTCAGAAACGATGAGTATCGAAGAAGCATATTTCACTTTGCTGTTCTGCACCGCCATGCCAGTATCCTCAGCCTCATTCATAATTTTGACTTCCAAAAGGATATTATAGTGCGACGTCTTGTTAATTTTCCCGATAAAGAGAACAAGAGTATTCTCTGTAACATGCTTCATTTAGCTGCAAAACTACCATCCGTGGACCGGCTGAATATTGTGTCAGGTGCAGCTCTACAAATGCAACACGAGCTGTTATGGTTTGAGGTGAGCCGTGAGCATTTTTCCAATTTGAATCTTGATTCAAAAAGATCACAGCAATGATAATGGTTAATCTCTTGTGTGAATGCTAGGAAGTGGAAAAACTAGCGCCGCCATCCGTAAGATTAAAGAGAGATTCCAAAGAAAATTTGACCCCTCGAGAGTTATTTGCGAAGGAGCATGAGCAATTACGAAGAGATGGAGAAGCATGGATGAGGAGCACTGCTGGATCAGGCATGGTTGTCGCAACACTTATTACCACAGTGGCATTTACGGCAGCCTTAACCTTACCAGGCTGCAATAAAGAACCGGACGGTGCTCCCGTCAATATAGGCAAATTCACATTTCATGTTTTCCTGGTGTCGGACGCCGTTGCGATGTGCTCTTCGATCATCTCGGCATTGATGTTCTTGTCCATCTTCACTTCACGTTACGCCCAGGAAGACTTTCTGTTTCGATTGCCGTTGAAGTTACTTTTTGGATTCGCTACAGTCTTCCTCTCCATGATGACCTTGATGGTATCTTTTGCGGCAATGTTCTTCTTGGCTTATGAAAAAGAGAACTTGACTTCGGTTCACAAAAGCAAGTTGACTTGGGTTCCTTGTCTCGTTGCTACAATGTCATTTCTACCGATCATTTCATTTCTTATGCTCGAGAAGAAGTATTTTCGTGATGTTTTCCGGTCCACTTTTTGTTCCAAGTCCCTATTTCGACCGAATAAACCCAAGTTCTAAAATCCTCCGTGTTACGGAATCACAGCTCAGCAGTGGAGTCAACAGTGCTACCATTAGGGCCAAACGTCTTACCAGGCCTCCAGGATGGGCTAAAGATTATGTCATCATGGGCTTGCTGTTTTTGAATGAAATGAAATGAATGAAAGAAAATAAAATCTGAGTCTGTTAGAGATAGAGAACTACAAGAGTTTGGATAATTAGTAACTTTTTTGTGATGACATCGATATTAGTCACAATTAGTAGAGTTTTAGTTCTGAAAGGCAGACCGCCGTCGCTCATTCCATTCAAAAATTTGGTTTTGTTTTTTAGATATTGGATGGATAAAGGTATGGGGCCAAGAGTTTTTTCGGCCGAGAGTATTTTCTTTCATTTCTTTTAACTTTTTGGTTTTTTTGGGCCATCCTAAATTTTTGGTTCCTTGGACCTAGGGGTGTATGAGTATTAGTTATTAGGAAATGTTTTTGTATTTCCTATTTGAGGAGTATAGGTTATTATTCTTATTTGGTATTAATTAATTAATTAATTGTAAAATACAGTGGATGTAATATAACATACAAAGAAAGGATATTCTAAACAATGAAAATTGAACAACTTAGGTGAAGTTCCATAGGTGTATTTCCTGCAAGTTCCCAATGAAATTTTGACAGTTATTCACACTTGATGTCAGTATAACTTCAATTTTTTTGCCGTTAACGTTAGATGAAAACCCGTTCTTCAAGATGACTTTTACATGTTGTGGGCCCACGTGTATGTAGGCCCAAGAAGTAAATTCAATTAAAATGGGAGAAAGAAACGTGATTAGTTACTCCCTGTGTTTCTTTCTTTTGTTCCTTCCTTTATGCGCAACCTCAAACCCTTCTCTGTTCAACACTCTGACGGTCCCATGTTTTGTTTGGGGCATCAAAATATTTGAAATTAAAATGCTAAATATATTTAACAGAAAATTTAGCCATTATAAGGTAGCACTATTTCAAAAAAATTAAAACTCTCATTTTAACACACAAAAAAATATCGTTTGAGTCAAAAAAAGAAAACTCAATAATTCATATGGCAGTATAATTTGTTTTGCCTTTTTATCATGACACAGTTTGTTTTCACTCATCCTTCGATTCATCTCGTGTTCTGCATGTACTTCCTTTGGAGCAAAATTGCTTTCTATAGCCCTGACAGTTTGTTTTGGCAGCTGAGAGCTGGAAAGTGATTCCACATTTGACAAGCTATATTGTTGGCCAAGTTGTGTTTGGCGCTTCCCCTATTTCAAACTCCATGCCAATATATGGAGTTAAATCATTTTGAACAGATTCAGTTTTGAAATTGTTCTTTTCATGATAATATGTTAAGTGTAGTAACATCATTCATATTCTATAAATAAAAAACAAACAAATAAAAACAATGTTAGGTTTTCCTTGATAACTAAAGAAAATTAAGGGGAACATTATGTACCAAAAAAATTAAGGAAAATGTTGAATATAAAACAAATATAAAATCTTAAATTATAATAATCACAAATAGCAAAAAAAAAAAAACAATAATAAAGACTGATTAGAAGGTGATATTTAACTGCAAAATCGTAATTTTTCTTCAATTGATTATCCCAGTAGAACAAATGAAGACTTTGAGGATGAGTGATGTTAACTTTGATTTGTTTCTGTAAATGATTTAGGTAGAAGCCAGTCGTCTTCAATAAAATTTCCTCTTCCTTTCCTAGCTGAGTTTCTTTTATGAACAAGTAAAAGGACATTCTAATGGGCCCACAACATGCAAAAGTCACGGGTGTGTAGAATTTAGAATAGCAAATTTAAGTTCTAACGTGAACGGCCAAAACATTGAAGTTATGTTGACATAAAAGTTGGACAAGCACTTCACCTAAGTTGTGCCCAACAACTTAATATGAAGAATTATATTTTATTATTATTAAAAAATAGTGTTTGAACGAATTTCTCCTTTTAGTCGAGTTGGTTAGAAGTTGAAAAGATTTATTTAAGAGGTCTTGGATTCTTAACCTCTCAGGATGGAAATCACCTGCCTCATTTCAGTGCCCCATTTTGTGCCCCATACATAAGAATATGCCATGTGTCCCCTTCATTTAACTATATTTATTCCTTGTTTGGTTTTGGAGTTTTTTTAAACAAAAAATATTAAAACTATTTTAGGGAGAAAAAAAAAACCTCTATAACAAAAGCTTAGCCCCAAATTAAAATTTTTCAATTTTAAGGGTAAGTTTTTACGCTTATGATATTATTGGGGTAGGGTTTTAGTTTAAATCAAGAAAAAAAATAAATTTTTCTTTGTTTTTTTTAAAAAAAAACCAAACAAGAAATAAGAGAAGTTAAGAGAATGAGACACATGGTAGACTGTGGTAATTGGGGCACAAAGTGGGGCACCGAAATGGGGCAGGGGATTTTTATCCTTTTTTCTGTTTCCTATGTGCCAAAAAATAGTTCTTTAAAGTTTAATATAATATAAGATGTATTGTATAATAACAAATAAATATTCTCCTTTTAATTTTCCTTGATCCATCCAAATAAGAGAGGGAAATTGTTTGCCTTTCTGTCATTTTCTTTTCCTTTAATTTTTCCATCAAATTTTAGTTTCTTTAATATTTTCCTTAAACCAAAAGAGCCTCACCCAAAAAAAAAACACTAAGGAAAATGGCTATAAAAGGGAGAAAATATGTCGGGTTCCTCTCTCAGTCCCGAGAGACTAACGGCTTCCTTCTCCAGCGACCAAGCTCTCTACAACAATGTTGCATATATTGATCCAGTTCTTTCTCTTCTAAATCCACATGTTAGTACTAATAATCAAATCCTATTTCCCCCATTTCCATATCCGCACTTTAATTTGCTAATTAGTGTAAGAAAATTAAGGAAAATCAAGGTACAAGAAGCTATATTTGGCGTTGAAGCAAAGGGGGAAATCTAGAGTGTAAGTATAACTTTTGATATTAAGCCTAAGATTAAGTTGTTTGAACATGATTTTTAAGCCAAAATTTTGTTATGCCCTAGGACATCTTTGGACAGACTTTGCTGAGTTTTAAAGGGCCGATTGTTATGCCCTAGGACATCTTTGGACAGACTTTGCTAGAAAAATCTCATTGGTAAAGATTAATTCAAGTTGGAATCATGCCTAGGCCATAAGTGATGAGCTTGAAGCATGGAAGTTAGGGAAAATGTGAACTAGAAATTGTGATGCCTAATTGCTGAGTTTAGGGGCTATCAATACATGAGATGTGATGCTGGAAATGTGGCTAAAAGCAAATGAATTTAGTGACTGATAACGTGATGAAAACATGGCTGAAATATAATGAAATCCATACAAGTATGCTAGCTTTAAGCCATAGTTGAACTTGATATTGAAGTAGAAGTTTGCTGGTATGTTTAACAAGTCTAGATGTTGTTTACACGTCTTTTAAAATAGCTTGATAATGTGGTTATCAAACATGAATATAAGGACTCAAAATCTAGAAAATTCGTGCCTAATGGAGTTGATTTGTTTTCGAAACTTGGAGCTAAAAAGTTAAGCAATCTTAAAATTCAAAACTGCCAGTATGTCTTGAGGAGAATTGGAGTAATTAAAAGAAGTCTAAATAGGATGTGCTTATACTTTCTGAAAAGGGAATTTATATCTACAACTTTAGAAGAAATAGGCTTTCCTGAGTTTTGCTCATATCCTGAGGAAAATGGTTTTTTTTCCTCAACTACTCTGTTTTGGTGTGAAAACAGGACACCTGAGTTTCAAGTTAAAATTTGAAACGGTTAGGTTGAAAACTGGGTTTTGTTTCTATCAACAAAGTTGTAGAACACTTGCTAAGCGTTTCAAAGGATTAAAGATGAAATGAAACCATTAAGAATTGAGTAAGTTATGGAATGTTCTAAATTCTGTTTGGCAAACCATTGAGGTTGATAATCATCCTCTTTTTCTTCGCTCTTTCAGTGCTTTTTTTATTGTTTGCCTTTGTGGTGTTGGGTATCGAGCATCAGGGAAGACCTATGTGGGGACTTTTTGGGTGTGGTGTCCAGATTATATGGAATTGAATCCTCTACAACTTTGAAGGAGAACCCGAATTGAAATTACAAGTCTAAGTTGATGAAAAATGTCAATCCTTGAAATTGCCCTGTTTTCCCAAGAAAACATATCCTGTGGGAATGTGCACCATGTCAAGTTATATATCCTCGTTTGGTTTCTCTGACAATAGTGTCAGAGGGCATGTGATTACCGCAGAGGTGATAATATGGGTGGGAATGTGAATGCCACCCCCTTTTAGGTTATGTTACATGTTCTACCATTTTGACTTCAATCTTCCTATTTTACCCTCACTTATTTCTCATTATATCAACAAACAATGATATTCTTTTTGAATTTAACAATATTTATATTTAAACAAAAAACAATTGGTAATTTTAATTGAAGGAATTTTAGATTATTTGTATCTTTATATATTTGTCAATTATAAATCTTATTTATCAAATTATTATTTTTATTGTTAATTTTTTGGTTTTTCGATTTTGTTAATATTTACATTTTGTTATTGAATTTGTTTAACAGTTTCAAAATATGTTAATTTAGTTAGAATACAAGTTTAGAAAGTTTTTTATATAAGTGAGGGCAAACTAGTAAAATAGTTATTCGTATATGCCACGTTCCCACACCAACCAAACATGATAATCTAAGATGTTCATCTCTCCAACCAAATACAAAATACACACATTACCAGGACATTACATTACTAGGTAATGTGATGATAATCTTATGTCCACAGATAATGTAACATCACCCCAACCAAACGCACCCTAAAGTTTTTGTTCAAATTTAAATAAGATTAATGATGGGAGATTGACTTCATAATTTTTGGAACAAACAACTCTTGTTTAATAGTACAATTTAGGGTTTCAAGTTATACTAGGGTTTAATCTATACCCCACTTTTAAAGTTATTCTTAAAAAAACTCTCTTAAGACCTCTATATAGGATATTAAGAAAAATTTTATTTTTTTAATTTTCTCAAAAGTTATTTGCAGTAAATGCTTTTTGAAAGTTATGATAAACTTATTTATAGTTTTTTGGTTTTTCTTAAAATATTATTTTTACTAAGTATGCTAAATATACAGTATACTATAGTAATAAAATTTTCTCTCTTCATATATATATATATAGATATATATTAAAGATTATTGGATCGGTTAATAATTTACATACGAAATTATTTATATTACATTATATTTTTATTCATACATAATTTATGTATTTTTATATTTTTCAAACAGTAATAAATCTATTATTGCAAACTTTTAGGAACAAAAATAAGATTGATCATAATTAACAATTTCTATAAAGATGTAGAGATAAACAATGATACACTGAGCTCATAATTTTTTATTTAATGAGAGAGAGATAGAGAAAATTTCTTAATTAAATTAAAAAATATATGAAAACATATAAGAGGAGTTTTTACTTTATTACTATCTATTTTATGAGAAATTATTAGGTAGGCTGGGTGTACCACGTCATCTATAGGTCTGACCAATAAATTTATGCCAATTCAAAAAGTTTCTTAAAATTAAGACACTAATTTAATAAAGGTTTAGTCACATGTTATAAAAAAGAAGAATTTAAAGGGTAAATCCTTAAATTTAGACTATAATTGTGGTAGGATTTTAGTAAATGTATCAAAATCATTGAGCTGTCACAATTTAATTGATCAGATTTATGGATAACTTGGTACATCTGACCTACCTAATAATTTCTCCTATTTTATGTTAAAAATATATGATATATTTAATAAATTACAAATTTATATAGATCACAGCGTTAATGCGGAACTAACCTTATTGTAATAGAAGTCAAAGACGTACGTAGAGGAGCGTTAATGTGGAACGAACCTCATTGTAATAATACTGTAATAGAAGTCAAAGAAGTACATAGAGGGGGAGCGGGCCGGGGGCTAATAATTGCATTTTCGAATGTCAGTTATAGTCATAGATGTGACGTTACAGTGATTTCGTCACACAAAATCAAAATCAAGCATGTATTATTTTATTTTAATTTATTCTAATGAATTAATAATGATACAAACGAGCAATGACAAGACGAGGGTTGTTCCATTGTAGATAATGATAAGAGAGAAAGAAAAAAATGAAAAAAAAAAAAAAGAAGAAGAAAATTTGAAGGAAAAAAAATATAAAGATGAAAAAGAATATTATTTTTTTATTTGGATGTTTGATAGAAATGTAGAAAAGTTTATTCATCCCTTTCTTTTGGATAAGCAAGATTCATTCATCCAAAAAAGCAGTATACTGCTACAAGATATAAAGGCTGTTTAAAGGAGAACAGCCACTATACATGAGTAAAGATAAAACTATACAAAAAAGGGAGGATTCATACAAAAAGAAATGAATAACCTCCCACAAAAGAAACTATTCACCAGTAAATTTGATATCAAGCCCCCAATTCAGATGGAGCATTTCATTCACTGGATCTTTAGCTATACCTGTCAATTTGGCAAGTCTAAACTGAATAGTATCCTTAATACAAAAGAATAGGTCAGTAACTATACGTCTAGTTCCGTCACGAACTCGTATGTTTCTTTCAATCCACAAGTTATAAATATATGCATTCCAAGCAATCTTCAAAATGAGAGTAATCAGAGCCTTCCCTTTGACTTTTTTAATAGTCTACTTGACTTCAAAGTTCCAAGATCCTGCTTCTCTCTGTAGACCAGCCGCCTGTAGGATCTTGGTCCATAAGTTTCCAGAGAAAACACAAGAGAAAAAGCAATGGTCTCTGGTTTCAGGGTGTTGCCCATAAAAAACGCAATCAAGGTTATCGACCTGGACTCCCCAAGCTGCCAATCTGTTTTTAGTGGGTAATCTATCCAACAAACACATCCAAGTGATCAATGAGTGCTTAGGAATGTGATTTGAAAACCAACCAGCTTTTGCCAGGAAACCTTATCCTTCTTATGCCGCAGCTCTTCATAAATCTCCCTGGTTTTAAAGGTTGTGTTTGCAGTTCCCCAAGTGCCATCAGCCTGTAAAAACTTAGTAGCCATCGATCTAAGTTTAAGGAGTTTTTTGAAACTCCAGCTAAATCTCTGTATTAAAGGTACTTGCATAATGCAAGTTCCTTTTAGGGCATATTCCCTGACCCAAGCAACCCATAAACATCCTGATTGAGTGTACACCATCCAAAGGTTCCTCATAATGCAGGCAATATTCCATAGCTTCAAGTCCTTGTACCCCAGACCACCTTTAGAGCTTTAGGATAGCAAATTGTTTCCCAACTAACTCGTGCTCCCCTGCCATTAGATTCCCTACCTTTCCAGAAGTAACTGACACATAGCTGGGTGAGCTTTTTGATCACGGCTTGTGGCAAAATGAACGCATGGCACCAGAAGTTTTGAATACTAAAGACCATAGAATTCAGCAATTGCAACCTGCCAGCATAAGAAAAGTGCTTGGCAGACTAGCTAGTGATTAGGGCTGTTCAAGCAACCCGAAAAACCCGATAACCGAACCGAACCGACAATTAGATTAGGGTTTTGGAATGTTCATATAAAAATCGAATGAACCGAATGGAACTCGAATGAACCGAATAAGCTAAAATTTTAAAAAATACTTGATTTTATTAGCCTAAAATTAAAAGACCCAAAATTTTTATAATCTTATTTGAGCTTTTATAAAAGAAAAAAGTTCAAAATTGAATGGATTTCAACTACCCGAAAACCCGCAAAAAACCCCGAACCGAACCGAATCGAAGCATTACTGTATTAAAACCTTAATATCCGAACCAAACCGAACCGTTTACACCCCTACTAGTGATTCTTTTAGTGATCCTATCAATGAGCAAGGAGCAATCATTAACACTGAGGCTCTTAGAGACAAGAGGAACCCCTAAATATCTTACTGGAAGCTTCCCACATTTAAACCCCAGTTCTTGATGAATGTAAATCAAATTATCTTCAGGGATACCAGCGCAGAAGATTTCGCTTTTCTCACAATTTAATTGCAAACCTGAAATAGTATAGAAAAATTGAAGGATATTTTTGATGCCCTCAACAGCTTCAACAGAGCCTTTGGAGAAAATCAAAAGGTCATCAGCAAAACAAAGGTGGGTAAGCCCAATCCTTTTACATTTAGGATGGTAAGGGAAAATTCTGTGTTCAGCCCCCTAGTTTAACAACTGAGATAAGACATTCATTGACACGCCCGGACCTAGTCCACACGTGTCAAGTTGAGTATTTATGTATTGTTGTCTAATCAATATACCAAATTTGATTTCCCATGGATGTTTTAAATTTCATCTAACTCAATTTCAAGCTTAAAAACCAGAAAATTGAAGTCTGGGGATGTGGGCCCCACTTGGAATCGAGACCCGAGGAAATTGGGCTGAGTTGACCGGAGTCAACTCAGAAATTGTTGGCTCCGGCACCGGACAGGGTCGGGTCCGACGCCGGACCCGTTGTTTCTATAAGGGGTCTCGGCAGCCGAGACCCCCATTTTCATCCCTCTCCAAAGTTCTTCATTTCTCTCCGAGATCTCTTCCAATTCCCTCAGAATCAAACTCTTAATCCCTCTTCAAACACTTCATCAATCATCAATATCAACTTCTTTTGCCTTCTTGAAGATCAAAACACCAAAGTTTCCAAGAAAATCACCAAATCTAGAAATCTGGAATTTTGGCGACAGTTTGTTCTTCGAGCTATATCTTTTGATTCAACCGTGGGTTGAGGCTGGGAATTTGGTATGTTGTTATAGACTCATCAAGCTTTAATTTGATAGTTTACATGCTTGATTTCATGGTCTGTGCTAAGAGAATTCGTTGATTGAAGTTGTGATTTCTGTTTTGCCAGAAATAAGTCAACCCTTAGAGTTTTGATCCAAAATTCGAGCATGTTTGATGGTTTGATTCCGTTCTTGAAGCTGTGAATTCATAGATCATGTGTTCAACTTGCTGTGTTTCAATTTTGGTGCGGATTGGTGTTGAATCGAACTTGAACCGAGCTCGATTTGGAGCATGGCCGAACATGGCCATGCGCTGGGAACCAGCTCCGGCGCCGGACTCAACGAGTCCTGCGCGGGAGCTGTTGATTTGTGGGAATTTATCCCATTTTGGCTCACTTCCGCCCGGGAGTGAGCAACCTACCGACTTGGCACTGTAGCTTAGGGGCATTTTTGTCACGCCCCGACCCGCAGGCTCGGCCACGCGACAACCGCCGTACCACCTCGAGATGCGTGCCTCGTCAGGCGGGCAACCAAGATGGCACAAGGCTTAAAAATAAAGGATACTCGAGCAATATACGAAAACATATGAAATATCATAGATAACATAGTTCAAATATTTTAATAATAAAATATCACATCTTACGGTGTTTCAATGCAGCGGAAAGTATTATTTATAAATACAAAAATATATGTATGTAAGATGTAATAATAATCCGAGCCAAGATACACAAAGTAAAATGAGGTGGCACCTACATAATCGTGTCCACAGAGACAAACTGGGATCACTGGCCACCAGGACGTCCGCCGTCCAATGTCTGATGATCTGATAACAAAAGTGAATGGGGTGAGTACATAATCATGTACCCAGTGAGAGACTCGGTTATAAAGACCGATCACCTCAGGCTGGGGATATGAAATAATCCAAATATAAATTTTAATAAATCATTTACTGAAATATATGAAATCCCAAACCAAATCAAATATCAAATCAATAACCATATATATATATATATCCAAATGGGCTGGCATCTGAAATCGTCCCAATAAGGTATACCCGTGCGCTGGGGTATCCACTGGACCATCAAGGGTTACTTTTTATTTTAAAACATTTTACTTTATTCTCTGGCCCATTTCCTTGACGTTTGCCATACTGTGGTGGAACACAGCATCCGAAGTCCTGGCGAGTTTCCCTACGCGCCTCTCGCAATCAGGAGCGACTCACTGTGCCCCTCGATAGGCGGTCCACGGCTGAGTAACACGCATGCATCTCAACTCGGTCCACGCTCCCACATATTGGAGCCCCGAGGACTATATTAAATTTTTCATCTCTTAGGGATATCGTTTCCATAAATTAATCAATAATAATATCAATCTTTCGGGGGTATCATTCCCCATATAATAATCAATGATAATATCAATATATCAATTTATTGAAATTCCCACCCTTCAAATCATTTGTAAACTCAGTGTGTGAGGGTGGACAATTCATACCCCAAAACATATAAACAATTTAATAAAGCATTTATAAATAACTTTAAAAACGGTTAACCCTCAATGGTCAACCAATATAATCCAAGCCACTCACTAGTGAGGAGAGTTGTATACTCCCCGATTACCCACGTATGCCTTGGCTCAAATTGCTACCGGTCCAAACCTCGTACGATCACGCACCTAAATAATCAAATTAAATTCTAATTTGATTAATAAAATATTCAATCAATGCTCAAATCATAAATCAACACCAATTAAAGGTCTCGGACTAAAATTGATAAGTCCAGAAGTCAATTGGAGCTAATTGGAGTCAATTGGGGTCAAATGGGGTCTAGGGTTGTAAAATTACCAAAATGCCCCTGGTGCTACAGTACCCCTTGCCGACACTTTGCTCACTCCCGGGCGGGAGTGAGCCAAAATGGGAAAATTCCCGTATTTTGGCCGTCTTTGGCGCGGGACCTGCCAGGTCCGGCGCCGGACCCGTCAATTTTATAAGGGTCTCGGTTGGCCGAGACCCTCATTTCTTCATCATCTTCTCTTCTTCACTTCTCTGATCTCTCTCTTTCAAATCTCTCTGATTCAAGCCTTCAATCCCTCTTCCAACACTTCATTAATCATCAATATCAACTTATTTTACCTCATCAAAGATCAAAACATCAAGATTTCTAAGGAAATTTCCAAATCTTAAAATCTGGAAATCTGGCGACAGTTTGTTCATCAGCCGATATCTTTTGATTCAACCGTGAGTTTTGTCTGAGAATTTGGTATGTTGTTCTAGACTCATCAAGCTTTAATTTGATAGTTTATACGCTTGATTTCATGGTCTGTGCTAAGAGAATTTGATGATTGAAGTTGAGATTTCTGTTTTGTCCGAGTAAAGTCAACTCTTGATGTTTTGATCCAAAATTCGAGCATGATTTGTTGTTTGATTCAGTTCTTGAAGCTGTGAATTCATAGATCATATGTTTAACTTGCTGTGTTTCAATTTTGGTGCGGATTGGTGTTGAATCGAAGTCAAACCGAGCATGTTTTGGATGAAGGGCCGAAACCGGCCATTTTCTGGGCTGCCATAAAGAAATACTATGCCTGAAGTAAAAAAAAATGAATGAAAAAAAATGAAATGAAAATAAAAAAAAATGATGAAAAAATGAAAAAATAAAAAGGGGAAAAATGAAAAGAACGAAAAATGATGAAAAAGAAAAAGAAAAAGACGCCTACAGTATGGGCACCGAGGCCCAGACTCTACTCTCTTCTTCCCAATCTTTCCTTTGGCCTTGGGCTCAATTCCACACTTCTCTTTTCCTCGGCCACCAGATGGAAGCGGTGGCATCGGTGGCGATGGATGAACTGGTGGTGTAATGCCGGCAGTCGGATGTATGCCAGTGGCCATCAGTGATGAAAAGAATCTACTGGCCCAAATATCAAACATACGCTCAAAATCAGCAGGCGTAAACTGCACCAGCGTGACAGTCGTCGGAGGTGGGGGTGGTGGTATATCAATATGAGTATCCTGATGATGCGTCTCATCAACAGGTGGAATAGGTGGAATAGGCTCGTCCGGAATCTCAATGGTCTCCGGATCTACAGTAGGTTGAATCTCAGGCTGCCTACATTGTCGACCTCTCCTCCTAGGTACAGAGGGATCAGGGGTAGGAACAGGAGAATTCGGAATATTTCTTTTTCTAGGTGGCATGGCGTAACTATATACAAAATCAATTCTGGTATAAGTTCGAGCAGGCCTTGGATTGGTTCCGGCATTTATGGTGGTGTTTGGTCTGGGCATGAAAATTTGTGCGGTAGGATGGAAAGTTGATCCGGAAGCAATGTAATTGGCGGCTGGTGGTTGATATGAGACAGCGGGTTGGTATGAAGTGGGTGATTGGTATGGAGCATGTGACTGGTATGGAGTAGGTGGTTGGTATGCACCTCGAGGCCTATAAGAACCTGAGCGCCAGTTGTGTGAGGGCCTTTGATTGGGGTAGTGGTAATTTTGATGCTGATGTGTATACGGGTATGAATAGCTATCAGTAGCATGGACCTCCCCTTCCTTCTTCTTGGGATTATGCACCCTTTTCCCTCCAGATAAGTCTCCACCATCTATCTTTCCACTCTTGATTGCCTTTTCCAAGCACTCTCCGGCAACCACAATATCGGCAAACAAACCGGAAATGCTAGTAACAAGCCGGTCATATAGTGGTCCTTTCAGAGTTTCAATGAAGGTATAGTTTGACTCCCTTTCTGTCAGTGGCGAGTCAACCTGAGCAGCCACGTCTCTCCACCGTTGAGCATACTCCTTAAAGGACTCATTAGACTTCTTTTCCATGGTTTGAAGGGTCAATCGATCAGGAGCTAGATCTGTCATATGTTTATACTGGGCAATAAAGGCCTTTACCAAGTCTGACCATGACTGAACCTTAACCCGATCAAGTTGGTTGTACCACCTCAAAGCTGCCCCATAAAGACTATCTTGGAAGAAATGAATCAAGAGCTTGTCATCATAAGCATAAGCGGCCATTTTCCTTACATAACTGGTGAGATGTTCTTGAGGGCACCTGGTCCCATTGTACTTTTCAAAATCGGGGACTTTGAATTTAGGAGGAATCACAATGCCGGGAACCAGAGTAATGTCGACTGCATTCATGGCTCGATAATGCTGCGCGCCTTCCACTGCTTTCAGTCTTTCCTCCAACATACTCAACATCTTGATATCAACAGCTGCTTCTTTCAAACTTTCCGGATCAAGTACTACCGGGTTTGCTGAAGTTGTGCCAACATTAGTGGTTGGGACATGGGTAGGTTGAGTAGTTTGAGTGGGTAGGGTGGTGTAGACGAAACCACTAGCATTCGCACCAGTAGGTGGTTGAGGTGGGTAAGGATATGTCCCATGTGGCGGTGGAGATGAGTACTGATTTTGAGCATCCATTGGTGGAACCGGTATATGGAGTGTTGGAGGACCTTGGCGGGTCGTATCAGGAGTGTAACCCAGAGCATGAATTGGTGTCCCAGTATGAACAGGTGTATTCTCTCTGACCATCATACTCAACTCATTGATCTTTTCCATAGCCTCATTCAGCTTGTTTGTCAGATCCTCATTAGTCTGTTTCAGATTTTCCATTTCTGTATTCTGTTCTGCCATTTTTCGTGCTTGTAATCTAGTGTAGTATCGGGGAGCTTGAGATGCTATCTTGAAACCTTTAGTTATTACAAACATGGATCAGGATATTTTATTATGGAAAATAATGAGGTGATGATGCAACAAATGATTAATGCATGTAATGATAACAATCTATTCGTAACAATTAAACCATAAAACAAAATTGACCATTAGACGAGGCTATCATCCATCATCCCCAAATATTATCCTGCTCCTTCTGACTTTGTCCACTGGCCATGATCAATTTCCCTTTATATTTTTTTCTATTTTTTTTTGAATGAAACCTTAAAATAAAACGCAGAAAATGGGAAAGAAAAAGAATAACCAATCAATATGATCAATATTCAATTAAATGGATATATGCTACGAAACAAGAGCATGCATATTCATGAATAATTCAAATGGTGTATTCACAATGAGGCCCACCCATAACAAATTCACCACAAAGATATCTGATCATTTCAAAAGCGGGAAAAGAAAGCTCAATATCCATAAGATCATCATCTCAGCTAAGCAAAATAGAAATCCATGCCTTAATGTTCCAAATTCACTCATAACCAATTTCCTATTCTCTTGGCTCTCCTTGGAGTTGTCACAGCTGCAGCCTTGCTTCAGCACACTCCTTCTCGGCACAGGTCAATTTGATCTTGAGTTCCTCAACTTGTCGCACCAAATCCTTCTCCGTCCGTGTCTGGACATCTTTTGCCTTTTTCAAGGCGTCTCTCTCGTTTTGAACCAAACGGTACTGTGTGAGGGCTGTCCTCCAATCTTGGGTGCAATCCAAGAGCAACTTCCTTCTTTTCACAGATTCCTTACTGACCTTTTCTGATTCGGCCCTCCATCCTTTGACTTCAGACCTCAACCGGCCACTGATAGTACGTTCACTCCTCTAGTCACGTATCCAATTCTTTATCTTCAGCTTGCTCTTTGACAGCTTTTCTTGCAACCGACGATTATCCAATTTGAGCTGCTGACACTGTTGAGTCAATTCAGTTATCTCATCTCCTTCTCTCAACCTTCGATTCTCAATCTTTAACTTGTCGAACTCGTCCACTGGCTCATCAACTGTTCGGTAGGTTTTTTCTAGCACCGGTGGGCTCTTCACATTTTTTAGCCTGTTGCTGTGCCATTCTGGATACTCAGGTATGACATCTTCAGTGTATATAGCATGACTCATCTTATGAGCTCCTTTGTAGTCATTTCCATGCTTTGCCGCTTCTTTGAATTGTCCTTCAGTCTTATGAAGAAAGTCTACAGAGTCAAGGTCATGAGTAAGCGGGATGAACTGTTTTGATCCCAGTTGTCTTCGGACCAACAGTGGAGAATAACTAATCGTTCCCCAAATGCCCACTAATGGAATCCAAGGAATTTCAACACTGATATAAGGAGTATCTTTCATCGGCATCCACCTCGCCTTCCACATGATCTGAGAATCTTTCAAATCCTTGAACCAATCAATCCATGCTCCCTCAGGTTGCTTTGGCGGCCATTTGTTCCTATTGTACACCGCTATCGGCTCTCGGTCCCTCCGGAGAAAACATAATCCTTAACAAGACTTGATCACGGGTTTTCTTGTACAAAATTTCCCCATCCAAGTAAAAGTTCATCGACAATCGCCGAATAATCTTCTTATCATTCTCTGATGCATGATCAGGATATTTTTGGTGCTTTAGGAACTGTACAACATCATGGTACCAAGGTTTGCCATCTTCTTCTTCCTCAACATTCATGCAATGTGCCGGTTCACCTCTCAACTCGATCTTGATCGACGGAATCTCTGTGTCTGAATCAACTTTGAACATGGAGGCCAATGTGGCCAAGGCATCAGCAACTTGATTCTCTTCTCGAGGTAAATGATGAAAAGAGATCTCCTTGAAGTTCTTTACAAGATCTTTGATGTAGTCATGATAAAGGACTAACTTTGAATCTCTTGTCTCCCATTCTCCCTTCAACTGATAAATCACAAGTGCAGAATCACCATACACCTTCAAATTTTTAATTTTTCTTTCTATGGCCATCTGAATACCGAGAACACATGCTTCATATTCTGCCATATTGTTTGTGCACCTGAAATCCAACCTTGCAGTGGCTGGGAAATAGTTGCCTTCTGGGGATGTCAGTACTGCCCCAATGCCATGTCCAATTGCGTTTGAAGCTCCGTCAAAATACATTGTCCACGTTTCATCATCATCTAATTCTCCATCAACATGAGATATTGCCATCAAATCTTCATCAGGAAAGTCAAACTCCATAGGCTCATAATCATCATTAGCCCTTTCTGCTAAGAACTCTGCGACAACACTTCCTTTGATGGCTTTTTGAGAAACATATTGAATATCATACTCGGACAACAAAACTTGCCACCGAGCAATTCTTCCTGACAAGCCGGGTTTCTCAAATATGTATCTAATTGGGTCTAACTTGGCCACCAACAGAATAGTATGGTGTAACATGTACTGTCTTAGTCGGTGAGCGGCCCAAGCCAATGCACAGCACATCTTCTCCAATGAGGAATACTTGGCTTCATATTCAGTGAACTTCTTACTCAAATAGTACACTGCATGCTCTTTCTTTCCAGTCTCATCTTGTTGCCCCAATACACATCCCATGGAATTTTCAAACACTGTGAGATATAAGATCAAAGGTCTTCCGATTACTGGAGGTACCAACACTGGAGGATTTGTGAGATATTCTTTGATCTTTTCAAAAGCTACTTGACAGTCATCATCCCATTCACCTGGATCTCGCTTTTTAAGCAATTTGAAAATTGGATCGCATTTAGCAGTCGATTGCGATATAAACCTAGCAATGTAATTCATTCTCCCAAGAAAACCTCTAACTTCTTTCGGGGTTTTAGGTGGTGATAAATTCTGGATAGCTTTGATCTTATCTGGGTCTACCTCAATCCCCTTTTCACTAACTACAAAACCCAATAGCTTTCCGGAGGTCACCCCAAAAGTGCACTTGGCTGGATTCAATCTGAGTTTGTACTTCCTCAGTCTTTTGAATAACTTCTGCAAATTGACAATATGTTCCACCGTCGTCCGAGCTTTAGCAATCATATCATCCACATACAGTTCAATCTCTCTGTGCATCATATCATGGAACAAAGTCACCATAGCTCGCTGATAAGTAGCACCGGCATTCTTCAAACCAAAAGACATTACTTTGTAGTTAAAAGTTCCCCACACGGTGATGAAAGTTGTTTTCTCTTTATCTTCTGGTGCCATCTTGATCTGATTATATCCCGAGAAACCATCCATGAATGAGAATATGGAATAGCGGGCAGTATTGTCAACTAGGGTATCAATGTGAGGCAAGGGAAAATTATCTTTGGGACTGGCTCGGTTGAGATCTCTGTAGTCTACACACATTCGAACCTTCCCATCTTTCTTCGGTACCGGAACTATATTGGCTACCCACTCCGGGTACTTTGCAACTTCAAGAAAACCTACCTCTAACTGCTTCATTACTTCTTCCCTTATCTTCAATAACACCTCCGGTTTCATCCGTCTTAACTTTTGTTGAACTGACTTGCATTCTGGCTTAATCGGCAGCTTATGAACTACAATTTCTGGATCTAATCCCGGCATATCTTGATAAGACCATGCAAAGACATCTGAATACTCTTTCAACAAATCAACTAACTTTTGTCTTTCAGTTTCTGATAAAGTGGTGCCTATCTTCACTTCTCTTCTGTCTTCTTTTGTGCCCAGATTTATCAACTCTGTAGTTTCTTTATGGGGCACTATCTGTCTCTCTTCTTGATCAACTAACCTCAACAAGTCTTGAGGCAGATCAGAATCATCAATATCGTCGTTATCAACCTCATCAATATCAATCAACTTATCAAAGTTGACCTCAGGTCCACTGTTTGTGCTATCTTCGCATTCATTGTCGGTGGACTTGCAAAGGGCAATTTGGAATGGATATATACAGAGTAATAGAATAGGAATGTGTGGTAAAAGAACAGAGATGAATTAAAAGTCTGGAGAAGAAAATTTGAGAATCAATAGAAGAAAACATAATGAATATATATATCTTATTGTGTCAAAAGTCAGCACATGCATCAATTCATCATTCAAGTTCAAATTATGTATAAACAAGAAAGAAAACCTTAACAAATTATGAAAATACTCATCAACACTCTTAGGCATAAGCATTGATTTAATAAACAAGAGTCTCAGCTAATTACATTTGTTCAGGAGACGGAAACAAAGCAGGCATCTCAACAACAGACCAATTGTCTAATTCAGTGTCCATTTCAGCCATATAGATTAACCCATTTAGCTGATCTGAGACCTCATCATCAACAGCACAAATGACCAGATTCTGCAATCCTGACTGAACAAACTGGACTGAAATTGGTGCTTGCCCATACTGATTAAAGTTGACCCAACCAGCTGATACAAAGGTTTGTCTGATCGGTGGGAACTTCAATCCTTCGTCCACGCACACCCCATCCATCTTAGCCAACCTCCGGGCTTTCTTCTTCTCCTTCATCTGTTGTTTGTCTCTCCATGATGGTTTGAAACCAAGGCCAAAAGTATTATCTTGGTGAGGCCAGTCTATCAATTCGGGATTTCCTTGCAGATTCTTTCCCAAACCTTTTCCATCCGACCAACCCAATTCCAGCATCTGTCTCTTTTGACTAGTCAAGCCTTCAGAACTTTGGCTTGCACTCTTTTCCGACATGATCTCCGTAATTTCAAAAGATTGAAAAGAGCAGTCCAAAGCTTCTTCAGCAGCTTCAATGTAAGGGGAGTCCGAAGATTGCGTCACCATGATATCCTCTTCTCCTCTAACTGTCACTATTGTCCTTTCCACTCGAAACTTTACTTTTTGATGCAGGGTTGATGGAACTGCCCCAGCCAAATGTAACCATGGCCGACCAAGGAGACAAGTGTAAGATGGGTTGATATCCATCACTTGGAAAACCAACTCAAATGTAACCGGACCAACCTGGAAGGGTATCTCTATGGTTCCATACACTTCCCTTCGAGTTCCATCGAAAGCTCTGACTATGAGGTTACTCGACTGTATGTAGGACAGGTCCACCGGTAACTTCTGTAAAGACCTGAGAGGCATGATATTCAATGCTGAACCATTGTCGATCAAGACCCTCGCCATTGTGTAGCCCTTGCATCTGGCAGTAATGTGAAGTGCCTTGGGAATTCCTCTCATCCCCATAGGTATCTCATCATCCGTGAATGTGATGTAATTAGCTGCACCAATACTTCCAACTATATGGTCCATATCAACAACAGAAATATTTTTGGACACGTAAGACTGACTCAGGGCCTTCAGTAATGATTCTCTGTGGGACTCAGAGCTCAACAGTAGTGCAAGTAAGGAAATACGAGCTGGCGTTTTATTCAATTGATCAACCACGCTTTATTCACTTTGTTTAATTATCCTAAGGAACTCTTCGGGTTCATTAACAAAAGCACCATTGGTAACCTCTTTCTCTGATATCATATCTTGAACATTCATGGGCTCATTATTGATCTTAGCCTTCCTTTTGGAAGATTCACCATTTTCAGGGCAATAAACTCTACCACTTCGGGTAATTACACCAACATCAGACACTGGGGGAAATCCTGACTCCTTAACTCCTTCGATTGTAGAAAAACTACATTCATACTTCCAGGGGACTTGGTGATCGTTTTATACTCAAATGGTTGAGGAGGATTCACAACCACTGGCGTTGTTGGTTTTGGTGTATCATAGCAGATCACAAAAGGCTTAGGTGCTCCCATGGCTTTAAGAACAAATGGTTTTTGTGCTGGAGGTGCATCATAGTAAACTACAAAAGGCTTTGGCTTGGGCGGCTCATCAAAGTACACCACAAATGGTTTTTGTGCTGGAGGTGCATCATAGTAAACTACAAAAGGCTTTGGCTTGGGCGGCTCATCAAAGTACACCACAAATGGTTTCTGTACTCCCTCTTCATCTCCTACCATATTTACGGACCCATCAATCCGTTCTGTATAAAACTGAATTAGGGATTGATCCATCATCCTTTGCACCAATTCACGAAAAGACTTACAATTTGGCACATCATGACCCACTTTACCACAATACCGACAACCGTCATCTTTTTTCTCACATTATCTGTCGAAACGTCCAAAGGGTCGTCCGACGGGAAATTTGGCGAATGAAAAAAGGATTTGAGAATTTCAAAAATAAGAAAAAGAGTCGCCACTAACCACTTGATTTAGGTAGGTTAGCCACCTATTTTGACTCCGTTTGACCAAACATAATCTAGAAAGATTACCTTAGGTCAAACAAATGTTGGTCTACGAAAACAAGTTTTGAGTTCGGGAGTCGGTTACGCTCGAGGAAGGATTAGCACCCCCGAAACGCCAGAAAATCGGTACCATAAAGTCTTTTGAAAATCAATTTTAGGGTTAATGACAAAATGCTTTCAACATAAAAAAAAAATTGTAATTAAAAAAATCTGAATGTCGGAGTAAAACTCCTTTTGATATGGGTTAATCCACCCTTAAAGAAAATTCGGTTTAATGAGATCCGTATTGAAATTTGGTTAGAAAATTCCCAATGTAGAATAACCGAGTTGAGAACTTCCAAAAATAAACTTTGAAAATCAAAATGTTAAAACAAGTAATTTTTCAAAGATAAATTTTGATTTAAAGAAAAATAAGGGTTTTAAAAAAAGATGGGTTCAAATTTAGAAAGACCTCAATTGTTAAGGACTAAATTGAAATCTTTCGAAAATATTTTTTGATTTTTGAAATTAATGTCGGAATAATCAAATTCCTTTTATTGATGATAAATTTTGATTAAAAAGCAAGATTCTAAAAAGAGTTTAATTTTAACTGGAAAGATTCCAATGTAGGGACCTAATTGAAATTTTTCAAAACATTTTTTATTTTTTTTAAAAAATAATGTCGGTATAATTAAATTCCTTTTATTTTTGGATCTCATGTTTAAAACCTTGATTAAAGAAATTAACCAAAGTTTAGTTTTTTTTTAAAAAAAAAAACCTCAACTATTGATTAAGTTTGAGATTTTCCTAAAAAGCCATTTTTTAGGTTTTAAAAATTATGTCGGAATTCGAATTCCTTTTGCTGATAAAGGGGAAGTTTGAAAGAAAACATTTTTTTTTGGGTTTTCTGGAAAAATGAAATTTATAAAAAAACTTTTTGAAATTTTAAGGAAATCATAAATATGATATGCAAACGATCTTTTAAAAGAATGGATAAAATCATTTTTTTACTTTTCAAAATAGACGGAAATCTATATTGAAGCCTTCCGAGGCCCGATCAGAATCCCGATAAGGTTATCTCGAAAAAACCCTCACCTAAGAGAACCATTGAAGCCCTCGTAATCACGAGGTCCTCTCCGATCCTCTATCATCGGGAATTTCAATGCACATGATTTTTTGAAAACAATACACTAATTTATGAATGTATGAAATGATGAAATAAATAAACTAAGGACAGGGGTTAGCATAAAAATGTATGAAGTATATATTAAATGAATAATTAAAGATGCATGAACTTAAT
Organism: Microcos paniculata; assembly: GCA_030664755.1. Classification (NCBI taxonomy): domain Eukaryota; kingdom Viridiplantae; phylum Streptophyta; class Magnoliopsida; order Malvales; family Malvaceae; genus Microcos; species Microcos paniculata. The sequence continues at coordinate 42,271,738 of CP131458.1, read as the reverse complement.
TTCTAAGATGACATAAATGATGTAAACGGTCCTAAACTAAATGGCATAAATTAAAATTCTAATGGACCTAAGTTGAATAACATATTAAAATGTTAATGGACCTAGGCTAAATGGCATATTAAACATTAATGGGTCTAAGCTAAAATGCGAAAGAATTTCATTCTAAAATGCAAACAGGCCTAAATGACAATGAGACAAACTAAATATGCATAACCTATATTATAATGATTTAGATCTAAATTAAATACATATGAATCCAAATTAAAATTAAACAAATTAAATATGCATGGAATGATACCGATTAAATTAAAATGACCTAAAGTAAATGGATACAAATTATAATGACCTAAATATATGCATGGATTAGATGAGACAAATTAAATTAAAATGATCTAATGTAGATGTGTATGGATTAAAATGAAATAAATCAAATATGCATGTACATAAATTGACATGGCATAAATTTGTATGAAACTAAATTAACTAAATTAATATGGCATGGATTAAATATGCATGAAGCTAAACTAAAATGATATAGGTTAAATATGAATGAGACTAGATTAAAATGACATAAGTTAAATACGGATAGATTAAAATGATATGGGCTAGATTAAATTGCATGGACTTGGCTAAATTAAATATGCATGAATCTAAATTAAAATAACTTAAATATACACGAAGTTAAATTGAAATGGGTCTAAATTAAGCATGTAAAAAGGAAAAAAAATTAAATTAATTTCGGAAAATACCAGAAAAATGGAAAGCGGATATCTGCGATCGGGTCGGGTCGGAGACTGGATCGGCGCGCGGGTCAGCAAAGAGGACAACCGGGTCGACAGACTGGTCGCGGGTCGACGCGCGGACCTTCAACGCTGGAGGCGGGTGGACACGCGGATCCGGGTCGCGGGTCGGTGCAACACGGGGGTTGTGAGCTAGAGCGCGGGCAGGCGCGGGCTAGAGCGCGGGCTCACGCGGGCTGAGGGTTTTTAATGAGGGTGAAAGGTCTGTTTTGCCCTCCGTAGTATAAAAACCAAAATTTTTTCTTTTTTACAACTTTTTAGCCATTTTGCTCTTCACTCTCTCTCTCTATCCGAACTCTTCCCTCTCCCTCTCTCTACAAACACAAATTAACCCAGAAAATCAACCCCAAAAGAATCAAAACAGCCTTCAAACCCAGAAAATTATGAACTTTCGAAGAACATCAAGAACACCAAGAACAATTTTTCCAGATTTTGTCCTTTAAACCATGAAATTAAACACAATCTTCCTATACAAACTCCTTTCAGATCACTGAATACAAAATCATACGCCGATTTACCAAACTCCAAACCAAAAACCCTAGATCTAGCTTTCAAATTTAAAAAAATTTTAAATCCGAGCTCTTTTTTTTTATTTCAGTGATCCTTAGATGGAATTCAAGCCTAAAACTCACCAATTACTAGCTTATAACAAGCTCGAAATCCCTCCAAGTTGTTTTCTATTTTTTGTTTTTTCTTTTCTATTTTTTCTTTTTTTTGAAACAAAAACTCCAAGCCTCAAAAAGACTAACCAGAAATCTAAAAAAATGTGTCTCCTTTTTTAGAGCTCCTCCTTTTCTTTCTGAATCCCTCCCCTTTTTTTTTGAGTGTTCTTGGGTTTTTAAGGCTGAATGGAATGTCACTGATTATTATTATTATTATTTTTTATTTTTTCTTTTTTTCATGATTGAAGATGGGCTGATGAGCCATGATTGAAGATGGGTTGGCAGATGATTGAAGATGGGTTGGAATAATAATTTGAGACAAAGGGAGATGGGATGAAATAATGATTTTTTTTAATGATAAAAAAAAATTATATATATATATAGATATATGGTGTCTACAGTTGCCCCTCTTGGAGCGTTTTCTAAGAACCTTGAAGTTTACTTCAAGATAATTAGGAAATGGTCCAAGACGTAGACACCATGTGTTTTAGAACTTTTCAAAAGCCAAAAATTGGTCTCCAAACGAGTCAAATGCCATTAATTGGTCTTTAAATGAAACAAATGCCATTAATTGGTCTTTAAAAGAAACGAGAGCTGTGACTCGGTCTTTTAAATGAAACAGGTGCCGTGATTCGGTCACTAATTGCAACGAGAGCCGTGATTCGGTCTCCCATTAAACTAACTGAACTTCGAGAACCTACATTAGGTCTCAGAATGAAATAAGAGCCATGAATTGGTCACTAAAATGGGACAAGTGCCGTGATTCGGTCACTAATTACAACGAGAGCCGTGATTCGGTCTCCCAATGAAATAAATGAATCGTGAGAACCTAAACTAGGTTTCAAAATGAAACAAGAGCCATGAATAGGTCTCTTAAATGAAAAAATACCGTGATTCGGTCACTAAATGTAACGAGAGCCGTGATTCGGTCTCCCAATAAATTAATCATACCTTGGTGTCCAATAGAATCAAGAGCCAAAACTTGGTTTCCAACTGAATAAAGTGAATCTCAAAACCTTAACTGGGTCTCAAAAATGAATTGAATGTCATACCTTGGTTGCTTAAGGAAAAAATAAGAGCCGCAATCTGGTCTTTTCGATGAACAATCATAGTTGCTGGATTCTTGGAAAAGGATACTTCCATCTTAATCTGGAGTTGATGTATCCAATACCTGACAAGTTATTTGAAAATCTGATGCTCTAAAATGATGCAGTGATCATGTCATGATGCATGCAATGCTCAATGCCTGATTTGCAATGACAAATTTAGTATGTACAAAGCCTGATTCTTGCTTGTAATAACATGGATATCTCTTGCTCAATCCCGATCTTTTTGCTCATTCATTCTGATTAACAATTTCAAACTGTATCAGTACTCTTCCGATTGCTTTTTTTTCATTATTTTTGCACATTCCCGACGATTTGCTGCAAACAACTTCCATTTTCCTTACGGGTGACTGGTTAGTTGAAATCCTGTCTTTTAAACCAAACCTATGCCTTTGAAAATTAAATGAGCATTTTCATACCTGTGTGGTTTCTCGCATCTTTATTCACATTTTGAAATTCATGACAAAATTTAACACAAGTGACAAACCAATTAACAATAAGATTCATCTTATTATTAAGAAAAGAATCAAAGAGATAGAACAACTTGATTCAGTTTTTGCATTTCAGAACAAGATTCATACAAATGAAAGGAATTTAAACTTCAATTCGCATTCAAAAATAGGTTCATACAAACGAGAGAGCTAGTTCATTGATTCGATACAAGAGAAAGGATAAGAGGTACTTCCCAACAATGAATACTCGGAAATATGTGCGAACAAAACCTGAGTTCTTCATTTGATTAATTGATGATACCAATGAACTTGACAACTTGGTCTATTGAGTGATCTGATCTGCCCCAATTAGACCCACTGAATTTGATCTTGCTTCATTCAATAGCTGTGCTTATGCCCCCCCTTTTTTTTTCTTGCTTGAGCCGCCTTTTCAGGTTTTCAACTTAAGCAACCCCTCAATTGATCCAAACTGCCCTTTCAGGTTTTCAACTTGGATCTCTCTTTTTCTTTTTCTTTTTCATCATTTTTCGTTCTTTTCATTTTTCCCCTTTTTATTTTTTCATTTTTTCATCATTTTTTTTATTTTCATTTCATTTTTTTTCATTCATTTTTTTTTTACTTCAGGCATAGTATTTCTTTATGGCATCAGCATTGATAGGACTGGAGAATTCTTTCCCATCCATCTCTTGTAATATTAAAGCTCCACCAGAAAAGACCTTCTTGACAACATATGGGCCTTCCCAATTCGGTGCCCACTTGCCCTGAGAGTCACGTTGATTTGGGAGTATTTTCTTTAACACCAACTCCCCTTCTTTGAATTGCCTCGGCTTCACTTTCTTATCATAAGCTCTCATCATTCTCTTCTGGTATAACTGAACAAGAACCGGGGTATTTGGGCCGAGTTGACCGTAGTCAACTCAGCAAAAGTTGACTCCGGCGCCGGACCTGGTCGGGTCCGGCGCCAGACCCGTCAATTATTAAATTGGTATCAGAGCCAGGTTTCGATCCTGGGACCTGTGGGTTATGGGCCCACATCCCCGGACTTCAATTTTAGGGTTTTTAAGCTTGAAATTGAGCTAAACGAAGTTTGAAACATCCATGGGAAGTCTAATTTGATTTATTAATAAGACATCAATACATAATTATACAACTTGACACGTGCGGACTAGGTCCGGGCGTGTCAACTCTCCCCCCTTACAAAAATTTCGTCCCCGAAATTTAAACAACTAATCAACAAACAAGTGGGGGAAATCACGTCTCATATCATTTTCTGGCTCCCAGGTCTGCTCCTTAATCTGCGAGCTTTTCCACAAAACTCGCACCAAAGGTACCGATTTATTTCTCAACGATCGAACCTCTCGATCCAATATGGCTACAGGTCGAACTCTGAAGCCCAAACTTTTCTTCAGCTTCACAGGTGGTGCTTGAAGAACATGTGATGGATCAGGTACATATTTCGGAGCATAGATATATGAAAGACATCATGTATCCGTGCCATATCAGGTGGCAACTCCAAGCGATACGCTACCGGTCCAATTCGTTCAGTGACAAGGAATGGACCAATGTACCTCGGGTTGAGTTTTCCCGCCTTGCGGAAACGAATAACACCTTTCCAAGGTGAGATCTTCAAGAACACTTGATCTCCCACTTGGAACTCCAAAGGTGTCCTCCTTCGCTGAGCATATTTTCGATCTCGATCCTGAGCTGCTTGCAGTCGTTCACGAATGAATTTCACCTTCTTAGTGGTGAGTTCAATCTCTGCTTTGTCAAAGATTCGGTTCTCACCCACTTCATCCCAATACAATGGGGTTCTACACTTCTTTCCATACAGGGCTTCATATGGAGCCATACCAATACTAGATTGGTAGCTATTGTTATAAGCAAACTCCGCTGCTGCAAGATATGTGTCCCATCCACTAGAAAACTCAAGCGCACATGCTCGCAACATGTCTTCCAATATCTGAATAGTACGCTCTGACTGACCATCAGTCTGTGGATGAAAAGCAGTACTAAAGCGAAGTTGAGTTCCCATTGCTTGCTGAAAGCTGTCCCAGAACTGTGAGGTAAACCTCGGATCTCGATCTGAAACTATAGAAGCTGGGACTCCATGAAGTCGAACTACTTCATTCATATAAAGCTGGGCTAACTGATTCACACTCCATCTCATGTTTACAGGGAGGAAATGTGCTGACTTGGTAAGTTGGTCAACAATCACCCATACTGCATCAACTCCACGTCTAACACGCGGAAAGCCGGTCACAAAATCCATGGTGATATGCTCCCATTTCCATTCAGGAATCTGAAGAGGTTGAAGTGTCCCAAAAGGCTTTCTACGTTCAGCTTTCACTTGCTGACACGTCAAGCATCTCGCTACGAATTCAGCAACTTCTCTTTTCATTCCAGGCCACCAATAATGATCTTTGATGGTTCGATACATCTTGGTGCTACCTGGGTGCATAGCAAACGGAGAAGAATGAGCTTGATGAAGAATATTGCCTTTAAGATCAAGATCGTGCGGTACACAGATTCGATTTTGGAATAGCAGAATTCCATCACTGCGAATAGAAAACTCAGATGGTTCTCCCAACTGTAACTTCTGAAATTCTTGTTGCAACCTCGGATCGGTCTTTTGGAGATCACGAATCCGATAATCTAGCACTGGCTTAGCTAGAATCTGGGCAATTAATGCACCATCATGAAAATCATAAGCCAATCTGGCTCCAGTTGATCTCAGCTCTACCAACTCTGGTAAATGAACATCTCTCACCATCGCCAAGGACGTAACTGTATTTCGGCTCAAAGCATCAGCAACTACATTCGCTTTGCCGGGATGATAATCGATTACGAGATCGTAATCCTTGATGAGATCTAACCATCTCCTTTGCCGCATGTTCAGTTCACGCTGAGTCATAAAGTGCTTGAGACTCTTGTGATCGGTGTAGATACGACAAGTTTCACCATATAAATGATGACGCCAAATCTTCAAGGCGAAGACAATGGCAGCAAGCTCCAAATCATGTATTGGATAATTAACCTCATTTGGCTTTAACTGACGAGAAGCATAAGCAATTACTCGCTCGTCTTGCATCAACACACGACCAAGTCCATTGCCTGATGCATCAGTGTACACAGTGAACTCCTTGCCGCTCACAGGTAAGGCAAGTACCGGTGCGGTCGTCAATTTATCCTTCAACTTCTGGAAACTTTCTTCACATTCATCTGACCAAACAAACTTAGCGTTCTTGCGGGTCAGCTTGGTCAATGGTGCAGCAATCGTGGAGAATCTATCCACAAATCTTCGATAATATCCAGTTAGTCCCAAGAAACTTCGAATCTCCGTAGGAGTTGTAGGACGTTTCCAATTGGTGATTGCCTCAATTTTGCTGGAATCCACATATATACCGTCCCTAGACACAACATGTCCAAGGAATCCAACTTGCTGCAACCAAAACTGACATTTAGAGAGCTTAGCATAAAGCTGGTGATCTCGAAGAGTTTGCAATACAATGCGAAGATGATTTGCATGCTCTCACTGATTCCTTGAATAAACCAATATGTCATCAATGAAGACGATAACAAATCGGTCTAAATACTGATGGAATATGCGATTCATCAGATCCATAAATACTGCTGGAGCATTGGTAAGTCCAAACGACATCACACAGAACTCGTAATGTCCGTATCTGGTACGAAAAGCAGATTTATGGATATCTTCATCTCGGATTTTCAACTGATGGTAGCCCGATCACAAGTCAATCTTAGAAAACACTCCGGCTCCTCGAAGTTGATCGAACAAATCATCAATGCAAGGTAATGGATATCTATTCTTCACAGTCACCGCATTCAGCTTGCGGTAATCGATACAGAGTCGCATTGAACCGTCTTTCTTTTTCACAAACAAAACTGGGGCTCCCCAAGGTGAAGTACTCGGCCGAATGAATCCTTTATCCAGCAATTCGGCGAGTTGTTTCTTCAGCTCAACCAGTTCAGTGGGTGCCATTCGATATGGAGCCATAGTAATTGGATCCGTACCGGGATAAACTTCGATCGGAAAGTCAAAGTCTCTTTCTGGTGGCAAACCAGGTAATTCATCAGGAAAGACATCCGGAAACTCATTAACAACCGGAATATCTTCAATATTAGGTTCTTCCACTGACTTATCTACTACGTGGGCTAACACAACTTTACACCCTTTGAGTAGTAGCTTACTTGCTTTAATGGCAGAAATGACATTCGGTGTGCCTCTGCGCTCACTGTAAAAATCAATCATGCTGCCGTCAGGTCATGGAATCCTCACCAAATGGTGCTCGCAAAAGATCTGAGCACGATGTCTCCCAAGCCAATCCATTCCCAAGATAGCATCAAAGTCAGACATTTGAAGTGGAATTAAGTCTGCTTCGAAATTCAGGTTTTCCAGCTTCACTGCACATCTTTTGTACACCGTATTTCGAACTATTCTCTCACCCAACGGTGTATTCACCAACAGCTCGTAACCCAAGGGCGATAACTCTCGATCCGCAAGCACGGCAAACTTTGTATTAACATAGGACAATGCAGCTCCAGTGTCCATAATCACGTATGCCGGTTGATCGAAAATAATTACAACGCCTAATGTTCAAAAATTTTCTAAAGCGGTTACTTTAACTCGGCAAGCAGTTACGAGTACCATAACATCTTTATTCATAAAATATAACAATCCATGAATATTTAAATATTTACTTACCGGTGACTACATCAGGACGTGCATCGGCGTCCTCCTGCGACATGGCATAAACTTGAGTATGTTGTCGCTGCTGCTGCTACTGTGGGGGTCGTCTCGGGGTTGCAGAACTACTACCCATACCCGAATGCTGCTGAGATGTAGAAGGTGCGGCGAAAGAATGTCGCGCAGGTTGAAACGGACGGTAACCTCCATAGTTGCTCGGTCTGACTAGAGGCTGACTAAAATTCTGTCTAGGTGGCACAGAAGTAGTAGATGGACATGTACGTGCTACGTGACCCATGCCTCCACACCGAAAACATCGAAGTCCCGCCCTACACTGGCCAGAATGAAAACGCCTACAGTGTGGACATCGAGGTCCAGACTCCACTCTTTTCTTCCCAAATCTTCCTTTGCTTGTGGAACCAAATCCAAGCTTCTCTTTTCCTCGACCACCTGATGGAAGTGGTGGCAGAGAAAGTGACATCTGTGGTATTGGGGACTCAACTGTACCGTCCCGAGATATTCCTCCATGGGAATATAAACTCTGAGTCTGTCTCTGCTCCGGGTTCATCGGTACATTAGAAAATTGTTGACCACTCGAACTCGATCCTCCTGGTCGACGCTGAGCAATCATAGCTTCAGCCCATAATGCATCCTGTCGACACTGCTCAAAGGTGGCTTTGGAAGCAAGTTTCATCATCTGAATAATCTCCCATCGAAGACCATTAACAAACTGAAGACAAAGGGCATCCTCAGTGATGGATGGAAGATGATGTGAAAGTCTCCGTAATTCTGTCTCAAACTGTTCAACTGAACTGTTACCTTGCTGCAGTCAGAGAAACTCACCATATCGTCTCATTCCAATCTCTTCCGATATAAACCTCTCTCGGAATTCAGTAACAAATATCTCCCATGTCACTGGTCCAGTAGCTCGGCTCTCAAAATTAGTCCACCAACTCAATGGCTGTCCCTGTAGATATCGAGTAACCACACTTACTCGCTCCTCTGAGGTCATACCCAGACCCTGTGTGTTCTTTGTAACAAAATGTAGCCAATCCCATGCTACATCAGCAGACGTGTCAGAAAGCTTTGGCGTGCTTAGTCCCTTCATAATGGTAAGAAACTTCACCATGCGATCCTCTGAAGAAATGGGACCAGCAGAAGTGCTCGCTGCACTGCTCGGTTGAAAGTGCGGCGGCATCGGTGGCGATGGTTGCACAGGTGGTGTAATACCAGTAGTCGGTGGTGCACCAGTAGCCATTTGTGACGAAAAGAATTTACTTGCCCAAGTATCAAACATACGCTCAACATCAGCGGGCGTAAACAACACCGGCGTGGCAGTCGTCGGAGGTGGGGGTGGTGGAATTTCAGTGTGATCATCCTGATGATGCGTCTCATCAACAGGTGGAGTAGGTGATACAGGTTCGTCCGGAATCTCAGTAGTCTCCGGATCTACAGTAGGCTGTATTTCAGGCTGCCTACGTGGTCGACCTCTCCTCCTCGGTACAGAGGAATCAGGGGTAGGAACGGAAGGATTCGGAATACTTCTCCTTATTAAATTGGTATCAGAGCCAGGTTTCGATCCTGGGACCTGTGGGTTATGGGCCCACATCCCCGGACTTCAATTTTAGGGTTTTTAAGCTTGAAATTGAGCTAAACGAAGTTTGAAACATCCATGGGAAGTCTAATTTGATTTATTAATAAGACATCAATACATAATTATACAACTTGACACGTGCGGACTAGGTCCGGGCGTGTCAATTTTGGTAATTTTACAGCCCTAAACTCTAATTAGCTTCAATTAATTTCCGGACTTGTCCAATTTAGTTCTTGGACCTTGGAGACCTTAAATAGGTTTTGATTTATGATTTAATTGTTGGTTGAATATCCTAAATAATCAAATTACCGGACACTTTTCTAAGTGTCGGGCCCAGCCCGAGTGGCCCATGGACCCCCAGGGGTATTTTCGTAATTTTTCACCAAATGTTCAATTTTTACCCCGGAACCTCCTGGACACTTTTCCTAGCCCCGAATCACATTGAAGCCCAGTCGTAGGTCATGTTAGAGCCTCATAGGTGCATTCATAAATGTAATTATGAATGCTAACGTATATTTGCATGTATTAGGGCTCCGGATAATCGAATGCGGCGATGCACTGGAGGTTAAAGCTACATGGAGCGCTTGGGAGTATACGAATCTCCCAATACCGTGAGTGGCCTAGATTTCTCTGTTTAACCACTGGGAAAGGGGGATTTAGAAAATGATTTTAAAACATAAATGTTTTCAAGACGGTTTTGGGATATGGGAAATCCTTACACACACAATTTATTTGTGATATACCCACACTGTGAGTGGAATGTTTTAAAAAGATGTATAAGACCTATGTGTGTGTGATTATATGTTTTAAATTAAATGTTTTATGTGAAATTATATATATATATACATATATATATTGATATTATTATTAATTATTGTATGGGGAACGATACCCCTGAGAGATGAGAAATTGAGCATTTTACTCGGGGCTCCAATATGTGGGAGCGTGGACCGAGTTTAAGAGCATGCGTGATTACTCAGTTGTGGACCGCCTATCGAGGGGCACGGTGAGTCGGGCTTGATTGCGAGAGGCGCGTAGGGAAACTCGCCAGGACTCCAGAGTGCTGTGTTCCACCACAGCAAGGCAAACGTCAAGGAAGTGGGCCAGAGAGTAAAGTGAAGTAAAAATGTTTTAAAAGTATAAAGTAACCCTTGACGGTCCAATGGATACCCAGTGCACGGGTATACCTTATTGGGACAATTTCAGATGCCAGCCCATTATATGTGTATATACATTTAATTATTGATTTAAAGTACTTTAAAAGAGGGTTCTCAGTAGAAGGACCAGAAAAGAATTTTAAAGGAAGAATATTTGTTTTATTATTATGTATTTTATTTTATTTTGGATTTCCCTTATCTGTTCTAACCCAGATGGAGATTCTTAGAACCTCTGCCACTCACCTGTATCCAATTTGGATGGATGCAGATTCGTAAATCGGAGTCAGCTAAAGAAATGAGGCTTACTAGGAGGCGTCGGTGGCTTAGGCATAGAAGTTTCCGCTGTGTAGGTATTCTCTCAATTAGTCCACTGGCATTACTTTTAAATTTAATTATTTTATTAAATATTTTCTAATTAAAGTTTTAGTTTTATTTGACAGCGATGATGCCCATTTATGCCTTGCGGTGCCTCAGGTGCGTGACTGGCCAGCACGTACTTTGAGGCAGCGCAGCGGTTGCCACGTGGCCGACCCGGGGCAGGTCGGGGCGTGACATTCATGGCAAGAACAAAGAGATAGGGAGAGATAGGATCCCCTTGTCGAATCCCTCTAGCACCAGCAAAATAACCTTCTAATCCTCCATTGACAGAAATTGAGAACATGGGAGAGGAATAGGAAATTCTGAGCCAATTCACAAAAACATCTGGAAAATCCAGTGCAACTAACAGATTATGAAGGAAATCCCAATTTAAGGAGTCGAAGGCCTTTCTCAAATCAATTTTGAGTGCACACCTAGGAGGGATATTTTTCTTATGATAACCACACACTAGCTCTTGCGCCATAAGAACATTATCTACCAGTTTCCTACCATCAACAAAGGCACATTGATTTCTGCTAATTAATTGAGGCAGACATTTTTTAAGTCTGTTAGCGAGTATCTTAGTGATGCACTTATATATGACAGAGTAACAAGAAATAGGTCGAAAATCAGTGCAGGAACTAGGATTGTCAACTTTTAGAATCAGAGTAATCACAATGGAATTGAAGGCTGGCAACAAAAAGTCAGTACTGAAAAAATGAAGGATAGCATTTACCACATCATCCGTAATAATGCTCCAAGCAATTTTGAAGAAACTCGCAGAAAAACCATTAGGACCTTGTTGCTATTGATGGCAAAAATAGATTCTTTAACCTCAGTTTCATTAATAGGGCCAACAAGCATAGGGTGCAGAGTAGAAGGGACTGAAACCTTCAATAAGTCTTTAGGAAAAGTCACTGAACAGGTAGAAACATTTTTATCATCTGTGCCCAGCAATTTCTGAAAAAACCCTACAATTTCCTTGGAAATCTTATCATAGGTAGTTAAAATCTCCCCTCGGGCTTCTTTTAAAAGCTCTGATATTATTTTTATTGGTATGGACTCTCATCTTTTTATGAAAAAACCCCGTGTTCATGTCACCCTCCTTTAGCCATTGCACTCTAAACTTTTGCTTGAAGAAACTCTCTTCAGCAGCCAGAAGCTCATTCAATTCATGAGCATTTTGTTTCTGCTTTCTCAACAAATTCTCATAAGGAATATCACTGTGAAGAATCTGCATTTGAACCACCTCCAATTCAGCCCTCTTCTTGACTACTCTGTCAGAAAGTTTACTAAAGTGCTTGCAGTTGAAATCTTTTAAGATTGGTTTCAGGCTTTTGAGTTTACTATGAAGAATAGACATTGGGTTCCCTCGAACTGGCTCTGACCAAGACTCCTTAACAATGTCTAGAAAATCAGGGTGCTTAGTCCAGAAGGAAAAGAACTTGAAAGGCTTAGGGGGAGAAAAAAGTTCGGCCTCAAGCTACACAAAACCAAGACAGTGGCCTGAGACTTCTGGAGCCATGAATTCAACCAAAGACTGCGGGAAGCTTTCCAACCAGGCAGGATTCACAAGAATTCTGTCTAATTTCTGAGCAAGGGGGTCATCAGGTCTGTTATTACACCAAGTGAAGCAAGGTCCTGTGTAAGAATGATCAATGAGATCATTAAGACTTAAGCAGGTCTGGAAATCAGCAATATCTGTCCCAATTAAGCCTGAACCATCGTATTTAGAGCTTTCTTCAGGCTTACTAATGACATTAAAGTTACCTCCTACAATCCAAGGTGTGTCAGCAAATCTGTTGTTTAGAGTTCCCAATTCATTCCATAACTCCCTTCTCTGCATAGCACTATTGCTACCATAAATAGCTGAAAGATAAAGAGGCCTGCTCCTATGAAGAATCTTTAAAGAAATACTTTGACTAGTAGTACTAATAATATCAGCATGCACATGACTCTGCCATAAAATCCAAATTCTACCATTTACAGCATAATCATAATTACAAACCATATGCCATCTAGCAAAAAATTTCTCAATAAATTTTTGAGAGTTGTGAGCTTTAATTATAGTTTCCATCAAGCATATAATATCTACCTTTAGTTTCCTAAACCTGTTTACCACTGCCTTCTGTTTGAGAGGATCATTTATACCCCTCACTTTCCGGAAAAGAACTTTCATTGTGTAGATGTGGAGGAAAGACTTAAAGCAGTTTTATCTGTTTTAACTTGTTTGCACGAGGTTCTATTAGGATTGCGCTTTCTAGGTTTCATCTGTTTCAGAACCTCTGAGACTCCAACTGCTGCTGCTCTAACTTTCCTAGGACAAGTCATCTGCTCCTCAGCATTTTCAGCGTAGGCATCCAGATCCGGCTCTTTTTCTCCTACCTCACTTTCAAGAATTGAGAAACGATTAGTGGAAGCTTTTGGAGCAGTTGAATTACTAACTAAAGGGGATTTCTCCTTGGATTTATTTGTAGATCCTGGTAATTCATCTAAAGTGCTTGGAGAGGTATTTTCTCCAATAGGAGCATTCTGAGGAGAAGCAGCTTCCTGCACTTGTTGTTTCACAGTTATGTTAGGCTCCTTTGCATGCTCAGTAGCTGCGGCATTTGATGCTTTTGGGACCCATTTCCTCACAGTGGTTTGTTTCAGACAATCCGAGTGACCACAAGTTTGGCATTTTTGACATTTTGCTAGTTTCCATGGAACATTCATTATGATATCAGCAATAGTGCCATTCTGTAACTCCACCTCTAAGGTTTTTGGGATTTCTTTTGACATCTCAACCTCAACACATACCTTCGCGGAAGTTAATTGATGTTTCATAGCAGTGGCTCTATCCATATACAGAGGATTACCTAAACCACTAGCAATAAAACTAAGCCCCAAGCTTGTATAGAGTTCTAAAGGGACATTCTCAAGATCTACCCACAGAGGTATTTTGTCTAACTGGAAATCCAATGCAGTAATACCCTGTTCCCATTTTTTTTATTAGAATAGGCCTATTCATAATGTGCCAGGGACCTAATTCTAGCACCCAATCCCTAGTTCTCTCATTGGGCATCTGAATGACAAATAGGTTCTGATCAATAACTGTGATTTTCACTGGCCCTTCACATCCCCATAGCATATTAACAATGTGATGAAATTGGCTGGAATTTGGAATCTTACCCAGAAATTGAGCCACAATGCAGTTCTGCCATTCTTTGTTTCCCGATTCGTAAACTTCCGTTGGAGCTCGCCTGGCCTGTCCATCAACCTTTACGGGAGAGATGAACTTCAAAGCAGGGTCAGGAGCTTCAAAAAAGGAATTCCAAGCTCGTTTCGAGGAAGTTTCAGCCGGGTCATCAGCTCTGGTTTCGATTTTCCTCAAAACCACAGATGGTTCCATTTCAACTTCAGAATCCACCAAGTTAGACATTTTGATCGGCGGAAAGGGATGGGAAATCAAGAAAATGAGGAAGAGGAAGGAATTTGATCCAGATCAGTAGGAAATCCGAGAGAGAAAGCATGAATTAGCAAAGGGACTCGGGTTCAGGTCAGCCTGCTAACATGCGCCCTTATTCATCCCTTTCGTTATTTGGTAGAGTTGAAAAAAGGAAAAAATAATAATTTTATTATTATACCCTTTAAATTTAAATAATAAAATAAATTTTATAATAATAATGAGTGTGGATAATTTAAAATTTATTCGCTTCTTAATCATATTACTTTTATTTTCTCTCTATTAATTTTTTTAATTTTGAAATAATTTTTTTTAATATTTAAAGAGAGAAAACATCAATCCCTTTCATTATCTTTCCCTTTTAATTTCTCTTCTACCAAATATTATGTAGTAACCATTTTTGGCATGGCCTAATGTTTCAAAATTTGATTAATTAGGCTTAAATAGTGTTATTTTTATTTAGAATTTAGACTTTAGTTGGACTATTTAAGTCAATAGGGCATTTATTTTTAGTATTAAATTGTATTAGTGGATCAATGTGATCTGAGTTGGAGAGTTAAAATAAATTGGACAAATGACCCAATTATGGCCCAATTTTCCTTTGAATTGGAATTTCAATTTAGAAAAAAAATATATAAAAAAAAATTTGAAAATACTCAAAATACAAAAAAAAATCCTAAAATATGAAAATAAAAAAATGAAAATGAAAAATTGAAAAAAAAAAAGAAAAAAGGTGAAAAGAAAAATTTACAATTGGTAGGGAGCACGTCTCTTCTCTCTCATTGGTTGGCCTTGCCAACTTCATTAATGGCCAAAGAAAACAGTCGCAGAACTTCCCTTTACCTACCCATCAGAGCACTTCTCGGCAAAATGAAAAACAGTGTGCAGAACCATGCAGAACTCAGCAGCAAGCATGATCTTTTTTTGGAGCCATTCATCTTAAATCCCAACTGTAGACACCTCATTTTTATATATTATTTAATTTCTTTTCTTACAACCTTTCTTACTTTCTTTATTTATATTAGATTTTAATTTTAATTTTTAATCTTACTTTAGTCTTATATTTTTCTTTTTCTTTTTCTTGGGTTTTGCTATTTGGAATTGAGCAGGTTTTGAAGATTGGAGCACAGCAGCAAGGAGACCAGAAGGGACGGCTACCTAGAAAATCTCCCAAATCCGACAATGCTTCCGAGATTCTCTCATTGCATTGAACCAAAATTATTGCATCATGCAAGAAGACAAAAACAAAACAGCCAGATAATACCGGTAGCAAGAAATGAGCATAGGGTACCATCAATTGCACAAGATCAAGGCCTAGAAATCCCAGTCCTATCATTGCGTCCCTGTCAAGCCAACAAAAGAAAAAATGTAAAAGGGAGGGGGGCCAACCAAGGAAAAAATGTAGAAGGGGGGGCCAACCAAAGAAAAAAATGTAAAGGGGGGGGCCAACCAAAGAAAAAATGTGAGGGGGGGCCAATCAAAGAAAAAAATGTGAAGGGGGGGCTAACCAAAGAAAAAATGTGAAGGGGAGGCCAACCAAAGAAAAAACGTAGGAGGGGGAGAGAGAGGAGTATTCATCAAACAGAGGATAAAAAGAGGAGGAGGGAGCGAGAACAAAAAGAAGGGTCACCTGATTAGAAACCAAGTCTTCTTCCATTGCCATTGCCATCCCGAAAACCCCCTGTTTCATTGACTTCCCTGCCGTAATCCAGAACACCTCCCTTTCCATCATCCATTTCAGAGACTCATCCCAAACACACAAAACCGCCGGTCATCACCAAACAAAGAAACCAAAAATAAAAATCAAAAGAACAAAAAAAAAGAGATTGAGAAATCGAAATTTTCGGATCCCTTTTTCTTACCTTGTGATCTTCAAAAAAGGATATCTTTCGGTTTCAAAAAAAAATTTCGTTTAAAAATTGGGGGTTAAAAGTCACGGTTTCGTTTGTAGCAGATTTAAGCATTTTAAAGTTTGTCTTAGGGAAGTAAGACTGCTAAGTTTCAAAAGAGAAATTGACGAAGGAGCGCTTTGGATGGAGAGGAGGTTTGGTATTGTAACTCTGGTGAGGATAAGGTAAGGTATTGTGGTCTTCGGGTCAAAGGGAAACAGAGTAAATTGGAAGCAAGTGGCGGTTAAGCTAAAAAAGAAAACACAACCATCCTACGCTTTAGGATAAGGCTTTTTGACTTTTTGGCTGGGAAGTTTTGTTAGGTTTCGTTTCATAATTGTTTATTGACTAATATTGTCTTTATTCATTTTGGATCTTAGTTATTAATCATAAATATATTCATTTTGGGTTTTAGTTTATTCAATATTTGGGTTAATATTGCTAACATGTTATGAGGATGGATTTGGTTCTGTATTTTGGTTTCTTGGACTCTCTAAACAATGTCATATCTTAAAATGGTTTGAACTTTACTGTTGTAGGTGGGCTGCTTTCTTTTATTTATATTTTTAATCTCATTAACTTTGCAGTAGTCTTCACGTTCTTACTAACTGAGTTGCGTGGGTTTGTTTATTGTTTGGGTCATAACTGTTGCTTGTCATATGGCCTGGCTTCTTCTTCTTTGCTACTAATGGCTTACTTTTGGGCTATAATGATTGCTTGATTCATGAATTAACATACTTTTATTTCTTTTTAAGGCATAAAGCATATAGCTAAGTTTGGATCATCATTTGTCCTTTTTTAAATACCTACTTATTGTCTTTGTTTCATTTCATGGAAATAAATTACGAAAATCATTTGATTAAATTATGAAACTGCATTTGTATGTCTTCTTATTTTAGGACTATTTCTTTTTATGTCACTTTAATAGTTTTAGGCCCATTTAATGTTTATATAATTTTAGTATTTTTAGACCCATTTAATATTTATGTCATTTTAGTAATTTTAGGTCCATTTCATTTCTATGCCTTGTAGTAATTTTAGACTCATTTCATTTTTATGTCATTTTATATTTTTAGGCCTAATTATATTTTATGTCATCTTAGATTCAGGCCCATTTGGCAATCCCTCTTAGAAACTACTCACTTTTTCTAAAAAATGCAAAAAAAAATTGTTTTTAAGAAAATTAAATTAATGAAAGATTAATTTCTAGGAGAATTGTGATGGCAATATCTCTTAGGAATTATCTATTTTCATAAAAAAATGGGGAAAGTTGTCTTTCAAGATCATTTTAAATTAATTGATGTCGGGTAATTTTCTAAGAGAATTGTGACGGCAATCTCTCTTAGAAATTATTCATTTTACAAAGATATTAAAGATGTTATTTTTAGAAATTGAGTTATTAATAAAAGACAGTTTTTGAGAGAATTGTGATGGTAATTTCCCTTAGGAATTATCTATCTTTCTAAATTAAAAAAAAATTAATAAAGGAAAATTTCAAGGAAATTGTGATGGCAGTTTTCTTGAAGACTCCAATTTCATAAAAAAGGAGAAAAGCTAAAATCAAGAATTAACAATTAAGAGATGTAAACTTAAGTCATTGTTAAGGCCTAATTAATGTTAAATTAATCGGTACCATCATTTGATGGGCGCTGTGGGGGTGCTAATCCTTCTCCACGCGTAACCGTACTCCCGAACCTAGTTTTCGTAGATCAGAACCTATCTGGCTTGGTACACCGTGGTGAGGACCAAGTTAGATAGATTCATAATAGGTGAGCTAACCGCACCTAAGAAAATAAAAGGTTAATGACGACTCCCGTTTTTAAAACTCTTTTAATGATTCTAAACCTCGTCGTTGCGATAAGACGTTTCGACATATTACAAATTTTATTTTCTTTTCATTTTTTCATTCTCTCTTATTCAACCTTCTAATTTTCTTACCTACCAATCATAACCTAGTGTTTCAAGTTGCAAGCAACACAGAAAAAACACACAGTAAAAGACAAGACAAGTTTCAACAAGCAGTATACGGGTTAGGACCGTTAGATGAAGAAAAAGTCCCACCATTTTCAAAGAACGGGGCAAGATCCTCTACACTATAGTGGAGGGGTCGACTGATCTCTACCAACCTAATCTAGGACCAACAAAAGCCCACGTCACCCCCAACTCAATACTCACCGTTTCCCTATCAATTGATCACTTTCACAGCGTTTCTCACTTCATCGCCGTTTACTGCATCCGACCCATTATCTTCTTCGCAACATGTTCCTTCACAATTTTCCACCAGTTTAGCCTATCAGATTCAGACGTGCCACTCGATTCTCACTCGCATATGGATATGGTTCTCTCTTATGAGCAGAGAGGTGCCATATTTTCTGCTGACTTGCTCTCCCAAATTGAAAAATCTTGTCTTCCCCAAAATCTACGGTATGAAGTACTATTTCGTATATATTTTACTTTAATTCCTAAATATGAAGATTCAAGATTCCATCAAAATAATGGTGGTTCCTGTTCTGGTTGTACAGAACGCAACATTAAGGTTGATTCGGGTGGAAAATATCAGCATAAAAATGATGTTCAGGCCGTAGAGGTATCACTAACTTCTCTAACCTGTAAGTTTCTTGCGATAATACTAAAGTAAAGCCCAAAGCATTCATGTTCCTTTTTTGATCAATTTCAATCGTGTGTGTATATATTTCAAATCTACATATTGATGATGGTTAGATGCAGGTAGAAGTGTAATATTAAAATATTGAATTCAAAAACCTTTTGTTCTTTCCCTGGTGACATCTCTTCTTCTTATTCCACGAGTTGGAGAAAGGAAGAGAAAGCTTTATATTTGTATTGCTTGCCCAGCAGTCGGGAGAAGCTCGTGTTATATAAATCGTTTGATTAATTCAAATATGATTATCTGTTTTTATGAGAAAAAGCAAAAACGTAATATGAAATCTGCAGATCTTTATGGGAAATTGAAGGGGCGGTTAATGGCAATGTGATTATCCCTTCTTTTTCTCCTATTATAAGTTAGTTGAGTAATTGAACAAATGCAAAATGTTAAGTATTTGCCTCACAATTATATATATCTAGTTTCACAAAATCTTATTGGGCTACTGCAAATGGACAATCTAGCAAGAAATGTAAGACTATATACCTTCCCTGTACTGCATGCATACAGCTAACAATGTTACTAATTGATAAGAACCGAGTTAAGATACAGTTTCGCATTGTCCTTTCTATGAATATTTATATATGGAAGTAGAAAACAACCAACGTTTCCGTTGGGTAAGTACATGGTATATGAAATTTCCTTGGAAAAAGTCAATATGCAAAGCTTGTAAATTAAATCTGTATCATAAGTAACGTTTTGTGGTGTTTGTAGGTTAATCAGATTGAGAAGCAGCAGGCTGACGTCAGGGCAACAAGTCAGAATTGACGCAAAACTACTGGAACAAAAGCAACAAGAACTGTTGAAATCAATTCCAATTCCATGGAGAAGAGCAACTAGTTAGCCTTCTTCAGCCTGTAAGTCTCCATCCCAATGTCTCAATGAACACTGTCATATAAACCTTTCGTATTTCTGTTTAAATATATATATATATATATATATGTATGTATATATATGTTTATGAGCAAAAATATATGAGTACTTTTTTATTTCTGTATAATCAAACACCAATTGGCCAAATATGAATGAAAATTAATAGCCAAAAGCTTCATGTTGCAGATGATAGATGTCTATTTTGTGGTATTGAAAAGGAATCCAGAGATATATGGGTGTGTGCTATCGGCTATGGGAATGTGTGGTCTGTATAGAAGCACCAAGAGCTGGCAGGAGGAATTAAAATGGTGTGTGAGGGAACTCAAATGAAAATCCTTGCTATATCTCTCATTTGCATGTTAGTTTTGGGAGCAACAATTTACTCAGTCTAGATGGAAAGAAAAGAGAAGGCTATTTGGTAGCTCCTAAATTCCCTTTTCAAATTCTTAATGGAGGTTGTCGCTATCATAAAAGGCAAATTGCAGGGCTTAAAGAACAATGCAAGAGATCCGGTAAATGAGGCACTTTATCACAATTGGGGACTTCGAGATTATCTGATCACTTAGTTTGTTTTTGTATGGTTCTATACTATATCTATATAAACAAACAATCATAAACGTATTGCCTTGTAAAACTTATGCATTTTTTGAAATAAAATTTAACATTTTAATCCAAAAAAACTTCATCATCAGAATGAGAACATAGTTATGTCCTTAAATGCTTAATCTCCAAAGCAGCAGTTAGTTAGATTATAACTTACTAAAAATCACTATTGCAAGTTGAAAAAAAAAATTACAATGGAAAATTTTTAAAAGAGGACAAAAAAGGGCAAAATTATAATTGAGCAGACACAAGAATATTGGATTTTGAGAATAAGGAACCATATGAGAGAACCATAAAGGCATGGAAAAAAAATTGCGAAAAAATAATGAAAGAGCTGTAGACGGTTCCCAAAAAGAAAAAAACAAAAAGAAAGAGCTGTAGACGGAAGTGAGAAAACGGCGTTAAAGTATTCAATTCATGAGGAAAGAGTAGGAGGTGACGTGGGTTTTTGTTGACCCTGGGATTAGGTAATTGGAGATCATTGGACCTCTCCACTATTTTTAAGTACTTGAGAGGATCCTTGCCCTTCGACCCGTCAAAACTCATGCTGCTAAACTCATGCAAACTGCCAGGAAAGGTAGATAAAACTTATGCAAACCGATTAAATTTAAGGCTCAACGTGTGGAGCAAATGCTATGGATCGAATTTCCAAATGACTTTTAATAGCACATGTCAGCTGCCAAGAAAGGTACTGGCGTGCTGCTATTTATACTTGGCACCCACTGCTACAACAAGTCATTTTTTGCATTCATTGGGGGAGGAGGGGCGGCCGGCCGGGTTCTCAGTTCCTCCAAGAAGCAATACTCCTACTCTCACTATTGAGAGAAGATATAAAAACCCATTTTTCTTTTCCTACAAAAGGGCAGGTTAAGTTTTGCTATCGGCACATCATGATATCAATGGGTTTTCAGGCATGGTTAAGACAAGTGCAAGGTTTGAGCCTCGTACAACCAACCTCCAATTTTTCCTTTTTCTTTGAAATTTTGTGGATTAGAAATTAAATGCATTTTTGCACGGACTCAATTGGTCCTAGTGAATAGTTTGCTGAACCTAGTTATTTTGTATTCTTTGTGCTGCCAGAGAAATTCTGTTGTTTTTGTAAGCAGAGTGAGAGACCAGGGGATATTGAACAGAATAATTCCTCACCACTAGATGAGGAAAGTTTACCCAGCCCCATGCTACCGTGTCCGTGTGCTTGTCAAAAACGATGGGATGTCAGTAATCTCAGGCTGCCTTCTCCTTATCTGCTGCCTGGTACGTTCCTTAATTATCTCACATATCTACATGGATTAATTTGTCACATATACTCATGATAATTGGATCTTGATCATACAATGAAGCTCTTTATTGGCTAGTTTGGAGCTTGAATTAGATTGGATAAGAAGAAAAATGATATATAATTTGTAATGTAGTTTTATAGAATATATATATATATATATTTGTATTGTAGCGAAAATTATTTATAGGATGAGTCAATCTTCTCCATTTTTAAAAATTTAAATCATTCCATAAATAATCATCCTCACAATGCAAATTTGTATAAATATTATAAAAGAATATTACAAATTACATATAATTTTCCTCCTTATCTTATCCAATTCAATTTAGTACACCAAACGTGATCTATAATTCTTTTATATATATATATATATATATATATATGTATGAATGTATTTGTTACATTTGGAATTTGAAACTTCTTAGCGTTTAAACCCCAAATTATAGTTGTCATGGTATTTTTGAGACATGTGACATTTATATATACTAGTCATTCACTGTCACATGTATTGCAATTGATACAATACGTTATTAATAATAACAAAAAATAAAAAAATAATAAATGTAAAAAAATAAACTACATTAAAGTGAATAATAATTAAACTATAGATGAGTAAACTTCAAATTAAACTACATAAAATTGAATAATAATTAAACTATTTTCTTTAATATAATATAGTAGTAATTTAATTATGATGAAAATAAAATTAGTTAATTACTAACATCATTTAAGAAATATATAAAAAATATTTAGTAAAAAATAAATAAAGAGTTTCAATTTAAATCAACAATATCAATGGATCAAAGGCAATTCTGAAATATTTAGAAAAAAAAGAATATTTTAGACGATTTAAAAGTTTTACACCATTCGTACTTTTATATATATTATAGATATAGATTATAGATTATAGATTATAGATTATAGATAGATATATATATATATATATATTTATATATATATATATATATACTAGTTTTTTTGCCCTACATTGCACGTGGGTATATAAATTTTTATTATATCAATATTAAAATTTTCAATGATGACTTGTGGAATTTTTCTAGGTAATTTTTAAATGTAATACGCATTGATATGTAAATTTGAGTATAGCCAAATGTAAATATTTTATTAGAAGTATTCAATCAATTGAGAGTTTAAATGTATATAATTCATAGTAATTGCTCAAATTAGAATTGTAACCCATTGGTTAGAATACTTAGGAGGAGTTGCGAGGATTTTATCCTGTTTAATTGGAATGATGGAGTTTTGAAAATTTTATCCTATTTGATTGAAAGGATGGGAATGGGCAGGGGCAAGGGCAAGGGAAGAAGAATAAAACTCCTCGTAACCATTTATATTGCACTACTCCAAATTGGGGTATTTTGAAGGAGTTATCATTTTTGGATAATTTTACCTCTTTATTACTATTGATATTGTCATCATGTCCGTAGTTATATAATTTATTTCTCTCTCTCAAATTCCCCTTTTTATGTCATTCTTTTTTTTAAAATTTTTTTTTAAAATTCCATAGATATTATTAAATACTAATTTTCAAATGTTTATTTACTTTTTCTTTTCTCTTTTTTTTTCTCATTTTCATGTTTCAATTTCAACTTTCACTGTTTCATTTAATTATTTATTTATAGTCTTTAAATTTTTGTTAATTTGTTGTTTCTTCTTCTTTTTAATTTTCTCCATTTTCATTTTTTTCTATTTTCTATTTTATTTATTTAAAATTATATTTAATTCATATTTTTATTTTTTTATTCTATTTTCTCCATAGATTGAATATGCCATGACATTCATGTGTCAAGATCTTAGAGTATCATGCGATTTAAACTGGAAAGGGAAATCACCTTCTCACTACCATCCAATGAGGTCCTGATTTGAAATGTTTTGATAAGTTTGGTTTTGATTTGGTAGATTTTAAAGTTGATGTCCTAATTTGGTTAATTAGCCTAATTGGGATATCAAATGTGTAATTGACCTATATATAATGATCTTATATATAGGTTAATGAACCTGTGCCAAAAAAAAAAACTGATTAATAATGAACCTTGTCACTATATCTTTATATCTACTTGCTTTAATTCAGGGGGAGGCACAGCATTTTACGTGACTGAATGTTTGCCACTGTACAAGGCCACATTAAATGGTGACTGGAAAGGGATGAAAAGGATTGTAAGCATAAATGACAAAACAATTTTGCGTTCCAGCCTCACGCAGGCACATGAAACTGCTCTTCACGTTGCTGTTGGAACGAGACACGCTGCCATTGTTCAGAAATTGGTGGAACTAATGGAACCACAAGACTTGGAACTGCAAGATGGTAGAGGGAACACTGTGTTCTGCGCCGCGGTGGCGATGGGAAATGTTGAAATCGCAAAGATTTTGATGCAGAAAAGAGGCGAAGTTGTATTAATGCGAGGTGCCCTTAACAAGACACCACTCTACATTGCTCTAACTGTTGGAGACCCAGAAATGATTCGGTTTGTATACCAAAATTTTGGACAACATATAGATCACCTAAATGAGGACGAGCTACAAGACATATTCCTCAGTTGCATTCATGCTAGTGTGTTTGGTAAGCAGCTAAGCATAACTTATTGTTTCATATTTGGTCTAGTTCTAGTTCGATCGGATATTCCATATATATATATTGACTAAAAATTGAAAAATGAAAAGGGTAAAATTACATACTTCTTCTGTTCCTATTTATCTATCCCCATTAACCGCTCCACACAAGACAAAAAAAATAGTTAAGACACAAAATTTTATAAACATTTATCTTGATTTTCCTATTTTATCCCTACATTTCTCCCTCTTTGATTCTCACTCCTATTTAAGAAATAATTTATTTAAGAGAGAGAAAAGTGAGTTTGAAATGGTAAGTTTGAAAAATTAATAATTAATGTTAATTAGGGACAGATAAAAAGAGAAAAAAAAAACCTCAAAAAGAGATAGGTAAATTAGGACTGAGAGAGTATATAATTAGTCACTTAATTTTTAGTCACCCAAATATGATAATTAACAATTTGACCAATTATATTTATAAAATACAATATTCTGATAATTTAATTCTTAAAAGCTAATAGCCAAGTGACATGAAATGGTATAACCACCTCAGAAATAATCATGTTAAATAACATGTTGGATGATGTAATCTTGTCACATCGTCACCGAGTAAGATTTGTGATGATGTGATATACCATATCACTATGTCAAATTACATTTATATAAAATAGTAGTAGCTAATAAAGTGATAGTACATATAAAAAGAGCTTTTCTAAGGATATATATTAATTAAAAGATTTTTATATTTGAGTGAATTAATACTATGGTTGAACTTGGTACAAAATTTTGCAGATTTAGCCATCAACATGCTACGCTTACACCCAGACCTAGCTTGGGCACGTAATGCTTATGGAGAAGCAGCCTTGGGAATACTGGCTCGAAAGCCTTCAGCATTTGTTGGCAAGAGTCCAACGAGGCTAACAAAACTCGTAAGCCACGTGGGTTAGTTTCCTCTACACTCACTCCTATAGAAAAGAAATTGTTCACATATAGTTAATAAAATTGAATACATTTTTTAAAAAATAAACATGAGATAAGATTTATAATAATTAAGGACAGCGTTTTTATTCTGTTCGCAATAAAAATTGAGAAATAAAGTTTTAATTGAAATTGAGAACACAATAAAAAGTTTTTATTTAAACAATAACCTTGCAAGAATAAAAACTGAGATAAAAAGTTTTAATTTAAACTTGTTATTTTCTATAAATAAAAAGTTTTAATTTAAGAAAGAATGGCATAAACAATTTAGAAAATAAAAAAAAAATTACTTAAAAGGAAAAGGAAACTGCAGGGTTCAATGCTATCTCAATGCGGAATGAAGCACTTGAATTAACGAAACTTCTTTGCGAGAAAATGTCATCAGACAAACGAAAGTCCTTTGAGGAAATAGTTGCTCATATTTCTGATGATGAAATATTGTTTAAGGCAGCAAAATTGGGGAATGATAAATTCTTGGCTGTGCTTATCGGCTATTATCCTGATTTAGTCTTCAGAAGGGATGATGAGCATAAAAGAAGCATATTTCACATTGCTGTTTTGCACCGCCATGCCAATACCTTCAAGCTCATTCATAATTTAGGCTTACAGAAGGATGTTTTACTGCGATATACGGTTACTCTCCCCGATGATACCGATGAAGAGAACGACATAATTTTGTATAACATGCTTCACTTGGCTGCAAAACTACCGTCCTTGGATCGGCTAAGTACTGTATCAGGTGCAGCTCTACAAATGCAATTGGAGTTGTTATGGTTTAAGGTGAGCATTTTTCCAATTTATTATATTCAATCTGAAATATTCCTTGTTCCTTATGTCGATCACTAATTTTGACCACTATTCTCAAAAGCTTTCACTATGAAATCTTCGTAAAAAATTGATTTAATAAATATATATATTTATTTATATGTACGATATACCTTATATGTAGAATATAATTAGGAAGATCTTCTTGACGCCTATGAATTTGAATCTTGACTTCAAAAAGATCATAGAGATGATAATACTAATGGAAGGAAAGTAAAACAATTATTTCAACCACGACGGTTATCTGATAAAGCTAACGATACTTTATCTGGCTAGCTATATTTTATCTAGTTGTTAACCTAGAAAAGATAACTCTAGCTGTTACTCATTGTAAACCGTACACGTAAGACTTAGCTGTACTTGTCTACATGTACTACAGTAATACAACAGAAAGTTTTAAACTCTCCAGGAACATTTTCGTTCAGTATTCTTTAAATACTTAATCTTTTATGTCAATGAATGCTCTTAATTATAGGAAGTGGAAAATTTGTCGCCAACATCTGAAAGAGAACGTAGAGATTCAAGATATAAATTGACACCTCGAGAGTTATTTAGGAAGGAGCACGATGGTTTACGAAAAGATGGCGAACAGTGGATGAGGAGCACTGCTGGATCAGGCATGGTTGTCGCAACACTTATTACCACAGTGGCATTTACGGCGGCATCAACCTTACCGGGCGGCAATAAAGAACCCGATGGGAGTCCCGCCAATATAGCCAAAGTCATGTTTCATGTTTTCATGGTGTCGGACGCCGTTGCGATGTGCTCTTCGATCATCTCGGCATTGATGTTCTTGTTCATCCTCACTTCACGTTACGCCCAGGAAGATTTTCGGTTTCGATTGCCGTTGAAGTTACTTGCTGGATTCACCGCACTCTTCCTCTCCATGATGACCTTGATGGTATCTTTTGCCGCAATGTTCTTCTTGGCTTATGAAAAAGAGAACTTGATTTCGGCTCACAAAAGCAAGTTGACTTGGGTTCCTTACCTCGTTGCTGCAATATCATCTCTACCGATCATTTCATTTGTTATGCTCGAGAATAAGTATTTTTGTGATGTGTTCCGGTCCACTTTTTGTTCTAAGTGCCTATTTCGACCAGGCCTCCGTGTTACACAGAATAAACAGCTCAGCAACAGAGCTACAATTAGGGCCACACGTCAGACCAGGCCTCCATGATGGGCTAAAGATTATGTCATCATGAAATTCTTGTTCGGGCCATTTAATTTGGATGGAAATCACCTGCCCCATTTCGGTGTCCAATTTTGTGCCCCATACATCAGAATATACAATGTGTCTCCTTCATTTAATTATATTTATTCATTGTTTGGTTTTGAAGTTTTTTTAAACAAAAAATATTAAAACTATTTTAGGGAGAAAAAAAAAACCTCTATAACAAAAGCTTAGCCCCAAATTAAAATTTTTTAATTTTAAGGGTAAGTTTTTACGTTTATGATATTATTAGGGTAGGGTTTTAGTTTAAATCAAAAAAAAATAATGAATTTTTCTTTGTTTTTTTTTTTTTTGTTAAAACCAAACAAGGAATAAGAGAAGTTAAGAGAATTAGGCACATGGCAGACTGTGGTAATTGGGGCACAAAGTGGAACACCGAAATGGGGCAGATGATTTTTATCCAATTAATTTAATAGAGAGATTTTTAAAAATCTATTATTTTTAATAGGGATTTTAAGACCTTTCAAATCTCCACCCTGAATAGTTTTTTTTTTTCAAAAGTCGGTCATTTGAATAGTTAATTATCCACATTAATTTAGTTTTTTTTAGTGTAATTTTTATATTTTTAATTTTAATGATAAACACGTATTTTCTAAAATATATATTTCCTTTTTTTTATCTTATTAGTAATATCTAATTATTTTTACAAAATCCAATCATACACATATTTCATATTTTTATATTTTTAATATTGATTTTTTATAATTAAATTTTTAATTTCACTACAATTTATTCTAAAAGCTCTTCATCTAAACAAAATAATTATAAATGCTGTTATTCTAAACTAATAGATTTTTAAATGTTTTCTTTTTAAAATTCTCTAAAACTTTTGAAATCATCATCTAAACACACACTAAATGATTTAGAAAATAAAAAGTTTTTTTACTTAAAAGGAGAAAAGTAACTGCAGCCTGCAGGTCGCTGGTTCACTACAAGCTCAAAGCGGAATGAAGCACTTGAACTAACGAAACTCCTTTGCGGGATAATGTTATTAGACGAACGAAAGTCCTTTGAGGATTATGTTTCTGCTGATGAAATATTGTTTGAGGCAGCAAAATTGGGTAATGATAAATTCTTGGCTGTGCTTATCGGGGGCAGTGTCCTGATTTAGTCTTCAAAACGGATGAGCATGAAAGAAGCATATTTCACATTGCTGTTTTGCACCGCCAGGCCAGCGTCTTCAACCTCATTCATAATTTTGACTTTCAAAGGGATGTTATAGTGCGAAATATTGTTAATTGCCCCGATCAAGAGAACAATGAAAATTGGTGTAACATGCTTTACTTAGCTGCAAAACTACCACCCGTGGATCGGCTGACTATTGTATCAGGTGCAGCTCTACAAATGCAACGCGAGTTGTTATGGTTTAAGGTGAGCCCTGAGCATTTTTTTTCAATTTCTACATTCAATCTGAAATATTCCTTGTTTTCTTATGCCATTCAATAATTATTAATCACTTCTAACTTCTTGTTTCAAAAGTTTTCGCTATGAAATTTTCCTAAAAAACTGATTTCATATATGTATAGACTATATATACCTTATATGACGATAAATTAGGGAGATCGACGCTCTTGAATTTGAATCTTGACTTCAAAAAGATCACAGCAATGATAATAGTTAATCTCTTGTGTAAATGCTATAGGAAGTGGAACAGTTGATGCCCCCAAACGAGAGATTTTTTACATTGACACCTCGAGATTCGGCACCTAAATTGACACCTCGAGAGTTATTTGCGGCGGAGCATGAGGGATTACGAAAAGATGGAGAAGAATGGATGACGAGCACTGCTGGATCAGGCATGGTTGTCGCAACACTTATTACCACAGTGGCATTTACGGCAGCTTCAACCTTACCAGGCGGTAATAAAGAACAGGACGGAAGTCCCACAAATATAGCCAAAGCCATGTTTCAGGTTTTCATGGTGTCTGACGCCGTTGCGATGAGCACTTCGATCATCTCGGCATTGATGTTCTTGTCCTTCTTCACTACACGTTACGCCCAGGAAGATTTTCTGACTCGATTACCGTCGAAGTTACTTGGTGGATTCACCGCACTCTTCCTCTCCATGATTGCCTTGATGGTATCCTTTGCCGCGATGTTCTTCTTGGCTTATGAAAAAGATAACTTGACTTGGGTTCCTTGGTTCGTTGCCGCAATGTCATTTCTACCGATCATTGCATTTGTTAAGCTCGAGTATAAGCATTTTTTCCGGTCCACTTTCGGTTCTAACTCTAGGTACCTCTTTCGACCAAATAAAATCACGTTGTAGGAACCTCCGCGTTACAGAATCACATCTCAGCAGGAGTCAACAATGCCACCATGCCTCCAGGGTGGGCTAAAGATCATGACACCATGGGCTGAATGTTTCAGAATGAAATGAATAAAAGAAAGGAAAAAAATCTGAGTTTGTTAGAACTACAAGGATTCGGATACTTAGTAGTAACTTTTTTATGATGATATCAAATTCGTCACAATTAGTATAATTTTAGTCGTTACAATTACCATACTTAAATGTGCCAAACTTTTCATTTCGTCATAACTAGAGTCTCATTTGTGATGATAGTAAGATTGTCACTATAACTAAATTTTTTTTTGGCCAAACACTATAACTAAATTGAATTTTAATTATACTATATAATTTGTATATATATATATATATACACAGACATATGGAAAATTCAATGAATATATAGCTATATAAATTTTCTTCTTAGCAGCTGGCACCCCCACTCATTTTTGTTCTTTCTCAGGTCGTTCCCTCCCAAGTTGCTGCAGATTTTCCCCTGATCTTCCTTCCTTAAGAAACCTGAGAGCTCTTTAAAACCGCCCTGCTTATATACTTAGCTATTTCTCTTCTAAATCCACATGTTAGTACTAATAATCAAATCTTATTTCCCCAACTGGCCACTTCCATATCCGCACTTTAATTTGCTAATTAATGTGAGAAAATTAAGGAAAATCCAGTTACAATAGGCTATGTTTGGCGTTGGAGCAAAGGGGAAAATCTAGAGTGTAAGTACAACTTTTGATATTAAGCCTAAGATTTAGTTGTTTGAACATGATTTTTATGCTAAAAATTTGTCATGCCCTAGGACATCTTTGGACAGACTTTACTGAGTTTATAAGGGCTGATTGTTCAAGGATTTGCTTGTTGGAAAAATCTCATTGGTAAGATTAATTCAAGTTTGAATCATCACTAGGCCATATGTGATGAGCTTGAAGCATGGAAGTAAGGGAAAATGTTAACTAGAAATTGTGATGCCTAATTGCTGAGTTTAGGGGCTGTCAATACATGAGATGTGATGATGGAAATGTGGTTAAATACAAATGGATTTAGTGGCTGCTAACGTTAAGCATGTCTGAAATGTAGTGAAATCCATACAAGTATGCTAGCTTTAAGCCATAGCTGAACTTGATTTTGAACTAGAAGTTTTCTGGTATGTTTGAAAAGTCTAGAGGTTATTTACACGTGTTTTAATAGCTTGATAATGTGGTTATGAAACATGAATATAAGGACTCAAATCTGGAAAAATTCGTGCGAAAGGGAGTTGATTTGGTTTTGAAACTTGGAGCAAAAAAGTGAAGTTCAAATTCAAACTGCCAGTATGTTTTTAGGAGAATTTGAGTAGTTAAAATAAGTCTAAATAGGATGTGCTTATACTTTCTGAATAGGGAATTTATCTCTACAACTTTGCAAGAAATAGGCTTTCCTGAGTTTTGCTCCTATCCTGAGGAAAATGGCATTTTTTCATCAACTACTCTGTTTTGGTGTCAAAACAGGACACCTGAGTTTCAAGTTAAAATTTGAAATGGTTAGGTTGAAAACTGGGTTTTGTTTCTATCATCAAAGTTGTAGAACACTTGCTAATCTTTTCAAAGGGTTAAAGATGAAATGAAACCATTCAGAATTAAGTTATGGAATTTTGTAAATTCTGTTTTCTAACCATTGTGGTTTGAGGTCGACAATCAAGGTAATGAGTTTCAAGGGGCATAACTTGGGCCTAGAAAAATCCAAATCATGTCATTCTTGTGTCCAGATTATATGGAATTGAATCCTCTGCAACTTTGTAGAAGAAACCGAAATGAAATTACAAGCCTAAGTTGATGAAAAATGCCAATCCTTGAAACTACCCGGTTTTCCCAAGAAAACAAGATAGTTTTGGTTCCACTCCAAATTTGAATTGGTTGTAAAATCAATTTTTGATATAAATGATTTTCCTGAGTAGAATTTGAATTACAGTGTGATCCATTACAAGGAACTTGTGATGACCAATTCTTAGCAATCTTACTGTCATATTTAGCAAAGCAAATTTTGGTTAAAGATTTTTGGGTACTCATTGCTATGGAACTTTTTGAAATCGACACCTTTTCTTTTAGCAAAGCAACAGAACAGTTCTTTCAGCAAGTGCTTAGAAAAACAGCCATTCCACCAAAAATATCACACGAAATGGAAATTCCGTTGCTAAATATTGTCACCTTACATAGAAACTTCTGCGGGGATCAAGATAGTGGAGACTAAAATTAAAGAGAGAGGTCCAAACTCCTAACTCCAAGCATAAAACAACAAGAAAACACTCATGGAAATCAGCAGATAGCAAATGAAAATTTTCAATCTTCCTTAGCGTGATAAAAAATGTATGAAAAGGATTCTCTTTAATTACTTTTAGTTTTAAAGATTATTTAATACACAAAATAATCCTCGAACTTATATAAAATTATCTTTTTGGCTCTTCAACTATTATTTTAAAATTTTTGATCATCAAACTTTTATTCTGTGTATAATGTAGTTTTTGGTACTCACGTGACGTAATAAAAAATTTCACATGTCATATAAAAATTTCACGTGTCAATATATAAATAAGTCACGTCAGTATTAGAGATTATATTATGTATAAAATAAAAGTTTGAGGGTCAAAAATCTTAAAATAAAAATTCAAGGGCCAAAATAATAATTTTGTATAAATTTAAAGATTATTTTGTGTATTAAATCGTCAAAGACAGTTTGACCTCCAGTGGGGATACATTTGGTGTTTTCGCTTTTGCTTATGACAGGGAGGCTTAGCACCTCGTTCAACTTTGATGCAAAATTGTGAGTGCAAACTCCTTGTTAATTTTCTTTAAGTCCTGTTCTGTCTACCAAGTCTTCCTTACTTTTATCATTTTGACATGTATGGTTAGAGGTGTCAAATCGGGTTGATCGGATAGGTTTCGGGTTCGGGTCAATCAGGTCGGGTCAGTTTGGGTCAAAAGAGATTTTCGGGTCATTTCGGGTTTCGGGTCATTCGGGTTCGGGTCATTCGGGTTTCGGGTCAATCGGGTCTCGGGTCATTCGGGTTTCGGGTCATTTGAGTCTCGGGTTTTGTCCTCGGGTTTCGGGTTTGGGTTTTTCAGGTTTGACCATCGGGTCTTTCAGGTTATAGGTTTCTTGGGTTTTATATCATTTGGATTCAATTTTTTTTATTTAACTCTCGAGTCATTCGGGTTGTCGATTATTTTAAATTGAATTAAAGTTTGGATTTTACAAATTAATACTTAAGAGAGATTTTATCAAAAATATTATTTATTAGATTTGTTATAAATTGTAATTAAATTAATTAAATTTGTAATGTTATAAATGCATTAATTGCATTAGTAATATTTATAACTTTTTTAAAAATTTTCCTATAAATTATCTATAGTTTTAAATAAAATAAATATTTAAATTTTTATTATGTACTAATTCATTTCTAAATTCTAATTCATATATAATAAATTTATGATTCATACAGCTATGGCCACCATGAACCACTAATCTTAGTATCTTATTATCTTAGTGCTAATGACTTTGTTTTGTTCTTTCCTTTCTAAGACTTTTATATAAACTATACTTTATAGTGATTAGTGATTAACATCACCTACTTCTGCATAATAGAACAACTTGCACACACACTACATTCGGCATTCTCATTAAATTATTTATTTTGGCGAGAACTAAATTATAAGGAGGAAATATATGACAACATATTGAAATTTTAATTTCAAATTTTTAATGTTTAGATACTTTTTGTTGGATAGATAATTCACTAATTTGATATGAATATTAGTAATTTATTAATACTACTATAATTTATAAATTTTCTTAGTTAGAATGGAAAATTGTCATTCACATGAAAAAATTTATTTATTGATTTGATCAGTAATGATTAAATCAACATGGAATTTTGTAAATTCTCAAATTTTCCTTAATAATGTTCATAATTAATATTATTAAATTTAAGTAATAATATTCTATAAATTCATATAATTCAATCATAAATTCATAATAATAAAATTTAAAAACCATAATTATGAAAAAATATTTTTTTAAGTTCACTTTGATCAAAATTTTATCAAATTTTTATTTTTATTTTCTTTATCAAATTTATTTATTAAATTTGAAGTTTATGAGGTATATAAAAATACTCCATCTGTCCCTATTTGTCTATTACAATTAATCATTTCATACAGGGCAAAAAAAATAGTTATGGTACAAAATTTCATACATATTTATATTGACTTTCTTATTTTATCCTTATCTCTCTTCTTCTTTAATTCTCTCTCCTATTTAGAAAAAATATTTATTTAAGAGAGAAAAAAAGTAGTTTAAAAGGGTAATTTTAAAAAATTAATAATTAATGCTGGGATATAGACAGATAAAAAGGAATAAATAAAGTTTCTAAAAACAAATAAAGCTTCTAGCAGGAGGCAGATAAATAGGGACAGAGGGAGTATTTCATTAGTTTGTCGGGTTCTTCCTGACACGCCCGGACCTAATCCGCACGTGTCAAGTTATATAATTATGTATTGTTGTCTTGTTAAAATACCAAATTTGACTTCTTATGGATGTTTTAAACTTCGATTAGCTCAATTTCAAGCTTAAAAATCCTAAAATTGAAGTCCGGGGATGTGGGCCCCACTTGAAATCGAGAACCGAGGCATTTGGGGCTGAGTTGACCGGAGTCAACTCGGATTTGGTTGACTCCGGCGCCGGAGTTGCTCGGGTCCGGCGCCGCACCTGTAATTTCTATAAGGGGTCTCGGCTGCCGAGACCCCCATTCTTCACACTTCTTCAATTTCTTCATTTCTCCGAGCCTTCTTCTTCAATTCTCTCTGAATCAAGCCTTTAATCCTTCTTCAAACACTTCATCAATCATCAATATCAACTTATTTTGCCTTCTTGAAGATCAAAACATTACGATTTCTAAGAAAATTTCCAAATCTAGAAATCTGGAATTTTGGCGACAGTTTGTTCATCAGCCGATATCTTTTGATTCAACCGTGCGTTTTGGCTTAGAATTTGGTATGTTGTTCTAGACTTATCAAGCTTTAATTTGATAGTTTATACGCTTGATTTCATGGTCTGTGCTAAGAGAATTTGATGATCGAAGTTGAGATTTCTGTTTTGTCCAAGTAAAGTCAACTCTTGATGTTTTGATCCAAATTCGAGCATGATTTGTTGTTTGATTCCGTTCTTGAAGCTGTGAATTCATAGATCATGTGTTTAACTTGCTGTGTTTCAATTTTGGTGCGGATTGGTATTGAATCGAACTCAAACCGAGCATGATTTGATGAAAGGCCGAAACCAGCCATTTTCTGGAGGCAGGTCCGGTGCCGGACCTGGCAGGTCCTTCGCCGGAGCTGCCCAAAATTGGGTGAAATCTCCCGAATTTGGCTCACTCCCGGGCTGTCGGCAAGGGGTACTGTAGCACTAGGGGCAATTTGGTAATTTTGCAACCCTAGACCCCATTTGACCCCATTTGACTTCAATTAGCTCCAATTGACTTCTGGACTTGTCAATTTTAGTCCGAGACCTTTAATTGGTGTTGTTTTATGATTTGATCATTGGTTGAATATTTTATTAATCAAATTAGATTTTTAATTTGATTATTTAGGTACGTGATCATACGAGTTTTGGACCAGTTGCAATTTGAGCTAAAGCATTCGTGGGTAATCGGGGAGTATACAACTCTCCTCACTTGTGAGTGGCTTGGATTATATTGGTTGACCATTGAGGGTTAACCGTTTTCAAATTATTTATAAATGCTTTATTAAATTGTTTATATATGTTTTGAGGTATGAATTGTCCACCCTCACACACTGAGTTTATAAATGATTTGAAGGGTGGGAATTTCAATATATTGATATTATTGATTATTATATGGGGAATGATACCCCTGAGAGATTGATATTATTATTGATTAATTTATGGGGAACGATATCCCTGAGAGATGAGAGATTTAGCGTTGTCCTCGGGGCTCCAATATGTGGGAGCGTGGACCGAGTTGAGAGCATGCGTGTTACTCAGCCGTGGATTGCCTATCGAGGGGCACGGTGAGTCGCTCTTAGTTGTGAGATGCGCGTAGGGAAACTCGCCACGACTTCAGATGCTGTGTTCCATCACAGTATGGCAAACGTCAAGGGAATGGGCCAGAGAGTAAAGAAAAATGTTTTAAAAGTATAAAGTAACCCTTGACGGTCCAGTGGATACCCCTGTACACGGGTATACCTTATTGGAACGATTTACAGATGCCAGCCCTTATGTACATATGATTATGGATTTGATATTTGATTTGGTTTGGAATTTCATATATTTCAGTAAATGATTTATTAAATTGATATTTGGATTATTTCATATCCCCAGCCTGAGGTGATCGGTCTTTATAACCGAGTCTCTCACTGGGTACAAGTTTATGTACTCACCCCATTCATTTTTGTTCTCATATCATCAGTCTTTGGACGGTGGACATCCTGGTGGCCAGTGATCCCAGTTCGTATCTGTGGACACGATTATGTAGGTGCCACCCTTTTGCTTTGTGTTACTTGGCTCGGGATATTATTACATCTTATTTATACAGTTGTGTATTTATAAATAATATTTTTCCGCTGCATGGAATACAGTAACATGTTATACTTTATTTTAAATATTTTCAAACTGTATTATTTATGATGATTTCATATGTTTTCATATATTGCTCGAATATCCTTTATTTTTAAGCCTTGTATCATCTTAGTTGCCCGCCTGACAAGGCACGTATCTCGAGGTGATACGGCGGTTGTCACGTGGCCGAGCCTGTGGGTCGGGGCGTGACACTTTTGGGTTAGATTCTCGGGTTTTTAGGGTTAGATTCTCTGGTCAATCGGGTTCCGGGTCAATCGGGTTTCGGGTCGGTCGGGTTCGGGTCGTTTACTTTTTTTAGTCAAACTAGATCGAGTTAGTTTCGGATTCGGGTCGGGTCGGGTTATCGGGTTCGGGTCAATTTTTGACAGCTCTATGTATGCTGTTATAGGCGAAGAGAAAGTACAGATGTTGAGGACTTGTTCATTGCACGTATTAGTGGAATGGACACCTTGGCCCGTGGACTTAGAAATGCAGCCAAGCTGGTAGAAGTAATATTTTATGAAGTTTCCTCCACTTTTTGAGTAAATGCCTCTTTTACCATTTTACCATATTAATGGAATTATTGGTTATAGGATGGTTCTTTGGCTGAGCTTGTTCTTCGTAAGCGATATTCCAGTTTTGACACAGAGCTTGGTGCACAAATTGAGGTGATGTGTCTCTTATGTTATACGTTTTCTCTAATCTAATCATTTACTACTTAGTTTCCTCTTTCAATTAGTAAATTAAATTGTTTTAAATAGGTCAAATTCTCAAGAAGAAAATATTTTGGCCAATAAACAAATGTATTTAAATAAAGTTTTTGTCAAAATTTAAATAAGATTGATGATGGAGATTATAAGTTTTAGAACAAACAGCCCTTGTTTAATACAATTTATGATTTCAAGTTATATTGGGGTTTAATAGATATTTATTATTTACGCTTTACTTGGTAGGAGAGAATAAAAAAATGAAAAGAAAGAAAATTGGATGGGGAGAAAAAAGTGTAAAGATGGAAAATATTATTTTCTTTCATTTGTATGTTGGGTAGAAAATAGATAGAAAAGTTTGAAGAAAAGTTAATTTTCATTCCTTTCATTTGTTCAATTGAAAAATGGAAGGAAATAAATAATATAATATAATTTTATCATTGTACCATTTACAATTTTAAATAATAAGGTAAATTTAAAAAAAAAATTGATATGAGTGTGAACAATTTAGTATTTATACAATCTTTAATCAGATCACCCTCATATTCTCTCCATTAATCTTTCTAATTTTAGAGTGATCTTTTTTTTTATATACTTAAGGAGAGAAAACATCAATTTCTTCCATTTTCTTTCCTCATTGATTTCTTTCCTACCAAATATTACAACTTTGATTTTTTCTCCACTTTTCCTTCCTCTCTTATTTATCTTTCTAATTTTCTTTTTTACCAAGCATAACCTTAATGTTTAAGCTAATAGTAAAAGATAAAGACAAATTTCAACTAACAATATAGCATAACCTTAGTGTTTAAGTTACAAGCGAGACAAGCAACAAATAGTAAAACATAAAGGTAAGTTTCAAATAACAATAATATGGCATAACCTTAGTGTTTAAGTTACAACTTACAAGCGAGACAAGCAACACATAGTAAAAGATAAAGGTAAGTTTTAACTAACAATAGACAAGTTTCAACTAACAATATAGCATAACCTTAGTGTTTAAGTTACAAGTGGGACAATCAACACATAATAAAAGATGAAGGCAAGTTTCAACTAACAACAGACAAATTTCAACTAACAATATAGCATAACCTTAGTGTTTAATTAAGTTACAAACGAGACAAGAATTAAGTTACAAGCGAGACAAGCAACACATAATAAAAGATAAAAGGCAAGTTTCAACTAACAATATAGTAGCATAACCCCTTGGCCAAAAAAAAAAAACAATATAGCAATAACCTTAGTGTTTAAGTTACAAGTGAAACAAGCAACACGTAATAAAAGATAAAGACAAGTTTCAACTAATAATATGCGGGTTAAGTGAAGAAAAAGCCCCACCATTTAGCATGTGTTGTAAATTTAGTTGTAATTTTGTCTACATTCGACCCGTTGAAAATCATGCTACTAAACTCATGCAAACGGTAAGCTGCGGCTCATTCTGGGCTCACCGATTTAATTTAAGGCTCATTGTAGATTGTAGATATTAATGTGGATGCGTTGGCCGACTCGCCTCTAATGAAGAAATCAGAAACCTTCAAAGACCGGACCAATCGCCAGCTGCCACATGTGCAAGTGAGCTCTTCTCCGGCTTCGGGGAAGCTAAGGAAAGAGCCATCACTGAGTCAGGATGAGCTGAACCGTCAAGTTGAAGCATTTATAAAGAAGTTCAAAGAAGAGATGAGGTTGGAGAGGGAAGAGTCACTTAATCAGTACATGGAGATTATTAACCGTTGAAGTTAGCCATTAATTATGGTTTAACTATTATTTTTAAGCAATATGAAATAGTTATATCTACTTCCATTACCCAAAAAAGAAAGAAAAAATGAAAAAAAAAAGGGTAAAAAAGAAAAGAAAGAAGAAAGAATTGAAAAATATGTTGCTTAAATTTTGGAAATATGTTTTTTTCCAACAGGTTAAAAGGTTGGAGTTCAAAAAAAAAATGAAAGTAGGGTGTTGCGTCTCTTTTTGTGAATTTTTAGTAGGATTTAATGTCTTGTAAATGAAGACAAATCAGCAATTTTTTCTTTGTTTTAATTCATATTTCAATGAATGAGTGATATGTTTCTAGTAAATCATCATCTTCTTTGTTTCGTGAATATGTTAAGCCTTCCACAGTGATTACTCTGGTCCCGAAAGTAGATAATCCTAGTTCCTGCACTGAATTCAGACCCATCTCATGTTGTTCTATCATTTATAAGTGCATCACTAAGATATTAGCTAATAGACTCAAAAAATGTCTGCCTGAGTTAATTAGCAAAAATCAATGTGCTTTTGTTGAGGGTAGAAAATTGGTGGATAATGTTCTTATGGCACAAGAGCTGGTTTGTGGATACCTTAAGAAAAACCTATCTCCTCGGTGTGCACTCAAGATTGATCTGCGGAAGGCTTTTGACTCTTTAAATTGGGATTTTCTTCATAAGCTTTTGGTAGCTCTGAAATTTCCTGTTGTATTTGTGAACTGGCTCAAAATCTGCTACACCTCTCCCATGTTTTCTGTTTCTGTTAATGGAGGGTTGGTAGGTTATTTTGCTGGTGCAAGAGGTGTTCGACAAGGAGATCCTATATCTCCCTATCTCTTTGTTCTTGCCATGAATGTCCTATCAAAGTTATT
Source organism: Microcos paniculata (assembly GCA_030664755.1). Lineage (NCBI taxonomy): Eukaryota > Viridiplantae > Streptophyta > Magnoliopsida > Malvales > Malvaceae > Microcos > Microcos paniculata. The sequence goes on along the minus strand of CP131458.1, from coordinate 42,232,338 downwards.
AAACCTGGGGGCTGAACATGGTATTTTCTCTTACCATCCTAAATGTAAGAGGATAAGTCTTACTCACCTCAGTTTTGCTGATGATCTTTTGATTTTCACCAAAGGCACGATAGAATCTGTTGAAGGCATCAAAAATATTCTGCAGTTTTTCTACAGAATCTCAGGATTACAGTTAAATTGTGAGAAAAGTGAAGCCTTTTGTGCTGGCATCTCTGAAGACAACTTGATATATATTCATCAAGAATTGGGGTTCAAATGTGGTAAGCTCTCAGTGAGATACTTAGGGGTTCCTCTTGTCTCTAAACGTCTTAGTGTTAGGGACTGCTCATCCCTCATCGATAGAATCACTAAGCGAATCACTAGCTGGTCTGCTAAGCATCTTTCTTATGCTGGTAGGCTACAATTGTTACAATCTGTGGTATTTAGTATACAAAACTTTTGGTGCCATGCTTTCATATTGCCATAGGCTGTGATAAAAAAACTCACTCAGTTATGTGTTAGCTATTTTTGGAAGGGTAGAGAATCAAATGGTAGGGGAGCACGAGTTTGTTGGGAAGCCATCTGCTATCCTAAAGTTGAAGGTGGCCTGGGGTACAAGGATTTGAAACTGTGGAATATAGCTTGCATTTTGGGAAATTTATGGTTGGTGTACACTCAATCAGGTTCTTTATGGGTTGCTTGGGTTGAAGAGTATGTTCTTAAAGGAACATGCATTATGAAAATTCCAATACTGCAGAGATTTAGCTGGAGTTTTAAAAAGCTTCTAAAACTTAGAATGATGGCTACAAGGTTTTTGCATGATGATGGCACTTGGGGAACAGCAGGCACAACCTATAGAGCCAGGGATGTATACGAGGAGATTCGGCATAAAAAGGAAAAAGTCTCCTGGCATAAACTGATCTGGTTTCAGAATCATATTCCCAAACATTCTTTGATAGCTTGGATGTGTTTATTGGACAAATTACCAACTAAAAGCAGAATGGCAGCTTGGGGCATTCATTTAGATAATATTAACTGTGTTTTCTGTGATCAGCAACCTGAAACTAGAGATCACTTGTTCTTTACTTGTGCTTTCTCTAGGGATCTATGGAGTAAAATTCTGCAGGCTACTGGGTTACAGCGAGAAGTAGGAACCTGGAATTTTGAGGTCAATTGGGCAGCTCGGAAAATTAAAGGAAAAGCTCTCATTACAGTCATTTTGAAGATTGCTTGGAATGCCTATATATATAACTTGTGGATGGAAAGGAATATTAGAGTTCGTGGAGGAAATAGGAGTACAGTTACTGATCTATTCTTCTGTATTAAAGATGCTACTAGATTTAGGCTTACCGAATTAACAAACATAGCAATGGATCCAGTGAATGAAATGCTACGTTTGAATTGGGGACTTGATATGAAATTCGCTGGAGAATAGTTTTTTGAGTTCTTATAACTCTTTCTTGTATAGTTGCTGTTCTTTTCTTTGATGAACACCCTTGTCTGTATGTAGCAGTTTTCACTGCTTTTTGAATGAATAAAATTCTGCTTATCCAAAAAAAAAAGAATATGTTAAGCCCTTGGTCACTGAGATAACAAACTTACTTAAAAGGATAATTTGAATTACAAAATTATTAGTATGTGTAATAAATCCTCTCATTTTCAAATTAAGGTTACCAAGAAGTTAGGTGCTGGCGTACGGGCTATTATTTATAACTGGCAGCCACTACCCCACAAGTCATTTTTCGCATTCATTGCGGAGGAGGGGTGGCCGGCCGGATTCTCAGTTACTCCAGCAAGCACTACTGCTACTCTCACTATTGAGAGAGAAGATAAAACCCATTTTTCTTTTCCTACAAAATTAAGGGTTTTAATAATAGCAGGTTAAGTTTTGCTATCGGCATATCAATGGGTTTTCAGGCATGGTTAAGACAAGTGCAAGGTTTGAGCCTTATATTTTACAACCAACCTCCGATTTTTGCTTTTCTTTGAATTGTGTGGATCTGAAATTAAATGCATTTTTGCACTGACTCAATAGGTCCTAGTGAATAGTTTGCTGAACTTCGTTATTTTGGATTCTTACTGCTCTCAGAAAAATTCTATTATTTTTGTAAGCGGAGTGAGAGACCAGGTGATATTGAGGAAAGTTCACCCATCCCCATGCTAATGTCACCGTGTGCTTGTCAAAGACGATGGACTGACGATAATCTCAAGCTGCCTTCTATTTATGTGCTGCCTGGTACGTAAGCTCCTTAATTATCTCACATATCTACAAGGATTAATTTGTCACATATACTCATGATAATTGGATCTTGATCATACAATCCAGCTCTTTATATGGTTAGTTTGATATATCGGATTGGATTAAATTGATTATGAAGAAAAATTACATGTAATTTATAATGAAATTTTATAGTATATACATAGATTTGTATTGTAAAAAAATTATTCATAAGATGAATTAATTCTCTCTATTTTTAAATGATTAAATTCTTTCATGAATAATTCTCTTTATAATACAAATATGTATAAATGCTATAAAAGCATATTACAAATTAAATATAATTTTTCTCATTATCTTGTTCAATCTAATCTAGTACAGCAACCGTGACCTATAATTTAAATATATATATATATATATATTCATTTGGAATTCGAAACTTGTTAGAGTTTAAACATCAAATTGTAGTTGTCATGGTATTTTTGAGACATGTGACATATATTTTAGTTTTTTTTACTTAATATACAAATTGACCTTCGAAATTATATAAAATTATCAATTTAATCCTTTATATTTTATTTTAAATTTTTTAGTCTATATACTTTTATTTTGAGACTTTATTCACCCCTCCATTAATAAAAGTTGGTCATATGAGGTCAGGTGACCAATGGTTCCATTAACTTCCAGTTAACCCATCAGATGAAATCTGACGTGGCAAACATATATATTGTCATGCATATCTGAAAAAGTTTTAAAAGTAGAAATTTTAATTTAATTAAAGAAAAACTAGAAATTTCTTCTTTTAATTTTATTTTTGCACTTTATCGCTTTGATGTCCCTCTGCGCTCTCTTCATCTCCGTGAAATCCCTGATTGGAAATTTTCTTTAATTTAGTTTAGTGGTAGTAAAATGAACCCAAATCTGAAAAATTTGAATTTGCACCCGATCAAAATTTGATTGACCAAAAAAATCAATCACTCAAATTTGACCAAAACCCAACCCGAAATAGCCCAATTTCAGAATAAACTCAACTGAAACGATCCAAATCTAAAATTATCCGAATCTAAAAGTGTCCGAATCCGAAATTACTTGACTTTGAAAGTGCTCGAACCCGAGCTTGATCCGAACCCAAACTCGAAATAATCCGAATTTAATAGTAAAAATTTAAATATAATTAAATAATTTTTTTAAATACAAGTTTTAGTTAAAAATTTATTGTAAATTTTTAATATTTTTTCATTTTAATTATACAATTAAGTAAAAAAAATAATCTCCACTTTGATTACAAATTTACAATTCAAAAACTATATGCTAGACCAATATTCCTTTTTTGTAAAAAAAGAAACCTTAAAACAAACTTAAATTAGACTATAATTTTTTTAAAAAATAATTCTCCTCTCATCTGCATGCACGTAGAGTACTAGTAATTTGTGTAGGTGACGTAAACAAATTATGGTGGTACAACAAATTATGACGGATAAGCCAAAATTCATTTCGTCAAATTAAAATATCCTATGTTTAAGTAGGTAATTGATTATCTATTTATAATTTAATTTTTTTTTATGATAATTAAATAATAAATATGTAAATCAAATGCTTATATTTTAAAAATATATAGAAAATAATATCAAAATATAATAATGTATAATAAATATATATATATATATGAAATGACTTTTATATATTAATTTAAACAAATTATAATTTTATTTAGTTAAAAGATATATAATTTAGATATAGATAAATATAATAAATCTTGTAAATCTTGTAAGATTAATTATTATTATTATTATTATTAAAAGAAGAATTATTTTAATTTAACGTATTAGATCATTTTTTATGGTACATATTACTTTTATTTACACAAAATTAACATTCAAATAATCAATTCAATAATCATACTTAATAAAAGTTAAAATTAAGCCAACTAATCTATGTTAATGTCATTACCATGTTATAAATATATAATGTTACATTAAATTTAATTACTACTAAAAATTTTAGTTTTAACTTACAAAAATCAAGAATTATTATTATCTTATTCTTAATTAATAAATTATCTTATTATTTTTTAATTTTATTGATATATATTTTACTTTCAAATCTAACAATTTATTTAAATAATATCAATATCTAATGTATATGAAATATTTTTATTGATACTATATTATATATTAATTTATGTAATGTGTATGATATTTACTTAATCATATATATATATATATATATATCTTTTTATTTACTTAGTGTTATAAATATATATATATATATATAAAATATGTCTTCTCTAAATTTAGTTATTTTTAATTTATTGATTATTAATTTATTATTAAACTAATGTAATGTTATAGGCATATATCTTATTCTTAATTCATTTTGTTGTATATATCATCTTTTAATTTAATCATTTAGGAAATTCATAATTTATTACTAATGAGTAATAACAATATGAATAAATTTTAATATATATATATATATATATATTATGAATATATAAATTTTTATGTAGAGTAGTTCATTAATTAATAATAATATTACTCTTTCTTTTTATAAATTTTTTATATAAATTACTTTATATTATTTTATATATATGATTAAATACAAAAATATAATAAATAAAAAATAATTGATCTTTCAGATTTAAATTTTTAAAAATTTTATTTATATGAAAAAACTTTTACATAAAATTAAAAAAAATATAGAATCTGTCAGAAATCTAGTTCGAATCCGAGTTATTCTGATTCAAAAACGATCCAATCCCCATTAGATTTAAATTTGAAAAATTTCTATCCGAAACGATCCAATCCAAAAACAATTCGAATTCGTTAAGACCCAAACTCGAATGATACAAACCTAAAAGAATCCGACCTAAAATCTGTGCGATCCGGCTAATTGCCACCTCTAGTTTAGTCTAAGGATTTTCATTACTTCCACCACTTATTGTCTTAAGAAGTTCATCTTTTTTTTTTGGGGGATAATTTGAATTTTATTTCAAAAGATCCAAATAAGCAAAACATGTCTGCTACAAAAATACTCAAAGGGCAGCCTTACATACCCCAGTTTAACTTTAAACAAAGGACACGATTAACTGGATTACATGTGAAATCAGTACAACACCCAAACCTAGCTCTAACCACCATATATAGCTATATGCTGGCAAACTTCATCAGAAATTTTCTTCTTTTTATATGCCTCCTTATTACTTTCACCGCATATTTCTTCTTGAAAAAAAATCTATTTAAGATCTTATCAATATAATGGTTTTAAATTTGAAAAACACTGAGCAGGTTTTTTTTTTGCCTTTATTTTGAAAAGCATGTGCTTTAGTCAAGCATACTTTACCTTTGGAGTAGCATATCAATGATCCTAACGGTGGAGAGAGAGAGTAAGGAGAGAAGAACAACATAGTTGAAAATTGGTCGGATCCAACGACGGGGGAAAGAGATCGGAGAGTTTGAAGATTTCGGATTTTCTTAGATTTTAGAAGAAAAAAGAAAGTTTTGGAGAGAACTAAGGCTGGAAACGTGGTTAGGAAGTCGGAAATAGGTGATCTGGAAAGTTTGAGTGGAATCCGACATGGTTAGCGGTAGCCGGCAACGGTGGTTGAACCAGTCGGTAACTGGGCTGGAGAGATGGAGGAGAGAGAGGGATGAAGAAACGAGCAAAGAGAGAGAGGAGAGAGGGTCCAATGAAAGTAAATGAAAAGAAAGTAAAATTCTATTTAATTAAAAATAAAAAAAATAAAATTTTCATTTTTTACTTTTATATGTGAGATCACAAATCTGACGTGGCAAGCTGTGGTGTTGCCATATTAGCACCGAACTGTTAGTCACATGATTTCATGGAACTAACTTTCATTACTAAAAGGGTGAACGGAATCTTAAAATAAAGGCATAGAGGTCAAAAATTTCAAAATGCTAAAATATAGAAGACGAAAATAAAGCTTTGTATAACTTTGAAAACCAATTTATGTATTAAATCTTAATTTTTTTTATCTTGAGTGCTCGCCCGTGGATATATAAATTTTTATCAAATTTTTATTATATCAATATTAAAATTTTCAGTCATGACTTTAGAAACTTTTCTTTAGGATTTTATAATGTAATAAGCATTGACATGTAAATTTGAATATAAGCAAATGTAAATATTTATTAGAAGTATTCAGTCAATTAAGAGTTTAAATGTATATAGTTCGCAATAATTGTTTGAATTAGAGTCGTAACCCTTGTTTGGTTAGAGTAGAGTATTTAAGGAAAGCTAAGAAGATTTTGCTCTTTCCGTTTCAAATTAATTGTCCACTTGATAAGTGGTAAAATGTTTTAAGAAAAATAGTGATTTGATAGTTACTTTTTAATTTTATCTTTTAAAAATAGATAAAGTGACAGGTCCCATTGAAAGTATATGTTTAAATAAAGAGTAAAGTTATAAAACTTCTTTTTATTTTAAAAAAGTAGACATTATTTTAAAACAACTTAAAATAGTAAGAAGGACATTTTAATATGAAATAAAGGGAGTATCTTATTTTTTTTTGCCAAAGGAAGTATCTTATTTGGTTGGATGGATGGAGGAGTTAAGAGGATTTTACATTGTTTGATTGGAAGGATGTTCGATAAGGAGAGGTGATGAAAGGAGGATAAAACTCTTCCTCACTCTTCATATTGCATTCCACCATAGTGGGTTCTTAAGGAGTTAAAGCTTTTGAACAATTTTGCCTCATTAGTATTATTGATATTGTCATCATGTCCTTAGCTCTCTCTCTCTCTCTCTCAAATGCCCTTTTTCATGTCATTCTTTTTTTAAAATTTTTAAAAATTACATAGATATTATTAAATACTAATTTTCTTCTGCTTATTTACATTTTCCTTTTTCTTTTTTTCCCCTCATTTTCACATTTCAAATTCAACTTTTATTGTTTCATTTAATTATTTATTTATAGTATGTAAATTTTTGGTAGCTTGTTGTTTCTTTTTCTTTTTAATTTTCTCTGCTTACATTTTTTTCTATTTTCTATTTTTTTTTATTATATTGAATTCATATTTTTATCTTTTATATTTAATTCCATTTTCTCCATAAACAAAATTACCATGACACGTGTCAAGATCTTAGAGTATCACGCGATTTAAACTGCACATGGAAATGACTTTCTCACTATCATCGAATGAGGTCCTGATTTGAAATGTTTTGATAAGTTTGGGTTCTGATTTGGTAGATTTTAAAGTTGAGATCTTATATTGAGCAAGCCGTTATAAAAGATGAGGTCTTGATTTGGTTACTTAGACTAATTTGGATATCAAATGTGTAATATATATATATATATATATATATAAATAATAGTGTAAGGTAGGTAAGAGGTTTATTCCTATTAAATATTTATTTTTTTTAATATATTTTAAAAATATCATTAGATTTGGGTTCTACCTTTTATTTTTATCAATGGCTTCAATAATACCATTAATTTAAATTGGACTTTACACAATTCAAAAGTTCAGAATGTCATGAGCCATTATAGTTTAATTTAATTATTGTTCTTATACACATCGTTTTATAATGTTAAAAATTAAGTAATTTAATTTGAATATTATTCTTATATAAATTACTGTATTATTTTTAATTAAATATATTTGAAAAATAAATATAATAATAAATAAATTAGATGAGATTTTTAAAATATATATATATTATTAATAACACGTTCTATTACGTGCGATGCACATAACACAGAAATACTAGTATATAGTTAAATGAGTAAAAACTTGGATGATAATGATCTCATTGAATTAATTAATGAACCATGTGTGACTATCTTATCTGCTTGCTTTAATTCAGGGGAAGACAACAGATTTTGCGAGAACCAGTGTGTGTCACTGCATAAGGCCACATTAACCGGTCACTGGAAAAAGATGAAAAGGATCCTGAGCAGAAATGACGAAACAATTTTGCGTTCCAGCCTCACAAAGGCACATGAAACGGCTCTTTACGTTGCTGTCGCAGCGGGACACGCTGCCATTGTTAAGAAATTGGTGGAACGAATGGAACCACAAGACTTGGAACTGCAAGATAGTAGAGGGAACACTGCGTTCTGCGCCGCGGTGGGGAAGAGAAGTGTTGAAATTGCAAAGATTTTGATGCAGAAAAGAGAAGAAGTTCTATTGATCCGAGGTGCCAATAACAAGACACCACTCTACATTGCTGTGTGGTTGCTGGACATCCTGAAATGATTCGGTTTGCATACCAAAATTTTAGACAACATATAGATCACCTAAATAAGTACGAGCTACAAGACATATTCCTCGGTTGCATTCGTGCAAGTGTGTTTGGTAAGCAACTAAGCATAACTTTTTGTTTCACATTTTGGTCTAGCTCTAGTTCGGATATTCCATATACATATTGACTACAAATTGAAAAACGAAAAGGATAAATTACATATATATATATATATATATATTTAATCACTTAATTTTTAGTCACCCAAATATGAAAATTAATAATTTGGTCAATTATATTTATAAAATACAATATTTTGATCATTTAATTCTTAAAAATTACTGGTAGAATATATTATAGCATAACCACCTCAAAAAAGGTCATGTTATGTGAAATGCTTCATAATGTGATCTTGTCATATCATCAAGCAAGATTTTTGATGATGTGACATATTATATCATTACGTCATATTACATTTATATAAATAATAAATAATATTCTCTCCGTCTTATTATCTTTGTTCATATTTTTTTATGATATCCTTTATTTGTCTCATAACATAAATGAATAACAAATATATTTAAATTTTTAGATCTATCATTATTTTTTGTTATATCATTATATATAATCCAAAAAATATTCACAAACACTAAGGGTAATTTTGAAAATTTAACACTTTCAACTATTTCTTTTAAAATTTGTGAAAAATCAACTTGGACAAAAATAATGGGACGGATGGAGTACATATTTAGTAGCTAACAAAGTGGTAGTATATATAAAAAGTGCTTTTTTTAAGGATATGTATTAATTAAAATATTTTTATATTTGAGTTAATTAATAATATGCTTGAACTTGGGACAAAATTTTGCAGATTTAGCCACCGAGATGCTGCATTCTCACCCAGAGCTAGCTTGGGCACGTAATGCTTATGAAGAAGCAGCCTTGGAGATACTGGCTCGAAAGCCTTCAGCATTTGCTGGCAAGAGTCCAACAAAGCTAACAAAACTCCTAAACCACGTGGGTTAGTTTCCTCTACACTCACTCCCAAATCCAATGGGTTTATATAGTTAATAAAGATGAATATATTTTTTATAGAAAATAAAAATGAGAATAGATTTATAATAATTAAGGACAACTTATTATTGTGTTCGCAATAAAAAATGAGAAATAAAGTTTTATTTAAAATTGAGGACACAATAGAAGGTTTTTATTTGAACAACTTTGCGAGAATAAAAAGTGAGATGAAAAGTATTTATTTAAAAGCTTGTTATGTTATATAAATAAAAAGTTTTAATTTAAACAACTTTGTCACGATGACATAAACGATTTAGAAAATAAAAAGTTTTTTTTTACTTAAAAGGAAAAGGGAAACTGCAGGTTCTGGGTTCAATACAATCTCAATGCAGAATGAAGCACGTGAACTAACGGAACTCCTTTGCAAGGCAATGTCATCAGACGAACTAATGTCCTTTGAGGATATAGTTGATTATGTTTCTAGTGACGAAATATTGTTTGAGGCAGCAAAATTGGGGAATGATAAATTCTTGGCTGTGCTTATCGACCGTTATCCTGATTTAGTCTTCAGAAGGGATGATAAGCATTCAGGAAGCATATTTCACATAGCTGTTTTGCACCGCCATGCCGGCGTCTTCAACCTCATTCATAATTTAGGCTTACAAAATGACGCTTTACTGCGATCTACGGTTGGTTACCCGGATGAAGAGAACGACGTAATTTGCTATAACATGCTTCACTTGGTAGCAAAACTACTATCATCCATGGATCCCCTGAGTAAAGTATCAGGTCCAGCTCTACAAATGCAACTGGAGTTGTTATGGTTTAAGGTGAGCATTTTTCCTATTTTTTATATTCAATCTGAAATAGTCCTTGTTTCTTATGTCAACAGTCGATCACTAATTTTCTCAAAAGCTTTCACTATGAAATCTTCGTAAAAATTAAATTGATTTAATATGTACATTAATTAGGAAGATCTTCTTGTCGCTTTTGAATTTGAATCTTGACTTCAAAAAAATCATAGAGATGATAATACTTAATCTTTTATGTGAATGCTCCTATTAATTATAGGAAGTGGAAAATTTGATGCCGCCAACCGAAAGAGCCATGAGAGATTCGAAATGTAAATTGACACCTCGAGAGTTGTTTACGAAGGAGCATGAGAGATTACGAAAAGATGGAGAAGAATGGATGAGGAGCATTGCTCAATCAGGCATGCTAGTTGCAACACTTATTACCACAGTGGTATTTACGGCAGCTTCAACCTTACCAGGCGGCAATAAAGAACAGGACGGGAGTCCCGCCAATATAGGCAAAGTCACGTTTCATGTTTTCATGGTGTCGAACGCCGTTGCTATGTGCTCTTCGATCATCTCGACATTGTTTTTCTTGTCCATCCTCACTTCACGTTACGCGGAGAAAGATTTTCTGCGTCTATTGCCATTGAAGCTACTTTTTGGACTCACCGCACTCTTGTTCTCCATGGCCGCCGTGATGGTGTCTTTTGCCACAACGTTTTTCTTGGCTTATGAAAAAGATAACTTGGTTTGGGTTCCTCGTCTTGCAACTGCAATGTCAGTTCTACCGGTCATTTCATTTGTTGTGCTTGAGTATCAGCTTCTTCGTGATGTTTCCCGGTTCACTTTTGGTTCTAGGAACCTATTTCGACCAAATAAACCCACGTTTTATTAACCTCCGCATGTGTTAGAGAATCACAGCTCTGCAGTAGAGTCAACCATGCTTTGCTATACTTAGCTATTACTCTCCTAATTCCTCATGTTTAGCACTTTAATTTACTAATTAGTGTAAGAAAATTAAGGAAAATCAATGTACAAGAGGCTGTGTTTGGCGTTGGAGCTAGGGGGGGAATCTAGAATGCAAGTATAACTTTAATATTAAGCCCAAGATTAATTTAGTCGTTTGAACATGACTGTTAAGCTGAAAATTTGTTATGCTCTAGGACATCTTTGGACAGACTTTGCTGAGTTCTAAAGGGATGATTGTTCAAGGATTGCTTGTTGGAAAAACTCTCATTGGTAACTTTAATTCAAGTTCGAATCATGACTGGGCCATACAGAGCTTGAAGCATGGAAGTTAGGGAAAATGTGAACTAGAAATTGTGATGCCTAATCGTTGAGCTTAGGGACTGTGGATACATGAGATGTGATGCTGGAAATGTGGCTAAATACAAATTGATTTAGTGGCTACTAACGTGATGAAAGCATGGCTGAAATGTAATTGAAATCCATACAAGTACCAAGCTTTAAGCCATAGTTGAACTTGAATTGGAAGTAGAAGTTTGGTGGTATGTTTGACAAGTCTAGAGGTTGTTTACACATGTTTTAATAGCTTGATAATATGGTTATGAAACATGAATATAAGGACTCAAAATCTGGAAAAATTCGTGCCCAATGGAGTTGATTTGGTTTTGAAACTTTGAGCTAAAAAGTGAAGCAATCTTAAAATTTAAAACTGCCAGTATGTTTTTAGGAGAATTTGAGTAATTAAAAGAAGTCTAAATAGGATGTGCTTATACTTTCGGAAAAGGGAATTTATCTCTACAACTCTGCAAGAAATAGGCTTTCCTTAGTTTTGCTCCTATCCTGAGGAAAATGGCATTTTTCCTCAACTACTCTGTTTTGGTGTAAAAACAGGACACCTAAGTTTCAAGTTAAAATTTGAAACTGTTAGGTTGAAAACTGCGTTTTGTTTCTATCATCAAAGTTGTACAAAACTTGTTAAGCTTTTCAAAGGATTAAAGATGAAATGAATCCATTAAGAATGGAGTAAGTTATGGAATGTTGTAAATTCTGTTTGGCAAACCATTGTGGTTTGAGGTCGACAATCAAGGCAGTGAATTTCAAGGGACATAACTTAGCCTAGAAAATGTTCAGATCATGTCATTCTTGTGTCCAGATTGTATGGAATTGAATTCTCTGCAATTTTGTAGAAGAAATAGAATTGAAAGTACAAGCCTAATGTTGCGCGTCGCAACACAACAAAATAACCTCACTACTCTAACATGTAGTTAGGGAAGCAAGGGTCGATTCCACAAGGAGCTATGCAATTTATCGTTACTTTCACAAAGCAAAACAAACAAAGAAAGATAAATAGGGGATTTTACAATGAAACTACCTAAAACTAAACTAAACAAAAACAAGTAAATGACTAATGAAATTAATAGAAACAAGCCTCAATTTAGCCATTGATTGATTCCTTGGAGTTGTGATTGGTCCTTGATTCACTAAACAAAGATCTTACCCAATGATTAGTAAGCATAACTAAAGGTACTCAAGTTCACTTTAGCCTCAATCTTCCTTAAGATTAGACTAATCAATGTCCAGCTATCAATTAATCTCTTTTCCCAATTGTTAACCCAAAATCCCAGCAATCTTAGATTCAAACAAAGGAAAAGCATTAACAACTAGAAGATTATGAGCTTACAAAGAATAACAATTACACCTAGCATGCATTGTTCAATTCCCATTCTCAATTCCCATGAGTATAGCCAATATACCCATTTGTTACTCTTGATTAAGTCTATCTACAATTAGGATTAGAATAAACTTAATCTAACAAGCAATTGAAGCAATCAATCAACCATTGGCCATATAACTAATCAATTGAATCAAATGCAAGATCAAGAACACAATCTAAATCTTTGATGAACAGAGAATCAAGAAATAATCATAGAAGCAAGATAGAAATTAGCCCAAGAATCTTACAATCACACCCAAGAAACCAAATCAAAGGCTAAATTGAGTATAAAGAAACTAATTAAAGAAGATTAAAGTAATAAAGGATAGAGAACTTTACAAAATTGGTCTAACCAAGATCCAAGACTTCCCTTCTAACCTCCTTTCTCTTTTTTTCCTTTCTCCCACTAAATAGGGTTGAGAAAGGATTTTCTATAGATACAAAATTACCCCTAAACTATTACAAGGATTACAAAGGTAAGTGAGGGTCATTTTGCCTTTTCCCAAACTCTCTCATAGCCTTATGCACGTGTCTTGATGTCATTGGGTGATTGGAGTCTTGTGTTGCTCAAAGGAATGAAGTTAGAGGGCCACAACGCGTCATTTCGGAGTGCCCAGAGTGACAGATCCATCGACGGATTGGTATACATCCGTCCACGGATCGACTGGGTAGGGAAAGAAGTTCTTCCCTGCCCGTTCAATCCGTCCACGGATGGATGCAAATCCGTCGACGGATTGGTCGGGCAGACCCGGCCTCAATTTGACAGTCTCTCGTAAAACAGACATTTGGAGGGTCAAACGAACTCCGATTTCGACGTTCTTTAGCATTCCGGAAAGCCCAAGATGTCCTCTATAACTTTGATGTAGATCACAAAAACAATTGAAGTCTCGAACATAGAGAAAATAAGCCATATTTATGATCTATCCAATCTGTCAGGATTTCAACTTTGAGTTCTTTACATCTTGTCTTCCCACTTGATTTGTGTTTGGTCCTTTTCACTTCAATTTCATCATTTTCACTCAATTACCTCAATTGACACCTACAAAGTGAAATAAAGCTAAGTAAGCTTAGTTTATACAATGAAATGCATAAATCCATAGAGATTAACATAGGAAAATATGTCTATTTTGGTACTCAACACCTAACTTGATGAAAAATGCCAATCCTTGAAACTTGCCCTGTTTTCCCAAGAAAACAGGACAGTTTTGGTTAAACCTGAGATTTGAATTGGTTAAAGGTAAATTCAGTTTACGATATAATTGATTTTCTTGAGTAGAATTTTGAGTCACAAGGTGATTCGTTACAGGGAACTTGTGATGACCAATTCTTAACAATATTACTGTCATATTTTAATAGTTCAGGTTTGTCAAAGCTTTTTTGTAGCCCATTGCAATATGCAAAGGAACTCTTTGAAATTGACACCTTTCTTTTTTTGAACAATCAATAGAAAAGTTCTTCCAATAAATGCTAAGAAAAACAGCCATTCCACGAATCATACCATACGAAATGGAAATCTACCTTACATAGAGACTTCAGCCGGAATCAACATATAGTAGAGACTAGAAATAAAGAAACAGGTCCAAACTCCAAGCATAAACCAACAAGAAAACACTCATAAAAATCAGCAGATAACAAATGAAAATTTCCAATCTTCCTTCCCCAACAGATCGTAAGAAGGAAGGTCTTGCAATCCCCTGAGGTGTCCTTGGCAACAGCTTCAAGTGGCACACTATTTCTCTTGTGATAAAGATCTTTGATCTCTTTCGGGTCCTTTTCAGCCCTTGTAACGATCAGTCGAGTAAGAGCATCCTCATCTGTTCCGGTCCTATTGATCGAGTTTCACAAAACCTGTTGTAGAAGAACAATGGGAAATTTTGAAAACCCATAAACGAATTCTGATGCATAAAGGGTTACCAAATGGTATTAGTATCATATAAAAGAAATGAATGAAAAGGATTCTCTTTAATTACGTTTTGTCTTAAGAAAGTTTGACCTCCAATGGAGGCTTCAACTTGGATGCGAAATTGTGAATGCAAACTCGTTAATTTTCTTTAAGTTCTGTTATCTCTACTTAGACTCCCCTTACCCTTATCATTTTGAGATGAGAATTTTGACATGTATGGTGTTATAGGCGGAGAGAGAGTACATATGTTAGCGGAATGGACACCTTGGGCCGTGGACTTCGAAATGCTGCCAAGCTGATTGAGGTAGTATTATATGAAGTTTCCTCCACCTTTTGAGTAAATGCCTCTTTAACTTTTCTCTCCTGTTTTACTATATTAATAGAAGTGCTGATTATAGGATGGTTCTTTGGCTGAGCATGTTCGTAAACGATATTCTAGTTTTGACGCAGAGCTCGGTGCCCAAATTGAGGTGATGTGTTTCTTTAATAATTTCTTTTTTTGGCTTAAATAGGCATTTTCTATGGCTAATGTCTTACCATCCAACAGGCTGGTGAAGCTGATTTTGAATTTCTTGAGAAGATAGCCATGGAACTGGTCGAGCCTAAAGTTGCTTCAGCCAAGCAGGTACTTAGATATTTTACTTTTTCTAATATTTATAGGCTTACTAAGACTGTGATGTCCATCTTTGCTCAAATATAAAGTACTAGAGGTTGGCATCTAGATTGGCTGCTTGGGACTTCTTTTACTAATTTATTGTCAAGCATTGCTTTATTATTGAGAATTGTTTAGATAGATCTCACATATACAAGCTGTAGGTATTGAATAGCTTGTAGTGCAGGAATGTTGTTGCATGAACTTGCAGAGATGATTTTCCAATATGCACTATAGGAGAGACGATGTTTCATCGTGTCAAAGTTTTAGGTTTTTCGCCTTTTTCTATTAGGAATAATTCCGGATAGAGAATACTTTTGTCAATATTACAGTACATGAAATTTCGAAGTAATTCTGTCCCTGTATAATGAATGTCCAACCAGTTGAACTCTTGGTGGATTGCAATGGAAACATACGGCTTTTCCACGCCTTTGAAATGATCTGTTTGTTGATATGTGACAAAATTAATGTGTGGATCTTGAATCATGTTCGAGATTGAATGCTTGTAGCTAGCCGGTAAGTTCTCCCTACGGCCAAGAGTTCTTCAGGGATCTGGCCATCAAGGCTTTCCTTATGGCAACATTGGCTAGCTAAGATGGTATTTTGATCTCTGGTGGATCCAATATCCAAAGGGACACTTTGGTGGATTTTCTATTTCGATTGCCGTTGAAGTCACTTGCTGGATTCACCACACTCTTCCTCTCCATGATGACCTTGATGGTATCTTTTGTCGCAATGTTCTTCTTGGCTTATGAAAAAGAGAATTTGATTTCGGTTCACAAAAGCAAGTTGACTTGGTTTCCATATCTCGTTGCAGCAATGTCATTTCTAGCGAGCATTTCATTTGTTATGCTCGAGAAGAAGTATTTTCGTGATGTTTTCTAGTCCACTTTTGGTTCAGTGTGCCTATTTCGACCAAATAAACCATCATCAAAGTTGTAGAACACTTGCTAAGCTTTTTTAAAGTAAAGATGAAATGAAACCATTAAGAATTGAATAAGTTATGGAATGTTGTAAATCTGTTTTATAACCATTGGGGTTTGAGGTCGACAATCAAGGCAGTGAGTTTAGGGGCATAACTTAGCCTAGAAAAATTCAAATCATATCATTTTGGTGTCTAAATTGTATGGAATTGAATCTTTACAATTTTGTAGAATAAACCGAATTGAAATTACAAACCTAGTTTGATGAAAAATGCTAATCCTTGAAACTTGCCTTGTTTCCCAATGAAAATAGGACAGTTTTGGTTCAACCTAAGATTTGAACTGGTTAAAGGTAAAATCAGTTTACGATATAAATGATCTTCTTAAGTAGAAATGACAGTGTGATCCGTTACAAGGAGCTTCTGATGACCAATTCTTAACAGTATTACTGTCATATTTTAATGGTTCAGGGTGTTAAAGCTTTTTTGGTGCCCATTGCAATGGAACTGTCACGCCCCGACCCGCAGGCTCGGCCACGCGACAACCGCCGTACCACCTCGAGATGCGTGCCTCGTCAGGCGGGCAACCAAGATGGCACAAGGCTTAAAAATAAAGGATACTCGAGCAATATATGAAAACATATGAAATATCATAGATAACATAGTTCAAAATATTTTAAAAATAAAATATCACATCTTACGGAATTCCAATGCAGCGGAAAGTATTATTTATAAATACACAAATATATATATGTAAGATGTAATAATAATCCGAGCCAAGATACATAAAGTGAAATGAGGTGGCACCTACATAATCGTGTCCACAGAGACAAACTGGGATCACTGGCCACCAGGACGTCCACCGTCCAAAGTCTGATGATCTGAGAACAAAAGTGAATGGGATGAGTACATAATCATGTACCCAGTAAGAGACTCGGTTATAAAGACCGATCACCTCAGGCTGGGGATATGAAATAATCCAAATATTAATTTAATAAATCATTTACTGAAATATATGAAATCCCAACCAAATCAAATATCAAATCAATAACAATACATATATTCAAATGGGCTGGCATCTGAAATCGTCCCAATATGGTATACCCGTGCACTGGGTATCCACTGGACCGTCAAGGGTTACTTTATACTTTTAAAACATTTTTACTTTACTCTTTGGCCCATTCCCTTGACGTTTGCCTCGCTGTGGTGGAACACAGCTATCTCTGACCTGGCGAGCTTTCCTCCGCGCCTCTCTACTCCAGGCCAGAATATTCTCCGTGCCCTTTCAAAAAGAAAGCGGTCCACGAGAACCTCATATATATTCACCGTGCCCCTTTAAAAAGGCGGTCCACGGGAACCTCATAAGCATGCCTCTCCCTCGGTCCACGCTCCCGCATATTGGAGCTCCGAGGAAAAATCGCTCAAACTCTCATCTCTCGGGGTACCATTCCCCATACAATAAACAATAATAATATCAATATGTATATGATTTATTGAAATTCCCACCCTTTAAATCATTTATAAACTCAGTGTGTGAGGGTGGACAATTCATACCCCAAAACATAAATAAACAATTTAATAAAGCATTTATAAATAAATTTGTAAACGGTTAACCCTCAATGGTCAACCAATATAATCCAAGCCACTCACAAGTGAGGAGAGTTGTATACTCCCCGATTACCCACGAATGCCTTAGCTCAAATTGCAACCGGTCCAAAACTCGTACGATCACGTACCTAAATAATCAAATTAAAATATAATTTGATTAATAAAATATTCAACCAATGATTAATTCATAAAACAACACCAATTAAAGGTCTCGGAGTAAAATTGACAAGTCCGGAAGTCAATTGGAGTCAATTGGGGTCAAATTGGGTCTAGGGTTACAAAATTACCAAAATACCCCTGGTGCTACAGTACCCCTTGCCGACAGTTTGCTCACTCCCAGGCGGGAGTGAGCCAAATTCGGGAGAAATCCCTGATTTTGGCCATCTCCGGCGCGAATCCTGCTAGGTCCGACGCCGGACCTAGCCCAGAAAATGGCCAGTTTCGGCCTTTCATCAAATTATGCTCGGTTTGAGTTCGATTCAACACCAATCCGCACCAAAATTGAAACACAGCAAGTTAAACACATGATCTATGAATTCACAGCTTCAAGAACGGAATCAAACAACAAATCATGCTCGAATTTTGGATCAAAACATTAAGAGTTGACTTTACTCGGACAAAACAGAAATCTCAACTTCGATCATCAAATTCTCTTAGTACAGACCATGAAATCAAGCGTGTAAACTATCAAATTAAAGCTTTATGAGTCTAGAACAACATACCAAATTCTCAGCCAAAACGCACGGTTGAATAAAAAGATATCGGCTGATGAACAAACTGTCGCCAAATTTCCAGTTTTCTAGATTTGATGATTTCCTTAGAAATCTTGGTGTTTTGATCTTCAAGGATGCAAAAGAAGTTGATATTGATGATTGATGAAGTGTTTGAAGAGGGATTGAAAGCTTGGTTCAGAGAGAATTGAAGAAGAAAGCTCGGGAAAATTGAAGAAGGAGAGGAAATGTGAGAATGGGGGTCTCGGGTGGCCGAGACCCCATTTAACAACAACGGGTCCGGCACCGGACCCGACCAACTCCGGCGCCGGAGTCACCCATTTCATAGTTGACTCCGGTCAACTCACAACTAATTGCCTCGGGTCTCGATTTCAAGTGGGGCCCACATCCCCGGACTTCAATTTAAGGATTTTTTTAAGCTTGAAATTGAGCTAAACAAAGTTTAAAACATCCATGGGAACCAAATTTGATAAATTGTCAAGACAACAATACATAATTATGCAACTTGACACGTGTGGACAAGGTCCGGGCGTGTCAGGAACATTTTGAAATTGACGCCTTTTCTTTTTGCACAATCAATACAAAAGTTCTATAAACAAGTGCTTAGCTAAATAATACCATACGAAATGAAAATTACATAGCTAAATATTGTCACCTTACATAGAAGCTTCAGCCGGGATCAAGATAGTAGAGACTAAAATTAAAGAGAGAGGTCCAAACTCCAACCATAAACCAACAAGAAAACACTGATGAAAATCAGCAGATGGCAGCAAATGAAAATTTTAATCTTCCTTCCCCTACAGAGTAAGAAGGAAGGTCTTGTAATCCCCTGAGGTGTCCTTGGCAACAGCTATTTCAAGTGGCACACTGTTTCTCTTGTGATAAACATCTTTGATCTCTATCAGGTCCTTTTCAGCCCTTGTAACGATCACTCGAGTAAGAGCATCCTCATCTGTTCCGGTCCTATTGATCGAGTTTCGCAAAACCTGTTGTACAAGAACAATGGGAAATTTTGAGTACTCATAAGCCAATTCTAATAATGCCAAAAGGGTTACCAAATGGTACTAAGATAATATATAAGACTTAAACCTTTTCAAAGTATTTCTTCGGGTCATTGAGGCATCGCACTGCTGTACGCAGAGCCACCAAGAATTCATCACCCGAATCACCCAGCAAGTTCTGAAGAAACAAAAAAAGCGAGAAAAAGGTAATAAGAAACCAAAAATTACTTCAACTAAAATAGCTTAGAAAATGAATAACGGAAAGGCTTCTGTTATGTGTATATACCTTAGTGATGGAAGGGCCCTGATCATCTCTGTAGCGATTGAAAGTTGCTAGAAGTTGCATCTTGCTCCTTGTACTCAGGATCGTGATAACTTCTTCATGGTTGAATGCCTTTTCTTTGATAGCATCATGAAGGATATCGGCTTCAGAATTTGCTAGCCTGGCATTTATCTCACCCCCATCATATCTGAAGGCAGTCACCAAGGCAACTAAAAGCTATAACAGCAATCAAAAAGCTTCATCAATTAAGGTTTCATTTCATCAACCACAAAATGAAGGAATCAAAAGATCAATATCGAAACAGGGACATGCCTTCCTGATATCTCCCTTGGTATGAGCAGCAACATCTTCCTCTAGGGAATGCTTGTATCGAGCCTTATAGGCTCTCCTTACAGCCAAGAGCTCTTCAGGGGACCTGGTGCACGAAATTTCGATGATAACATGATGATCAGGGCTAGCTTTCCTTATGGCAACATTGGCCAAGACAGCATCTCGATCTGCTGGATCCAATATCCAACGGTACACAGCTCTCTGTATTGACAAACAACCAAATTAATTTAATCACTATGTATATACACAAAAAACTGATGTATTCCATTAGTTAATGATTGCTGGCATTAGTTACCACTTACCTCAAAATCCCTAGAAAGCTCTGATTCAAGACGCTTGATAAGATCTTCCTGGTAGAGCTGTTCATAAGCTTGCCTGATTTGATTTCTTTGTGATGCATTTCTATGACCCAGAATTGAAATTATTGTCTTCTCATCAGTTCCCCATCCTGGCAAAGTTTTACAAAGAGAAGAAACATGTGACTCATAGTAATAAAACAATCTTTTTGTAAAATAAGGACGGATTATAAGAATATACAGATAAATCAGATCAAAGGACTGAGATTGTTAGGAAGTTTTACAAAGTAACTGTAACCTTGACAAGCTTTTCTAAGAACTTCTGCATCTTCAACAAATGAAACCTGATGAGGAACATGGATGGTAGCCATTTGTTTTGAACTAGCTAGAGTTTCCCTCTTATCGCTAGAGATTGTCAGTATGAATTTTGAAGGAGAATTCCCTCAGACTCTTTCTTATATAGTAAACAAATGGCATAATAGCCAAATTTGCCATCAACCTTTCACAAATGAACCAAATATGTGCCAAACCTTTTTTTTACCCTAATTGGCCCCCAACCTTTTATTTTTTACCATTTTTACCCAATTTGGACGGAAATTTCAAATTTCACCAACGGGCCATTAAATTAGTCCCACATCATTTCCAGGTCATTTTTTATTTTCCACGTCAGGTGGGGCCCACCATCAGAAAAGTTGAAAAAAATGACCTGAAGATAATTTTCTCTCTCCCTGATTCTCACTCTTTCTCTCTCTCTCTCTCTCCCCCTGATCTCACTTTCTCTCTCCCCGATTCTCACTCTTTCTCTCTCTCTCTCTCCCTCCGATCTCACTTTCTCTCTCCCTGATTCTCACTCTTTCTCTGCAAAGGAGAAAAAGGTGAAAACATTGCAATAGTCGAATAAAACACTATTCATTGTCCCTTTCATTTTCAACTGGAGCCATCTCTGTCTACTGCTTTGTCTGAAAAGAAAGTGGAAAGGACTCTGGAAGATTCTTCATTGTTGTTACTGATCGCTGCAAATCGAAGAGAAAAGTAAGAAGAAGACAACCCGTGGAAGGTACGTTCTGCATTTACTCGATTATTGTTTCGATTTGGGGGTTTTTTAATTCGGGGTTTAGGGGTTTTTTATTAACACCAATGGTTGTAATGGGTTAAGTTGGTAATTAGAAATTGATAAGTTAATAAATTCATGGGGGCTTGTAATGGTTGTTTAGTCTGTTAATTAAGAGATTAGCTTACTTTGATAAAGGGTTAACAGGTTTCAGATTTTGGGTTATTTTTTTTCTTTCAATGTGAGGTTGTTGATGGGTTCAATGGCATTGAATTTGCTGTTTTGACTATGCTGATGCTTCTATGTTGCTCCTTTTGCTTTTGTTTTATTAATTTAATAATGTTAATTGGAAAGAAAATATGTTAATTCTTCTAAAAAGAGAAAAGGCAGCATTGCTTGTCTTTTTTATATATTCTAAGTGGTCCCAGATTGTCCACTATAAACGTAGCAATCTTGAAATTGACACTGTTGGTGTCTTTACTTTGTTGTAATTTTGTTGGTTGACCAAGTCTCTTTTATTTGGTTGAATTATTACCTGAACATAGAAAGTTTGTTTTTCTGTTTAAATAGATGGATGATGACTGTGATGGTTTTGATGATGGGGAGAGCTATTACATGGTTGTTTATTATGGTGGTAAGTTTGTTAGAGACCCAAATCTCAGATACATGGGTGGGGATAAGATTAGAGGTATAGAGGATCCTGAAATAATATGTTATTTTGATATGCAAAACATAGTTCATGATGTGTTGAAATGCAAGAATATGTTAAGAGTGTTTTATTATGACCCCTCATGTAGGTCTTTTGATGAGGGGGTTAGACTTGTTTGGAATGATGAATCAACAATTGCAATGATTAATGTGTGGAAAAAAACAAGGGAAATAATATTGTATGTAGAACATGATGTAGATATACCTGAGGTGGTAGATGATATATATTTATTGACTGGTGTGGAAAATGAAGAGGAGGGGGTCAGTGCGACATGTATGAGTGTTGACAAAGGGCATGTGGGTGGTGCTAATTTTAATTGTGGGCCTAGTGAAGTTAATTTTGATGTGAACATTGGTGTTAGTGGGGGACCAGTAGAATTGGTTGCTGGGCAGTGGTTAGGTAATGACTTAAATACTACTTTTAGGCCTTCTGAGGTTTGCGAGGGTCAAACTAGTGCTGTATTAAATGAGCCAGAACTTGGTTCATGTGATGGTCCGAGAGATGAGCCAGGGGTTGGATCATGTGATGGTCCAAGAGATGATGGGCTGGGCAGTGGTAAATCTGTTTGTACAGGTCTTAAGTCTGTGATTGAGGATTTAACTGCAAAAGGTGTGGAAGATGATTTGAATGTAGAGGATAGGGATGAAAATAACAGATCTGATAGTGATAGTGAGGCTTATTTAGTGAGGGTTAGGTGCTTTGAAGAAGGTGCAAATGATCCTGAACTACAAAACGCTAGGGAGAAATTAAGGCAGTACGTTGGAAGGGCTCAGAAAGTTAAAGATTCTTTATCTGTTGAAGATTCTATACCTGTTGAAGGTTGCAGTGATGATGAAGATGACCCATTACAGCAAACACTGAAGAATAGGAATGCAGCAGCTGCTGCTCCTGATAAAGATGATGCTGGGTAAGTTGACAAGGGTTACATGTCTGAATATTATGATTCAGATGACCATGGCAACCTGGTTGAAACTGATGAGGACCCAGATCATGAAGAAGGTCAAAGAAGAAAAAGTAGATTTACGCAATATAAGCCTGATGATGAGTTCCCTGAATTTGCTATTGGCATGGTGTTTGTAGATGGGCAGCAGTTTAAAGAGGCCATCAAAAAATACTCGAGGGTTTTTAGAAGAGAATTGCTTATTGTTAGAAATGAACCGAAGAGGATTAGAGTAAAGTGTAATGCTGCGCAGAGATGCCCATGATTTATATATGCTGCTCGAAGTAAAAAGGCTAAGGGTTTTGAAGTGAGGTCATTTCAAGAAGAGCACACTTGCTGTGTTAGTTGGAAAAATAGGTTGGTGACTGTAGATGTGATAGCAGAAAAATTTAGGGAAACATTCCGAGATTTTCCAAAGCTGAAATTGAAGGAGTTTCATAAGTTAGTTTGCAGTCAGTTGAAGGTTAGGGTGAGTTTTAGAAAGTGTATTAGGGCAAAGAAGAAAATAATGACTTCTTTGAGTGGAAATGTCAATGAAGAGTTTGGCCAGTTATGGGAATATGCCAATGAGTTACTAGAAAAAAATGTAGGAAGTACCATTAAAGTTGCTGCTAACAGAGTCACACCAGAATCACCTCTCTATTTTAAGAGAATTTATATTTGTTTTGATGCTTTGAAGAGAGGGTGGAAAGAAGGGTGTAGGCCAATTATAGGAGTTGATGGCTGTTTTTTAAAAGGTCCTTTTCAAGGTGAGTTACTTACTGCAGTTGGAAAAGATGGCAATAATCAAATGTACCCGGTTGCATGGGCTGTGGTTGAAGCTGAAAATAGACAAACTTGGAGTTGGTTTATTGGTCTATTAAAGAATGATTTAGATCTTGGAGAGGGATTTGGATTTACCATAATGAGTGACCAGCAATAGGTTGGTGCCTGTAGTTTAGTTTCTATTAATTTGATTAATTTCTTGTTTCATAATTTATTGAACTAATTAATGCCGATGCATATAACAGGGTTTGACGGTGGCAATTGAACAAGAAATTCCAAGGGCAGAGCATAGAAACTGTGCTTGACATGTCTTTGCCAATTGGTCAGGGAGGAAAGAGGCTAAATCTTTTCAGCTTGCTTTTTGGGGCATTGTCAAAGCAACAACAGAGAGGGAATGGGAAAAAAGATTTGATGAATTGGCTTTAAAAGATAAAAGACTTGCTCATGAGTTGCTAAACAAAGATAAACACCCTAAACAATGGACAAGAGCCTTCTATGGAGAAGTCAACAAGTGCGACATGGTTGACAACAATGGCTGTGAGTCTTTTAACTCAATTATTTTAGATGCTAGGTGTTTAAGTATTATTAGCATGTTAGAGGATATAAGGGAGAAAACCATGAAACGGATTTTAGAGAAAAGGAAGTTTGTTACAAAGTGGAAAAATGGGTGTGGACCATTGGTCAATTCTAAATTTGATGAGAGAAAGAAAGATGCTGGTGGATGGGAAATGGTAGATTTTGGTGATAATGGTTATGAGATTAAAAAAGGTAAATATAGGTATATTGTGGATTTAAAAAGAATGACATGTAGCTGTAGGTCATGGCAAATTTCAGGAGTGCCTTGTACTCATGCTTGTTGTGCTATCTGGAATAGTGGTGGTGACCCGGATGAGTATCTTCACCATTGCTACAGCCCAGAAACATATGCAAAGGCATATCAGTATTCATTGATGCCAATTAATGGAGCCCATGAATGGAAGAAAACACAACAGGATCCTCTTCTTCCACCTATTGCCAAAAACAAAAAGCTTGGAAGATCAAAGAAAAATAGAAGGAAGGCTAAGGATGAGCCTGTGAAAAAACCTGGTTTTATGCTAAGGACAGGCATGACCATGACTTGTAAACTTTGTGGTCAAGCTGGGCATAATAGAAGAAGTTGTTCGACTCAGATTGGAAATGATCAAGTAAGATTCCTTGACAATTTCTTATGTTCATTTGAGGGCTAGTTTATGGATTTAAATGTTGAATTGAATGTTGTGTTCTATATGTGAAGTGTTATGTTTACTGCTAATGTTATTTAACTTTTTTTTGGTCAAAGGGTAATAGTGATAACATTGCCACTGCTTCACACTCACATGCAACAATTGCGCATGCAAATGATCCAACAAGTGTCTCTAAGGCTGCTAGAAAGCAAGGATCAAATGTCTCCAAGGCTACTGGAAAGCAAGGATCAAGTGTCTCCAAGGCTGCTGGAAAGCAAGGATCAAGTGTCTCCAAGGATACTGGAATGCAAGGATCAAATGCTCCAACAAGTGTCTCCACGGCTGCTGGAAAGCAAGGATCTAATGCTACAACAAGTGTCTCCAAGGCCGCTGGAAAGCAAGGACCTAATGCTACAACAAGTGTCTCTAAGGCTGCTGGAAAGCAAGGATCTAAGGCTACTAAAAAACCTATCTCAAAAGTTGCTGGGAATGAACATCAATTTAAGGTACAGTTACTAAGTTCAATGTTGTGTTTTGTGTTGATGTGCAATGTTAAAATGAAATGGTTATGCTGAAGATACTATAATCTATTACATAGGGAAAAGAAAGAGCTAGTCAGCCAGTTGAACAACCACCTGCTGCCAAAATAAGAGAAATAAGAAAGGCAAATGATCAAGGCAAAGGGAAAAGGAAAATGCAAACACCTATTTCTGATTTAGATGGGAAGAAAGTAGCAGCCAGAAGGAAAGGGAAAGAGAAAAAGGAAGAGGATGTGTCTAGACCAGTTAGGCTTAGAAAGCCTTCAATTAAAGGATATGGGTTACATACTAATATTAAAACAGGGAAGCACACCTATTATGTAAGTTTTTCTATTTGTTATGTCTATTATTTTTGCTGCTCTAAATGCTAGTGAAAACTCATTTCATTATGTTGTTTGCAGTCTGGGTTCAAACCATTTAAGTCATCATGTGGAGAAGCTGAAAATTCTAAATCAATTGGGACTTTTTCAGCCACAATGACTTCAACCCGTAGGAAGAGGAAGGCCAATGCTGATCCGCTTGGGACCCAAGAATCTGTCAAGAAAAAAAAATGAGTGTGCATGAAAAGTCATATAGACTTATGCAACTTTTTTGTGTTCCCTGTTGCATTATAGGTTTTATATTGGTGAACATTCACATTATCTCATTATGTGAAAAATGGCACAGGATTGTAATATTTTAGGTTGGCATCTGCAACTTTTTTTTATGTTGAGCCAATTAGTTCACTGGAGTAACATTAGGTACCTGCTGGATTTTTTTTGGGGTTCAAATGGAAAAATGTATGAAATGCTTATTTAGTCAATCTTGTACTAACTTCTTGGAATATTTGATACATAATGGCAGAATTTATTATGCTCTTCTCTTTAAATGTTCCAGAGTGGCTACAAAAGGGGTAATCACCATTAACTTGCCAAATCTCACTTTTGTCTTTGCTAAATGTTAAATATATTACAAGAAGCACGGCAATGAGAAAACAAGGCAAAAAACAATTACAGTCCCATGCATGACTTCACTTTCCATAAGGCAAAGACAACATGCCAATTCCATTTGAACTGGTCTGAACACTAAAAAAAAGACACAAATAGCAAAAAAAAGCCACAATGAATAAAAATTTGTAAACTTGTTTTGCCTTCTTGTTTGATCGTGCCTTTTGTTTCAACTTTCGATTCTTGTTTTTGAGATACTCTACTTCAATTGTCATCTTCATCAATTCATCAGCAGGATCAACATCTCGAACAAAATTAGTTTGTTTTGTTCCATCAACCACATTGCTCTCTATACTGCCTACCCCAATAACATTGTGTTCTTTTTTTTCCTCAGAAAACCCAATTTCATCCGTTGTGAACCCTAAACTTAGAAGCTGACTTTTAAAGATTGCATTCTCCTTTTGCAATAACACATTCTCTTTTGCAAGTTCCCTCTCACTATTTCGAAAAGCTACCAGTAACTCCTTTACTCGTTTAGGAACACGACCATCGTACCATTTAAAAAACCCTAACCACCAACCTGCAATGTTAATATTCCCTGATGAGTAAACCAAAAATTAACCATAAATTGAGATAAGGACCCAATAAATTCAAACACTGACCTTGTAATTAACACACCCATAAAACCTTCTTTCTGGATTTTCATCTGTCCATGACGTAACAATTGGAGATAGTTGCTTGCACTTACAGAGTATTTCTTCTCCATCATTCGCATACTCCATCTGTGATGAACTCACAAGTGACGATTTTTGACCAGCCATGGATTTGAATGCCTATGTAGCTACAGAGAACAAAAAGGTATAAAAGAAGATTTGAAATTAAAAGGAACTGATGTTGAAGATGATAGCTAGTTGATAGAGAAAGCCAACTGAGAGAAACAGAGAAAGGGTGAGAATCGGGGAGAGAGAAAATTGTCTTCAGGTCCTTTTTTTCAATTTTTCAACTTTTCTGATGGTGGGCCCCACCTGACGTGGAAAATAAAAAATGACCTGGTAATGACGTGGGACTAATTTAACGGCCCGTTGGTGAAATTTGAAATTTCAGTCCAAATTGGGTAAAAATGGTCAAAAATAAAAGATTGGGGGCCAATTAGGGTCGAAAAAAAGATTTGACACATATTTGGTTCATTTGTGAAAGGTTGAGGGCAAATTTGGCTATTATGCCGTAAACAAATGAAGAGTGTAGTTGAACTTAACGCCTGGAAAATTAAAGTTCTTGGACCTTTCTGATATCTTGATTAGTAGACAAAATAAAATAATTAATTAATAACTAATCATCTTCTTTATCTCTCTGATCTTTTTCAATTGGCCTGATTAATTTATCAAAAAAAAAAGTGTCAGGTGCTTGGGATTTTTTTTCTTGGAAATGGCATATATATTCTTTGAAATGGCAGTATTAGGCTGATCAAAAGATTAGGTGATGTTAATTAATGTCTTCTTTTAGTTTAGCAGTAAATAGAGCGCTATAGAAAGATGCCATTGCCATTGTTCAAAGCATTACTGTTATTTACACTTTTTTTCCCTATTAATTAACCTAATAAATGCTTGCCTATGTTTGCTTGTTTTGATCCTTACTTTTGTAAAGTGTATTAGGTGAACTAACTTAAATTTTCATCAGATTCTCCTTTTTTCAGCCATTTCTTACTGAAAATTTGTCAGCTTTCTGAGTTTATATCTTTACTCTTCTTTGAGCAAAGTTTTCTAGTCGGCAAAGAACTGTTTATGGAACTTACATCTATTTACAGAGATCAGAACTTAATTAAAATAGAAATGGTGACAACAAAATTACAGGCCAAAAGAAAGAAAAAAATTCAAGAGAAATTGACATGTGAAGCTACGTGTCAATGGAGAAGATCATAAATGTACCTACTGAGTAGAAATGGGTGATGTTTGTGACATCAAAAGGAAACTTCCCACGAGATTTATAATTAAATGTATAGTTATATACAGCTATGATTTTTGTAATTTTTTATTGGGATATAGAAGAAGGATCTATAAATGGTTACTATTGTCACAGTAAATTGTTGGATCATACTATATAATGACTTATAAAAAGTGACTTTTAGCTCAAGCTCCCAAAAGTCACTCTCGGTAGATGATCTTTAAATTTGAAAAGATCTAAAAAAATTGAGTCCGTAAATCTTCAAAAGGTTAATAGTATTTGCACTTGACTTTATTCGTAAACCTTTTTAATAGCGGATAAAAAAATACATACGAGAAATCATCTTAATTGTAATACTGTAATTGTAGATGATATGGGCTCCTTCTTAGATTGTATAGGAAGACTCCTTTTACTATACCAAAAAGTATATCGCGGCCGGAAAATTTCTCCACTATCCCTTATATATATATCTACATAAGGATCCATAGAGATTGTATGCTTGCCATGAAACAAGCAAAATTACTACAGTAACTATGAGCAAGAAGAGATCATTAATGTATTTAGATATAATTAAATGGAAGATTAAATATAGATATACCTTTGCAAGCCTTTTGAAGGGCTTCGGCATCTTCAGCAGCAGAAGAGTTCTCAGGAGCAATAAGGGTTGCCATTTTTGATCCCCTACTTCTCTTTCTCTAATTATAATAAGTACAGTATGTGGCTCGAGAGCTTTTGTTAGGTTTAGAAAGACTTAAGTGATGAAGAAAACTTTTATTTTTCCACCATCTTATTTATTGCCATGAAGTTCTTAGGATACCCAATGTTGAAGTTAACGCCAACTCACGACCATCATGCTTTCCAAAAAGCCAGCCAAGGAATCTCACAGAAAACTGAAGATAAAGAAAAGCAAAAGCAAGACTTTCATTTCTCCCTTGTTAATTAATTAATTAATTAATTAATTCATTTCATTCTGATGCGTTTTGGGATTTTTGGCTGGAAATTAGGCTGCATGCCATTGTCGTTTTCTAGCTGTATCAGTGCATGGATGCAAAGTGTAAGCATATATAGGATTCTCGGCTGAAAGCCCAGTTTGGGACTATTGTTATACCGGTTTGCTCACTTCAGGACTATAGCTCTTGCCGTTAGCAAATCAGGCCTATAACTTTTCGGGTTTGCTCAATTTAGGCCTAATTTGGACGGAATGATGGAAGTGTCTTGCACGCGCCGTCAAAGCCTGTCTGTAGGTTTTTTGCTGCTAAGTTGGAATTTATTTAGCCAACAAAATATGCTAGAAAATCCACGTGGATTTTCAAAATTATAAATATAAAAATAAAAAAAGTAAAAACATGATTTTTTACCAAACCTTAACCCTAATCGATCAGTTCTTTTTGGCTCCCTGATTTTCACCAAACCTAAACCATGCAATATTGAGAAAAACCCCAGATTGCCTTTTGATTTTGGTTCTGCGATTTCGAAAATTGGGTTCGGTTCTGCGATTTCGATTCTGCTATTTCAAAAAGTGGGTTCGAATTGTTTCTGGGATTTCGGCAGAGGTTGCTTTGTTTTTGTTTCAAATTGGGGGTTTGTTACAGTCAATAATTTAGGGATTTTGATTGGGTTATGATTCATAGCTGAAGGCTGAGTCACTGAAGGTTGATAATCAGAAAAATTCAGCTATCAAAGGAAGAACTACGTTTTACCCATTATGTCAGGTTAGTATTCTGCCATTTTGTTTTCAATTCCTTGATGTTTTATTGGTGAATTCTGCCATGCGAATGTGGTACAATGAACAAAGTGAAGTGTTTGTTATTATTGTTTGTCTGTTGTTTGTAGTTTTGTATTGTATAATATAATGATCTGCTTTTGTTTGACGTGTTTTGTATGTAGTTGATTGATATCATGGCATTTGACATTGGCACTTTAAGATTTCATTATGAAGGAAAATTTGTTAGGGAGGGTGATAGTGTGAATTATGAGGGTGGTTTTGTAAACGACATAGAGTTTGACCCTGATTTACTTAGCTTCTTTGAGTTACTGGATGTGTGCAAAACTGGTGGCTATGAAAGAATTAAATCAATTTACTGTTTAGTGCCTGGTAAATCACTTGTTGATGGTTTGAGAGTTATTGACAGTGATGATAGTGTTTTAGATTTGGCTAAGTTATTGATGGAACATGGTTTAGTTGACTTAGATATTGACCATGAAATAGATGAACCTGAGCTTATAGTTGGTCTGATTGAGGGAGTTGTTCATGCTGATAATGGGAATGATGGGAATGATGGGAATAATCCAAATAATGTAGATATAGGTAACAATGCTGAAAATGCTGAGAATGCTTTTGATGTTGATGTTGAGAATGCTATTAACCCGAATGCTGCAACTACTTTTAATATTAATGCTGAGAATTGGAATGATGTTAATGCTGGTAATGAGAATGAAATTCCTGTTGAGGATAACGTTAATGCAAATATACATACTGAGCATGCTGTTGATGTGGATTTTGATGTTACTATGGAGAGAAATACTGGTATAAGAGAGACAGAGGAAGTCATCAGTGCAAGGGCATAAACATGCAAAGGTGCAGAAACATGCAAAGGTTTCCAAAGAGAAGATGTAAATGTAGGGCCATCTAGTAACGGTGTAGGTGTAGGTTCAGTAATTAATGAAGATGATGAGTCTGAAGGTTATGAAACTGAATATGCTGAGTCTGATGAATATGGTGATCCAGTGAGTGATGTAGAGGATGTGGTGGATGATGCCACTCTTAGAAAGTCAAAATAACCAAGCTATGACCCAAATGCGAAAGAGCCTTACATTGAGAAAGGGATGCCGTTTCATAATAGTGAACAATTTAAGCATGCAGTAAGCTTGCTGGCTATTAAGAGTAAAAGGCATATTAGGTGGGCCAAAAATCACAAACTATATGTGAGGGGTAAGTGTGCTGCTCAGAACTGTCCTTGGGGTATATATGGGGCTGGGGTGGAAAGTATACAGTGTTTTCAGGTGAGGATTTTTAACAACAATCATGACTGTAATAGGGTGTTCTCCAATCCTAGGTGCAGTCAATCAATTTTGGCTGAGTTACTGAAGGACAAAGTGAAGAACGATCCTGAAGTTAATTGTCATGATCTACAAGCTGCAGTTAAGGTAGAATTTGGGTTGGAGGTCAGTTTTAGTATGGTCAGAAGAGCAAAAAAGGAGATAGTTGATAGTGTAGTCATCAATTACAGTGAGGAGTTTGGTCATCTTTGGGCTTATGCTGATATTATTCGAGAGACCAATCCAGGTAGCACAGTTGATATATGTGTGCAGCGCCCTAATCCAGAATCTGAACCTGTTTTTGAAAGAATATATGTTTGCCTTGAAGCTTTGAAGTATGGATTTAGACATGGTTGCAGACATTTCATTGGGTTAGATGGGTGTTTCCTAAAAACACTCACTAAAGGTGAACTTTTATGTGCTGTGGGTAGGGATGGAAACAACTAGATGTTTCCCTTTGCTTGGGCATTGGTTAAAGATGAGACAACTATCACTTGGAGGTGGTTTATTTGTAAACTGAAGGATGATTTGGAGCATTTAGGGTCTGGACATGGTTGGCCAATAATGACAGACCAACAAAAGGTAACCTCCTTTAATTATCTTTATGTTATTTTCACATGTTAAGTTTTTAATTGTTTAATGCATATATTTAGTTTTTTAATAATTGAATGGCATGCATATCTGTATTTGTTAACTGTTATAAAAAAAATGTGAATTTTCATTATAAAATTCTGCTCTAGGGACTTGATAAAGCAATTGCTGAGTTATTGCCCGATGCTGAGCATCGATTTTGTGCACGTCATGTATATGTTAATTGGCATGGTAGAGGGCATAGAGGAGATGAAATGAAACAGTCATTCTGGAAGATTGCTAAATCCTCTACTGTTAGAGAATTCAGACAGAACTTGCAACAGCTAGAATCTAAGAGGTCACAGGCAGCTGCAGATATTACTAGATATGCACCAGTAGAGCAATATTGTAGGGCATTCATAAAAGCTGACTCTATGGTTGAGTTGATTGACAATAATCTGTGTGAGGCTTTTAATAAGACATTGCTGAAGGCTAGGAAAATGGCAATTGTGTCTCTATTTGAGCACATTAGAAGACAGATGATGAAAAGAATAGTGAGAAAGAGAAAAGAATGTGAAAAGTGGAAATCTGGGTTGGGTCCAAATATTTGGAAAGTTATTGAGAAGAATGCTGACATTGCTCAACACTGTGTGGTGTTTCATAATGGTGAAGCTGGGTTTGAGATTGATCATGGTGAAGATAGATATGTGGTTAGGTTGGAAGAGAAAACATGTAGTTGCAGAAAATATACTCTCTCAGGAATTCCCTGTGCACATGCCATATGTGCCATTAGAGAAAGGAGGGATGATGTGGCTAATTATGTATCTAGCTGGTTTAACCAAGAAATTTACAGGAAAGCCTATAGGAAGGCCATTCAACCGGTGCCTGGAATGAGAGATTGGCCTACTGATCCAGAGAAAACACTTAAGCCTCCAGAGTTCAACAAACATGGGCCTGGAAGGCCTAAAACTAGTAGAAGGAAGGACCCCAATGAGCCTAAGAAGACCAAAAAAGTTGACAATCAGGACCCAAGTAAAATGTCAAAGGAGGGCATGACTATTAGATGCTCCAATTGTCACAAGGAAGGGCATAATAAAAGAGGCTGTCCTTTTAGTGCTACAAAGGTAATTTCCTTCTTATTGTGTTTTCTTGTCTCTTATATAATGGCACTTAACCTTGTATATTGGACAACCTCACTCTTGTTTTGTCTTTCAGCCACTGTCGAACCAAGAAAGCCAATCTCAGATGGAGCAAAACACTTTCACTGCCACAACATCTACTACTGGAGAAACACCATATTCTGAATCAATAAGGGACCAAGCTGACTTGACAAGCGAAGCAGCTCAGTCAAGCAAGGGACATTCTGATTCAACACAGAAACCCACTGAGTCAACCAGGCAACCAGCTATGTCAACAAGGGCTGCTGCTACAACAAAGAAAAAGAAGAAAAATTCTCATGCTTCTGCCTCTGCCTCTGTTTCTATTTCATTTTCTGGATCTGATGCTAATGTCATTGCAAATACATCTACAACCGCATCTGTGGGAGGGTATGCAGATGCATCTGCCTCGGGTGTTGCACCTCTTACACCTGCACCGGGTGTTGCTCCTCTTACAGTTGCACCTTTGACTTTTCCAACTGGAGTGACTCCTCCAACCATTGCACGTGCATCTTCAAAGGCCCAATCTGGTACTCATTTGAAGAAATCAAAACCTGCAAGAAGTTCAAATAGAGGCCCTCGATATTGTGTTGCAGATCTGGATGGGAGAATGTACAATGTTACTGGTGAAAGATCAAGCCCACTGTCACAGAGCAAGTTTGCAGGAAAAAGACCAGTAACATCAGCGAGTCTTCAGAGCCAGGCTAATAAGAAGTTCAAAACCAAAATGCAAGGGTTGGGACTTTACACTAATCCAAACACTGGTCTGCAAATTTTAAATGTGAGTAATTAATATATTTAAAATTCTAGATTAATTAATACATTTAAGTTAGTTATCAAATTGACACTGTTTTTTCTTTATCACAGCCAGGAATGCCAAGTCAGAGGCTGATTTCCACTGGAAACAAAACGAAGAAGGCCCAGAATGAATCCGTTGACCAGATGCAAGCTACTCCAGCTACTCAGGGGAGTCAAAGTGCAACTTTTAAAGGGAAAGAAAAGATCTAATTGCTACTATGTTGTTTGACTCTTGTTTAATGACTAATGAAATTAGGGTTTATGTTTGTTAAGAACATTAAACAATGTCACATCTCATTTTACTTATCTATATGTACTTTGGATGGATGTATGGTATTATGTCTATATTTCATGGATAATAGTGTTTGGCTGTTAGCAATTTATGACTGCAATATAAATATATATTATTCTCTGTTAGCTATATGACCTTGGAATTTTAGGCTACATCACTATCAAGTGATAAAATGTTTTAAATGAACATAACTGAACAGGGAATGGTTTAATTGAAAACTGAATAGTAGTAAATAATACATAATGATATTGAACATAACTGAATAGTGAACCATACAGGTACATCATTTTGGTAAAGCTTTAATCAAACAACTATTGCATTGATTTTTTGGCCTAAAGAAAACCAGGAACAAAATTACACAAAGAAACACAAAAGTTGTAATTTACCAACGTTTTCCATTAGATCTGCAGTTAAGTGTTCCTTTCAGTGTAGATAGCTCATTCTTCAGCTTCAAATTTTCTTCAAGAATTCCTTCTTCCACTTCATCCAAAGCTCTCTCTCTCAACTCTGTAACTTCACTCTTCAACAATTTAGTTTCATTTAATAGAAACCTTTCCCTATTTTTCAAGTTTATTATAATTTCTCTTGCCCTTGAAGGGAATTTTGCATCATGCCATGAGTGAAAGCCACAGACTTTTTCGCCCTACAATTGCATTAAACAAACAGCTACCATAAAATCATTTGTATTTGTATGAAATCCAATATAACAAT
Organism: Microcos paniculata; assembly: GCA_030664755.1. NCBI lineage: Eukaryota > Viridiplantae > Streptophyta > Magnoliopsida > Malvales > Malvaceae > Microcos > Microcos paniculata. The sequence continues at coordinate 42,197,080 of CP131458.1, read as the reverse complement.
TCAATTTTGAAGATAGCTTACAGGATATTGTTGACAACCATAAAATCTTCTACCAGGATTTTCGTCTGTCCAAGAAGTCCATCTGGGTGCTTTCATGTTGCAATAGCAGAAGACATCTTCACCCTCGTAATCAAATTCCACAGGATATGATGAAGATATCAACTTATATGACCTCAAAGATGATGAAAAAGGACTTCTTCTTCGACTATTTACAACAACAAAAAAAACCCACATCATTTTAGGGTTTCAAACAGAAACTTATTTTCATACCCTAAACCATAAAAAAGTCTCGTATAATCTGAAAAAAAAAAAAAAAAAGAATGTCAGAGAACCCAAACCTTGAACAACTACCGCTTGAGCTCATCATGCTTGAAAAATGGAAGAACCAAAATCCCAAATTGCAGATTGAGCTTGCAAAGATGAGAAAGATGGAGGTGGAGAAAGGAACAAGACGGATGAACAGGGGGAGAGAGGAAGAAGATGGTTAAAAGGTAAAAAGGAAAACATTAAAAATACAAATAACATTAACTCGGTCCATTTCAGCCAGAAAAGCGACGTCAGATTAGCCATGTCAGCAAGAAAAGAGAGCTGACGGCGCGTGCAAGACACTTCCATCATTCCGTCCAAATTAGGCCTAAATTGAGCAAACCCGAAAAGTTATAGGCCTGATTTGCTAACGGCAAGAGCTATAGTCCTGAAGTGAGCAAACCGGTATAACAATAGTCCCAAATTGGGCTTTCAGCCTAGGATTCTCTAGCTTTTTGCTTCGGTTTCTGTACCCTTTCCTCCCTTTTTTTTTTCTAACACGATATCTTAAGTCATTTGATTCAAACTAATCACTTTTAAATTCGATTAGCAAGTAAAATTCTTCTAATAATAATTTTTTTCATTTATAATATTTAAATTCGAGATTTTACTTAAAGAGAAATAAGTATCAAATCACTTGAATCTATCTAATTTTTTTATACTGTACCCTTCTCTCCATCTTAGTTGTATGGTGCCGGGCATTTCCATTAGCTATAATGAGCTTGGGCACACTGAAAATGTGACTTGCAACTCGTAACGTTTAATTAGTCGAACTTTTTAATCATATAATCAAACAATTCTAAATTATTAGATCAAGTTCAAATACAACGTACAGACGGTACAGATCAGACTAGGACCTTAATTAGTAAAATTTCTCCTTATCATTAAGATTAGGCCTTGGATCCATTTGGGATTGCGTTTGCATCAAACAATTGTTTTTCACCTCCAATACAATACAGAAAGATTTTAGTTTGTGTCAAAAGTTAGTTTTAACGGTAAAAACCCACCAACCTAAGAAGTTGATATTTAGGTGTGTTTAGGGTTAGAAAGTGTTTTATCTTCAAAAAAAGGGTTAGAAAGTGTTTTTAAGTTAAAATCAAACTTTTTCACAATAACATCATCAAAAACTTAAATTTTCAACTGCTCTTTTTAACAACGATTTGATAAAAGCACTTGGATTTTGTCAGCTCAAAACTTTTTCCAGAAGTCATAGTTAGGCCTTGGAGTGTTTGAATATTTTAGAAGTGGAGATATTAGGCAAAAGTAATTGGCTTAATACCCAAATTGGTCTTTGAACTATATAAAAAAAGACAGATTGGTCCCTGAACTTTTATTTGAGACAAATTAGTCCCTGAACTTTTATTTTGAGATAAATAGGTCATAAATGAAAAAAAATCAAAGAAAATTCAGGGACCAACCTGTTCCAAAATAAAAGTTCAGGAATCAATCTGTCCCAAAATAAAAGTTGAGGGACCAATCTATCATTTTTTGTATAGTTCATGAATCAATCTATCCCAAAATAAAAGTTGATGGACTAATCTATCTCAAATAAGAATTTAAGGATTAATTTATCATTTTTTGTATAATTCAGGAACCAATTTAGGTATTAAGCCAAAAGTAATTAAAGTATGGTGGATAACATCAATTTCAACCTCATATATATATATATATATATTAAGTAAACTACGCAACAAGTCCTGACATTTTCCCCTTCTTCACCTCCTAAAAATGTTAACTTTTGTTTTCTTTTGAATCATATAAACTACAATTTCTCAAACCTAGTAACATCAAAGCTGGAATATATGCTACTTATCATAGGTACAGCTACTCAAATCAAACCACATTATTAATTAATTAAATTAGATATTGTTGTTGAAAACTAGGAGAGGGACATTGTGATGTGCATGTGTCCTATGGAAGTAGAAGTAATCAAACTTCAAACTTTGAAGTATGGAGGTTATTAGATATATTATATTATATTATATTATAATAATCCATATGTTCATGTGTCACTTTCCCAATGGCCTTGATAGTTCATTTGTTCACAAGCTCACATCACCATGATCTCCTTTGAAATTATTTGATGAACCATAAATCTATACCTTCTATATATAAAAAAGGAAGTGCAGGGAGTTCCTTTGTGAAAATTTGGGCCATTTGGCAGCCCTTGATTGGCTGGCTTCTTTTTTTTTTTTTCCTTCTCATTTGTAGAACGACGTCGTTTTCGAAGATGAAAGAGAGAAAATATAAAAGATCAGAAGAAGAATCCAGAATGTGGTGGTAGGTACGCTCTCTCCTCTCTTTCTATCCGATTGGTTCTCTTTTCTGCTTTTTCTCCTCCTTTCTTCCTTCAATTTTCCCTTCCTTTTATCTTTCAATCTTCATGTTGATTGTTTGTCTTTTTTTTTTTTTTTTTTCAAGTTATGGGTTTTATAAATCATTTAATCTGTTATTGATTGCCTGTTAGTTTTCTTTGAAGATTTTAATCTGTCATGGTTTTGTTCTTCTTAACTTTGGTGAGTTTTCTTCTTTCTACTCTCCCTATCTTCTTTCATTCTCTTCTCTTTTTCCATTTTCATGGGTTTTTAATTTGGGTGGATAAGAAGAATCTATAAGAGGTAGGTAGAGAGACTTGAAAACAAAGAAACGGTGGAGAAGAGAGGCAAGCAGAAAGGGGAGGGAGGGGGGAAGACTCTAAATCCCCAGCTTTTCATCAACGAAACCGTAAATACCATTGATGATTTTCTCAACATGCATTCTATTTCTATCTCAATTGTCTCTCTCCGTCTTTTTCTCTTTTTTTTTCTCTCTCTAAAAGTCTTTTTGTTTTGATTTCCCTTTACAAAGTTTGTAAATTTTGGTGAAATTTGCGGAGAATCTTCCAGACTTTTGAAAACCCAAGTGACTGACCACTTCCAAGATCTAAAGAAGGTATCATGCAATTCTTCTTTCATTTTTTTTTAGATTAGCTCTGAAAATAATTTATGTTTCTGTCTCTCTCTCTTAGATTAACTTCGGTTCTTCTTCTTAATCTACCTTGATCTATAGAGACTTAATGAAGTTTCTGAAGAATAGTGAGCCCAGTCAAAACAGGAAAGCCAAGACAAAGTCTCAGGTCAGATCACTAATATTTGAGTAAATACAGTATCAGTTATATATATATATATATATACATATATATTAAATTTAATATTACTAAGGCTTTGTTTGAATGTTACTTCTAACACATTCAATATTTTTTTTGTTGTCATTCTTTCTGCGGCTAATCGTTTGGCATCTAAATATAATAATTGAGGTACTTAAAATATTTGAGGAGATTAGCTAATATATTATAGCGTATTTAGCTTTGTGATTTATGATGCTTTACAGGTTTAACGCATATAGCTGTAGATATGTTTTAAAAGTCTTGCCAAGGGAGATGCCAATTTTAGGAAGGTTTGTTCAGAATTTTGCTTGAATTTTTCCTGACTTAAGGATCTTTTTGTCCAAACAAATTGACTTTTAGCTTTAACAAAATATGGTTTCAGATGACAAACAATTGGATTATGCCTGTATATTTTGCTGGGGATTCTTCAGGATTGGAGTGATGATAAATGCTTCAAGATGTTGAAAAATTGTACAATGTTCTTCCAAAAGATGGAAGGTTATTGTTACAAAGTAAATTCTTCCAACATTTGATGACATTTTCACTTTAGTAGAAGCAAAACTCTTGAATTATGTGCTTAATGTCTTTTCTTTATTCATTTGGAGTTTCTATGCTAATATTTTTGTTATGCTGTTTTTTATTTTTGTTTTGGGTATTAGCACTTTTTTTCATAGACTCAAGTTTTATTCATTGTTTTAATTAGTTTAGGTTATTATATTAAATGCTCATTAATGTATACAACTTTTGTTACTGCATTGAGATAGAAGCAACTCCCAGATTTTATTTTCATAAAAGATGTGTTTTTCTATTGTAATGTCTATTGTTAAATGTGATCAATCTATTAATTGATGCTGAATGCTTATTAAATTAGATAGTCAGTGTCTTATTTAACATGCTGCTCAATTTTTCTAACTCAATTATAATTAAAGTTTAGTCCTGTAGGCTATAGCAATGCCAATTTAATATATTTCATGTCTCTACTTTCTAGAACAAGTTGCTTTTGATATTTCAGTCATTCTTAAATTTCATTTATCTTAAAATCTTAAAATCTTAAAACTACAACTGAAAGTTCTTACTATAGACTAAAGGAGAGGCTGTCCACGTCACACCACTCCTTCCCATTTTTTTTTCAATTTTAATGGACACTCAATCACCATTAAATAATTATTAAAAGATTGAAAAAATAATGAATTGAGAGAGAGAATGGAGAAGTTTCTGGTGAAAAGAAAGAGAGAACAAAGAGGAGAAGCAAGGAGAAGTAGTTCTAGATTTTTTTCTCTTTTTGATTTCTGAAAATTCACTCAGACAAAGCTAAACAAACCTTTTGTTTTTTGTGTTGCTTCAGGCCTCTGTTTCTCTCGAATCTCCAAATGGGTTTGTGGGAAGCTTTTCTCCGTTGGCTTCACAGGTAGGAAAATTCTGCCTTTTCTTTTCCTATTTCTTGGAATGTTGGACTTTATTGATTGCTGATGTGTTGAGTATGAAAATATTTATATAAAAAAAAGGACGTGGTTTGAAGTCAGATGAGAAAGGGAGACGGGCAATATTTTCTGAACTCTCGAGAAGGAAAGGAGTGAATGAAAAGATGGAGTTAGAGGAAGAGATGGAGGGTTTCAGGTATTGTTTTCTTAATTTCTTTGTGGGTTTAGAGCGTGATGGAAAAATTAATTACTTTTGGTGTTTGATTGTAGGGATTTTGTTTTTTTAAACAGGGAGATAATGGATGGTTTTGGGTAACTTTTCTAAATTTTAACCTTTTTTTTTAATTAGTTTGTGGGTTTTCCTTTTGCAGTTTTGCTGTGATTTTTTTTTTAGATGTACAGAGACAGATGAATAACAACAGGAGGAAAAGCAAGAAGAAGAGGAAGGAGAGAGATGGGAATCACAACAGCAGGTGGAATCTAAAATTTAAGTTACAGGTTTATGACCTGTAAACTCTTTTCTTTTCTACTTTTCTTACTGGAGCTTTTATGTTCTCTCTGTTATTGAAGTTGGTTATGGTGGATGACTACCATGTTGAAAATTTTTTTGTTGTCTTCGATGATGATCATCAAGAGAGATGGAGTGCAATTCAGATATAGTAATTCTAATAAGATTTAATAGCAACACTGTAGAGATAAATTATACCAGCATTTTGATAGTGGTCGAGACTCTACAGAGTACTTTTTGTTCACTAGGAGAGTATGTTGTCATTGTATTTTTTTGGTTGGTTATTGTGCTGATTTTCAATTTATTCAAAAAATGGTTCTGTTAATAATGTGTAGTGTGCCCCTGCAACTTCAGTTGAGCTTGCTTTGCGATGTTTGTCAACTTATAGCAGGTAAGAAAATGATTTTATTGCTGAGTTTGGTTTTACGTTAAAGATTTAATTATGGGATTTGTTGTGCTTAAATAGGCCTGAATGTGCATTGCCAATTTGTCAACCTGTCCTGTACTTTGCCATTATATCAATGTAGAGATCTGCGAATGGATGGTTTGAGGCATTGTTGAACATTTATATTAACATAAGTTCAGATGAAGATGCGATTTCTGTCTGATTTAGGGGGAGTAATATGTTATAAATTTTGGAGACTCTAGACAAAGTTTGTAACTTAGATTGTCTACATTATTTTTCTTTTCTTTACTGATGATTATTCATATATTTCATAGATGGTAAGTATAACTGTTTCTTGATGTTATATATATATATATATATATTAAAGGTGATTTACTTAAATCCTTTTTTTTAGAGGTACAGATTCATATTCATTTATATTTAAAGTTTTTCTTTTATTTGAGAAGAATAAGAATTAGGATAGTTTGACTTTCGGACCCTTTTTTTGGTTGTGCACTTATTATTTAATTCTTTTGTAGATTCGCCATTGGGAGCTCCAGCAATGACTGCTGGTGGCATCATTGTCACCAAAAGTCTACTTTGATGGAGCCACAGCCATGGTTTAACCAAAATATGACCTATGGAGAAGCTGAAACTTGATTAGTTAATGACTTTCCCTCTGGCCATTAATCTTTTCTTTGTTTTTAAGAAATATTTTTATTTTTGCTTTTTGATCTTACAAAAGTTTCTTGGCTTCTCAACTAAGCATGTGTTGAATCATCTGTAATATTAGACTTTCTTTAATAATTTTTCCAATCCGATGCTTGCTAAGATATATTTTAGTATAGAAAGTTTGATGTTGAGTATTGTCAAGAACATGTGTTTTATATGGTTTGGGTTTTAAGACAAGCTAAGATATATCTATAATATTTACTAATAACACTAATTATTTGGTTGAATTAACATTAAAAACTCTCTATGTGTTTGCTTCATGGTTCTACACGGTTTATGTTTTGCAACAAATTGGTCTCGCATTAAATGATGCATATCTTTATAACTCATGCATTTGTTGAATTTAAATGGATTTTCTTTTAGCCATTTTGCTACTGTTGGATATTGATATAATTTAATTCATAATGCAGTTTGATTTCACTTTTAGGTTTGGTGAGATACATTTATAGTTTGATTGTTACTAAGTCTCAACAATTTTTTGATGTCTTATTGCTGAGATAAATGAGATAAAATATTGAATAGATAAAAAAGTTTTAAAACTTTGTTCTATTTTGGCCTTACAAATAATTCCTGTTTTTGTTACAAGTGTACATATGATTGCTTGCTCTATATCTTTCTTTCTTTCTTTCCTTTTTCTTTTTTTGGGTGCTGTTTGTTCTCCCTTCCTATCCTATTTGAACATTCATTTAGTTGTTGACTGTCCCTCCTTGACTATTTGCTTTTGAAGCAAAAAATTTGATGGTCAAAGTTTTAGTAGTTTTTACCTGTAATTTAACAAGTACCTCTTTTACGTTTAGAGTATGAGTTTAAAGGTCTTGATAGCAAGTACCTCTGTTCTTTTAAATCTCGAATGCTATGTTTTTATTATGAATAACTGACGTTTGAGTTACGATTGGTGACACTGAGATTTTGAGTATTGAGTTTTGTTAACTTCAAGATTTAAGACAAGAGCCTTGACTATTTGATTTTACACAGATGTAGTTTAAACCTTTTTTTTTAATGATAAATCAATCTTCACTGTGACAATATGAGTGGTTTCTCATTTTATTTGTCTTTCGTGTGTGGTTTTAATGTATTTTTCACTTATTAGATTTTGTTCATTAAACCTAATCTGTAATAAACACTTTGATATAACATCAACTTTGCTATGAATACAATATTATTGTTTTTGCTTATATTTCCAAAGTTTTTCTTGGTTAGATAATTTTTGTACCTGACAGGTTTAGCATGTGGGATACAGAAATTCCAAAGTTTTTCTTGGTTAGATAATTTTTGTACATGACAGGTTCAGCATGTGGGATATAGAAATCTCTAAGGTATGGAAACTGCCCTGGACCAATTTGATTTTAGAGGTGGTGGCTCTCTTGATTATTCCTTTTTTATAATGAATTACACTGAATAAAAGCTTCTTATATGTGAATTTTCATTTCTAAAAATAAAAGGGGCTTTTATTGCCATCTTATTTTTTAACATAACAATTTTCATCATGCATGTAAGCACAAAACCTCTTAGATGTTTACTTTCATTTTGCTGACTTGCAATAAAAGTCTCTGAAATCCTAATTTTAAATAGCAGATTATTCTTTCTTCTTCTGATGGTGACTGTTTATATACAATCCCTTCTTTTTCCCCTGCATTACCTTTTTAAGTGATGTATGTGGGTTGTGCTTTGTTCCTTGCTCTCTTACTATTGTATTAATGTTTTATTCATAATTTTTACTTTCACTATCAAAATCAGATCTGCAACCTTCACTCATGGCACCTTCTGAACAGTTATAGGAACAAAACTTGAAGAACAACTTCCACCTTCCTCCATCAATCCTATTCCTTTCAATTTTGTATATAATTTGTAGAATTCTGGCACGTGCTCTGTGATGATGTATAAGTTAGTAGAATTCATGTATGTGCTTGAATAATCAAGTTTCAAGAGTGCTACTTGGCAGCAAGTTAGGATCAACAAATTCATCCCTGAATTAAATATATACTTTCTTCTTCTTTGTTCTTCTATTTTCTTCGATGTGTATAGATAACAAGTCTACTTACATTATTAGTTTCATTACTCAAATAGAGTCCATTATATTACAATTGTACCACTATTTTAATGATGATGAAGTCTAATCTTAAGGCGCTGTGTTTTAATTTACAACAGAAAAAATGGAGATCACCCGCAGTGGAACGCGGGTAGTTATCTAGTTATTTTAAAAGAAGTGATTTGCAACATGGCATATTCAGGCATTTTGCTTAATTATATAATATATATATATATATATATATATATAAATATATTGGTGGGTATATAGATCAATGCATGTAGACTTTGCAATGTTCAAAACTTCAAATTTAATCAATTGAGAAAAAAAATAATTTCCCAAGTTTATATCTTGGGATTTTATAAACAATTATACATATATGATAATTAAAGTTTGAAGAAAGTGAAAGAAAAAATATCGAACATTTTACGCAACACCTGAAGTGCACAAATGATCGTAAAACGTATGCAGCATTTATCTTTTAATGTTTGGCTATATATTGGTGAATTAATAAGGGTATACGATAATTGCGATGTCATAACCAATGAAGGGAACCAGAGTAGAGGAACTTTCCCCTTTTTGGGGTACATGATTGATTGAGGCAATCAATTGTTTTCTCTGTGGTTCTTTTATAATTTCAGCCCCTTTTGATCAGATGGTGAGGAAAAATACTGCTCTTGTCCATTGTTTTCTCTGTGGTTCTTTTATAATTTCTGTGCTTTCTAATGTTGACTTGTATTTCTGATTGCTTGCTGGTTTTCGATTGCTTCTTAGCTTAGCTTGGACTTGTTTCATAATCCTTTTTTTTGCTCTTGGCTGACAGGTTCTACAATATAAAGCCCTCTTTAATTTTTTTCCCCATTCAGTTGATTTATTCTCTCTTTTATTGCAGATTAACATCAGTGTAGCTAACTCTAGCTTCTTGTGATAATGCTCGGCTGAAAAATGACAACAATTGGTCCGGGGTAGTTCCCTATGTCTGATGCTTTGCCAAGAAGGGGAGTTTCTTTGCCGAGGAGATGAGGTGCTCAACACCTTTCCCACTGCATTGTTTTTTTTTTTTTCAGCTTGCACTTGGGCTTTTTGTTATTGCTAATGTTAGATGAGAGTCTTTGTGTCGTTTTTGGGCTTTGTAACTAGAATGGGGTGGGCTTTATCAGTATAAAGCTTAATTTCATACAATTCAAAATTCCTTCCTTAATGAAATTGGACCATTGGTTCTAATTGGTACCCAATCTAAGATTGTCAAAACAAGTCTTAAACCCATGATTTAATGATGACAAAAATAAGGAATATAAAAACATAAATGAAAAAATAAAAATAAAAATAGAAAGAAAAATAAATATAAGTACCGAGTGAAAATATGGTATCTACAGTAATTATTAAGTTTAAACATGAAAATTAATATTACATTCTTAAAATTTATTTCTAATTATAAAATTTACCATTATAAATAAAAGATATTGGAAGTTAATATTTAACTAAAAGATAAATAATAATAAAATTGTCTTACTGATTAAAATAAATTTTCTTTCTTTCTTATTTTTTAATTATATCAAACAAAAGAAATAATTAATTTTTTTCCTTCTTAATTATTTCTTTCCTTTCTCTACTTAATGCCTTTCTTTATTATTTCCTTCCCTCCTATCAAATATAGGTTTAATAAAAAGATATAAATTTATCACACTTTTCAAAGGGTATAGGCGATTAAAAAATGTTTTCAAAGTTTTCATCACGAAAATATGTCTTCCTGACTTAGATTTTTTTTTTAATCGTATTGTCATGTGCCAGTGGAAAATTGGGAAGGAAACATGCTACGAAGAAGATAAGGGGGTGGGAAGCAGTAAACGGAAGTGAAACGCTGTGAAAGTGGTCAATTGATAAGGAAACCGTGAGTATTCAGTTGGGGGTGACGTGGGCTTTTATTGGCCTTAGATTAGGTCATTAGAGATCAGTGAACCTCTCCACTATTTTTCATTAGTAGAGAGGATCTTGCCCCCTTAGTAACATCTAATAGCCCCAACTCAAGTGTTTGACTATTCACATTACATAAGGTACTGCAAGCCATCGCGACTCGCATGTCCAAATGAAGACTTGAATGGATAGTACCCAGGTGGGCTTAAACTACACATCTCCACTTTTGATTGACCCGCGTACCAATCAGCTGCCTTGTTTGCTTTTCTTTCAATGAATCTCATCTTCTTTTCAGGAATGTAAGGCTAAAAAATTTCTTTATGTATCTCTTATGACCAGTCTTATCCTCTGCAAGTTAAGTTTTGCTATCGGAATATCAAACAAGTGCAAGGTTTGAGCCTTATACAACCAACTTCCGATTTTTCCTTTTTTCTTTTCGTAATTTTGTGTGGATCATAAATTAAATGCATTTTTGCACTGACTTAATAGGCCCTAGTGAATAGCTTGCTGAACTCAGTTATTTTGGCATCAGATTGTCGTCTTTTGAAGGAGTTATAAATTTTGGACAATTTTGTCTCTTTATTACTATTGATATTGTCATCGTATTCTTAGTTATATAATTTATCTTTTTCTCTCTCAAATTCTCCTCTTTATGTCCTTTTTTTAAAAAAATTTTAAATTACATAGATATCATTAAAGTCTAATTTTCTAATTAATGCGTATTTACTTTTTCTTTTTACTTTTTTTCCATTCATGCAAGTTTGTTTGGTAAGCAACTAAGCATAACTATTTGGTTCGTACTTTGGTCTAGCTTTAGTTCGGATATTCCATATATATAATGACTGAAAATTGAAAAACGAAAAGGGTGAATTACATATATAGTTAGTTACTTAATTTTTAGTCACCCAAATATGAAAATTAATAATTTTGTCAACTATATTTATAAAATATAGTATTTTGATAATTTAATTCTTAGGAGTTAATGGTCGAGTGACATGGTATAACCACCTTAAAAATATCATGTTATGTGATATGCTCGGTGATGTAATCTTGTTAGTTGTCACATCATCAAATAAGATTTTTGATGATGTGACATATCATATTTCTATGCCATATTTGTATAAATAATAATATATATTTAGTAGCTAATAAAGTGATAGTGTGCATATACATATATAAAGCGCCTTTTTAAGGATATGTATTAATTAGAATATTTTTATATTTGATGACTTAATTAATACTATTAATGCTTGAACTTGGGACAAAATTTTGCAGATTTAGCCATCCTGATGCTGCGTTCTCATCCAAACCTAGCTTGGGCACGTAATGCTTATGGAGAAGCGGCCTTGGGAATACTGGCTCGAAAGCCTTCAGCATTTGCTGGCAAGAGTCCAACAAGGCTAACAAAACTCGTAAACCACGTGGGTTAGTTTCCTGCCTCTACACTCGCTCCCAAATCCAATGGTAAAGAAGCTGTTTATGGTTAAAAAAAATGAATACATTTTTTAGAAAATAAAAATTATAATAGATTTATCTCTTCTATATAAAAGTGAATACTTCTAAATTGGTACTTTGAAATACGATAATACCCTTTAACCTTATACTTGATTATTATGGGTATAATAGATATTTCATAATTTTAATATTAAATTATTAATATTGAAAGTAATAATTTTATTAACAATATATAATATATAATTGATTTCCTACTTCAAATAGGACTCTAATTACCCTTTATAGGATATCTATAACCTAATAATTTTTTTAACTTCTTTACTATCAAGTAAGAATTCTAAATCTTTTCATTTTATTCTGGCTAATTGCTCAATTCGGGGCCTATTCTTTTCGAAATTGCTTAATTTGGGGCCAATTCTTCTAATTTGGTCGATTTGGGGCCTAATCTTGCAAAATTGCTCCAATTTGGGGCCAACTGCTCAATTTGGACGGCGCGTGTATTACACAAACTAGTATGAGTGCGTTGAGTCATGTGAGAGCGACACGTGGCTTACAAAGATTTAAAATATAATTTTGTAAAATCAAATATAATTTTAATATTTCTAAAATGTTTTGTTATTTTTCTTTTTACCGTTTAGTTCTCATATTTTTTTTTTGTCGGAAGTAACTTCTGTAAAAATCCCGACAGCAGAGTCCGATTTGTTCAACGACCGTAAGCGTCGCGATCATCGGTAAGCATCACGATCGTCAGTCGTTCAAACTGAAGAACTCCTCAGTGGGTTAGAGCTTTAATTTGGGGTTAGTCAAGTAGTTTAAACTTTTATTTCAGAGATTTTTTTGCGTTCAATGTTAAGGATTTATGTTAAGATTTAATGCGAAATCTGGGTTTGTAAAATTGCTGGGTTTCATGCGAAATCTGGGTTTGTAAAATTGCTGGGTTTCTTCAGGTTTTATAGACTTCTTCTGTTATGGGTTTATTGGGGTTTATGGTTTTACTTTTCTATGTTGTTTGATTTTGCTTAATTAGGATGAATTTCTCATTTGGGTTTATATGTTTTGCGATTTTTGGTGCTGTTCCTCAATTCCTCAGTTCGTCAGTTAGTTGTAGATTTCTGTAAAATTTAGGCATTCCTATGTTTTGGGTTTATGGGAGAAGCAAAAAATTTAGGGTTTAGGTTCAGGAACATGAGGTTAATTCAGAGTAAAGTTTACTTACTTAATCGTGGTATACAATTTGGGGCTTAAGCTTATCGTGTTTTACAAATAAGGGCCAAACCTTATCATGTATTTCAATAAAGGGTCTAAGCTTTTCAGATGGCAGTTGCATGTTCTCATTGTCTTTGATAAACAGCAAGGCTATTTGTTGATGATTTCAAATTTCAGTTGAATACTTTTTTTAATTTTGATGATAATAAGCTTTGTTTTTGTTATTTCTTTGTTTTCAGTATGGCATTTTTTGAAGGTAAAGTCAGATTCCATTATAGAGGACGGTTTGAAGGCAAGGGCAAGCAGTTACGGTACGTGAATGAGATTGTAGATGAATTAGACCTTGACCCAGATTTACTTAGTCATATGGAGTTAATGAGTTTATTGAAAGATGCTGGGTATGAGAATGTTAGTAAATTGTTCTACTTAGTTCCAAGTAAAAAGCTGTATAATGGGCTTGTCTTGATTGAAAGTGATAAAGAAGTCTTAGATTTGGGGGGTTATCTTACTGAACATGGATCTATAGATTTGTATGTAGAGCATGTAGTTGATGAGGCATTAGAAGTTCCTTTAGAAATTGGCTTTATAGATGCGGATCAAGGTTTAGGGAATGATGAAAATGGAGGTCAGGGAGTTGGTTTAGGTGAGAATGCAGATGCACAGAATGTTGTTGATAGGGCTGGTTTAGGTGATGATGATGTTGACGGTGTTGGTTTAGATGATAATACAGATGCACAAAATATTGGTGTAGAAAATGTTGATATGGCAGGTTTAGGTGATGATCCTATAAATGGAGTTGGTTTTGAAGCTACTGCAGGTGCACATAATGTTGAGAAAGAAAATGTTGAAATGACAGGTGATGATGGTGATAGCCCTGGTAATGTTAATGGTGAAGGGTTTGTGAACATGAATGATGGTATGGAGAACTCATGTAATGACAGTAGATTAGAATTTCTTGATGAATTTGGTTTTTTTGTTGATGTCCAAGATTCTAGTGGTGATGAAGATGAGGAAACTAGGTATGCTAGGTCCGAATTTAGAACTGCCAAGAATGACATTTTGAGAGATTTAGGGATTGAAGGGTTTAAAATCAATGTTGGTAATGTAGGAGTTGGGATGAATAACCAAACTGTTGATAACTCTGGTGATGGAGTATATGATGGATATCAAACAGAGTATTATGACTCTGAAGAAATCGATGATTTTGTTAGTGATGAAGAAGATATGGTGGATGGGGCAAGTAGGAGAAAAAGTAAGTTTCCAAGTTACAATAATGATGCAGAGACCCCGTACATAGAAAATGGGATGCTGTTTGGAAGCTCCAAAGAATTCAAGCATGCTGTTTCCATGTTGTCAATCAAAAGCAAACGGGCAATAGTGTGGACTTGTAACAAAGCAACAAAGGTGAGGGGGAAGTGCAAAGATGAGACTTGTCCTTGGCTAATTTATGGTGCATTTCAGAAGTCTGTAGGTTGTTTTCAGGTAAAAACCTTTGTCAACCAACATAACTGCAACCGTGTTTTTAGTAACCCTAGGCTTTCTAAAAATATAGTGGCACAAATGTTTAATGATGAACTCCATAAAGATCCATACATGAAGAATGACAAAATCATTGAATCAGTAAAGGACAAATATGGATTAGATGTGCACCCTAGCATGGTTAGAAGGGCTAAAAAAGTTGTTGTTGATCAGGTTGTATTGAATTATGAGAAAGAATTTTCACATCTTAACGAGTATGCAGCTGTAATTAAAAAAACAAACCCTGGTAGCTCAGTCTTCATGAAATGTAATAGTAGTGTTCCAGGTTCCTCCCCGGTATTTGAAAGATTTTATATTTGTTTTGATGCATTAAAGAAAGGGTTTACTTTAGGTTGTAGACAGTTTATAGGTTTATATGGTTGTTGGTTAAAGAGCTTGACCAAGGGAGAGTTGTTAGTGGCTGTTGGGAGGGATGGAAACATTCAAATGTTTCCATTAGCTTGGTCACTAGTTGAGGTGGAGTGTACAGCATCATGGAGATGGTTTCTAGACCGATTAAAGGATGATATTAACATATATGATGGCAGAGGATGGGTGATTATGACAGACCAGCAGAAGGTAATTAAAGTTTGGTCATTTGTCTTGCTTCTGTTGTATCATTTAAATACTAAAATGCTTTTGTTAATTGTTTTGTAGGGTCTTGATGTTGCCATTCGAGAACTCTTTCCTATGGCTGAGCATAGATTCTGCGCTCGACATATGTATGTAAATTGGAAGAATAAGGACAACAGAGGAGAGGAGTTAAAGAAACATTTCTTTAAAATTGGCAAGTCACCCAATGAAAGAATTTTTTATGAAAGGGTCAAGGAATTGGAGGGGATCAATGGGAATGCTGCAAAGGACATCATGGAAACACCAATCAGGCAATGGGTGAAAGCATTCTTCCCAACTGATGCAATTTGTGACATGAATGATAATAATATGTGTGAAGCCCTGAATGGGACATTGTTGACAGCAAGGAAAATGCCTATTATCTCACTATTTGAGACCATTAGAAGGAGGGTAATGGTGAGAATTGGTGAGAAGAGGAAAGAAACAAGCAGATGGAAAGGCAATCTTGGGCCCAACATATGGAAGATTATTAAGAAAAATGCAGATATGGCAGACAAGTGTTATGTGCACCATAATGGAGGAGGTGGCTATGAGATTGTTCAAGGCCAAGATCAGTATACTGTGCACTTGCAAGAGAAAAGATGTAGTTGTCGAAGGTATGACCTTTCGGGCATACCTTGTGCACATGCAATTTGTGCAATTCGACATAAAAAGGATGAGATTGAAAACCATGTTTCTAGTTGGTATTACAAGGACATATATATGCTAGCTTATGGGTTTCACATGGAGCCAATGCCTGGGATGAAAGATTGGCCTGATGTTGGTGATGAAAGGCCTAAACCCAAACCACCAGCATATAAAAAAATGCCTGGCAGGCCCAAGACAGCAAGGAGGAAGGATCCGGATGAGCCCAAGCATAAGCAGCCAAAGAATCCAACAAAGCTGTCCAGGAAAGGCATGGTTATGACATGCTCACTGTGCAACAAACCAGGCCACAATAAGAGGGCATGTGACTTCAAGGATAGAGAGGTAATTTTGTTTTAATTTGTCTTTTTTAATTTACATCTGAAGCAGAGCACTGTTTGTGCCCATGTATAGGCTTGTCTTGAAACCCTAAACAAAGTTAAACAGCACTAACTCACTTATTTCCTTCACCTATACTGTTTTTTAGCAACAACAAACAACGGCCACAGTTTCTGCTTCAATGGCTGAAAGTCCAGCAATTTCTGAGGACATGCAAAGGCCAAGAAAGATACCACCATAGAAAAAGAAAAGTGGAACTGCTACAGCATCTGTAACTCAAACCGCTGCTTCATCATTTGGAGAATTTTCTGGTATGTAATTGTTTAATATAAATTCAAATCAGTAACTTTTCTTCATATATTTATATGGATCTGGTTCTCATAAAGTTGATCTGTTGATTAAATCAGTCATAAAGCATATTTTTGGGTTGATGTTTTTCTGCTTTTTATAGCTTTAAGTGTTCTTCTTTAGGCTTTGGGACTGCTTCTTGTTCTGCTAGTTATTCTACCGATGCTGCAGCAAAAGTAACTGGAAATGCATCTGCAAGTTCAACCAAATCTCCTCTAGGCAATGAAGCTAGAATTACACCAGTTTCTTAACCATCGAGGGATGCACGAAATCCTGTTTCCAAACCACCAAGGGGCAAAGCATAAAAAAAAGGATATGCTAGACAAGTGTGGGTCGATGCTGATGGTAAGGTTTTCGGAAGCACAGAGCCAATGATAAGAACAAGTCCAAGGTCAAAGTCAAAATTCCTAGGTAAATCATCATGTGCAAATTCTGCTTCAACAGCCACATCCGGACCACCTGGTGGCTCTCAATCAGTTTCTTCGACTCACAGTGGAGGAGGCAAACCAAGTGAAGTTATTGACAGAACAACCAGTAAAAGGAAGAGGATGGAGGGAATAGGTCTATATGTCAACAACAAGACAGGAAGGACAATTCTTAATGTAAGTAATCTTTGAATGTTTCTTAACTTAAGACATCAATGGAAGTTCAAAACCCTAAACCTTGAACTAACTTTAAATTATTGCTAAAACAGCCTGGAAGACCTGGAGCTACAATCATTTCCATTGGGTCAAATACAAGGAATGGCAAAGGAAAGGCAAATGAAGTTGGTGAAACTCAAGAGTCTAATAATCCTTCAAAGGCTACTAAAGGAAAAGATAAAGCTCCATCGAAATTGTAGTTTGTTCATCCTATTACTGGTTTTCTGTATTGACAATGTTCAAGACAATGTTATTGGAATGTAGGAAACTACCAATCTGATGTAGGGTACTCTAGTATTAACTGAAACTATATTTAATTATTTTGTTTCTTTTGTCTTTCTCCGGATGACTATGTTATGTTATTTGAACCTATACATGGTTTCTATGAACCTTGTGGTCATTCTATTTGATAGTTGTGTGTTCCTATCAGTTCGAACATCAACAGATTTTATAATTAAATGGAGATGACACATGGGTTGTTTGTTTTAGTAACTGTTCAAATCATTGGCTGTTATTGAAATCTTATTGCAACAGGGCATTATGCTAACATGTACAAATTTGGACATCAATAAAAGGGAAAAAAGAACTACACTTTCATTACAACCATAATTAAAGCACAAGCTAAAACCAAAAATCCACAAAACCATTCTACTGCAATTTAGCAAAATATAAATTGTCAATATTACACTTAAGCCTTAGGTAAGGCATATGCCATTTTTCCATGAGGTTTTGAGCTGCTAAAGCAATACAAGATAAGTAGAACTAAAAAGGCACAACCTAAAACCACTGTGCTAATGTAAACCCTAACACATCTACCACTGTTTACTGATGCTTCACCAGATTGTTTTAATTGTTGCCTTAATGCTGTTACTTCCTTTTTCAGTAAAAAGTTTTCTTCAATAATTTCATCTGCTAATTCCTCCACAGCATTATTCCTCAATCGAGTTAGTTCATTCTTCAAAATTCTGACATTTCCAAACAACAATCTTTCTCTCTTTCTAAGCTCCGATATTATTTCTTTTGATCGTTCAGTGAAGATTGGATCATGCCATGCATGGAATCCACAATCAGAAGCCTGAAACAAAAAAACATATGCCATTTTGAAACCAACCAAATGACTAATATCAAAAATAAGACAACAAAAGCATAAACATAAACTTACAGGATAGTTGTGGCATCCGTAAAATCTTCTGCCTGCATTTTGAGATGTCCAAGCACACCACCTAGGTGCTTTCATGTTGCAATAACAGTAAACTGGAGGTCCTTCATAGTTCCATTCAACCGGAAAGCTGGAACTTATGAGCTTGTATGCACTAGTATCTAAATAAGCACTCCTAATCCTATTCCCACTCTCACTGCCATAAAATAACAAAAATTCTCTCAATTTGTTTACAATATACCTGTCAAATCTAGCAAAATAAATCGCTCATGAAAAATAATTTAAAAATGGTATCAACCCACAACCCATTACTTCTGTTTAAATTTCATCAAAATAAATGGAGTTGAAACCAAACCCATAAACCCATGAAAAGGATACGACAATGCAGAATATGAATGAATTGATGCAATCGAATTAAGCTAAGCTTGATATGAAATCAAACCTCGATGAACTTGCTGATGAACTCATCCTTGTATCAACCAAGGCCCTAATTTCTTCAATATCAAATCAGCCTTTCTTCGATATGTAATATACCCTTTTCGTCGATTTCATCTCAATTCCAAACCATAGTGTAAACTCAGCCACACTCTCAGATTTCTTTCGCCTGAAAATGTGAGCCGCCTAAAATCGTCGGGCATTTTTTATAAAGAGTTATTTTTTTAATTTTTACTTTACTTTAATTGTAGTTTTCATTAAATATCAAAATAATAGGAAAAGAAATTGTTAAAACTAAAAAAAAAAGACTTCACAGACGCCGTTACTGTTGTCTGCAATTACAATACACGCGCCGTCCAAATTGAGCAGTTGGCCCCAAATTGGAGCAATTTTGCAAGATTAGGCCCCAAATCGACCAAATTAGAAGAATTGGCCCCAAATTAAGCAATTTCGAAAAGAATAGGCCCGAATTGAGCAATTAGCCTTTTATTCTCCACAGATCAAGTTCTATTCTTCTTTATTTTTATTCAAGTATTCTATCAATTATTCTACTCTACTTAGAGATATTCATAAGTAAGTTTTCTAATTTCTAGATATTAAATTTACCTTTATTTCACAATTTATTATTATAATTATTTACAGATTAAATTTATGACCCATAAACAAATATTGAAAATAACACTATAAACTATTATTAAAAATGATTATTTATGACTTGATTAAAACGATTATAGCTTATTATTCTTATTATTATTATTATTATTATTATATCAAAAGCACTA